>OY804546.1:28455798-29866002 GCA_963680865.1 Spergularia marina
AGCAAAAAAAAAAAAAAAAAAAAAAAAAAAAAGAGGAAGAAGAGACCGTCGGCCTCCCCTCCAACCGCAACTTCGGCCATCCTCTGGCGAATCATCACCCACGCCAACACCGTCTCACTGCCCTCACGACCCCGTCGCCCAGCCACGCTGCCGTAGCTGTTCCCAGCCGCGTTTTTCGCGCCCCGAACGAGCTCTGTTCGCCCTGTTTTCCGCCACCTTTGTGCTCGGTTTTTAGGCTGTTTTCCGGCCATTTTTCGACGTCCCTCCAGCCTTGCTCTTTACTCCACTCTCCAACTTCCTTCCCTTGTCACCTAGTCTCAATTTGGTACACTTTCTTTCACTCAATCTCAAGTTTGATTTTCAATTATAAGTGAAATTTAATTCGAATTTCTGGAAAATTATCATGTTTTAATGCAATTAAATGTTATATAATATTTTTTTATGTTGAAAAGTCATGTTTTATGATTTATACGAGTTGGGTAAATCGTTTGGGGATTATTTGGATGATTTATAATGCTTTTAGAAGGAGTTTTGTATAAAAAAATCCCTAAATCGGAAGATGGAAAAATGTTTATGTTTTAATGAATTTCTTTGTAGTTTAGGTTGTATGATGATTATAAGTTGTTGTTTGAGATGTATATAAGTTGGGTATTGCATTTGGAGTTTGATTGAGTGATTTTGTGAAGAATTAAGTGATGAAATTAGTGTGATGTGTTTATGGAGAACATAGTAGTGTTGGTTGATATTCTTGTGGCTTTTGTTGATGATTTTGGGTGATTATTGGATTGATTTAGTTCTTGGACAGATTTTTTATTGCATTATTAAGGTTTGAACTTGGTTGTTAAGGCATATATGGTGAGTTTTAAATTAGTTTGTATGTATGTGAATAGTTGGCTAATTTGGGCATATCTAGGAGTAATAAAAGGTTAATTAAAGGTGAAATTTAGGGTGTATTAAGGTCTGGTCATGCTATGAAATGGGTGATTATGAAGTGATTAATGTGAGATTGTAGTATATATATGTTCCTATTAATGTATAGTTGAAGTTGGGTGAATTTGGTATCGTTTAAAGATCGTTTGGTTATGTTTTGAAGCATGTGTATAGGTTATTAATCGATTAATGATATTCATACTAAAATGAAGAGTATGGGAATTAGAAGGTTCTTAAAGGATAGTTGAGATGTATGGATGGTTGTTGGTTAGAGTGCGAAGTTATAGCGTTCTTCCGATGTTTGTACTTGTCCTTTTTGGTTACGGTGCATAGTAGATGTCATGCATATCATAAGCATATTCATAAACACACTCTAGGAACATAACTAATTGGAATGCATATCATATATTCATGTAGAGTCCGAGTTCGTAGAGGAGCAGTTTTAGGACTTGCTGAGCTTCCGTAAGACTATTTTGCTGATCAAGTAAGAAGATTTCTTATCTCCTTTAAAAGTATCGATTGACGATTTGTTAATCAAAAGTGATATATGATTGTTTGGCAATGAATGTGTTTTAAAGAATGTTTGAGAACTTTGGAACTTATCGATGAATTTAATTAGAGCTTGTGTTACATCTTTGCCAAACTATTTGAGAAATGTTTGAGGTGGTTATATAAGGAATTTCTTATTTGGCGTTAACTCTGTTGAGGGAGTTAACAGGAGTACAAGGTGACCGTAATGGTCTATTTGATTATTTGTGCACAATGTATATATAGATGGGGTGGATTGATCCTCCACCCTTAACCTTTATCTCCTCCCCTTGGAAATAGGTTCCGAGGAGGATGCATGCATTCGGGAATACTGGTTTAAGGAGACGGTGTAACACCCCATATTTTTGGGTTACTTGAATTGTGCAAAGTATTGAGAGAATCTCGTTTTAAGGGCGTGAAAATCTATTTTGGAAATTAGGGTATACCTTCCGTTTAGATACGCTTTCCTAATTGGGCAACTGTTGGACGAAATTACCGAAATGCCCTTACTAAACCCTTCCTATTTTCTACAAAAAATAAAATAAAAACCCAAAACCCTCCCCTCACTCACTCACGGCTGCAGCAAGAAAGAGAAGAAAAAAAAAAGAGAGAGCGACGTGAAGAGAAGAAGAGAAGAAGGAGAAGAGAAGAAGGAGAGCCGCCGCTGCCCCTAGCCGCCGACCGCCCGTCGCCGCCACCTGCGCGCCACCGCCGACCCCCCCCCCCCCCCCCCCCTTTGCCCTCTCTCTTGGTTTTTACACCAAGAGTTGTAAGTTTAACCTCTCTCTCTCATAATTTTCAGATTAGGGCTTCCTTAATCTTATGCCTTGTGTAGTATGATCATGATTTTAATTGTGGGAATGACTTTGGTTAATCCTATCCATGCTTAATTGTGGTTTTGGTGCATGAAATATTGGTTTCTATATTAGGGCTTTTGAAGTTAGGGTTCATGGTTGTTTGGGGGTGATTTCATGGGTGGAATTATGTGAAATTTGGAGGGGATGCTTGTTATGAGATGGGTAAACCATGGTTTAGATTTGGGAATGTTTCATGAGGTTTTAATTGATGAGACTGTTTTCTGCCCATTTCTGAATTTTGCCTAATTTGGATGTTTAAGTTGTTATTGTGGTGATTTATAGATGGATTAATGTTGTTAGTATACTTGGGAGGGTGTTGTGCGAATTTGGTGTTGTTTAGAGGTCGTTTGAATGTTGAAATCCAAAGTTAGAGTGCCTTGGATGCACTAGTAGGGTGATGGTTAGTAATTGGTGTATTGTTGGTTGATTTTAGGTTGTGTGTTCGAGGAAGTACCGTTCTAAAGTCTTGAGTTGATCTTGTGATTTCGCTAGTAAGGTAAGAACGTTGATCACAAATCTCTCACTAACCATTATCTTGTTTGATACGCTTGCTTGATCATCATATATTCTTGTTTTATACGTTCATTCTCATTATCCGTTTCGCTTGTACCTAATTATATCATTGAGCATATTTTTCCGTTCATCTTATCAATGTTCGTTTGCGGTCTTTCGACCACCACACTCCCCACGGCCCTTCGGCCCTCTTGCCTTCCTCAGCCCTTCGGCCTCTGGCCGAGACCACCACTCGGCCACTCGGTCGAGTGGTGTGTTTGCTTGTTGCTTGTGTTTTTGTTTCGCTTAAAGAATCTATTGATTATGATCATTATAATTTGAATCGTCAAATAATGCATCTTTGAATAACGTATATAAAATGGATGAAAGAAAATAAATGACTCCACCTAGAGTACGATGGATTCGGCTCGGCCGATCATCGTTTGATATACCTCTGATCAAGGTACGTAGGGTCGGATTAGCTACCGACTTCCTAATAGTCTTCCTCCTAGATGGGAGCTCGTCCTACCGGCCTGTCTTGTGAGGGGTGTGCACACTCGGGATTATTAGGGCGATAATTACAACTCTAGCTCGAACAAAGTTCGTTAAGTGGGGCTATGGGGTAGGACCCTGGCCGAAAATATGATTAAGCGATATATATATATATATTGAGCGACGATGCTCTTTTGATAATGCACTCTGTTGCTATTGATATTCCTATGCTATAACGTCAATTCGTTCGTGTTAGCTACGCGCCTCAAGGCGCGTATCTTATTTGTCCTTTATACTTGTTAATTCTTACTCAGCCTGTGCTGACGTTCTGTTTTCTGGTTCGTCCCTACCGTGTTCTGGGGCCTATGTCAATCTTCGATGGCATAGTTGACAGGTCTTGATGATATGGCTGCATGCTACGAAGCTGATCATGTTGGGGTTTTCGAAAGACTTTGTTTTTATCTCAGACTTCATTTCGTTTTAACTATGTAATTTGGGTTTTTGTTTTGAGAACTATAGCTCGACATTTAAAGACTTCCGCTGTTTTATTTCCCATTGGTTTATTGTAGTTGAATTTCTAGCCTAGCAATTGACTTGGTAGTCAATTGCGGCGTGACAATTCTAAATTTATTTCTATTTATAGTTGGTCAAAAATTTAGGGTTGTTACAGTTGGTATCAGAGCGATAGGTTCTGATTCGTCGAGTCTATAAAGGTTTTCAAAACTTGTTTTAAATGATTTACAAACTGGGCAGGGGATGGGTGCATTCATTCGCATGCTATGTGCTAACTGCTATGTGAAACTAGAGAAGGAGTTTACACTAATGGTTTTGACCTGCGAATTATGTGGTGTGCGTATACGATTTGGGTACTAATGCACTTGGAGTTCTCTCTGGTATACTGACAGAATGGCAGGCACGGGAACATATGTTTGGGAGTTCGGACCATCTGGTGTAAGGTCAATTGTTGGTCCATGGACGATACCGGATCATATAGCTTTTTCATCTGAGACCTTCCAGGACCGTATGAGAATTGGTGAGTCTGTAGAGGAGTTCGTCACCAGAATGAGGGCAAAACTGACTGAGGCAGCCGAAAGATTTCCATGGGCAATTAGACCTGAGGTCCAAGTCTTTGTGACTTTGGTCAACCTGAGGATACATCCCCGTTGGGAGGAGGTTCGAGCGAGACTAGAAAGGAATGCCTATTATGCTTGTCTCACAGGGAGTTCACAATACTTGAGGGACAGATCAGGCAGAGTGATAGATCTTGACAGGTTGGAGGTAATTCTGGAGTGGGAGTATGAGATATCCCTTAGCCCTGTGCAAATACCTGAAAATTTCCAAATCTACATACCTCCTGTACCCTCAAACCCTGATAATGGTAACCCTACCCCGGAACCTCGTGAAGCTTATGTGATGAAAGGGAGGAAGGTTCAGCTACAGGAACACGAAACACCTGGCCAATCGAGTCAGAAGAGAGTTAAAGTTGAGGAATATCACCATTCTCCTAATCCCCCGTCCTCGCCTATTGGAGAGGATGCACCAGTGGACACGGAGGAGGAGCCCGAGGAAGTTCCCACGAGTGAAGAGGAGGACGATACTATTGGAACTAGTGACACGGAGGTCATTGTGATTAGTTCGGATGAGGAATTGAGCGACTCGGATCAAGATGATGGAGGGGAAATCCCTAATGATGAGGATTATGACCCGAGTGGTGAAGCTTGAAGGATTAGTATAGAGACTTATAAAATAAAGGCATAAGGCCTGGTTATTAATTAGACGTCGATTGTGTTTTATTATTAAACTTTAGCATTAAACATCATATCATACTTTGTCAAGTTTTTATTGTTCAAGTGCATTAGATCGGGGACAATACCCCAATACCATTATGTTATTTCGATTGTTTCAAAAGCACGTTGCAAATTAAATGCTAGTTGATTTTCTACTGTGTGTTGATGTTGCTGTTCTCGAACATTCATGTGTCCGACGTTTCTGATCCTAGCACGACGCGTGCTACAGTAACACGAGACGAGTTTTAAAAAAAAAAAAAAAAAAAAAAAAAAACTCCGAAAAGTTAAACTCGGGCGAGACGAATAGACGAATGTTGATTTCGATATACTTACTCTTCTGAACTGAGTTGCCATCATGATTCGCTGGCTATGCGATTTATTGTTTATGTCTAGATTGAAATGTAGTGATTTATGCTTGATAATGCCTGAATGAATCTGTTATGGAGTTGGTTACGCCTGATTCAACCGTTATTACCTTATAGAAAATGGTGCGAAACAACAGTCCAGATGTGACAGCTATTCTAGCACAAATGGCACAGCAGCAGCAAGTGATGGTTGAAACTATGCAGCAGATAGCACAGATTAACGCTGCTAATATTGCTGCCAATAATGCTGCTAATAATGCTGCCAATAATGCTGCAAACAATGCTGCAAACGACGGCAATGGGATTAATGCCGGTAATGGAGGTGGAGATAATGAAATGATGTTAGCTAAGATGTCGGATGCTGTACAGAAGAAACGGCCCGACAATTTTACTGGGAGAGGAGAACCGAGTATCCTACTTGACTGGATCGAGGATATGGAGAGAATCTTCTCTGCTGTTGGAGTTCCTGACAATCTGAAGGTAAAAGTTGCTGCATTTTACCTTAAGGAGGTAGCTGGAAGATGGTGGATGAAAATTCAGGAGGAATTTTACAAACCGGTGCTGGAGGAGAAAGCTGATGGGTCTGTTATTGAGAGGTTTAGAGATTGGAAAGTTTTCAAATACCTCTTAGAGAAAGAGTTCTTTCCGGAGCACTTGAAGGAACAAAAGGTGGCTGAATTTGAGGCTTTTCAACAAACTGAGGGCATGTCTGTGAAGGAATTCCATGATAAGTTTGAGGACTTGAATAGGTTTGCTGAGAGTGTAACGCCTACTGAGTCTTTTAGAGCCGCCAGCTTTCGTAAAAAGCTACTTTGGAGTATTAAGGGATGGTTTGCCTCTGAGCGATTCCATACTGTAAAGGATGTTTATGAAAGAGCCACAACAGCAGAGCAGAATATGGAAACAATGAGCATGGAACTCGGGGGGAAGAGAAAGGAGACGCCCTTCGATTTGGCGAACATACCTAATAAGAAAGGGAATTTTGGGGATTTCAAAGGTAAGACACTGTCTGCTGGGACGGGGAAGTCGAGCTACAAGAATGTTTTCCACAACAGAGCTCATAGCCAGAGCTTTGAGATCGAGAGGCCTTGCAACAAGTGTGGAAATAAACATCCCGGGAAAACGTGCAATGGCGATAGGGTCACATGCTTCCATTGCGGAAAGCTTGGGCATAAGGCTAATGTGTGCTACTCCAAGATGGCTGGAAAAGCGCCTGTAGCGTCTGGGAGCTACTCAGTGGCGCCCAATCGATTCCAGAATTTCAAGGCCCAAAGTGGCTATGCGGGTTCGAATAACACTTACAAGAATCCGGCACCAACTAGGGGAACAACCTATACAGCACCAGCTAAGCAAGCGGGATCGGCCAGTGTGGCCGCCCCAACTAAGAAAGCCACTGGACAGCTGTATGTCATGAATCCAGAAGAGAATGAAAACGCTGATGTCGTATCGGGTAAATTTCCTGTTAACTCAGTACTTGCAAATGTTCTATTTGATAGTGGTGCATCCCACTCGTTTATTGCTGATAAGATTGTTGAGAAATGTGGACTTAATGATAGTTCAGCGGTAAACTTTGAGTTTTCAATGCCTGATGGGTCTAGTATTGCATGTAAGAGTCAGTTTAAAGATGTGCCTGTAGTGATTCGTGGACATGAGTTCAAATCTGATTTAATAACTTTTCCCCTAACCCATTTTGATGTAATATTGGGAATGGATTGGATGGGTAGGTATAAAGCGAGAATAGATTGTTGGATAGGAAAGATTTCACTTCGGGGACAGAAAAACACCCATGTGACTTATCGCATACTTCCAAAAAGACCAAGAGTAAAGTTTGTGTCTGCCATGAATCTGAAGAAGCAGATAGCTAAGGGAGAACCTCTATTCTTATGTCATGTGCGAGACACTAGGGTAGAATACCCAGAGTTGAACGATGTCCCTATTGTGAGTGACTATCCTGATGTTTTCCCTGAGGAGATCCCGGGGATGCCACCCAAAAGAGAAGTTGAGTTCAAAATTGAGTTAGTACCTGGAACGGGTCCGATTGCTAAGTCACCTTACCGGATGGCCCCGGTGGAAATGCAAGAGCTGAAGAAGCAACTAGATGAATTGGTGGAAAAGGGATATGTTAGGCCAAGTGTGTCACCTTGGGGAGCACCGGTCTTATTTGTAAGGAAGAAGGATGGCACAATGAGGCTATGTATCGACTATCGAGAACTGAATAATGTCACCATCAAAAACAGATACCCCTTACCCAGGATAGATGACCTGTTTGACCAGCTTAAGGGCGCAAGTGTGTTCTCAAAGATCGACTTGAGGTCTGGGTATTATCAATTGAAAGTAGCTGAAGAAGATGTACCAAAGACCGCATTTTCAACTAGATATGGACACTATGAGTTCACGGTAATGCCATTTGGGTTAACAAACGCGCCTGCAGTGTTCATGGATCTCATGAATCGCACCTTCAGACCTTACTTGGATAAGTTTGTGGTAGTGTTTATTGATGATATTCTAATTTACTCCAAGACTGCAGAGGAGCATAAGAGCCACTTGAGGATCGTATTGGAAATTTTGAGAGAAAAGCAACCAAAAGGTTAAAAGCGAACACAAGAGACCTCAAGGAAAATTGCAACCCTTACCAGTACCAGAGTGGAAATGGAGTTCCATATCCATGGACTTCATTGCTGGATTACCTCGAACACCTAAAGGCAACAACATGATTTGGGTGATAGTGGACAGGTTGACGAAATGTGCACATTTTATACCAATGAAAGACACGTGGAAAAAGAAACAGTTAGCCGATGCCTATATACATCATGTGTTGAGACTTCATGGTACTCCAAAGGAGATCGTCTCCGATCGCGATGCACGTTTTGTCTCCCGTTTCTGGAAGAAGTTACAAGAAGCCTTGGGAACAAAACTCTTAATGAGTACCGCATTCCACCCCGCAACTGATGGTCAAACAGAGAGGACAAATCAGACCTTGGAAGATATGTTAAGAGCCTGTGCTTTACAATACCAAGGTGGTTGGGAGGATAAGCTGGATCTGATAGAATTCTCCTACAACAACAGCTATCAAGCCTTAATCAAGATGGCCCCATACGAGGCACTATATGGTAGGAAGTGCAGGAGTCCAATCTGTTGGAATGACATCAGTGAAACGATGGTTTTGGGTCTAGATTACATCCAGCAGATGACCGACCAAGTCAAACTAATCCAGGAGAGACTAAAGGCTGCGCAGGACAGACAAAAGAGCTATGCCGATAAGACTCGCAGTCAAATTGAGTTTAATGAGGGCGACATGGTGCTACTCCGAGTGTCACCTACCAGGGGTGTAATGAGGTTCGGGAAGAAAGGGAAACTGAGTCCTAAGTTCATTGGACCCTACAAGGTCACCAAACGGATTGGTGAGGTCGCTTATGAGTTAGACTTGCCAGCAAATCTCGAAAAGGTTCACAACGTGTTTCACGTTTCCCAACTCAGACGATACGTTAGTGATCCGTCACATGTACTCAATCCAGAAACCATTGAGTTGGATGAAACCATGACTTATGAAGAAGCACCATTGAAAATCTTGGACACTAAGGTGCGCAAAACCCGACGAGCTGAGACACAGATGGTGAAAGTTCTGTGGTGTAATAACAACGTTGAGGAAGCAACCTGGGAAGTGGAGTCGGTTATGCGTGAGAAGTACCCTCATCTGTTTACTTAAGGTATATTCGGTTCGGGTCGAACCTTTATTTTAAGGGGGATGAGAGCCTCGCGCGCTTTGTTTCTAAGCGTTTGTTTGATGTGATTTATGTGTGTTTTGATTCATATGTTTGCCGATTCTTCTTTTATGTGATTTGTTGCTTCGTACCTCGAGTACAGTATTTCCAACTCATTTTAATTCCCATTCAAATACCCTTCTATTGTTTTCCCTCGAGCATGATCTTATGATCTTATATTACATTTTCCAAGTACTCATTCTACCCTGTGATCAATGTTATTAGTTAAGAGCGTGTCTTTTGAAGGATGGGTTTAAAGATTCGGGACGAATCTTTGTTTAAGGGGGGAAGATTGTAACACCCCATATTTTTGGGTTACTTGAATTGTGCAAAGTATTGGGAGAATCTCGTTTTAAGGGCGTGAAAATCTATTTTGGAAATTAGGGTATACCTTCCGTTTAGAGACGCTTTCCTAATTGGGCAACTGTTGGACGAAATTACCGAAATGCCCTTACTAAACCCTTCCTATTTTCTACAAAAAATAAAATAAAAACCCAAAACCCTCCCCTCACTCACTCACGGCTGCAGCAAGAAAGAGAAGAAAAAAAAAAAGAGAGAGCGACGTGAAGAGAAGAAGAGAAGAAGGAGAAGAGAAGAAGGAGAGCCGCCGCTGCCCCTAGCCGCCGACCGCCCGTCGCCGCCACCTGCGCGCCACCGCCGACCCCCCCCCCCCCCCCCTTGCCCTCTCTCTTGGTTTTTACACCAAGAGTTGTAAGTTTAACCTCTCTCTCTCATAATTTTCAGATTAGGGCTTCCTTAATCTTATGCCTTGTGTAGTATGATCATGATTTTAATTGTGGGAATGACTTTGGTTAATCCTATCCATGCTTAATTGTGGTTTTGGTGCATGAAATATTGGTTTCTATATTAGGGCTTTTGAAGTTAGGGTTCATGGTTGTTTGGGGGTGATTTCATGGGTGGAATTATGTGAAATTTGGAGGGGATGCTTGTTATGAGATGGGTAAACCATGGTTTAGATTTGGGAATGTTTCATGAGGTTTTAATTGATGAGACTGTTTTCTGCCCATTTCTGAATTTTGCCTAATTTGGATGTTTAAATTGTTATTGTGGTGATTTATAGATGGATTAATGTTGTTAGTATACTTGGGAGGGTGTTGTGCGAATTTGGTGTTGTTTAGAGGTCGTTTGAATGTTGAAATCCAAAGTTAGAGTGCCTTGGATGCACTAGTAGGGTGATGGTTAGTAATTGGTGTATTGTTGGTTGATTTTAGGTTGTGTGTTCGAGGAAGTACCGTTCTAAAGTCTTGAGTTGATCTTGTGATTTCGCTAGTAAGGTAAGAACGTTGATCACAAATCTCTCACTAACCATTATCTTGTTTGATACGCTTGCTTGATCATCATATATTCTTGTTTTATACGTTCATTCTCATTATCCGTTTCGCTTGTACCTAATTATATCATTGAGCATATTTTTCCGTTCATCTTATCAATATTCGTTTGCGGTCTTTCGACCACCACACTCCCCACGGCCCTTCGGCCCTCTTGCCTTCCTCGGCCCTTCGGCCTCTAGCCGAGACCACCACTCGGCCACTCGGTCGAGTGGTGTGTTTGCTTGTTGCTTGTGTTTTTGTTTCGCTTAAAGTATCTATTGATTATGATCATTATAATTTGAATCGTCAAATAATGCATCTTTGAATAACGTATATAAAATGGATGAAAGAAAATAAATGACTCCACCTAGAGTACGATGGATTCGGTTCGGCCGATCACCGTTTGATATACCTCTGATCAAGGTACGTAGGGTCGGATTAGCTACCGACTTCCTAATAGTCTTCCTCCTAGATGGGAGCTCGTCCTACCGGCCTGTCTTGTGAGGGGTGTGCACACTCGGGATTATTAGGGCGATAATTACAACTCTAGCTCGAACAAAGTTCGTTAAGTGGGGCTATGGGGTAGGACCCTGGCCGAAAATATGATTAAGCGATATATATATATATTGAGCGACGATGCTCTTTTGATAATGCACTCTGTTGCTATTGATATTCCTATGCTATAACGTCAATTCGTTCTTGTTAGCTACGCGCCTCAAGGCGCGTATCTTATTTGTCATTTATACTTGTTAATTCTTACTCAGCCTGTGCTGACGTTCTGTTTTCTGGTTCGTCCCTACCGTGTTCTGGGGCCTATGTCAATCTTCGATGGCATAGTTGACAGGTCTTGATGATATGGTTGCATGCTACGAAGCTGATCATGTTGGGGTTTTCGAAAGACTTTGTTTTTATCTCAGACTTCATTTCGTTTTAACTATGTAATTTGGGTTTTTTGTTTTGAGAACTATAGCTCGACATTTAAAGACTTCCGCTGTTTTATTTCCCATTGGTTTATTGTAGTTGAATTTCTAGCCTAGCAATTGACTTGGTAGTCAATTGCGGCGTGACAATTCTAAATTTATTTCTATTTATAGTTGGTCAAAAATTTAGGGTTGTTACAGACGGCCCTGTACTGAAGGAAAACAGTTTGAACAATAAGGAAAGAAGTGTTGAATTTCTATTTTGGAATGTTTGCTTTCTTTTTCTTTTGTTTGTTTTGAAGGCATGCTATTTGGATTAAAATGCTCTTATTACTTTAAAAGATTGAGAAAAATAATTATATTTCAATTCTACAATCTTTTGTTTCGTTGAGCAATTTCAAAGATTAAAGTTTCAATGTCTTATATAATTGAGTAAAACTTTCCAACAACGTTTTCTAGATAAGACACTTCTTACTCAACCCGTTTGGTTAACGTTTTCTACTTTTTAGTCTTGCAGGTTGGTAGTTGAATTTCTTCCGGGTTTCCAAGGGCAAGGGAGACGATCACCATTTAGTTTATAAGTCCTTTTTCGGCTTATTCTCCTTTTGGTTTCGCTTCCGCACTCTATTAGGTCTTTTGAGAAGTATTTTGGTTTATACAATTATGTAATAAGATTTGAATTTGTATTCGGGATATTTATCACTAGTATGTTTCCCTTTTGCCTTAACGATTGATTTTAGGAGTCGATCGTGGCGGTAACACTCCCAATTATCCGTGTTTTCAATTATTAATTATTTTCAAAAATTTCAGGAAATTGGAGGTGTTACATTTGTCCCATATGCACATGGGTATGTCCAACCTTCAATGAAAGGTAAAATGGACTTATGCCTATACAAAGGTCACACACAAATAGAAATGGGGCAAATCTATTGCACCATCCAAAAAAGGAAAATGGGGCAAATCTAAAGAATCAGAGGAAGTAATAAGGTAAATATGAAATCAATTGATAGTAAACATTGATTTTTTATAACAAACAAATATTGTGAATTTTTTGATATGGATCGAAAACGTAACTTATATATCACCTTGCATATAATATTCATCTACACTCTTTACCATAAAAAGCATTTTAAATAATTTTTTTTAGTGAAAATTAAAGAGACATGCCACGTGGCATGACAGATGGCCTAACTGAAGCCGGTGAATGTGGTCGTTGCCTCTAACACATCTTTTAATATACTAGTATAGTATAAGATATTATGGAATAACGCTCTCCCTTCCTCATTCCAGTGAGTCTTATGAAAGACCGTCTCACAGTAATGTATTATTAAGAGATCAACCCTATTGTTTACCCCAATGCTTATACCATGCTCCCGGGAGCACAAAGAGCATGGTGGTCCTCCTCACAATAGAGGAGTAGGGACCACACTTAAATAGATTTTAAATTATTTTAAGTGTGGTCCCCACTTCTCTATTATGAGAAGGACCACCATGTTCATTATGCTCCCGGGAGCATGGTATAATTTGCGTGTTTACCCATCGTGACCTCGTTTGTATAGTTAGTGGCCATTATACTACTTTCGATTCAGTAATTGTTTTAGTTAAAAAAACTTGACAATAATCGATCTAAAATTTGTAAAGAGGTCACTGTATAACTTTTGGTTAATTTTATTCGTAGTATGATTATTCGATCCTTCAAAATCAAGTAATGTGATATGATAATAAATTATAGAATCACTTAAAAGATTATCATCGTTACAACCAATGTAAAAAAAGTCACTTTAATTTGTAGCACAGAATAGTTAATGATCTTATAATTGAGAGATCGTGTTTTATGAGACTTTGACGTTCACTTTTTCCGTTCTCGAACAAAGATCAGACGAGTGTACACATCAACATATATAAAAAGTGATGTACGTAAAAAAACAAGTTCCGGAAATCGTAGTAGAAATAGATGGAATGTATACAAACTAAGACATAGCTTGGACATTCATAAATCACACTGATACAATAAAAAAGCAAAAACATCCTTAAAACAACGTACACTTATTCATCATAAATCAAATCGAAAACGTAATTCGCAAGCAAATGAAAGTATAAAACTTGTTCATCATCAGTATGAACTAATCCTCCAATTATTCCAAATTGATCACCGTTAATGGAGTATGTTCATTAACATCTTTTTCGAGGATCATCAAGATACCGCCGTCAACGTCGTCGTGCCTCTGACAATAACAGGCTTTGCTAGCATTGAGAAAAGCAACCTTGTCGATGGCCAGCATATTGGTCCTGAACAAAGCAAGGGCATTGTCCGTGGAGCAAGGGTCGTCACTGATGTCTACGACAACTTTGTCGTAGTCATCAATGGCGCGACCCCAATATTTGCCCGTGGAAATCGATTTGATTGCGACTAAACCATTTTTGTACGGGATGATCTCATGGGCCACAGGTGCGTCAAATGAGAATTTAAGGTATGGCATTCCATCGACCTCCTTAACACCTAGAAAATTCTCATTGTCACCTTTGAAGGCAACCTTCTTAGGAAGAATGAACGGCATTGTCGATTCCCAGTCAATAACTTCGAAGTTGTAGTGTTTGTCTTCCGTGCCTGGCTCTCTTTCTCCAGCATATAAGAAGGATTCAAAGGGCTGTTGTCCAAAGCGTGCATGATGTTGTAGCTGGACGTGCGTCAGCTGGATTATCGTCGTCTTTTTGTGATCATCACTTTCTTCTTCAATAAGGGTTGGCTTAAACAGTGTACATGCCCAACTTTTTGTGTCCTCATTTGGGGTCCTCGCAGATGCACTAATCCAGTTGCTATCAGGCGCCCACCTGCAATTAGTACGTACGAACCAATTATTAACACAACCAGTACTAGAACAGTAGAACCTGATAATGTTTTCGGAAATTTCGATATGGATGATCCTAGGAGTCTATACGTAGAAAATAGCAAAATTGTTTATAACATAATCAAGTGTGGTAAATTAAAAATGACATGTAGTAAAAAAATCTAGTTGTGTAGTAAATTTAACGTATTTGCAGTAAATTTATGACATTGGTAGTAAAATTTATGAAATTTGGATTGATTTAATTTCAAAATCAAGGACCGGTTAATTGCCTCTTTATTCTTATAATCCATCATATGTCAAATTATACAACAAAATTTACTACACCTTTAATTAATTTTACTACAAATTAGTCATAGACATTTTTTTCACTTGTCTACCTATACACTCCTAGTATTTTCGTTTCGATATTATTAGATGTCTGTATGGTGGTACTTATAATCTGTTTTCTACCAATGGGTCGTCATCATACATTAAAACACGAGTTTTAGTAAGGTCTTGAGGATCGAGTTTTAACTTCAAGTCATCAAGCTCAACCAGAACCTAATTAGAGTTATCGGACTTGTTTGACACGTCGCGAGATGATAATCAATACATAAGTATATGCGAGTAAAAGTAACAGAAGAAAACTGCCGTTGTTATATAAATAAGTATATGCGACAACGACCCCCTAAACCGCGACTTGTTCTCTATCGCAGACACAACATTGCCCAACCTTCCGAAACGTGCCGCTTTCAAAGGCACAACGGCATGTTCCTTGGGGCTAAGACGCTGGATGAAGACCGGCCACATCTACGATTCTCGTTCGAGAAAGCCACGGATCCCGAGGTCGAGAACGAGATCTTTGAACACGAAGACGGTACGCTTTGCATCAAAAACAAGCCCACTGGCAATTATTGGGCCCTCCTGGCTAACGACGAGGAAGAAATATGCCGGATCCTGGTCGAAACCGAGGATGATCCCTATAAAACCGGGGATGTTTTCGGCATGTTTAGGGCTAATAAAGTCAAGGGCGTTAACAAAGTTGGACTCTTCAACATGCATAAGAAATGGTACTGCAGGAGAATTCAGAATGACGATAAGAATTTCAACGATATCTTAAGTGTTACTACCAAGGATGTGGATATATTCACCCCTGTAGAAGTCATCGACCTCGACAAAATTCAGTGATCGAACCAAGCATGTATCAAAAGCCGTGACGCTATCTCATTTTCCTATCTCATTTTGCCTTCAATTATTGGTACTAAAGTTGATTATGTTGTCGTGAGCATGACGGAAGTCGTATCGAGCGACTTCTTGTATTTTCCTTTCGGTTGTAATTTCCCATTTTCATTGTTGTAATAAAAGTTGTCATCTTTCTTTGTTTTACGTTCTTTCCCCTAAGGTCTAAGGACACCTCTGTAATTGATCTTTGGTATTTCCCCTAAGTCGTCCGCCGCCACAATCCAATCGTCATCACCACGCCTCGAAAACTTGCCATAATACTTCGACTTTATGTACACGAAACCGTTTGGAGAAGTGAACAGTACACCTCTTGCAAAGCCTTTTGTCACTCAGATCATCGAATAGTTTTGTAGTTCGTGGTTAGAAGGTCATTCTAGCTATGTGAAGAGAGGAGGAGCACAGCAAGCTAGCTGAGGACGCATCACACTTGATCACTCCCCTGCCCTGTAACAGAATTTTTTTACATTATTCTGTTACAGATAGTGTGTATTTCATCTTGTAAACTTGGTTCTATAAATACCCATTGTATGTCATTTGCTATAATCTAAAGAAATCATTTTCCATATACATTTTCTTCAATGTTCTTATTTCTTCTTTTCTGTGTCTTCTTCAAGGAGATGGTCTCATTTTGAGACGATTCTTCACTATGTAAGTAGATGTCCTTGATTTTATAATGATATAATCTACACTTCAATTCCTATAGTAATTTAAAGGTCAAATTGGCGATTAATCCTGAATATCAAAACCTATAATAATTAATCCGGGGATAGATGAAAGAAAGGCACCCCGAGCCTCGAGGGCTAAGCTAATGACATTTTCAAGAAAAAATTATTCATATTAAGAATTAGAACAAAAAAAATGTCATGTCACTTTCTGAGTAGTTTCTGGTAACATTTTTTTCTTTTTTTTGGTTACAACTTACAAGACGTGTATCTGGTAAAACTCTCTGATTTACAAACACGAACATGATCTGGGGAAGTAAACTGTAAAACGTATTTCCGAGATCACCAGGCTGAAGCAACTTTCTGCTCTCTTAGTGAAGCCAATGTGAATTGTCTTACTTGCCGAAGGTTTCGCCAGCTTTACAAAAATAATCCATTGAACTTCAACGCTTCTTGAACACGATTCGCTTCTGTCCAATTCCAACTTCCCCAGGGAGCAAGAAGAAGGGTATAGTACGTAATATAATCCATTGTCCACGGAAGCTCACTCCACGTCAACAAATATCTAGAGCATGGCAAAATCAGACCATTAACCAAATTTCAAGAAGGTTACAAAATGAGAAAAAGTTGTTTATTTAGTATACAAGGCTCACTGAAACCTCCAAAAAAAGCGAGGTATAGGTTTTTGATTTGAGAGGAAATGAGGAATATTGCCCGAAATATCAGATGATTTAGAGCTAACAATGCACTGGAAACAGTATCATAAACAAATGCACAGCAAATGCTAAAATTTCTAATTTGAACCTTTTATCTAATACAAGGTCGTCCATTTTATAGTTACGTCTTTACACGAGCTACGTACCAGGTAAGCCTCACTCCTGACCACTACAACAGATCTTCAGAAGAGCATGCAAGGCAAACTGGTTCATTTATAAAGCACTACGAAAATGTACATACCTCTAAATCTGGTAAAGGCTCGTATGTCTTCTTCTCAACCGAGTCGAATACTGTTATCCCTGTGATTTTCTGGACCCCAAGTTTCATTGCAATCAGATTCTGCAGCAGATGCCGCAAAGAACCATTTAGCTTATGAATTATGAATCACATCAAAGTTAAAGGCAGCAATATAAAACAAGTACTAAAAATTACTGTTGTCAGCCATAATACGAACTACCAAATTCCATTGACTCTCACAAATAAATGATGTTCAGGTTTCAGAGTGCACTCCACTGGCTTTCTGCCAATCAAAACTCTTTACAAGAAGCAGTCCAGAGCACTAACATTTGAGCCTAAGCATGACTTCAGAGTTCAGATCGATATGACCATATGAGTGGCCAAATGTACTTTTGTAAGCTAAAGAGGGGCAATTTTTGGGTAAGTTGCAATAGAAATAGTAATGATAGGGATAATGAGCCCCTTTGAAAAAGAAAAAGAAAAGGGAAAAAGAAACTCAGTTTAACAACAATCTAAGGCCCATAGCTCATGATTAACCGAAACACAGATATGTAACAAGAACTAACTGATTAAGAAACAACATGTATAATTCAAGCAAACTTCCAAATCACACAAAGCAGTTGATGTGCTCCAAATTATAGCCATGAGTAATCTTCCTTCTCAGCCTAAAAGAGATTATATAGTTCTGTGTACTCCTGTTATTCGATTGCGAGATAGCTTTTGCCATTTGCATCCTCATTAGCACGGTAGGAAGTAAACCCTAACAATAATTTTTTTCAAGATGTTTACCCATATAGAACTCCTTTAAGACTATATATCCTGTAGTTGGTGAAAAGAAGATTTTCAGATCCCAGAAGGAAAAAAGAGGGAGGGAAAGAAATAAGCTTTTGATCATAAATCAAGAAAGATCGAGAAGTACATCAGGCTAGAAAGTACAGAGGCATTCATTACCATGTTAAGTGCAATGGGACTGAAAGACTGAACCTCTGGTAAGGCCTGCACATACGCATCAGAATCCAATTTATTAATTCTATAATTAAGAAATGGCCAATTATTTTGTCAAAAAAAAAAAAACATACTCATAAGATTAAATAATATCAAGGGCATACGACCTGGATTTATCTTAGCAAATCATGCAAAGGTCTACCACAGTTGTTAGGGAAAATATACTGGCAGTCGTCCTAGATAAAAAAATTCTTCTCTCACAGAAAGCATTTTACTAAGTTATATATCCTTGCTAACTTGGGATGATAGTTAGGAGTGTGTTTGGATTCATTATATGTTTTCATATTAGATATGAATGTTTTGAAAATTTCTCGCAAAAAAGGGTTTCCAATATTTAGCTATGAGTCAAAAACTTGATGTTTTGCAGCAAAACAACACTCACCATTGTCTGGAGGCCATTAACCATGAACGCTCTGTCTCCATTGTCATCACCTGAAAACCAGATTTCAAACGGCCCCAAAGTCCTGTCTGTCTGGTTTGTGATACTCAGTTGCACCTGAAAGAGATTGCCCATTTGGCAAACAGGACATAATTAACTTCTCCCTATGCTTATCACGTTATCCATCTATTTCGTGAATTACAGAATCAGGTACATTGCGAGTATAAAGGAAGATGTAAAGAGAAGTAGACTATTTTGGGTTTTTCGATGGTAAACTCCTATCAGCAACAAAAGCTATTAAGACAGTTGCATGCAAAACACCTACAACATTTTCAAATCAATCAAATGTGATTTCCAATGCCCTTTCTTAAAATTAATATCACAGCTTCTTCTGATGCACCTTAGCTAAGTCAAACATCAATTACACCGCACCCATTCCCTCCAAAATATCAACTGAGAAATAAATTTAAACATGTAAAGAATGTAGAACTGATCTTCTTCAAGGTTCCTTTGAGTCCTCAACAAGTCCAAGTACTCAAAGAGCTCACGAAAAGTTCACATCGGAAACAGTATTGGCAAAGATAGTCACCTCAAAAGGCTTGTGCAAGATTATGGCCAGTGGAATTTTCACCACCTGCAAGTCAATCTCTTTGCGAGCAACAGGCTGTAAACGAAATTACATTAGTATCCATAGGGAGAGGAAAACAGACACAAGAAATTTAATTACTGAAAGGACAACACTTGAAGTACAAAGTGAATTTTATGAGCATCAACTCCTCAATCCATAGGACAGATTAAATGCACCATCTAAGTTTTCTGACTACTTAATAGAAGAGGGGAAAGGGGGGAGGGAAAATGAGTCCCATCAGAACCAAACCCCAGGAGGGTGATATGCATGCATACAGTTCTTCTGGCAATAGCCATCAAGTTTGTCTCGATAGGCTTAGAGGTACTGTTCGCAATTTGAAAGCAAGGATTTGCAACAGTGACTAACACAAATAGCAAGAAAGTAATTATTCATTTCAAGCAAACCCATTTTGACATGTATGCACATCTTCCACCACAAATTTTAAGTAAACACGGACATTTTTAAAACCTACAGATGTTCTTCTCATTGTTTAGTTCTCTTTTATTCCTTCTGAAATGAAAGAACAAACTACAGAAATGACATATAATAGTATGGTGAATAGGCGAGTCAAACAACACTACGTAGACTCTTAAAAAATAGTTTGGAGCATCAGTAAGATACCACCAGGTACTTACACTGCCTTCAAAAAAGGGACTTACACTGCCAAGAATCTGCTGTGTCTGCAAGCGTCCAGGCTCCCCCAAATTTGTACGCCAAGTTATTTGAAGTTTACCAAGAATATTGCTACCATCAATTTTCAATTGGGTAGATTCTTGTGAGGACAACTTCAGCTGATATAAAAAGTTGTATATTCCTCCTCCAGATTTTATCAATACTGGTGGCTTGAACAATTCTGTGTCACTATCAGGTATTAAGGTTAAAAACTTAAGCACCAGCATGGTAAGAACATATACATATAGTAATCCACAGGAGTGAGACTCCCACTAACCTAATCATTTTCTTTTCTACAGTGTGCATATCAGCTGTTAGTAGAGTGGCACTCCAATGTTGAGCTGGCTGAAATTCGACTTGGTCCATATAAAGGTTTGACTTGGTGTGATTCTCGATGCATGCCTCAAGAAAAGTGAGATCCTGATGAACATAAGGGAAAAAAGTTTTTTCCTTGAGGAATAGTTATCAACCAGAGAAAAAGAACGACTTTCTCTAAACCGGACAAAATGATTGAGAATATTTAGAGTACATAAATTCAACCAATTCCTAAACTTTTTACTGCAAAGGTACCAGATATTAGAACAACAACAGTAGCATCATCCTTTTCACACATTTTATTCCTCCTTCAGATTCCCCAGTCTCCCTCAATCTGTTTCCAATATAATTTTTTTAACCAACTCAGTTTTCAATATATTCGTTCATGAGTCAGGCAACCAACCGAGAGAGGCGAGAACTCAATTTTAAGTCCACAACGAACTCACCCGCATATCAAAAATTGTTTCAGCAAATGATTTCTGTAAACTCTCATATTCATTTCATGCAAAAGTTACCGAGCAACATCCCTTTTAGTCCCCTAACCCTAATCCCTTTTCTACTGAAGCACACGGCAGAAGGAACAGGGGAGAAGGGAGTGTCAAATAATTTCATCACGTTTGACTCTGACTCCTCATTCAGGCAAACAGATTTCATACTAGCTCAATGACCTAACTTCGTTTGCGGAGTTAAACACTGACCAGATATAGTATCAATGATCAAGTCAAAAAAAAAAAAAAAAAAAAAAAATTCAGGCAAACTTCCTCATCTAGACTCTAGAGCATAGTTTGCATACTAACACCTAACATGAACCATGAAAATTTGGACTTACAATCTCCATATGCTACTGGAATCAACGTACCTTGACAACACGGACCTGCACGGAAAATCGACTTGTAAATAAGGGATAAGCAATGGGTAAGATTCAATAAATAAAAGATTCAGACAATTACGTGCAGCTCTATGGACAAATTAGGCTTTCTTCTATCCAGATATGACTCAGACCATACCTTTGTCCTAACTGAAAGTGGATTAGCAACAATGAACTTGAAAAACTGGGGCAGATATTTGCGATCACCTTCTCCATCATTATACAAAGCAGTGCAAACCAGCCTGTGATTGAGAGCACACGAAATTAAATCTATTGATAGTAACCACAACACAAACAAACTAACAGGACTCCAACTTACGTGTGTGCCCCAAGTTCCTTGACATCATGCTCTACTATAAAGTCATAACGGCCTCCAGCACGTATTGTTTCAACCGGTGATTTTGATGTATCCAATAGTACTATCCTCTGTCTTTCAGTTTGAATTTCTGCCTGCAACCAGTGAAACTTTAGAGATATTTCCTAGCTCTTTTTCGGATCAGTTTATTTAAAAGGCAGGAGGTGCACGAAGATGATGAAATATTGGGGCCCTGGAATAAGGTGCAAAGGGAAGATGTGCTGCTAGGCGAAGTAATGGGCAAATTTTCCATAGTTAAAAAACATCCACATATGTCACAGCTTAACTAAAAACTCCATAATTGCTGTTAATCTGATTATACCAACTATATCTAGTATCAACTGTGTAATGATCAATTGATCATTATAATCACCCTTTCTAGAGTTCGGAAAACTTGAATCCAAAAGTATGAAAGAACTTAGTAGTGTACTCAGAAAAGAATGATCATAGTCAATCTCAAGAATTTGACTTTTTCAAATTAAGTCAAATGAAACAAGCGCAGAGATTAGTGGTGTAGTCATATCGGTAGAGGTGCGTCTCAATGAAATTGCCTTGAGCCACAAAGGCAAATAAGCTCTGCACCTCAAATGCGCCATTTTCAAATACTCAATGGATAAAAAAAATGCAATATAGTGCCACAAAGGTCCTGAACAATTAATTACGTCTTCAGCTATTAAAGATGCTAAAAAGCCGTTGTAACGTAGAAGGTATTCCTAGGGACATGATCTTAAACATGTTGCTTCAACACATAAAAGTACCAAATGTAATTGATTGTTTCAGTCATAAAGTATACAAAAGCTTTATGTGGCAGCTACAGTCTTTTTTCAAGGAGCAAGAGGTAAAGCCACAGGGAAGGGTAAAATTGGTCATGATTTGCAACAACGTACTAAGCAAAGGGAACCACTTTGGAGGGTGGCAAAGCTAAAAATCCAACACCGTCCCCAAAAGTTTTATCCATGACCGCAAACACAATGAATCTCCAATCTCAATTCACAACTTACTCAAACAGAATTTACAGGTAATCGCAACACAAAGAGTCAAAACCACTACATTACATTTCAACCCTGTCTTAGCATATTAGCACAATACTACATCCAATTTCGACAAACTTGAAACTACAACCTAGTATTCCTTTTCAAGCCTAGGGATTTTAATCTGTTAGTCCAATGTCAAGTCAGTTAACTCCGTGTCTCGGTTTTCAATCAAATCAGCTTGGTCACTACCAACGATTACGATCAAAAATCGACAAAATGACTAAATCAAAGGACAAACCTTGATGACAATGTCTCTGACTTCATAGCTAGAACTATTATTGATACTAATGTAGCTGCAAAATGTCTCTCCCAAATAAATCGCCCTAACAATTCATAACAAAAATACTCCAATCAACAAAATTAGACAACGAATTACAATTACGACAAGTCTAATCCCGCACATCATCATCATCATTGCATTGTCAATTAAATGATCATCATCGCAATGGTGATGATGATCGATTTGCGTAATTGCGAGAAATGTTAAACCGATATTTCTCGCAATTACGCAAATCGATCGGGAATGGGTAAATGTGAGAAGTGAGAAATGTTAAGGTATCGCAATCCAAAGCAATACTAACATTTCTCGCATTCAGAGATTGCGTAAATAAAAAGTTACGAGGAGGGAGAGGGGAGGAGAGAACCCGAAAGATTGAGGGAGGACGAGGAGGCCGGAGAGACCAGAAGAGGAAGTTGGATCGGGGAGGAGGAACCGAGACTTGAACGATACGTCAGGAGGAGCGGGAGCGGCGGCGGAGGAAGGAGGATTGGAGAGGCGAGAGAGGAGAGAAGGGAGGAGTTGCGCGGCGGTGGAGTCATCGAAGAGGTCTTCGCCGACGAGGATGTCGGCAGGGTCGAAGAGGAGAGGGGTTTCGACGTGGAGGGAAGGGCGGCACAGCCTCATTACTCGGAAGGCTAAGGAGTGGGCTCCTGGTGACGCCGTTGCTCCACCGCCGCCTCCTCCACCGGTGGCGCCGCTCATTTTGGTGGATTTGTTTCTTTTTCCGGTGAGATTGGAGTGAGGGTGGTGTGGTCGTCTGGACTGTGGGTTGGTTGGTGTTTGTTTATGTCCGGTGACTTCTTATTTTTTTGGTGATTAATTGACTTGTAATTTTCTTTTCTTTAATATGGCATGTGTCGAACGATTATCGATGATAATCTATATTAGCCGACCTCGAACTAACGATAATAATTCATATCAATCGATTTCGTATTATTTTGGCGATAAGATTGTTTGTTATTGTTAAGGGTATTATATGAGGCGTGTAAGATAAAATTATATACGAAGTATTATCAGGATAATATGTAGCATGATACTTATTTTTATGGTGAAAATGATGAATCTAATAAATGGTATTCACTGTGAACCTAATCTTTTTGACGGTAATTATATTAAATATGATTTACTCAGATTTAGTATGGTGAAAAAATAAGTTTATCTCAAAAGAAAATTATATTTTATATTTTTAGGCCGATCCGCATAGACCCTTTGACACAGAGAGATTCATGTTTTGTTTTGTTGTTTTGTTGACCATGTCAGGAGCTACTATTGACCAAATGAATTCTTGACTTAGTAACAAGCATGGCATTCATTTGGTTAAAAATGACGATTCCCAACATAATTAATTAGGACAGTAAAACAAATTTAAAAAAAAAAAGATTTGGGTTGGAGGGAGAATCTTTTTCTTTTTTTTTAATTGGGGAAAATCGATTAAACCAAGTTCCAAAAACTAGAAGACAGTCATCTCCTATAAAATGTCATGGTTTTTTATGAAATTGGACACTCCAAAATCTTGCTTGACCATCTTGTCATTTCGTTGCCAAGAGCCGCGTCCACGACTGAATAGCACAACACTGGAGAAAGTAAGGAGGAACTTGTTAGGAATCTCTATGACCGTAGTGTAAGTAGTGCTGCAATGTGTAAAAGAAGGTTTTAGGTACAAAAAAATTCAGCCATTATTTTTACATTGTTCCTAACATACGAATTCACGTTCCAAAACGCCTATACTGCATCTGCTATGTTCTAACAAACCCGGGAATGACTGCTTTCAAACCAAACTGCCGTTTCATCCCTCGACAGCCAGCTAACATCTGAAATTTTTCATCAGCTTACCCTCCATCTCTCGACGTTAGTTCTGTATTTTGACAAGAAGAAAGTCATTCTGATAACAGACCTATAACACTCGGGAGAACCAGGGATTGAAATAATGTCCTTCCACGAAGTGAGATGCTACTTCTTCAGATCATAGACCGGAGAAAGAATGTACATCCTGGAACATGCAGCAAATCCAGGTAAGAAAGCAGAATACAGGAAACAAAAACATTCGTGGAGAACCCTGAAATGCCTTTTAATGTTCTTCCAGAATAGATTATATCAGCAAGATACGCAAGCTGCGAGAGCCAAGAACCAAATGGAAGGATTTCGGCGTGCTATTCACCAGCCTTGTTAGGAGATCTGGGAATCAATTAGATTAAGTAAAACTTACCTAAGTACTAACATTAATTACACGACTCGAACCCATGCTCCACCACACATGGGGCAACCACAATTCCATCGACTTATCCACCATGTCTCTCGATCATTCTGATTGGACAAATTGGTAGAACCTTGTGAGGAAAAGGCTGACGTTTGCCTCAAACATCTTATACACTGCACAATTGATTAGCAAAACTCTATCAGGTGAAAGGAATGACCATGAACTATATTGAAGAGATTGGAAATTATTAGCAACTGCATACATAACAGATACATATCTGACACGGTTGAAAGATTGATTTATTTTTGGTAACTCAACAGTCAACGCGGTTGAAAGATATGGAATCATCAAAAAATATAATTTTCCTGGTAAAGTAAACCAAAAGCCAAACATAAAACACTGCAATTTTTACACCTATGTGCCTACGGTCATGGTAGATTCCACTTTGATGCCCTGATATATAGCACATTCAATTTGGTGACCTGTGAATTGTGATTTTTAACCGCGAGTATACAGAAGTCAAATTTTCATCCAAGTCACTGAATTTTAGTGCACAATGAAGTAATTATGTGTGAGCTTTTTGTATCAAAATCAACTTTAGTAGAAAGATTTTAGTACTATTACTGATTTTGTGCAGTCCATTAACCCTTTAACGTCAGAGATTCATACGTAGTTTAGACATTATAGATACCTTAGGTCACCAATGTGAGAAACTGCCTAACCGAGGGTCACAAATGTTGAATTTTCAGAGCTTCAAGGCACCAAAATTGAATCGCTAGCACACCTAGCGGTTAATGCAACTTCGGTGGTTACAGTTTGACTGAGCAGATACGATAGAGATGTACACAAAATTAAACATTTAAGCTTACGTCATTACAGTGAAAGTTTTAACAACCCAAGTCAGAAAAGTTGATTTCGCACAAGCTCATGACACCAACGTGGAATCTACTACTGTGTTACCTCAGAAATTTGCTAAAATAGTGTAACTGCCAATAATAACTTCATATTTCAACATCAAGCAGGGGAGGGAGGGGGGGGGGGGGGGGGGGGGAGAAACATACCTTGTACCAAACACCTTCTAAACCAGTCTTCCAAACAGCAGTCACTACATCTCGTCGAGATCCCATAATACCAAGGTAAGCTCCAAGACCAACTGAGGTATTCAAGCCAAATGCAGCATCTCTTTCAGAAAGCCTGCGTTTCCTCGGCCAAAGGCTCTGCACTCCATAAGAGACATTGCAACTTTCTAATGAACTTGTGTCATGAGGGTCAACGGAAGTGGTTAGCTTGTAGCTATCATCCATATCATCTAGATCAGACCATGGCCCCCCGAACATGTTTCGACGATGCCACTCTTCTGCTGGGGGGTGGAGTTCCAATTCACGTAGCAATAAACCAGCAGCATCTGCACCTCTAGGCCTCGGCATATTCTGCATGAAGAACCCCGAAACAACAAGATCAGACAGCTCTTGAAAATGAAAATATGTAGCTACACTCCTGGATTATTTAGTCCAGTGAGGGACGTCATTTTACAACTAGAGGAACACCATGATGACCCTTGTCAGAGTCAGGCGCTAAAAAATTTCTGGTTGAATTAACCATATTCAATATAGAAGGTAAGCCAACTAACTCATCCATCTCCACTCTTACGGAGACCTTTGTGACTGGTTAAACATAACACATTCTGACTCAAGTTCTTTCATAATGCAAATAATCAGAAAAGGAACACTAGAGGACAAGGAGCCAGCATATGCAAAGCCAAATTCTGTAATATAAATGTCACTGGACACCTGTTGCTTTGGTGCAAATGTGATTAGAAGAATGTCCAAGTCCTAAAAAAACAAAAAACGGAAGTCCGCTCCACTCACCGCTATGTGTCATTATACTTTAACAGGGAGAGAAAACAAAACGGCATGAAAGAGACATAAAACATGATGAGCAATTCTCCCTCATAAAACTAAAATACACTCCTTTTCACCCACCTAGCTTCTTAGCCACTCTAGGAAAACTCCGACTCAGAAATTGACAAAAAGAACAAAGCACTTTGCAAAATAACCACTTATGCAGGTCAAGAGCGGATGTGCCAAGTATCTATTCCATTTCATAACCCTCATCCTTAAAAAAAGTCTGGGTAGACAACAGCTTCTAACACATTGACAACAGAGACAAGCCATTTAGGTTGAAACACAACCAAAGTAACGGTCGACTGCAAACAAAAAGTCAAACGCACTACAGCTCCTTCCCATCCTCTATAACCTATGACCAGATTTCAAGCCTTCTTACTCCAAACCCCTTCTGATGCTCCAAACCTGTTCACTATCACTGCCAGATAAATCATAGATACAGATAGATGACACAAATTGAGGTAAAAAAAAAAAAAAAATTACTGTGGAATATAGTCAAGAAAAGACACAGTTTCAACATCACACAGTGCTCAAGTAGAGTTCAGTAATAAATTTGAATGTTCAACTTCAGCCTGCATATTCGCTCCAGTAATGGGTGACTCATATATACAACTTAGTAACAGCCTTTACACAAGCATTAATGTAATCACTTAAAGCAACTCAGAACAGCCCAGTCCAATGCCATAAGACGGATTCAATACATCTATCCATAGTCTGAGTATTTCGTAGGTACCTGCATATGTGGGCCAAGTGATGCTTCAACAACCTCTGGCAAAACAGTATAATTCCCATCAATATAATGTAGCCGGACCTGGATGTTGGAACTTCCAACTTGAGAAACAGGCAATGGGTGAGCCAGACCAGCTGTTCGTCTACAAAGATCCATCAGTATTAGGAACAAAACTTTCACCTGCAGAAGATAGCAGAAAGAACTTTAGATTTGCTATAGACAATTAAGTCCACACCTACACATCTAAAACAGTGACTCAGTAATCAATATAAGAACAACCATATCAAGTAAGCCTGTAAGAGCATATTAACTATTAAGCCATTTTCTGAGAGAGGAAATAAATTGTAATAATAATAACAGCGGTCTACCTCTTCAAATGTGTACCCTTGACCAGCATTACCAGCCCCCAATCTTGCCTTACTGGCAGGGCCATCTTCAACCTTCACGCCAGCAACTAACTGATTACTTCGAGCACCTTGTGCATCTTCTGGCCTGCCACCAGTTGGTGCAGGTTTAATTTGGACAGAATGGCAGTCATCAACCTTGACTAGAGCACCAGCCTGAGGCTTTTGCATAGCGGAATCATTATTCCTCTGAGCACTTTGGATATAGCGTGGTAGCTGTGTCCGTCGGAAGAAAAAACAGAACAGCAAAAGCTGGCACAATCTATGAAGGAAATGGCAGTCACCTATAAGCCTAACAGCAGGTGTACCAGGGAAAGTTCCAGTATTTATGCTGATTGGCATAAATGAAGTAGGCCCACTTAAAGGGTTTGGTGATGTACTAGTGACTCCATCCGTACCACTAATTTTGGCGATAGCGCCCTGTACCCAAGCCTGCATCTGGGTGCTTCCTGTTGAACTTGTCGTACCACTTTGACCTCCTGAGATCATCAAGACAGAAAAACAAGATTTAAGGAATTATACAAGAACAACTCGCATATAAGAGAGAAAATTATTAGATAGCTGCAGGCACATATGGTCGAGACACTGAAGGTTTAGGGGGGGGGGGGGGGGGGGAATCTATTCCTTCTTTCCTTAAATGAATAAATCTTCACTTCGATTAAACCTGATGCTCAGAGGCGCCTATCGTGAGTCTCAAACCTTAAGACCCTCATTAGTAATGGTCAACATCTGAGCACAATGTCTCAGAGCCTCAGGCATGCTTTCTAGTGTACTGCAAAAGAGTGGCGGCACTACATTGCTACCAACAGTTTCTTGTGGTTTTTTTTTTAAAAAGGTAAGCGGGGAAGAAAGGCAAAACATACATGAAAGCAGCTATCTCATTAAAAACATTATACTTTACAAGTGATAACTGACAAGGGGTCTTGTAATACTCTCTAGCGTAAAACAAATGGAAAGAGTCCTTCAGATAGTACACAAGAGATACACTCAGACTGTTTAAGGGTTGTGGCATAAGTGCAGAGGCTGATCATCTCATGGCGCTAGTAGAGGCACAGCAGGCATGCCCCTACGGAACCATTCACATTAACAGCTCATTTACTTTTGTAAACTGGAATCTCAGTCATTATAGCACAATACTCCCTCTGTTCGCCTATAAAACGCGTAGGGTCGGAACACAGTTTATAAGAAAAATAGAATAAGAATGAGTTTTAGGGTCCATTTGGTGTAAAATTACACATAGGGGTATGTCCCACTTGCACTTTTAATAAACAAGTAAGGGTGTTTTGGTCTTTATATGTACAAATAAGGAAAGATTCTAAGTAGGAAGTTTAAAGATGAACACCCCTAAATAGAAAGTAGGAAGTTTATAGGCGAACGGAGGGAGTACAAGTCCGTAGAATTCATCACTTGATGAAGGCCTTCTGGTTGTTCCTTGGGAGATCTTCCAATGTGGACTACTAGCTCACACATGAGCTTTCAATATCACCATACCTACTACCTTGGTTGCCCATATATTATTAACCAATTTGATTTAATAGATCAATTTGACAACTAATAGGCTGCGAAATGAGAGCTTGAATGACAACGTTATTTTTGTTCCTTTTTAACAAAAATGCAATTTTTTTTATTGATAATCAACGGAGAATATTGAAGGGAAACCAAGGGGGTGACTTAAGTTAATAAAAGACGGGGATAAGCCCTTACACTATCATGCAAACAATAAGTGAAGTTGGAAAGCTGAGAGGTTTTTTTTTTCGATAAGTAAGATAGGATATCATTATATTCAAAAGGACACCAAGGGGGTGACTCCCATATAAAAAAAGACACCTAAAGGGGTGACGCCCGTAAGCAAAAGAGAGCTAATCACGCTCTAGGACTATCATGAGAAATTTTATCCACAAAAAGCTGAAAGGTTCATATGAAAGTTCTAGCAAGGCTAGTCCTATAGATAAAAAAAATTAAAACAAAAAAAGAAAAAAGAAAAAAAAAAGCCTAATTATTGAGATTTTCTTTTGCAAGGGAAGATGAGATGGTTTTTGTAGCTCTTTCTACACAGAACAAAACTTTAAATAGCTCATAACGATTATAATGTATAAATTCAGCAAGGACATTTAAAATGACTCTGCCAAGCTGTACATCAAAGACAACTTTAGAATACTAACCCTGACTTGGAGCAGGAGATGCAGCACTTTGAGGAGGACTGGCCACCATACCACGGTTGCCCCCAGTTCCTGCTTGAACGGCATGATTTGCTAATGTTCGGCAAAAGCTTGCATAACGGCGCAAGCGTGTGATAAAATGTGATGCAAGGTCAAGAATAGCATCAACATAGGCCTGAATTAGAAGTAAAACGATAGACATATGATGTTACAGGGTTTCTTAAATAAAATAATCTTTATAGAATATAGACGAATCATATCGACCATAGCATATTAGATGTAGAGAACAGAACCTATTACATGAGAAAACAGACGGTCATATTTATCTTTTTTTTTTCACATCAGATTTTCGTAATTAACAATCAATAATAAAACAAAGAATGGGGATAAGACATCTTGTAAGAGAGCCAACTATGACTTATTCCAATTTTGCTGCAGAATCATGATAAGGGGCTTCCCAAAGCACACACACTTTGCTTACACACAATAGGTGAATTAGATAACCTCCACAAAGAAAATCTATATGATCGGTCAAACCGGAAAAGATGGGTAGTTCCTCTCCGACCAAAGACTATAGAAAGTAGCCATAAAAGAACAACGACATACAAGTTTCTTTCTTTATTCCTTTCTAATGGTCCATGATTCCAAAGCGATAACCCCAACTCAACTCTTCCACCTTTAAGAGTTGTAGCCCTAGAGAATGTGATAATGAATATATCAAACCACGGAATTCCAGAGAATACAGGAATTTTGGAACCATTTCATTCCCTGTAGTTTGGTAATGAGAAAACTTCACCATGTGGGAGCAAGTGGATTATGAAACAAGATTCAATAAGTTTGGTCCCAAAAATACAAGGGATTACTGCCAGAGAGCTAATCTTCATGTACTTAGTGATAACTAATACTACTTTCAAATTATCAAATTCATCAGGTGATCTGGTCCGTTTTCTTGGTGAGGCCACACACCCGATGTAGCATGCATCTCGACTACGCCTATCTTATGAAATGTGACATTATTTCATGGCTGAACACTGTGCACCATAAAACAATACTGGCTAAATTGTTCTGTGATAGGTTTTTCCTCTCTTAACATGCCCCACCTAGAGTTATTTTGCCACATCCACAGCACTTAAGCCTGCGTTAACTTCATAGAAACCCCATTACAATCATCCATTTCACTCTGATTCTGTGACTCACCTCCATCCACTTTTCCATCCTTACTAGATAATAGATTCTAAACAATATCATTTTTTGATAAGTAAGATAGCATAACATTATAATCAAAACAATGATAATCTTTTGCCTCTTTGCTTCTATACCCCCTAATCTCTCAATCCAAATAGCAAGTGTTAATTTCTGCTCAGCCTAAACCTCCGAATTCCACCATGCCTTTTTCACACCTTTCGTCTTGAAAAGTTAGACACCATTTTATCTAATCTTAAATTAACTTTGGTGTGCCTGAGTGGCCATTGGAACAGGGAAAACTAAGGTCCACAACAACTTTAATCAGTAATTTCAAATAAGTGAAAGTTCTGTAGGATAAAATAAGAGAAAAGAGGCATGAGAGAGTTCTCACCCCCAGGTCAAAAAATAACAGAGAGAGGGAAAGTTCCCACCCACGCCCTGCCCCAAAAAGTTCGGAAATAAGAAAGGGATTGCAAAAAAAATCCCACTGGTTTACTCCAATGTATGATAACACCCGACCAATGCATACCAATCAAGGTTGGTCCAATTTATAGGTACCTAACAAACCAATAGTTATAAGAAATGACCATAGGAAAAGAATGAGTACCCTGTGACTCCCATCAACGATCGAAATGAACCCAAACTTCTTCACTTAAAATTCAGCAAGTAAACAACTATGTTCAATCAGATATTGGAAACAACCGAATCATAATAATTGGTGAGCAATCACGTACCTGAACACTCACGACCAGCGCCGGATCAACAGCCAGAGATTCCGGGTCAATCGCTGTTAGTGTCTCACCAGATGACTGCCATGGCTCAGGTATTAGAGCCGAAGGATTTATCAAAGCTGATTCAATTCCCTTGCCAAGCATATCTAACAATAACCTCGCTTGCATATCAAGAACCATAGCTCTGACTTCCTGAGCGTTTGTACCTTCCAAGAGCCTACACTTAATCCTATCCAAACTCTGCGTATGTTCAGATCAACTGATTATCATCCCCCTCAAGAATTCAAATAAAACCATGGACAATGATATATAATATTACTTTCCTCCCTCCCTCCAGGAACGAGTAAATTAGCAACAAACACAGCAGAGTTCAATGAAGTAGACGCCTCAGAATGCTTCAAAACAGTGAAAGTGACATTTAGGGGGGAAAGAGGGAATAAAAAAGAACATACGGGTCCATATTGTTGTCTGTGCTGTGTCGATGGCAGAGAGTGGAAGTCGGAATCTAAAACGGCAATAACACTGTTCAAGGAAACTGCAAGCAAGAGGATAAAACCAATTTTAAATCAGTAAAAGGTCTGCAAAACCTGCTATACTCGCAAGCAAAGAATTGTATAAACTCGTTATCATGTCATTCTTAAACATGTTAGTTACGTACCAATTCCGTCTTCGGCGGCACTTTGCGTGCAGCCAACTGCATCCCACCAATCTACTCCAACCAATAGACTCCACCAAAACCTGTTTTGAGGAAGAAAATTACATAATAAACAATACAAACCTGTCATGTGCCCAGTCTTGCCTTCTTAGCGAGAAACATTAAACATTCGAAACTCTCCTTCCAAAAGGCCAAACCTATCCAGAAATCTATAAACGCCATCTAAAACAGAGTCAAATCCACAACTGTATGAACTATAAACATTTTAAATGGTTAGCCACATATCACCTCCTCCTCAGACATAAACTCTGAGATCTGAACGTGAAACAAACCTCCCCAGCCCCCACCCAAAAAAAAAAAAAAAACTAAAAAAAACTTAATGCATTCTTTCAAGAGTCAAGTTACAAAGAAGTCCTTATTTTTGCACAGAAGCCACTTTCGAACAACAAACGGTCCATTAAACTATTTATACTACAGTTCCAATTTTATTAAATTGCAAATTGGGTAAACTTCTCTTCGGAAAGAACTCATTAGAATGATGAATTCAACCACACTGATTAACCGCGGTCATTAGGTCAGAAGGAAATCCACAACACTATCACCACAACAACATATAGCATTTCCACTTTACCTTTCTGCGATGGCCCGTTCCCAGGTTGAAGAATTGGCTTTTCCTTGATTACTGGGAGCAGCAGGAGGAAGAACACGGATAATCTTCAGCATAGTGCAGTCCTTGCCAACATCATGCCATACAGAAGCTGAGCAGCAGCTAGTTGAAGAAAAAGCAGGAGCAGCTATTGCTGAGCCAACACTTATCTCGTAAGTTTCCAAAGGTGTAAAGTTGGGTCCAGAGAAGATATGAACTGCACCACGTAAAAATGCAACAGCAATTTCACCACCATGTGCAGAATATATTATGCGAGCAAGAGTTCTGATATCGCTGGGCATATTGAAGTGATCAAAGGTGGTCCGTTTTGCCTTAGAAACAGTTGAATCTTTGGACTGCCCATCATAAGTTAGTCGTGCTGATGAACCTTGTGTGACATTGAAATCATCAGATGGTGGGATACTTTCATTAACCTTAGTCTCCCATACTGTCTGCATAGGTGGCTGCCCTCCAAAAGTGGAAGGATTCCCAAATATCTGGTGAAGAACAACAGGTTTAAGACAAGATTCCCAACGCTGCACTCTCCATCCCGTGACCGAGGGGCCCTCATCAGGGTCATATGGGGACATGTACTGTCCTGAAAGAGTAAACAGAATAGGCACATATAGCGAGGTACATGAACAGCAAAGACGTTTGAAGTAAATTCGCAATGATACAATGCTCAAATGTCCTTAAAGACACAAACAAACTGCAGTGTAATGATGGCTCACAAAATTTCTCACCACACAATGAATCAGAAGACAAAACACAGATAATATCACAGGTTAAGTTTCTTGTATAGAAAACTAGTACATTAATAAATCAAGAAGAAAACAAAGAATGAGGATAAGACATCCTCATAAGAGATATTTAAATTGTATAATCATGATAAGGATTTTCCTAAATACCCCAGCTGCGTTTGGCCACATCACCTCCCCCAAAGAAAATCACACTCTGAGCGAATAAGGAAAAGCCACGAGATTTTCTCATCAATCAAAGAACCCAAAGGTAGTTGTTACATCACAATGTCATGATATTTTCTTTATCTTATTCCTTCACACAGCCAAATGTAATACATTTGTAAAAGGTCCATGATTCTAAAAGGACATACCCAACTCTCCCCTCCCACCTTTATGAAGTGTCAACATCAAGATCCAGCCACATCACGGTGCAACAAAAATTAGAGACTTATCATCACTAGCTAACTAGTTTCTTATTTCCCATTCACACCTTGGAAAAAAAACATAAAGACAAACTCATTACTCACCTGTGCAAATTTTATAAGCGACTTTGGAGGTTTCGTATTAGCAGGTTAAAGACTCTGATAACATCTTTCAAGTATTCAACTAAAGTTTCAATAAGGGCAGTACTCAATAGCCAAGCAATGGCAAAAGGATAACTGAAAGTAAATTGCTCCATTCTCGGTTGAAAAATCAGACTGCAACTTGCTAAAATCAATAACAGCGAAGCATTCCTACACCGTGGCTCGCGTCCCAAAATATAGATAATAAATGAATTCCAATCAATGGGGAGGGGACAAGGCAAAAGGCACCAATACGCCATCCAAGAATCACCTTTAAGTTCACTACCCAAAATTTTATCCATGATAACAAGGGACCACTGAACATATATGATTGGTTCGTAAGATGGCGCAAGGGAAAACCCCATACGAGAAAGTAAGACTGGAGATGGAATTCAAAGTTTCACACACAACAACAATTCAGCTTAGATCTATGTTTTTCTAGTAAGATGACGAGAGGGTGAATCATCCTGATAATTTTGGTGATGAATGATCTGATAAACTGCCACTCACTCCTAACACATCATTTGTAAGTATCAAGTACATCAAAACGTGCTAATGTAAAAATCCAGCTCAAACGAAGAAACAAAAAACGTAATATGAAAAAAGAGAGTTCAGTGGGAAATACCCTCAACTATCACAACAGCTATTACAGAACCTCCGCGCGTTGGATCAAATGCAACAGCTGTGACACCAGAGCCCCACGTAGTGGTTGCAGCTGATTGTGATGCTGCTTCAGGATTTACGTAGGCTGAGAAATTTGAGACTGGTGAACAATAGAGTGATACATTTTCGACAAAATCTTGATATGTATGCTTTTTCCCTTGCTTTGCTTCTGAAATGAAACATTCCTGCCAGGAACACAAATACGCTGCAAGCGGGGCAAAGCCTGACCAACTAGGGGGTTTAAGCGATGGGGGGACTGTATTGCTTATTGTTGCCTTTGGAGTTGCTTGGAATCCATTTCCAAGTCCAGGAGTGACCTCCCAGACCACAACTGTCGATGGATTCACAATGGGGACACCTGCTACATGCATGGCCCCTGAATCAGTCACAATAGCATCAGCTGCCATAATCCCACTAGGCCCAGCCCCAAGAAGCCCTTTGCTCGTGCAGTACCATTTTGCTCTTTCTCCAGTACCTTCGGGGGGTGGCCACTGTGACCAGTGAAGCTGAACAGAGCCTGACGAGAAAACAGAACAGATACAAAGCATATTGGGCCACCTGGCTGAACAAGACAAACGGAAACATCCATCAGGTTAAAGTATACACACATATTAAAAATCAGTCAAGCAATTGTTATATGAGCGACAAACTGGCAACAAAAGTTTAAACCTGAAAAGTACAAAGTGGATAGGATTGATAGCAAGGAGAATCTTTGTCCACTAATACAAGAAAAGTTTCTAACAGCAAAAACAAAACCTAACTCCCAACAAAATTTAAGAGCTACAAGAACATTTCGATGCACCCCATCAAAAACCATGGACTTAGTTAGGCAAAGAGGGTTATGACTCATAAGTAACGCTCAACAAACCTGAAGTTGGAGGCTGATGTGGAAGAAACTTCTCTTCAAAAGTTGAATTTAAGCTCGCAGAAGTACTTGATTTTGCAGATAGCCATCTATACTGATCACACAAAGGTAGAAAAATCAGAACACAAAATCAGATTACTGCCGACCAAAGAGAGGTAAAATATCATAAGATATTATGATAAGATCCAAGAAACATAAGCATGTCCACCATGCTTCGTGGACCTAATAGATGTACACATTATAGAAGAAATCATACTCATAGATATAAGAAGCATATTCCTTTGGTACATGTGGATTTTTATAAATATAACTGGCATATATATAAAAGCTATATATGGAGCCTAACGCGTGCCTATTGAGGTATGGAGGTGTCTTGGAGAGTATGGAATGGTTGACATTCAACAAGATCTTGAGAAGTAACAAGATGCCATTGGAATGAAGAGAACTGTATCCCTTTGTAGGAGGTGACGTACAAAACATGCCAATTATCAAGGGTGGGGGGTGGGGGGTGCGGGGTGGGGGGGGGGGGGGGGTGTTCCCTATCACAATAGGAGTGCATCAAGATTCTGCACCATAGTCACGGACTAAGTGACAAGATCGATTTAGGACAATATACCATGGTGCATGATATTTGCAGATGAAAGAGTTTTGATTGCCGAAACGAAAGAAAGAAGATGTTGTCATGGAAGTTGAAATTCTAGAGGCATACTTTAGTGTATCTAGGGTTTTGGCTGAAGAGGGGCAAGACTAAATATTTCGAGTGTACGTTCAGCGTGGTAAGAAGCACGGAGGTAGGGACGATCACTTAAGACGGGAGATTGTCAACTGATATCCAAAGGGAAGGAGATGTTGCCCATAGAATAAGATGGGCTTGGTTGAAGTGGAAGAGCACCATAGGGTTTCTATATGATAGAGGCATGCCCCCTAGATGAAAGAAATGGGACTAAGGCTTGGTTTTTAGCCGACCCCAAATCAATTTGGGACTAAAGTTTTGTTGTCGTTTTAGTATATATGAAAGAAAAGGCCAATTGTATATGCATATGGACATATTCATAATGATTACAATATCCATATACAAAGCCAGAGCTAAGCCTTAAACAAGCATTTCAGTAAGCTGATGAATTCTAGATGTCTAAAATTAAAAAATTATAAATACGCAAGCAACCCCATTATTACGGATAAACCAAATTGATAACTCAAAGAACTGCATCAACCAAATTTGCTGAGAATTCAAAGGAGCTTATCCGAGTTGATGCGCACTTGACATCTGGCAACTCATCAGCCTCAAAATTGTATAGCACACAAAGAGCTTTCAAACTATCTCAGTTCTTAAACTAAAGATTCAGATACTATTCCCATCTGTACATCGGACCAAGCCTACTTATCCCAGAAAAGTCAGAATCTATCTAGTGCCCTAAAAGGGCTCAGTCTCATTTCTTGTCTGAGATAAACCCTTCGTTTCAAACCCACTATCCCTCTTGTAATACTTTAGTATTCATTATATGGAAATAGAAAAGATAAGAGAAGGGGACATTCAAGAAAAGAGTTGATGAATCATTGGGCAGGATACATATGAACATTTACCGGAGAAATGCCGGACAGCCACTTCGTTGCAACTGCAGTATCTTGCCGCCATTCATGTTCACGCTGCCAGCAACTAGCGTCACGCACCAGATTAAATGGTCCCTGAACAGTATTGCAATGAAATCTTTTAAGGCTTTCCAGTGGCCAAAGACTATCATACATCAAGTGAGAAAAAGAATTTGCAAGCATAGAAAACGAAACATGCCCCAATCATTTATCCACAGGATCATCTAACCTGAGAAGGCTGCATCCATATAGTTACTCTTCCATAAAAATTTGCAATCAATAAGGCCCGTGGACAAGATGGCGGAGACCATTCAACAAACTGAACTGAATCACGAGGACTATCTGCCAAAAACATGCCGATCAGATCATTTCAAATCTTAACCACCAGAATTTTACGTCAAATAAAATATGCAAATCAAGATATAATCCCCATGATAAAGTCAGACATGAAAATGTCAAGACTTTGTTGCCAAACTCTCATCAATTAATAAAGCAAACCCATTGCAGATTGCAGGATCTCAACACCGATCCAAATAGTCAGTAGTCACAGCCCCAAACCATGAGATAGCATGACACAATCCTCCCTCATTCCTCTTCTCCCTCGATGAGATGTTTGACTTCTGAAACTAGGATGCTCAATCTCTCCATACAAATCCGCTTTCGGTGAGGATCTGATATCCTCCAATCTTGTCATGTAAGGTAATTGCGTTTTTAACTTCCTAATCCGGTCATCAATTATGCAACACAAACTTGCACATGCATGACAACTCACAAGTGACAACTAGCCTCCAATGCCCCTCAGATCTTGCGTGGAAAGCAGTACTAACAGATTGCTATTTTTACATGTAGAATAAAAGAAAATGGGAGAAGTGGAGAACAATACATAAAAAGAAGAAGAAACAGCCATCATAAAAGATACCTGCAATTACATTTATAACTGCACTCTCAGTGGGCCGCTCAGGAATCACAATGTGCATAGGAATCCAGAATGGTGGATTGGCATTGGAACTACATCGATAAAGAGATGAATTGTATTAGAGCAAACGGCACTGCAGGATTCTCAACATATGAAGCACAAAATGATTGCGGAGAGTCTTGGTTATATCAGCAGAAAATTTACATCTCAGTAATATTGGTAGAAATTATCCTATTTTAATTTCTGCCGAGATATCCCTTATAATATCATATCGAAAAGGCTCAAAACTGATATATATATATATATATATATATATATATATATATATATATATATATATATATATATATATATATATATATATATATCGGCCGATACGTTACATATCGGTCGATAATCTGAACCATGACCGAGACTGTTAACATGTGGAAGGAAGTGAGACATTTTACCTACTCAGACCACCAAAAAGAAGCTCAATGCAGCAACATAATAAAACAAGTAGATTACAAGTGTGCGCACACTGCAGAACATAATTGTGGTTAATTTATTGTAGTGTGTGTGCATAACTAGTGCTACTGCACTACTACTTTAGCTCTAATGTCGTGATATTTTCAGTCAATGAGTGTTGTTTCATTTTTCCCTTCCATCTTTCTCCACCATTACAGGGAATAAGTGAACCCTACAAAGTGAATGACAGTAGAACAGAATGATCACTGATTCCTGTTTCGATTGTGAAAGAAGAAATCGAATCACTATACTTTATAAGCCAGTAATAAACTAACCTTGGTATTCTAGCACAAGTCTCTGAAGCACACGCTATGGCATTCAGCTTCCCACACCAGGCAACAGCACTTGGACAGAAAACCAACAAAACCCATGAAGAAAATATTATTAGCTGACTGGTCTCAAAAATTGCTATATCTGATAAATGGAAGTACAAAGAGAAAGAAGCAACAACACAACCAGTGAATCCCAATTTCAAACCAAGTCAAACGAAGATCAGATGTCGAAATTCCTTCCACGGTCAATATACTCAAAGTTATTCATCAAACCATCATTCCCAACGCTATGACAGATCAAATATCCTCTTCCCCACCTCAAGAGACGCATAAAGCAAACACTCGCAACTTCAAATTACAACTATGTCAAGAAGCAAAGAGTAAAGTTCCTGTTTAACTAGAGCTGTGTGTCGAGTTCAAAGCAGTAAAATTTCAGGTAACTCGTGATGAGTCGAGAGTTAACTTAATGATCCTTTCAGAAAGGACTAGATTGACAAAAATTCAAACTCGTCAAGTGAACGGCAATTCAATTCCACGAAAAACAAAAGCTTAATACCGGCAAATCAACTTCCCCCCTTTGCTCAATACCGCCACCCTGCGACATATTCTAATAGCAACCCGAACTTTCTCAGTCTTAATACTAAACACCCAGTCTGATACTCCTCAAGTTCGAAACTTAACCCATAATCTTCAAAAAATACGAATATCCCACTAACAATCAGTAGCAACAATCGACGTGAGGCAAAACAATTGCAAGGAAACAAGGATCACCCAATGTAAGAAAACACATCAGAACAGTAAAAACAACCAAATATTAGAAACACATTCACTCCTCCTCAATCACACTAAAGGCAATTCAAATAAACTAAACAAAACCCCAATCATATTTTCAGAATTTCATGTCAAAAACCCCAAAATTATACAAAACCCCAACTAAAAATCCAACACTTCCATTTCTAAACCCCAACAAAAAAAAAAAAAAAAAAAAAAAAAAAGTGATCAACTTTGCACATTTCAACATAAACTAACAAATACCCACATCATATTTCCGCAAATAAATACCAAAATTGATGCAAAACGTCAGATTCAAGCTACCTGAAATTGCGACAAAGTTCAGGAACACTCATCCTATGAAGTAAATTCGATTTGGGTTGCTTCAATTTAATGCAAAAAACAGTAGCAGGATTAGTATTACTATTATTATTAACAACATCTTCCATAGCAACAAGAGCATCATCAGCAACACTTGAAGATTTCTCCATCATTGTTCCTTCTTCTACAAGCTGCTGCTGCTCTCCCTCAACTTCAACCTTAACTATACTATTATTATTATTATAATCAAGAATCTCAGAATCAGCTTGTTCGGGAAGTTTTGGAGGGGAATTGTTGATGGGTTCAGGGTCTTTGTTAATAGTAGCAGAAGAAGAAGTGGGAGAAGTCATCTGGGAATAATAATTAAAAAAAATCCCTAATTTATAATTTTCTTGTCTAAAAAAAAAAAGTTAAAAAAAAAAAAGGGGGAAGAAAAAGATGGGAATTTGAGGCAAAGTGGAGGATTGAAAGTTGGGATTGAGGGTGACAGCAATGACTGTATAGGAGAGAGAAAATCAAAGAGATAGTGGGGTAAGTGTGGGGATTGAAAATTGGGGATTTGGTGAGAAAAAAATTGGAAATTGGAAAAATTAGGGTTTTTATTGGATTTTTGTGGGAAACAGAAAGAAAGAAAGAGTGAGATTTCAGGTGGGTGGTGTATGTGTTTTTGTTTGGATCAATGGTTGAGTTTTCAAGAAGTTGGGGGTTTGGGGCACATGTATGATGCATGGGTGGTTTTTTTTTTTAAGAGCGTATGGTCGTATGGATGGTTTATCTATCGTATTGGACATAATTATGAATTGTTGTTTTTAAATATTTAAGGTTCGTTCAATATTTCTTTTTCTAATTTTCGTTTTTTGTGTTATGATATTTAGTTAAATATGTTGCATAATAAATGTCAAATTGATTTTTTCTTTAATAAAAATCATATTGACAATAAATAAATAAAAACTGGAAACTGGAAACCAAAAACGATACCAAACGAGCCACTAGTAAAAGATTTCTCTCTCCATGTGTTTGAGTAAACTTCATTAGATTTCAAATAATCATGGATTGTTTAAGAGCACGCCTACCTTGCAAAGCCAAGTGATATGCCACTACGTTCCAGACTCGTATTATGTGACGCACAGTCAAATATAGTTCCCTTGCGAGCTCCTTGTATTTCTAATGACGGTTATTTAGTGTCATTTATACCAGTCACCGCTACTTGGCGATCTGGGAACAAGTCCAAATTATAAAGATGATGGTCTTGTAATCAAGAGAGACCTATGAGAAATGCACAGCATTCTGTGTCGCAAGTGTCGTGGGCAAAAGTGCGTCCCATAAAACCTTTAATCCATCAACATTTAGTCCAAGTAAGCAGATACTTATATTTGTAGACAAATGAAGCCCAATAAAGAATGTGTCTACAAAAGGACGAACGAGACCAAACAAAAGGGGAGGTTTAAGGTTTTTGAAAGCGATATTTGGGGGGAGGGAGGTTGTTGTTGAGGAACGACTAAAAAATAAATGTTTTTCAAAGAGTGTGTGTGAGAAACAAGGAAGGAGAGGGAAATAAATTATTTCGTTGTCAAAGATCAAGTATTTCTCTGTTTTCAAATGAGCCAATTTACGATAGCAAAAAGACGACAGCTCCAAACCTGTAAAGATTTAGTGCTAATCATTCAATATGTTTGATAAGACTGTTTTTTTCCCTAATTTGAATGAATATGTGCTGAATTTAAATGAATTAATAACAAGAAATAGACTAGGTCAATTGATTGTTATTTGAATAATTTTGATTTTATTTAATGTGATTTGATTGGAATGAATTTGATCTAATCTTAATCCATAGTTTTAGTTTTTTTTGAAGTTGAATTATTTCAGAGATCATTCAAGTTCATATTTCATTACCCTATCGCTTATATTTGGAAGTATATACAAGATTCATTACCAAACACTTTCCTTTAGTGTACAACCACAACGTTTTCCTAGCCCACCATATCATATTCGTCTATCATCAATCAATAACCCTAATAAACCAAGTTCGAATCTTGTATATTTGAATTATATACAAGATTCATTACCAAACACTTTATTTTAATGTACAACCACAACATATTCCAAACACTTTGATCTTGTATATTTGAATTATTTGATCTTAATCTTGTATATTTGGAAGTATATACAAGATTCATTACCAAACACTTTCTTTTAGTGTACAACCACAACGTATTCCTCACCTACCATATCATGGTGAATTATACCATGCTTCCGGGAGCACAAGGAGCATGGTAAATTATAACCGTTGACATATCATATCCGTCTATCATCAATAAATAACCCTGATAAACCAATTTCAAATCTCCTAATAACTGAGATTCAAGAACCAATAACTAAGCTGAAAAATACGACTAACTCAAAGTTCATGTACCATCCCGTTCTTACAAAATATGTACCCATCGTACCAATATTTGCGCATCATTTCTATATCAAGAAACGAAGACCAACCAAATCTATACAAAGGGTAGAAGTGGTCAGTTGGGAAAATACCTGAAAATCAAACAAAAGATATGTCAACGGTTGAAAAACCACACATACTCATGGAAAGTGGGAACGAGTACACAAGTAACAGCTGAAAGGTGAGAACATAAAATTTTGACTTATTTCTTTTATTATTATAAGCACACAAATTTTCCCCCTTATTTTTTTCTTCATTTTGTTTCCCTGTTCTTCTTTCTAGGTTACTTCCAGCTCACACTTGATGTTGTAAGAAAATGACATTTTTGAAGAATAAAGACCTTCTTGTTCTGTAAAGTCCTCACTTTTTTTTTTAGTACCTACTTCAACCATTTAACAACTTGTTTATTGCTACAAATTTTTTTTTTCTTGGGAAAAAAGTTGGGTTTGAAGGGAAATTTATGGTGTGATTGTGTGCCAAATCTTTGAGTTTGTAGTCTTTAAATGATTGGGCTGTCATCATCATAATAATAATCATCATCATCATCATCATCATACCCTTGTATAAGGTAATTGGTATTGTTTATTTGTGTGTTCCAAATTAATTGGAACTTTCTATTTATAGAGATTTAGCTTAGAATTATGCAACTTGTTATCATATATGCTTGTTTAAATGCAACCGGGTTTTCTCCAATTTTTAGTTTTGGGGTTTTTTTATGCTGTGTTTTGTGGTGTGAATTGTTTTTGGGTTTTTATAATTTTACTTTGACCCATGAAGTTGGACTTGAAATTTAGCTTGTTTGTTACTCATCTTCTCTTTTGGGTTGAGTTATGTTGAGTAATTTAGTCTCAGAATTCTGAATAATACTGTTGGTTTGGTTGTGACAAATCTTGAGCATGTGGCTAATTATGTGGGAGGTTTATGATCTTGTTACTTTATGTGTGCTTCGGGTTGAATTATGTTCGGTTATCTAGTCTCAATATTCAGAACAAAATCGTTGGTTTGGTGTGACGAAACCCGAGTTTGTTGCTGATTATTTGGGAGGTTGATCATCATGGGTTTCAATTGTTTAATCACTGGAAAATTGGGTATTTCACATGCTTGAGCACTTTCCATGCTTAATTTCAGGGTTTGGGGCAAATGTTGTTTTTTTACAGGTTTCTCATCGAATGTCTTCTTCATGTAAACAAACAGATATGAGCTGTGGCTGTTTCGGAAGCCCTTCTTTTCAGAAGAGAAAGAGATCTGCCTCAGCTCTTGGAGAAGTAGAGGGTAAATACTTGCTTTCCTACAATATACTAAGTTTCTGGAAATGCTAGCTGTAAGAAAGTCCATACCTTTCGCCAAAGATTGTTTTCGATTGATTGCTCCACAAAACAAATTTCTTGAGGGGTTAAACAAAGGACATTTATAAATGGAATGAAGTCTATCAATGTGAAGGAAAATATATTAAATACTGTTTTTGCAAAACTACGAACTTTAAATTCTTTGTGGTATGACTTTCACTGGAGAAAAATGTACATGGATCGTCATCTTCTCATGAAGATATTCACTTTAAATCATCTTCATTGTCTGTCTGTACCAAAAGATATTATAATGTAGGTCAATTAATTTTTGTTAATTGCATATGTGAAGATTGAACAGGCATGGAGTCTGATTGAATAAAGTTGAAGATTTGATTCGAGCATTGCTCTTCTATCTGTATCATAGAGTAGTCATAGACTTGAGTTTTATTTCTAAATTCTCTTCCTTCGCTTTGTATGTTACTTGATATCTTGTAGTTCTGAAATGTCTTTTAAAATGAACAGGAGAGTTGATCGAGAACATCAGACAGTTCTCCTACAATGAATTAAGTGTGGCAACCGATTATTTCAATCTGAGCAATAAAATAGGACGAGGAGGATTTGGAACAGTTTTTAAGGTAATGATTGTAGATTGCTTGTGTGTGATTCTATCATAATCTTACATTTTGGATCAACTGCTTAACATCCTTGAATTATTTTTGCTTTTTGCATAAATATCTTCATTTCTCCACCTTTCCTTGGTATTTCATTTTTTCCTTCGCTTTGTAATTGCATCAAGAAGCGTTTTCACCTCGTTTACTAGCACCGTACGTCATGCTGATAACATCTTATTTTTTTAGTTGCATTAAATTTTGAAATATGTGGAACATTCAGTAGTTTTCATCATTACCATGGTACATCTGTTCATTTTGGGATATCAGCTATTTTTACTGTGAGCATTGTTCCCTATTGAAAAGATATATGCATCTTGTTTGAAGTTTGAACACTCACCTAGGTTGGTTGTCCAACTCAGAAGGCATATATGCAAATGTACTTTGCAGCTGACTTAGCTGACTTTCTCTTCCTGTGAACAATTTAGCCCATTTTATCCTGTGAGACACTCGTGGATACATTAATGCTTCTCTTTGGCAGGGAAATCTCAAGGGTGGACTCCAAGTTGCTGTGAAGACACTTTCTGCTGAATCAAAGCAAGGATTGCGTGAATTTTTGTCCGAAATCAAAACTATTACAAATGTGCGGCATCCAAACCTAGTTGAGTTGCTTGGATGCTGTATTGAAGGAACACATCGTATTTTAGTATACGAGTATGTAATAAATAACAGTCTAGATCGTACATTATTAGGTAAGTTCACGAACTCATAAAGAAAGTTAAGCAGCATTCTATGATTTTTTCGCACTTGCAAAGGACTGTCAGATCATCATGCTAACTGTTACTCTTGTAGGTTATACTAGTCCTCGTAGTATATTGGACTGGGAAAGAAGATCAGCTATATGTTTGGGTACGGCTAGAGGTCTTGCTTTCCTCCACGAAGAACTTGTTCCACCTATAGTGCATAGGGATATCAAAGCTAGCAATATACTCCTTGACAGAAACTTTCTCCCGAAAATTGGAGATTTTGGGTTGGCTAAACTATTTCCTGAAGACATCACTCACATTAGCACACGAATTGCAGGAACAACGTACGTACTCTTCTTTGAATGGAATAAGATGTGTGTTTCAACATTTGCTTCACTCTCTGTGATGACTGCTTGCTCGTTATGACTTATGAGATGATTGCGTGCTTCCTTGTTCGTGATGGGGTTCATAGGAACTCAGCCTTAGATGGCAATTGCAGTAGACCAGGTTTATATATTACTCTGCTCACAGTACCCTCGGAAGACAGAAGAGATCTGCTAGATTGTTCTGTCTTGTAGTAACATAAAAAAATAGTAAAGAGGAAACAGCATTAATTTTTGTTCACAATAACTAGTAGAGGGCATAAAATTTGAACAAAAGGATGCAGTGTATTTCGTTAATTGTTAGCACTACTCCCATCAACATGGACCCTTTAGGCGAAAAGGGTATCTAAGAGGAATAATATGACTTAGAGGTAGAGGTCGCCAATGGGCTTGTTCGGTTCAGGGACCAGCACGGCTTTGTCCTGGTCAGGGTAAGCAGACCCAGGGACAACTCGGTTCAATTAACTATTGGCCGTGGCCGGATACAGCTTAACTCAGGCACAGACCTGGCTCAGTGTGGTTTGTTAGTGGGTCGTGCAGGAGTTTGTGTTCCAGGTCCAGCCTCAGCGGTGACTGACCTGTGGCCACCTCTACCTTGAGGTGATGGAGTTAACACTACAGCTGCCACCTAACATTAGCTGCAGTTCTTTTCAAGTACCGCATCATGGTACCATTTTCACGGTCACCTTTCCCTGCCTCAGTCCTTCCCTCTTCAAACGGGGAAAAAAAAGAAGTCTGTTTGGATTGCAAATTAAATGGAAAGAAAGGGGAGGGAAGGGAAAGGGAAAGGGAGGGAGGGAGGGAAATGGAGGGGAAGGGAAGGGGGAAAAATGGTGACAAATGGAAAAAAATTAGACTTACATTAGAGTAAATGGTAGGGGTAGGGTTGAAGAGGGATCAGAAATCCATTGCTTTGATAAAAATGTTAAGATAAAAGAAAGGAAGAGAAAAGAACGGTAGGAGCCAAGTTTTATTCATTTCAAATAAACCACATCCTTCCAAAGGCGGAAAGATTTGGAAGGAAAATGTCTCCTCCCCTTGGTTCTTGATTATGTTTCATGTTTAAGTGCACCGTGCAAAGACCAGGTCAATTGTCTTAGATTTACATGGACAACAGGTAGCAGCTATTCATGGACAAAACCCGACATTAATAAAAGTCTATAGATTCATCTTATCCAAGATTTGTCTGCACTAACAATTTCAGCTACAAATCTTCCCTCCCTTCCCTCCCTTCCCCAATATGTCCTTTGTTATACAAATGAAGGAGTATGGTCTCCTCCCTTTCTTTCCTTTTCCCTGTATCAAAACAAACTTTAAGGAAGGTTACTTCTTATGTGACAGGGGTTACTTGGCACCAGAATACGCTTTCGGTGGTCATCTGACAAAAAAGGCTGATGTTTACAGCTTTGGTGTTCTTATACTTGAAATAATAAGCGGCCAAAGCAGTTCGAAAGCAAATTGGGGTGGATCGAATAAATATCTTCTGGAATGGGTATGTCAATTTCATTTTATAATCTTCTTCAGCGTTCTTCTTTCTTGTATGTATCTGATACTTCTATCAGTTGATGACCTTGTTTTGTTCACAGCTTAACATGAGATTTGATTACTAACCTTATGATGATATCACAGTTTCAGTGCATAAACTGACTGATGCTTGCTATTTCATATTCTACCCGTAGTTTTCAAGTATTTTTGCTTTGTGCCATTTGTGTATACTCTTTCACAGTTTCAGTGCATAAACATGAGTTTTAGATTACTAACCTTATGATGGGGAGTTTTGGAACCTCCTTCATTTGGCACTACTCAATAGACATACTTTGTAGACACCAGTATAGCAGAAAGTATGGAAATTTTATTGGAACAGTGGAGAACAATTCTATCCGAATTTTGCTATAAAAACTTGCAGTGTCGAAATTCTGATGCGACAAAAAAAAAAAGGAAAAAAAATGAAGCTCTAATTTACGCACTATCTACTGTGTAGATAAATATGATTTGACGGAAGGTAATTAACATAGTTCTAGCAATGCACAGTGCATAGTATTTCGATTTACTGATTTTGTGGGTGCATCTTTGGAATTGGCGGAGTGGTAATTGTTCTGAAGCATCTTATGAGACGTAGAAACCCACCAGTTAAAGCATGTGAAGTTATCATCAATACAGTATCAGATATATGAACACCCCCGTGCGTTTCAATTCATGATCCTTCGTTTTAGGTGCATAGATGCTACCAATCTACCATGACCCATCTATGAAGTTCATGGCTAGTTTCTCCCCTCTAATCCTCTAAACTGTTCATCAAACTCCATAACTATAAATTTCGTTTTACTTTTATTAGGCTTGGCAGCTGTATGAGGAAGGGAGATTACTCGAGATAGTAGATTCGGAAATGGGAGAACATCCAGAGGACGAGGTTATTCGGTACATGCTTGTGGCATTTTTTTGTACCCAAGGAACTGCTAGCAGAAGGCCACTGATGAGTCAGGTTATTGGGATGCTCTCAAGCAAAGCACGACTGAACGAGAAGCAGTTGACAGCTCCTGGTTTCTTTCCAGATAACGGTGAGAAGACGTCAGCCGGCTCTAGCATGCTTCACTTCAGCTCTGCCCCTGTAACCATCACTGAGGTGACCCCCAGATGAAGAATGGAGTCCTTAAACTTTACTACCATTCTTTTATTGATTCTTCCAAGTTACTATTTTTATATAGGAAAGCAGAGCATAGTGTACGATTAAAACTGAACAAAAGAGAGGAGTGCGTTCTTTCAGTAGGTGCATACTCTATGTGTCTATTGGTCTGCCCTCTCCGAGTGTGTAGGATTAATACATAGTACTATCGATAGGGGCGTAAATATGTACGGGTTGAAATATTTACCCCATTAGAGTGTGTATATCATTGATTATTTTTGCGGCATCAGACAGACATAACACGATTTTTTGGGGTGCCGGAAATTTGCAAAGGGAGAAGTTAGTTTGTCTTTCGCCTACTTGTTAATGAAGGCAATAACGAGTTTCTTGTACATTTCATTCTTTCAGAAGGAGAAAACAAGCATTGTCAAAAACGAAAGGGCCTTTTGACATATCGGTCTCCTCATGGGAACGCCTTTTGACCTTGAAATGTGTACGAGGATCTTCTTGGTCTATTATACTCTGGTACCACGTAAAAGAGCTATCTCCAAAATTCTAAGTTAGCTAATCGTCAAGTTGGACCAGGACATCCTTCATGCCTTGTGTAGGAGAAGTTCAACAACCATTTGTGTTCCATTTTTACTTTGATGAAGAAGCTCATTTTGAAACTAAAGGTTTTGTTTAGTTGTGGAAAGTTTATTATTATCATGCAAATAAGTCGACGAAGAAAGAAAACTCATGAAACGGGCAAACATCCACTGAAGTTTAATTATGATCAACCTTTCTAGAGTCACGGAAGTATGGAACCAATCCTCGATCATACCCTCGAGTTATGAAATGTAAAGAGTACTCAAGTTAATACTCCCCGCTACAAGCACCCGACGAGGCGACAACTGCTACAATTGGGACTGAAGAGACTCAGCCCATCACTAGGTCACTAACAAATAAACCTCACAGAATCCTGTTGCACAGCACCAGGCCTAAACCAACCATATAATCCACCACTATGATGCGCAATCAAAGAGCATCAAAACAAGCATTGTTACAATAAAGGACAGCTCGGTGCACATTGGCGCCCCCGCTAAGCGAGGGTCCGGGGAAGGGTCCCACCACAACAGGCATTGTTACGATAAAAAAGGAAAAATGAAAAGGGCTCCGGTATATTCAGCAAATTTGACATCGACACGACAAAAAAGGACACAAGGAGCAATATGCTTCAGTTTATGTTGAAACACACTTAAACGAAATATGAATCCATACCCTGAATACAAACTCCCTAAATAAGGTACCAAAAGAATATAAAATCCTTCACATATGGAGGAGAAAGAGCTACAAAGCCTAGATCCAAACACTGATTACATCCTCCCACAACACAAACAAGTCTCATGATCCAAGTTGGGCGCGAAAGCATCTACATCAGTTTCTTTCTCCAACAGTACACGGCATAGTGAAATCAGAATAGTATGAAATTAGGACGCTGTAATAAGCAAAGTGAACCAAAAAAAAGAGAGAGATTTGGACAAACAGATCGTGTGGATATTAAGCAGTAGCCACTGGCTCGGCTTCTGGAGTTGGCTGTTCAGCTGCCTCTGGTGGAGATTCCTTCTCAGACTTTTGAGGCTCGGTAGGGGTAGCAACTTCAGCAGAAGCAGGGGGATTCTTTGTCGCATCTTTACCAGTTTTGGCATCTTTACCAGTTTTAGCATCTTTACCGGTTTTGGCATCTTTCCCTTCCTTGCCATCTTTGCCGTCCTTGGCAGGCTCTGGCTTGGGTTTAATCATGTGAGGTGGGGGTGTATGCTTCAGCTTCACTAGTACCTGTCTCATCCTTGACATGTCAGTGGGCTTTCCGGGCTTTGGACCTTGGATGACAGTAATGGACGGCTTCTTGTCTTTGTCTTCTTTCTTTCTTCCCCTCTTTTCGATGGTGGGAACTTCATACGGAATGAGCTCAGCTATTGCTTTCCAGTACTGTAGATCTGCCTCTTTGTGGAACCTCTCATTATGAATCAAGTAAAGCTGTTCCAAAGCACATTCACCATCAAGCAGAGAAAAACAAAGTGCAAGGGTAAAAAATGCATTTCAAGACTATAGAAATCACCTTCTCTTTGTCCCTATTGTTATTTCTGTTGGTCTCAGCGTTTTGTTTTCTCTTCTCCATGAAAGCACGTTTGTACTCCTCAGCTTCCTCAATAATTTGCATTCTCATTTCCTTCTCTCTCTTCTCCTTCTCCTCAAGCCTTGTGGCATTTTGACTGCATCACAAGCCGCACAGAGTTATATTAATTACAAAATAGACAGATTTGAAAACACTCGTAGATGTTCTAAACAAACTCTTTGTAGGACTTCTGTTATTAGAGAGAAGCTCTAACCACCAACCCAAATCTTCATGACGCATGTGGGGGTGTGGGATGAGTATGCCACGGACTCTTTCTCAAAGCAATATTGCAAGGCATCAAACTACGAATTAGATGATGCAGAAAACAATAATCCGGATTACACCAGGCACAGCAGATGAACGGAAACATGCATTAAGCCTGAATTGATTACATGATTACTTGGAACTGGCTTCTTTAAAAAAAAAAAAAAAAAACGAAAGGAAGATCAGGGAAACCAACAGTAGGACAGAAGGAACACATGATAATTGACTTTCATCTCCGGAGTGCCTCCCCCCTCTCCAAGCTCAGATCATTGAAAGATTAGACTACTATGATGTACTATGAACTACATTGCAAAAGCAGCATAATTCCTTAAACCCTTTTCAGGAAACCCATCTGCCTATTTGGGCTTTGTTCCTTCAGAACCACACGATGAAACCATTCCATAACTTCTTTGAGTATCATATTTGCAGAACAAGTTGGCGACTCTCGTGATAGGTAAATAGGTAATTACAGGTTTTCCAAAAAAGTGTTTTCAACATCAAATGAAGCAGTGTAATTAATACTATGAAGTTTGTAAAAAAAGTCTTCTTTTTTCAGAGATAAAAGGAAGACACCACCAACAATGGTAGAATATGTTCTATATTTGTCCCTTCTTTTTTAGATAAGAATAATCTGGAAGGGGGGGCCTTGGCGCACTGGTTAAGGTGTTGCTTTGTGATCGATAGGTCACGGGTTCAAGTCATAGGGCTAGGAGCAGCCTCTTGTTCAAAATGACAAGGGAAGGCTTGCCCCCTATACACCCTTGTGGTTGGACCCTTCCCTAGACTCTTCTTTTATGTAAGAATAATCTGGATTACTGTTCTATATTCTTAGTATAATAATCTGGATGGCTGTTCTCCACTACTTAGTTTAAGGAGGCGTGAGGCGCACCGAGGAGCTGAGGGGCTGTTGCGATGAGGCGTGAGGCGCGAGGTGAAGGCGCCCGCCTCATGCACACGAGGCGCACTCATTTAGTGAACAAAATTCTATTTTTCAAAACCATATTTTGCAAAAAATAACCCCCTTTTTTTGTGATTAAAGAGGGCCAATGGGTAAAGAACTATAAACAAGGGATTAAGGGGCAAAGGGAAGGGTAGAAATAAGGTTACAAGAGAAAGAAAAATCGAAATTGCACAGTTGAGCGCTTCGCGTGCGCCTCAAGCTTCTGAGGCGATCCCAGCTGCGCCTCAGGCGCGCTTTTTTAAACTAAGCTCCACTAGCCCTCGAAAAACATTTGCAGCATTTTTAATTTCAACATATTTACTCTTTGGAAAGTAAGTTATCCTTGTTGCACATTCCATAGAACATACAGCAGGCTGTCTTTGAAAGGTGATGTGTATTAGTTTTAGCTTACAGGTTGAGGGATCAAAGCCTTGTTAGCTTGCATCGGTGACTTAGCTGATAAACCTTCATTAAAGAAGGCAAATATCGGTTCCAGTTTTAATCATTCAAAGAATCACTCTATTCAAGTGGCCAAATTTAAAGCAACATCTTTAGGCAATGAACACCTCTAACAATCTTAATCCAGTGTGATGTGTGGACCTCAACAACTTCCTTCTTTTCCCTCACTCAATATTTCCAATCTATGTCCACCGCCATGGCGCCATGCTCTGGCAATATAGGCATCTCTAATCTAGTGCCTTCACTGAGTTCACTCAATCTCGCACTCCGTTAAGCTGCAGAGTGAACTAATAGACACTCTTAGTTTAGAAGGCATCGACGCGATAGGACCCGAGAGAGGATGATCAAGGCCCAACCACCTTGGATAAAGGCGAACTTTGTTTGCAACTAAAGTCTTGAACTTACAGTAATAATTTGTGTCAGAAAACAACAAGGACTATGTCTTCTACAGAAAACTAGATTGACAGGGCAGTCATTTTAACTTTATAAGATAAAACACATATCACCAAATAGCACCCAAACAAACAGCAGACATGAACATAGAACACGGAGTTAATTTTTGATATAGAGGGGAGAAAAGGCAAAAAAAAAAAAAAAAAAAAAAAATGAAGGCCTTTCTATCGAAATGCCAATTTTTGATATAGAGGAGGAAAAAGGCCACGGAATAAAATGACCCAGAAGTTTGTTTAACGCGGGACACAGGGGCAAGAGACCTTCACAATGTAAGAGAACTTGACTGATGACAGTTTCTACAATTCATGATGGATGATAAATGGGGGATGGGGAAGGATTAATTTAGATGTGATTCATATGGAGAAAGTCTTTAAATCAATGCTATTAGAAAAATAAATCTAAGATGATAATTCCTACATCATAAATTACCTCCCTCAATTTCCATGTTTGGATAAAATCTGCAAGGTCCTAGTCAATTGACGATTAATTCATCACAAAACTTTATATGACCCGATACTTATGACTTGAACACACAAATCAAACAAAAGAGTTTGACCCTCTTCCAACAAAGAACTCACAACAGATTCCATACAACAGTAAAACCACAACATAAACTACCTCTGGGAATGAAAGGACAAATCTTTACACGTAAAAACCTTCATCACCAGACAAACCAAAATGCAAGGAAGAGAATCTACCGTCAAACTCATCTTTGAACCTAGATGCCTAGATACGAAGCCAGAATGACTTTGAGATAGAATAGTAAATAGCACCATACCATCATCAATTCGTCCTAGATACGCACCAAATTCCAAGGAACTAACTTATACTAGTCATTCAAGAATCGAGACACAGAACTGAATCCCGCACCTATCGTTATCTTTAATTCACGCAGAAGTTCTAGTCAACTTCGACATGCTTATTCACCAATGGCCCAAATAGGCAAGCATGTAAATAGTACATAGCTTCAGCCGGAACTATAGATTCAGATCTGAATAAATAGCGAGGAAAACATGACACTATGAAGCATGTCTAATTCTGCACCTAAATTAGAAATCGAAGCAGCAACAAATACATAAACCGACGATCATACGAAGAAAGTCTAGCACTCTAGCTAGATCCACGAAAATCCAACATTTAGGAAAATCACTCACTGGCACTAGTAAAAGAAAGTAAATGCGACAACTTTCAACTCAAAATCTAAACATTAACAAGAAAATTCGACTAAACGCAAGACGCATGTTAAATTCGCAATCAAATCCAGCTAAATTCCAAACGGAATTCGTATCTCAACCAAAATTACGCAACATCTCATGTTCATGCCAGCTTCAACACAGATCAAACTAGATCAAAATCCGATTCCAAACAAAAACACAAATGCAAAACCACACGAATCACGCAATCGCCACTCGCCAATCCTCACAACATAATCATTGCAAGCAATCTTCACAATCACGCATCTAAATCCATACAATTCAGCTTAACTCGACTAAATTATCGAATAACCGTCAATTTCGAACCCGATCCAACTAAATTCAACAACTTTCAGATCCGATCAACATATAAACAGCAGCAAAATTGGGCGAAGAAGTAAAAAAAGAGGAGAGAGAAAATTACCGGCGCCATTCGCGAAGAGCGAAGCCTTCCTCATGCATCTCATCAGGAGGAGGAAGCATAGGACCATCAGAAGAAGTGAAAAGACCTTCATCATGCTCGCCGCCGCCGACGCCGCCTAAGTCGTACGGAACACCGTTACCGTTAGATACCGGGATCGCATCACCAAACGGCGACTGAGAAGAGGAGTAGCTAGGGTTTCCGAACGGCATAGGCGAATCATCGGCGTCCTCCGCCACCGTCTCGACGGTGACCTCATCTTGACCGAACGCCGGAGCTCCGGCATCGAAGGCGGCGGATTCGTAGCGCTGGGAAGGTAGGCGAGGGTCGTAGCCGAGGTATCCGTCGTCGAAAGGGCGGTCGGAGGAGTTTTGGTGCTGGATTTCGGCGTCGCTGCTGAACGTGTCGAAAGATGACGACATCTTACGCCGCAGGCGGTGGTTTCAGAGTTTCTATCTTCTCCGCGTGGCGGCGGTGGTGGTAGCAGTGGTGGTGTTTATAAGAAAGGAAGGTGGATCTCGATTTTGGAAGTGTGTTGGAGAAGTTGGAAAAGGGGGAAATGGTATTTATATAAGTGAGAGATGGGAATTTTGACTTTATGCTCAGTTGTATTAATGACTGGCGACCTTCCGGAGTTAAAATTTTTAAAACAAAAAAATTGAGGAAAAAGAGAGAGAATCTATGTATATGTCACAGTCACTCACAGCTGGCTGCTACGGTAATTTTTTTTTTTTTTTTTTTTTTTTTTTTACCGCGAGATCAGGTGAAGCTTCTTCGACTTGCATTCTTTGAAAGTATTTACCGATGGTCAAAATGTCATATTTAGGGTGTGTTTGACCAAGCATCTAAAGTATTTATGGATCTTAGAAACTGAAAACTGGTCAAACACCTAAAACTGAGAAACTGTTTCTAGTTTCTCAGAAACACTTCTAGTGTAAATTTGCTCTTCAGAAGTAGAAGCTCCAATTTGGAGCTTCTCCTCTAGAAACTGTTTCTCAGAAACTGTTTCTGAGAAGTAGTTTTGCAGAAGTTGGAGCTTGACCAAACAAGCCCTTAACTTCTTAGATACGAGAAATAATTGTTTAAACGGGATCAAATTACAGGATTGGTAATTCAAATCTGTTTTGAAACTGTATGAAACCATCTTATTTCATAGTAGAAATTGAAATTAGATATGACGAGGAGACGATTAGGATTTGAGCAGTGTAGAGATTGAGCCGATTAATTTCAGTTAACGGGTCTGTCCCGTAGAAAAAGACGAGTTAATATTGCAGCATTCTTTTTCTGAGAAAGTATTATAGCATCATCATTTGGTATGAAAGCAAACCAAAATCAAATTAACATTTCAGAATTTACATACAAATGGAGGCAAGGGGAGATACAGTCGCACACAATTCTGGTGTACAAGTCGCGAATTAGTACGAAGCTCGATTACAGCAGCGACCAGTTCTGTGTGCTTACTCCCATATCCTGATTTCTGACTACTCCCAAATGAACAACTAACTTGATTCTGAGCAGATTGGTTCTCTATCTGAGATGCTTTCTGTAGTAGTCGGAATGGTACGACTTGTGCTTCAGACGAGAAAATCTCGAGTAAGCTACACCCCGAAGGCCATAGCTAAGGACTTAAAGAAGAGTGACATTCTTCTTATGCAGCCTGAGTTTCAACATGTACTTGCTCGTTTGATCTTCAAAGTACACTTATACACAAGAAAATAATCCGATACCTTGATCATGAAGCTCAGAAGCTGGATCTCTTTGAATACTCCGCCAGACTAGAACTAGAAGTTAGAAACTTTCGGTTATGTCGAAAAAATTGCTCTCCTTTTCAGCATGCATACATGCAGTGAAGACTAGACCTAGATCGGGAGAGAAGAATACAAGAAAACAGGCCAGTAATTAAATACACCTTTATACATCCTACATGCACTGAAGTACTGTATGCCTGAATCTGTAGTCTGTACTAACAACATCCGCACGTCAACACCCTTGACTTTCAAGAACAGCAGTAATCTGGCTCTCTCACTCCAACCGCATCAGCTTGCAGAGGAACATTGGCGCACCTATACATTCCTGAGGCACGGGTGTAGTGTTGACATAATCACATTTGCCCTGTACAACAAACTCCTTGGGGAGTCGAAGAATACTCCGATTCTAATCTCCAATCAGATGGTGTCTTACTGTTGATGCAAGAAGGGAATAGTCTGAGCTCGTCTTGGAAATCAGAAAAAACGGGTTTACCCCTTCCAAACAGCAATCCTCAGGGGTAGAAAACAGGGACTCGAGGTCATGATCCCTAGGGCGCAGGTTGTCATACTAGCGCACCTTCCAACAATCGATAATCCTGAGATAATCAACCCCCTTTCAAGGCACGGGAGATGCATTCCTCGGATACCTTGAAGACGGCATTCGTTGAAAAACCTGAGTATATTCTGGCTTGAAGCGTTTGCTATTTATCTCTTGCAATGACCTGCAATCAACAAACACAACAATCGTATCGATAAATACAAGTATTCGAAGAAGCGAAGAGAAATGCAAAACTTGAACCCATCCAGGTATTCAGAGTTTCATTTTCAAGCATGTATAATTGTGTAAATACATTTCCAAATTATCTCAATTTTATTCGCTTTGTGAAAAACTACGCAAGTGAATGTTATAATCTTGTTTAGGAGTATCTCCAGATTACATTATAAATGATCTTAAGATGAGCAGAGTTTTGACCCCTTCACAAACCTCCTGCCTCAAACTTACAAAAAGGTATTCAACCCCCCCAACCACGACCCCACAAACTAATATGCGGCCATACCAGCATCTAAAAGTACTTACCTTGGCGAACCTGGACGCTTTGATTGACCAAGCATGGACTTTAGACTTGCAAGAGCATTCTCAGCAGCCTGAAGAAAGGCAGAAGAACATTGAGATATATTACTAAAAAATTTAACACAGCACAACATTTTCCACGAAGAAAGAGTTCAGACCTGCATCTGTGCTCCATCCGAAGTCAATCCTGTACCCTTGCCGAGAACTTGCCCATCTATTCTCACCTGCATAACATTAGATGATACATGAATGACTTATGAAGAGAACAAGCTGAACGGAACTGACAGCACAGTACTGACAATTGACTAGAAGTATGGAGCCTGAAACAATTAAGAAAGAGGACACAAGTCGCACAGTTTCTTAGGAATTGTGGATCGCCACTTTATGTATAAGAGAGATTTGTACCATTGCACTTTAAGCCATAGTCGACTCTGCTAATATGCAGACTTAGAGGGTGTCCTTTGGGTAAATGAACACAACAAATATTCCAGGGGTGGTGGGGATGGCATTGAAACATCAAGATTCTTCACAAAGAAGTCAGATATTATTGCTACGAATCCATTCACGCATAATTCAGTCCCATCTTCGGAGTTCCATTGATTATTTCAGAGTAATAATTACTTATCCCACTAAGCATAGCAGTCTTATTCAATGAACACATCACCGACTTGGCACTTATTTTAGGCTAAAACACATTAAAAACACAAATTCCAGAATTCGCAAGTCATGTAATACTCAATAAAGTACCTCTGCAGATATTTCACCTCCTTGGATGGTACAAGTAGAGGGAGATTGAGCTCTAAAATCGACAACAAGGCCCTCCCGCATGCACTGTAATTTATAACAATCAGCCAGTAAATCAAATAGATCAAAACAAAAAGTGAAGCCAGCAAAATACTCGTTAATTTTTTATACCTACCAAATCTTTAAGAACTGATACTGAGTTCATGGAATCCTTAGAGTCAACTACATTAGTGTCATCTGCTTTCATTGGCTCAACTAAAGGTATCGTCTCCTCTTTAGCTAAACCACCATCACTAAGAGAATGTGAATCACTTGGCAGTCCCATGTTATTGGGACTCTGACCCCTACTTGTGTCAATTTGTGGAGTGCTGGAATCTGACTTTACATGGATCAAGTATCTGTCTGTAGATTAAAATGTCCGTCAATGAATCAATCACAGAAAAAAAAAAAAAAAAAAAAAAGATAGTATGAAAAACATAAGGATCACAGTGTAACTGCATGAGCATGCTACAACATCGTTTCACAGCAGGAGATAGAAAACATGACCCCCCAACCTCCAATCCTTGACTTGACTCAAGCAGTCAATCAGAGAGTAAGCCAGAAAATTTTAGTGAGCGGATGTACTGGTCCGAGGAATTTAGAACCACCACGACATAAACATGAGCATGTTGCTAGAACTACCATATTTGGTTAGCAGATGATATGTTCCCAAATTTGTTAGTGTAATTAATATTCTGCAACAGCAGCCTCGAACGCAAGTTTTTTATGTTTTGGGGAGGAAGTGGGGAGGAGGGTCTTACCAGCCAAATTCATCAAAGCAGCCTCTGCAGCCCGATGCTGGGCCTCCCTTCTTTTAAGACCAGTTCCTTCGCCAATTCGCTCCCCAGCAAAATAAGCCTACATAAGTGATATTTCGTCAATGGCAAGACAATAATTGACAAATAACAGTAAATGTGACAAGTAATCCAAAACATGGGTAAAATTGACATCGTAAACGGAAAAAAAAAAGGGTTGGAATCTTCCAAAAAAGAGATCACAACAATAACAATCCTGAAACAGATGAAACAAGAACTGAATTTTACTGCTCAACTTCAACAAAACTGTCACATTTTTTCCCTTATTTTTGCATGTTTAAGTACAAATGTCAATTCATATGGAAACCTAGAGGCCAGCCAAATCATGGAACAAGGGGTTATTGTATCACAGGAAAGACACCCAGCAACCTAAGCAAAGTAATTCATGCTAATACAAGCAACAGAATGAAATCGACACAAAGAACGAGGTTTAACAAGCCAGATTTATAGCAGATCCAAGAAAAAAGTTACCTCCATGAAAAACCTCAATTCAGTGGCAGAGACCAAGCCCGTCTTAAATTCAACCTACAGAACAAATAATCAAAAAGAAAAGAAAAGTAAAGATAAGCAAATAAAAATCATAAATTGGTAACAAGGATAACAGAAGCCACCAACTCTCCTTGCGGCATTCAAAGCATTACCTTGGCTCCAACTCTCATTGCAATGTCATGCAAAGCACCAGCCGGACTTTCTGGAAATGAACTGCCACGTTCAGGCACGACATCAAAATCCTTGTTGCTTGATGACCTACTCAAGGTGAAATCATCACCTTTGAAAGAGACAAAAAGGTTATAGAAGCAAAGAAGAGAACACCACAACATTTACCTTTAACCTTTACAAGGAAGAAGCAAAACACGACACAGTATCACGAGGAAGGAATAACAACAACTGAGGTGAAGTGGCTAGAACTCAAGTTGGCTAAAGCTTAAATGTATGTTGTCACTTGTAAATGTAATGCCTGGCTTTTTAAATCAAGTTATCTGCAGATGCTTCTTGATTAGGACAAAATTCAAAAACATTATGCAAACTGACTTCCAAAAATCAACTCAAAGTCGGAACAACAACAGCATAAGTTACATTACAGGTGACACAAAATGTGGTTCCAGGGATTATTTTTCTAATCAAGCATTACAGAAAAGTTAGAGACATATCCATATGAGGGGTTAACCAGGGCCACTGTCAACAAGGACGCATCATGATTCATGAGCCATCAAACAGCATACTCGCTCTAGTATATGGGCCAAACATGACAACTCTTCAGAATCTTTAGATGTACAACAATGGGATCATATTACCTAGATCCCTCTTAAACATTGACCACCAGAAACTCAAAAGCGATTAAGCAAAAAGAATAACAGAAATAATTAAATAAAGCAATTTAAATAACGTAATACACATAATATATAGCTCTAAAAGCGACTATAAGCTGAAGGATTGCTCGTCTGATGCTAAAGAAAGTTTGGAGAAAATTATAACATCCACTCAACTTTAAAACTATAGTGAATTTTCTGCATAAAGCTAAGGAGAAGTACAAGAAGTAACCCTTGCCTACACCTAGGAAACTAACATCATAGTTGACACGTCATGGAACACAAAAAATGAGACGCCGAGATGAAAAAAAGATGTCCTCTGCACTTCAACTCAGATGGAACTCGAACAAAGTACAACCCATTGCCTTTGGCACACAAGCAACCCGTATAAAGTTATTCATCCATGTGGAAGGAAAATAGAGCAAAAGGCACCGCGAACTCATCTATATACCATTTTCAACAAGCTTCCTCAGCTTATGCTGGTACAAAGTAGTTAATGCAGTACTGTAGATATAGCCACACCACACCAGTATCCACAAGTAGGCACCCTTTTCATTCATCAACCAACAGGCAACCAAATACGATAGACATTCCAACAAAGGGCACGATACGAAGTATGCATATGTAGTCCATAATCACCCTTGCCGACACAAAGAGTGTGCATAACCCAGACGCATGAGACAAGCATGCTGAGTTGAACATACCACCCACCATCTCACTAGTTCATCACAATAATCAGGACGTTGCTCTCCTATATATTCATATAACCACCAACTAATACGCAAGAAGAATAATTCATACCACTACTCATGTGAATGCCTTTACTTATGAATAACACCACTTAACAGAACACCTTGAAGAAGATGAACAAGCGGGACAAAAGCAGCCGCCAACATTCAGAATACTTCCCTGAATCCGCCAACATTCAGAATGCTTCCCTGAATGTAGTCTCTAAACTATTGTTCCTTCTTACACCTAGACAAGAGAGAACACTAAAAACCATTGTGTTAGCTGAATTTCATTGTGCATCTTAATGCCTGGTGATGACTTCAAAAGAAATTTTTCCATTCAGCTTCAACGCGCTGCATAGAGGTGGCCAAAAGATCAAGAAGTTTTTGACAATTCGAAGCCGTTAGCATCAACATCAACTGGCCAAGTCCAAGAAATCGCATCGGCAGCAGGACAACACTAGCAACAAATTCCATCAATATTGAAGCACCAAGCAGTGAGAAAAGAGGAGCCCATTGAAGATACGCGACTGTAGCGGTGACAGAGCTCGGCAAAGAATCAGTTAGATGTATATAAAGCGGTTCCAGTTAGTCAACAGCAGCATCACGAGAGTCTCCAAAAGATAGTCAAGAGTAACCCCAATTCCAACACACGACATTTCTCATTAACCTCAGAAAACAACATTGCAATACGTCCTTTGAACACTGTATAGCTAAAATTTCAAACCTACATAATAAATCTGAGCCGAGAAACTAAGGCCTATAATTATAAGGCCAATGCTGAAAAGGGGCAGAATAATTAAAAAAACGTCTAGGCCTCGGGAAAAAATGATGTGGAACTTGGGCGTGTACAACAGGGGGCCATGTATCTGGCGCAAACGCTATCATTTGTGATGCATCAAATTTTACCTTTTTAAAGCTGCCACCTAGTGATAGAAATAAGACAACAAGAACGTCAAAAATGCAGTTCTGAACAAGACAGCTATGCTATTTACCCATAGTGCCTGGGGGCAAAAACAAAAAAAAAAATCCAAAATATTTATTTTAGAACTTTTATTAAACACAGAAACAATTTCCAACAATCTCGAAATTCCCCCGGAGAAAGTCAGGCCCACTCACAAAACCAATGAATGAAACTGCTCTCCCCCTATTGGCTGGCGGTGGAGTAAGCAGTGTATTTTATAGTGGAATGAAAAAATTAGAACCCCAAGAATAAGACATCAAGAATTGGCCCAACATAACACCAAAATGATGCCAGGTTTTAAGACTCAAAAGTGAATCAAAAGTTGTTAGTCGCATCCCAAAATTAGTAGTGCATCTTACAACACGGGTATGTCTCAATATACATGTTGATTCTAATGGCAGGTGGATCTTGATCCCAAATGCATCCGCATGAAAGAGGTTATATTCCAGTAGAAGTTGTCAACTCCAACATAGGCTGCCCCTTGTTGACAGCCTTTTTCCCAAATCCAAACAAGGGCTACCCCAAATATAAGCAAGAGAAGTTTATGCAGATTACAAGAATTGTTGAATTCTGGGTCCCCCAGATTAATTCAACAGTATCCAATTACAAACCATTACCCATTTTTGTAAGGTACAAAACCAGTACTCCACTCCACAAAATTCTGAAATACTTAACTGGATGAACTAAGGATGACAACACTTTCTCAGATAAATGCAAGGAGCAACACCACAATGTCAAAAACGAAGAGATCATGGTCTACACACAAAGTTTCAGCCCGAAGTTCCACCAGTGTACAAAGACAAATTCTATTGACCAGCACCTACTGACACTCAGTATCCCTATTCTCCATGACATTAACAATGCACTAAGTCAAAGTTCAGGGTCATAACTTTCAGGTAAGGGAGACTCTCAAGATTCAAAACAAGGAAACAACTGGTAACTAATAAGACACAAAAATATCATAAAAGCAGTCTCACAATAGGTAAATGTATAGATGATCTAGCAAGAAAATGATCAGACTTCGCGAGATCAAAGAGGATTGAAGCGGTTGCAGGGTAAATAGGTTAGTCCAATAAGTGATAAGAAGTCACCTTTGATCATAATGTGATTAGCAACAGTATCAATGTCTAAAGTAAACCAAAAAAATCAAAGAACTTTAACTCAGACTCGGTAGTTACCTTTGAATGACTGATGGCCAGGTGCGGAATGATTTGACCTCAATCTGTCATCTCTTCGAAGAGCCTGCAGATGTTGAAACTCAGCTTAGAACAATATTCCCAGCATTTAACAACGCCTACGCATTTGTACTCTCTTTCCCACTAGATGTTTGCAATAAACACTTTTTTATTTCACTAAAGCAGTAAATGGATCTTCACGAAAGGGAACTTCTACCACAACAACAATAGCGCGATAAACGGAATACAAGACAGACAAATTGAAGCGAGGAGACTATAGTACAGATTTAAAGACGAAACTTACCTCCCTTGGCGGTCTCTGTTTTTCAGGGAAATTTCGATCTGATCGAACAGAAACATCCATTCTTCGCTGGAATGGAGGAGGTGGGCGTTGCTTCTCAATATGGCCAGAATCAGGACCAATAGGATATTCTTTTGGCCCTGGTCGGCTTAGGGGTCCCTGACTCATATGATCCTCAACTGGAAACCAGCTGCCTCGTGATTGCATCCGTGGAACAGGGCCAGGTCCAGGACCAGGTCCAGGTACAGGAGCTTGGACGGGAACTGAGCCAGGACCTAGACTTGGTCCAGGACCTGCAACAGGCAGTGGCCCAGGAACTGGACCAGCAACAGGTGCTTGTAGTGGAGGTCTGGTGGGAAACGGACCCTCGTTCGACAACATTTCTCTAAAATCATGTCCATGCTGCAGTATGAGAAGTCGCCTTCTCGTATCAGGGTCAAGCTCAGATTCAGGTACTTCACCTTCTTCTCGGGCAGGCGAATTATGCAAGCCCAGCTCCGGAGGACCAATACTACTCAATGGTCTAACTAAAGATCCAGCTTGAGAAAACAAGTTAGTAGGGAAAGGTGTCATAGATGGTTGAGCAGCAGGCTGTGGGATTGACATGGGAGGAGCCGCCACAGTGAATGGATGAGACGAAGCCATTCTAGGATCAAGAGTAACACTTAACGAAGAAGGTGCAGAAGGGACTGGAGGAGCTGCAGTTGAAGCTAAAGCCGCTTCCTGTAAACAACAACACAATAGCTTTCCGTCAACTTTTCACAATCTACTAGTAAAAACTAAAGGTACATCAGGTCAGCCGGAACTCCACCCAGGAAAAGTGAAGAAGAGGGAGAAGGAGGAACTGTGGAACTCGTAAGTTGTGTCATATACAGGCATAATTTTTTTACCTTGAGCCTTCTTTCAACCTCTGCATCTGCCATTCCATCAAAACCAAGTAGTTCTTTTGTCCCGTTGGAAGCAGAGCCATCATCCTGTATGCCGTAACTTATATATTAGCACATTGATCACAAGGAAAAAAAGTGACAAACTAGAGGGAACATGTTTGCTGTCAGAAGCCTAAAGAACTCCATATGAAAAAAAAGGAACAATACCTCCGACACCAAATAATTGCTCACGTCTGGAGGGGAAGGGACATCTTTGAGATCATCTTCAAAAGACACTTCATTAATCCTTTGCAAGAGGATATCATCAAATTCTCTGTGGCAAAATCCGTATGTCAGGTGAAGCTAGAAATACAAGATCTACAGCAAAACAAGAATCTCAAACATATGTGACGCAACCAAGAGATTTATGAAGGAAAGATGTTGGAAAATAAAGTATACTTCTAGAGGCAGTAACATTTCAAACAAAACAACACAAAACATGTTTCAAAGGACTTACTTGAAAAAGCCACCTCGAACATTACATGCTACATTCCTAGCAACACAGAGGACTGGGATGGTATTGTTTGCCTACCACATGGGGTAACAGTTAGTAACAGCAAAAACAAAATTGAAGAAGGATACTCACAGATCATGATTAGATAGACCAGACAGACTATAAAATATATACCTCAGCCTGGGGTGCATAATATGGAGCAAATGCAGGAACAACGTGCACTCGAGGCTGATCTTTCTCTTCCCACACCTTTAAACGATCATCAATCACCAAGGCCATTTTGGGATGACAAATGCCATCATGGAAAACATTAAAAAGCGACTTCTTTAATCCTACAAAACAAAAGAAAGAAATATATTGATCTACATATACATCCTCCAATAGTACAAAATGAAGATACTAAAAACAACTGTATACACTACAAATTGCTACTCTCCAAATCTTACCAGACTTCACACAAACAATGCGTTCCAAAACTTCAGCCGTGTTAATCAGATTAGAGTCGGGATCAAGAAGCCTCCACATTTCCAAGGCATAGTCCCTTTCAGCCATCGTACAAACATAAACCTCAAAGCGTTTACGACCTCTGGCAGTCAAATAGCTTCGTAGATCCTCCCATGCAGGTCTCAGTCTCACAAGAACACTTGTATCACGAATCTGTGCAGAACAATTAAACATCACCAAATTAGACTAACACCTACAATAACGGTTGATATCAACAGAATTCATAGATATTAACCAAGGTATACATGTACGGAGTCTGCAAGTACATAACTCTGAGATTACGCGATACGATGCTCAAAAGAAGAAATCGCATAATTTTCAAACATAATTAACAAATGTCCAGAAAATCTACCTGGGGATTTATTCGAGTAAGAACAATGTTTTTATCTGGTAATCGTATTAGAGGTCGAACAATGGTTTGATGGTTATCCGAGAGCGCTGGAACAACCTCTGCTTGTATTTTGTGAACTTTCCCATTGTCCACTACCTGATCGGTTTCAGCATACTGCTTCAGTATAGCCTTGTCATCCTGATAACGTTTCACTTCCGCCATCATACCAGCAATTCGTTGTGCGTCAGTTTCAACACTAAGCTTCCTTTGCAAGCCCTCAATCCTATCCTCGAATGAACGCAACGTGTTTGCAACGATAAGTGTCTCATCAAGGTCAAACACAATGCCAAGACATCTGAGGTTCAACATCCCAAGACAAGCTTCATATAACCCTGGGGCAACACTGAAACCCCAAAAGCAAGCGACTCTACCATCCATCCTTCGAGAACGCATTGCCACAAGATGAATCTCATCATCACCAAAAGGCAAAACAACAGTCTGCAAAATACAATTAGAGTGCATGTGCATCAGTATAATACCTCCAAAACATGTTAAACCAACAAAGCTACAACCAACCTATCTTCTTCATGAATCAACCTTATCTAAGTCAATATGACCTTCAAATCAAATTCAATCAATTTAACTTGAAATCCCATGCTAATCATCAGCTTTTTTTAGTTTTTACAAGTGACCCAGTTCAGAGTGCGCGCCCATAGTCAAAACCCACATTCACATTCCCCAATCAGTTTATATAAATCTATCTAAACTTCAATTTCAATTCATTTCAGTCAAATTTAACTTTAATATTCCAGGTCAGTTATCAAATTTGTTTAGTAATTTTACAATTGCCCAGTTCAGAACTCATCCTAATCCTTGAAACCCACATTCAAATTACTCCGGAAGGTTATTATATCTACTCTCAAATACAATTCAATTCAATCAAATTTAACTTAGAAATCCCAGGTTGGTCATCAAGTTTATATCAGCAATTTTACAACATACCCAATTCAAAACTCATCCCATTTGTCAAACCCGACATTCACATTACACCCAAAGTTCTATATATAAACTTCAAATTCAGCTCAATTCAATTCTATTCCATCAAAATTAATTTACAATCTCAGGTAGTCATCAAGTTTTTAGCAATTTTACAACTGACCCAATTCAGAACTCATCCCAGTGGCCAAAACCCACAATCAAATTACGCCCAAATGTCATATAAACTTCAAATTCAATTCAATCAAAATTAAGTTACAATCCCAGGTAGTAATCGAAATTGTTCACCAATTTTACGACCGACCCTGTTCAGAACTCATCCCAATGGTCAAAACCCACAATCACAGTACTCCCAAATGTCAATAGAAACTTCAAATTCGGCTCAATTCAATCGAAAATAAGTTGAAATCCCAGGTAGTCATCACATTCAAATTTGTTCACAAATTTTACAGCTGACCCAGTTCATAGCTCATCCAAGTGGTCAAAACCCATATTCACATTACTCCAGAAAGTCAATACCTACACTTTAAAATTCAATTCAATTAAATCAAATCACACTTAGGTTAAAAGTTATCAAATGTCATTAATCATTAATCATCAAGATTTGGGGGGTGCCCTTGGTATTGCTGGGTTTACCTTGTTTTCTCTGAGACAGGTGGAGTGCAAAGCAAAAAGCGGCGTATCTTGATGTTGCTGTTGTTGTTGGAAATACAGTGGTGACTTGTGCTCGACCAATTTGAAGCAAATTCCAGTAAAACTTGTACAAGAAGCTGTTGATTCTGATGAAATTGTATGAAGTACTGCAAGTGGATGACATCTCTCTCCTGCTTTCGAAATTTCTCTAACCTTCAAACCCTTCTTCAACAATTCTACTAATTGGCCTGAATTTTTGTGGTGTTCATCAAAATACGCTTCAACTTCTCCAACAAGTTTCTCCCCATCATACACCCCCGTTTTCATCATCATCTATTATTATTCCTTTAATTTTTTTCCAATTTACAAATCCAGATTTGGGGGGGAAAACGTATGAATGTTCTTGAGTAATTAAGATCTAGGGTTTCTGCGCGAGAAACAAAGGAAAAAATCAATCAAAAGTTTCAATTTTTTTGATTTTTTTTTTCCGTCTTCGATCGATTTGTCTTCTTCGTCTTGTGTCCGATTCACAAATTCAACGAGTAAACTAATAGATCTGATCTACCAAATCAAAAAAGAACACAAAAAAACCCCAAATCGAACGAGAAAAATTGGGTAAAAAATTAGGGTTTGTGAGCGATAATCACAATCAATCAAACCACAAATTTTAACCAGATCTGGCAAACAATTGATCAAAACGACAGATTTAAGTCCAGTAACAGCAATTTTGATTGTAATTTGATTGATAATAATAATAACAAACGAAGATTTTTATTTATAATTTGTTGATTGATTTGATTTTGATTTTGATTTTGATTTTGATTTGTCTGCGAGAACTTATTCGGCGATTTGGGGATAAAAAGAGAGGGAGAGGAAACCCTAGGGTCAATTTGGGAAACTCCGGAAAAAGCTGTGGGCAAGGGGGGAAGGGATTGTGTGACGGATAATATTGTGTTGGGATTTGTTGGTTTTTATATTAATGAGAAAAAGGAAAAAGAAGGAGAAGAGATGATAAATCGTCGTCGTCGTTGTCCTTCCTTATTCTTATCGGATACGCACAATAATTGGTGTGTGTGTTTGTGGGTAGGTGGGGTGGGTTACGTTTTAGGTTCTTCACGCTTAGTCTGAAGTCGGCTTTTGATCATCGACTTTTTTTAGTGTTTCTTATTCGGTTTCTAGCATTTGAGTTGGTTGGTCGGAGGCTGGAACATGGCTGGTGAAATGTGAACCGTCGCTATTTACTAACGGATGTCATGCTTTTATCACATAAAAACTTCTTAGATTTGGTGTAGTTTGTGGTTGTATTAATATCGAGTATCGACATTATAACTATAATCGTTTTGTTATATATGGAAAATTCGTAGTTTATCGAGTTGAAGATTACGAGACTTTAAGGCACATGTTTTGCATGGATCGAACTTTCGAAACTCATTAAAAATGAGTTAATGGCACAAGTGTAGTGTCTCGTATTTCATTTGAGCCTTATCTTTTCTTAACCTTTTCTTTTCATGCATCGTGAAGTGGTTTTATTTTACTAATATAAATAAATAAATTTTTATTTATAGATATTTCTAACAAGGTAACAAATTGATCGTAACTTGTGGCTAACTCATTTATCATCTGTTTTCATCAGATTAGAAGGTCATCGGTTATTGGTAAATAATATTTCCTTTTAAGTGTTTAAAATGAATACGTATGATGTTGTCGGTCAAAGATGACCTCTTGGCATCGAACACGATTTCTGCATGGAAAGAATTCCTATTTACTTTAAAAGCCATAAATTCGGCCTTCTCAATCTATTTCTTTCCATAAGAAATTAAACAACATGTAATAACACGTGAAATTCCGCTTTTACCGTATATAGTGTGTTACTACGGATTCACGCACTAAAGAAAGCTAAATTAACGTAAATTTGGGAGTATGAATCGGAAAAGATACCGGTTCACTCATCATTTTTTTAATTGCCTTTACAAACTTATCACTAATAGATGATGGATACAGATGTATGGTCATGTGAATTGTACGTCTCATACAACTATGAGTAAAGATTGCCCGAGTAGGCTCGATTGCCTACTGGGCTACTGCCGACCAGGTGGTGGTGATCGCTAGAATCATGATGGTGGTGCGTGCTGGTGGGAGCTGATGATAGCGGTGGTGCGTTGGGTGGTAGGGTGGGTAAAGGAGGAAAGAGAAAGTAAGGAATTTATGTTTGCTTTTTATTATTTTCTTTTTATCTTTAATTGTGAACCATTTATATTTTTTTAGAGCTTTAATCGTGAACCATTGATTGTTAAAAATGAGTGGCTCAGATTTATTTGTTTTTATATTGCTGGAATTAAAAACACTAAACCTAACACATGCTATCAAAGTTAACTTTTCTGTCAAAATTAGAGCAAAATGCAAAACTCGAGGGAATGGTATTACAAAAACTAAAGGGTACCACAGATAATAATGTAGACCTCATACGTACCGTGGATAATACCCAAAAAATAATATAGGAGAGAGTATATGATATTATTAAAGTGTTTTTTATTTAATTTTACAAGATAAAAATTAGAGTGCGCTTTTATGTAATTTAAAAAAAAAATATATCAGCTAAATCTACCAGTACACTCACATTTGATCAACTAGCTTATCAGCCGGAAACATTTAGCTTAAAATACAGTTATAGAGAGTGATAATTTTAGCACTTTGCTTGTATGTATTTCAGTACTCGGTTACTACTTCATTAGCATTCAACTAGTATTTCAACTAGTTTTACCAAATATAGTCTTAATATACGGTGCGGATCACCTGTCTCAATTTCCTACCACACTCCGTGTACCCCACCAATCTATGGAGTATCAACCACGACATAATCCGTGGAGTATCAACCAGAATAACGTCGCCGTCACCACCTCCGCCACTATTGAGTCATACACCTTGATTCATCACAAATCAAGAGTGAAGTCCAGTCGGGTGTCACGCATGACCGGAGAGTTTAATTCGTGGGCTTAACTTGGGCTCTCGGGGGTGTGTTTGTTCCTTGTGGGTGTGACACTACTGTGGCGGTGTGGTTATCGGCATGGTGTAGCTGGATCAAATCTGCAAACTTCGGTTATTGGGATATGAAGAATGAAGAGATGGAGATGGATGACCCGTTAGATAGTTAGAAGAGTGTCAGGGAAGAGGAAGAAGGCAAAAGTGGCTATTTTTTTTTTTTTATTTATTTATAAATGCTACTCGTACAAGATAAATTTTTGTGGAGTGGGACAGGGGGTTGGAAATGAGGATCCGGACTGAATATATGGGAATTAGCTTAATTTAATCATTTAATGAGGTTGTATGATATTCTTGGTATCATGAATTGAATCAATGTACAAAGCCACCTAAAATTAGGTTATTTATCAAAATAACCACTTTGATAAAACTATTTATCAAAACGGCTATATCTTAAAACTATCTACCAAAACGACTATTATTATTGTTGTTTAAATTTTTTAAATGGTCTATTATAATTAATTAATCATAAAAATTAAAAACAAATTGAAAAACTAATAAAAATCTCATTTACTATTTTTCTCTCTTCTCTGCTCCCTCCATCTCCAACCCCCACCCTCCACCCTCCACATTGCCATACTCACCCATCCGGCCCACCAGGCGCCACCTTCGACAGCCACACCGACACCCTTTCCACCTTTACTGAGTCAATCCGGTCGGCGCCGACAAGTTGTCTCCTTCCCCAACGCATGTGACCACCTCCTTCCCTCTTTGTTATTTTTCGTCTCCCAATACCACATTATTACTACCGTAGCTAGTTACCCACCTCCATATGACCGACGATGAGTATGCGATGTGGTTGTTGTGGGGCCGGATCAGGTCGCGGTGGTAAGGCATGGGTCACTTTAGTGGGGTTTGGGTGGCAGATAGGCAGGGCCTTCCGACGCAGGGGTTGGGGTTGCCCGTTGGGGGTGGAGATCAAAAGAAAGGGTTGGATTTCTAATTTTCTATTTATCATTATGTGTTTTTTATTTTATTTTCATAAAGTTGAAATGAATAAATTATGATATTACATTATGAAGAAAAAAAAAATGAAATGGTCATTTTGAGGAATATTTTTAGGTTTTAACCGTTTTGGTAAATAGTTTTATCAAAATAGACAACGTTTTGGTAAATAACCCCCTAAAATTACGTGTTTAGATACTACAACTCCGTTCAACTTAATTACACAAATAAACAACTAGGTTTATATACTATTGTATGCATCGGTCATTGTTTAATCCCAAGTCTTCTGCAGAACATGGCCTGGTTCATAATCCTATGATTAATAATCACACCTTGTTTAAAACCTATCGAGTGACTTCCATTATCGTCAGATCTGAAGTGATAATAAAGCTAATAAATTTCCACACTTTAATTTCCAATTAACACAGATATCATAATGAAGGTAAGTTACTAAGTTTATTGCATATTTGCATGCATATGCCCTTACTATTAATTTTCGTTATGCTGCAAGAATATACATACGGAGTATTCATTTCATAATATATAGTATAGTCCAATAATCTTTTTTTTTTTTTTTTTTTTTTTGTTGCAGCAAAAATTGGTAATCGAAGTAGAAATGCACTGCGGAAAATGTAGAAAGGAGGCAATGAAGATTGCCGCATCTACAGATGGTAAACCAAGCAAGTTAATTTCATGATCTTAGTGTATATATTTGCAAATCGTGTTCGTTTATTACAAAAACTATAGGTAAATGTAATGTACGTTCATGTCACTTGTTATTAGTAGTCGATCTGCAAAATCTGTCACTTGTTATACAAGTACATAAATATATACTCCCTCCTACCCAAATATATTTTCCTGTTTCTTTTTGCAGTTTTGAGTTGCCATGTTGGGAGCTATATTTAGACCAAATGAATCGTTCACTTGCTTTAAAAATTACTAATTTTTTCATTCTGCATTGCAGTCAACCAACTCTACTTGATTTCAAGGTAAACGGGTCTTTCATTTAGTCTATAAATATTCCCCAACATGGCAACTCAAAACTGCAAAAAGAAACAGAAAAATATCTTTGGATAGGAGTAGTATAAGTTACTAGTAGCAATATAATGCAACGTATAGCATACGCGTGAGGCGTCGTCCATGCGTCATACATGTACGGTACGGTATAGTATAACCTTGGGTTTTACGAAAAATATGTATTGCAGGTGTGATCTCAGTAGTTCTGCAGGGGAAAGACAAAGACCAGATAGTTGTTGTGGGAAATGAGGTCGATTCAGTCGACATATGCACTGCATTGAGGAAGAAAACCGGGGGCGCGACTCTGCTAAGCGTAGAAGAAGTGAAGGACCCGAAACCAGAAGACAAGAAGAAGGAAGATACAAAGAAAGTCGTAGTAGCTGCTCCTGCTCCTGGAGTTTATTACCAACGTCCCGGTCCTCAATATTCTTGTCCAAATATACATTATACCACGCACCTTGCTCCTCATCGTGATGATGATCATTACAATAATGGTTGCACCATTTTGTGATAAATGTACTAATAAGCCTATAATTAACTCTATAATTATTAGGGGAGAGCAGAAACTCGGTCCAGTTCTTTTGGGGAATTTCGGTTCGGTCCACTCGGTTTAGGGGACCGGATCGGACCGAGGGGGATTCGGTCTGGTCCTCGGTCCACAATTTCTGAGTCTCGGTACTCGGTCCAGTCCGGTCCTGGACCGATGCTTAGCTCTAATAATTATGATTGTATGTTTTACTACATCGCCGAATCGGTTAAAATTGTTTACTAAATTATTGTTGTACGTTTTTTGTTACCTCTTACTTTTAAAGTGGAAACATTATTATACGTATGTATTTGGGTTGAGTCTCATCATAAGTTTAGTGTGAGACATGTTACGCACAAAATTTGCTATAAACAACCCTACTTGATTTTTTTTGTTATTAAAGCCATATTCGGGGACTAACACCCCCCCCCCTTTTGACTCCTCGGCTCCATAACTCCACTATTACGTTCTTTGTTTTTATTTGGTTTGAATTTCTAACACATGCATAGTGAAACGAAACGAATGTAAGACAATTATAGATGAATAGAATGAAATATAGGTGCGAATGATGATAAATAATATTAGGTGACCAAAATTAAGAAATATACAAAATTATAAATTGTATGGCTAAAGTAATAAAGAATGTATAGTATACTTGAACACAATTTTACAGTCATGATCCTCTTGATCCATCAAGTATTAACGAACAATCACCTTATAAGGTGAGATATCACATAACAGATAATCATTTCGGTGAACAAATATGTGATGGTTTTAGCGACTCAATTTTCCTTCCACGTAATTAAGAATAATATATATCTGGGTTGAGTATCATCATTAATTATTGTTGTATGTTTTTTGTTACTCAGATCCATACTTCTAAAGTGGAAATATTATGCGTGTATATTTGGATTGAGTCTCATCATAAGTTAGTGTGAGAAAGTAAAGCACAAGAATTGCTAGAAACAACCCTACTTAAATCTATTGTTATTAAAGCCATATTCGGGGACTAAAGCCCCCCCCCCCCCCCTTTTCTTACTCCTCAGCTCCATAACTCCATTATTACATTCTTTGCTTTTATTTGGTTTTAATTTCTATCACATGCATAGTGAAACGAAATGGATGTAATACAGTTATAAATGAATGGAATGAATTATATGTGCGAATGATGATAAATAATATTAGATGACCGAAATTAAGAATTATATAAATTTATAAAATGTATGGCTGAAGTAATAAAGAATACAATTTTACCACCATGATCCTCTTTAGCCAGCAAGTCTTGACGAACAATCACCTTATAAGGTGAGATGTCACGTAATTGAGTTAAGATAATCATTTCGATGAACAAATATGTGATGGTCTTAGTGACTTAATTTTCCTTCCATGTAATTAAGAATCATATATAAAATGAATCAACTAAACTAACGTAAACGAAGGCCTCGCTCTAACTCATGAAATAGGGCTTATTAGTGTTGATGGTAACAAAAGGCATCAGTTTCTCCAATTCACCATTTCCCATATTTTCTTTGTTATGATCTCTATTACTCCTTTAATGATTAACTAGCCTTTAATGATTAACTAGCTCTATGGATCCTTTGGAGTTATAAAAAACGATATTGTAACGTCAATATGCGTTTTCTAACATGTGCTCTTAGGGCATATGTTAGAAAAACGACTATAGTAAAGAACAACTGGAGCCGGCAAAAGGTAACACGACACGACAACACGACACGAACCCGACACGAAAATAGCGGGCTAGTGTTGAGGGTTTTCGACCCGTTTAATTAAACGGGTCAACACGTCTAACACAATTAAATAAATGGGTTGGGTTAGTGTTGAAAAATTGAACACGAATCTAACACGAATTTACCCGTTAGTTATACGGGTTACACGTGTCGTGTCAACCAACATAACCCCTTAACCCGTTAAATTCTACTCAGCCCAAGTTTCACCCTATATTGACCCAAAATCTTAAAAAGTTGTTGTTTATAAGTTTTAACCCTAGTAAGTATTTACTCACGTCCCTTCACGTTATGTTTTTTTTACTCTAGTTATGTTTTTTGATCTTACTCTAGGATAAGAACATTAAGTATAGCAGTGACATTATGCCATTATAATTAATAGCCGTACTTCTATGATAATTGCTAAGTAACATAGGCATTATAGCCTTTTTTTCAAAATAAAAATTTAACTTTTCAAAGCTCTTGATTAGGCGGGTAAGACGGGTTTTTAGCGTGTTACCCGTTTAATAAACGTGTCGGGTTAGTGTCAAGGGTTTTCGACACGTTTAATAAATGGCTCGGATTAGTGTCAAGAGTTTTTAACTCGTTTATCTATGACACGAACACGAACACGAACTTTTGCCAGCTCTAATAACAACCATCTATTGTCAGATCCATTTTGAAAATAACAAGGGTACAACCATAATAGCAATTGCAAAAGCTTCAATTGAACCAACTAGTTTTTTTTTTCTTTTTTTTTTTCTTTTAACAAGTGATATTTATGACAAGACGGAAAATGTTATTGTCAATGTTAATGTCGAACAATTCAATTATAGTGAAAATAAAACTTCATATACAATTGTCTTACACGAGTAAAAAAGAAAGCAAAGACAATTGCTACTCCAACGTGCACTTTCGACACTCCCACTAACTTATTTTTAATTCAAAGAAACATAAACTCAATAGAAGCACTAGGAAAAGAAACAAAGTTAAAAAAAAAAAGACTCTATCCAACTGGAAAATCTAAGGGCCCGTTCGGTATCACTGACGTTTTCAGTTTTTTTTTTTTTTTTGCGTAAACATTTTAGTTAAATAAGTTACAAAATTAAGTTAAAATTGTTTGGTTGTATAATAGTCATATAAAAAATGAAAACTGACAACTGAAAACTAAAAACCATTTAAAACGATACCAAACAGGCCCTAACGAATCAAAGTAAAAACAAAAAGTAAAAATGAAGTTTCAACATCAAAAATCCATACTTGATCCCATACATACGCTTGCACCTAGACAAAGCCACTAACCCCAAATACCACGTAAATAATATCCCCAAGTAAGGGCAAGTTCGGAAATTCACGACAAACAAAAGAAACACAGAAGACAATATCACTTCCCCCAATTTTTTTCAAAACTTCACTCAAATCCCAAATCTCTCTCCTCTTTCTCTCAACTCTCAGCTCGAAGATCATCTTCTTCCTCCCAAAATCAACCCAGAAATTTCTAGCCGTTGAGTTCAAATTCTTCCCCAATTTCCCCAACCATTTCAAATTCAGATTCAAAATTTTTTTTGAATAAATTTGATTTGTTTTTTTTTTTATCGGCGGCGAAATGATAGTGCGGACGTACGGGCGGCGGAGCAGGGGGGTCGGAAGGGCATTTTCGGAAACATCAAACGACGCCGTATTCGACGACGACGACGATCCTTTCGCTTTCAAAGAAGACGAACAACAATCACAACCCTCTTCGTCGTCGTTTTATAATAATAATAATAATAATAATAATAATAATAAGAATTCCTCATTTTCTCAAGAAACCCTAGAATTCCAAGAAACCCCACAAGAAGGCTTCAATTACACGTTTTCTTCCCAGGATTCGACCCGGTTCTTCAATTCGTCGGGTAATGATAGTAATTCGGAGTCTCCGGCGGCGTCATTGCAGCTGCTGAAGCCGAGGAGGAGAGAGAAAGCCAGGAAATTGAATGATGGGAGGAGAGAAAGGGAGGAGGAGGCGTTGTTTTTCGAGGCGGCCCCGAGCCCGGTCTCGGCCACGGCCACGTTGATGGAGACGCAAGAGTGTGGGGAGATGATGGAGTGTGTGGATGAGATTGAGTTTGCATTGGATGGGTTGAGGAAGAAGGGGCAAGGTGGGGTTCGGGTTCGTCGCGCTTGTTTACTTGCTTTGTTGAATGTTTGTGGCTCTGCTCAGCAACGCCGGTTGCTTAAAGCTCAAGGGTACATTCCCCAAAGTTTCAATCTTTGCTATCTTTTCGCAATTCTTGGTTTTATTGCTTCGATTTGTGGTTCTTGCAATGCAGTATATGTGTGTATGTTGTGTATGATTTCATCAAGTTAATTGTTAGTTAGTTTTGTATGAAGTCTCGTAATCGGAATCAGCCTAGTAATGACATTGGAAGATCGATTTTGGGTGTTAGTAGAGAACCGTAATAATGTAGGAGTAGTTCTATGGAGTGTTCTTGATGTCGAATGTGCGGCAATTCGTATATAATAGTGCAAGTAGGAGAGCTGTGGAAATATCTAAGAGAGTCGATTGCCAATGAGGGGATTAGTTTGCTAAATTGGAGAAACTAACTCTGGCGCATAAAGAATAGGGAATCGAGAAAGGGTTTACAGTTTTGCACAGTTGCACCTACTTGGAGTCTTAGGATTACTTGTAAAGCACACAGCTTGCCACGATGAATGATAGGGAGAGAAGTGGATCAAGGTTTTACAATTCTAGGGCAACTTTTAGTATATCACAATTGCTTATCCGAATGACCCTTTCTCGCATGGGGCCAGTAAATTGGACTGGAGGGAGTACCATGTTGTAAAGGTTTACACAAGGTGATGGATTTGGGCATCCTTATGGAAAAATGAGTATTGATTTTAAAATATACGCTATGGAAGCCGAATGCAATTTATGATTAGGACCAATCGTTTGGAAATATACGATTGGAACCCCTTTTAAACATACTCCCCTTCCCTGCGTTGTCTTCATAAGTTAACGCAGTTAAAGGAAATTTTTTAAACAAACGAGAGATGTCATAAAGTTAAGGCAAGAAAGTCAGAAGTGCTGAAATCTTGCCAAAATGACCAGAACACCTAAAAAGGAAAAACATTGATCTATGTATGAAACGGAGGGAGTTCTACTTATTTACAGTATAGGCGGTACTATGGAAGAACTTTGGAGTCTGTTGCCTATAGAATTAAGGATGGATATGTTCACAAGGAGCGCAACAGTAATGTCGATGTAGTCGAAAATTTGTGACAGTATCATAAGCTTTGTCCTTGAGCTGATCTTTATTGTTGCATTTTCATATGCTCAGAAAGAGAACCACAATTATTTACATGAAAGCTTTTTTTTTTTTTTTTTACCTTGACTCTGCTTTACATGCATGTGGCTCAAACGATGCTCTGAAAGTCTCTGTAGCCTAGGTCTTTTAGCTTATCGTGTTTTCTTCCATTTAAGTTGCTCTTTTATCCATTTCTGTGTTGGTTTATTTTTTTGTAGTTTCAAAGCCATGGGTTTTTGGATTAACTTTGTGGCGGGTATGAATTATACTTATGTTTGGACAATGCCATGTTGGTTGGTTGTTCATCTTTGAGTTGCCTATTCCTGTTTAACAACAAGAACAACGAAGCCTTAGTCTCAAAGTGATTTTGGATTTGTTAGCTTGAATCATCATATGAAACCGCCTATTTCTGTCACCTATCTGCTCCATCTATTTATATACAATCTCCCATTCTCCCTATAGTTTTTATTTTTCAATCTTTATGGTCTGACTTTTATGCAACTAGTTTTCAGATTGATTCTGACGCGGAGACTCGTGTTGATTATTTATATCTGTGTTGTCTATTTCTCAGGATGGCGAAGACCATAATTGATGTCATTTTGGATATTAGCCTTGATGATTCACCAAGTAATTTGGCTGCTGCCGCCCTCTTCTATATTCTAGCAAACGATGTATGTGTTTCTCCTAACTTATATCTCTCTCTGAAATCTCTAGAAGTGTGACACTTCAGAGCTTGTTGTGCTGGTTGGTTTGCATTCTAGTGTCAGTATAGTGTAGCACAAGCTCACACACTCCCATGCACATAATCAGTAACATTAGCTCTTCGTGACGGTATATTTTGTGGTAAAATGTATTTATCTGTTCCAGGCTTTTTTTAGTCATCGGTATGGCCCTTTCCAAGTGTCTGTTTTTGAATTTCATATTTTTTCAAATGTCAGACTCAAGACAGCTATCTTATTGATTCGGCAAGGTGCGTACGGTTTCTGCTAAAATTACTGAAACCAGTTGTCCCTGAAACTACTGCTCACAAAATGCCAAGCATCAGTCAGAAACTTCGTGCATTGCGAAAAGATATGTTAGTTCCTCAAGATTTCGGAAAAAAGATAGATTCAAGCTCCAATTCTATAGTTCACAAGGTTCTGGAGACACTTGCTAGTTGCAAGGATCTGAAGGCAAGCAAAACCAATGTGGACAAGGATGACATGTCTAGGCCCGAGTTGAACCCAGATTGGGTATCTTTGTTGACGATTGAAAAAGCATGCTTGTCAACAATTTCCATTGAAGGTAACACATACAGTGACATAGTGTATTCTTGATTAGAATCTAACCATCTTTCAGTTTTTTAAATGTTGCCTATAAATGAATCCTTTATATGGACCATAGTGTGACCATAGTTTTAAGCTCACTTGTATGTTCTCTACGCGTATTTCATGTCTGTCTAAAGCTTACTGCCCGAATTTATCATTTATCTTTTGTGGTTTCTCTACACCTATTTGACCCTTTTGTTCTTATCACTCGTCTGTCTTTCTTTAACCTTCTGACTCTATTATTTTTATATGGATGTCACCCCCTCGTTGTCCTTTAATAGACATCCCTTGAAACTTGCTAAAAAAGAAAAAAAAGTATCTCTTGTCTGTCCAGTCAAACTTGGAGCGTGGCAGGGACCATGGCTTCATACTCAATAGTTGGTACTTTCTTGATTAATCGTGCCTAGGAAGCACAGACATGGACACGACATGATACGGATACGGGGATACGTGATTCTTTGTAACAACACATATACGACACGCTAGTAGACATGGAAAAAAAAAATCAACATTTTCAGTAATAAAAACAAGCAGAACATACATAAACACTCTTGTTATGTTGATTTATTATGGATTACTAGTTTCTTAGTCCCTTGCTCTTTTCCATTTCTGGTTGGGGATTAGGTTGAAGAAGCATTGCTTTGTACTTCATAGTGACTAGTATAGTGAGAGTATCTGAGACTGTCAGTGTTGGACACGGATACGACACGGATACGTAGGCTAAAGAGAGTGTCCGGGCTTCCTAGATTTGTGCCATAGCATAGTGGTTTTTATTGTACTTCAATTTTTGGAAATCAAAATATCATTTAGCACTGCAATGAACAATATTCTTTTGAGTTTTTTTTTTTTTCATTTGTTTTGTTTTCATCTTGTAGTTATGGTGTCTGTGTGAGTGTGTGTACTGGCATTTTACTATTTCATATGTGGAATCTGTCACTCTCTAGGAGATTTGTCTTTGTAAATGTTCGATGGACTTCTTTATTTTAGCTTCAGTTGTGCATTCTATATTATGATTTTAGCTTCTTTGTTTATGTTTAATCTTCATCCTTTAATAGGGTTCAGTTGTGCATTCTATATTATGATTTGCCAATGTCTATAATGACTCTCTGCTCTCTCTCTTCCCTCTTATTGCCAGACACCACTGGTACTGTAAGAAAAGCAGGTGGTAACTTTAAAGACAAATTACGAGAGCTGGGGGGACTGGATGCAGTATTTGAGCTTGCAGTCAAGTTTCATTCCACATTGGAGGTGTGAGCTTGTATGTTTGTGTAGTTGTGACGTTTTATGTGTTAGTGAAATGTCTTTGTTCCTCCCCCCCCCCACCCCACCGTCCCCACACAAAAAAAAAAAAAAAACCCGAGTGAGATACATGTAATCAGTTTTGAGCTTCGTATGTTAGCGAGCAAATGGTTGAAAGGAGTAATGTGTATTGAAAGACTGGTTTCTCATCCTCTTGCACATAATGTGCCAAGGATCAGTTATCTGTACAACAATGAATACTGCTAGTTATGAAAGCATGCAACCTATGATGTCCGTTCTCAACTTCTCATTTGGTCATTTTGTTTAGGTAGGGGGTAAATTTCTTTTGGTTAGATGGAATCTGATCTAGAAATGCCTCTTTCAGGTGTTGATTGAGCATGTTGCTCCTTCAAGTAGGGTTTCAAATGATGGCAAATTGCAATGTCTACCATTGCTGTTAAAGTGTTTGAAAATAATGGAGAATGCAACGTTTTTGAGCAAGGAAAATCAGGTAAAGTGTCCTCAGCACTGTTATCGTCAATATATGTAGCCTATCTTGACTTCATGCAACAAGCTAGTACTCTGGGTTATCAGTTGTGGTGTAGGGCTTCCCCTAAAATTTTCAATTCTCTAATCACAGAGTCATCTGCTTAGACTGAAAGGGAATTCGGTCGGTCTAAGTTCTTCTTTGTCCTTTGTTAAGCTCATGGTCAATTTCATCAAGATTTTATCAGGTAAATTCTTGAATTTTGCTGTTAGATCATCTTGAGTTGTTGTTGGACAATCTGTTGCACGAGTTGTTTTCGTTTCACTATGTTGATCTAGTTATCCAACCTTCTTTTGCTCATTTCTGCTACAGAGCTCTCCCTGCGGAAAATATCATCTGCAGTGTCCAGTCCTGAAGGGCCTTCAGTTCATTCAAATAGGGCAGATGATCGTCCTGAACTCCATTTGAACTCAGAACATAAAGGTTGGTGGTTTGCATTTTAGTTTCGTGGCCCTCTTTTTATCTTTATCATAAATATAGTAGCGTTGCTGAGGTAACCCGTCACCTGAGGTGCTTAGCTGCTCATGAACATTTAGTTGTCATGCATACATGACGTGGGGTCTTTTAATAGTGAACGGTTTTATATTTACTCAGAGAATTGCTGTTTGTTTCCATTGTTCTATATAACAGTCAGATGATGCGGTTTTATCCTTGTGGCTAATATCAACTCTTCTTATGTTTTCAGCGGATGGGAATGTTTTCTCTGCTCGATTTTCTCAAGAGTGTCCTAGTGGGGTTAGACACTCTTCAGAGATAGGTCTGAGTACATCGCAGAGCAGCCAGCGGTCTTCTGCTTTCGAATCTCGATCATTATCTCAAGGTTCTGGTCCTACAGCAAGGTCTTGGTTGGGAAATTGTTTGATAGAGCTCAGTAGCTCTAATGGATCTGGTTCTTGCAATCTCTCATCAAGAAGTTCTGATGGAAATGGCCATGGCTCACATGTGAACACGTTTTCTGGTAGGGGGCCTTGCGATAATGATAATAGTGAGGACATGGTTATAGATCTAGATGACAGCCAAGACCCCTTTGCTTTTGATGAAGATGATTATGCACCCTCGAAGTGGGATAAGCTGCCTGGGGGAAAGAAAGGGCAGCGCAAACAAAAACGGAGGCTTCCTATTAGTGGCGTTGATGATATGTCTTTATCTCATCTGACGCTGAGCCAGGAAGACTTTTCTCAGCCAATGCTGAGCCAAGAAGACTCTTCATCTCAGCAGCAAATGTTGAGTCAGGATGGGTATCACAATGATCACCAAAATGGAAGCAGTCATCTTTCTAGTGACACCTCATGCACAACTGCTATTGACGAAGAAAATTGCAATCTTGTGGCTGATTGCCTGCTGACTGCTATCAAGGTAGTTTTTGATCTTTTAATTGGTGTTTTGGAAGTTATATATTGTTTTCTTTAGTTTGCTAATAGGCTTAACATTGTAGAGCCACATTTTTAGATTGCAAGAATTCTTCCTTTATGGTCTGCCATTGATATAAGGATTATCTTCCACTTTCTATTTACTTCTATGCATTGTTGTGACATGTGATACCTTCCTCGCGGATTCGGTTCTCATTCAAGAACCTTAAAAACTTTATGTTTATAGTTCCTGGAAAAAGTGCTGTGTTGTCTTTCTGATTTTGCCCAAGCAATTTTACTGGATATGGGCAACCTTTATGTTTCCTGTGCTATTTTTAGTTGCATGTGATCGCAGTTTTATGTGAAGTTGATCTTCCTTCATTTAGTGTTGAATTTTCGATGTATATTTGAAGTTGTTACAGTAAGGTAATTAGACTCTCACAAGGCAACTGCATTAATTTTGTTGCAGGTACTTATGAACCTGACTAATGACAATTCCCTGGGTTGTCAGCAAATTGCTGTCTGTGGTGGCCTCGAAACTCTGTCCTTTTTGATAGCAAGGCACTTTCCCTCATTCAGTCTCTCCTCTTCTGATGAGAAAAAAAAGAATATGTTGAACAACACTGCGGGACTCAAAAGCCAGAAAGATGTACATCTCGGTGAACAAGAGTTAGATTTTCTTGTTACTATTTTGGGCTTGCTGGTGAATCTGGTAGAGAATGATGGTGACAATAGGTGAGTCTGGTGAAGTTTTCGCTTACAGCCTTTTCTTTCATATCTGTTCACTCCAGCCCCAGTAGCCTTTCTTTGTTTGTATATAATATACAGTAGTATGTTTAATGCTTCCGCTTACCCGAGTAAAATTCATTGGTAAAGTACTGACCCCGGGAGTATTAGTATGTTACGTGACCTGGTACATAGTACTATAGTAGTGTCTTTTCGGAGGAGATTGACAAGACATTTTGTTAATATTGACAATGTGGGAAATGTTTGCCCACACTAAAACCTGTGTCACATACCATAGTGCACAAATTTTGGGATGTGAAGTACTTTGAATGAACTTGTTCCATTGTGTCCTCCCTTCTCTCCATCTGAAGTTTGCCAAGTATTGTCAATTTTGTTATATGAAGTGTATGGCTATATGTTTTTGTAAGTGACGATTGAGCAATCAGCTAGTTAAGTTGGGTTGAAAAAGAGAGGAAGGGAGGGGACCTTAATCGTTAGGTATTAATGATGCATTTGAGTGTAGTGCTGCGATGCTGTGTTTGTGTAATGTCTAGCATTTGACAGTGAAATTAGGTTATTTACAGCTGTATTGAAGTAGTGAAATGCCCCAACCCATGAATGATGTATTCCAGAGTTCATGTAACTATTATAATGCTAAGTACTAGCTGATTTTATTTGTCGGCAGTGCCTATTTAACTTGCTATCTTCAGACTGAAGTATGGTGTTTTCTGCAGATCACGTCTTGCAGCTGCTAAAATTTCATTGCCTTGCTCCGGTGAGTCTAGTGAAATTCAAACAGGGGTAATACCTCTACTGTGTTCCATCTTTTTGGCCAATAGAGGATCTGGTGAGGCTGCGGAAGAAGAACTTCAATCTTTGGTGAGTAAAGTAACTTATCTTTTGTTTGTACTATTTTTTCTGTGCTTGGTTTCTCTCAAGTATTAAGTAGAAAATTGATGGTAAGGGTTGTGCTAGTTTCAAGGGTCACTTGTTCTCTTTTCTTCTGAGGGCAGTTTCAAGAGTGACTTTCTTTCAGGCGGTTTCAAGAGTGGCTTTCTTTCGGGCAGTTAGTATTGTCTTTTTTTGGGCAGCTGGTAGTTGACTGGGCGAGGTGGTGTGCCTTAAATGTCGTCGGTTTTTTTTTTCTTGGGTATATGTGAGCGACCTTTCAACTTAACATCTGTATCTGCATGAGCTATACTGTACATGAATCTCACAATCCGTTTGTTTACATATGCTTTGGTCTTGTGTGTTTTCCTATGGTCTCAGATCTAATATAGTTACGAGATCCATGTCATGAAAACTATATCGTAATTTTTAGTGCCACATCTTAACATGCATATGCCTGTCACAACGTGCAGGATGATGATGAGGTTGTCTTGCAAGGGGAGAAAGAAGCTGAGAAAATGATTGTAGAAGCATATGCTGCTCTGCTGCTAGCATTTCTTTCCACTGAGAGGTTCTTACTTGTCTTTTCTAGATGGTTTCCGATTTTGCTTGCCATTTCCTTTCTAAATGGAATCATTTTTTGCTTACCTTTGCAGTAAAAGCACACGCAATGCCATTTCTGGTTACCTTCCGGATTGCAACTTGAAAGCTCTTGTACCTGTGCTGGACAGATTTGTGGTAAGTAACTATTGTCTGGATTTTTTTTTTATTTCCTTGCTGCCACGATATTGTCAAGCTATTTCTGACATGCATTGTTTACCAGACATTTCATATGACGCTGAACATGATCTCACCTGAGACCCATAAAACTGTCAGCGAAGTAATTGAATCATGTAGGATCCCTTGAAAAAACAAGGAAGCGGAGATGTATATATATAGGATTTGTTCTGCTGACCTGAGAAGCCAATTCATGATTGGCACCCGACTCCTAGGTTAAGTTGTTACCGCGGCTGCATGGAAGTGCGTGTGCCCAGGAACAAGAATGTTGCCATGTAGAATATGAAGAAAGATGATATATAAATGGAGCTGTACTGCTGTAAGCATCAAGGTAAGGTACCGAGAAGAAGGGCCGGGAGGATCTGGTTTTAGATGGTCAACTGTGGTTGAACTGTAGCGTAGTTAAATGAGTGGCTCTGATGGCTGCTTTCAATTCTTTTCTGGTCTTGTAATTCTTTTGTTGCTTCTTATACTTTTGTAAAATCGAATCGAAAATATAGTTCACATTTCATCCCGCCTTATCGTGAGGATGAGCATAGATGATAGCGTATACAAAAGTCATAGTATCAGGTGTACTTGTATCCATCTGTAACCCTTCGGGAACAAGTCATTCTGTTGAATCCATGTTTGCAGGAATTTCATGAAAATTTGACAGAAACAATCTTAATTTTGACTTAAATTGCTCAAATTTGTCCCAATTCTAAACTCCAATTCAAAGAAAAAAGAAAAATCTAAGTTTGTCCAAATAATCCGAATTCAAGACCGATCACAAGACAAGAGTTGCAGCAGAAACAATAACAAGTCATCCACTTCATGCATGGTCAGCCAGGAAGTCAAGGATCAGCTCGTTCACAACCTCAGGGAGCTGTTCATGGATAAAATGAGTACCTTCAGGTATGTATATGATTTCCGAATTGGGGGCAAACTCTTTCGTTTTTCCGCTCTTTAGATACTCTTCCACTCCTGGAAACTTGAAGAAGTAATCTTGTCTACCCATGATTACTAAAGACGGATGCCTCAAAATCGGATCAGGTATGTCGTACTCCTCACCTGTGGACCTAAGACCAAAATTGGAATATTGAGTCAACAATGAAAAACAGTCGGCTGAGGGGCCGAAACAAGCAATTACAGTCCCGTCCCTGTGCATTTTGGTTACTTGAATAACACTTACTCGGAGTGTACTGTATATATACCATGGCATGTTCTTTATGCAGAACTAGTTTCTCATTTCGACATCAGGGTGCAGTAATTTTTTTTGAGGGTGGGTGCAGTAAACAAAATCAGCGCTAAGTTGGCTTTATGGAGCCAGCAGAAGGAGAAAACCAGAGATTAAGACATGCTAGTCAGGCCAAGCAGTAGATTTGATCTTTCAGAAGCGAAGCTAACTGTCATCAAACATGACAGGTTGCTAACTTTCAGATTTGCTGGTGCAGAAAATATATCTTCACCTTACTGTTAAACTCGACATAAGCCGAGAAAATGTACCTGTATGGGACTTGTAATGCAGTCTGAAACCCGGACTTTTGGTACAAGGAACCATAAACTTCGAGGTCATCATCTGAGAACCAAGGTGGAAGTGGAGTTGCCGGTGATACCAAATCCATAATCTCTTGGTTTTCTTCAGCTGTAGGAATTTCGCTCTTGGAGAAGAGTATGTAAATGTTCTTGACCACTGTCTTTGCATCAAAGCGGCTGAAATCAGCTTCTGCTCTTCCAGGTTCCTGAAACAGATAACATCAGACAAATTGATCACTCGAAATTTGCACTGCGCTTAGTCAGGAATTCAGGAGTCAGGGGCAAGAAGAAAAGAAAAACGACTCGTACAGCCGTACTTGCCATCTAGAGATGTAGAAGCCCTCAGGTAGCTCTTTCTGGAAGGTGGAAGGAGCTGGAGGTCCATATGGTACACCCAATGTAATCAGTCCTAGCACTCTCTCAGGGTGAAAAAGTGCAAACAAGGAGGCCGGCCTTACTCCAAAATCCTTTGCTATGAGGAATGCCTGATAATACATCCGTTAGAATAATGTTTTTGTAACACACGATGATGGAAATTGTCGTCTATATCAAGGACCGAAAATATTGCTTCAGAACCTCCAATTTTTTTTATTTATTTGATTTGTTGGACAAAAATAACATAACCTTACTCTAAGCTCAAATTTCAAAGAGGCTAATTATGAATTACACTAAAATTGTGGAAATTGGACACAATCACACAAGTAAGACTCAATCATTCTTTTCGCTTTAATTTGCACCCTTATTAAATTACTGTTTTACCCCTATTAAAGGATTCATTCATCTTTTTAATGGAACCAAACAACTTTAACAAGGAATGATACTTGTGTCCATTCCACTCCCTTTCCGTATCCAATCCGTTTTCATTCCACTTACATGAACCAAACGCATGATCAAAACTCTACCTTTAAGGTCAAAACTCTTACGAAAGTCTCAACATTCTGCGTTCCCAAGGATCGAATGCAACCAAGTACAAGTGGAAAAAGTTAGAAGAGTGGGACCTTGGAAATATCAAGTTGGTCAAACAAATCAAGGAGATCACTGCCAAGGTCAAGAAACGACGTCGTTTCAGGACGAGGTGGCTTATCAGAGAGACCATAGCCCCTGTAATCAGGTGCAACGGCTCTATACCCTGCATTTGCAAGCGCAACCATCTGATGACGCCACGTGTACCATATTTCTGGGAACCCATGTAGCAAAAGCACCATCTTCGATCCTGCCCATCATTTATCAACCAGCATGATATAACAATCAGTCATTTTTATTATTAGATTCTTTGCGTTTGATTTGAGTAAACGAGAACACGTCAAACTAAACTTAAACAATCTTTTGTTATTATGTTAGCAGAAATTAATTAAATGGATTGGGAATAGAGGTATGACGTATGACGTACCAGTTCCAACTTCTGCTACGTGAAGATTCAACCCTTTGATTTCAATGAAACGGTGCTGAATTTGCTCCATCTTTTTTTTTTCTTTTATTACAAGAAATTTGGTTTTGCAATGAAAACTTTACTCAAAAGGGCAAAAATGAAGTAAATAAGTATTGGTAGAGGAAGTGGATCTTCTTTAACTTATACTCGTATACTACTCCGTATCTAGTATCTAAATTGTTACGACTATCAATAGGTCCAAATTCGTCACTGGTACAACAACAACAACAACAACAACATCCAAGTTTTATTCCCAAAATGATTCGGGGTCGGCTAACATGAATAGTCGGCTAACACAAATTTCTTCTGGAAATTCGTCACTCGTGTTTTTTTTTTTTTTTGAAATAAAACGGAAGTTCATTAATATTGTCGCCAAACGGCACTTACATCAAGAATTATGAAGATACAAATATCATCAAATAAATCTAATTGACACAATTCTTCCCTATTTAACAAATTTGATCCCTTGCACGTCGACATCTTTGCGTCTTTCATCGGCATCGGAGACCTATGTAACTCGAAGAAGAAAAGGCAATTGACGTAGTTAATGCTATTTGATCCTGAATTCTAGCATCCAACACAACGCCATGACAAGATTAATGAACATCAGAATCTTGGAGAAATCTCGCGAATCTCAGTATAAACTCACCTATATGGTGGTAGAGATACCCTCTCGAGGAGGTAGAAACGAGTTATTATTGATAATAACTAGTAATAATTAATTAATTAGGATGAATGATAAGAAAATTGAATTTTTTTTCGAAATAGGGCTCAAAAAATAAATATTAAACAAAATGGGTCGGATTCAAAAACGTTTAATGTTATGGGGTGCACGTCACCCCATTTCAGGTTCGGGACAAAACCGCCATTACCACTGGCGGTTTTACATGTATTGAACAGTGAATATGAGTTTCAAGGGGTGATTTTGGGCAATTGTAAAACCGCCATGGGGGGTAGCGGTTTCACTTCAAGTGAAACCGCCACCCTCAATGGCGGTTTCACACCCGAACTGAGTATGGGAATTGGTGGCTTAATTTTTGTATGAAGAGTGAAACCGCCATGGGGGGTGGCGGTTTCACTTCAAGTGAAACCGCTACCCCCCATGGCGGTTATAGATTTTTTTTTTTTTTTCTCAAATACTTGTATCGGGGTTCTCCACCCCCAAATCACCCGATGCCTTACAAAAAAAAAATACCCCCGACTCTCAACCTCAACTTCTCTCTCCAGCATATGTCAAACTTCGATGGTGGCTTGAAGCATATGTGGAACAGGTTTGTAATGATGACTGGCTTGCCATTTTTTCTTGCATTGCGTGGGGTATTTGGTTAGCCAGAAATAGATGGGTTTTCGAGAAACATGGTGCTGATCCTATGGGCGTGGTGGAGAGGGCGCTCAGTTTGTGGAGTTCTTACGAAGCCGCTAATAAAATTGAGGTGGGGGTAAAGGAACAAGCAGGTGTATGCCACCAGTGGTGCAAACCTCCCGAAGAGGTGTATAAGGTGAATACTGACGTGTCTATGGGCAAGGATGGTACACGAGGATATGGTGTTGTGATCCGTGACTTCCGGGGAGTGATCTTTGCTTGTGCAGGCAAGAGGGAGAAAGGGAACTTGGACGTAGCGGAAGGCGAGGCATTGGCCGCTAGGTACGGGACGGAGCTAGCGCAGCTTTTTGGGCTACAAAACGTCATTTTGGAATCTGACTGCTTGAAACTAATTGTACAGTTGAAGAAAAATTTGGTAGAGAAGTCATCTTTTGGGTTGGTAGCTTCTAACATTAGGGTCTTGAGTCGGTCTTTTTTCTCTCTCTCTTTTGGTCATGTTCGTAGAACTGGTAACAAAGCAGCTCATGAACTTGCCCATTTGAGTTTAAATTTGTCGGAGGAAAAAATCTGGCTTCATGGTCATCCTCCACAAATTTCTTCTGTAATTGCAACTGATCTTTGTTATAATAATTAATAGGTTTGGTTTGCCCGTCAAAAAAAAAAAAAAAACTTCTCTCTCCAACCCACGTCCCCATCCTCTCCGGCCGCTGCTTCGCCCCTCTCCCGCCGCTGCTCCGCCCCTCTCCCGCCGCTCCGTCCTCTCTCGCTGCGCCGCTGCTCCGCCCTCTTTTGTACCAATTTCTTTAAGGTAATTTCATTTCTTCTAATTGTACCAATTTGTTTTAGGTAATTTCAATTCATTAGTTTAATTGTTTGATTTTTTAGTTAGATTACTAATTTATTGAATAATTTGTTTTGTTAGTATTGATAATAATTTGCATATTCATGGTATATGATAGAAGTTGAATTTTTAGGGTTTTGTTTAATATTGTAATTAAACCACACTAATTTAGGTTAATTTAAGTTCATTGAGTTGTTTTTTTTTTTTTTTTTTTTTTATGTTAGTATTATGCTTGAGTTTAGTTAGTATTATGCTTGAGTTTAGTTATATATTTAATCCAATTTAGTTAGTATTATGCTTGAGTTTAGTTATTAAAATTCATAAGTCGATTTTTAGGGTTTTGGTTAATTGAAGATTTATGTTAGTTGAATTTCTTAATTAAATTAGTTTATTTTTCTCATTATAGAATGGAAATTACGGGATATCCTTTGGTATGTTATTGGGATGGAGAAATTGTTGAAACTAGTGGAATGTTTGTTATAAGGGTGAAAATGAGAGTTTTGTATTTGCTAGTACTAGTATGACTTATAATGACTTCATTGGGGAGATTTGTGAGGCAATGAAAATCAATAGAAAGAGTGTTTCATTGACGGTGAAGATGAAGTATCCGAGTGCCGGGTGTTATAAGGTTGTACCCCTTAATAATGATCGTTCTTTACTTGCTATGTGGGCAATTGTTCGACACTCAAAGGTTCCTTCTATGGACATTTATGTTGAAGTGGGAATGCTAGACTCTAGAAATGTATTGGCAACAACGATTTCAACAACGCCCAATACTTCTCTCACATCAATGAGATTTGGGGATGTTGCGCAATATGTTTCCATTGAAACCAATAACATAAATAAGGGGACCTTGAACGAGGATTTAGAAGGAGATGAGGCGGAGGAGGAGTTGAATGTTGTTGAACGTATGATTGATGATGAAGATGAGAATGATGATTTGGTTGGGAAGAGTGCCCCACATTTAGAATTCAATACGATTCATGAAATTGATCAACAACATGTGAATGCTTGGAAAACATGGGTCAATGAAGTTGAAGTTGAGGTTGGTAGGGAGTTTATAGTTGGTCAAAGATTTCCAAATAAAGCTGCTTTGATAGAAAATGTAACTTTGTACTCTGTACAACGTAACCAAACTTTCAAAGTGCCTGAATCCAAACCCCACACTGTCACTTTCAAGTGTAGTAGAACACCAAACCCATGCAATTGGAGGCTTAGGGCATCACAAAAACAAGAACAGTTTTCAGAAGCCTTCACCATTGTCACTTATCTTGGGCCTCACGAAGCTACCTGTGTTGGTGACGTTATTCCACGCGACCATATGAATTTGAAACGTGGATTCATTAGTGAAGCTATTAAAAACCTTGTTGCCAAGGATTGGTCCATTAAAGTCCCAGTTCTTATTGAATTTATCAAAGATAAATTCAATTATACTATCTCATATATGAAGGGGTGAAATGCTAAACAAAGGGCAATTGCAAATTTATATGGTGATTGGGATGAATCCTACACTTTGCTTCCTCACTTCATGCAAGCAATGAAAGAATCCAACCCGGGAACTGTTGTGCATTTTGTGAATACGCCAACATGCAAACCTAATGAGGAAACTTTCTTTCGAGTGTTTTGGGCATTTGGACCATCAATTCAAGGTTTCAGCCATTGTCGCCCTCTTATAACTATTGATGGCACTCATTTATATGGGAAATATAAGGGTACTTTACTTATTGCAATGGCAGTTGATGCTAACGACCAACTTTACCCACTTGCTTTCGGTATTGTTGAGAGTGAAAATACCAATAGTTGGCCTTGGTTTATGGCATGTATAAGGAGGTTCGTGACAGATAGAAAATGTCTTTGTGTTATATTAGATAGACATGATGGCATCAAAGCTGCTATGAATGATGAACACATCGAAATGACTGAGCCGCATGCCTACCATAGATTTTGTATGCGTCATGTGGCATCCAACATGAACACAAAGTTTAAAAGTAGGGATTTGAAAAACTTGTTTGGTTGGACTGCCATACAACATCAGAAGAAGAAGTTCAATCGTGGTTTCAATCGAATGGGTGAAATAAATATTGATACACGACGATATTTGACCAAACATGGTTTGGAGATGGAGAAGTGGTCAAATTATCATGACGGTGGGTTCAGGTATGGTATAATGACTACCAATATGGTGGAGTGTTTCAATGGAGTTTTGAAAGGAGGCAGATTCTTACCCATCGTCGCACTTGTGAAATTGACATTTTATCGAGTCAATGCGTACTTTGTGGAGCGGCGTGAGAAGGCAAAACAAAGGCTTGAAGAGAGACATGCATATTGTAAGAAAGTAATGGATGTCATTGCTGTCAATTCTGAGAAAGCCGCACACCATACCGTTGTGGCATTTGATAGAGGACTGTTTCAAGTGACCACTGGGTCGGACCATAGAGGTAGTGGAAAAGGGAAACATAAGCATACTGTGAATGTTGTGACTAAAACATGCACTTGTAAAAAACTTGAAATTTACAAGTACCCTTGTTCACATGTACTTGCCGTTTGTAGTTCAATGGGTTTAAGTACAAATGCATTTGTGGATGTGTTTTACACTAGTGGTGAGTATTTGGGGTCATACGCACCCAAATTTCGACCCATTCCGGATGAAGCTTATTGGACACCTCTTGATGGTCCTAAAATCCTTGCTAATAAGGATATGAAACGTGAACCGAAGAAGAAGGGTACGAAGGATAAGTCACATTCAAAGCGATTGCGTAATGAGATGGATGAAAAACCACCATCAAAATCATTATGTGGCATATGTCGTCGACCCGGTCATAACAAAAAAACATGTTCTTTAAGAGGGTAACATTTTTTGTTGATCTTTATATTATTGTGAACTTATTTTTGCCTAATATTTTTGTGTAATATTTTAACTCTCTTCTATTTCTTTTTGTAGCTCTCATGGAGGCGGATCTTCATCCGGGACCGATCGAACCGTCTCTTCTCAAACTGCAAGACAAACACAGGAGTCAAGCAATTTGGGACGGAGAGGAGGTGAGTTCGCTTAGATGTAGAACTCACATAAAATGGCATGACGGTTATCGTCCTAGTAAGCGGGTAGTTAAATTTATTAGGAAAACCCAGTTTTATGGGGCGCATAGAGTAGCTAGTGTTAAGTTAGATCAGGATTTAATAAGTGCGTTAATAGAAAGATGGAGGCAAGAAACCCACACTTTTCACTTAACCGTTGGGGAGGCCACTATCACCTTGCAAGATGTGAAAGTTATGTTAGGTTTGAGGATAGATGGAAGAGCTGTGACGGATGAGATCCATCAAGATTGGCAAGGATTAGTGACTAAATTGTTGGGAATAGCACCGGGGGGAAGTTTGAAGGGAACTTCTTTGAAAATTTCTTGGTTGATGACCCATTTTAGTTATTTGCCCAACGGTATGGACGATGCCGTATTTCATTGCTATATTCGAGCGTATCTTCTCATTTTGTTTGGTACCATTCTATTTCCCGATAAGAGTGGGGATGTGGTTCAAGTAATCTATTTGCCATTGTTAAGTGATGTCAGTAGATTGGATGATTACTCGTGGGGAAGTGCGGTACTAGCAACATTGTATCGTAACTTGTGTCGAGGGTGTTGTAAGGATGCATTAGAGATATCCGGACCTCTTATTCTTCTTCAGTTGTGGTCTTGGGAACGTATTGCTATAGGACGTCCTATGAACATGGGACCATTAGAATATGAGGATGAGGATGAAGATGAGGATGAGGATGGGGATGAAGATGAGGATGAGGATGAGGATGAGATTATATCTAGTCCATTTGGGTCACAACATATCTATGGGAGAGATGCATTAGGACGTAAGTGGCTTATGATCGATCGGCGAAGAGCTGATGTGATTTTCTCTCTTACCGCTTACAGAGATGCATTTGATTGTATGACTCATGATCAAGAAAGTTTACTTATCCAATCCAATTTTTTGTGACTTTATAAGCATGAAAATAATTTGGTAATTTACTTATTTATTTGTTTTATTTTAGTTTATTTGGCAGCCTTATACAGCGGATGTCATCTCAGCTCTCTCTCCGATTTGTTCAAAGGATGAACAAGATTGGTGTGTTTTGGCTCCTATGATCTGCTTTGACATTGTAGAGTGGCATTGTCCAGATCGGGTAGTACACCAATTTGGTTTGAAGCAAACAATCCCGGTGGACTGTGATACTTCGGTGGCTCTTCATAAATTGGATAGGAGAGGAAATCGGAAGGTAAGCTGGAGTGAAATCCACAATGTCTATATCGATTTATGGCGTAGGCGTCGAGAGAGGGTGGTGGCTAATATCGATGTAGATGATGGCACGATGGATTACAATGATCCGTATATGGTTTGGTATCGAAACCATACTCGTCGTATCATTGGAGCTGTTAAATAATCTCATGGTGGCCCGGTTTCCTACCATCCTTCTTCTCCCTCAATTCAATTGCTTGTAAGTATGATTTATCGTTATTTCAGTTTTATTGAATAGTAAGCATGTTTAGGAAATAATTAGTGCAATGTTTTGATTTTTGTGATTATAGACTCAAGGTTTTGCAACTCTACACATGAGGTGTGAGCATGACCTTCAAGCTGCACTAAATGACGCATCTAGTGTTAATTTTGTCCAAACTTTAACCGACATCCGCAAACATTGCTCCGAATGTCTCGAGAAGGTGGGATTTTCACATCTTATCCAACAATCTCAAGAACAACCAAGTGCAAGTTTGGATGATCATTCTCCTCTTATCCAATATATGCGTCGACGTAGAGTTGGTTCTCCTATGACACCAATTATGGAAGGCGACACTCCGGGTTCTTCCTTAAGCCAACCCGCTTCCTCAAGCCAACGTCGAGCTACACGCCGCCGCCGCCTAGCGGATGATTAGCTATTAATATAGTAGTTTGTAATGTATGGAAACAATTTTATGTTGTATTCGACTCTTTCAAGTTTGTAAAAGACGTTTTAAGTTATGAAATAAGATACCATGCCATTTGAGTTCTCATTTTGGGTTGTTATTGGTGTTATTGAACGATTGTGGTCGTGGCATTTTGGTTTGGGTTTGTTTGAGTTGCAGGTGAAACGGAAAAGAGGGAAAACACCTTCAAAAAAAAAAAACAAAAATATACAACCGCCACGGAGCACAGCGGTTTTATAACCACATAAACCGCTGCTCTCAGTGGCGTTTTCATCACAGATTCAAGTAGTATGAAAATTGGTGGCTTAATTTTTGTAAAGGGTGAAACCGCCATGGGGGGTGGCGGTTTCACCTCCAGTGAAACCGCCACCTCCCATGGCGGTTTCACCATTTTACAAAAATTAAGCCACCAATTCCCATACTCAGTTCGGGTGTGAAACCGCCATTGAGGGTGGCGGTTTCACTTCAAGTGAAACCGCCACTTCCCATGGCGGTTTCATCACCGAACTGAGCTATGAGGAATTTTGGCTAAGGTGAAACCGCCATGGGGAGTGGCGGTTTCACTCAAGTAAAACCGCCACCTCCCATGGCGTTTTCACCTTAGCCAAAATTTCTTCCCAGTCTCAAAGTTACTGTTCAAGACGCTTAAAACCGCCAGTGCCACAGGCGGTTTTGTCCCGAACCTAAATGGGGTGACGTGCACCCCATAAGATTGAACATTTTTCAATCCAACCCATTTTGTTTAATATTTATTTTTTGAGCCCTATTTCGAAAAAAAATTCACGAAAATTGGGGCTTACCACCATCTAATTGATGGCTGGTAGCCCCTAAATTTAGATTTAGAAGCTAGGGTTTTTGAGAGAGAAGGAGGATAGGGTTTTTGAAAGAGGATTCCTTCGAGATGTGAAAGTTTGCGGCTTCAATAACTTGTAAAAGAAAAATTCGTCACTGGTGTTAAGCTATTGGTAACTATATACAATATGTGGTTTGATTTGATTCGACAAATTCTTGAGATTGTATAGTTATCTAGGAGCTTGAAATCTCGTTATCTCTTTTTTTTTCTGTTTATTCGATAAAGGAATTAAAATCTCTTCTTTTGGAATAAAATCATGTATATAATAGTGTACCAAATTTTTTGTGTATGAAGTTCTTGAACTTTTAGCCTTGTTATAGGATGAAATAAGAATTACTAGATCTCTTAATTTGGAATGAAATCGGGCATCCAATTGTACCACAAATTTTCTGATTTCAGCCTTGTTTTCATTTCTTTGAACCACAAAAAAAGTTTCAAGCTTTGGGCAGAAATGAGAGCATTCAGCACCATATTGTGCTCACTTAAGACAGCAGGGGATCCATCCCCTTTATAATGTGGTGACTTAGAAGTCATTAACTTTTAGCAACATAAATGGTAGAAAGGGAGTCCAAAAAAACAGTAACTTCCCCTCCATAAAAAAAGAGCACGGGAACGGTCATTTCGTACTAGAGTATCATTTTGCACTGTCACAACACTTAAACAACGTGAATAATGAATTCACCACATAAAATCCAAATTTGGGGTAGGACTCAAGAATTAAAAGTTCAGGGTGGCGAAACTATAACAAATATACCGAAATATAGCGTTGTCATAAGATATTAGCTAAAAAGTCCAAAATTAGGTTGTTCACAACTTGAGGGAGTTGCTCATGTACAAAATGAGTACCTTCAGGCAACAATTTGATCTTCAGATTAGGAATGTATTCTTTCACTTTTTCACTCTCTATATACTCTTTCACTCCTGGAAAATTCCAAGAGAAGTCATCTTTGCCCAAAATCATCATAGATGGAAACTTCATTACTGGATCATGTATGTCAAACTCTTCATTGAGGGACCTATAACACAAGACATTCAGGTCAAAAGGCTGCAAAGACTACGACACATAATAGAATTACAAATCCCGTGTTTCAAAGACTCCCGCCTATACGCCATATGACGAGATAATAAAGGAATCTCGTGCTTCAAAGACTCCCGCCTATAGGCCATATGGCAAGATAATAAAGGGCGTCTAATGTACACAAAAGGGGGAATTTTAATGCATAACAAATTGCAGAAAACGATCTAATGAGGCACTCGTACATAACTCCATTTCCAATGTAAATTAAACACTCTTGTTTCAGTGAGATCAGTCTAAGAAAAACCAAATGAATTACCTGTATGGAACTTGCAGAGCAGTCTCGAATCCGGATTTCTCGTACAAGGACCCATAATATGCTAGATCATCTTCAGAAAACCAGGCAGGAAGAGGAGCTGACAGTCCCACCAAATCCAATATCTCTTGGTTTTCATCAGCAGTTGGGGACTCACTCATAGAGAACATGATGTAAATTTTCCTGATCACTGTCTTTGCATCAAAGCGGCCAAAATCAGCTTCTGCTCTTCCAGGTTCCTAAACCGAATCACACAGTCAGAGACTCCCAGTCACATTCGCAGTCACAGTCACATTGACAGCAAAAGTACAGTCACAGTACTCACAATGACAGTCCCAATCACAGTCACAGTCACAGTGACAGCAAAAGTACAGTCACAGTGACAGCAAAAGTACAGTCACAGTTACACTAAAATTAAAAAGTACAATCACAGTCACAGTCAGTCACAGTCACATTGACATTCACAATCACAGTCACAGTCACAGTCACAGTCACAGCAAAAGTACAGTCACAGTCACAGTTACACTAAAAGTAAATGTACAATCAGTCACAGTCACATAGAGCATGAAGAACTTGTGATCATCTTTAGCGAATTATAGCACAAATGAACGATAATGTACCTGAAATCGAGAAACATAGCCACCTTTAGGCAGTTGTACAAGGAAGGTTGAATGACGGAGAGGACTGTAAGGCACTCCAATCGTAAATACTCCTATGACACGATCTGAGTGAAGAAGCGCGAAGATGCTTGCTACCCTTATTCCGAAATCCTTAGCTATGAGAAATACCTACATACATTAAGCTAACGTCAAGCTTACGCTCAATCATTCTTACCTCCATCAAGCAATAATTAGGACCGATGAAATTGTTATTAGACTTAACAACCAGACTGGTTAAAAGTTCATTACAATTCAGTTCGTTTTCATTGATCTTCTTCGAATTTAATTGAATTTAAGATATATCCAAACAGTTGTGCGTTATATTTCTTATAGAATTAAATTAAATTCGAATTTCTCACATAAACTACTAAACCAATAGCATTATCCCAGTGTCTCAAAGACTCCCGCTATAAAGCAGGGTAAGACAAAATCGGATTTACGCAACTTTTATCTCTACATTATAAACATACTCATCATAGACAGACTACTTACAAATAATATATGCAAAATTCCAAAATCTCAAATAAATCAAAATGGATAGAAAGAGGAATGCACCTTAGAAATGGCAAGTTGGTCCACAATACCAAGGAGATCATGAACAAGGTCAGAAAACGTCGTCGTTTGAGGATTGGGTGGTTTATCCGACAAGCCATAACCTCGGAAATCTGGAGCAATAACTCTGTATCCTGCATTTGCCAAAGCAATCATCTGATGACGCCACGTGTACCATATTTCAGGGAAACCATGCAGCAGTATTACCACTCCTTTTGATCCTGCTTCATCACCCACCATTTAAATTCATTTTATCGTATTCTTAACGTTTCGTTTGTATTACTCTTACACGTTTAAACTAATTCATCCTTAACAATCCAAATAACGTATTCAATGACACGTTAACAATCCGAAAGAGTGGAAAAATATATAAAGAGCACTATAAAAAACATGGGATTTAATTGTAAAGAAATGGTGGAAAAATTATACAAACCATTTCCAGTTTCAGCAACGTGAAGCTTCAACTCTCTTACTTCAATGTGGCGGTGAACAATTTGGTCCATTTTGTAGGAAATGTTGGGCAAACAAGGATGGTAGAACTTTCGTACGAGTTTTGTGAAACTCCGTGATCTGAGATTTATATATAGGACATGTACAAGACTAAGATCAGCGCCGTGTGGGAAATCTAAAAAAATTTGAGGTTCCGTGCGAAATTTTTAAATGGGGTTTCAATACGTTGGATCTAATATGTTTAGACTATAAAAATCAAACGGTTTTTAACAACATTTTGAGTGGGGGCACTGGGTGCACGCTCGTCTCGGTCATGCTCATCCACACCACTGACTACAATAGTCGTTGTTTGATTGCTAGGTAAAATTATGAAAAGTTATACAAATTTGTTTGGTAGGACAAAAATTGTACCGTGGCAAGTGATGGTGATTTTATTTTCATGTTGAGGCAAGTGATGCGGATTTAAAATGCACAATAGAAGTAAATGGAGTGAAGAGTTATTTACGTCTGAAAATGAGTTTTGTCTAGTAATAGAAAGTACCCAAAATATTGATTGAGCCCCTAAAAAAATGATTGAGGTCTATGAGTGTATGCTTTGTTAGTTGGAGTACACTTTGATCAACTTGTTTAGCTGAAAGTAATGTGAGAATTGGGAAATGCCGCGTGGGAAAAATTGCATTCAATCATGGATGTTTTTTTTGTTAATTAAGATATAAAATCAATAATTGAGTTTCAACTATTAGTCTTGATTTTTGGTTGTATTTGCTCTCTAAAACTTTGGTGGATGGTGGCCATGTGCACATAATCTACCCATAGTGTTGGGTATTTATATGTACACGCACCGAATATATTAATGATCTATATGTACACACACCTTAATACATACTCCCTCCTACCCAAAGAGATTTTCCTCTTTGGGTAGGGCACAACAACCAACAACCCCAATAAACAAATCCTAATAAATTTTTAAGCACACATTTAATTAGACTAATTAACACTCTAATCCAATCCCTCCCATCACCACTCAACTCATCTTCACCACCTATACCACCGGCAACTTCTCTCCACCACCATAACCACCGGCAGCCCACCACATCTACCCCCACCGGCGACACTTTGTCTATTCCGCCGATTTACCTTCCCCATTGATCTTTTAATCCGCAAAAGATTCATCAAATCTCCCATCCTTATCCCCTTCCCCACCCTCCAACAAATATCCCACCTTCCCTCATTGCGGTCCAACAAATCTCCACCATCATCAGCGGCGACCACCGAGGACCAGCGGCGACCAGCGGCGAGCACCTCTGTCTCCTCTCGATCTCCCTTTCCGTCGATTCGGCCATCACCAATCGGACTCCTTTGTTTCCTCTCGATCTCGATTCCTTCCCGTCGTCACCCCTCTTCACCTCTCGATCTCTTCAGCCCTCTGCCTATGGGCCATCTTTGGTGGGTAAAGATTGATATCTGGGTTAATGATGGTGGTCGCGAGGTGTCTCAATAGTATTGGTGGTCGTGTGCGTGGTGGGTACAGGCAGAGATCGAGGGGTAAATGATGGTGGTCGTGTGCGTGGACTAATGATGATGGTCGTGTGGTGGACTAGTGATGCTGGTCGTGTGGTGGGATCGTGATGGTGGCCGTGTGGTGGGTAAATGTGGAGATGTCGAGGTCGCCGGAGTTCAGTTGAGGGAGGTGGTGAGTTGGTGACTGGTGAGAGAATTTGGGTTAAGGAGATGAGTAATTAGTCCCTAACAGAAAATTAGTAAGGGCATTTTAGTCTCTAAAATTTGCCATATCGGGTAAGTTTTGAAAGAGGAAAATCATAGTGAATCGACCCAAAGAGGAATACAGGAAGATCTCTTTGGGTAGGAGGGAGTATGATGGATTTTTAGGAGGTTAAGAATAACTACTAATGTATCCGAACATGCCTTAAAGGGAGACTTACCTTAAAGTAAGTTACATAAATATGTGACTTTTCCTTGTTGAGGCACGGATGGGGAAAGTGGGAGTTCATAAATCAGTAGAAATGATAAATAAACACCTTAATATCGTTTCTTTTTCCTTCTAAAATAAGCAAAGTTTCATAAGTTCATAAAATTACTGTCCCTCTAAAGGTTTGTACCACAAAATAACAAACGAGAACGAAAATGAAAGCTATTTTTTTTTTTTTTTGCGTCATAAATGAGCTGCTTTCGTTGTCAAATATGTGATTTGTTATTCTAGCCCATTAAACGGTACTTTTCGCAACGTTTATGGAAAAACTACATGAAACAATTTACAAAACTTACTCTCCACCCCCCCCTCTGTTAATCCGCTACAAACATGAGATAAGACCTGAAAGCTACCATTTTTTAGAGTCACATGAAAACTATATCATGCCTCTAAAACGTTACTCTTTTTTTTTTTTTTGTCACACCTTAAACGTTATTTTCGTCAACATTTACGGGAAAACTCCATGAAGAATTCACGAAATTTACTCCTCCTCAAATTGTTTTACCACAAACACGAGATAAGACATGAGAGCTAGCTACCTCTTTTTTTAGAAACATGAAAGTCACTTTCTTCCTCAAAACCGCTACTCGTTTTTCTTGCATATTAAACGTTACTTTCCACGACATTTACGGAAAAACTCCATCAAATAGCTATCACATGCTTCTCCCCTGCCCTAATTTAACGTCGTCTCACCAACTATACATACTACTTTTTCCAAACGAGCCATAAAAACTGCTAATATACCCGATAATCTATTGCCGAACATACCTTTATCAAAAGAGACTCTCAAAAGCATGACAATAGCAACTTGGCAAGTCTCCTTTGTTGAAGGGTAAAAGTGGTAAAATCAGTAGAAAAAACGAAGAAAGAGGTTAAAAACTTTTTTTTCCCTCCACAATTGTACCGTTACATTCCGCCGGAGATGCCCAACCGGATAATAATATAATAATTTAATATTCCATATCTCAACCATTAGCCACATTTCAGGAAACTTTTATTGGACCCACTATTTCAAATATATAAAAATGGTAAAAGAAGTAAAACGCCTATAGAAAGACAAGATCATGCGAAACAGCCGCACCATTGTCGTGAAAATATCAAAAAAAAGATAAAAAAAGAAATAAAGATAAGAAAGGGAGAAGAAGAACAGCTTCACTTCTAGAGAGAGAAAGTAGAGAGAGAAAACTCAATCTGCCCGACCAATGTTGCGTGAAGAAGAAGCTAAAGAGAGAAAGCATCATCAAGTAAGAAAATTGCAGAGGATGACCTTTTCTTATTCCTCGTTTAGATCGGCGAAGATCTAGCACCTCATCATTTTTTTCTACCCCTTACCAAGATAAAGTTTCTGGTACTTTACTATCATTTTTTACTGTTTTTTTTTTTTTTTTTTTTTTTTTACTAATTTGTGTTGAAGTTCAGTGAGGTCAAATTCAGTCTAGAGTTAATCTTGATGTGATTTGTTGATTTTCCGAGTATTTATCGGATCCTCATTTTCGTCCGTACAGGGTCTGTTCGGTAAAAGTAGCTGTTCCGATATATTATTCTATTAAGATTTGTTCGTATAGGGTGTGTTCGGTAATAGTAGTTGTTCCAATAAACATTAGTATTCTCCGATTGTATGATCGACAATACTATGAACTTTTTATCTTATGTTGGGGGATTGGTAAACAAGTGATGGATTGATCAGTTTGATGTAATTGTCTCACTTGACTTTCGAGATCGAAGTATGGACTAACTTTGACTAATTGTTAGTCAAACTGATCAATCCATCACTTGTTTACGGGAAAAATCATCTCGAAAGTCAAGTGAGACCTATCAGTTCATTCAACTAATAGATTAGTAGTAGTGTATCAAGTTAAGATGAAGTAAAACTCGTATTGTAGTACTTTCTTTGATTCAAGCATTTCTTAGCTTTCCGTTTGCTTGTAGACCAAAGAAAAATTGCGTTAGGTAAATGCTAGGATTGGTGGATGAGTGTATCATAGTTCATAACTCACGTATGCAAAACTTACCAAAGAAGTTAGATGTGAAAAAAATATGAGTTACAAAGCTACTTAAAATGGAAGATTGAGAGTGATTAAAAGGGCTCGGGCTATAAGGAAACGTTTGATATCTTGAATCTGTTTTACTTTGATTTCTGAGTTGTTTAGGCTTGGTTTTGGAATGGTTGACATCAAAGTAAGGAGAGGAAGAGGATTCATGTACTTTCAAGTTGGTAAATTTGTATGGATGTTTGATTAATGAGAGATTGGATGATATTCTGCATGATCGAGCCCCTAATATCTTGGCTGTTCTTGAGCACATTGTAAATTTGATGCAACACAAATTATAATTTCAGAGTAGAGAGTGAGTGTTACAGATACCAGCAGCAAATAATGGCCGATTTGGAAAATTTGCTCTTGGAGGCAGCTGGAAGAACTGGAGGATCAGGTAGAAGCAGGCATTCGGCTCCTCCATCTAGAAGACGGCGTGAGAATGCATATTCTGATGATGAGAGTGACTACAAGGATGAAGATTCGGATGACAATCACATGTATGGGGGAAAGAAGTCGTCTTCATCTCAAGCCCCGGTGAAAAAGAGGGGGAAAGATAGAGATGAAGATCAGGGTAGCCAAGATGATGATGAGGGCGAGGAGGCTTCTGGCCGTGAGGGTGTTAGTGGTGATGATTCTGATGTCGGGAGTGACCTTTACAAGGATGAGGATGATAGGCAACAGCTTGCTCAGTTGACTGAGCTTGAAAGGGAATTGATTTTATCTGATAGAGCAACGAAGCTAGATGATAAGAAGTTGCACGAACGTGTGAAATCAAGGTGGAAGAGTGATAGCAAACCTCAGGCGGCTAAGAGGGAGAGCACTCCTCCACTAGCTTCTTCTCGGGGAATCCGCACATCAGCTAGGTCTGCTAACAGGGCAGCTGATAAGGCTGATGCATTGAATGAACTACGGGCTAAACGGATGAGGCAACAGGGTTTGGATGCCTCTAGATTTGGTTCAGGTTCCCGAGGTCACTCCCCTGCCAAAAGAAAAACTTTTACTTCTGCTGGCCTGAGCAGCTCTAGTCAAAGTGATAGTGAAAGTGAGTCACATAGCGAAGATGGAAGAACAAAAAGAGGTGGGCGAACAGATTACAGTGATGATGAAATGTCAAAGCATCGGTCCAATGTACCCACATATGAGGACATCAGGGGTATTACAATCCGAAGGTCTAAGCTTTCAAAATGGTTTATGGATCCGTTCTTTGATGAGCTGATCATGGGGTGTTTTGTACGGGTTGGCATTGGTATGAAGTCTGGACAAAGTATTTATAGGCTATGCATAGTTCGGAATGTTGATGCCAATATAAGCTTGACAATAAGATGACACACAAATTTCTGAACTGTGTGTGGGGAAGTGAAACCTCTGCTGCTCGATGGGAGATGGCCCGGATTTCAGACTCTCCTCCTCTTGAGGAAGAGTACAACCAATGGAAGAAAGAGGTGGACCGGGCAAGTGGGAGGATGCCTACAAAGAAAGAAGTTGCAGAAAAGAAGGCGGAGATTGAAAGAGTTAACAGCTTTGTGTACTCTGCTGAAACTGTGAAGCAGATGTTGCAAGAGAAAAAGTCAGCTACCACAAGGCCATTGAATATTGCAGCTGAGAAGGAAAGGCTTCGGAGGGAGATGGAAGGAGCGCAATACAGGAATGATGAAGCTGGGGTGGAGAAAATCAAGGCTAGGCTGCAGGAATTAGACAAAGTACGGAATGCCCGCGATATGAAGGACTCTAAAGCTCAAAGGCTTACTGAGATGAACAGAAAGAACAGAGTTGAAAACTTTAAAAATGCATCAGAGTTGAAACCCGTAAACCTTAACCTGAAACAAGGAGAGGCTGGATATGATCCCTTTTCAAGGAGGTGGACTAGGTCTCAGAATTATTATAATGCAGGAGGTGCAGATAGCAAAGTAAATGCTGGAGAAGATGTCGAGAAAGTTGTAGGAGTTAATGGTGAAGTTGCAACAGCTGCAGCCTTGGAAGCGGCTGCTGGTGCTGGTAAGCTGGTTGATACAAGTGCCCCGGTAGACCAAGGGACAGAGTTTCATATGCTGCACGATTTTGAGCTACCTATCTCACTGGCTTCCCTTCAGAAATATGGAGGGGCACAGGGTGTCATAGATGGGTTTTTGGCAAGGAAGCAAAGGATTGAATCCACAATGGGAAAACGAGTGCCAGAAAATGATGGTCGAAGGCATGCCCTAACACTGTCTGTGAGTGATTATAAGAGGCGAAGGGGTCTGTTATGATGTATTGATATCTGTATGGTCGGAAATTTGGATTTCATCCACGCAGAACGACCAGAAAGCCGGTGCTAATCTGGACTAAACATTGTGATAGTGTACTAGTCTTCATACAAACACACAAAAGTATTTATTTTCCATGTTTCAATAATACTTTTATGATTTTTTTTTTTAAGTTCATAGTGATCATAAACTGGATCGAAAAACTGAATTTCCAGGAATGTCTAGATCTGTTAAACTTTGCTATACCAAACTTATATATTAAAGAGTATTTGAGGCCATGATACTTGTGTTTGTCATCTTTTAATCCGATTTTGTACTGCTTTTGTGCCGATTCTGTATTCTAATTTCACTTGCAGCTTGTCTGTTTTGTGTTTTCCTCGCGTAATCCAGCTTTTCATAATCAATTGCTATCTGATTAACCAGCATATTGTCCAGGGTCTCGAAATCTTACAGAGAAGCTGCAAAGTTTTTAGCTGATAGTATTAGGACTGTTTGGCAGAATTAACTAATATAGGAGTTGATATATATAAAATTATATAAAAATGCATTATTTATTTTTAATTTCATTTTATTTTAGTAAATAATTGAGGTTAAATTAGGAATAAAATTATGATAAGCTAGCTTATTTTAAATAAGTTACATGGGGTAACTTCTTAAATAAGTTAGCTTATTATTTAAACTAGTGGTGTTACCAAACCAACTTAAATTATTTGGTCAACGAGCTTAAAAAACTAGTTAAATAAGTTACTTTGGCCAAATAAGCTAGCTTATTGTGCATACCAAACATGTCGTGTTCAGTGCCTTTAAACAGCAAGACCGCTGGAGTTTCGTTTTTTTTTTTTTTTTTTTTTGAGTAATAATAAACAGTACTAATTCTACAATGGCTACCAAGTCAGCTACAAAGACTTGGTAGCCATTGTAAAGAGAAGATTAATAACCCTTGATTTCCGAAATTAAATCCTAACCCTTGGTTGATTTGACCATATATTGGCTTTAAATCCTAATCCTTGGTAGACACATTAGTACTCGTGTTGCTTCCGAAAGAAGCCTCTTCTATCACAGCTTCTATCAAGGATGACAGTGTTTGATTAAATTGCTTGTAGTTTGATACGTTAGATTCAATAAAGTCAAAAAACGATGGTAAGGTTGGATAGTACAGGCGATACATACTGATATTGGAATATCGAAAGATGCACATTTCTGATTCATACTAGTTTGTATGCCCGCACCCGGGCTGTATATCTATATTATTATACTCATTTTATAAAATTGTTAGTTTATTTTTGTTATAATATTATTAGCAACACTATTATTTTTCATAAATTAGGTTACCACCATAATCACCATAAATTAGCTAATAATTTTTATATTATATAATTACTATAAGATTAAGATACATCGAAAACATAAGATAAAGATACATTAAAATAGGAGTGAAGACTACGAAACGTCATGCATAAGCATATTATTCTCCGAATATCTAGTATTACCTGCTAATTAAAGTAGTACCTGGCCTGGCACTTAACAGCCTAAACTGTGCCACATGATCTTTTCCAATGCCTATGGAACCCATTCATTTCGATTCAAGTCAATGGTATTCGCAATCTTTCTATTCTACAGTAGTGCCCTCATATGACTTCGCCAATGTTTACTTCAAAAATTGTATCTCCGAATACCATCCCTCTGCTTCGCCTGTATAATTTCTTAGCCTGTAAGTTACAATTCGCGTAATTTTCTATGGACACAACGTTTATTCTTCTACTCCCTCCATTTCATTCATTTGTTTACGTCCGGTCGGGTTTTGTGAGGGGCACCCAACCCCAACGTAAACAAATGAATGAAATGGAGGGAGTATCTTCTATTGTAGAAGAGTATAGGGGAGTATGCAAATGCAATGTAAGGGTGGTACGTTTTAATTAGGGTTTCTTTTTTGTATTAAACGCTCCACGACTAGGGGGGCAAATGTACACTTATCGACCACGACAGCAGTAGCAAGTCCAGCAACAAATTAAAAGAGATAAGACAGGCTTCACAAAAAAAAGCTCATTGGGGTAATATTAGGAAAAAGGGGGAGAGAAAATGTGGGAATTAATAAAAGTAATAGAAATAATGTGAGAGAAGATGTGATAATTTAATAAAAGTAGGAGAGAGAAATATGTCCCAAAATAGATGAGGTGTTTGAGGTGGGACGTCCCAAAACGGAATATGGGGCGTTTGAGTTGGGATGGAGGGAGTACTAATTAAGGGTCTGTTTGATATCGTTTTTTGTTTTTTTTTTTTTTTAAAAAAACCAAGGTTCTGTTTTTGAAAACCAAAAAAAATGGTTTTCAGTTTTCAGTTTTCATATGACTATTATAGTACCAAACAATTTAAAGTTAATTTTGTAACTTATTTAACTAAATATTTTACGCAAAAAAGAACCAAAAACTGAAAACGGCAGTGATACCGAACAAACCCTAAAATTTTCGCAACGAGTAACACAGGTAAAAAAAAATTAAACCCTAAAGACATTATCATTATTGTTGCAGCAAATTAATTAACAGAAAATACGATCATTCAAAGGCCCATTGATTCTCCCTCTTGACCGCCTCTTCCTCTTCAGGGGTGAAATCGTTCTTGATGTTGAATGTCTTCCTGATCTCTTCAGGTGTCTTTCCTTTGATCATATCAGCAACAGTTTGACAGGTCAAATCCAACAGACTGTTGATGTTGAGATAATTAGCAGCCAAGATTAGATCAAACAGCGTACTTTGGTCCACTTTCACAAACTCTGCATCCCAACTCTTGAGCTCTTGATCAGCAGCTGACTTGGTGGTCGACTCGCCCGAACCTTCCTTGTTATTAGCAGTAGCGTGTTTCTTACAGTACTCGATCACCTTAGCCAGGATTGTGCTTGTTACATTCGGAAGCGGGATTGCGTTGTCTGCGCAGTCGTCCTCAATCATGTGCTTGATTGTCTGAGATTCAAGCGCCACCGACTGCTCCACCTCGAAGTCTTCCCCGTCCGAGGACTTCAGAACAATCTTCTTTGCATCTTCAGCCGCCATTGATTCTTTTTCTTCGAGAGTTTGTAAACTTCAAGTTTTGAATTGTGAGAAATTTGTGAGTGCAAAAAGTTGTTTATATAGTTGTAGAATTTACCAAAACCCTGCCCCAAAACCTTTTTCTTCTCGGCTTCAATTTTTCATAATTTAATATTTTTCTTTCCAAATTCCAAATTTTATTTATTGAATTACAGAGGCCTCCTACTTAATCAATTTGGATTTAATCTTGCGCTATTTACGATTCACATACTAGTAATACACAAGGACTAGTTTGCATGCCCGGCCCGCGCTCGGGCTGAATATCTATATTATTATACTCATTCTATCAAATTGTCGGTTTATCTTTGTTACTTCGTATAATATTATTAGCAACACTATTATTTTCCCTAAATTAGCTTACCACCATAATCACCATAACTTATATTATTTTCCATATATTTGCTAATAAATTTTGTTCCGGGTAAAATTGGATCAAGCTGACCTTCTTTTATTGGACAATCAAGATTTGTTATGAAGTTGGGAAGACGCCTTTTGGACGTCCTGGAGGAGGTTCGGACCAGCCTCCGGACCTGCTCCTGCATAGAGAAACGTTACTAGCCTCGGAGGGTGATCGAGGAAGCCCCTTCCGATGCCTAAGTCAGTTTAGATAGTATTTGTGAAAGGAGTGGAGAGAGAAACTTATTCTCCTTCATACCTTTGTGTATGGGATATTTATACTAACTTTGCCTTAGTTGTGTCGTTGTAAACAATGCACGTGTGTGGACACCATTTGGCCACGTCATCAGTTTACAGAAATAGAGTCCACCTCATGGAGATGTCCTGGAGTGTTGACCCTACGGGGTCTGGACCTAGTGAGCTGGTCGGGTCCATACCATCTCCTACTCGGTGGGCTGGCAAGATCCGTACCAACTCTTATCTGGTGATCTGACAGGGTCCATACCAGCTTCTTCCTGGTGAATGACCAGTTCTATATCAGCTCAGCTGATGTGCTACCAGCTTCGGGACCACCTCTAACCAGTTCGTCTGGTATAGCTTTTGACCAACTTGTCCAGATAGGCTACCAACTCATGCGGAGGTTGGTTAGCTGGTCTGGGCAGCTCCTATAAGAGGCTTATTCCCAAACTGTTTGTGGGTGCTCTTCTTGATATACCGGAGGTGGGTTAATTTTGGAATCACCCCGCAACAAATTTCATATTATATAATTATTTCGTGCTATCCAATTAATGAATGTCAAGTGTTCGAAAAACTTAGTTTCAGGTCTTAATATAGTATTACATAGGATTAAATTAGATATCAAACCCACTTTTTGACAATTTCCTTCTCTAACAAATTCGGTAGCATTGAGGATGCAACTGTTACAAACTTCATGAGCTATGTCTCCGCGACACATGTAATAGCCGTAGACCTTATCAGGGTTATTTCCTATGCTGGTGTTGTAGAAGCTGGACAGGGAGGATTGGACTGTGAAATCCTAGCTTGTAGAAGAAGATGGACATTATTTTGGAAATTCGTGGTGGCGTTTGCAGTGTGAGTGTGTAAACAAGCATAACCCTTTTGTTGAAGTCTAAGAGAGTATGAATCTCTGCTGTAATCAGAGATCACAAAGTTAGAGAGACGACAGAGCGAAAAAAACGCTACAAAATTGATGTATGAATACACCATGATCAATTGATCACGCAACATTAACGAACATGTATAGTAGTCAAATTCTGAACGTAGAAAAAACATTGCTGCAAGAAAACGGCAGAAAAACTTGAGAGTGACAGTTGCGAATTTCGCAAAAAATGTAGCAGATCAGACACAAGAAGCATAATGCAGCTGACAGTAATGATACTTGGTGATTTTAACAGTAATCTTTCTCTACTGAAACTATTAGCTGACATTTGTCGAATCCAGAACACTGACTGCAATTTACTCCCTGTGTTGCTTCCGAAAGCATCATCTCATATATACTCCCTAAACTGTCTGTCTACTGACAGTGTATGGTTATTCCAGACCAAACCTTTTTTTTTTTTTTTTTTTTTTGTTACGTTGTCAAAGAGTTTTACCACGTAGCTAGTCAATTTGATCGGGTCATATCCACAGGATTAAGGTTCGAGTCTATCGGGTCAATAGGTGCCTGGCTCGAGTGCTTGACTCTCTGCGAAATTAATTTAAGTGTCATTGACAAGTTTGCAACTTTTAAACTGCCAAGATTTTTTGCCATCGTTGTAGATACAGCAGGTATAGGGGCAGAGCTGTCAACAATTGTCCTGACCTGGCAAACCGATTCTTCCCCCCACTCGGAATGGCTGCTATCTTGCTGCTGAAGCCAAAAAACACTCAAAACACGCAAAAAATACTAAATGTCTGAATCGAATCGGACCGACACTGTGGTCCAAATTTACACATTATTTATGCAAAATATGTGGAGGAAATGTGTATGCTAATAAAGATAAGCATTGCAACCAACTAAAGTTTTTCGTTTTTATCACGGGAATTAGTTTATGGGATTGTGACAATAGTACGATTGAATTAATCCTAATTCGTTATTAGCCTTTTGCATATTTCTCTTCATTAATTAATTTATATTTCAGTATGTAATCAAATACGAAATATTGGTTAGAATGATGTTCAGTTATCATAGGAGAAATAACTCGTTGGTTTATATGCTAATCAACTTTCTCATCTTTTTTCAATATATGATACTTGCATATAGAGCTTAGTAATGAGCTTAATAATAGGTTTTTGGTTCGATTCTTAACTCACTCTGTTTTCATGTGTTTTGCAAATATGGTACTGCGTATGTCTACATATGTCACCAAGGTGACACTTAAAATATAATTTGACCAAGTCAAATATTAATTTTCAATCAACATTATTAGATAATACGGTATATCTTAAGTTGATGAGTACTCGTATAGCTTAAGTATCATACTAGAAAATGAACAAAGACCAAAGTGATAAGTAAATTGATAAATAGTGTTAAGGGTACCTAAAGAAATCTTATACTATATATTATAAGCTGTGTTAGAGGCAACGATCACGTTCACCGGCTTCAGTTAGACCATTTGTCATGCCACGTGACATGTCTTTTTAATTTTCAATTAAAATATTCATTGAAAATGTCTTTTATGTAGGGGTGAGCAAAACCGGGTACCCTGTTATTCGGGTACCCGAAAACAGGGTACCCGCTTTGAAAATTGCTAAAAATTGATACCCGTACCCGACCCGAAATAAACCGGATACCCGGTTTTCGGGTACCCGAAAAATAGGGTACCCTAATTTCGGGTACCCATACCCGAAATTTCTTAATTTGCAACTTTAAATTGTCAACACTCAAGGACGCGCAACTTGAAAGTTATACAAATGAAATCGAATGCTTGTCCACTTATGGATCGGATGATGAATTTCTACCAAATGTACGAGTGTGTCGACTTTTTTAGCATCAAACATTAAGTTTAGTAGGATTTTTATACACAATATAAAGAGATCCGGGTACAAACCGGGTACCCGATTTGCTAATTTCAATACCCGTACCCGACCCTAATTTATGTAAAATAAAGCGGGTCGGGTACCCGACCCGGTTAATACCCGGAAAAACCGGGTATCAAATTTCGGATACCGGGTCGGGACCGGGTACTTAAACCGGGATGGGTATTTTTGCTCACCCCTGCTTTTATGGTGAAGAGTATAGATAGACATTCCATCCATGGTTATATATGAGTGACGTTTTCCATATAAAAAAATTCACAATATTTCTTTATTATAAGAAAACAATATTTACTATTAATTGATTTTATCTTTACTTTATTATTTTATACCTTCCTTAATACTTATTTGAAATTCACAAAGAAATAAAGTTGATAAAATTTATTTCGGGCGTAGCCCGCGCAGTAAACTAGTACTACTTTTATTAGCATGAATTGTTAACGTATTCAAATAAACGTTAACAATTCGAAATAACGTCTTTGAGTATGCTACGTAAGACCAATTCTTTTAGGACCTCTTTTGATGCGACACTCAGATGAAATATGAAATGGTCAATTTGTCTCACTCATGCTCAAATAAACTTGATTAAAAACCCCTGATCACTCAATATTACTGAAATGATCATGCAAACTTAGCATTATACAACCAAAAGATATATTCATGGAAAAGCTCACTAATAATGCAACAAAGAATGATGATTTATCTAAACAATATCATTCAATTTCTTCTCATAAGATTATTACTACTAAAAGATCCCTCATTTCTTCATGTTTTTGCTTGCCTATTACATCTTTTTTGGCTCTCTTTATCCTTGTTCTCCTTGCATATAATTCATTCACCATTTTCTTCTACTTCACGCCTTCCTTCTCCATGGAAAACCCCAAGCAAACTCAAGGGAAAAAGTTTCAAAATTCGCAATTCTCGTCTTCGACACTCATCTATGCAATGAAAGCAGAGGTACCCAGGAAAACCCAACACACATTTTCTCCTAGTACAACTTATTTCACCCAAGCAAAGAGTCCTAGAAACCGGAAGGCGAAAATGGTACCGAAAACAGCTTCATCATCACAACAAGCCCAACCAAGGGGGTTTTCAAAGCAAGTGAAGCAATTTTTCGTAGAGAACTCTTGCAAAGTTCGGTTTTTCATGACGTGGATATCGTCCCTCGATTCGTTTGGAGATCGAGAAAGGTTCTGCATTGAGAGCCTTTTCAAGTTTCATCCAAATGCATGCTTGCTTATTGTTTCCGATTCTATGGATACGTATGGAGGAAGCCAAATTTTGAGGCCTTTTCGTAGGATGAACTTTCGGATTATGGCAATTGCGCCCGATTTTCGATTTGTTTTCAAGGATACAATGGGTGGTGATTGGTACAATGAGTTGGAGAAAGGAAATGTCAAGAAAGGGGACATATCGATAGGTCAAAACTTGTCAAACTTGCTTAGACTCGCTCTGCTTTATAAGTACGGTGGGATATATATTGACACTGATTTCGTAGTTTTGAAGAGGCTGAACAAGTTAAAAAATTCAATAGGAGCACAAATGGTTGATCCAAGGACAGGAAAATGGAGTAGATTGAACAATGCATTGTTGATTTTTGACAAGAAACACCCTCTTTTGAGCAAGTTTATTGAAGAATTTGCCCTAACGTTCAATGGTAACAAGTGGGGGCATAATGGTCCTTATCTAGTTTCAAGGGTGGTTGAGAGGCTAAATGGAACCATGGGGTTGGAGGGGCAAAAGAATTTTACCATTTTGCCCCCGCCGGCGTTTTATGTCGTGGATTGGATTAGGATTGGGAGCCTATTTCATGAGCCTAAGGATGAGCGTCACTTGCAATGGATTAATGACAAGCTTAAGCAAATTGAAGGGGAGAGTTATGCTGTGCACTTGTGGAATAGGCAAAGTAGAGGGATGAAGGTTGAAAACGGAAGTATAATAAGTGAATTGATGAAGAAGTCTTGTGTTTTTTGCAATTCGACTTCAACCTTGTAAGTAGCCTGTGTTATTGTTTATCTTACACGATTTTTCACAGTCGTATTCTTGTTGAAATTCGTATACATCAGCAACACTGTATTATCTACCCAATATAGGATTTTTCGTGGGTGTTTGAAAGTGTCTCTAAAAATGTTAGTACTTTTTTGTACCATATCTAGTTTTGCAATAACTCGAAGTGTAGTAGCAATAATGCAACACTCTGCATCGTAATAGTAGAACGGAGCATGGAATTCTGTGGTCTAATAATTGAGAGTGTAAAATTCATTCCTAATTAATAAATATGTGATCTCAAATACCGTTGGCTTGATCAGATTCATCTAATATTTCATGATAAGAACAAATTTTGTACTTAATCATGTACGCAGTCACGTCTCACGTAGACTTGATTGATAAACAATAAATTAATAATACCAGCGCAGCTGGATTAAGGCCAGTGTTACTATCATGGCCTGGACGAAGTATTAATGTCAATAGTCATATAGTTTTGGTGGCGTAACTACTGAAACTTAGACTTGACTAGGTAAAACACAAGTTTGCTATGCTTCTCGATCAAGCACAATTTAATGGAGTAATTAGAGTTGGTAAGTTGACGTGATCGTGGCAACTCACGCACTAGGACTAGGTCGAAGGCAAATTTTGATCTTCGGGATTGCAAAATACTGCCGAAACTGTGATAAAAAAGAGTGTTTTTTTTTTTTTAATTTTATGGTGACATAAATATACCGTTAATATGAGCTTGACAATATTTGTAGCGTAATTTGTGGTTGGAAAATCGACATTATACAGTGCAAATTTAATGCACATGCCATATACTCAGTAAGTCTATATGTATTCAAGTCGTTATTAGGCATCAAAATTGCCACTTGTGACACATGCACGTACATCTAATCTAATCTAATATTATTATAATAATATATTAAAATCTGAAACCAAGTCTTTCCTAGAAGGACATTTGACATTCATTCATTGGATAACACTAAGTAATTACATAATATGGAAATTATTAGCTAATTTATGGAAAATAATATAATTTATGGTGATTATGGTGGTAAGCTAATTTATGGAAAATAATAGTGTTGCTAATAATATTATAACAAAGATAAATGGACAATTTTATAAAATGAGTATACCAATATACATATACAGCCCGGGCGCGGGCCGGGCATGCAAACTAGTACTATATATTAAAACCTGAAACCAAGTCTTTTCTAGGAGGACACTTGACATTTATTAATTGGATAGAACATAAAAATAACATTAAATACAATTATCGGTTAGGATATGGTAAGAAATTATCATAGGGTAATATAATATTATTAGCTAATTTATGGAAAATAATCATTATGGTAATTTATTAGAACAAAGATAAGATTTTTCTCATAAAACGAATATAAACGATATAAATACATAGCTCGGGCGTGCCACGGGCATGCAAACTAGTGAAACCTGAAGCCGCATGCCTTCAACTGCCGGAATGTAGTGTGGGCGACCAGATTTTCTGGCCGCCCATACTAACCACCGGACATTACCGGGCGCGTGGAGAACAGTACAATACATCCGATCTAGCTTCCATTCACCTCTAGTGGTTGCACATAAAATTCATTATATATGAAGGTAAATGATATTCTAGTTCATATATGAAAGAATACTGTTGTAGCAGTTACATTATACAAACGACTGCCTCTCAATCTTATGGAGGAATTTACCTTCACATCAACCTACATTACACACCAACCTATTTCAAGAAATGCCTCCCTTTTAATCTTTATCGCCATCGTAAGAAGCCAAAAAAATACATTTCATATAAAAAAAGAATATAGTATAACCTGCATCAAATATTCAAATATATTTCACCCAGGGGCTAGCTACTGTGGGTGTACTACGACGCCATGATCTAATACAACTAAAGACCACTCACTGAACATCAACTTTAGTATGGTATAAGCTAAGTTCAGTAGATGACAAATCCCTGCTCGGAGCTGAATCGGTGTGTGAACGATATAGGCTCATACCCGAAAGGCCGAAAGTATCACATCCTGGTCTGATTACCAACACATTAATGTGAACCTGGCTCTTGTGGCACAAGGCGAGCTGTATCAGTGAGCTCCATTTCACCTCCTCGCAGTTTATCATTCTCAAACATCTGTTCAATCTCTTCCAAGGATTTCCCTTTGGTTTCAGGGACACAAGTGTAGACGAAACCAACAGACAGAGCTGAGATCACAGCGAATACAAAGAATGTTCCTGCAACAGTGATCGCAGCTGTGACAGAGAGAAAAGACATTGATATTAGGCCACTGCTAACCCTACTTCCTACAGCCCCAATACCAGATGCCTGAGCTCGAAGCCTGAGGGGGAATATTTCAGAAGTTAAGACCCAGCAAATCGGACCGATCCCCACTGAGAAGAAAGCCACATTTCCACAGACAAAAATTAAAGCCAATCGGATCCCTATTGGTTGATGGCCGAGCAATGCTAAACTCAGGCTAAGTCCTAATAAGCAAAATGTCATTCCAATTGTGCTCACATAGAGCAAAGGCTTTCTACCTAGATGGTCAATGAGGAATATAGCAACTAAGATGGAGAAGGTTTTAGTGAATCCAACAGCAACCGTGGCAGCGAGCAGCTCAGTCTTGTCAGTTATTCCAGCATCTTTGAATATCGTAGGGCTATAATATACAACAGTATCGATTCCTGTCACCTGTTGGAAAATCTGAATTCCACAGCCAGCGATTAGCATCCGCTTAACAGCTGGAGTTGGAAAGATGAACTCCATCAACAGAGCTTTTGTATCATACTTTTCACCATTAGAACTCTTTGCAGCTTCCTGTATTTCAGCCAACTTCTCTTGGACTTCCTTTTCATTGTCAATAGTTTTTGTGAGAACTATTTTTGCTTCATCCATACGATCTTGCATCACCAACCACCTAGGAGATTCCGGGATGATAAACAGTGCACCGGCAATAAATATAGAAGGCATAATCCCAACACCAAGCATGACTCTCCAGCTTATGTGAGCAGGGAGCCCAGAAAACACATAATTTGATATGTAACCCAAAAGAATTCCAAAATTTATGAAGATCTCAGGAAAGGATGTCAATGACCCTCTCGCTATTGCTGGTGCTATCTCAGCTATGTACACAGGAGCAATCATGACACCAAACCCAATCCCTATTCCCGCAAAAAGCCGCCCTGTCAGTAATACCCCGAAATTTGGAGCCAGTGCCATGATAGCAGCACCTGTTTGGAAAACCCCTGCTGCTAATGCCATTGTCCATTTCCTACCTATTGCGTCGGATGTTTTACCACCCGCCAAACTCCCTAATAATGAAATGATGCTCAAAATACCAACCAGTACTTCTATTTGCACATCTGATATCTTCAAATCCTCTTGAATGAACAACACTGCCCCACTCATCACACCAACATCTGAAATCCACGCATATACGAGTGAACTTTACTTCTACACTAAGCATCGAACAAATAAGCAGATAAGCTAATGTATGCAGTAACAGTAAGTTCAGCAACCAAACAATGCAATAAAAAATCCACAACTTTCTCCAAGGAACAAACCACAACAGACTACAATGAAGCTGAACGCCTGAATCTGACAACGAAATTTCGACAAAACCTTATGTGATCACTGTCAAATCCCACCACCACCACCAACAACAACATCTTTACCCCAGTGCTCTAAAGGCTCCCGCCATAAGGCGGGGTAAGGGAGGTCGGATGCACGCAAGTCTTACCCCTATTGAAACATAGAGAGACTACGCACGGATGACCCAAAATGAAAATTATCTAATTCAGTAATTCACATACAACCTGAGCACTCTTGACAGTTCCTTTGAATTACAACCTCATAGCAGGTAATTATCAGGAAAGATTTCATCTGCAATACTACAAACCCATCAACTTTTTCTGCATTTATAAGATGACTGAACTACTGCAGTCTAGCACACAATTAAATTACCACATTTTGGCCAGCTTTTTGCAAACACAGCACATACTCACATAAAACATAAACAACTACAGAAAAAACAAATTAAAAAAAATCAGGGATCATCCCCAAATTCAGAAAAATATAAAGCACATAAATCACATGCTGTCATATAATATGATACATTGATACACTACATTATTATTATAACATTATATGAGCTCCCACTAAATCATAACCCGACATTCAAGACCAATCTTCCTATGTTTGGACACACACTATATTAAAAAAAAAAACCAACCAACACATTATTAAAATTTAAAAAAAAAAAAGAAAAAGAAAAGAAAAAAGATTACCATAACCAAGGAGGACAGAATTGAGGGAGGCAAAAACAGCAGAAGCCATGACAAATTTCCTGGTACTACTTTTCCTGAGATTTTGAGCCTCATACTCTGAAATCACATCTAATTCCTCCAAATCTGGTGCATCCATCCTTCTATATTTGTTCTTACTGCTGTTAATTCCCACCATTTCTCCAACTCCTCCTCCATTTTCATCCACACCCATCTTCAATTTTTCTCCAAAGTTTCAATCTTTATATACCAATTATATTATTTATGAATTATTACACCAAAATGTGAGCAAAAATATATGAAATTTGGCCAAAAAAAATAAAAAAAGAGGAAAAGTCAGTGTAATTTCATCAAAATTTGACTGATTTAGAGAGAGAGAGAAAATGGGCTGCTCCCAAAATTTCTCCCTCTTTGATTAAATTGCCCAGATCTGGAGAATTTTACACAGGAAAATCTGGGGTAAAGCTTGAATTACAAGCAAAATTGGAATGGAGTGTATGAAGAATTGAACATGCAACAGAAAAAATTTAGGAGAGAGAAAAAATAGGGGAGGGGGAGCAGAGGAGAGAGAAAAAAATATGTTTTTTTTTTTTTGTTTTGGGTCAAAAGTGGGTGCTGTTTCATCAGGTTTGTTCCTCGGTCAGTAATCCAAAAAACACGCAAATAATTTGGAACTTATTAAAAAAATAGAAAAAAAAATTGGTGTTTTTTGTGATACTATACGGTTTCGTACGGACGTGTATAAGTGCTTTTGATGTTAGATCCCGTCAGATGGTGACACGTGGGTAGTTAGATATGAGGAAATGACGAGTTTGGGGTTGGGGAATGCGTGGCAGGTTTGTAGAGTGGGGATGTATGGGAGTTTGGTGGGGATGCGTTGTAGGGGAACGGAGCTGAGAAAGGTTGGAGGCGTCGGTGACGTTGGGGGGTCGCTCTCGTGTTTTGTTTAATGTTTTGAAATTTATTTAATCGATTTAATAAAAGTACATTTAACTTGATAAACCCGCGTCAATGGAGAATAAGGATTGATTATTCTTTTGAGCAATTTTATTGGATGGTCAAGGTGTAATAGATACTCCTACTCCGTATGATTTGAGAATTATAACGTGTTAGAAGGTCAATGCAATGACTTGTACATGGAATTCGGCTTTAGGTACGATATTTATGTGTGAAATTCAGGCAATTCATATAATCATACACGTATTAATATTATAGAATTAAAAATGAGAAAATATCAGATAAAAGTTGACTTGTTACATATTCGATTGTTGACCCCTTCTTTCTTTCTAAGGTCTTTCTTGATAACAAGTACGATTCTATAAGAAGGTAGGAAATATATGTGTCAACATACCACTAAATAAATTTCATGATGAAGCCTAGCTAACCAATTGATAAACTAATCTAATTATGACTAATCATAGTGTATTAACTTAATATAACGGTTGTTGCATGTTGAAATTTTTTTTTAGATTGTATACTAATTTGTGAAATACAATTTATCATTTTTAGATCGTATAGTGGCATGAAGATATCTGTAGGAGCACAAATCCAAAGTCCCTATGTTAATCTTATATATCGACAAATAAACAAAACAACAGACGATTAGTTGGCTAATATGGGTCGGTCTATACTTAATTCTTATTCTTAAGACGACTTTCTCTTTGTTTTTTTTTTTTTTTTAACCTTTGTAAGAAAAAAAAAAAAATTTGTGTATCCTGTACTCTTACTAGTCATGGCCCATAACTTCAGAAACCGAAGGGCTTGAACCTTTAGAAACCCACGGGCCATAAGTTAAATCAAGTTTGGAGTAGAGCTGGCAATCGAGCGGGTCAGGTCAGTTTGGGGTCGAGTCATATCGGTATCAGGTCTTGCCAATCAACATGAAATTCTGGGTCGGGTCGGCTATGGCTCAGGTCGCTATCGGATTTTATCGTGTAATTTTTTGCATCGGGTCGGGTCGGATCAAGTTTGCCAACTCTAGTTTGGACTTTGGACAACAATGAATGGGCCAGCCCACAAACAAACCGACCCATTTTTCCGTCCAATAATTTCTCCCGTCGTCTCCCCACTTCACTTTGCCCCCCCCACCCCCAAAAAAAAAAAAAAATCAGATGCTCCTTATCAAACACCTCACTTAAAAAAAAAAAAAAAAAATCACAGATATTTTCACGGTTCGACGGTAACCATGACGGTGGTCGCAGTTAACGGCGGCGGCGCCGTCGATGCGTCGTCTATGGTGTCTCAGAACGGCGGTGTCTCCAACGGCGACTCCAAACAAAACCCTAGCACCACCGCGACGAAGAAATCTAAGGAGGCGGCGCGGTCTCGCCGTCGCCGGAAGTCGAAGAAGAAGAACAACAAGGCTTCTTCCCAAGACGTTGAAGATGTCGATCCTCCTAAACCCGACGAAAACGCAGCTCCGGAGCCGGTATATTCATCTTTATCTGATTTTCTTTTTCTGTTTTTTAAATGTCGCTGTTTTATTTTATTGTATTGCGAAAACTTGTGCGATACGCTGTCACGGATAACTTGGAGCCGTAGAAACTCATTTTGTTTTGGTGCGAGGCGGTTTCGCTGCTGTTAGTGTGTTGATGAATTGATTTTGCTGTATATTGTGATGGATTTCTTAGTATTTTGGAGTGTAATTATTCGATTTCGAATGAGTTTGTAGAAGAATTGTGAAGTTTAGTGGTTGATGAGCTAGCTTTGAGGCGGCGTAATTGATTTTAGGTTATGAGTAGGAAAAGGCGAAAGAGTTTAGTGAACTCGAACTTAAAATCGAGGAAGAGTTAGGGTTTCCGAGGATTGCACACTTGTAAGTTGAAACAATGTATAATTTTAGGTAATTTAGATCATGAGCGTTTGACTACTCGTCTTGAGATAATGTCCAAGTCACACATTGAATCTGATGGTGTGACTTTCGCATATCAAGTTGATTTGCTGCGATAGTTTATGTTCATATGGTTAGTAATCCAGTCGGGGGATATTGAGTGGAAATGTGGATTTACGTCCTACTTATGTTTTGGTTAACGCCTTTATCGCGTAATTGTAGAGGACATAATTTGTACTCAAGTGGTTCTTTCTTGATTTGTATGATTGTATTGCGATAGTGGAAGTTGGATGCAAGGGGACATTGGTAGTCGGACTGAAATATGTATGAGCTATAGGTTAATGAGGTAGCTTTATTCCCTTAAACTTTATCATTTTTTGAATGGATATTTTCTGCTGATTGTTTTCGAGGATAATTGTATTTAGGTACAAACAATTAGGTGGTTTGTGCAGTGATGTTGTAATTGTGTAAATGGAGAGTGTGTCACACCGGTCTTCCCCGCCCACCCCAAATCTAGTACCACCTGTTTAAGGTATTCTGCTTTCCTTCCAGGCTACAGAGGCAATTGAGGTGAAGTATGTACCAGAGAAGGCAGATTTGGATGATGAGTTACTTGCCGTTTATGAAAAGGTTCTTGAAAAATTCTCGTTCAAAGAACCTGAAGAAAATGAGGTGAACATGTCGCACTTTTATTAGTGAGAGAAGTTTTGGCTTTCTGTTTGATTATGTCTCACCTTGTTGGTTACTATGCTTTGTTTAGGAGAACGAGAAGAAAGGGGAGGCGGAACAAGACCCAGCTGCAAAGGCAAAAGCTGACTCTGATTCTGATGAAGAGCAGGATAATCAGCAGAAAGAGAAAGGGATCTCAAATAAGAAAAAGAAGGTTTGGATCTGTTTCCACCAATTTCATTTTCTGCTTCATGTGCTTGATGGTACTTGATATACTTGCTCAAGAGTGACATTTCATAGACTCAATCCTTTTATTTTATCAGCTGCAAAGGAGAATGAAGATTTCTGAGTTAAAGCAGATCTGCCGAAGGCCTGATGTTGTAGAGGTAAGCAATTCTAATATCTGTCTTTTGTCGCGTATCTATCTGAAACTGTCATTCTACTAGGAGTTGGGTTAGGAAATTAGTTATCTAAGGTTGAAGACCTTCAGTGTTGTGAAATTTGTTATTGACTAGATTTTTTTGGTCTCTGAATAGAACAAAATATCGATATGGGTAGCTGTGCACATCATCTTTGCTGGTTTCATTGTGCTCTTGTAGTCTGCAGTCTTTGAATGGTGTCTTGTTCTTTATTACGAATCTATCTTATCGTATATTAAGAAGGGGAAATCTTAAATAGTAGAAATGTTAGAAAGGAGAAATGCTAGAAAAGTGTTTATTGTGAGTTTGTGGAAATAAGGTGTGTTAATGTGGTTTAGAGTATGCTTCTATGTTAACTGGTCAAAATTCTTCATCATGATCTTGTGATATTTTAGATGGTGAGATGTGTTATTCTTCTTAGCTTCTGCACATTCATGGTCTATTGGACTTGCAAAATGCTCCATTTTCTATTTATTTTTTTTTATCCTCGTGAGGGAGATTCATGGCACATCTTCATTTGAGAAGGGCTTCTTATACCTAAAGAACTCACGAGAATGAGCTCTAACTTGTAAACTATGAATTTGTATGACACCAGTCATGCGATTTCAGGGAGATGACTCGGGGAGTTTAGTTGTAGCCCTTGTAGGTTATTCATGTTGTTGCTCGTTAATGTTGTTGCGGTTTGTTTCCTTCCAAGGACAATGATGACTACACTTTGAGTTTGCTTATATGCTTTGGGCTGGTTTATGATTTTTGGCCGGATAATCACAAGGGCTTCTGGCATATGCCTATTTCTGTCTTATGTCTGAACATAATAATCATCTCTTTACTTTTGATTTTGCTTATACGCTTTTGTATGGGTTGACTATAATATGTGAGGAGCTGTGGGTTTGCCTGGACAGTCGATTTCTTCTAATGGTGTTTGTAGTTTTGGCCTTTTGGGGGTAAATAAAGAGAAATGGTTGCCTTTTAAGTGTGTTGTTTTTGCTATATTCTGGTGCATTTGGAATTTGTGGTATTCGTGAATATTGTTTAGGGCATTTTATGTTTGGGGGATAGTTGTTTTCTTGCATATTTTTCAGCTAAGGTAGCTGGTGCTTCAGAGGGCTCCCTTCCATTTTCATAGCTATTTTATGTTAGGGCAATGAGGACACCTTGTCAAAAAGAGGACACCTTGTCCTCATTTGTTTTGTTATTTCTGTGAACCAACTTTTTAAAAGATTATGAGATGTTTCTCATGGCTCAGTTTTTAATGACTTATTGTTTAGTTTTTTCAACTATTGAGTTATTCTATGTGACTAATGTTGCTTTAATTTCGTAGATCTGGGATGCAACTGCATCAGATCCCAAGCTGCTGGTGTTTCTCAAGTCATACCGAAATACAGTTCCTGTTCCAAGACACTGGTCCCAGAAAAGAAAGTACCTTCAGGTTTGTAAATGTAGTTTTTGTTTCCTTTGCATGCTAATACTATGCCCTTATTAACATGGGTCTAGTAGCTTGTGTGATCTGGGGTTGAGGGTGTGGGTGAAAATAGCTGATGAGGTGTTATCTTATACGAACATATGTGGTTCTTGCAGGGTAGCGGCTATGACTATCATGGAGGCAAGACGGGTAGGTGTTTGCCAAAGGGGACCGTACTTGGTTTCTTATTTATGTGTCTCGTGACTGGTTGTGTGGGTTGGGTTGGGATGTAGACTAAGATTAATACAGATATAGTTTATTTAAGTGTTAAGGAAAGCAAATGGTCTGTTGTGAACTACAGACGAATGGTATAGGAAATAGTGGAGCTATGATACATCTGAAATTCTGGGCTTATTCTTACTTGGGCTTATTATGCACGTTATTGTCAGATGGTTCAATCCTTTTGATTTTTTATTGTTCTGACATGTTTACTTGTTTACTTTAGATGCTCTGAGATATGAGTTCCTTAACTTCAGATTAGGCTTGGCCTCATGGGCATTATTGTTCATTATTGTTCATGTTGGATTGTGAACTTTATCAATTGGTTTTGTTTTGCAGGGAAAGCGAGGTATTGAGAAACAGCCCTTTCAGCTTCCTGATTTTATCGCTGCAACTGGTATTGAGAAAATTAGACAGGTAAATTATTCGATTTTCTGTGTTTGCAAATTCAGATTACACTTGGTGGAGATTTTATATTTTATTCCTTCTCTTTCATGTTATTCTAATTCCCATGCTGCCGTTTTTGTTATTTAAGAAACTGCAAGTATGCCTATGATAGAATACAAGTTTTTTCCATGCTACATTTATTTCTGCCTTCACCTTTTGAGGAAAAGTTTATAGATATCTAACAAAAAGCTGCATGATGCGACTATTAGTTCTCTGTATCCTCATTTAACGAGGGCCTCTATCAGATAATCTGAAGGGAGAAGGAAATTCTATCCCACGATTATTAAGCCATTCTTTTTTTTTGGTACCAAGTGGTGGGCCATTACATTCATTAGATTAATTTGGCGGAAATGCGCACACTATGGTAGACGTGTTCACTTACAAGAAAGAACAGCTTGAAATGGACTAGGGACAAAAGTACCTATATTTCTAAGATGAGGGCCTTCTGAGAAAGAGGCCACACCAACTGATGAGCTACTTAAGAGGCTTGAAGATTTTGGTGAGGGATAGGATTATAAGGGGAGGGATGATCGAGGTGTTGGTGATAGGTGTCATGGAGGTACAGAATCCAGGGTATTGCTCGACTTCTCTTTGTATCTGCATCTCTTTGTGCCTTGGTTGATTTTAAAGCTTCTTTTTTTCCGTTTGAAGGAGACCTAGTTAAGAGGCTGGAAGATAATTGAGAAGACGTAGGAGAACTTGGCGTTGGAGAGGGTGTGATGGGGACGAAATTCATTTGGAGATAGAGTTTGACTTTATCTTTGTATTTGTGTTTTCTTTTGCCCTGTGTGACCTTTGTTGATTTATATTTTTATTATTTTATGTGTTCTACTTCCATTTTCTCCAGATTGTTCGTCACGTTGTTTTTCAAACTTTTAAAGACTCGTTCGTTTTATTATCATGTTCTTTTTACTTTGAACTTTTTTATTGCTCTTTGCAACAGTTCCATGTGACGATTCATGCTAGCTGACTCTGAATCAGTTTGGGACTAAAGACTTATGTCATTGGTAGTTAAGATTGGATTTGTAGTCTTGTTTGAACCTGTCACTAGAATATGTTTTACGTGGACTTCTGTTTGGTTTTATGCTTGGTGCTTAGTGTCCAGTGTTTGATTGTGTTCTCATTTTCAGGCATATATTGAGAAGGAAGATAGCAAGAAGTTGAAACAGAAACAACGTGAGCGCATGCAGCCAAAGATGGGAAAGATGGATATTGATTATCAGGTTCGTTTTTTTGTAAATTAACTGGGCTGGCACTCGATCATCAGTGCGGTAACTGGTAACTAATAAGCATACGGTTTTGGTCTCTTTTTGGCACCTTTTCAGGTTCTGCATGATGCATTCTTCAAATATCAAACAAAGCCAAAATTGACTCCATATGGTGATATGTATTATGAAGGAAAAGAATTCGAGGTTAGACTTTTGTATATTTACTTAAAAACTTATTTACAAGCCTGTAATCTTGTTTTTTGTTTTGGTTTGAGTTTGTGAACTGTTTGCAATTGTCTCTCGCTGTTACATGTGAAGTTGACTCTGCTGATTAATTATATTTGCACTCTTTAGGGTTGATTTTTACAGTCCTCTATGTGAATCACAGTTCCAAATGCTCCTCTCACATGGAGTCTTAAAATCAATCCTGGGAGTTCAAAAATCACTACCCTTGATTTACATGTACTTTTCCTGTTCATTCATCACAAATAGCTCAGTTAGGAGAGAGCGACGGGGGATTATGTGACTGTAGAGGAAGGAGGTACTGTAGTCTGTAGGCTAAGAATTTTATATGGTAGGCCATAAACTGTTCTCAAAGGCCTCTTGTCTTCCTAGGGGAAAGGCGGGAACATCTGATGGTGTGTCAAATGCAAACTGTTAGTCTTTTTTGGTGCATTTTAAAGGTGAGGATGGGGATATGTATTGAGGCCTTGAGGGTTCCCTGAGATGGTTGATTGCTGAGAAGCCCCTTCTTAAAAATGTTTGGAGGAGTAACTTTAAACAATCAGACATAGTCTGCAGGCTCTGTGCCTCTTCCCCTACACCCTAGGTGTAATACATTTTTTACTAACAAGTTGAAAGGATGGTGGATGGCTAAACCTCATAATCGTAACTGCTCGATCCTGAACTGTTTGTATATATGCGCAAACCATGGTTGAGAGCAATGTGCAAATGTGATATGGATGATCCACGTGGGACATCACTATCACGTGTTTTTGTTTTTTTCTCACAGGTGAAACTGAGGGAGATGAAGCCTGGGAACTTGTCTAAGGAGCTGAAGGAAGCTCTCGGCATGCCAGAAGGTGCTCCACCTCCATGGCTTATTAATATGCAGGTAATGTTACGGGTCATTTATGTCTTTAGAGTTACTTGCTTTTTCAAATTTCTCATCAGTTTCTGTTTATATAGAGGTATGGTCCTCCTCCATCTTATCCGCACCTCAAAGTCCCCGGTCTGAATGCTCCTATTCCACCCGGTGCTAGTTTTGGTTATCATCCTGGTGGTTGGGGCAAACCACCTGTTGATGAGGTAAGTGTTTAAGCTCTCATTTTGTTGTCACATAATTTATCGATCACGATGTCTGAAAATATTCTTCCTGCCTTGTAGTATGGGCGTCCACTGTATGGAGATGTTTTTGGCGTTCAGGAGCAAGACGAGCCGAATTATGAGGTTTCTGAACCTTTCTTGTTCATGTCTGCTGCCAACATTTAGTATTTTCTCTGTTTGTCTCTAAGCTTATTTCATGGTTATAGGAAGAACCGGTGGATAAATCTAAGCACTGGGGAGATTTGGAGGAGGAAGAAGAAGAAGAAGATGAAGAAGAGATGGAGGAACTAGACGAGGACATGGAAGATGAAGAGATAGAGGATGGCATACAGTCAATTGATAGCCTGTCAAGGTACTTCGTCAACTATTATTGTCTTGGGTCTTACAATAGTGTATATTTTCGAGTAGTAGGCTAATTTTATCTGTCTTCTCAAGCATCTCTTCCTAAGGAATAAATCAATTAGAAGACATGAAACCATGTCTCTTCTATAACGCAGAGAGAAAAAGTGATATAGAATATGTCTCTGACGCTGTTTCTTTCTTGCAGCACTCCTACTGGTGCTGATACACCTGATGTGATGGAACTTCGAAAGCAACAGAGGAAGGAGCCTGAAAAACAACTTTACCAAGTAAACAAATTTGAGACTGTCTTTTTTTTTCCTTTGTGCTGATCGTCTTTCGATTGATTCTCTGTATGTGTATAGCTTGGTGCTAATTCTCTGATCGTCCTTGTGAAGGTACTTGAAGAAAAAGAAGAAAAGATTGCCCCCGGCACTTTGCTTGGCACTTCTCATACGTATGTGTTATCTTTTTTGTGAAACGTGTGCTCTGATTCTTGTAGTTGTTGATTTCTTGCTTAATGATGGCACATTTTTTTTCTCTGCAGTTATAATATTGGAGGGGCTACTCAAGATAAATCAGGAGCGAAAAGGGTAGGGAGATCTGCCATATTTAATTTCGCTTCCTTTAGGATAGAGTTTCTGTTTTGCAAACTTATCACCTAAGTGGTGATTTGGTGGTGGTATTGGTTGCCTGCATGTCTTGTACTTCAGGAAAGAGTTGATCAGATATTGCTGTTTCTTTGATGACAGGTTGATCTTCTTAGAGGCCAGAAGGCAGATAAAGTGGACGTGTCTCTGCAGCCAGAAGAGTTGGAGGCTATGGACAACGTATTGCCAGCAAAGTGAGTTCTGAATCATTTAACTGTTGTTTTATTGGAAGTGACTCGACGTCATCTCATATAGAGTTGCTATTTTTCTTGCAGATATGAAGAGGCGAGAGAAGAGGAGAGATCACGTACCCAGCGTGAGGACTTCAGTGATATGGTTGCAGAGGTTTGTATTTACTTTCGTGTTATAAGGCAAACATTGCCTGAGATGTTTTGTGTTTCCAAATTAGTTAACCTGTTTGATGCATTATATAACGCAGAACGAGAGAAAGAGGAAGCGACAGAAAGAGAAGGATGGAAAATCAAAGAAGAAAGATTTCAAGTTTTAGGCCAGGATGTAACGGGCAAGTCGATTCCTCGCGTAGTTTGGGATCGAGTACAAGCTCCTGTTGGCACTCCAGCAAGTTGATGTTTCCAAGTGCTGATACACTGGAATCTGGAAAGAGAGTAATGGTGTTTGTGTATTAGGGTTTTGTGGTGAATCTAGGTTGACAGTCACTACTTTTTTAAAATAGTGAAGTTTTGACGTCATTGTTGAGTATCAAATCGTATGCACTATTCAAAGCGTATGACATACGCTTCCATGAGAGTTCGATGAGACTTGTAATCGCAACATAGTGACAGTGATGACCAGGTTTAGTTTTCAAGGACATGTAGAACTGTTGGTGTTCGAGAAAACAAAGATCAAATGTTGTGGCTTGTTAATGATCGGCCATTACTGTATTTCAGCTATGGATCGAGGGATGACATCGATTGCTCTCTATGCTCTTCAGACGACACTGTTTACTCTCAACCATTCTGTCCAATTATCCGAATAACATCTCGCATATTTGCATCTTATTATGTAAAAGGGTGCTAGAAACGTCATTGAGAGTGCTATATGATGTACCATATCATCAACTTTTTCAAGACATTTCGTTTGGGATTTTCAATACAAAACGGTCTGATGCTGCCATTTTTTTTTTTTTTCCGAACGAAATTGTATTGTGGATTGAACTTCCGGATGAAACCATATAGACCTCCTATAATAGTCGTTAAGGATTTGCGATAGAAGTATTGTCCACATTAGTTGTCCAATCTGAATCTATTTCTCGACATCATATTGGTATTTGTCTTACGTGGTCCAGAGACGACCTGCACGAAACCTGAATGCAGCGGGTAATGCCGTAATGTAGCGCATAGATTTGGAGCAATGGAGCTTGGCAAGAACCTTGTTCAAGTTTTTGCATCACATAATTGAGATGCACTTTCTCAATGGAGAAAGGCTAAGAATCCCCATATAAAGTTTCGCAAAGGTAAAAGAGTGGTGCAATCCTCATCCTTCCATTATTTGTATGCTTGTTTTGGAATTATTGGCTTCATTCCGAGGAACTTATCCACTAAGCAACCATTCTTACTATTTTAAGTGGGACTCCAGATTGTCATTTGTCACCTCCCCTAGTTGACTCTCCGATCACCAGCCCCACTTCCACGTTCTATGCCGCTGCTGTCACTCGTGTTCCTTTATAGCTAGTTACCACTGTTTATCATTCCTTAATCCTTACTTCCGTAATTTTCACCTATTAGCCTTGTGTTTGAATATAAGAGAGAAATTCAAATCACATGTAATTTTTTTTTTTTTTTTTTTTTTGGAGAAAACGGATGACCAATGACCCCAAAGGATCGGAGAAGTTATGTTTAATTGCGTAGGTTTAGATTGATTGTCGATTAGGTCATTCTTTGATTACCATCCCCACGAAGTGTATGTATACACCACTGAAAACCTAATGCGTAAGGTATGATCGATATTACATTGCTTTGTGTTGTTAGACACACGTGTTACATACATATTGCAACCTTTATTCATTAATATAACTATTCGACTTTAAATTGTAGTATACATGAATACATCACTCCCGGGAGTGTCGTAATCCTACTCACATATCCTCCTAGCCAAAATTTTCTCATCTATGTGGATGAATGGAAAGAAAATAGCTTGGTTGTCACATCATTGATTAACGACAAATAGTTCAACACAATGTATGAGTAACACTGTTGGCTTGTAAAACCACCTACCTACATCAAGCAATTTTGGAGTACGTGTTGCATACACTTCACACTTATTAATCATACTAGAATTCCCATTATATTACATGATTGGCCAACGAATTAATTTAATTTAGAGAAGAATATTCAATGTAAATGGATGTTGTCCTAACTTGACTTGTATAGTTGTATGCATAGGGACCAAAGTCCCAATTGTGTCCTTATTTAATTTGTATTTTCTCCATAACACAACAAAGAACAAGTGTTGCCCAAATCTCTACTTTGGTTGAGTGCTTCATGCCGCACTATCGCTTTACACTTGAAAATGATCGATGCCGTTTTATGTATGTTCACTTCCTTGAGCAAATTATATTCCTTGTTTGGTGTCTTTTGTAACCTCGTTGCATTAATGTTGTGGTAAGTTTTTTCGATAGTTTAGTCGTTATAAGCTCCGTGAAGGAAATGTAGATAAGTATAAGTCAAGTTGAGTTCCATTATAAAATCAATTGATACGTTGATTTATAGGGACTAATATCTTGTTGGGGCATCAACCGGTAGGCTAGAGGGCGATACAAATGTAGCTCAATCTAGAGTTAAACATGTATTATTTATCAAAATTCCAGACATGCAACATACTTCGTTATTTATATGTTCAAATCAAATATTAACAAATGCAAAGAAATAATGGAGAGGAGTAATTAATGAATCCTCTTAAAGAGAATTTTATCTTTAAATGGCGGCGAATCAAACGTGTTTTCTTCTCATTACGAGATAGACATCAAACCATATAGGAGTAGACAAAATCACCGGGACCGAAAACTACTCGTAGAATTGAAGCCATCACATAATATTAACAAGTCACGTAAGTAGCCACCATATACGAGTCCGTACAACATTATTTTGGACATCGGGTCATTTTCTCAGTCCAACAATATGATCAATTTAAGATACTTGCGCCTCTTCGACTAGTTATGAATCTAGTGGGGTCAATTAAAAAAAAATTTGATCATGATTTTACTATTTTGATGGCAACTCTACATACAAGAGCTCTAACCTTTTTTTTTGCTTTTTTTTTTCTTAAATTTATTTATTTGTGAAGTCTTCGTGAGTTCTGACTTTTTTGTTTTTAATGACGAAAATTAGTTGTGATTTAGATGCTCCATTTTGTGTGGCGGTTAGTTTGAGGTTACTCAAGATCAAATACCAATTAAAGATTAACTATGGTTAGGTGGATAACAAAGTCATACATTTCTGCTTAGACTAATTAAGTAGCACTTTGTGCATCATGAGGTTTTGATGTGAAAGGAATGAACATCAGTCCTTTTAATTACTTTTACTCACCTAATTCACCCCTTAAATAATGATCAGCGTATTTGTCATTAAGATGTTATGGTCATGAGTCATGACTAAGGGTCACTAAAAGATAAAAACTTCCTTCGATTCGTGAGTTACTCATCCTATCACAACTTATAATATTAAGATTGAATCTTGTCCTGCCTTGTGTTACGTTGAGCTTTGTACTCATCTTTAATTTGACCTAACTCCGATCCTTTTACACTAGATGATTTTACATAGCTTGTGTCTAACTCTACTCTAGAATATATATATATATATATGTTCGATTGATGTCCTATATAATAAATGAAGAAGTTTCAAGTGAAAGTTTTGCACAATTATTTAATTAGTGTGCAACGAGCCACCAACAAACTTATACCTATTAACAATAGGTCAAAAGATGTTAAGATGCCATCGAATTTTCATGTCATCAGTGATATATTCGTAGGAGCAAGAAGCCTAGCGATAGATTGAACTTTATTTCAATAGTAAATTTGTAATAACGAATTAACGATGATGGTCATGATCGTCCTAGAGATCTTGATATGAATCATACATGCATTGTGGCATCATTAGTTGCCAAGAGGTACTTGAGTTGATCACTACTTTGCTAAATATTTTATTATGTACCGACGAGCGAGAGTACTTGACCCTCCAAATATTAAACTATATATTATACAATTCCATAATGTCGACCATAGCATACCTTAATCGCCAAATCCATGTTACAACTTGGATGAATAATACTCGTAGGTGGTTGTTGGTGGTGATGGTGGTCCGAGCAATATTGACCCACAAATCACCATTAATTAGAAATTCCACGTGCATGGAAGATCTCTGTGTCATTCCTTCCTACTACACGAGAGAATTTAATAGATATGATCATTGATCATTATTAGAAGACATATATATATATATATATATATATATATATATATATATATATATATATATATATATATATATATATATATAAAATGCCGTTAAATTCTCAATTGAATTATAGATAAAGGACTGATGTACTTATACAACGTGTATATGTTATCTGTAACAGATTTAATTTGATTTGAATTAAATTGTAACTAGAATATCTAAACACCGGACCTTCAATTCTTCTAATATAATTGCACCACGGCCTAATTAAGTTGTTGCTATGATTTTGTCATTGGTTTAAAACATCTGGCTTAATTCGAATAAAAACTAGCGCGATTGGATAACATCATTGGCTTGTTGTATGTTGAATGATCAGCTTCAAAATAATCCTTAGCTAAACCATTTCTGTTATGTTAATTTTATTGTTTCATTTGGTAGTTTTATGTTCGATTTATTACGTACCATTGATTTTGAATTTTTTTCGAGATTTAAAAGAAAATAAGAGTATACTGTATACGAGATGTTAAAATCGGATGTTGCTTAATGCTTGGTTATCTAGGTATAGTAGAAGAAGGGGCAACAAATGGTTGCACGCGCATAATAATTGGTTAAATTGTATAATGTGATGTGAACAATTGAGCTGATTTAGATTAGTAGAATATTTGGTGTCTCGATCAGTTGACAGATTAGACCACCTTTGATTGAATTAATTTACGGTAATATTAATAATTATTTAAATACACAGACCAATAATAATATTTTTAATGACCTATAGAATTAGTTATTGGATGAACTATCATTGTCTAAGTTGTCCGACAAATATTCTCTTCTCATTGGTTCTTCTAAAGCGCCGCTTTACCTAACAAACAAACCGACCAAGATTTCCTTAGTCCTCTATACCTTATTAAATACGATTTTCTACATAATCACCTGTTTTTGTTCATTACGTCAAATTTGGTTGAAACACTGGAATATTAATGCTAAGTTGTTAATAACCAATAATATTAGACTTATTAACATTTGATTTAGATATATAGTGAATGAAATTTTAATCTAACATTTACAAATGAAAAATTGAAACGTATATATGTATCGTTGGATTAACATTCTAGCACACAATGTTTTAAGAAAAAAGCATTTTAGCATGCAATTATCCAATTATTACTCGTATGTACTGTGGATTATTATACTTCCAAAATCTATCTATCTAGTTCTACTAAAACAGAAGCCACTAGGACACGTGGCATCCAATGGCTACACATTTTCCCGCTAAATTTTTTGTTCCTAATAACATGGTTTTTAATAATTTTGTTCCTATTAATTTGCTGCAAATTCTAACAACTCTAAGTTAATAATGAAAAAGCAGCTAATAGCTAGGGCCTTCTATTAACAAAAAAAAAACAACTTTAATATGTTCCTAATAATTTTCTACGCTAAATTTATGAGACCATTTCAACCAAATATTTATACGGAGTATATCCCAAAATTTTGCTCTTCTTTATCTACTTTACAATCAAAATTTGTCCTCTTACTCACTGATGTAGTGATTAACCATTTCAATGGCTAAAGACTCGCTCAAATAGAGGTAACTAAAGGTCACTATTCTTTTCTTTGTGTTCTTATTTATTTGTGCAATCTTCTAATGCAAATTTCATCTCTATTTCTAAGTCATGGGATTGTAAAGTCACTGAAATTTTGAGTTGGTAAATAAATTTGCCATAATACAAATGTTCCTTACTAATATTCATACTTAGAGATACACTCACGCACAGACACTTTGATGAGATTGCATTTTATCAAGTGCAAATTAAAGTCGTACGTATACATGATAGCTAAGCTATTCAGTTTTTTTTTTTTTTTTTTTAAAGAAGTCCTTGATATCTTGAGTCGGGAAATAAATTCGGGTATATAACTACGTTTTGAACGCCAACAATATAAATCCGTTTTACCAAGACAAAGTTAAGCTAGACGTATTGCCGCACGTTACGATATTAAAACTTTTGGCTACAGATTTTCGTGCATAGCACGGGTATTATACTAGTTATTTGTCTATTCTAATTAATTGTGTAACCCGAATCCACATTATTATATAATTTGTTGACAAAAACTGATATAATCAAGCGTGCGTTCTGATATCATGTGAGATCAATAAAATATGTGAGCATAAATCATAGCAAAGAGAGATATAAGACAAGCAACCGTTTCACTTAGATATGGCCTGCTAGTTTAGTTATTGAGGTTTCGAGTCACAAATTTAAATCTTAAATCTCTATTGACCAAGGTTGGTGAATGGAGAAAGGCTCAAGGCACCCGGAATAGTGCCTTATGCATGAATCCATGATGTCTATTCATGTGCATGTTTAATTAGGACTTAGGAGTATGTAGTGTGATAGTTAAATCAAAATCAATATTAACGGTACATATATAGCATAGTAGGTATAACACTATAACCAAACTAATCTTTTTTTAAAGTGATAATTCAAGATTCGTCTATTAAAAAAAAATGGTTTTCAATCCACCTGATTCTCCCATTCGAAGCAATTCCTCATTTCCAACATAAACCATTTTTTTGTAATAAGCTCGACGGAAGATCTAGAACGAGACTTAAATTAAGTTTATTATGTCCTCTATTAATAGTATGAAGTTTCTAAAAACTAAACGTGTGCAGAATTTTACCACTTTCAATAGTACAATCAAATGTTACGCTCCTACTATAGTCAATGCTTATACCATGCTCCTGGGAGCACAAGGAGCATGGTGGTCCTTCTCACAATGGAGGAGTAAGAACCACACTTAAAATAATTTAAAATCTATTTAAGTGTGATTCCTACTCTTCTATTGTGAGAAAGACCACCATCCTCTTTGTGCTCTCGAGGGCATGATATAATTTGCGAGGCTTAAGGGGAGAATGAGGTGATTAAGGAAAAGCATCATTGAATGGGAGTATATGCATGGGGCAGTCAAATAAATGGATCGAATTAAAGCCTTCCTTTTGAAGCTTTTGTGTGTTCTTAGTATTGGTTAGAAATGTTGATTGTTTCTTGAGCATTCATGATGACTTCTCTTAGACTATGGAATCTATGTTTTACGTTCTTACTAGGGTGCTTTGATTTCATTATTCTAGGTTTGAGGTAGTTGAGAATTATGAGTACTTTTCTAAGGTGAATTTGGATGCAAGTTTTTAGCAAGGATAACTATAGTACGCAAATTATACCATGCTCCCGGGAGCACAAAGAGGATGGTGGTCCTTCTCACAATAGAGGAGTAGGGACCACACTTAAATAAATTTTAAATTATTTTAAGTGTGGTCCTTACTCCTCCATTGTGAGAATGACCATCATGCTCCTTGTGCTCCCGGGAGCATGGTATAAGCATTGCTTAAGCCTTCTAACCCAATAATTACTCAACCCCTTTTGATTTTTTTATTTATTGGAATGCGAGGGAGACTCCACTAGGTCGAATCCATCGTCTCGACTCTCGAGTCCACTAGTTTAACAAATATCAGGCTCTAGGAAGGAAGACGGAGAGGGAGGACGTGCAACAAATCCCTAAAGCCATGAATCGAAACTTATACACACAATATCTACGTCACAAGCTCAAACCAACACCGGTAAACCACTATCGAATTGTTCCATCAATAATTACTCTAGTTAAGCCACATTAACTTAGGATTAAGGTATGTAACATTCCCACGAGGGATCACATGATGCCAACTGTAATTTTTCACTTTACCACTCATTGGGACCCACAAGACCATACATTAACATACCCTAGCCTAGTCTAGCACACCCCCACTTTCACCTTACATTTATTTAGGCAATCCTTTCATTCCATGTCACCACCGACCTTTCCTCACTTTATCCTCCTCCTCTTGAGTTGTATTGTAAGTTGTACATACTATTCTCTCTTTCCTAATTCTTCTGTTTACTTCATGGGATTGCATGAAGATCTCCCTTTTTAACTAGCCAAACAAACAAGGCACTATCAAGGGCTCTTCTTCCTCCACGTGGCAATTGCCCACCTTCACCTTAATCACTATCTCCTCCTCCATTCCTTCCCACATGTATTTATAAATGTTGTAATAGATCATTTTATATAGAAATTAAATGGTTGACAATAGATAATATATATAGTTACACTCGTAGACAAGTGACTCATTTTGAAAACTTGATTCATATCGACTCTAGTATAATTTACTTAAAATTCGACTTATTTTTGACATACGACTAAGTAAAATATGATCAATTGCACAGATCGAACCTAATAGTTTGTACAAGACCGATTTGATTGATCAGTTTTTTTTTTATTTGATGAATATTATAATAATTATGAAATTGACTTATTATTGACATAGGACCCAAAACAAATAACACCCCACCTATATCAATCCAAAGAACCCCCCAAAGCTCAAAGTTAATTATAAGAAAACATCATTTTTTGTGACTCTCTTGTTTCATATAACTATTCCAATTACAGATAGGATTGTGATTGATATAGAAACACAGATATAGATAGCTAGGTAGTGTGAGAGAGAATCTAAGACATGCTCTCAGTTCTTCTCATCACCTTCCTACCCTTTTCCTTCCATCATCAAACTCTCTCCTCTTCTTTCTTATATCTCCTCAAACCAATTCACTCTTTTGGCTTCAAACTATAATCATCCAAACATTGCCTTAACATCAACCTTCAAAACCACTCATTTTCTTGTAGTTGTAATCTTCATTTTGTAGTAAACTTCCAAAATTATAGTTAAAAGTGTAAGGACTTGTTTGGTTGTTGTGTGATACTACTAGAGTAATTCAATGGGTTTGAGCTCAAAGCAAGTTTCTAGTGATCGGAATGGTTGGAATCAAGCATTACTAGAGGGTGCAGGAACCTTAGAGTTTCCGAAAACTTCTCCTACAAAAAAACAACAACAACAACCGGAGCAGCAGCAGCAACAACAACAACAACAACAACAACCTGAGCAACTCAAGTGCCCTAGATGTGATTCAGGAAACACAAAGTTTTGCTATTACAACAACTACAACAAGTCACAACCTAGACATTTCTGCAAGGCGTGTAAGAGACATTGGACTAAAGGTGGGACCCTTAGGAATGTCCCTGTGGGTGGTGGCCGGAAAAACAAGCGTCCCAAGACTTCGAAAACTGCCTCGAAAACCAGCAACACTAGTTCAACAACCACCAAAACTACTTATAGTGGAATGAGAACCAACAACAACAACATGGGTAGTATACATGCCCAACAACAGTTAAGGGTTAGTCCCCCACTTGGAGGGGCACTAACCTTAAATAGTGGGGTTGGGGTTGAAGACGAGAACTTCTCAGAGGCATTTTACCAAAACTTCCTTATGAAGCAACATCATCAACAACAACTTCCACAGAGTTCCATTACGTTCAACAGCAGTAAAGGATTAAGTGATCATCATTATCAGGGGGTTTTCATGGGTTCGAATCCGACGACGAATTTAGGGCTATCATCTCAACACCAACATGATCAAGAGATGCAATTTCCTTACTCAAATTTTGAGAGCAACCCATGTTCAATTTCATCAACAATCACATCAATCCAATCCCCAAATGTGTACAATTTCACAGGTAGTGATCATGCAAATAATAGCAGCTCATTGAGTGATTCTTGGGCAATGCATACAACAACTTCATCAACAAGAAACAATACTACTACTAATAATAATATTAGTAATGATAATAATGATCATAATAATAATAGTAATAATAATTTGATGGAGATGTCAAGCAACTGGGGTTGGGATGATTTTGACAAATTTGTGTCTGTTGAAGCTGATCTTTCCATGCCATGGGATGATGCAGACATCAATTAATTAGTCTTATAATTAATTATAGTATGATCTTAATTAGGTAAATTAGTATATGTGTTCATATGAAATAATTTTTTTTTTTTTTTAAATTTCATCATCAATATTTTTTTTTGATGAATTTGGGGGGGTTAATTTACTTTAATTTGAGCAGTTTGATACAGTAGTGATAGTGTGATACTGGTTTGTTTAGTTAATTAATTTGACTGTGTATTTTGCAATGTAATGAGTTTCTAAAGGATATATTAATCTACTAATTCCAGCAAATTTTTACATACATGTACATTATTTTTGCACATGTTGTAGTAGACGATCAAGTGATTGTTACATGTTTATAAGTTTAGCGAACTAATTCTCATATCAAATAATGCATCTTGTATTTTGTGCGCTTGGGGATATGGATCGACACTCCTTATTGGTGGTTCTCGTTACAAGTACAGCTCGATCGATCATATATTTTGTGTATAGTAATGTCTAATCGATTTATTTTGATCGAACTAGACAAGCCAATGCACATTATCGATTTATGATGGTACGGTGTGAGCAGACAAATTATTGCAACCTGGTACTCAAAATCACCTAAATATGAAGAATCTCCTCATATTATGAAGAAAGTTACGTTACACCCTCGTGTTTTTCCTAAGAACTAGCATCTAATTTTGTTATTCGCACATATTCAAACCAAATGTTAACTTCCTGTGAAAAACGGAAGGAGTGATTTTTGAAGCTAAGCTAAGGCATCATTCTGAGTAACGTACAACAACACCACAGGCCTCCAATTATCTTCATCAATATGTTTATACATTTACTTCAGATACATTCACCATACACCTCGATAAATTCGTAGTTGTATATAAGTGTTTCACGAAAAACTACTATTGACACAACATGATCATTCATTATATTATATCATAAAAACCGAAATTCTTTAAGGCCATCAAATTAAAAAGGTTGAAAACGGATCAAAATCCTCTAGAGTTATTTTTCCTAGAGTTTCCTGGAGTTTACCTGAAATGGAAAAATAAATTTATGAATGTCTTTTTTTAAATAAGGGAAAACACTACATGGTAGAGTGATGTTTCCATTTCAAGTAAACTCCAAATAACTCCAGAAAAAATAACTCAAGAGGATCCGTATCCGTTGAAAACCAATCTCAAGGATATTCGAAAACACATTCAATGTCAATATTCCACAATCTTAAATTTGTATCGTAATCTGATGCAGAAATAAACCACCCCAGTATCTAATTCTTCGACATATTATATAGTGTGTACTACACGTACACCACTTTAAATCTGGAGCATAAATGTTTGGTAAGCTAAGGTTAGTTATATACATGATGATATAATTTGCGATACAATTGGCAAACATACTGCTACATGTGATTTGAGATATATGGGCATAAAACATTGGGGGACATCCTCCAGCGATGATGCTCATAATTCCAGATGTGACTAAATATTCTTATGGCCTAGACATTATGCATGTATTCACGTTTTTATATTTTTCGATGTGTGACCCGAGCCCGAACCACTAGCTCACTAATGATAGAAACTCCTCATCACCCTGTTCCTCGGCCGGCCGGCTGCTGTAAGGTATGTAATAGACTCGACACAAGTTATTCATCATAGACATTGTATCTAGACTCGACCTGTTTGAATTGCTTATAGTACGTTAAGCTCTAGTTTAGTTAGGGAAAACAAGTCTCAAATAAGTTCGTTTTCCATTATATAAATAATTACGTTGGTGTTATCGTGACACTGTCTTATTAGGTATTTACATCCTTAAGTAGAAATATTTTAGAGGTGTTCTTGGTGGGTATGTCCAAGCCATGTGTTGTTGAGGTTTGATAATAATATGCCCTACCTGTAAAGCTAAAGCACTAGTATAACCTCACATAGTGGTCCTTTCATTTTCCCTTCACAGACCCAATTTGATCTAGATTATGTATTCATGTGCTTCTTGTGGGTCCACTTCCTGGTTCCTCCTCATCAACATATCGACTAACCATTATCTCGAGTAGCTTTATTGCTTAACCTGCCATGTAAATTTTTTTGGAATTTGGATTAGTCCATTAATAGGCACCTTAAGAAGCGTGTACATCGACCCTATGCAGCTTAAAGCCGAAGAGAGAGGGTACATGTTAAACAAACATAACTATACACACTTTATATGTTCCATTAAATTATTTACTCTAAAGGAACCAACTCAACAACCAGAAGCCTAAGCTGATGGTTGAGGCCTAGTCATTGGTTTCATACTTTAACATTCTAAACTTAAAGAAAATTCTTATATATTAGAGGAATTAAAAAACGAAACCAAAATTATCGGAAAAGATAAGAGCGATTGTTCCAGGTCTTAGTTAAGGTTCTAGTGATGCTGAGTGGCAAAGACTAAAGAGTATACGAAGCTTTCATCTGTCTGCCACACTTGATCGTGTCTGGTTTCGACAGAAACAGAAGAATATACAGAACCAGGCAAGCTGTTCCATCATGCAGACAAATGCTCTGCACAAGCAAGTAGATACGGAGTAGTGATGAACTTCCACTCTCTAATGTAACCATTGAAACTGACTGAATGGGGACCTTAGAAGCATTAATGTCTAGCTATCTCATTTTTGTCAAATCTTTTCTATTTACAAAACCGGCTTATCAAATCATCGTGTGCCCATTCCTTTTTTGACGATTCCCAGTAGAGAAAGCCTAGGCCGATGTGGATTGAAAGGATGTTGGGGGTGGACATCGGGTCTTGGCGTCTTGCCACCTACCGGAGTATGGGAAATAAAGCAATGTTTTTAGTTTGTAGACTTACTATGCAATTCTAGGAGCGATCATCACATTATTGGCTAGACACCTTACTGTTAGTGCCTTCAACAGTACTATGCATAAACATAGCACAATAGCACAATATCACATGAACTATTCCTCTGTAATTGGCATCAGTCAACAGCCATCTCGCATTTCCCCGAGTAACTATGGCTATGGGTTGGGTTTGCTCAGACCACGCACCCAGATCAACGGGTCAACCCCGACTTAGAGGATAACCACAGGTAGTAGAGGGAGAATACAATGATCGGCCATTAGCCTGTCCTCACAAGAAGTTACGAGTAACATTTAGAACTCTAAACACGAAGAATGTCAACCACACTAGAGTAATATTCACACGAACAATTGAAGCTACTTCAGTATTCAATTTAGGCCTAATAATGTGAACCTAATTAAGAAAACAGTCTCAAGTGCAACACAAGACCACTAAGGTCAGTTAAGATGTACTAACATGAACACCACGAGAGTCACTGAACCGCGACATCAACTTGTGTACAACATGGGGATCACCTAGAGGTTGCCCATCCTCACGCCCGTGTCTCCACCATATGTAGGCCCAAAGTCAGTGCTAGTCTTGGAGTATTTGACATAAAAAAGCTCAGAGGTTATACCAGTGAAGACAACAAAGGCTGCACCGGCTGCAAAGACGCCCTTCCTAAGCGTCTGGCAAGATGGGGAGCTAGTGAAGACGCCCCTGTATTTGGTATGGTACGCATTCTTTACAGATCCCGCCAGCAGACAAACCTCAGCAATAAAGAACAGCACCCTGATCCATGGCCAATACCAAGATTTATTACTTAGTAGTTCAACATGACAAACATGCTAAAGGATTCGGGGGTTATGAGGAAACAGTATCGAATTACTTTTACTATATTTGAGTGAGATGGGAAGGGGTTGCGGACTTAGAACGAGTAAAAATAAAAAATATAACAAGGAAAGGATATCATTCAGTTCGTGGCACGTCTTTTTGTTCAAAAGGCATGAAAAATAATTTCCTGATTTCCTGTCATAATAGCCTTCCACCCCCAAAAAAAAGTTCATATTCATCCATGAAAAAAACGGAAGCAGCACAGAACTTAGGTCAAACTACCAGACATTTTCTTAGATGGGATGGACTACTAAACACATAGACGCAAAAATATATGTTCCATCATTTAAACAAAAATGAGAGGTTGTTACTTGTTACACAACCTGACCAAAAGAAAAAAGAAAATAAAAAACACAGTGGAAGCACTTTATAACAAGCAAACAGTGAACCTATGAAAATGTCAGTTACCATTAATCACACCCAACATTTAGATTGAGCACATTGTACATACCAGCAACTAACAAAGAGCATTATTGCCCAGGCCCTCGAGCCACCAGGTCTTAGACCTCTCCCACAACATAGGCATCGGCTGGCCACCATGATAAGGAGTTGACTAGCTAGAAGGAAGATAAAGGCCCCCACACCTAAACCTGTTGCTATGTCCTTGTCGTATTTGCAGTATGATGATGTTCCCTCATGGATGACCTCGGCCTGTGAGCAAACACAAACACAGAAATCGAACATAGCACTTAACAAAACAGTACCATAAGGATTCAACCACAGAAGGTCTTAGAGTAGTTCCAATACAAATTGATAGCATCATCCCACAGTCTGTTTGTGATTACCATATACTCCGTACTCGTTATACATTCCTTAATAATGGCATGTCTCCATTTTAAAAGTTTAAAACCGTGAATTTCCCATGTAAGTATAAAAATTTAACATTGGACTTGAATTGGCCAGAAGCAGATTTTACTGCGACAAGTAGGTTGAGAGGTCAAATTAAGATACAAGATCCACTCGTATTTTTTTCTTTCCAACATTAAATACACTGTGACTCGTAATAACATATAAAAAAAAGGCTGGATTTCACCATGACTTTTTAATCAGAATACTACTAAAACTGCACTGCAATGTAAACAAAAAAAAGGCTTATTAGACAAAGACATTCAATCCTAACACTGATAGTAAGCTAATACAAACGGCAAAACTGAAATAGTCAGGACAAGATGAAAATTCTTTTTAAAGTAAAAGTCTCAGTTTAGACAGCGAAATTCCTTTTTTATTAATGTAAACTGACTAGCAAAAAAAAAAATCCAATCTATCCCAATACACTGATTCAAAGAAGACACTAACAAGAACTTTATTCAACTGCTTCAGAAAATATGTGTGACATGCTAACACAGGTGATGCAGACCTCAAAAAAAAAAAAAAAAAAAAAAATCACGCACACAGAGGTGATGCATATGTGATCAGCATCATGATTTGTTACAAGACATTGTGTGATCAGCACGCATCTGCGGAAAACTAAATACTTTGAAATGCTTACTAGTACTGAGACTTCTAAACCTTACATAAAGATACTATCTACTTCTGGAACTTGAATCCAGGAGGGTCGCATAAAGAAATAAGTCAATAACTATAGGAGACAAAAATTATGAGCGTCTAAGGAATAGATGAACTGAATACAGGCTGGATATGGACAAATTATACACTATCATAACTGGACGAAAGTCAGAAGAGATACTAAGAGAAAGGCTGGAAGTCAGCAACAGCTGTGCATTACAGAACAGTGAATATTTGTACCACAAATTTGTTTTGAGCCATATCTAACCTCTGAAATTATTCAATCTCCAAAAGATGACAAGATTACTCTAGGCTAGATATGCACGCTAAAGAGGAAGTGCAGGATATTAAGAAGATAAAAGAACAGAACCATAGTAATTTAAGGCTTTGGCAGTGGCCCCAGGCCAAAATAAAAGGCAGGGACTAGGAAGTTATGAAGGAGGAGCTTCAAGTTCTATACACAGTTACACACAATTCAAACTAAACTTGCAAATAACAGTTAAGAGCAAAAATGTACACGTGAAGTAAAAAACTCACTCTTCATAAAAGTTCATAAACATCCTTTTAAATGGACCTTAATTAGCACTTCATTAGATACGGCTCATAAGCTCGCGAAAAATATGCTAGATAAATTATCCCTGGTAAGAGTGGTACCTCAGTTGTATTTCTCAATTTGTATACTAAGTGAAAAATATACCGTGACTCAAATAACACGATTTCTTGAATACATCACCAAGTGATATATTTTACAGTTCCAACTCAAAGTCAAACACAAAGACTCCGGCACATAAGGACCTAAGATGGCAAAATATCACAAAAAGTACATCAACAAGTACATTTCACTTGACCCCTAACACACATCATATACAAGCACAATGTTGTCACCTTAAAATTGTTATAATATAAATTTTCTAGTCATTCCTCGGATTACTAATAAACAAAAATCTATTACATATTGGAAAATTCGGTCACCAATAGATCATTTCACAGAACTACTTACTTTCATAAAATGTGTTCATGCAGGAAATTGTGAATTATCCTCAATGCCACAAAAAGGCGCTTGCAAGAAAGGTGATGAGGAATGACATGGAATGACGGAGAGATGGTTTCAGGCAACTAAACATCTAACCTTCGCAAACAAAGTTCAGATGAATAGAGGTACTAGTTTGCCTCATCACCTCAAATCGGGCTTTACTATCGATCATACATACATTAACTTCACCTTTACGGCTGTGACCACTATTGGATACCCAATCCTCCTCGCCTAAGAAAGTTCTATAGCTAATATAGATTATCCTAGAGTTCACTAGCACCTCTTTTGATGATTCTAAGAACCCTACTGTCCACTAGATCATGCAACTTCTACATAATTCCGATTTCGAGTATTAGTACACGAAATTTCGGAAGAATAGCCAATTACTATACCACAATCTCTTGCCACCAGGGCAATCTTTCATTCATCTATAAATACACGACACGCCTGCTTCAACCAAATCAATCTTAATATTCCTACAAAAAAATTTACCCCCTACAAATTCTTTTACCCCCCCTCCGCCCCCAACAAAATTACCCACAACGACTACAACAACAACAACCAAGTCTTAATCCCAAAATGATTTGAGTTCGGCTAACATGAACGCGTAATCGTCACAACACAAAAGATGAGTTAACCAAAAACAAAAATAACCCACATACCCAAGCAATTAAGATAGGCGAAAACACATCAAAAAGCACCAAACTTTAACTATAGTTCAACATAAATTAAACCAAAACCCTTAAAAATTTAAGCTTTGTAATAAGAAAGATTGAAAAGAGTGAATAAGAAGCAACTTACAGTGCTCCTCCTCTGCTCAGCAGCAACAGCAAGTGCAAAAGCAATTACATCAAGTACAAACACAATCACCAGAAGCAGCGTTGAAGCCATCTTCCCAGATACGCTTTCTTCTTCTTCTTCTTTTACTTCAAAAATCAAAGAAATTTCAATTTCTTACCCACACAGTTTTTTTTTATATTTTATTTTATTGGTGGAATTTGGAAAAAACGGAATAAATGCTGCTTCAGCAAATGGGAGATGATTAGTATTTAGAGCAAGTAAAGCAGAGTTGGTAAATAATTATGGAGAAAACTTCAACAAAAAGCTCACCACTCTCGTTACTCTCACGCGTCCCTTGTGACTTTTGACCCTTTTTTTCATCTTTTTTCACAATCCTACAATCCCGGTTAAGTTAGGGATTATTCGATTTAGAAAAGGGCCCGTTTTATGTGGTGAGGGTGGTTATTATTACACTAAAACTAAAACGGTGCGTGAACACTAAGGGTGTGTTTGGTAGTTATAGCTGTTCAGGTAGCATTTAGTTGTTGAGGTAGATGTTAGCAGTTTGACTAGCTGTTAGCTGTTAGCAGATAGCTTTTAGCTGTTGGCTGAAAAGTAGCTGTTAACAATGACGTGTTTGGCACGATCAGTAGCTGTTGAGTTATTAAAATGATATATATCATAAAATTAGAACATCAGAAATGCTACTTTCTATGGGAAATGCTACTTATAATAGCATTTGTCAGATGCTTCTTAAAACGCTAAATGCTACTTCAAACGCTAATAACAAATGTACAGTCAAACATGTAAAGTAGTATTCTGACTTGGTCAAAACGTTAAACGCTACCTTCTACTTGTCTACCAAACATACCCTAAATAAGAAGAGCGAAAAATGCCAATGAGGAACATATGTCCCATATTGTGTCCGACTCCCTGTACCATTTCAATAAGATTTCAGGGATTCATTAAATATAAAAAGTAAAATGAATTTCTCAAGGTTATAATACGGATTTCTAATCTTGTGCTTGGATGGGTACGAGGAGTGAGACACAAAATATGACAAATGATCCTCGCTGGAAAAATGCAGCCCTAATAGGCTAATACTAGATAGAATCGAGTTTTCTGCTTGTTTTAGGATGTTGATGTTGGGGAATAAGCTTACCAAAGGCTCTTCTTTTTGGTTATTAGCTAAACACAAATGACAAAAGCATTTTGATACTAGCAGTCTAATAGAACAGTACATTTTTCGCATATTCGAGCCTATTAACGGGAAAACATAAATAAAACAAAAATGAAACCCGAATAAAAATGCACAACGCCCGAGCCTTAAAAAGAAGTATTCAAAGACATTGATCGACCAAGCTTGCTTAAGACGAACAGTACACAAAGAACTTGACGGACACACAAAAGTTTCGGATAGATGCATCAAATCAGATTCTCAAAGAACAAATCAGTACAGAACAGAAAAAACCCAGATGATAGGGGGAATATATCGAAACCAAAACTTTCACTAAATCAGGGGTCAAAAATTACATCTCACATATGAACGTGTTCAACGGCTATCACCATATACAAAGGACATGATCTAGGGCTTCCATAAATCCAGAGCAAACAAACCCTCTGCATGGAAAAAGAATCTTTTTCCGCTAATCGCTGATGTATCTCGATTCTCGACAATCACTTGCACAGAATCCCTACCTCACCATATACATTCACAGCTACTAACCATTAGCCGTAAGCCTCCAGAAACAAAGTTTCTAAGGTTACCAATTTAGTGATCGTTATGGATGTCTGGAGAAAACCATCGGAATCTACTTGACCTTTTCCGTATTTACATAACCTAACAATTCAGAATTCGTCCTTCAAAAATCCACTCAAGGAGAGAACCCCTCATCAGATGCTTCAAGGAACTTCAGCACATCATGATCCTCATTCTTAGATTCTACAGATGTTCAAATGATCCACTCTTCAGCCTTTGCATTCGGGCTTGCAACCCGGACAGTGCTTTTTCGTCCATGGGGAGGACCCCATTGTGAACAGGGTTATCAACATCAGTATCATCTGATGCATGCTGAATTTGATTATGAGCGACATTGCCATTTACTGGCATTAGTGGTCTATTTCCAGTATCAGGATTCGTACCTGCTGCAGCTAACTGGATGCTCTTCATTCGTTCTCTAATTGCATCTAGTGTTCCAGTGGGCACTGCCAGCACATCAAACCACCATTAAAATGAACTCACTTAGACATAATATGGCATTGTGCACAATATAGAATACACGTCAAATAAGAGTAAAGTGAATAAATTACCTCCTGAAGGCAATCTCTCATTTCTGTGGTCTCCCTGCTGGAGGTCAAAAGCTGGACCTCTGGATGCAGCAAAGCCTGTTCTTTCATCCTCACTCAAGGATGGGGGTAATGCAAAATTGGTTGGTTCGACTCTACTATACTGTAATTTTGCATCATTATGTAAGTTTGTATGTACAGGGGATAAAGGTGCCAATTTTGGGGAAGAAAGAGTCAAGGAAGCTGGAGGTGGGGTTGATAACGGGACGCTCGAAGGTGTCTTTCCAGCAGCAGCATTCTTTTCCATCTGCAACAAGAACAAAATGTTTAGTAGGGACAAGTCAACTTCCGGAAGAGAGAGCGCTATAGCTGCATACCTGGGCTAACCCTTCTCTGATATAAGTCCGAAATGCTTCACTCGCATTTTGGAGCTGAGCAAAGATATCAACCTGCACATGACAGTTCATACATGTCAGGCTTTAAAATGATAGATTTCAAAATATCCTAGCACTTCGCTGGCCAACATTACTCAAGGTCATCTAGAGAACAGATTTCAGAGAGGACCAAGTAGCATATTTGGAAAGATATTATCTGTAGCTCTTAGCCTAATTACCGTAGGATACAGTTGTGTAATGCGGTAAAGCTCATAAAGACCAATGCTGCATGTTTGCTTATCTCCAATCTTCTTAAAAATTGCTGCGAGTTCTTGCTGCAAGAACAAAACAGGAATATTGGTATCAATACTATCGATAAAATATATATCACCAAACGGTAATGTCATAGATAGTGAAGTATTACTTTCAACTGGGCATCTGCAGAGTGTGTGGTTGAAGATGGATTATTAGCTGCTGAATCACCCCAATGAGTTTGGCCTATGGGTCCAGTGGGAGTAAGCATCCTAGCTGCTGCCAACGTCTATGACAATAGCAACTTCATTAGATAGACTGATGAGATAGATAAACGATTAAAATTTAAAAATGCCCAGACAATAACCAGATACTCGCACACATTTTTCCAATACCTGAAGATTCAAATCAATGTACGCAAGGATAATTGGTTGAGGCTCTGTATCGATAGGAACCATGGAGAGATGACCTTTAATTGCTGTACCACGTAACTTAACAAGTTCATGAAGGACAGTTTTGACCATACGCAATGGCTTGTCATCAGCTCCAGCTCTTCAAGACAAGAGAAGAAAACAAAAAAGGGCTCAGTCACCCAAATCAACCATAATCAGCGAAGAAAATATTCTGGATTCTGACGTTAAGCACAAAAGTTACCTTCTCCTTATTTCTTCCATACCCAATTCCTGTAGGTACACATGAATGCTTTGAAGAATGCGATCAAGGTCTACATCATTAATAGTACTTTGAAGAACCTACAATCAAAAATAGTGAATCAATTTAAGGGTATTGGTGCCACAACTAAAGAGATGAAGCCATTGGTCAAGGTTTGCAATGGTGGTGTAGTAGAGCCCATTGCCAAATGGGACAGACGTGTAACCGCGAAAGGGGAAACGGGCAAAACTGTTCTTGACCAAGAGAGGGAGTCTAAGCATTTGGTACATGATAACAACATCTTTAACCCCAGTGCCTTAAAGGCTCCCGCCATAAGGCGGGGTAAGGGGGGGTCGGATGCACGCAAGCCTTACCCCTATTGAAACATAGAGAGGCTGCGCACGGAAGACCCAAAATGAAAATTGCTTCGAGAAATCGCACCGACTGACTGCTACTTCACAAAATAAGAAGCACAGACAGTTTTATGAGCCATTTTGCTTTATTCCATTATATCCCAAAAACCAAAGAATAAGTAGTCTTTGGCTCCATTGGAAATGGAAATAAGCATTTGGTACATGATGCAGGGAATAAAAAGATACAAAGGAAAAAGAGGACCAGAACAAAGATTCATAGACCACCATAAAGTATATGGAAATTAGATAAAGGAAGAGACAAGTCCAATACATCAGAGACCTAAGGTATCGTAGCCTACCACTTTCTTAATTGGCTTATATTACCAAAATGTGAACATCGGGGAAATCATAACTCAAGGCACTGAAGTAACATGCATGAACCACTGTATGATAATACCAGACAATTACCTTTGTTAATTTAATCAAACATTTCACCACTAGATCAGAAAATTTCTGGTTCCTAACAGCAAAGGCTTCATTTGATACCGGAGCAGGCCATCTTGAAGGGTCTAACGGACGTAGAAGATTGATAAGTACCACAAAGGATGACGTTCGGTCAGCATTATCCTGTATTTAGCATCATTTCAAATATAAGAGGTTTGCCCAGAAGTCAAGAAATGACACACACTGAGAGCCAGCAAGAATTACCAGGATCTTTAGCATCAACACGTTCAAAGCTTTCAGAAGCTGGTCACCTTCATGCATACGCGGGACCCGTTCGTCCAAAAGCCAAAGCAGAAGTTCAGTAATTAGATTATTAAGAGTACTCTCCTTGACGGCATGAGCCAGAGTCTTATTTTGAAAGATCTGTTAAAATAGTACAACCGCGACACAAGTAAGATATGGTGCAGACTAAACAGCTAATGGTTGATTGGTTGGTGCAACAATACAACAAAATATGACAGTAAGTAACAGTACCTGCATGAGCGTGTTCAAGACATATTTACAAGACCTTGACGATGCCCCTGATAGACTAAAGTCGAACGTCTTCGCCACCTGTTTGAGTCATCATTAAAATATTAGCACATCCAGTGAAATAATTGAATTAAGAAACAAAGGGCAGTAAAGAGATGAATACATACTTTAATGGCTAAGACTGAGACAAGCCGGTCAGCATCTTTGACAATGTCATCCATCGCACTTCCTTCAGGATCATTTGTTGCCTGAGCCAACTCATGGCAAACAACCTTCATTCCTTCCACAGACTGCATGCGAGTAAACACGAATGAGAAAAGGTCAGGTCTGGGGGACGAGCCAGCATTCTATGACAGAATAATCATTTGCAAGTAAACAACAAATAAGAATCATTATAATCTATCAAAGTACGAAATAAATGCTAAGATATTTCCGCTATGTTGGGAAAGAAAGCTTCATACACTTCTAAATTCTAAATATTGCGTGAATATATTTTCCAAGATTCTATCCCAATTTACTCTGCAATTACAATCTATTATCTCTACCACTTTTCTGTATAGGGTAATCAATTCTTGGGAGTTTAAATAAAGGATAAGACTAATTTCAGTGAAGTAGGTAGAGTTCACCCAATGCACAACAAATATAAAAAAGAATGTAGTATCCAAAAAAGTAGAAACATATCATTTTCAAGTAAAACACTACTCCCTCCGTTCGCCTATAAAACGCGTAGGGCTGGAACACAGTTTTTAACAAAAATAGAATAAAGAATGAGTTTTATGGTCCACTTGGTGTAAAATTACACATAGGGGTATGTCCCACATGCCTTTTTAATAAACAAGGGTGTTTTGGTCTTTATATATACAAATAAGGAAAGATTTTAAGTAGGAAGTTTAAAGATGAACACCCCTAAATAGAAAGTAGGAAGTTGATAGGCGAACGGAGGGAGTATTAGATTATTAACATGTACATACAATATTAAGCTTTTGCTATCAATTGCTTTTTGCACAAGTGTTAAACTGAATATATACCTGCTCTGGAGCACCATAAGCTATAATATCGAGAGCTTCATTCCAGTCTGTTGGACCACTAACACCTCCATGGGCTCTGGGTAATGGATTTCTCTCCATGTGGAGTTCAGGATGAGTATAGCTGTCCCTGCAAACAACAATTCCTACAATTGTAAATTTTCAAACTAAACTAGTCCTAGAGACTAGAGTACTACAGAAGAAAGAAAAAAAAAAATCTGACAAGAGAGGAGTCCTTTATTCGAAAAAATAAGATACCTAACAAAAGCTGGTGCGACAATTGATCTTGACACATCTCCACTCTGTTCCGCCACATCAAGCCTGCATATTTACATGAGAGAGACAAGGGGTGATTACTTCAGCAAAGCACAAGAACTTGGAAGCAGACCAATTAGGCTTATGACAAGCTAGTTCACAAGATGGCAACTTCAATAGCAGCAAAAACAAAGCCATAGTCCCAAATTGCTTAGGAGGTCAGCTAACATGAAGTGTCACATGACCCACAAATGTTAAGTCATTAAAGAGAATGAACTCAAAAGTAGAGAAAGCGTAGAAAAAATAAACAAAGGAAAGAGGGTGGGTTTAGAAAACAGATGACACAAAGGTAGCCAAGTCCAAAGATGATAGCATAATAATAAAAAAAAATCGATAAACAAAGGCAATCAATATACTTAGATACGAACCTTGCACTTAATTTCCAGGAGCATTCAGACAAGTCAACAGATGATAGCAATGTAAACAATCAATATACTCAGATCCAAACCTTGCACTTCATTCCCAGGAGCATTCAGATTTTAAAACTAAGGGGAAAAAGGACGTATTGAAATGGTTGACGAGCAAACTAAAGCTTAGTTTTTCGACAATCAAAAAGTAGTGGACAACAGTTTGTAAGACAATAGTGGGCAACATTCATCTGTTCTGATTTAAAGTCAAACTGCCGCTCTAATCACAGGGGGAAAAGAGATTGCCCACACAAAAAAATTGCCACACGCATATGCATTTCTCTTCCACAGGAAGAAGAGTGGTCTATCCAGATATATCATGATATAACATAACTGAGGGAGGGGCTAAAACATGGAAAACAGAGATAATGAAAGAAACAGAACAGCTGACAGATAGAATCTCACCCAGTATCCCTAACGGAACGTCGCAAAGCTGCCCTTGTATCTCCAGGCCTCCCCTCTCTCCTCCTGTCCATTTCACGAGCCTACAAAGACGTAGTATTTGATGTTAGTAAAAACAAACATGAAAACCAAACCAAGAAAAAAACAGGCAATAGATGATACCTTTGATTTAAATTTTTCGTCTATCATACTTCTTTGCGCATCTGTGAGCTTCCCAACAAATCTCCAGATATCCTCACCTTTATAAATACAAAACTATGTCAAAGAGAAAGACTCTTCTGCTGCTCCGCTAGAAGGACAACAACAGTAACAACAACATTCCCACACATGGCGATGGGAGGGGGAGGGGGGGAGGTCGGATATACGCAAGTCTTGGCCCTGTACGTCAAGAACCGCAATGACCAACTGCTACTTCACAAAACAAGACACACAAACATCTCTTTGGGCCATTTAGCTTTATTCCATCATATTCCAAAACCATGTCCTCTAGAAGGATCCCTACCCAAAAAATTCGACAATAGATTACAAGTGCAAAACCCTGTCATACTCCCTCCGCTCATTTGGCCAAATGTCTATTTTGGTTTGACTATGTAAATGAGATGTGAAAGGAAAGATTAAAAGTAGAATTAAGTGTAGAAGATGGTTCCAATAGCGATTTGGCAGTGTACTTGGAAAGAAAGAATCATCACATTTTTTATGATATTATGTTGACACACCAAGACTTCAAATTTAGGTTTTTGAGGTTGTATAGTTGGACTCAAGTGTTACATTCCCCCCGACACTTGACTTTCATTCTTTTCGTGGATAAAATTTCTCATGATAGTCCTAGAGCTTGATTAGCTCTATTTTGTATATGGGCGTCACCCCTTTAGGTGTCTTTTTGTATATGGGAGTCACCCCCTTGGTGTCCTTTTGAATATAATGATATCTATCTTACTTTATCAAAAAAAATAAAAAAATAAAAGTAGAATTACTAGAGTGGAGATAGAAGGTTGAATATGAAATTAAATTATGCAGGCAGTTGCAGCAAAGACAGTTTCAGTAGACACCATCATAAAGTTTGAAATGCAAACGCAAAGTCATTTGATATGGCAAGGGTAAAAAGTGACTGAAACCAAGCTAAGCAAGAGAACAATTTGCATTGAAAGATAAACAAGGTAAATCAGAAGTCGTTGGTAACTTGATACCTAGAATCTTGTAACCGGTAGCTAGAGTGTTCAAAGCAGCTTTCCGGATTTCACCATCCCGTTCAGCTGTTAAACTAGCAACAATCTGCAAGCTTTTCAACTGCCCACTTATCTGCGCAAAATATTTCAAAAGGTGTCAGAACAGTCCAATATACAGTAACTACTGTTCCTTTAACATTGTCAATCTTCTTTACTAACCTCTGCTCCATGATGTTCAAGAAGAAAACCGACTAGGTCTGCACACTCTATCCGTGTTCGGTTATTTTTGGAACGTAGACCCTCCACCACATAAGGGAAAACTTTTGCAGCTGAATATACATTTATTATTCTTTTGGTCATGTCCCGCATCTTTTCCCGTAATTTCTCAATGTTATGCCCAGACTACAATAATTAGAAAAGTCACAATATATCAGAAAGATAAATATCGCATGCTTTAAAAGATTGCGACCACAAAGACTGTCAAATACAATGTTTGAGCAACCAAAAACATGAACAATTTAAGATATTCTCATTCTGCGGGTATAAATTACAACGTATGGCTGCTATAAGAGCAGTCAAGAAAGCCGATATAAACAAAGCAACCACTCACACATACAACAACAACATCTTTAACCCCAGTGCCTTAAAGGCTCCTGCCATAAGGCGGGGTAAGGGGGGGTCGGATGCACGCAAACCTTACCCCTATTGAAACATAGAGAGGCTGCGCACGGATGACCCAAAATGAAAATTGATTCGAGAATCGCACCGACTGACTGCTACTTCACAAAATAAGAAGCACATACAGTTTTATGAGTCATTTTGCTTTATTCCATTATATCCCGAAAACCAAAGAATAATTAGTCTTTAGCTCCACTGGAAATGTAAAAAAAAAGAGCAGCCCGATGCACAATGGCGTCTTTGCAAGGCAATGGTCAGAGGAAGGATCCCACCACAAGGGTGCATAGGCGACAAGCCTTCCCTTGTCATTTTTTGACAAATGACAAAAAGCTGCTCCCATGAATTGAACCCGTGACCTATCGATCACAAAGCAACACCTTAATCGGTGCGCCAAGGCTCCCTTTCTCACAACCTCTCACTAATTAAAGAAAAGTGTGACAAAAATAAAGCTGCAATCTACTGTAGCGCTACTTGACATAGACAGGATAAAGGCAGTTGTCTTACAGACGTGTAAAATCAAACCTTTTCTACGAAGCATGGAAGGAATATGGCTGCCTCTGCTTCTGTCAGTGCATAGCTCTCACTCCTCAAAGCATCAAGAAGCTCAGGAAGAAATTCCAGCACCTGCGTTTAAACATATGTCACACACACAAAAATAAAAAATAACAGAAAGGAGTAACTAGGTCGGCAAAAAATTAGTTGAATTAGAAGAGTACCTTCAATAAACATGTTGTGTTGGATTCACAAATCCTGAGTACAAACCACCTCAAAAGTATATCCATAACTTCAATAATATCTTTTCCAATTGAGGGCAGTGCCTATTAAGGACATCACATATATAAGAACACGGCCCCAAAAAACGTGCAGAAATAAGTTAATAACAAGAAACTTACCCTATGCAGCATTTCTATGGCATCAACCTGCTTCTTAAAGTCTGGACTCAGTAGCCTTTTGCTCAAGTCTTCCCTAAAATATTTCATAATGCCACTCTGCAAGAACCAGATATGTTAAGGAAGCCAAGTTAAATGCCTCATGTTCGAATTATAACTACAAACCTCAAGATCTTGAATCTGCTCCAAACGAGGCTCTTCGAATTTAAAACGGCGAACGACCATTCTCTCCCGATCTTCCTGCAAACACAGTGATAACCGCATGAAACATAATACTTGACTCGTAGTCACACATCAAATTTGATCTTTACAAGTTATACCTTGTTTGAATCCTTCACGTTTAATAATGGCTGAGACTGAATCGCAATGTCATGAACAGACATTACTGTCTCTGCTCTCGAGCTCCTCATTTGATTACCTCTCTGTTACAGTCACAATGATCAGTTTCACACACCTATTGAAAAGAGCAGAAGGGAAAACTCAGAACAGGAAACACACCGTTGACACGGATTTTGGTCCATGCTTTAACGCACGATCACCTGGACCATTTAAACCAGCTTTGCCGACCCTGTTGTTGCTCTTGGGGAGCGATGCCGCAGAAGATAACGGAGTTGAATCATATAAATCTAATAGAAACAAATTCAGATAAGAATCAGCACGTGCTAAAGCAAATGCTACTTGTATGACGATCAAAAAAATGACGCACCAGGCGCAGCACCAAAAGTTTTCAGCTTCTCAACAACAAGAGCTAAAGCCGGGCCTTGAATGTCTTTCAGGTTCTTGGTCACCTGGAGAACACAATTTAGGTACATTGGAGGAATTAAATTTAATTCTTAAGAAATGCAAAGAGAATCAGGGTAAAGGTTTACCATTTCTGGACCACAAGCCTTGAGAATTTCAGCAAGACATGCTTCAGCTGCTTTGCGAACATCAGCTGACTTGTCCTAAAAGGAAAAAAATTCACCGCAGAAAAAAGATGAGAAACTTTTCATCAAAGAATTCAATTAAGGACGAGAAAAACGGATTTTTTGAACGAAAAAAGGAAAAAGGAAAAGCATCAATATAATAATACCGTCATGGCCGTCGAGGCTGGTTTCAGCAGATGCACTCCATCAGAGTAATCCTTTAGCCCAGAAAGTTGCCTAGACAACCACTCAAACAGATCTTTACGACCTTCAGCACCAAGTTTTGTTTCAGAAAGGGTAGCGGCGATGTAGGGGATCTATATATACAACAAAAAGCAGACTCAATTAGCATCATTTGCACATAGTAAACCCAAATCGAATGAGTAAAGCACAAATGACGACCAACCATTTTATCAAGATGCACAGCACCATGCCACAGTTCTAAAGCTGTCAAAGCACACTCTCTCATTTGCTTTTTATTATCACCAAGGCATTTCAAGACGTCAGAAAGAATCCCCTGAAGCATTCATCATCCAGAGTAAGATAATTTGGAGTACAAAAAGTGAGTGGTGGAAGTGCTCTGTAAGAAACATGTTGAGATAAAAAGTGAAGAATCTGTAAACCTTGCTCGCCTTCTCAACAGCAGGACCCATGGCAGATGCAACAGCACCTATTGTTGATAACGCCTCCATCACCAGCTTCTTATTACTGTCACACAAACGCCCTCTAAGAGCACCAAACAACTCCCCTGTTTACAAACCAGAAAAGTAAATATCTGATAGCGCCCAAAAAATAAAATGCTGCAAGGTATTGGCAGCAACAAGAGACACATTGAAGAGGCTACAAGCAGAGCACAAAAAAATAGTTTACCAGTTCCTGTAGGTTGAATACGCTTATTGGCCTCCTCCAAAATCTTTTGTACAGCCTCAATGGATTCAAGGCGAGTCTGATAAGAATTTAACATAGCATCATATCTCAGTTCAGTACATTGTATGATCTAAAATTCTAAATACTAATGCATTTTCCGTCAACCTCTCTTTGCTCTATAAGTTGCTACCCTCATTACATTGAATTATTTACAGTTGGTTGGTTATACAAGAGAACAAACAAAACTTAAAGAATTCAACGAAACAGATTTTAAAGAAAGGAAACTACCTTCCAATCAGGGCTTTCAAAATTCTTTAGCAGAGTGGGCGTAATCTTGCCGCTGATATCTTCACGTGGCAGGCCATCTGTGCCACCAGCAGGAGTAGATGATGAATCAGACGCTTTTACTGTTTTCTTCGGTGCAGCAGGACCCTGCAGAATCCAGAGGATAAGTCTAATTCACAGGAACCCAAATAAAATTTAAGTGTGGCATGCAATGAGTGGGCCCATACTTCATATGGATTTTTCTCATACTCCGCGTCAAGTACACTAAGAAGAGCAGGTTTAACATCAGTAAGAAACCCCTTGATATCTGCAATAAAAAAAGTGGATTAGAAGTTTAGAACTCTTCCAAACTAAAATATTACCACGTCAACTGAGCACAGAACTAAACTCCACCTGGGCCAACGAATTTATGTAAGATGCCAATTAATTTAATTGTGGCATTTCTAGTTGCAGCAGCACTTGACTGAAGTCCAGTCTCCTTGCAGAAATCAATTAAACCCTTCAAAATGGAAGAGGAAATAAAACCAATTATATTCACGTATAAAGAAGTTAAGTCTTACATGCTGATGAACAAGGTAAAAATACCTTCAAGTTCAAATAGGAAACACCAAAGTCCTCTATTGCTGAAACCATCCATGAAATTCCTTCACTAAGGACTTTCGGATTCTTGTGCTCTTTCATGATTTTGTAAAGCTGCAGCGAATCACAACCATAAAAAGTCAAGTGCCAAACATGAAGGTTAAACAAATATCATTCAGGAGTCAAGAAATATGAATCATTGATTAACCAAGATGCATTGTACAAGTAAAGCTCAAGCACATTTCAAAAAATACGGGAAATGAAAATGAAAGAAGAAAAATACTTACCCTATCAAAAATGAATCCTGGACCTACTGCCTCAGAAAATGAAGTTAAGCATTTCATTGCCTGGACTCTGGTTTTAATATCCGCTACCCTTTCGCTTAAGCCTGAGAAATACAAAGTCACAAAGGAACACTTGAGACGTAAGATTAGGAAAAAAAAAAAAAAAAAGATACCCACCAAAAGAGAGGAAGTCCAAAAAGAGCAGGCCTAAGCCCTAACAGAATGTCCAAAAGATACCCACCAAGAAGACACAGGACAACACACTTTTTGGGAAATTTTGTTGCAGTAGTTGCTATATAAGATACAACTTCAATTGTTTGTTGCTGGACCTGCAGAATTTTAATATAAATATCAAACAACAAGGCTTTGTGAGCTTCACTGCAACAGGGGTGGACAAGGTCAAAACATTGGCGGAAATTGAAATGCAAACAATTTAGCTTCACTTCCTTCGAGAAAGTAATTTCTTTTCATGCTAAAATGTATCAGCAACAAGAGTCCTAAAACGCTCGTGGAACAGGCACAGACCATAAGTAACTCAAGAATCTCTAGAAGCATTTATTTGGACTTCCGATCCTATACATCCATAACCAACCTCAAACAAGTTTGGCAGCCACTTACTAAAATTAAAAGCATTAAAACCTTTAAACACTTTTTGATTTTTGTTTTGATTTTTGTTTTTTGGAGAGAGAGAGAGAGAGATGTTTCTTCGTTTTTCGTGAGAGGGGGGGTCTATCCTCGGGCCTCTATCCCTCACAAACCAAGCACCCTTCAAGTTAAAGAGATTTGGAAGGAGAATTGTTCTATACTACTGAGCCCTATGTATACTCTGATAGAAAATCAGTCTCCACCCGAAATCCCAAGTACTCCTATCAATTTCTTCATGAATATATCAAAACTATAAGATTCCCACTCCCTCCTTTTCAATTCCCTCTTTTTCGTTGCATTTCCCTTCCCTTCAACTCGGGCTTCCAAAAGAAGGATTAAAGCAACAGACAACAATGGCAATCAGCAAGCCACAAGGCTTACAACATTGGTTAGACCAGCAAACAACAGAAAGGAAAAGGTACAACATACAAATGCTCTATTCCAGTTGCGATTTCTTCTAGGCCGAAATGTTAGTCAAGCTACTAGGAGCGACGTACTCTTGGCATGTTTAAAAAGCATAACATGGCTACCAATACCATAGCCGTAAACTCCTTAAACACCAGATGGAGCATATAGAACAGCATTATAGTAAATCCAATGACATGTAACATATATGGAAATGCTGCAACCATGGGACTTATTGACTAAATACAGAAAGGAGCCACCAAGGATAAAAGATACGAAAGCATACCTGAACATTTTTTTCACTCCATCCAGGGACAGCACATAACAAGCGTATCAAGATTTCAACTGACTTATCAAGTTCCTGCATGCCCTCCACTTGTTCTTTCAATGAGGATATTGCTGCATTAATATAAAACCAATAGTTACAAAGATTTACCGAGTAAAGAGAAGCATCATTACCCTGGAGTCTACCAAGGCTAATGCTCAAAGGAGGGTACGAGCGAGGGAGGGGGTATACTCACAAAGCAAAGAATAATTAAAAGCCAAATAAAAGTGATGAGACGAGAACATGAAAAGACACCATTGAGAGCCGGAAAACTTTTGACAACTTGAACAAAACACTAGAAGCCCAAGTCCATATAATAGAATCTATCATGGTTAATTTGTCACCCAAAAATGCTTGCACAAAGTGAAGTAAATTTGTATGTTCACTATTTAAGTGATTAAGTGATTTATTCACGGCAATTGATATCACAGAGGGATACAGCAGGAGACTGAGAAATTCTATCACGCATACATTAGCTAATAAAAGAAGTTCAGCGTCAATCCCTAAAAATAGCACTTTTACCTACACCATGATTACAAATTCAACAATGGCTACCAAGCTTCAGTAGCCATTGTAAGGGAAGTAATAATAACCATCGATCTTCATCAAAGAAATCCAAGCCATCTATTGATTTGACCATAAAAATTATTAAAAGTAATTACTTAACTCAATTTTTTTGTGAGGGAAAAAAATCAAATATTAGACAAAGCCCAATCTCTCTCTCTCTCTCTCCTCCTCCTCCCCACCCAGCAACCACCTCCAGCTGAAGTCAACTACGACCAAACCGTCGCCCAACCCCAGTAACCCTACGGTCGCCACCTATCACGTGCCTTACCCGGCCCTTGCGTGACCAACGCCCTCCGCTCACTTTCTCATCTCCTTTGCCTTGGGAGGCGAGGATTGTCAGGGGTTCGCCGGCGATATGTGAGGCCTGAAAAGGGTTGTGGGAGGGGCGGGCGCAGTTTTTCGTGCGTCGGGGGTCCGAAAATCAAAGGGAGAGGGGGTGGGAAAGAGGAGCGCTGGGAGGAACAAGAATCACGTGTGGACAACCTAGACGCGACGACAATATCCGACAATGGCCCAAGCGGGATCGCCGTCGTTCGTTGGTCGGAGGTGGTGTCATGAAGTGCGTTGGTGGTGTTGGGTGTGACCTTAGGTGGGGGAGAGGAGAGAGAAATAGCTACCATATCTTGGTAGCCATTGTAGAATCACTCACACCATGATACACTCCGTACATAGAAAAAACTATTAACATTGTATTCCACAGATTTCTCGACCAGTTGCTCTGTTTCTAGAGAAAATATATTATATTTTCTAACACATACACAGCTTTTAACACAAGACTTGGATCACTAAACCAGGATAAACTCCATACATTAAAAAAAAGAATCAGTAATCTACCCCACAAGTCTCTTGCCCAGATGCTCTGTTCCTAGAAAAATACATACTTTTCCACAGCACCCATGGAAAGCAGTACACAGAGAATTGGCATAACCATTTCTCATACACATGCCACCCAAAACTAATAAGATGAATTTGTCTTAACTCGAGTTCAAGAATTAAGCCAACCACCAGATCCACCTAAACAACGCCCCCCCCCCCCCCCACCCAGACTCCGGAATTACCATAATTCAAGTAACAAAGATGAAAGTGAAGAAATAAGGAAGAGCCAATACAATACGCATCTTGCAATAATTGGCACATTTTATTAACTAAAAGCAGCAAATGATAGATCAATGGTGGAATAGCGTGACACGTTCATGCCATGAGATAAAAGGAAATGTATCCGAACCTTCAAGGCGTTCTTTCCAAGCCGTACTCTTCAGCTGAGATATAAGATCTCCTTGAATAAGGGAGCCTATTCTGCTCTCAATTTCTTCAAGAGTCATCTCTGATGGCTGTTTGCAGAATGTACATAAGTAACCAAATACTAAGCAAGCTTCAGCTTATAATGAAGAAGCTACAAGAAATTACCTCAACATCTTCAGGTTCAGCAGCTTTCAACGTTTTCTGCTGCCCAGCTCCATCTTTTTTGCTGGTTGCAGGCTTGGCCGAAGTACCTTTTTTGTTGGATGCCTGACAGATGGAAAGACCAGGCAAGAGAACATTACTTAAAACACAAAAGTAACTTCTTTCATAGATACAAAATACTAGGTTGATCTATCTTGAGGAGAGCAAAAAACACTTACAGCTGCCTGAACAGGTTTTTTACCACTCAACATGCTTGCTGCAGATTTCCTTACAAATGATGTTCCATTGGACTGTGATCAACACAAGAATACATCAACATAAGTTGGAGCAAAATGAGGGAAAGAGAGTTACACAAAACCAACTATCTTTTTGCATGACAAACCTATTTCAGAAAATCCATCAACTTCATAGGAAATGAACAAGCCTACTTTCGGAGAACAAGGAAGATTCTAAAGTCTCACACAGCATATACGGATTATACATAGGGTAAGAAAGAAAGTATCTAAAATTTAGAAACCAAAAAAGAGATCGAATGTCCTGATACTATAATTTAGCATCTTATCTACAAAAAAACAGCAAATGACAAGCACTGTTTCTATCCTGGACACAAGTTGCAATTTAACTCCTAGCTGGGAGAAAATTATCCCCTCAGAGATCTTTGGTTTCAACCCTAAAAGAAAAAAGGGAAATCACCTCTTAAATTAGACACATCAGAAAAACAGTTTTTAGAAAGTTCTCGGACTGCTAGACCAAGTGAGTATTGAAAGATTTGATGAGATTCCATGGAGTGCTCACACAAGCAATACATGTGAAAAAAGCACACAAAACTCCTTGATATAACTGCCCGTTGATCAAAAAGGGTGTATTGACTTATCACTAAAGTCACACTGACAAGGAACTATCATGAATCATTAGCGTTTGCATGTTAACTCGTTAATGTGTTTCCATATAAACATTTGAACATAGGACGTAGCAGCTATGGTCGATCACTAGCTGCAGAGGAAGAAAGTCACAAGGTTCCACATCATACAGATGACAAGTCAACAATTAACAAAAAAACCTACAGTTAAGCTATCATCGGCGATGCAGTGGGGTATAATCAATAAGACAAATAAGAGGTAAAACCAAGGACGAAAATATAAGAAAGCAGTGTAGGAAGACAATAAGACTCACCTCAGCAGCTCCAGTTGATGTTTGAACAGTGCCTGGCACATGATAATGAAAATATAAGAACATATATGCAAATCAAGGTTCAGAAAAAACACAAAATTAGAAAATACATATATACCTGAGCTTCCACCAGCAGGTGTACCACTTACTGAACTACCAATCATATCATTAAGTTTATTCCTCCGCACGTCATCAAGTTTCTCCAGCGACCTCTCCAGCGGTCTCATACCAACGGACTGATAAAAAAAAAAAAAAAAAAAAAAAAAAAAAAAATGTCAACATACAGTTCACCTAACAAATATAATTGCCACTTTTGTAGGAGCATTACGGAACTTGTAATTTACATAGCACTTTTATCATACCTCTAAAACATTCACAGCTTAATAATTTCGTTAATAATGAGCTGCTGAACTAGCATTACTTTTTTCTAAACTTGCCACAATCACCCATGACTTGAAAAAAACACTTCACGGAAAGATTCTAAAAAAGTTGAGAATTTACCTTAGCTATGGCCGTCAAAGCAGAAAATGCAGCATCTCTCACATCTGGAGTCCCGTCTTGTAGGCACTACATGATAAAACATCCGTCATCAACTTTGCCCAAAAGGCAATATGTAGAGTGATCAAACGAAGGTCTACAACTAACTCGAACAATTCATTAAGCATGACAAACTCATAGCAGAATGAAGAGACCCTAAGTGAAACTTACTTACCTCCATACAGATGGGGACGTAATCCTTGTGAGCTTTTTGAATGACAGATTTATTACTCGTCTCGAGACAAAAAGTGAGCCATGTCAAAGTCATAGACCTCACCAGTGGCACTTTATTCTTCACAGCAGTCTTAATATCTGAGAAACAATATCCAGGCAGCAAATGTAAGTCAATTATGACAACAACAACAACAACAACAAAACCTACGACAAAATCAGTGTGCTCAGATTTTTTTTCCCTAAAAAGTCGTAGGGGGTATCAATTAGAGGACACCGAGGACGTGACTCCCATGTACAAGACGACACCAAGAGGGTGACACGCGTACACAAAAGGAGAGTTCGATGGGTCAGCTCTCATGACTGGGACACAGGACTCCAACAATGCAACAACTTCAAAAAAGAAGAATTTGAAACAAAGACTGACACAATATCTAATGGTTCAACATTCAAAGTGCTTACAAGTCCTAACATTGGGAAGACACATATACATATATCAGCATAAAATACGCACACTACCAGTAGGTTAATGCGAGCTCAACAGATAGTTGGCTGTAGCAATCCGCTAATCTTATGCCAGTTCCCCACGCTCATCCATCACTTGGCTCATAAGGTCAAGCTTAGCTATAAAAAAACACCACATTGACCCCGTCAAATGTCTGGTGTAGCTTAAAGATTTCCCCTTAGTTTTAAAAAGAACAGAGGCACACCGAGGCAATGAAGGCATGTGGCAAGGAGGGGCAAGGCACACTCATTTAGCAACCAAGCAGAGTCCACCAGGGCAAAGACGTCTCATGGACGCGAGGCGCACTGATTCAGCAAACAAGCTTCTATTTTTCAAAACAAAATTTTGCAAAAAAATACACCTTTTTGGTATTTCAAGAATGCCAATGTGTAGGAGTAGAAACTAGGGATCAAGGGGCAAAGGGAGGGGTAGAAGTAAAGATATAAGAGAAAAAACACAGAAATTGCAAATTTGTGCGCCTTTCTGCCTGTGCCTCAGTGCACGTTATGCACACAGACGCATCTTGAGCTTCTGATGCAATGCCATCTGAGCCCCATGGCGCGCTTTCTTAAATAAGGTTTCACCATAGTTTCCTTGTGTTAACTGTAAGGCAAAGCTACTTAGCTCAGCTCACTAGTTTCACTTGCATTCCAGTGCTCTGTTTGGTAAATTTTGACGTGCAACTTACATGACATCAATTGCAAAAAACCTTGAAATTGATCTGTTCACGAGTAAACCAGAAAAATAATAAACACAGCCATGTGCACATGAACCAGATTGATTCTAACTCTAATCATCAAGCACAGAAAATCGGACGCCTTTTATCACCATAACAGAGAACAATGTGGTTACATTAATGTCGGTCAAATACCCTGTCTCCAAGTACCTAAGCCTAACAAGACCTCAGCCAAAAGAGAACTACATGACCCACACACACGCACTAGTGTGTGATATTAAACAAAAAACAAAAACAACACAAATGGAGAGAAACTCTGTACCTTCTACAATATCAACAAGATTTAAACACCCAGACTTGTACATAGTTTGTAGAGTTTGAGTTAAGGCATCCGCCATAGTAGGCTTTTTCTCTTTGAGTTTTTCCTGTAGAGCAGAAACAGGTCAAGTATCTCAAGTAAATTAGATAACATGAGTAAAGAAAGTGACTTCCTCACTAAGACCCAAAAGGTACGCAAGCTTAAGGTGCAAGAATTGTCAAGCGCAGTGCTTACTTTTTAAGATTAGTACATTCACCCTGTCGATCTCAACAGAATCTAAAATACAAAGATTAAGGATTTGATGACAACTATTAACCCAATATGACAAATTAACGCCTCTTTGGTCACCAGGTGTTGATATGAACCCCCTTCCCCCACCCTTCTACCCTCCAATAGACGAGAGCCTTTAAAACATGAGGTAATCTTGTAATGTCGTTACAACTCACTAAAGGACCACAATAAAGTACAGAGCAATAGTAGTTACACCTACAAGTTAAGAGCACCATTTGCTTGCTCAGAAGAAAGGAAGCCATTGAAAGAACAAGATGTAACTAGAACTTAAAAAGCAGACCAAACTAAAAACTACAAGAGGATGAGAGAATGATATTTTTTGCACTGAACTTGACAACATTGTAACAACTTACAAGTAAAACAGGGAGCAGAAAACGGGAGCTTCCAGAAAAATGTGCTCTTAGACCGCTTGCAAGATTCCCGATGGCCTGTATAGCTTCAACTGCCACAGCAATGTTTATATCCGTGACAAGCTGCAGTCACATAGAATAATCAGATATCCCACAGAAAAGCACAGGGAAAAGGAAGAACTTCGCTGTTCAAGATAGAAAGTCAGCGCACCTTTTTGAGTGTTCGGCAAACTTCGGTAAAGTCACCTGGTGCAATTTTCTTGGTCGAAGCAAGTTTGGTGAGTTGAGCCACACCTTCTTTTCGCTCTGACCACTTGGTGGCTTTCTAATAATAAACCATGAGTGAAAATGAGTTTACAGAACTCTTCTCACAGAGAAGTTAAAGTCGACAGCTTGGCACATGTTTTATCATATGCTCTTAGTACAAGGACTATGGAGATAGAATACGACATAAATCAAAAAAACATGTGCACTTGTATAAGAGAACTAACCACTCCATCCCAAAATCCTGACTTCTCCAATGGCGTTAATATGTCAACTGGATCAACCAGCTCGTATTCATCTATTTCTTGTGGAGCTGTAACAAGACCACAACTCTCAGTTGCAAACAAGACGTACAATGAACATGGTAGAACATTTAACCATTACTTACACAGATCCCTCTGATGTGACAGCAGAAACTAGAATCAAGGATGTAAACATAACACAAAGAGAATAAACAAGCATCACCCTCACAGGAACTACCAAAAAAATCATGTGCGTTTACTTATTTTCGAGAAAAAAAAAAAATGACTGAATAGAATTACGAACTAGTTTACATACCATCAGAAGTAGACTCTTCTGCAGGACCACTGCTTGCTGCTTCAGTGAGAACTTCGGCTTCTGGCTCTTTGTCTTGTTCCGATCTGATTCAAATACCGATATTCAGTACATAGCACAAACAAAATTAAACTCAGTAAAATTCAGTGTTTCTGGTGCATGAACATTGAGAGCTGGTATTCTCGTGACATATTTCTACGAGTTCATCCCTAACAAGCAAAAATAAGCAGCCTAAATTCCTCCACTGGAAGCTTTGATTAAGTACTTGAAAGGTCAAAAAAATTCCAAAAAGAACAAGTCAGTGACCGTCAGGGAATTATTAATTCTGTTCATCAGAAGTGTAACCCACCATTGACCAAAACAGATACAGCATATAGACGTACTCAGATACAAAATTACCTTATTTTTCGTGTGGGCTTTGCTAGCCCAGCAACATTAACGAGTTCTGCCTCCAGCTCTTTTTTCTTGAAAAACAAAAGACCAACAGTCAACAAAAACACATATGGACAAGAAAAATCATAAGCTAATACCAAAGGGGAAAGGAGTTGTCATACCATTGTGTCCCTCATCTTCTCAAACAATATGGATTTGACTGGGTCCTTCCCAATCCAACGACACAATTCAAGGGTCAATCCTTTAGAGGAGGCACGAACATTTTGGTCTTGATGATCAAAAAGTTCAGGTAACATTTTGAGAATTCTTTTAGGAGGAACAACCTTCGACCCAAACTCACTAAAAAAGAACAGAACACAATTTAGAACAAGCCACATCGGCAACCAAGGGATCTGAAAAATCATTCAAGTTCCAAAGCATAAAGATAAAAAGTGAGCAAACCTAAGTGCTTGAAACATGACATCAATAGCTGGTACAACAGCTTTTGCCACCTTATTTTTTATGGCTTTCTCCATAGCATCCTTGCAGATACAAACAAGATTGCAATGAATAATAAGATCGCTACACATTTACAAAAACAAACCATGCAATCAGCACTTGCAGACACGTACAAATGTGGGTAGTTATATGTTAGTCCAGGACCATTACATCTTTCAAAACAGTATCTAAACCACCCACCTTGTAACCTTATCTGCCTCCTATCCAAGGCAAGAATAAATGATCCAACACTGGACATGCGTTTTTTTTTTTTTTTTTGTTTTTTTTTTTTTTTTGTTTTTACAGATACAATCTCAAAAGAACAAAAAGTAAGAATAAAGAGGATTGAAAAACCTAGCACACTAAGCAATATACCTGTCAATCAACAAAATGGTTTACATATGCAACAATTTTTCCCTAAATCCCAAAACCTTCCATTGCCCAGAAGAAATATGCAAAAGTTACCAGATCCATACATGCAAAAAAAAAAGTGTTGCACCGCAATAGTTGAAATGAAAACCTAGCACACTGCAATATACCTGACGAACAAATATGTTACCCATGCTTTCACATTCAACATTTGTATTCTATACGCCAGAACCCAGACCTTTAAATGGCCCCTAGAGAAACGCAAAAGTTCCAAAAAAAAAATAAAACATGGAAACTAACAGAATATGATCTGATAAAAGTAATGCACAATAATTGCCAATGCATCCAGCACACTAGTTCCCAAGTTTATCGCCTGAAAAGTTGATATCAAACGGATATTGACCCGTCTCCTTTAGGCGGAAGGAACACAGATAGAATCCAGAACAATTCTCGATATGCCTCTTTACACTAAGTTCAAAATACAGTAATGTACTTCTAGATGATAGTTACCTTTTCTGTAATCAAAGTACAAGCAACTGTTTAAGAAGTTGTCTAACGGGAGGATCATCATTATCGTACCGATGTATTGTTATCCAGGACTGTGGAGTTATATTCTTGTCTTGGAGTTGTTCCTCAATGGAAAGGACAAGAACATTAGGTTGCACAATCAAAAAGGGTCCTACTATGTAATTACAAGACTTTATGCAATCTTCCTGCAACTTCGGAAAACTAAGGAAAGTCCTAGAGCCTTTTTTGGCTTGAGAGTGGCTAAAGAACTTTCCCTTAAGATCTATACAATAGAAGCTTCAGTTTGGCAGGTCAGTATCCTTTGGTGGCAAGAACGAAAAATCCACTCTCTTGCCCATTCGTCTCTATCACTATAACGAACTTCCACGTCTCTTTTTCGCTTGCGATAGTTTCACCCCCAGCAAAGCTAGGCTAACAACATTCTCTCTGCCTGAAAGAGAAGGTTAAGAAATGGTTCGAGTAACCAAACCTCGACAACGACTCCATACGGTAATGAAATGAGTCATCGTGCAAGAAAATTTTGCTTCTAATCCTGGTCTTTTTTGGCATGAGATGGTTCACCATCGCAAGTCTAACAACGTTCTTCCCCGCCTGGAAGAGAAGAATAAAGAATAGTTCGATTCTTGGCTCCATAGATTATATTGGTATACTAGGAATGAAATGAATAACCGTACAAGAAGAAATTGCTTCTAAGCATAGGGAACTCAAGATAAGATACTTATAGGCTTGGGCGCTTGACTTTTCTTCCTCCAGTGGATAAAACTATTCACAATAGCTTGCGAGCATGATCATCCAATTGTGCTTTTGGACATAGGCGTCACCCTTTGGGCCTCAAATGCTCATGGACTTCACTCCCCTGGAGTCCTTTATAGATCACCTTGCTACCCAAAAAATGTCCCATAAAAAATGTCATGATTACCCAAAAGGCTACAAAGAGGTCACTCTAGCAAAAAAAAAAATGGTGGCTTCCACATAAACCCTAAACCAAAAGGTAAGACGACCATCTCCTACTTCATTATTAAGGAAAAACAGAAGGCCTTGAATAGGTATCTTCGATAGGATAATCAAAGGATGAGAACACAAGAACAGTTTTAAACCAAGATATCAAGTGAACTAGACCTACTATAACTAGTTCTTTTACTTAAATCACAAGTATCTTTACATATCAGACTATGCAAGAGGAGCATGGGTCATCCCTAAGAACCATCTTTTCCAAATAGAGAGGAATTAGATCAAATAGACATTACACACAAGCCCTTCAGCTAGGCAAGATTTAACTTCATATGCCAGCATAGAGAATGCCAAACCCTAAAATGCACATGCACCAGAAACAAGGTACGAGCTAAGGAATCAGCCGAGTTAATTCCACAGCTTAACAGCCCAAAACCCGAAGCTCAAATTGCGCGCAGAACCATGTCATACACCAATTAGGCAATAGAACTCAGTTCACTTGTAGATATACCCTTCCGCAAACACAAGTTGGCTAACTTCCAATTTCATATTACCACCTTTCACCTAGAAATGCAGCTACTCATAAAACTAGCAACCATATGCACACCAAAAAACATAGATTTCATTCCATACCAGGAAAGCATCGGCCGCCTCCAGCTCAATCCAAAGCATGAACACTGCCTGCGCCTTCTCCACCGTCTTCGGCCTCCCAGTAAGACATTTCGCCACAACTGCATCACACACTTCTTTCCCATACCTATTCATACAACACCACACACGTAAACATCACACTCTAACACACTCTAACACCCTCATTTCTCACAAAAGGTCACAACTTTACGCAAACAACTCACACTAAAACAAAAAACCCACCTTCCAACATCAGCGTCGGCCGCTTTCAAATACGCAATCAACGCGTCGAGCGCCTTATCTTGCACCGGCGCATTAGAATCCGACACTGTCTTCTTAAAATAATGCCCTACCACAACAACATTATAACATTATTAACAAAAGATCTATCTTCACCAATACGATACAACAAAATGCAGTATTACCCAACTCAATAAAACACAATTAAATCAGATCTAACCCTAAAAAAAATCCCCCAAATTCCCAAAATCAAAACCCTAAAAAAAATCAAAAATTAAATTACCAAATTCGCGAAGGCGGGGGTCCTTAGGATCGGAAATGGAGTCGCATAACGAAGCAAGGTCGATGTTAGCGTCATTACGAACCTTCCAATTCTTGTGAAACAACCGATCTTCCCAAGGAAGTTTCTTCGCTTCCTTCAACAATTTCTCATCTTCTGTCGACATTTTCTTTCTCTGTAACTTTCTATTTACGCCTCAATAATCTGAACTACAGATTACCCCCCCCCCCCCAAAATCATGTAATAACCCAGAAATTTTGAATTAAATTCAATAAAATCGAGCTTGATCTGAGCAGAAAAAGGGGGGAAATTTGGGAGAGAAGTGAAGGAATTTTTGGAGAGAGAAAAAAAAATTAAATTGGGGGAAAAATATTGAAAATGGAGAGAGAAGAGGTAAAAAGAGGGAAGAGATTGGAGCGTACGGAGTACTAGTATATAATATTATTATAATTATAATAATATTTTATTTCGTTGTTAGTGTATTTAATATAGGGGAAATAATACGAAAAATGACGGTGGTGGTTAAATTTGAAAAAGATGTCGAACGGCTTCTTTTTGAAAAGAAAAGAAAATTTGGAATGAAAATGAAAGGCTTTCAAAAAGGACTAGTGTGAGAGTGTGGTTTGTTTGTGTTTTACGCTTCGAAGCTTTTGGGATCATTGCGTTATGGGTTCTTTTTTTTTCTGTTTTTCATTCCGTCTGACGGTTTATGAATTACGATCGATGCGAATGAAATTTGAACTCTGATTATATATATTAGGGTATAAGTATATTTATGATAATTATATACGGAAAAATTTATTAAATTTGTAAAAACTTTTAAATTATAGGTAGCCAACTAATAAAAATATATGAGTATCGAAAATAACAAAAAATAAAATGGGACAACAATTAAGTTTGAAAATGTCAAAAGATGGTAGTTCATAATCGCCACCTCGTTTCTCTCTACGCATAGACGAGTCTTGAGTTTTGACCGTCTTTCACTTTATTTATCATCAAATCTATCTCACTAATGAATCTAGGGTGGTCGAGTAAGTCGCGCACTGGATCATGATACGTTTTTGAGGTTATAGCTTGGCGAACTTTGTGCTAGTGTTGTCGTTCTTGGCCAAATCCGGTCATGTTTGCTCGATTTGCTAGTGGGTTCGCAAAAGTGTTCAAATCTAAGGCTAGGAATGATAACGTGTTTTTCAATGTTGGTATATAACATTCTTCATCTTGTTATGTCTAAACAGAAAATGCATTACTCAAATGAGGAAAAAAGTTCAGCAACGATTACAATCTTGGAGATTTTTAGAGTTGCCCATAAGCCACACTCAAACTGCAAAAAATTCAAAATCCATGCGTGTTCTTATTTTTTTTAGAAAATATGGAAACGTAGGTAACATTGATTTTAATTAAACTCGAAAAAGCTTATATTCGCCCTCAATATTCAAGCCCAACCCCAAATTTGGAATCGTGTCAAGCTCCAGTTATCTCTAAACTTTGCAAACTCATCAGGTGAATTAAAACTCAAATAACGATACATGAAGTGGAAAAAAAAGAAAAAAGAAAAAAAAAAAACTACCTTACTTGGGTATGTGAGTGTACTCTTGTCATGTTGACGACTAAACTAGATTGTTGTTGATGCATTCAAGAACTCAAATTCAACTGTATTGCATTTATACTTTTCATACGGAGAAAGAACAAAATCAAACTTATTGTGACAATATGACTATACATTATATAAGTATGTATTTGGATTCAGTGGAGTTGAAAATAAACTCCGAAACATGAACTATAATACAGAGTATATAGGTATCTCACTTCAGTTTTTTTTATTTCTATTGATGGAATTTATGTTTACTTTCATCTACGAGACACAGAAGCGAGCTAATCCGAGTAATAATGAGGACATAAATAGGCCAAAAACATAGTCAAGCATTTTCGCTCCATAATTGGTATCCCATCTCCTCAACAAGATAACACGAGGCGCATCAGAAACAGACAACAGTTTACAGATGGTCTTGCATCAGAAACAGACAACAACTTCACCGGCGCATCAGCCCCAGGGGCTGGTAAGAAGATACATAAACTATCAAGTCTCACGACATGGTATACACAACAAGACATACTTTTTCCCCGTCTTTCTGCGAAAATCTCATTGCGTCCACCCTGGAGCATTTCTCGAAACTAAATATAGAAAACAACCACCAACAGGTATTTGGGATGGCCTGTTCCAATAGACTGCTGTTAAGCAAAGTTTGTTGTGTGCAAGGATTTTTAGTACTGGAACAAGCCAGCCTTGAACAAGTTCCGTGATGGCTTACATATTCACCTCACCACCCAACAACTCACACCGAAGGCTTGCGTTTGTTGCCTTCAACAGATAACCATGGCATGTACCATCTTAACAGCAGAATAAATGTTGCGAAGAACAATATACGAGGGTTCCCTGTTAACTAGGCCTAGATGTACAGTACATGTATTTGGTACTACTATCGGGAACTCAGGATTGTAATTCTTCCAAAGTTTGAACCTTTCACCGAATATGTGAGAATAGTAGCCATGAAAAACCAACCGGTCCAAATCGATTTCTCTTCATGCTTGGATGCCTGTGTGCAACTCATCCTCATCTCCTGCGGAAAATAAAGGCATTTCGAATATAAGCTGCACGAAAGATCTACAAGCTGAAAGCAGGAAGCTGATAATGGATACTAGAATTAACTGTAGTAAGCAATATCTGCAAATGCAATTTGTAAGGCTGACCTGAGTATGAGATCGGGTATTGGCTGGTAGGCATAAAACCACTTGTAGCAACAGTCTGCCTTGTATTATATGTACCGCTTGGTTCTGTTTCTCTTTTAATTGATCTAAGTCATCTTACGGAGATCCATCAGACCATCACACGCTCCTCTCATCCAGTATGAACCCTGACAACTCTGCCCTCTGAGATGGCAATTCGTTACAACTGTTCATACTTCACATTTCCAATTTGGAATCTCAGAGGAGGCATTCGACAACAACTCAGACAACAAAATTTTTCTCCTCAAAGACAGACAACAACAACTCAGTAATATCAATAAGGCACCATCAAAGATAAAGAGGCTAAAGGCCAGCGACAAAAAAAAAAGTTAGTATAAAGGAGACGCCGTTGCAGGACAGCTCACAGTTAGATGAATCACTTCACTTTACATCAACATTGGAACACAAAATTGAGATATTAACTATTACTTTGTGAAACAATGACAAGAGACATACTATTTCTCAACCGCCAACTTTGCACCGCTACTCCAAACTGATCAAGTTTCTTGATCCATTCAATTTGTTCACCAGCAAGTTCAGATCCAAAAATGATAAGGCTAACGGTATTCTACCAGTCTGTTGACTTCTGTAGCAATTGTCGAAATACTGTTGAACTGGATGATCAAACTTCAAAAGTTAGCCAAAAATAGAGGTGATCAGATGCGACCTTCCTAAAGATAGAGGGAGATAAATTCATTTTAACCACACGGGAGGATCAACCTGCACACAAATTAATAAGAAAGGTAATCAGAAAAAGAAATATCTTCACTCTTCATTAAGAACCATTAACTCTCAGCACCAACTAAAATGTAAGACAAACTACTTGCTATACGACGCATACATACACACAATACAAATACCAAAAAAAGTTGCTATTTGATTATCATGTAATGGCAATATTCGTCCAGAACAACTTTGGGGAATAATGTGAGTTCAAGATATCAGGGTTGGGTAGGGATGATCAGGAGTTCAGACATGCAGCCCATCCTTAACAATAGAGAAGTAGTTTCCAAGTGACCACAAACCAAAAGGAGATGGCCATCTGCTAGATTACTACCCTACGAAAGCATATAGGGTTTTAAGAGTCAATTGGATTCAGTCCAGAATATCTCAAAGCAAAACCACATTGGCTACATTGGGAAAGGACAGAAGGAAGCAGCAACAGATCATATTGACTAGTCAGGACCCACAAAGTTCCAACCACCCTTTTATGGAACTGACTAATGTCTAATGAGTAGTTTACTTCCAACGCAGGTTTCACAGATTACTGAGGGTCAATGCTTTCAGGTTTGGACGATAAATTCAGAAAAGGTGATTAGCTGCAAAGTTTATCCCCCCTTTCTCAAGTTCAAAGCCTACCTCCACCCTTGCCCTTTGCCATCAATAACCCCAAAAAAAGTAGTTTAAGACCGCTTGAAGATGGTGGGATGGATGGTGATAATAGGTGTATACCATTCTCAGAAAAAAAAAAAAAAAAAAAACAGCTCTTGGACAGGTACGTCCCAAACCAAAAAAAAAAAAAAAAAAAAAAAAAAAAAAAAAAAGAACAGTGAAATGAAGAATGTTGTCTGATAAGGACGATAAGAATATGGAACAGATCATAAGATATTAGCACAGATTGGTGCCTACCTGACAAGGTGTGTTCCTCCTTCGGATGGGCCATACCCGACATCTCTTGATGTGAAATGCAAAGACTTGCTCCTGGATAATGAGGGCTGAAACGAGAGGGACCACCAATCCTCAGGCATAGGTCATTCACAGTGATGAATATGCATGATGTTGTGACAATTGGCCATACTTGAGAGCACAAATGACAGCCCATGAGAGCAGAAAGACTGCAAATCGGGATGCAATCAACCTTAAAAGGGACGACCAATGGACTACATTCACATTTATGAAGTTTCCAACAGACACAACATGTCAACATCTGCTCATCCTCTTGCCTTTCTCCACAGCATCCACGTATAACTGGCCATACAAAAACACCACTTCAGCACCAAAATAAGGCAGGCATGTTAATACAGCAGAAATGAATGAGAGTGTTCCCAGTTGAAGGCATCATGTTGTTCAGGTTCAACTTCCCCCCCCCCCCCCACCACCACCTCAAATTGAAAATAGAATTAAAATAAAGGACAAATTTTATACACCAACTTTTCTATGCACTGTTAAAAAGTAAAATGGGGACAGAAGTAGTTTCAGGCAGTAATAGCAATAATCAGGTAAAGCACGAAAGCCACCACATCAGCAAGTCTCCAAGGACTATTTACTAACTTTGGGAGCAGAAATTCTTAACATGGTTACGTCAACATCCTCTGCTTTTGCAAAAATGGTTACATGTCCTTTAGATATGCCTGCAGGAGACAGGTTGAACAGTCAGATTGGCTGACAAATTATATCCAAAACGGCTATTTGCTTTACTTCATAGAGCAGTTTTCCTTGTACACAAACACCAACATCATGACCCCAAAAGTCTTGAAAGAAAGTTAAACCCTACATGCATAATCTAAAGTTATTATGTCCATTTCTTCAAAAAAAAAAGTTATTATGTCCATTGACATCTCTTTCTCATGAACAGCTAAAAAGATGACCAACATTCTAATTCTGATTTCCTCTATGTACGTTTAATTATTTAAATCCCGGTACCCAAAATGGGCACATTTTCAGAAATCAGGATAGAATATTGTAGCTGTACAAAATTTTTATATCCTTTAAAACTCAATCCGGAAACTAATGTCTGTGGGCAACAGAAACAACTGAAGCTTAATTCATAAATTTGAACCAGAACCTTGATTTCAAATGCAAATGTAAAGATTAAACAGCAAAGGGTGACACTTGATAGAGGAGGCCGGAAAGTGAAAAAACATGGAACTCAGTGGTACTTACAAGAAATATACAATGGTGGACACCGGCCTCCATAGTCAGCCATTTAGCTTGGATAGGAACTGGTCAAGGTTGTACTCTTCTGTGTACTGTGATTGGTCCCATAGATCATCAAGGTTACTTAGGATAGCTTTCAATCCTTTACCGCTCCCTGCTGCCTTTTTGTTCTCAATTGAGTTTGCATCACAGTTCCTTGATAAGCTTCCCTTTCTGGAGTTATCAGCTGGAGTGAAAAGGTCGAGCAGCTGATCTGTGTTCATTGTTTTTAAGCTGGCATTTTCTGCATTGATAACAGAATTAGCAACTGATACTTTGAATTTCTGGAGGCTCATAACTTTCTCTTCAAGAGTTCCTCGCATGATGAGACGATGAACATTAACTACTTTCTTTTGACCAAGCCTGTGTGCTCTATCCATTGCCTGAAGATCACGCATTGGATTCCAGTCATGCTCCATAAAGATCAGAGTGTCAGCAGAAGTTAAATTCAGACCAAGCCCCCCAACATGGGTTGTGAGCAGCAACACATCAATAGTGGGATCAGAGTTGAAAGCTTTCACAATCTCAAAACGTTTATCGGTAACAACAGAACCATCCAAACGCAGATATGTTACGTTCCTCATATGGGCACGGAATAAGTCTCTTTCTATGATGTCCAGTAAGGCCTTATGCTGGGCAAATATCAACACCCTATGCTGACCGACATTGATCATGTCAGAATTTGCGTTATCAACACCTATGCCACATTCCTCCAGTATCTCTTGAAGTGCAATCAGTTTAGGAGAGTGGTGAAGGTTACGCAGTTCAGAAGTGACATCAGGACTTCCTGGAAATAAATCTGACAAGATCAATCTCAGTGAATCTGCAGCTTTGTCACCAGCTACGAGAAGTGGATGACTACAGAGTTTAAGCAGATACTGCAGTGCCTGGAAAATATGGGAAGATGCCTTTGGTGCAACATTCGCGTCCTTAGCATCCTTCGGATCGTCCAGACTGACAATACTTGAAATTTCCTTTTTCGCATGTGAGCTTGAAAACTGTTCGTAAAGTTTCAACTGAACTGGGCTTAGGTCACAATATCTGTCCTGGATGATTTTCTCTGGAAGATCAGATAATACTTCATCCTTAGTCCGCCGAAGCAAAAATGGCATCACCTGCTTGTGTAAAGCTTCCATAGCTAAAGCACCTCCTTCAGCATCTTTGGCAGAACATTTTGGATCTCTTGCTGCTAATAATGGTTTTCCATATGTAGATTGAAATTGTCTCTCAGTTCCAAGAAAACCCGGCATCAAAAAATCAAAAAGCGACCACAAATCCAATATATTATTTTGGATTGGAGTCCCACTCAGTATAAGACGATTCTGGGCTTTCAACTGCTTCACCGCAGCAGTAATTTTAGATCTGCAATTCTTAATGATATGACCCTCATCCAATATACAATAGTTCCATTGACACTGCCCGAGGAAATCAACATCTTTACGCACAACATCATAGGATGTTATAATGACGTTATGCTTGGTAAACTGGGTTCTCAGGGATGTACGTTCCTCAGAAGAACCAAGATATTGAAGAGAACTAATCACAGACGGATCAATAAACTTCTCTATCTCATACGCCCAATGACCAACAAGAGTTGATGGGCACACAATTATGGTAGGAGAAAGCTGTTGGCTATTGTTCTCGAGGTGATGCTCCGCTATGTCTGATGCAACAATTGCAGAAGCTTGAAGTGTCTTACCCAGCCCCATATCATCGCACAAGATACCATGCAACTTGAACCGTTTCAGGAAAGCTAACCAATTAATGCCTTCCTGCTGGTATCTCCTTAAAGTCACCTTTAACTCTGTATGAAGTTTATAATCATCGATACTAGAGTTATCAAGCAGCTGCTCCAAGAATTTTGCATCTTCTTTGTCTCGTAATAGATCATCCCTGATTCCAGCAGGTGGAGGAAGGCCGCGTGCCAGAGGGAGCAAAGGCACAATTGCAGCAAAACTACGAGTAACACTCTGCCTTACTGAAGCATCAGAATCACTCATGCATCTGAGAAGAGGAACAACTAATAAGGGAGCATATGGCACCAACTCCACTCCTAGGCCTTGCACAAGCAGACTGATAAGCATACCTGCTCCATGTCTTGCAGGAACAGAGGCTGCATCACCTAACATAGGCACAGCACTTTCCACCACTGAAGCCATAACACTTACTATCATGGATTTTGCCATCGTGGTAATGCACCTGGACGCGGCTAATCTAACAGCAACATGTGAATGACGAACACATCTGAAGATACATGGTAGGAGAGTCAGCAGTTTTGGGTTTAATGCCTCGTCTAGCAAAGGGGCAATTGACCGTACCACCTGTATGTTATTTATCAACAGCTGAGGATCCTTGACAGATTCAATTGCCATCACAACTTTTCTCTCTTCTCTAATAAATTCTCCTTCCGGATCAATGGGCTTCAGAACCTCTGAAAGACAATCCCATAATTTTGGGATTTTATCGAACAAAACTGCCCCAAATTTCTTACATAAGTGTTTCAATGCAAGCTCAGCTCCCCTTCTGCTGATGAAACCTTCAGCCCTTGACCTGTCTTCAGCACTAGCTATAGAGCGACCCCTGGATCTCTGGTTTCCATTCACATTTCTACAGGAAAGGAGATCTTGCTCCTCCATAACTTCTATGGAAGTTATGATTCCAGCTTGTGGAGTTTCAGAATGGTCCATGCCTGTCAGACTACAGAGGTTCTTGATTAGCTTTTCGTTAGGACCAGGCTTACGTGCAATGCAATCACCAATAAGTTCAGCAAGAGCCTCTGCAGTCTTCTGCTGCAAAATCTCTTCCTGTTCTCTTTTAAGCGAAGCCATCAGGGGCAAAATAATTGAATTAAGCCTTGAAGGTAGATCTGAAAACCATACTACTGCAGCAGCCATCAAAGAAGACACAGTTACATGCAAATTGGCCTGCACACACTTCAAGTACCCTGTAGTCATGAGAAGTCGTTGTCTTGAGGCCTCCACATCATCAAATACATGCTTTTCTGCGGGATTCTCCCCTGTGGAATCATAACTTGGCAGTACAATCTTTGAAGCAAAGATCACAGCATCATCTAACCCCAAGTTCTCAAGGTTAACATTGGTACTCAGTAAAAGCTCATTGAACATCCCTGAAGCTTCAACAGTATGGAATAAGTGACTCGCTTCACTGCGCATCTTGGAATATGTTCTAGAAAGCTCAGCATAAGGCAAAGAGGACTCTTTTGTTGGCAAAGAAGGATCAGTACAAGCCAACAAATCAAGCAACCATTTCTTAAATTGTTCAAAGAGAACAGGATTGACTCCATTGGCTGTTAAAACATCCCCATGTTTCATTTCTTTAGACCATGAAATCAGAACCATCGAAGACACCTGTCGCTGAACACCAGATAAGGAGGTCACGTCCTTCCACAACGGATCAATTATAAGGTTTATGTACTCCTCCGGCAACTTAGAAGCAAGGATTCCCAAAGCCGCTGCTGCAACTACTCTTGTGTGAGTAACAGATTTCTCTGAATCAGCACCAACAACTATCTTAAAACCGGTGGCCGATGCATCTCCACTGTCATCTGGTACAGCCCCCTTTGGAGCCCCTAAACCCCCACTTCTTCCAGCGTAATCGTCCACCTTTACTGCTCTTATTTTTGCGAATCCCGTAATTTTCCTCTTTTGTGAAGGAGCAACAGGCCAAAACATCTTTGAAGTATCCAATTCAGAGCCGTAAGGAGTAGTTGCTAGGTCTAACCAAGAAGAGATATGAGATCCTGCAGCAGCCACCAGATCCGTGACAGGACAATGAACCAATAGCTTCCAGACTCTCTCGGTGCAGAGCAGAATATCATCATTAGACTCAAGTAGCAAGTTCTGGAACACAATTCGAAGTGTATCACCCAAGATGCAGGAAGGCCAGAAAGAACTGGCAGAAGGCTCAGATACCTGTCTTTTATAACGAGCTTCAAGCAGCCTTTCAAGTGTTCTGATGGCTGAATAACGAACTGATGTGATACTATGTCTCATAAAAGGCCATAACCGTGGAGCCAGAGCCGATAAAACATATGGATTTTCTCTCAATCCCACACCTTCTAAATCATCTTGACAGGACAGTACCTCATTGAGATCAAGTTCTTGCTTCCCTTGCATTGATAGTGCATCGAGTAAGTTCCCAGTCATGCCTGCATAAGTATAGATTTCCGCCAAAAGGTTCATGACACTACTGGTAGAAGGGCTAAGATCATCTAAATCAAGCAAAATGTCCCACAACAGCATCACGATCAAATGCAAAGTCTGATCCATACGAGAGACGAGGGAAGAGGCGGCAGGAATAAGAGCATCGGCAGCCACAGCTCTGACATCATCATCAGGATCCTCCAGTCCAGCCTTGCAAGCAGGTAAAACAAACCCAAGCAGATCAGACAACATCTCCTGACGCACAGCGATGAGATATTTAATGCCCAACAAGCTCCCATGACGAATTTCCCATTCAGGCCTTTCCTGCATTAGCAGTAAGATGTTCATAGTTTCACGCACTAATTCTGGAGCCATGTACTTGAGCACCGCTCCTAATGCTTGAGCACATGTTTCCCTCACAGGAGCAACAACCTGATCAGACACATAATCTCCGAACCGATCTAGTGACAGCACACAAAGAAAGCAAATAGCACAGTCTTGCAGAAACTCACAATTCCTTAACCAAGAATTTCGGGCTGATCCAATCAAACTCATGACCTCTGGATTTCCGGAAATACTTTCTGGAATAGCCATCTTCCCATCATAATCTCTCTCTTCTACAACATTAGCAGACCCCGTCACCTGTGAAACGACTTCACACATACTCTTTGCCTCAGAAACATAAGGTTCAGCCTGCATCGTAGCAGAGCCAGTACTAGCTTCCATATCAAACGGACCACAACAGCTCTCTCCATTCTGCTCCGCCTTAACACCCATCTGCAACTGAGCTGCTTCCACATCACCTTCCAGCTTCGGCTTCTTCAAGCTCTCATCCTCAGCAACTTGCATATTCAAGTCAATCTCCCTAACCCTCTTCACAGGAACATTAACTCTCTCACTCACACTCCCAACACCCTTCCCACGAGACCCCGAGTCATTCATCGACACCCCAGCATACGCACCCTGGTAAGTCAAAATCTCCCTCAACGCCATAATACTCCCATGTCGAAGCTCCCAAACAGGATCAAACATATCAACAAGAAGCTGCTCAACATACCCATGAAACGGCCAATTCCCCTCTCCCTCTCCCTCTCCCTCAACCACATCCTCATCAGTGGCCGAATCCAAAGATGCCACTGCCACAGGAGCCGGACTCACAGCCTGCCCCTTTGCCATTGGCGCCAATGCCACAGGAGGCCTCACATCACACGGATTCACCTTCGCCTTCCTCTTCAATAGGTTCAATTCCCTCGCACTCGGCCTCTGTGACCGAAAACTACGAATCCCATCCCTCCTCTTCCCACCACCACCCCCACTACTCCCACTCCCACCACTAACAACTACCGGACTACGACTATGGCTATGACTATTACCACTATAATTATACGCATTGTTTTCGGCCGGGAACGGAAACGCGACAAGGTCCTCATCCTTAATCATATCACTAACATCCATAAACTCTTCACACAAGTCAAGTCCCAACCTCCTCCTAAGATTCTTCTTCTGCCTAGCTAACCGTTCTTTCGAGTTTTTCGCATTATTATCGTCGCTAACATCATACTCCTGCCCCCCTGACGCTAACAAAACCCCAAATTCCAACACTTTGTTAATATCAAAACTACGAAACAACGTAATACTAGTCTCATTCTCCGGCCGTAACCGTAAGCGTAACCGTGACGACAACTCATCAAAACAAGTAGAAATCGAACAAGAAGAAGAAGAACCAGTAGTATTTACCTCGGCCGTCGCCTTCTTCTCGGCAATACCGACAAGCTGGTCGACGGAAACACGCCTCGAATTCTCAGCAATAGAACCAATAGCCTTGGCAGCGGCGACACGCGTGTCCCAATTCCTACTCCGGAGATACTGCGACACTTTACGCAACAGCGGGTTAAGCTCGTGAGGATAACACCGCGCTATGTCGCCGATTTGCCGCGCGGCGGCGAAGCGAGTCTGTTGAGTGGAGCCGGTGTCGAGGAGCGTTAAAAGGCGGTTCAACCGAGAGGAGTTTTGTTGCTGCGGCGGCGGCGGCGGCGGTTGTGGTGGCGGTGGTTGCGCCATCACATTAAATAATTAATTAATTAATTAATTAATCAAATACAAAATTGGAAATAACGAATGAGATTGGATAGGATTAAATTGGGGGAAATTGGAGGAGAGAGGAGAGAGAAAATTAGGGTTTAAAGAAGGGGAATTAGAATTGGAATTAGGGATCTGAAAGATAGCCGGAGATGACATTGTAAAGAGGAGAGGAGGAGGAGTATATATAGAAAGGAGGGGGAGAGGAAGAATGGGAAGAGGAGAGAAGGAGGAGGAAGGGGGGGCTTTGAATCCTCATTTTCTGTTGTGCTCTCCTTGACGACCCATTTTACGCTCACTCCCCAACACTCGTGGCACTCCGTGGGTCCTACTTGAGTTTTGGATCATTTTTGTGGTATGTATGGGCCTAGACTAGAGTATTTGGGAAGCTTTGTGTGAATTGGGGAATGGAGGCCCAAAGAAAATATGTGTGGTGATTTTGGTAGGTTTGGTGTGGGTAGAGCTGGCAAAAATAACCTAACTTGGAAATGACCCCATTTAGCATGGGTTAGGTTTAGGTTCAAACTTTTCAACCTGAAAATGACCTGATCTGACCCCGTATATAAACACGTCGAAAATGGACCAGGTCTAACTCGGGCTAACCCATTTACCAGGGCAAAAAAAAAGAAAAAATAAAAAGACGAGCTGTTTAATGGGTTGGCTGGTTGGGTTCAGGGCCTCCGGTATAAGCTAGGTCGAGTTTAGGTTGCAAATTCTTGACCTGTTTAGTAAACAGGACGGGTTCAGGTTGGGGGATATCCAACTCGTTTATATGCCGACTTGGGTTAGGTTGACCCAATCCTACTTGTTTATCAGGTTTAGGTTTGGCCTAAACAGACCAGAGGGGTATTTGACCGTAGCCGAGTCATCCTACTGGACAGGTGTGAATGATAGGATTTGGTATGGGCCTTGACCATTTGGGAAGGTTTGTGAGTGTGGCTAAATGGATAAATTGGGGGATGGGGGCCCAAAGAAAATATGTGGGGTAATTTTGTTAGGTTTGGCCCAACCATATACCCGAGGGTGGGAAATCGAATGCCACATTCGATGAAATAGTGTTAAACGAATGGCTAAAATTGTCATTTTATTTATATCCAAATTTAAGGACATTTTCTTCCATTCGAGTCACAATTCTACAACTCGTAACCCGACCCGAACCCATATTAACCCGCGTATAGTCAACCCGTATTTAACTTGATCCGTATTTGACCCGACCTGCAATGACCCAAACTCGAAACCCGTCCGCCCGACCCGTTTGACAGGTCTATCCAAATGACATCACATGAGATATAGAATAAAAGACTCCAAGTGTAGTTCAAAAGAGTGTCATCACGAATCATGAGATATTTAAATATGACGAAATGAGGATAGACGGTTATCGGTAATGACAATGAGAAATTGAAAAATGTTGAGATTCTTAATAACTACTCTTATTATTATTATTATTATTTATAACTTATTCGTTGAAGATTTGAGTTTATTTTAAACAACACAAATGATATATTTTCTACTTTAAAAGGATGCTCTTGTAGAAAAAAAGTGACAACGAGCAAAGCAGAGATGTAAGAGATCGCATCAGTTTACCCGGAAGCCTAAGACGCAGTGTAAGTACAAATCTCGCGAAATTTTGCGACGACGAAAATCTCGCGACGTTCAAGAAACTTCTCAGAGACACGTAGCCATTTCGATCATCACCGTCGTGAAACTTCGTAGCGCCGCTGAACATTGCGGAAGCAGCCGCCGCCATAGCGAAGAGGCGTGAGTGTAATGTTGGAAGTTTGGTAAATAAAAATGTTGATGATCTTCTGTTTTTGGATCTTCAAAATGAACTTACCTTGATTCCGTATTTGTCTAAAAAAGAAAATAATAAGAGGGATATAATTTGATGGTGGTCTGACCCAATTTGATTCGAAGGGGAGAGAATTTGATCGGCTCACACATGAGGGGGAGATTGTTGGAACATTTGTGAGCTTGTCCCACATTGAAAAATAAGTAGGATGTTGCTAGACATATAAAAAGTGGGGTACTTCACCTATTGCTAATTAGTTTTAGGATAGAACCCCACTTGAGGGAAAATTATTCTGTAATCCCGGAAGTATGTAGTCCCGGTGATGTGGCAGACACATGGTGATGACGTGAACTCAATAACCCAGAAAGAAATCAACCGGCCCAAAAATGAAAAAAAAAAAAAATTTCTCTCTCTTCCCCACCTTAATCCCAGCCACCACCGACCACCTACACCATCGTCGGAGTTGGCAACAGAGACACCTCGAGTCGGCGACCTCACTTCGACCACCGATCACCGGCACCACACCATGACCGCTCTCACTCCGCCCAAGGTTCACTTATCTCGACGCTCTACTCTCGTCCCTGCTTCGCCAATGCGGAGTGGAACCGATCCGGCTATCCCCAGGGTATTGCGGTTGAGATTTGATCGACGATCCGGTGCGAAGAGGGCGTGTGGGCGGCTGTCGAAGTTTGGTGGGAAGTGGGAAGGAGGAAGCCGGAAGGTGGAGGAGAAAATTTGAAATGTTCTACGTTTTTTAATTTGGGTATACAATTATTATACATGATGATGATTTTAAAACAAAACCAACTCCCCAAGTCCCAACAGTTAAAAATGTACATTTTTTTTTTGTTATGATACATCTTTCTATGATATTTATTGTAGGTGGAGTAATTGATACTAAGTTATATGGAGTACACGGTATTATTGTTATATTGAGTACACGATTAACGCATAAAGGTACATAATTCAGTCGCAAAAATACATGATTGATACGCTAAAATACATATAATTAATTGACTCACATACAAAATAAAAATAATTTGTGCAGTAATAGTACATTGTATAACTTTGACGCTAAAGTACATAATTAATACACTAAAGTACACAACTAACCTGTTATGACACATACCACAACTATGTACTTTAGCGTAGAAGTTATGTACTTTAGCTTTGAAATGATGGTACTTTATAAAACTTATGTACTTTAGCGTATCAAATACGCACTTTGACGTTGAGATTATATAAGTAGCACACTTTTTAGTGTGAGTAACAATTATGTACTTTAGCGTGTAAATTGTGTACTATAGAAAGTAAATTGTGTACTTAAAAATATCAATTATGTACTTTAACGTGTAGTTTAATTTATGAACTTTAGCGTGCTAGTTATGTACTTTAACATAGAAATTATGTGCTTTAACTTATTAATAATGTACTTCAACATATTAGTTACGTAAATTAGCGCATTAGTTATGTATATTAACATAGTACTCGGTATGAAGTTTATATTTTAGCGTGCCAATCATATACTATAGGGTCTAAGTTATGTACTTTAGCGTCTAACTCATGTACTATAGTGTGACAAAAGTGTATTTCAGCGTATTTTACTCTTTCAGTGATCAACAATGTACATATAAGAATATTAATTACCGCATACTCCAAAATATAAAAAAATATAAAAAAGTCTAACTTTCTAACTTCTCTCACCTCCCACATTTTTACTAATTGATTGACTCCCTTTCCCATTTATCTCCCTTTCCATTCATTCCCCCCTTCTCCCTAATCTTCTTATCCCCACCTGACAACCACCTTGCACTCCCGCCCCTTACTCCAACTTTCATGCGCGACCACCACCTATAATTGGTTACCGTATGACTTACTCTTTCAGATCTGCTTCGAGTGAGAGAAAAGGCTTTGCGCGCGGAGGAGTCACTGGCGATGGAACGGGTGGTCGGTGAGATGTCGCCGCCTCGCCGGCTTGAAGCACCTCTTATTGTGTCCGGCGACGGAGGTGGTGGTGTCTATCTAGTGCTAATGCGCCGCCGACTGGGGGGTGGTTGAGTGGTGGCGCGGGAGGAGAGGGTAATGTGGGAGTTTTTCTTTTGCTCATTATGTTTTCTTTCTTTCTATTAAATCGATTTTTTAACAAAAACCAGATGATGTGGCGGTGACGTGGCACCGGGACTACCTAGTCGCGGGACTAAGGTATACGACTTGCCACTTGAGCGTATGAGCTAGGATTTGACTCCCCCGCTTGGTGTCTCCTCTCCCAACATCTATATCTTTTAATAAAGTCATGCCATTTAGCTGATGTGACACGACTTTAATAAACTATCAACATGTCAGCAAAAAAATAATTCACACCCGAATTTGACTGTGAGCCGTAATAAATCAAAACAGGAAATGATAATAATAATTGTTTTATTATATGTGATTGTGTAAACATACTTTCCTTATTATACGTGATTGTGTGAACACTCAATGACTCAATATACCATTTCCTCTATTAACCTACGTGCATGCCATTAATAATATAATAAAATATTAACTAATTAACATATGTTAACTCTCTTAAAAAAAAATTAACATATGTTAACTTTATTGTGAATATGATAACACAGGGAGCAAATTAGAGAGGTAGATAGTAGCAACACGACAACCATTTGCTCAACATTTGATCTCTCCCGTTACTTTTGCGTCCTCCTACAGCTATTCAAATACAAATACAAATGTAAAGAAGCTGCATGTTGTTCCCAAAAATAATAAATAGCAAATTTCGTTACTTTACCGAGTTCATAGCGGAATTAGGAATTCTACCTAAAATAACATTTTTGAATGTAAAAGCGTAATTATAATGTGAAAGCATAATATGTAAGTGTTTGGCAGACATAAAAAGAATATTTCTTGCCTTCTGTAATAATTCTGGCTTATGTCGTTCGATGATCACTCGGAGATTTATGGTACATAAACTTTCGATCAGCTATCATGATATCAACTTTGGTGGGTTTAAGTTGTCGTGAGTTTGTTGGTAGATTTGTGAATTGCGGTGTTGATTGAAGATGTCCAAGATGGTGTCGTGATTTTCATGGAAGAAGGTGTTGATTCTTTTCCTTATTTTGTGAGAGATGATTTCTGTTTTTTTTTTTTTCTTTTTTTTTTGAAAAATTTTAGTTATGTGATTGTCTTTTGCCCTCACACTGTTATTTGAGTATTACTTTGTCATTAATCTGACTTACAAACATTATTATTATTACAAGCCTAATGTAAGACTACCTATTTTGTGATTTTCATACCTTATCACTTATAATTTCTATCTAATACTATATATTAAAACCTGAAACCAAGTCTTTCCTAGAACGACACTTGACATTTATTAATTGGATTAAACATAAAAATATCATTAAATATAATTATCGGTTAAGATATGATAATAAATTATCATAGAGTAGCATAATATAGCTAATTTATGGAAAATAATTATTAAGCTTATTTATTTGAAAAAAGATAAGCCGTAGTATAGTATAACTAATTCATAGAATATAATCATTATGGTAATTTATTAGTTTTTCTTATAGAGTGAGTATAAACAATATAAATATATAGCCTGGGCGTGACGGATGACCAAAGTTGAAAGAAGAAAAAAAAAATAATGTAAAGCATCGTTTCAAATAATATTATAATAAAAATAAACCTACATTTTTATAAAACGTATATAAACAATATAAGTAGGTAGCCCGGGCGCGGACCGGGCACGCAAACTAGTATTTATTAAATGCGAACCTTTACGAATCTAATAACTTTATTTTGCTCCTATGAATCCAATTAGTTTTTTATTAAATAAAAAATAAAACTCACCTAAAAAAAAAATGTCACATATTCCTAGAATGAGAGTATATATACATAGCACTATTAGAACTACTCCAAGTAAACATCTAAGAACCCTGTGCATGATATGGGTTCATAAGCTAATATTTCTACTAGAGAGAACCTTAATTAAACCAACTCTGATCTCCCCAAATTGAAATGCCATACCTTTAGCTTCCTATACAATCATGAAACTCAAAATAAGATTTCATTATTACTCTGATACAAGCAATAATAGATTCAAAAAAAAAAACAAAAATTACAATATTACATAAAAACAAAAGTGTTTTGACCATGAGAACACAAATGCATGGAGTTGGACACATTATTGTCACGCATAAAAAATAATAATTAAGAAGAAAACTCAATCTTCATACTCTTAATCACAACAGATTTATTTCCTGAGCTTGGGATCAAAGTGACCATAACACCCTCATCATCATCGGCTCCCAAGTCTTCAATAATTTCTGTCAAACCAAGCCTCAATGTCGTCTTCATCATATGTTTGCCATGCTCCCCACCTTTGTGCTTATGAGCCACATTCACAAAGCTCCCCGCAAATTCCCTCCGAACCTTCTTCTTCTTCGTAGGAACGTCGTCTTCGTCGTTGATGTACACATCAAACTTGACGTACACGTCTTTGTCAAGGTCGACGTAGATCACCAGCTCCTCTTCTTCGCGCTCTTTGTCCTTCTTGGTGCGCGATTTCTTAGGCCTCGCGACATTAGTGCGTATCACTTTGTCGAGAGGCCTAGGAAATTTGGTTGTAGGTGATTTCGGTGAGTCCATTGCGTTTGCGGGTTTGGTTGATGAGAACAAGCTCTTGAGCTTAGATGGTCTAGGAGTAGGTCTAGAGTTGAGCCAAGGCAAGTCAACGTTTTGGTACGTGTACCCTAGATTCTTTGTTTCTAAGCAATCTTTAACTCTAACACGTACGGCTTGGGCATTTTCGTCATAGAAAATAAATGACGCATTTAGCCAGTCTGGGTCTGTAAAGTCTTTTCGGTTGCTCCCTAAGGTTTTCCACAAAAACCACATTCGATCTATATTGGTGTGGTGGGCGTAGAATATTGGGTCTCGGGCAGCTGAATAAAATGTCCCCATGTCCTCACCGTTGGGCTGGTTTGGATCACCAGCCCAAAGATGGATTGGACCATGAGGGACATTTTCGAGGGAGCCTGATCCCGGGTTGGATTCATCTCCAGCTCGATAAGGTTGTCCCATGAACAACCGAGTAGTTCTAGAGTTAGACACCATTTGTCTATACATGATGGTGAGATTGGCCGCGATGAGTTCATTATCGTTGGTCACATCACTATCACTCCGCCCATCGTAGTTTAGATCTACAACCCTAGGGGGTTGATGTTTAGCGTCACGAAGACGGTTGTATAAGGGTGAACTAGGATCTGCATACATGGGAGGCATTTGCATGCCTAATGGTGTATCCCAGTTCCAAAAGGGAATAACAAAAGTTGGGTCATCAATTAACTTACCCAATATTCTCTCGAAGAAATAGAGATATAACCTATGAAAAGGTAAGAATATCCAAGAATCATGGACCTGTAGATCCATATTTGGAAACCCTAGTTGAGTGTAACCCCCGTTACAGTAAGCACAATGCACGTTAGCTTGCTGACGAAAGCTACGTGGGTCACTAGAAGGGAGGGCCTTCATAAGCGATATGGCCTTAAAGAACTTTTGTTTGTATTCATCATCGACTAAATGAGCAGCAGGACGAACCCTTAAAGTGCTAGGAACAGGTGGTACCTTAAAGTCCACAATGTTCGTAGCCTTTGGTGGACAACAGTTCAACCCGTTGAAAGCAGGACCACACTTGGCCAGGTCAGGGGTGCCTAGCGGGGCTGCAAAGGCGGCCTCGCCAGCCGAGAAACTCGTCGTGGCACCGTAGAGGCCTCCTAGCCCAAGAAGCATATTTCTTCTATCAAACTTGCTAGTGTTAGCGAAAAGGCTACTATTTTCATCATCATTGGAGGCTTTTTTGGGGATTTGGTCATCATTATTTTTGGTCACTTTGCGTGAAATCTTAGGTGTTGAGGTACGATTTTTAGTGGCAAAAAATTGAGATGTCTTTGGGAAAAAAGGGTTAGAAATGTGCTTGTTGGCTGAGATGGTATTGACATTGGTGGGAAAACAAGAATAAGAGGCCATTGCTATGAAAATAATGTTGCCCCAACAAAATCTTAGGAGCCACTTTTGGTTATATAATAAAAATGATGCAGATATAGATCTAAATGATTATTATTCTATTAAATTTATGAAATGCGAGGAACTTAGCTTGTAGCATACAACGTATGCTAGCTTGATTTCAGGAAAAATGTTTTGGGTATTATAATTAATTATTATAATGATAATCTGTTTTGAACAATACTTAACAAATGCAAATAGCTAGAGCTTTCATCAGATCAGTTGTCATACTAAGCTGCTGCCCATTTTCCATAATAATTTGAGTATTATTAATACTTTTGTACCTTATCTTTGCTTAGAATATGCATCATTCAAGTGATAAAAGTAAATTATTAATTTTGGATCTTTTGGATTAATATGAAATTAAGAATTGTTAGTGTGTCATCAAGTATCACTCCAACTGTCTCTTACCTAAACCTCCCTTTTACTGTAATAAGAAGGTTGAATTCTAATTATATAATTACTAATTAGGGATCATAGGGCACACTTGTTATTAGTTATTCTACTGATTTGGTATGTTTCATTTGTCTCTTGTCTCTTACAATTTATACGGTTGCGGTGACACATAGTTTATTGTATGATTTTACAAAGAAATGCAAGTTAGTTTTATAAAAATTGAAGATCAAATAGGGATCGGAGTAATTAAAATAATAAAGCTAAATCGACAAGTTTTAAATTCACATCTCAAGTACACCGAGTCTCAACGATTTTATGATTTGAGTTAGCTAGCTAGCCGTTGATGCAACTTGACACATACATATCACTTAGCTGGTATATGCTCTAGTGGAATCCCGCCCGGCTCATTCAAATCACTTGCATTATAATAACTTATGAGAGAAGGCATATTTGGTTAGTATGTATATGCCATATTAGATCATATTAATTATTCCACTAATCTCAGTATTTAGCAATAAAAATACTAAAATAAACAAATTTTGAGAAGAACGTAGGAAGGAGGTTGCTTGCAATCTCGAGTTGCTACTTGCTACATGAACATGGGTGAGCTTTGACCTCAGTCCCAATATAATGGACCCTCTTTCCTCACATAGTCACATGCAACTTCAATTCGTTCTTACCCAATCTGGAATACCAATTTTTTTTTTTAGAAAGACTTATATGACATTGGAACTTATACAAAGACATGTAGAATATTTAGAAATTCACACACTAGTACACTACAACTCGAATCCAGCATTGATCGTACGTAGTAGAGTTTTTTCAATAATTTTTTTTATTATAAAAATTCGAGTCACGGTGCATCTGTGTAAATTTCACGTTCATTAAAAAAAAATCAATTTTCTCTAATCTGGTACAGGTGATATAATGTGAATGGAAAATGAAGACGACAAAGTTGACAATATATGAACAGTGCAGGGCCGTGTCACTGTGTGAGAGATTTTGGAGGCCCTGGGCGAAATTTTAAATGGGGCTCCTAAACTTGTTAACCATACGACATAAAGTTTATCAACCGTCCATAGTAAGCGCTTTTTGTTATTTGAATACAACTTGTTCTGGGGGCCATGGGCGAGCACCCAGGCCCAAACACGCCCTGATGAACAGTAAATTGGATGATTTTCGGATCTCAAAAAAAATAAATTTGCATGATTTATTTGCCACTTGACACACTAAATACCGCAAAGTACCACAAGAGTCATCATCTCAACCATTCATAATGTTAAAAATCAATCTACGCCATCCATCATTTTTATTTAGGTATATTTTATAAATTATATTGTAAATAACCAAAAAAATAGAAAAAAATGGTTAATTGCATTTATTTAATCTTTTATGCTTATGTATACATTGTACAAACTATATCTAATATAATTTGATAATTTTTTCCTTGTAAAAAAATTTATCAAGTTATTTAAAAATAATTTAGTATGGTGTTTTATAATACTTGTCGAGCACCCTAGAACTTTACGTTTACGTTTAGACCAAAAATTTAGGCAATAAGATAATGTTCAAGAAATCAATTTGCGAGTTAATTACTTTGCTAATGGAATTGAAGTTTTCGCAAATTAAATATATACAGTAATGAAATTTCTGGCTGGGCATGTTGGCCTTCATGTAAAAAGACTAGTGTCTAGTTGTTGCATGCAAATATGTATGGCACAATCATCAACATTAACAACCAATTCAACTAATACCATTGTTTAAATGTAAGTATATGTATCGTGATATGATATTGCGTCTGCCACGAACATATACACCGGCCACAGTATAATTTGTAACCGTAGAGAGGATAATATTGATTAAATTTTTTTTTTTTTTTTTTTTTTTTTTTTAAGTGTGCTTTACAATGAAAAGAAACGAAAAATAATTCAAAGCAAGGTTGCAACCTACGATGACATGTAATGTAATTTAATTAAAGCCCATGATCTGACTCATTTGTACGTACAAGGTCTAACCTTGGGACCAAAGTATTTCACATACACGGACACTCGATCTCCCCATTCAAGCCCGTGACCCGGCCCAGCCCGGCCCATTTGTACAGTCAATCCCTGACTTTGGGACCAAAATGATTCACATACATACACGATACATGCATGGACATGTAGAGTGTACAATACTCCCTCCGTTTCTTTTGTTTCTTTACGTTTCGTTTGAATATGTGAGAGGAATTCAAACGAAACGTAAAGAAACAAAAGAAACGGAGGGAGTACTTGATATTCAAGTACAAAGCTGGATCTTCATACTTTCGATCACAACAGTTTCTTCCCCTGACCTTGGGATCAAAGTGACCATAATACCCTCATCATCATCAGCTCCCAAGTCCTCAATAATTTCCGTCAAACCAAGCCTCAATGTGGTCGTTTTCATATTCTTCACATGCTCATCACCCTTGTACTTATGCGGGACATTTACAAAGCTCCCCGCGAATTCCCTCCTAATCTTCTTCTTCGTCGAAGAAACATTGTCTTCGTCGTTAATATACACGTCGAACTTGACATAGAATTCTTTGTCAAACTCGACGTGGATCACTAACACCTCTTCTTCGCGCTCTTTGTCCTTCTTGGAGCGCGATTTCTTAGGCCTCTCGACATTCATGTGTATCATTTGGTCGAGAGGCCTAGGAAATTCGATTGTAGTAGATGTTTTTGTTGATTCCATTATTGCGTTTGCTAATTGGGTTGATGTTAAGAAGCTCTTGGGCTTAGATGGTCTAGGAGTAGGTCTAGAGTTGAGCCAAGGCAAGTCAACGTTTTGGTACGTGTACCCTAGATTCTTTGTTTCTAAGCAATCTTTAACTCTAACACGTACAGCTTGGGCATTTTCGTCATAGAAGATAAATGACGCATTTAGCCAGTCTGGGTCGGTAAAGTCCTTTCGGTTACTCCGCAAGGTTTTCCATAAGAACCACAAGCGATCTATATTGGCGTGGTGGGCGTAGAACATTGGGTCTCGGGCAGCTGAATAAAATGACCCCATATTCTCACCATTGGGTTGGTTTGGATCACCAGCCCAAATATGGATTGTGCAATGGGGGACATTTTCTAGGGAGCCTGGTCCCGGTCTGGGTTCATTATCCCCAGCCCGGAAAGGCTCACCCATGAACAACCGAGTAGTCCTCGAGTTCGACACCATTTGTCTATACATAACATTGAGATTGGCGGCAATGAGATCGTCTTCGGTTACATCAGTATCATCCTGCCCATCGTAGTTTAGATCTACAACCTTAGGGGGTAAATGTTTGGCGTCACGAAGACAATCATATAAGGGTGATCTAGGATCTGAATACATGGCAGGCATTTGCATGCCTGCCGGTGTATCCCAATTCCAAAAGGGAATACCAAAAGTAGGGTCATCAATTAACTTACCCACTATTCTCTCAAAAAAGTAGAGATATAACCTATGAAAAGGTAAGAATATCCAAGAATCATGGACCTGCATATCAAGATTTGGAAAACCTAATTGAGTGTAACCTCCGTTACAATATGCGCAATGCACGTTAGCTTGCTGAAGAAAGCTACGTGGATCACTAGAAGGGAGGGCCTTCATTAGTGATATGGCCTTAACAAACTTTTGTTTGTATTCATCATCAACTAAATGAGCAGCAGGGCGAACCCTTAAAGTGTTAGGAACAGGTGGTATCTTAAAGTCCACGATATTCGTAGCCTTTGGTGGACAACAATTTAGCCCATTGAGTGTGGGACCACACTTGGCTAGGTCCTGGGATAGCGGGGCCGCAAAAGTGGCCTCGCTAGCCGAGAAACTCGCCGTGACACCATAGAGCCCTCCTAGCCCGAGAAGCATATTTCTTCTATCAAACCTGTTAGTGTTTCTAATAACCTCACCATTTCCATCATCCTTTGTTGCCTGTTTGGGTGTTTGGTCATCAAATTTGGTCACTTTGCATGATATTTTTGTTATTGAGCTATGAGTTGTAGTGGCAAAAACTTGAGATGTGTTGTGGAAAAAAGGGCTAGAAATGTGCCTTATGGTTGGGGTGGTGATAATAATTTTGGTAGGAGAACAAGGATAAGAGGCCATTGTTATGAAATTCAAATTAGCTAGATAGTTTGGGTTTTATAATAAAACTACTTGTGCAGATTTAGATCTAAAAGTTTATTTTAATTTGGATCATTTAGATTAATATGTGATTTTGAATTGTCATCAAGGATAACTCCAATTTTCCTGACCTAAACCTCTTTAATAACTATGCATTAAGACTTAGAAATTTGGTATGCTTCATTTGTCACGTACTTATATTCGAAAAGTATCAAAGTTGATAGTACGAGTATCTTCATTCTTATAATTACTTCCTCATGTCAGTGTACAAATTTGCAGGGGCATGATTAGGTAGAGTCATTAATTATAGAAGAAAAATTAGAATGCTAATAATTAATGAGCATAATGATTAATGTATACTACACTACTATATTAACAATTAATAAGCAGCACAATTGTTTTATGAAGGAAAATGGTGGGAGTCTATATGTAGACAAAGTAAGATGTGTCTATATTTAGTGTATAGTAAATTTCAAATGCAAATTGCTATAGGTCTATAGTTTAGACACAATTAATCTGTCTACAATGTAAAATTGAGTTAGTAGTAGTAAAATTGAGATCGGAGCAGTAAAATTAATTATAATGAAAAATTCAAGTAGTAAAATTAATTGTGTGAGTAGTAAAATTTTAATAGTGTAGTAAAATTATTGCTAATTGTAGACACTTTTGGGTGTCTACACTGTAGACCTCGAGCATTGTCCATTTTAATTAGGTGACGTAACTTTTCTCTGCCCTTTGTTGTCACGTCTCATGCTGGTATGTTTATTAAGCCTAGTCCTCTTTTTCTTCTCTTTTGCTCAAGTTGGGCGTCTACAGTCTACACCTTGAGGGAGAGTCCAAGAGTATTGTGACAGGGCTCGAACCACGATATCCCATCCACCAACTATGCTATCTAATACTTCTATCTTTAGATACACTATAATGGAATTATTTTATGATGATTATAAAAAGAGTAAGACTAATTGTATATCTCATATATATACATCACAAAACATATATGAAGGACAATTTGAGTAATTTTTCTATTTCTATGTGGTGAGATTGAAGAGATAGAAATAGAATTGTGGGGCACATCAGCACATGTGATAGAGAAGATAGGGATATACATTTGAAAGTGTATATACATATACAAAAAGCCTTTCTCTTATAAAAACATGTACGGTGTATTCTTTTATAGAAAAACATTATACATATTTCACGATTTATATGTTGAATGACACTTAAGGGACATATTTAAACTTTCGCCAAGGGCGCCCAAAATATTTTTCTCGAAATTCTTCCTCATAAAAATCTAGTCCTCTGTTTCCATTTTTTTACAAGAGACAAGAAACTCTCACTAAGAAATGCACCATGTAATTACATAGGAAAAACCAAAAATGTTTTTGTATTATTTACGTAGAAAGTACAGCAGAAGTCTTGCAGAAACAAATGAATGAATGTCGCTGTGCAAACATGTTTTTCTGTATCTTACAATTGTTACGTGTAATTAAAGCTGAAATTAAGCTGTACATGCTCCATCAACAACTCTCTCTCTCTCTTTTACCATTGATGTATATATAACGCTCTCAACCGAACCTGCTAGTATCTACTCGCCGTTAGGTAGGAGTGATGATGAGGACATTGAAGTTCAGAGTACAGACGCCTTTTTCACAGTTGATAGCCTCGTCAAGATCAATAATTATCGAACTTAAAACTACCAAGAAAAGATGTACCTCCGAGGGATTCTTTACTTGATGATTGTGAATTCGTGATACTCAAGTTTTTCTGAAAAATGGGGTGATGAACTGATGATCGAGTTACTCATCCTCATTCATAGGGTCTGTTTCGATTTCTTTAGCTATCTCCCTTGTCAAATTCTCTGCCCTTTCGTCCTGTCCTCCTGCAAACGAGTAGATTTTGAAGGCGAATTGGAAGGCTCTCCATAGCAATTTTGCGCATACTTTCTTCTGTCCACCTGCCTTGGACCATGCTTGATCATTGGTTGCTGCCTTTGCTTCTCTTCGTTCCTGAAATCGACACAATTTTAAGATATCAAACCTTCAATCGAGCGTTATATGTATTGGTTCTTTCCCATGGTATCAGAGTCAAATAGACCAAAATGTCGTAAATGGTCATGTTAAAGATATACGACCATCTCAAACTTTTGGTTGAGTTGATTCTTTCACACACAGGAGGGGTGTGATGGAAATTGTGCGCGATTTTAGTTAATTTTACTAAACAATGATGCTAGCATAGAAAGAAAGAACAATGATGTTACCTTCATTGCCAACTCCATACAACTCGAGGAGACATCCACCAAGGCTTCCTTAATTTTTACAAGAATGTGGAAATCAAACTCGATGTTGTGGCTCTTAAATTTCTTTGTTTCTTCATCTTTGGTTCGCTCTAAGCCTTCTAGTTCTCCTTTAATCTGTATGATATACGCAACAATTTGTCATATCACGGTTGCAATCCATATAAAATGCTGTGTTTAAGGAGTTACTGATGACATATGTACCTTGGTGAAGTATTTTTCGACTTTGTCGAGAAGTTGGCCTAAAGGAGACTCAATCTTCCAGTTATGTAGCTCTGTAAGTATTCCATTGAGCTTATTGAACAGCGCGGCTGCCATCCGTAAGGCCTCGAGTTTTTTCACAGGAAAACCTTCCAATCTTGCGAAAACCTGTTAGCACAAGTTTGAGATCAATCAGTTTACTGCAACTCATTCAAATGAAAAGAAAGTACGTATGCTGTTCGATTAGTAGAAATGAATCTAAACCTGGCTCTCATCTGTAAGGACTTCAAGCTTGGATTCAACATGCTTGTGGAACTTCAAGAGTTCATCCATGTCCTTCGTCTTGAATGAGGTTAGCGCGATTTGTAGCTCCTTAATCGATTTTCCATGCTTTTCTACATCTTCTTCAATTTGCATGAAGTATGCTGATCTGAAACAATGACAGTCGAAACAGGATTTTAGAAAGAATATTGCGTTTTGTTACCATCTCGTGGCAAAACTTCAGTACCACTATACTCACATCTAACTCGTCTGTTTATAAGACATTTGCACTACACAATTTCATATATAGTCTACAATGTACATATATTGTGCTGCTTAACTCCAATTCATAGTTTAGACTTTACATGTGTGAAGGGTTAAGTCTGTAACTAATATGTTTGAGCATTACCTTTTAGTCATCTCGGCTAGAGCGTCTGCCATACTTTGTCCTCCACCACCACCGCTACCACCACCACCACTCTTCCTTCCTTGGGAAGATTTCCCTGTCAAAGATGATCCTTCCACCTTCCCTTTAAGAGCTCGATACAAGCTCCCCATGTGAGATGACCTTTTCAATTTTGTGGTCATCTTTGCACGTAGGGACCTCGCAGCTCCTGGAGGAGGAGGCGGCAACCCTCCTTTACCAGCTGGCACGGGTGGAGGTGGTGCAGCAGGGCCTCCCTTTAAGCCAATTGGTGGTGGAGGTGGGGGTGCAGCTCCTCCAGGAGGTGGAGGTGGTGGGGGACGTCCTGCACCTGGAGGTGGAGGTGGTGCAGGAGGCCCTCCACCGGGTGGTGGTGGTGGTGGAGGAGGGCCTGCACCAGGGGGTGGAGGTGGTGGTGGAGGCCTTGATGTAAGAGGAAGAGGTGGTGGAGGTGGAGCTGTACTTGAAGGTGGTGGGGGTGGGGGTGGAGGAGGCCTTACATTGCATGGAGCAGGTGGAGGAGGTGGTGGCGGGGGTGCTGAATATGATGGCGGAGGTGGTGGTGGTGGAGGAGGTGTTGCGTTTGCTAATGTTGGTGGAGGAGGAGGAGGTGGAGGTGGTTGATATAATTTGATGGGTCGAAGTTCAGGCAATGACTCAATTGTTGATGGCGCGGGAGGAGGTGGTGGTGGTGGTGATGGAGTTGCTTGTGATTGAAGCTGAGCTAGTGTAGGAGAACATTTTACTATGATCACATCATTAGAGTCCATAAACTCATCCTCAGTGACAATGACCATAGGACTTGGCCCTTGCTCTGGAGTTTTAGGAGTCATACTTTCTTCTACTTGTTCTTTTGGTTCTTCTCCTTCTAATTTCTTCTGAATTTGCATATTATTCTGAAGCACCATATGGAAAGAGAGCCTCTTCCAATCCATAGGACTGAGCCGTTCAACAGCCTGAGCCCTGAGGCCCCAAAGACGTGGAGGGGAGTAGCTCCCATACTCGTAGCTTGGGGACTCAGGCAGGACTGATGTGGGTGTCTGAGGCGAAGGACAGGCTGAGAAGCTACCAAACTCTCCAAATTTTGGACTTTGATCCATTGGTAACCTGCCAAAAGAAATCGACCTTGTGCTATAATCCCTCCTTGGCTCATCATCCTCCTCCATTGCGTCAAACCTTTCCCTCCCTGCTCTGATGACACAGTCCAATAATGTCACCACTATCCTGGCTGCAAACAGTAGATACAGGACAGTATGACAGGATCAGAAATCATTCAGAATCCTGTTTAACAGGTTCTAATGTTATCGCGAATGTAAGGTGTAAAAATCGTTACATACTGAGTTCATCCAAGGGGATTTTGTCAACATTGCCATACGTAAACTTGTCCCTCACATCCGAATCCTCAATCCACGACGAGTCTCCTATGCATTTCAGTACTTCATAGAAGCAAATCAATGCCTGATTTACCATGAAGTTCCTGTTCTTATTAGATTCAGGTCTCATACTCATATCAACCTGAAAAAAACTGTAACATTATAAGCAAAGTTTACAAACCTGGTGTGTGTTCCTCTCCTTGAGTTTTTCGGTAGGTAGACAAGGTACGAATTCAGGGTACATCCTATGAAGGTCCTCAGCAGTTGAAATTATCAGCTGAATGTCACAAAATCCACAGTACACAGGTCAGGAGTTGCAGAAGTTGTTATAAGGTCAAAATCAATGTCACCCTTCATATTAAAGGTCAGTTTTTTGTTAAGGGTATTATACCTCATGTATTGGAACAGAACCATTAAGTGGAGGAACATCAAAGATGTCCCTAAAAATCATGATTTTCTTCCTGAGCTCCATCAGCATGAGGAAGTTGTTGCCTGGACTTCCTCCTCCCGACTTGCTCGAAAACCGACCCATTTCCTCCTGTTGTTGTTTTTTCACAGGTGTCTCCTGCTGTTGTTGATGTTTCACAGGTGCATCCGAAAGCTTAGTAGTCTGCAATAACACAAGTTATTCATGCTCGGAAATATCTAAACTTGTCATCGATCGATAGGCCGTTTCACGGAATTTTAAGTCTTTGCGTTCATATCATTTAGAGTTTGACGAATTCTAATGTGACAACTACATATTCATACGTAAAAATACATAAGGGTTTGTTTTACCAAAGGGTTAATGATCAAATTCATGAAAGATGAAACCTTTACAAAAAAAAGTTGTATACAAAAAGATTCATGGGTTGAAGATCCATGATAACTTTAATTTCTACAGCATATCATATAGTAACATATTTATGGAAATTTTAGAGACCTTACCGTTACCATTGATGTAATTTTCGACGAAAAAAGATGTAATCTAATAATTGAAGATCAACAGAACAATCTGATACATTTTTCAGGGTTTTTGATGAACATGTTTTCTGTTTTGGAAAAAACAAGTCCAAATTTCTGAAAAAATGTGGGAAATGGAAGAAAATGTACAAGTTTGAAGTTTGTAAGGAAGAATAAGCCGCCAAAATTAATTGTTAATTAATAATATAAAATGGATTAAGTAATTAAATACCTGCAGTTTGACTGGCTTCCTACGAAATAACGAAGGAAGGCATGATGAAGTTGTGCCGGCCATAAAAGGGTACAAAGACTTGTTCTTTAATGTTAAGGTCTTCCAGATTTACAAACTTTGTTTAATGTTAATGATGATGCTAATGGCGACGATTATGAGAAAATCAAATCACGCGGTCCAATTCGTTACACAAACAATCGATGAAAAACAAAAGAATATATATAAATAGATATTATAATAATAATAATTAATATATATAAACTCGAAAGTTCACATAAACAATGAATTTCGTTCAATGTTTGGTATGAATTTTACGAGCTAGGCATTCCAATGCATTGAATTTTTATTTCTTTTGGTAAAAAAAGAAGAATAATTTCGAAAATGCAAAAGGAAAGGGAAGAGAGAAGGAACTCTCCACGAGAAAAAAGCCTAAGAAAGAAAAAAAAAGTTGTTTTTAAGGGAGGGGAGGGCCAAAATAGTCAGTTTACATATTATCTGTAATTTTGTTAGCTTGGTATGTTATTTCCTGGTCTATATCATGTCATATGTATCAGAAAAGAGGTTCTAATAATTAGCATTTTTCGTCTTTGTAACAAAAAAAAAAAATTAGCATTTTTTCATCAGTTAACCTTCCTAATTAATTTGCATTTTAGCGCAACGGCTCGGCCTAAATCTTCTTAACCCCCTTGATTACAGGGGCTTAATTGGTTTTAAGGGTAGCCAGCTCAGTGGATTAGTAGAATGTCATACAGTTGAAGAGTGTTATTTTTAGCAAAGGATGTTAATGTTGTTATGATCACTATTTCTTGGTAAATTCTTATCTTTCGTCTTGTTAATAAGATTGTTGCGTAATACTCTATACGCTATTTTAAAATTGAATAACAACGTTAAGAATGAGGTACTCTATTCGCCTCGTTAACAAATTTTGTACTTGATTCATGAGGTAATTGTTCTTGAATTCTGACATAATATGCACCATAATTTTTTTTATTCCGACTAGTCATATATACTCATATCCTTGTAATGCCTCAGATACGACAATTGACCGACACGCTGGGAGAAACAGGACACTCGGACACACATTGGAGTCCGACACTTGATCCAAGTTTGAGTAGCATAGGTCATATACGTCCCGGCATATCATCATCGATCAGGAAGATATTGTTACTCTGGTATGATCGATATTATTGTAAATGTATTCTTGTTAAACTCAAGCACCTTACATATATCATTTTTGTTAATCAACTGATTATGCAACCGATAATTAAGATTAATTGATAGTGATCTAAATTCGTTTGACTAATTAGATCGATTTGACTTGGTTTAATGTTAAGAAGACATGTTCAAATTATCAAAAAAATAAAATAAAAAATACAGCCATTATCTTTAGACAAGCTGGATTTCCCACCAAAAAGAAGAAATTGAATGGGACTAATGAACCTTAGAAGAAACTTCTCTGAAAAAAAGAAATGAGTGGACATTCTGTTCTATATTTCTTCTAAAATTTTTATGTTTTGATGATTTTTGTTAGTGATACAACACAAGTAACAATCATGCATGGTCAAAGAATTTAAGCTTGTGTGGGAAGCATGTAGGTGAAGCTGTTGAATTGAAATAAAGAATTGTGACAGCAACAGTTTAATAAGCAAAGATTTCACTAGGACACACTCTTATTAGACCTGTCAACTTGACTAAATTAGTGTTACTTTGCAGTGAACCCCTGCCTCGCAATGTGGTTCGAGTCTTCTGTTAGACGGTCTTACTAGTAGGTCACACGAGGCACGAACATGCACACCTTGCTTGTACAAAATTGTGCCCCGTCATGGACTACTGAATTTTTTACCTTGAGGTATGTAGTCATGGATCTAAAGCAGCAAACAAATTACAGCAGACAAATTACAGTATGTTTGATGAAATTCAGCTGTTATATAACATATGCTGATGACTACTCTCTGGCATCATTGTGAGAACCATTGAGTATCAATGCTCACAGCAGATATAAATCGGGTTTAGGATTGCGAAAATTACATACATTGCTGAATCTTATGATGAATTTCCCTCAGTAGCAAAAATTAGGAACATGCATGGTGTTTAGCTGTTGGTTAAAAGCCTAATGTAATACATGTATGTGCTTGCTTTTACATGTCGAATGAATGAACCTGTATTAATAATAAATGTTGGAAACGTAGTTGTTAAGATACACCTAGGAAACAATTGAAAACAGTGGAAAATATAAAGCAAATGAAACTAAATAACTATATGTATATGTTCGTTATTAACAACACACAAAAATTGAATCATGTCAATTTTCAACCAATCTTAACAAAAACTTGATCAACAACGTACTCTTCTTGTTTAATTGAATTGTTTGCGTTTGGCCGGTTTCAATGTATGTGAGAAATTTAAATAAAACGTAAATAATTGAAAGAAACAGAGTTACCAAATACATTTCATTATGAACATAAAAACTTGCAATGTACTCATCAGTAATATTTATTTGTCACGAAGAGCTAGCTTGCTAGCAGTGGAATTCGGCCTTTGAAACCGTCATAGGGTAGCTGAAAGTGTTGGCATACGTGAAATAGACAATCTCACCAGGGCCAAGGGGATTACCGCCATTGACAAGGCAGTCGTCGTAGGCGAGTCTCTGAAAAATCAAAGGGTCGACGAGCCTGGCAGAGCTGTACCATCCACAGGTGACATGAATATCGGAGATATTACAGTCAATTGGACATCCATTCATTATATGAACAGCGTAGCCTGGAATTCCACTCGGAAGAGGTGTGCCATCACCCTGTTCTATCATAATATCAGCCACTTTACACTTGAATCCAAGTGCTCTTGCATCTGTCAACAAATACAATCACGTAAGTTCATCACATATATTCAATCGATAATTAATCCGACAATTAATTAGTAGCATAACAACGTTACATTCAATCTCATACGAGTTTAGATATAACGATCTTACTAAATTAAAAGCCGTCATTGTACAAATGTAAACTAACGATTCAGTCTCATACGAGAATTAGTGTAATAACGTAACTATGGACGTATTTACACAATTTAGACGATTAACATACGAAGAAAGATAACCAAAGTAATACGTACCAATGACGATAGGTAGTATAATCACAATGCTTAATGACAAGAGTAACAAAGAAGCGAGACGAAGATAATTCATGGTTAAGAATTTCTCAAAGTTACAGATTGTTGATTGATTGTATATCTTACGGCACACACGCACGATCGAAGCGGTATATATAGCAAAATTTAGGTGGTAAATTGGAAAGTTTAAAGACTTTTAACTTGGTAAGTTCTGCCTTGCTAGCTGAAAAATGATCTTCCACTTTTTTTTTTTTTTTTTTATTTTTTTTTTATATATATTCAAGATTACAATGGTGGCAAATTTGGAAACCCATTATACCGAGACACTACTGTTTTCCGCTAGGTTTAGGTTATGTTTGGCAAAACCAACGGAAATAGTAGCTGAACGCTGAAATAGTAGTTGAATGCTGAAATAGTAGCTGAATGCTGAAATAATGGCTGCAATAATAACTGAAAGTTTTTAGCTGATACTATTAGTAGTGTTTGCCAGAATTAGCTGATATAGGAGCTGATATATATAAAATTAAAAAAAAAAAGTGCATTATTTATTTTTAATCTCATTTTATTTTATAAATAATTGAGGGTAAATTAGGAATAAATTTATGATAAGCTAGCTTATTTTAAATAAATTACATGGGGTAACTTATTAAATAAGCTAGCTTATTATTTAAGCTAGTAGTGTTACCAAACCAACTTATTTGGTCAAAGAACTTAAAAAACTAGTTAAATAAGCTACTTGGCCAAATAAGCTATCTTATTATGCATACCAAACATAGCCTTAGTTTTGGCAAATGCATGCGGCATTTCAGGCGCGTAAACTGCACGCGTCTAAAAAACACATTTTAATTGTACAAGCGATTATAATAAGTCGTCAAACGTTCAAGTTTAATTTACAAGTTTTTCTCATAAGGTAGCTAGTTAGGTTACTTCTAATGACCTATCACTTCAGCACAATGTTAGGCGGGCAGGTGTATTATTCACGTTTCAGGTTCATGGGACGTTCTTGTAAAATAGCGTGTCAATATTGTGTTGGAATTTTGAGGGCTACATTTTGTTGGGACTTTATTGCAATTCTTTACTTGATGTCTACTATAAGAAAAAGTGGTTTTCAATTGTCAGTTCTCATTTTTCATATGACTACTGTAAGAACAAACAATTTAAAGTTAATTTTGTAACTCATTTAACTAAATATTTTACGCAAAAAAAAAAAACGGTAGTGATACCAAACAAGCCCTAAGAAATCAAGTTAAGAACTTTAATAAAGTTTCATTTAACCAAAAAAAAAAAAAAAAAAATCAAACCCAAAAATTCGATGGTTGATGACAAAGGCATCGACAAAAGCAAACCAAAACAAATCGATGGTTGATGACAAGGGTATCAACAAAAACAAACCAAAACAATTCCATGGTTGATGACATGTGCATAAAAAAAAAGAACAAAGAAGTTTCAACATGGTACCAGAGCGCCAGGTCGGTCTTAATAGGATTCCGGTGTCTCAATTTCACAAAAAAAAAGGAAAAAAAAAAAAAGCGAAACAAACAATTTCGATGGTTGATGACACGGTCATCAACAAAAATAAACAAAAAGTTTGATGGTTGATGACACGTGCATCAACCAAAACAAACAAACAATTTCGATAATTGATGACACTAGTATCAACCGAAAAAACAAAAAAAAAGTTGTGTTGGAGGCTACATTTAGTTGGGAGTGATATTAAACTTTATTGCAATTCTTTACTTAATTTCTTACATAACATACACCATATGAACCTATCAGGCTATCAACCTAGGTCGAGGCTATTTATACTCTTATCTTATGTTAGCTAATTGAAGATTCTAGTGCTAGATTGTTCTATTATATGGATTCTAAAACTCCAAAATATTCAATGATGTTCTAGCGTTTTCTAAATTAATTTCTATCATATTATAAATTTATGATAAAAAAATTACCCATTTTTATGTCTCAATCATCAATTTAGATTTCTTCCCCGAATATTATCAAAATTATACAAGTATCCAGTCTCAGTGTGTCCCGCATCCCACAGTCACAAAAGTTTCGATAGAATAATGTCTTCAACAGCTAGATTTTAGCACTGATGCAAGACAAAGTGGCCTTGACTTTATCAAAGACTCAAAGAGAACGTGGGTTAAAACATTGCTTTGTGCTTAATATATTTGGCCTAAAAGACAAACACTATGATAAGTTCACACTGTAAGAAATTAAGCTCCTAATCAACTTCTGATGAACATATGTACAGTCTTAACTCTTACAAACTTTTGATCCAGACTGATCTTCCTTAACAGAAATCACACATTATGAGCATTGATCACCCACTAATCCAAACTCTACTCCCTCGTCGCCAAGGCGAAAACAATTCAGGAGTGTTACCGCGCACACTTGTTACAGGAAATGCCACAGGTTCTGCTCTAAAACTCAAAGTCTGCAGGATAATGTGGATGATGAAACAGGAGCTCAGGCTGCTGGTTATTAGAGGACTGAAACCAGGAAAAACCCCGCTTTCGGACAAGCGTTATTCTAGGTGCTTCTCTTTGAGGATTGTGGGCACAGGTGAAGCTGTTGAGTTTGGAGATTCTGATGTGTTTACAGAAGCAGGTGAAGTGGAGCAGAATGAGCTGTTGGAGTCCAGCATCAACCCACTTCAGATAGGGTATAGAATTGAAGATTTTGAAGATGAAGTTACAGGATTAGATACTGATTCCAACCATGGGTAAGAATTGTGTAATCTACATTTGGTTAGAAATCTGAATTTTTCGGATCTGAACTATCAGTGTAGGCTTTTGGTTAGAAACTGACACGGACTTTTCTAACCCTAGTTTCATTTATTTATGTTCCCTGGATTTGCAGGGGAGGTGATGGTGGCGGAGGAAATGATGGAGGCTGTGGAAGTGGAGGAAATGGCGGCGAGGGACATGGGGGTCTAGAAGAGAGCAGTGACGGACTAACAGGTTTAAAATGGTGGTGGTTGTGGCAGTGGAACCGGGCTGTCCGAGCTCAGAAAAGAGGCCAAAACACCTTGCATTTAAGGTACAATGACAGGAATCGGCTCATAGGCTTAGCAGTTCAACTGTTGGCAGCAGAGGTGATGCCTCCAAGAGACATGGCTAATGCAGCCTTACTGACACTGACTGTTATTGAAGATTTAATGCCATTGCTGTTACAAGTCCTGATGTTCCCAATTATATTCCCCCTTCTGCTTTCTCACTTTCAAGAAAATGAGCACATTTTTTCAGCAACGTTTTACACAATGATAGGAGTGTCATTAGCAGCCGCGACAGTGCTGTCAGGGGCAGTCATTTATGGGTTCTGGCGCTGGCATAAAAGTTATCAGAATCGAGGCAATCATGACGACAGTGAAGACAGCATTGATCCTGAGTACGATGATCCCCCAGTACATTAAACCTCCTGCACTAGGCCACTTTGTCAGGACTTACTTAAAGGTACTGCAGACCATTTGCACACTGTCAATAGGCTGCAGAACATGGCTCTTCTCGCCCACTTACGCCCGCAATCCCGAGATCAGCAGAGGATTCCTGGAAAAAAGTGGTCATTGGTGAGTTGAAGACAACACAATAGAGGAAACCTGTTGTTTGCACTTTGCAGCAGCAGCAGCTATGTATGTCTCCTTACTCTATTACTTGGAATTTGTTAGTAACAAGTTTATTCTAACATGAATGTTAGCTTTTTGTAGCTGAATACACAAGCTAAACTAGTAAAAGTAACTGTTTCTGAAGTTTTGGCATTGGTTTTTCGGTTTGTAACATCCGGTTTAATCTAAATCGACTAGATGGGCAAAGTCCTTCCTTACGAGTCTTTACCTGTGTATAAATTTTGGAATGTAATTGTTACGCGTTCCTGTATTTGCGAAAAAAATGCAAGAATTGACGAACAAGGAAAACACGCAAGATCTGAAGGACAAAAGCATACCACCTAAAATCAGACAAAGTCTCAAAGCATTTAATCAAACACCTGGTGGGCGTGTTTGTACAAGACATTTTTAGTGCCTCTTTTGGTCTTTGCAAAGTTGGCCTAATTCTTTTTTTTTTTTGACGGGAAGTGCTGCACTTAGCAGCTAAGAGAAGCTATTATATAAATCCTCGGAGATTACAGAGTCAATTTGCGGAGGATGGTCCTCATACCAATCCATACCATCCGCAGAGTTACAACTAAGGTGGGCTAATTCATGAGCTACTCTGTTACAACCTCTACGCACATGGGAAAGCGAAAAAATTGTGAACCACATCGACAATAATCTAATATTACAGCTCACTATACCAAAAGAGGACCTCTCGACTTTCCCCTTACGTAGTTGAAGAATTAATTTTAGGCAGTCAGACTCCAAAACGATTCTATTCAATCCCAAATCTTTCGCTAGTTCAATGCCGTACCTTGCTGCCCGAGCTTCTCCTTCAGCCACATCTCTGTCACCTGTCTCTCTCTTGATTGCACATGCAATGATAGCGCCTCTCCAGTCTCTGATCACCACCCCATAGCCCCTTGTACCCTCCTCGCCCATAGCTACGTCGGTATTTACCTTATAAACACCCTCCTCTGGAGCTTTCCAAAATTGTTGTGGGATGTTTGTGTTGCGTGCGGTCTTCACGGAAATGTTGGCTTTTTCGTACTCACAGCTAAGCCTGAAAGCTCGCTCCACCACCGCCAAAGGATCAGAGACTTTCTTCTCGTGGAGCCATCAGTTTCTCGCAAGCCAAACTCCCCATGCGACACAAAAAAGACCTCCTGACCACTTTCCTCTCTCAGGGCATTTCATCATATCTTCCAACCACCAGCGCAACTGACCGTCTCTGCATATGGGCTTCTCCAAACGTAGAGAGGAGAGCTTCCACACTAAGGCGGCATCCGCACATCTTAGCAACATATGCTCTACAGTTTCAGGTTCCTCTCCACATCTTGGGCACATCACATCTACATGGATTCCGCGATTTTTAAGGTTGGCCATGACAGGGATAGCAAGGTTAATTGCCCTCCACACAAAAATTTTCACTTTCGGGGGAGCTTTCGATTTCCAGACACAATCCCAAAATTTGCAGTCACTACTCGTAGAACATTCTGCCTTGTCGCCTTTTGCTTGACGGTGGAGGTGATAGGCACTCCTGACATTAAACTCACCATCTTTTGAATGAATCCACGACCATAAATCATCTTGGGGGAAGCTTGACACCGGAATCTTTTGTATCTCAGTAATTTCAGCCTCCGAGATCTATTGGCTAATATCACTTAAGTTCCATCGTTTGAGATCCCAATCAACAATATCACAGACTTTCTGATTTTCCATACCCTCAGGTGGTTGAGACGTGAGCTGGCATCCCGGGAGACCCGGTACCCATGGATCACCCCAAAGTTTAGTGTTCACTCCATTCCCTATAACCCTTCTTATCCCTTTCCTAAGCAAATCCTTGGAAGACAGTAAGGATCTCCATGTGTAGCTACAATACCCGCTAATTTAGCTTCCCAAAAAGAGTTTCAGGGAAAATATTTGCCCTTGAGAACACGGCTAGCAAGTGAGCCTTCATTAGTCACCAGGCGCCAGCATTGCTTGGCCTATTTCATTAGGCACCAATTGGATAGTTTTTCCTTGATATCCCCCCATAGAGCACTCCCATCTATAGCGATATAAGGGGCATTTTTGGAAAAAGTAGGACGATATTACTAATATGGCGGGCGACGAATAACTCTTCACTTATTCATACCAGTGGCGAATCTAGCCCTAGAAAATTGGGGTAGCCTTTAGTACAAATTAATTTTTTCAAATTTTTTTCCTATTGTTTTGGAATTTTTTAGGCAATATTTTAACGTTTTCGGGGAATTTGGGGTAGCCGGTGCACCCCAGGCTACCCCCTAAATTCACCCCTGATTTATACGCAACCTTATTTTTGTTGAATACACAAGGGCATATTATCGAACGACCCAAAATGAACGGTATATCGAGAATTGCATCGACCGACAACTACTCCACCACTATTATATAATCACACAAGTTGTTCAAAAGTCAGGCAGCTTCAATACTAATATGCATGAACATCAATTTATATATCCTCCTGAACTCCTTAAAGCAAAGCTAAACTAGGCGTGAATATGGTGCGCAAGGGTCACAATAATTTTCTAAAAACACGTAAATATTGCCTAAAAATTTACTTTTGCAATTTTTCAATGTATAGTAGTCAACACCAAAAGCGGTGTGAGGGGTTGACTCATATTCTTGAATGAGACCCAAAATAAATTTATATAACCACGCAATGTAATCTATCTTTGTTAAAATTCGTATCATTTAGACATTTAGAGTGCATTTGGAAACATAAATTTCATTCTCAAATCCCAAATTGATACAGTAATACACTAGACATGACACACTTCTGAAGCAACCTGACCTGAGCTCTCAGGTACCAAATAATTTGATATCAGTTATGTCTTCGTAGAGTTATATGTATTGTAGCTTGAAGCTCACACTTCAGAACTCAGATGAAGAAAAAAAAAGGGTAGAACATCACGAGAAAGTATGCGTGATGATGCGTCAATCGCCGTAAATGGAAATCCTAGTAAAGCAGTTAAAAAGGATTTACTAGTGTAAGTATGTTGGAAACACTTCCCATCATTCATTTGCATGCTGATGAAAAGAGAAAGGGGACATAGAAAATAAAAGCTCATTGCATATGCCATATGATTTAATATTCGAACAATAACCTAAGTACGTAAACCTTAGTCTCAAAATGATTTTCTGATGATTAAATTTTTTAAATGCGGAAATTTTACTTTGAAGGGGAAGAGGGGACCAATGCCCTAACGAAACTGATAAAGTTTCTTGTATCTGAAGAGGTAATAAAGGCTGACAAAGAGGCTTAAGCGTCACTCTAGGAATTTCAGCTCCTGATGCATAATAAGAGTTTGTTGTACATACAGTCTAAGCAGCAATTTCTGTATTCTGATTTCTGAATATATACCTTTTTGTTACGACTACAGCATCAGTCGAATGTGATGTCGCCTGCGCTTCTGCAAATCCGGTTTTTCCTTTGTTTCGCTCCTCTGAATCTTTGCAGGAATGAACAGTCAAGTACAAATACAAACATGTTCACGAAATCAGAACTCAAGTTACCAGCAAGAAGGAAAAAAATTGAGCAGATTTTGCACAAGGGTATGCTTAGAAGTGACTTATCTTCATTTTCTGAATGTCATTTTACACTACAACTGGCCAAAAACTGTGCTGCAGGTATCAGAGCAGCGGAAAATCAAATCGAAATTGAAAAATCAGGGTAAGTATCTAAACTTTGCATGTAAGATTCAAATTAGTACTATTTTTTGTAACAGTTTACTAAGAAATGTTGCTTGTTTGAGACACTAGGATAATAATGTTGTTATCGTGAATGTTTGCTTATTTCACAGAAACAGTGAAGATAACAACGGAAATATTACCAGTGGATCAGGAAACGGCAATAGTAATGACAATGGTCATGGTAATAATGTAGCTGATGATGAAGGACCTGAACACAATCATGAAGAATTGACAGGAGTTGAATGGTGGTGGTGGTGGAAGTGGCAACAAGCCCGGCACTGCAGGGAAGACCGCGATAATAACGTGTCCGACTTATGGCCAGTAGATACAGCAGTCCAAGTTGTTGCCAGTGAGGTGAAAGGAACGATAGAACCAGCAGTGCGTGCTATAGTACTAGGACCAATAAGGCAGCATGTCAGTATGCAGGGTTTAGTTTTGTTGCTGGTTTTCGGAGTATTTGTTATATCATGTGTACAAATGTTTGCTGGACTTGCTATGGTGTCTACTGGAGTTACACTTGCAGGGGTGGCTTCACTTGTCTTGGCCCTTATGTGGCGGCCGTGGCAGCAGCGGCCGAGCCAGAGCCAGAGCCAAAGTAGTAATGGGGATGGTGACAATGATCATGATGACTAGCTAGTCCTAATATTGCATTATGCCAAAAAAAGGCAAGTTCTAGTTGAGTAGTTGGCATATTTTAGTCAAGTCCTTAACGCAATTTTCATTATAGGTTGTCCGAGTACAATATTTATAATCTCGAACGTACATATGGATAGTGCTCTGTGCCTCTGTGTGTATGCTTTTTGGCAAATGATACCCAAATTCAAAGAAAAGCACAAAAGTGAGGAAAATATCGCCATGCTATTCTAACTTAATTAACCTTTGCTTTTATAGGCTCTTACTCTAGTAGTCCATTGACTTATTCACATTTTTTTTTTTTTTGTTGAAATTATTGACACTCCAAATTGGTTTTCGAGTATACTCACTAAATTAATTTCCTTTGATATGAAATATAATATCATGGAGTGCAAATTAGTGTGAGACTGTCTCATTTATTTGCTTGCCAATTACAATACAGGGACGGTTTTAGGAAAGTTTTGGAGGTTAAGCTTAGCCCCTAATTTTTCGAAGAAAATTTAGGCTCAACTACTCAAGCATAAGGACTTGTCCGGATTGCCAGTAATGGGCGTGAAAGATTCAAGAAGTAATGGTTCAGGCTCATTTTACAAGTTTGAATTAAGAGGAAAAAATATATCTGAAAATTCATTACCCCCAAAAGGCCTAAAATTTCCTCTCTCACTCCCCTAAGAACAGATTACACCCTATTCTTAACCTCCCCCCCCCCCCCCCTCCAATCTTTTACCCCTAATATTTCCCCTCATACCAGGCAAGCCAAAAAATAATGGAAAACAAGCTAAGTTGATATACACCCGATTAACTTAACAGTAGGTCTCGAATTCAAGACACATCTTAAAAACAAAATATAATGTCTTGAATAGCTCTCAAATTCAATTCGAGTCATATGCCACAAAAACACGGGACAAGTTTCTCGTTTTAGTGATCCTACATTCCTAATCGACTCAAATTCGAACCCATTTTATACCCGACCAAAAAAAGAAAACAGAACATTCCCCTTTGGACAATTGGACGTCCGATGAACAATCCGAGGACGACATGCCATGGCGGTCGCACTAGGATTAGGGTTTATCAAACTCACTCTCTCTCCTCTTCATCGTCGCCAAAATCTCAGCAGCAATCACAGATCTTCCCCAATTTTATTTCTTCCAAACAAACTTCATTTCACACCCAAATATGAATTTTCTCCCTCCTCATTAGTCGCTAATTCCACTTCGATTAAACCCTTTTTAGGCCCTTTGATCTACGACTCCAAAATTAAATCCCACTTTGGGAAGAAGATAAATCTTGTAGGTGAAGATTGCGATGGTCTTGAAAACTCAAGTCTATCGAAGAATTTGGATGATTCAGGATTTCTCAATTTGCACAACATTTCAACTGGCCATTTCGACTCTAATAATAATTTTGGGTACGTCGTAATTCTCAATTTATGTAATTTAATTTGTTTTCCTCGGCTTTTTTATTATTATTATTATTAATTTTTTTAATTGATCGTTTCGTTCGTTAGCATTCATAGAATCATATTTGCAATGGATTTAGGTGTAGGATTCAAAATTTGGGGGGCCAAACTACCAAATTGGTAAAAAAAGTAGGGGGAAAATGACAGATTTGTAAAAAAGAAAACCCCAGCAACAAATTGGTAAAAAAAAATAACATTAACTACCAAATTAGCCAAAAACACCATTTTGGCCACCGTTTGCATCATGTTGACGTGAAATTAGCCTACTTACGGGTAACAGATGGTGAAATCTGGCATATAGAGACTACTTACGGGTAACAGATGACACCTATAACGAAAATTGCGTCGAGAATGATACTAATCGACTGCTGTTTAGTTTTACAGCAGAACGAAAAATGCTATCACTACACTAATTTTGCTCTATAGTAATCGATTACACCTTGTTTGATCGTATGTGGATTCTCTGTTCCATTTTCGTGTCACAATGTATGTATCCCAGCTGCCTAGGCGAGGTAGGCGGCCACCTAGGGCCCCTAAATTTTGTAGCCCAATATCTGATAGTTCATTACATATAAAATAAGATGCCTATTTATTTACAAACATGTGACTAGCCTATAGACTCTTTGGCTTGAGTTCGAATCCACCCGGCCTCATTTAATGGGGCTTTTTTGTTTTTAAACTTTTTTCGTTTGTTTTAATTTGTAGCGAAACCAGGTTTCCTTCTTTCTATTTTTTCTTTTTGTGTGTGAATATCCTCCATTTTTTGTTAAGGAAAATGAACGTTTGACTAAGTGATTGACTACTTTTTAACGAATACCAAAAGAAATCTACGGGATATAGGGCCCCCTATCGAAGTTTCGCCTAGGGCCCTTCCAAATCTCAGAGACGGCCCTAATCCCAGCTAGAGGTGGCCACGGGCCGGGCAGGGCCGGGCTAGTGCCAGGCTCACCCGGGCTAGTGCCCAGAAAATCGGGCATTAGCACTAGCCCTACATACCCGGGCTAGTGTCAGGGCTCGATTTTCTGAGCACTAGCACTAGCCCTCCAGTGCTTTGACCGGGCTTGACCCGGCTAGGGTCAGGGCTGGCCAGTGCTCCGGCTGAAAAAAAAAAAAAAAAAAAAAAGGAAAAAATCGAGTTTGACCAGAGCTAGTGCTTGAAAAATCGAGCACTAGCACTAGCACTACCAAACCCGGGCTTGGTAGTGTCGGGCCAGTGTCGGGTAGTGTCGTGCGTTGACCAGGGCCGGGCCCGGGCTCCTAGTGCTCAATGGCCGGCTCTAATCCCAGCAATCACATGCTAGCATACAATAAACTTTTCTGCAAAAATGGGACACGAAAGTAAGACAGACGATCCACACAGTGTTGGATAAATGTTTGTATATAAAATTACAATTTTACAAACCTAAAGAATCCAATTTTGGCAGCTCGGGTAACGGACAAGGTAACGACGGGGGTGGAACAGGCGGCCATATTACTGATTACGGAACGTGTAGTAGCAGTGATGACGAGGAGGAAGAGCGTCTACACCGCGAATGGCTAAGCTGGTGGGTGTGGCAATGGTGGCTATGGATGTCTCCAATTCACCGCCTTTGGAACAACCTGTTGTGTAGTTCATGGAGGCCATTGTTGAAGCTCATTGGGCTGCCACCGGGGCTATGTACGTGTGGAATGGCTAATCAAACACTAATTGGAGGAATTGTATGGAACTACATTGCTGGTAAAGGAATCGTGCCAATTACGCTTTTCTTGGTTAGATTTGGTGAGTTTGTGCTTTACTTTGCGGCTTTGTATGTGCTCGAGTTGCTTGTAAAGGGGGCTGTTTCTTTGGTGTCCGAGTTAGGGTCAAGGTTAAGGTTGTGGTGGCTTAATAGACACAATAGGTAGGATTTTGTATAATGTCATGGTGTAAATCTTTGGGGTGGAATAGAGCCAAATCGGTAATATTAATGTAGACAGGTTTTGAACTGTGTTTATCTCATCATGACTCATGGGCTCATGTCTATTTCCTCTAACCATTTTACCGACTCAACAAGGCAATCTCTTTTGTCGTTATTTAAGAGTACTAGTTATGAACTTTATGACAATACGTGTTATAATATATATGGTTAATAAAGTATTTCAATATTGGCATTTGCCTTCAACGTTGTAAAACCCCGATTTTCAAAATGCGATCACATACAGTGTGAGCCTTAATAGGTACGAGAATGACCTATATGAGAGTTGGGATTTGAGAACTTTGAATTCATTCGATGAATGTAATGAAAGTGACTACAGGAGTACTTGATGGTGCAAAATCCAATTATAAATTTACTTACATACTATATGTGTTGAATTGCTTAGATTGTTGAGGTCATCACATATGATTAATTAACTATATATGATTTACCAACATTGAAACATGCAAGTTTACGATTAGAAAAACAAGTTAAAATGAACAACTTGGTTGAAAAGTTACCTTGTTTACAGTCCTTTTGGTCCAATTAATAGAGTGTTGTGTTTTGCCCTTTTGCTAATAATATAATGAAGAGAAATCCGTATTATTATACTGATAATTTGACTACATTTTCCAAGTAGAATGGGTCAGATCTTGATGTTCAAGTAAAATGAGCGAAATTTAGAATAAAACCGAAGTAAAAGAAAGAAAAGTAAATTCTTCTAAAATGGGGCGCTCTTAACATTAAACTCCGTATCTAATTTTGTGTTTTTCTGTACTATATGATTTTTGCCTTTTGGGTCACTTTGTGTAGTAATCTGGAAGTGATAGTGCACACGAGATAATGGTCATTCATACTCCCTTTACTATGTGGTCTACCAAACCAAGTCTTAGGGAAGGCCAAAAGAAGTAGTCAAATCAAATAGTCATGTATGTATGTGAAGTTGAAGCCTTGATGTCATGCATGATACATGCAATTCAACAACCCAAAGCAATCCGACTCAAAACTGATTCGAATAAACCTCGATGTTGAGTTTGCATACTACGGGTATCTAACACTTACATGCCACACGATCTTTTGAATAATATGTATCATATCCTATATCTATTTATTTCTTAATTAAGCAAATGGGAAAAAAAAGAAAAAAAACTTTTTCATTCATTAAATAAAAAGTTATTTGACACTTGGAACAGTTTGCGAATGTATTCAAAATCAGAGTACAAGTCTTGTCGTCCTTTTAACTAAATAGAACCGATCATACATCTAACGTGCTTTCTTTCTAACCCGATCTTATTACGGAGTAGCCAAAATGCCTCCATCAACAAACATGTAAGAAAAACATCACCAGTTTGCCTAGTGCAAAATTGGAAATTAGGGTCTCAACTCTCAAACATAAATTGGATATGATTTTTCCTTCAAAAACAATACTAGTGTAATATTTTCCTTCGAATAGGTCTATTCCTATGTATTTTTCAGTGGCATGCATGCAGAATCGTGCCTTTCAGATATGCTTGTCCTCCAAATGTCAATTATGTCGCATTCAATATCCAACACCTTGTCATCCATCAAAAGAGAGTAGGCACTAGTAATAACGAATGAGTATAACAAGAAAATTTAATTTGCATTAAATGCACCATGCAAAAAACTCGAATATTTTAGTACGTAAAATGACTACTATTCCATACTTCGTCTGGCAAAATAAGCCAATCAAGGCAATCATCAATGCATACTTCCATTTGTATACGCTTCTTACTACATACCTTAAATTCGATCCTAGTTTGGTAAACTTCCGATAATTTTTCTAGAAAATTAAAATACATTGTGTACGTAGACAGTCAATGTGATTACCGTGTGAGTTCTTGTTGAGTCAAGTAACTCTACAAACAAAACATCTAACACTCAAAAAGTATGATTTTTAACATTTTCGTCATTTTTACTTGAACAAGAATATCGATTTTTGACAAATGTTTTGATATATAAAATCACAGCTTTAATGAAGTCGATTTTATATGGTGAGTTGGTGACCATATTTGTGTCGATCGATATGGTCATAGATGCGTGAGGATTGTATTTTCACTCTATCATATCTTCAAAATCGAGAGACGTACTACTTTTCCCTTTGGTGTGCTTTACTTGAGAGAGAAGTGGACTAAGGTATGTATTTGGACTTGATCGAGACCTAAATTTTAGTGTGACTCTAGAGTCTAGAATCATATGAAAGAATAATTATCTCAATTAAAAGCCTAAGTAGTTAGTGCTTGGTATAAACGATAATGTGATCTTAATATAGGACTCTATCATTGCTTGAACGAACTAATATAATTTTCAAAGTAATTGTTATGAACTTTACGTTGAATTTCTAAAATCCATTTAGTACGATTTGGGTCGTATTATTCGATGACTTATCTCATACTATATTTCAAAAGATGAAAGGGGTCATTAATTTCATACAATGAGACCAATCTCATATTACATTTCTAAATAAACTTTATTTGATTGCGAAGGCAAGCGAAAATAACTTTATTAAAAAAATGAGTCTAATTCATAAGAGGTTTTTCAACTTTCATGTCCGATGGAGTACTTCTGACGATCAAATAATCCTAGCTAAAGTAGTAAATTGGAGCTTATATATGGATGAATATACATTAAACTAGTTTTATAACACATGTATTTGTCTTTACTCCATTGCATACATAAGAGATGATACAATAAGAAATTAAACGTGTTTGAAGGAGTAAACACTTAGCATATTTTTGGCGGTCGCAAAAACAGTCAAAATGATCTTCAAACCCTTTTACTTCCTAAGAGTTTAATTTGTTTTCAATAAAAATTCAAAGGGACTTATACTAGTAGTATGTGTATTCTCAACATGCGACCATTTTTCATGTAATAACATGAAGAATTCTCATCTTGAAAATCAAAATTCCTACTCGTAAAAATGACCAACATGACAAAAAAAATTGCACCTATAAATACATGCAACTTATACATCCATAGATATCAAATCAAAACTTCTCAAGAAAGACACAAATTAGAAAAGGAAAAAAAAAATCATTTCAAAACTTACAATTTTATTCAAAGTATTTAAATTTCAACAAACTAACACTACTACACCTTGCATCAAAATGCAACGTTCATTGATGTCTAAAGCCCTCTCATCAACCCGGATCCTCCAAGCCACAACCCATATCGCGCCCCCAACCCTAAAACCGTGCCAAGTGTTCATCAACCACCGTGGAATCGACACGAAAAGAACCATAGCCGGTCTTCTCTATCAACATCTCTCGGGTCTTGGGTTAAACCCGTTTTTGGATAGCAAGAGCATGAGACCCGGGGACAAGTTATTCGATAAGATTGACCCAGCAATTAGGAAAAGTCGGGTAGGAGTGGCGGTCTTTTCCCCACGATATTGTGATTCGTACTTTTGTTTGCATGAACTTGCACTCATGATGGAATCTAAAATTAAAGTTGTGCCAATTTTTTGCGACGTAAAACCATCTGAGCTTAAGATAAAAGATAATGATGATGGAAGTTGCTCTACTAAAGAATTTGAGAGATTCCAAAAGGCTCTTGATGAAGCTAAGTATATCGTTGGACTAACATTTGATACATCTAATGGGTGAGTCCTCAACTCCTCATTCTTATACGTTGTTAATAATTTGAGATTTTGCATGCATGCATGCATTCATACTTTCTTTGCTTAATTTGTGTTTACGAATTCTGATCATATATAACATTGTTATACTATATACGGAGTACAACATTGCCGTCATTCACATTAATGTAAAGTACATCACACTTTTGGTTGAAATACTGAAATACCAAGCATATATATATGCATAATGCATATGATGTTTCATGCATCATATAAGTAATCCGTATGTGTCTTTTTAATATTATTGATCGTCGTTCTTCAGAAACTAGCTCTTTTATATTTATTTTTCGGTAAAAACCCGATCAATGCAATTATGAACAGCTAGCTAGGCATGGCACTATTTAATTTGTGTATAGACGTACCCTCCCTTTTTTTTCCAACTATATGTATCATCTGTTGTGACATATTTGTATTCGTCATTTTTGCTCACCAGGGACTGGTCAGAATTTCTCGCGAGGGCAACCGATGCAATACTACAAAGTTTACTTGAAGAACAAGAAAATCAGAAGTACCTTAAAAAACATGGTACTATTACAAGATACATCGACGATAATGCAGATTCTTCTCAATATTCAGACTAGTCTTGCGTGTTTGGATCCAAATTCCACCCAAAAAAAAGCACATATGCATGTTAATTATTATTTAATTAGTTAACCACAGTACAATTTCATTCATTCATTCATTAAATTTAATTCATTCATTCGTTTGATTCATAAAAATATTTACTTTCAACCAGCCAGCAACACAAATTCTTTCAATTTTTTAATTTAAACAAAATTTGTAAAAATGCGATTAGTTCTACAGTGTATCTGTGTATGTGACTGTGCTCTCACAGGTGTAAATGTATAAACCTTAGTGAGTTACATGCATATTTTGTGAGATTTTTACTAAATTTTTGCAATACATTACAAATTATGAAAATAATATTGCTTTATATTAATATTTCATGAATTCTTATTAGTTAGTTAATGCACATAATAGAGTTAAGCGCATTACAAATTTTGAGGTTTAACTTTTGTTGAAGTCATTATGACATTGTATTCTTTCGATGTCTTTATCATGATCTCTTATTCAAAAATGACAAATTAATTATGTCTACACTGCAGACCTCTAGCAATTTGCTTCAAAAATATGATACTAATTGATATTGTATTTTCTTGTTCATCATTTTCATTGTAAATGTAGTGAAATATAATAAATGAGAAGTATATTGAATACGTACGTATATGTATATAATAACGTTTGAGTTTATAGTGGCACAGTGCAATGTTTAATCATACAAAATCATAGCTATTGTCAATTGATTTTATGTTCATAATGTTGTGACTGTGAGGATTAAGATTAACCCATTGATTAGGACGTCAACCTATTAGGAAATTATCCCGCACTAAATCTTCATCCACACAGCATTAGCTGCTTTTATGTACCAAAAAACATATACTACTCCTACCCAAAGATATTTTATTGTTTCTTTTTGCAGTTTTGAGTTGCCATGTTGGGGACTATTTGTAGACTAAATGAAAGACCCGTTTACCTTGAAATCAAGTAGTGTTGGTTGACTGCAATGCAGAATGAAATACTTACTAATTTTTAAAGCAAGTGAACGATTCATTTGGTCTAAATATAGCTCTCAACATGGCAACTCAAAGCTGCAAAAAGAAACAAAAAAATATATTTGGATAGGAGGGAGTATGTTCACAACGTCATGGGTTCATTGTATCCTCGATTATATTTCATCATGTTCCTGCTTTTTTGAAGTTCTCGAAATGTATGCCAAAAAGAACAAAGTAACACATGGCGTGACTGGCTATTGTGAGTATTGTCCTAAAGTCCTAACCCTACGAACATACTACTCCGTCCCAAATTAAACTTCCCATGAAATTTGAAATCCTCTCACATAATACTATTCCGTGGGAAGTTTAATTTGGGACGGAGTGGTATATAATATCAGAATGTCTACCATACGCCTACGTATATGTACTAGCTAGAAGTCGAGGAGATAGTGAGGTTAAATATTAAGTTGTGAATTATGATCTGTTGGTCAAATAAAGAGAAAAAATAATATCATTTCTCAGGAGATGCATAGTAATTTCAGAGCTAAGCTAAAATAAGATCAATGTAATCTAATCAAAGTACTAATTAATTGTCCAACTATTAACAAATCCTCAAATTTGGCGGACGGGACCATCACTACTCTTTACTCTTTAGTCACGGCTTCACCAGAGACTAAGACCACTCACCGACCCTGACGCGTATTTCTGAAGTTTCTTGAGCATCTCAGATCCCACATTAAATTTGATACAAACTCATCCAAATTAATCGAACCAGCTACTTTTTCCTTGCAATTAACGATTTTTCCCCCTTTAATTCTTGAGTTTCCACAATTACACGTATATTTAGCAGAGCCGTCTCACAATTTTCGGGGGCCCTGTAATAATAAAGCTCTAATAATGGGCACGATCGATCCGGCAAACAGCAAGCTTGTTAGAAGGCGGAGGCCTACTGGGCCTTAAGGTATTGAGTCCATCCCCATTTTGGGCCTTGGTCTCTGTACTTCAGCCCAGACCAACCGAACGGTGTCATGGAAATTGGGCCCAATAAACTAAACATTATGATTTTTGTTTGAGCTTAAGAATAGTTTTGCATGATTACTAAACGTAACTTTTTTAATACTAACGTAACCTATGTAAATACTCATATTATCCTTATATCTCTCCAATTTACATTTTGTACCCCCTTCTAATTCTCTACTTGATCTTCAATTCTTCATCATCTGTATGGTTGTATGCGTTTTTTTTTTTTTTTTCGTGCTCCTGATTTACCATACTTCATTTCTAATTAATTTCTTATCTATTTCTTTCCCTATTTTTATTCGTCAACCACGGTAGTTTTCATCAAATAAAAGGTCTTGCTTTTTGTTGTATGCTACTTTTGCATTGATTTTCATTTGTAAATTCTCATTCATCGACTAATTTAAAATTAAATTTGCAGAAGTTAATTGATTAATCAATGTACTGAAATTGAAAAGGTTAAAGATTAATTGTGATCATTTACAATTATGATTGGGATCATATCTAATGTTAAGTATTGTGAAACTGATGAACACGTTAATTATAAGAGTTGTTGAGGAATAGATCATTAAGGGTAAATAGGGAAAAAATTGAAAAAAATAGGTTACGCTAGTAATATTTAGGTTACGTTTTAGTTTTGGCATCACAAACAAGTGTCTTAACAAATTAAAACAAACGACTATTGTGACCCTTAAAAAAAATAATTTGTATAAACAAATAACTTGTATGGTAGAGAATAATTAGACGTATATGATCGAAAGGAAAGGAAATATTGCGGATAATACACTTCTATCATCACTGCCAATAAGGAACCTATTGGTTACTGATTGGATGTTCATTTTAGGTGTACAATTATCTAAATTAAGGTAAACATACCCTTAAATCCGAAATTTTTTCTTTTTTCAAACAAAGAACTAAAGATACATACCTTTAAGAGTAAGTAGAAAGACTACATGCAAAGTTTAAAAAGTTAAGCCAAAATCATTGACTAATCACTAATACATAATCTCTTAATCAACTTTATACCATAAGCCAATGCTTATAGGTAATGGTGGCATACAGCCCATGTATGAAGATAAGAAAAAATGCCATAAGCTGTCGGTATTTTACTTAGTCACACCGTAATGTTTATCCATACTCGGCATAATATTACGTACACTTTAATTTGGTTGGAATCCACAGTTTTACATAGCTTAATCAAAAGATTATCAACAATTCTTTAAAGTAGTGTTGCTAATTATATGCTTAATCAAAGAGTATGTATAATACTAAATCAAGAAATAATTGATGCTTTCTTTAAAATGGTGGTCCTATATTTTTTGCAAAAAACAATTGAACAAAGAAGCCTAACTTCTTGCTGCGCGTGACTGATTATGATTGTTCAAGTCATAGCATTAGATATTTAGATTATAGGAACACATACGAGCGATTATGTATGTGATGAAATAATGGGAGTTGTTACATAGTATGAGGTTAGGCCTAATTACATGATCATTAAGATCGAGGTGTGAACGAGAAGATTAGCTACTGATAACGGTGAGATTGCCATTTCTCTAAACTCTCTAAGCTCTACCGGAGAATAGTCTAATAGATATTATACAAGTTCGTCTTTGTTGATACACAAAATGATAAAACCTTGTTAGCTTAGTTATAAGTCACAAGTACTCGACGATATTTCGTCATCAAAACATATTTCATATGAGGGGTGTTAATATTTTATACTGAATTTAGTATCTCGTTCTATTAGAAAGTATCGAAGACGAATATGTATTATAAGATCTACATAACTACACTCACAGACATGAATTCTCATTTCCCTTTCTCTAGTGATATTAGCTTCTCGCTTATGTTATCGAGCAACGAATGAACTCGAAAAATCAGTTACTTGGTGAAGAAGTAGAGGCGGCGGGGAAGGTGGGCCATGTCTTCAGCATAAGAAAAGTGTGACATCAAACACTCAGAAAGCATCAGTTTTCATACCTGAGAAAACTCCCTTATCCCATCACACTTTTGTCCTTAGTTTGTTACATGGGACAAAATACCTCTACTGGGTCCCACCTACACTTTCAACACACGTGTCATCTCCTTACTGGCCTAGTCTGGTACTTCAGTGGCAACCTACCAGCCTATTTCATATATATCTGTTTTGCCAAACAGGGCATATAAGTTGCCGTATGATCAATTGCATAAAAACTTTAGTCTAAAATAATAACATAATGATCACATAATTTTATAAAACTATGGAGAGTACAGACTCATCTTCCACCCCACCTTACCCTCAGCTACCTCCCGGATTCCGTTTCCACCCAACTGATGAAGAGCTTATAGTCCATTACCTTAAACGGAAGGCGGCGTCGTCTCCTCTTCCCGTCGCAATTATAGCCGAGGTCGATTTATACAAATTCGACCCCTGGGAGCTACCAAGTAATTTTATTATACGCGTTTTAATTCATTTTGTGACGTGTACTGTTTAGGAATAAGATTTACGTATATGAGATGTGACGAGATATGTACTCTGATTGATCGTGTAGGTAAGGCGATATTTGGAGAACAGGAATGGTATTTTTTTAGTCCTAGGGATCGAAAGTACCCAAATGGGGCACGGCCAAATAGAGCAGCAACATCAGGGTATTGGAAGGCCACAGGAACAGATAAGCCTATTGTAACATCTACTGGAAATCTTAAAGTTGGTGTTAAGAAAGCTTTGGTTTTTTATGGTGGTAAGCCTCCTAGAGGAATCAAGACGGATTGGATTATGCATGAATTTCGGCTTATCGACTCGAATCATAGCTCGAAAACGCCTCATTCGTTCATGAATCACTCTAAGAAAGGCTCTTTACGGGTAAGCATGCTTCTCTATTAAGCTCAAACATTGATAATTTGTCACAATTTGTTAATAATAGTACTACTAGTGTCTCAAAAACACCTATGTTTCACACCTTGAGAGGTTGTATCTGATAGACCCACCATGATAATCAATGGTTAAATTGTGTTACAAGTGTTATGTCACAATACATACATGTACACACACTGAGTGATAGTTTAGTGAGTCATTTTGTTTTTAAAATTGTGTTATTTGATATAAGTTACTCGATGTGATTATATTGTTAAATTTTGTTTGGGTGATGAAGCTAGATGATTGGGTATTATGTCGAATATACAAGAAGAACAACTCTCAAAGACCAATGGACCATGAAAGGGGAGAAATACTAGAGGAAATAATAAAGCAACAAAAGTTGATGAGAACACTTTCCTCAAAACATACAAATTCATCATCGGGAGGCCTACTAATGGACCAAAATCACATTAATAATAATAATGACCAAAACTTGTTCGAGGTGTCACAATTAGGCACTACTCCGACCTCATCAACAACAAGGCCTGATTACCAATTGTACGCATCGGCGTCTCCTATGGCTCTTAGTATGCACGACGACCACCACAAGCGCGACCACCTCTATTGGGACCATGACATAGGAGGTGTTGGCTCGTCTCCGAGTAAGGGTTATGTGCATCAGCAATCGGCCGAGGCTGCGGCCAGCTCGGGCAATGAGGGAAATAGTTCGTTTGTGTCAATGTTAAGCCAACTTCCACAAGGGACTAGTACTATTGCCTTTAGCATGGGAAGTCCTTTACTTGTTGGGTCTATTGCTGATCATGATGGGGTTCTTCGCCAACCTTTTCAGCATGGAACTTGGAATTCTTAGCTTCTTTAATACATTACTAAGCATATTTATACGAACGATCAAACAGGACATATATCATATATATGATCATGTATACCGCGATTATTAGAAGAAGAAAAAACATTGGATCGGAGTTTGATTAAATTATTGGGTTGATTTGATACATACACTCTGTATTTTGATTGATTGTTCATGATTTTCTTAGGGACTTTAATTTAGAATACGTTAGTAGCATGTAACCAGTCTTGTAACGTAACGAGATACATTAAACTACTAGTGTTTTGTTACGTGGAAATGACGGTGATGAAGGCCAATGGAGGATTATAGAGGCAATTTTACAACACATATGATCAAAATGAGTACGAATACACTTTCTAAAGTATGACTCTACATCTTCCTTATGAAACACGAAATCTACTAAATTCTATTGTCTTTACACTGATATGAAAACTCGGTTAATTACTTGGAAAATTAAAGGTGCTAAAATCACGTCGATAGATGTCAAAACCCGTGATTGTTATTGAATTCCCGTTTTAGTTCTCATCCGTCCCCAACGTACACCATGCCAAGGAGCATCTACTAGTTAATTCCTTTAGTAGTTTAGTATATTAAGCTGAAATCTTAACAAATCGTAATAATGGAACCCATTTGATTGGTTGAAACTATTACTATCAATAATTTAGGCGGATGATCAATATGAATGATGTGTTTAAAAGAATCAAATGAGATAGAGATAGTTTGCCCGCCAATATGGGGGCCATTTAATTACAACTTGTAATCAATGACTAATTTGCCACCTGATGTTCATCGATCTCCTGTAGTCCTACTCCTAATGTTGATTTAATGGTACAAAACTTGGCCTATGTAAGAATATTCCGAATTTGAATCGTTATATCCCTTTTTCTACACCGGTATGTAACTGATTTTTTTATGCACCAGAAATGAGAAAATAATATTTACACTTTTTTTTTGTTACAATAATAATATTTACACTTGCTTAGCTTGAAAAGATGCACATAGTTGAAGGTCCGGCGACACTCTATCAGTAGTCTATCGTTGTCCTTAATTAAATGGGTAGGTATGAATTAATTTTATGGGATAGCCTCTATCGGTCCAATAGTTACAATTTGTAGCCCAATTTTCTTACACTGTCTGGGTTCTCTGTAGCCCAAACCCGAAAGATTTTAATGTTGCGCTCCCTCTAAATGTGGACGACATGTAACCTTCAATATTTTTGTTATACTATTCGAGTAGTAAATAAACGAGAATATAATTGACGAACTTTTTTATAATTTGGATAAAGTATTACTCGAATAAGATTTTTTTTTTTCTCCCCAAATTACGAGCAAAAATGTGCATAATCAACATAAATGTCAAAACGCAATTCGGTTGGGTAGCAAAATTTCTTCGTTGAACAAGTAAGGCAGGGGAACTAGATCATAGGACACCCTGTACTAAAATCTATAGTATGTTACATAGACTAATCGTTTTACCTACATATATCTGTCTCGGACACACAATTTTTTTTATATATGATCTCCGACACTTGGATATTTTATTTTAAATACACATATTTTTTCATAGTGTAGCCGAGTCTAACACTAAGATAAGCATCTGCAACCGAGTTAAATACTTCTAGCCGAGACTGAGTAACAATAGGTCGTTCTTCAATCAAAATTCGATCTTGTACTAAGTTCTAGCGAGCTGAAGGCAGGGATACAGACTGCAAAAAGTAGGTGAATAACGCAAGGGAGCTGCTTGGTTTGAATATAGGAACAGCATGGCCAGCTCCTCTAAATGTTGCAAATGTAAGGCCCTTGTATTCTTGGTACCACCCACTAACCTGGGAACAAACATAAAATCCATCAAAATATTAGCCGAGTTTAACACGTGGACACGACCTGCATCAGATACTTGTACTTGAGTCCGAGCAACATAAAACAAACTAGGGAGTATATCCGACCCTCCCTTACCCTGACTTTGTCCGAAAACAGTAATTACCTGCTGATCATGGTACCATGGTGTCCATGGTTTAGTGATAGGTAATCCAAGAGCATTCAAGCTGTATCTTGTAGACAGTACAGGTACTCTCCCATCTGTATCGCCGCTGTTACATCCAAAGGGACAAATCAACATTCTATTAGATGACATTCGATCCCCATAACTCGACCATTTCCCCATAGACGGGAGCCTTTGAGACACTAGGAGGGAAAGTACAGATAAAATTAAAATACCTGTAAACCCAAATTCTTAGTCCAGCTGCAATTAACTTCTTGTAAATAGGAAGTACTGAGGGCTTTGAATCTGCCCAGTTGCTGAATAATGTTAGGCTGCACATCAATATATTTGCATCTCAGTAACTCAGTATATCACAATCTAGAATTTAGCGAGATACTAAACCAAACGTAAAGAATTCAATGTAATCGACTGCTGTAATTACTTGCAAATGCTCCAGTTTCGCAGCTCAAGACCATCACTAACATGAAGGGCTACTTGAACATCTGGTCTGTTGTAGTAAGCTCTGGCATAGTCATCCAGGCAAGGGTCGTAGCCACCCATGATCCTCGGCATCTACACAACAACGACAAGAAATATTACCCCCAGTGCGTCAAAGGTTCCCGTCTATGACCAGGTAATTAAAGTAATATCGAGTTTACTAAGTTGGTAAGCTTAGAGATCTTACCATTTTGGAGTTAGATTTAAACATGACTTCCATAGAAGACCCTGAATTATTAGCTGAATTTGCGATACAGACAGAAGTATACAAGCTGTAAATGTCAATCTCCTTGTACTGTCTGAGCACCTCATCCACACCCTGACTACACTCAGGGTTGCTCCACGTATCGTCGCTGTTGAAATCGCAAGTCTGTCCGATGATCTTATGAGTTTCGTCCGAGACAACAGCATGGCTCCAAGCATAGTCGACCAAGCCTCTCCAGTCGTCAGGATCAGATGTTTCAGGATTTCCCATCTACATATAAAGTGTAACAAATCATCACATTGTTTGCTAAGTGTAGTACTTCACTACTTCATCTTTACGACTTTACCATATGCATATACTCGTGGTATATATATATTCCATACGTTCCCTTGAATTGCTAACGTCTTATTTTAAATTCTTCTGATTGAAACTAAATGTTAACAGTTCAAAATAAGTAAACGAAAATTATGTCATGCTAGCAGATCAGAGTTCTGTGCTTGGTGATAATTGAGAAAAGCATGCTTACCAAGATGCCTTTCAGGTCAATATATGAAGACGTATCATTGTTCCTGTCATGGATAAGCTCAGCCAACTCAGGTACATATTTTCCTGCCCAGTAATATCAATTTTTTGCAAATATGACTGTCATTAGTATTTCTAGGCCATATACCCGTCGTCTTTTGGTCAGTTAATTGTTTCTAGTCAAATGTTAAAGGTCTAATGATTAATGTTTTGTCGTATGTGAGCAATTGCGCAAATAATATAATTATGAGCTTTAAATATTTACCTGCGTAGCTCTCCCCTGCAATATAGAAATTATGCTTTCGATATGTAGGAAACTTGAGGAACCACTTATTAAGAAACTGATAAGCATCATTTGCTGACAACAAAAAACCACTTATTTTAGTTAAAAATTAACAGAAAAATCATGTTTATCATCCTTTTTTTGCTTTCCAGTGAAGTGTACTCAGAGACTTACCTGTAAATTCATCTCCAAGATTATCAAAATCGGTAGTCGTATTCGTATATGAAAATCCAACTCCAATAGGAGATTCTAAGAATAAAATGTTGGCTTCTGCAAGATTATATGTTTTTGAAATAATTGAGATTATTCATAATCATATTTATATCATTATATACTTGTATTACAATATGAACATATTATTCACATAAAAAAAAAAAAAAAAAAAAATTAACCTATATTCCAAGAGAAAGGGTTAAATGTAAGCCCATTTCCTTTAGTATCCACAAGGAAAGGGCCAATCTCTTGTGTTGCTCCATAACCAACAGATGAACACCCTGGACCTAAGACCATGAACACATCAAAATCAGCTAATTATCGCGTATGTAATTATGTCATCCAATAATTAGGCAAGTCCCCGGTAACATTATCTCATGCGTGCATGCAACATGAGTCTGTTGTTGCATGGACGCGTGAAATACCAGGTCATCTCAACCAAAAGTCTAATCAGCTCAACGTTGAGTCTTTTTCATCCGAAGATAGTGGCCCAGCATATTCAGTGATAGTAATGAGTGGCATCCTTGTTTAGGTTTTAAGGAATATGGAACATGAATACGTAATGCACCAACATATTAGATTAACATATACAGTGTATGTCACAAAATCAACTTGTATAATTATGGGACATTTAATTAAAGAGTGACTTATATTAGCATAATATAGCATATGCTTACCTCCATTAAGCCATAATACTAATGGTTTTTCGTCTGGTTGAGATAAAGCCTCATAGAACCAATAAAACAGTGCCCTCCCCTTCTCTTCATTTACGGTCACATAACCGGCATAGTGTCGAAAACTAACGTCCGGTTGGCCGGGAAGATTGGTTACAAGATCTTGGTGATCATTTGGTAAAGAACTAGAACCACTAGTACTTTTGATAGAATCATAATTTTTAATTTTACTCCTTGAACACTCAACGTGTTTAACACATAATAACAATTCCACGAAAAGGCCTATACTTAGGACCAATACTACCCTCATTACATGATCCATCAGTACAATTATAGAGTAGTTATACTTATAACTTAAGTAGACACCCTTATCTGATTTACGAGGGATGGCAATATGAGAAAGGAGAAGACACCATAGGCCTATATTTATAGTGAAATATTTTGCATAAAAAATTAAAATGTGGGAATTTTTAAGGACTGAAAATGGGCCATTCAGTATTTGCCTTTTGTTGGGTTGGTGATGGACTGACATGGATTTATATTACTAGGGCCCATTTGTGTAGGCAATAGGCATAGAGGGTTGTATAGGTTTGGTAAGTTTGATCTTCAATTTTAAGGGTCTTATTACCTTCAAATTTGAGGAACTTCAATGAAAAAAAGACAAAGATGTAATCACAAGATCATGTTGCAGAGAACATAAATCTTGCAAGAAGTTATAGTAATAAAAGCAAAGGTTGAGGTCCATATAAGTGGACACATCTTTTCAATAAGTGTTCTATTTCTAGCTAGTCAATAAACTCAATAGGCATGGTCACAGACTCCTAGTACATCTCTCACTCAATTTCAATGGTCCATCTTCATAAATCGATTGTCTTTTCGTTTTTCACTACTATGGAGAAGAAAGCAAAACGAAATTGCAATACATAATTCCGGCCTATTATCTTTGAGTAATTATCTTTCTACTGTTTGGACAAGAGTACCCTTAATGAAAGTCTTGTATTAATGTAAACTTGTTTGATCCATTTTGTATGTGACATGCATCTTTTATCGACAAGAAATGTCTTAGTGAAAAACCTATGGTTATAGTTGCTAGTAGGTACATTATCTGATTTAAAAAAAATTATTTTTGAGTCAACAACGTTAATTAAATAAGTTGCAAAATTATTTCTCAAGGCGGTTGATTTATTGTTGCCCGTGTAAGGATTAAAAGTCGAGAAATGAAAAGAATGAAAGTTGTATTTTGCACATATGATAGAATTTAAAATGAAGGCTAAATTGAAGGCACAAGATCAGAGGCTTTCACTATGTCCATAATTTGGCTTCATGTGGTACGCTAGTCGTCTAAACTTCCAAATCGGTCAACGAAGACAAAATGTAACATCAGGTAGCTAGTGTTAGTGTTGCTTATTTGTTATTGGAATCTAAATTGTTTTAGTGCCAAATACAGTATTCTGATAGATCACTAGTAGTTAGTATGTACTTGTCGATCACGTACTCAAGAGTGGAAAAAAGAAAGATAAATATAAACATCGTAATTAGTTGAATTGTTAACTGCTATTCATAGATATTGTCTGTTAACTCAGGAGGGTATATCTCAATATAACATTCGTTGTCATACATATCAAGGTTAACAGTATGCACACTAACTCATTTGATTTCATTCATGTTCCTATTATTCCTCTATTACGTACAACATCTTAAATTATGACGAAAGCTTGTTGCATCATATTGTCTTATTAATATATACTAGTATATGAGTACGCTAACTTTTAGGATACAAGAGTCTCCAAATTTTGTAATAATATTCTATAGCATCACACTTGGTCATTAGTATTGATGAACTCATGATTTTAATTTTGAATAATTCTATAAATTTACTTTAACATTGTACAGAGTAATAGTTATAGTCAAATCGTCTTATAATAAAACAGTTAATATGTTTAAACTGTAGTAGCATCATCAAAATGATAAGATGCATGATCATGATCAACAATAGGTCATGTATCTATGGCTGCCTCTGTTTTGGTTGACTGTTATCGTGGCTTTGATTTGGAGGTCAAATCAAGATAACAATGGACAAAAAACAGGTAAAGCCCTCATTTAATTTCCGCATATATTCCCACTCACAATTTTCATATTGCTTTATTAATTTGCATTACTTTAATTTGATTGTGTGTTGATAAAAGAGAGGCTAATTTCAAGAATCTCATGATGGTCCATTGAAAGAAATTCTTTTTGTGGCGAACCTTGCAAGTTATTCGTAAATTCTTATGATGAGATCATAAAAGCTTTGCAATATAATGTTTAATTTTTTGCAAGAAAAAATGGCCAATGGGATGGTTGAAGAATGACATGGAATCCAAACCCTTTAATATTTTGCAATTTGAGAATTAAATTAGATAATGGAGGTCCATTTACAACACATGTATATCCACTCTTTCTTAACCGTTATGCACACATTAGAACTTTTGGACTCTAAAATTGATCAGCAATAGTTTTACCAAATTCAATTTATATCAATAGAGATTGATTATTAGTGTTATTATTGTTATTGATAAAGAATGAATAAGAATTTACCATTGTGGGGAGATACTATCGGAAACCCCACACCTTTTGCTATGGTCAAACTAATCCTGTTAAAAATGTGAGCTGCAGCGCACCTATATCTTGCGACCTGCAGAACTGCCGACTCCACTTAAGCAGAGCAACAAACATCGGCTCCAGTTCCCCCAAAGAGGAGAAGGAGAAAGGAAGATGGTCATAATCCAAAGCAACGCACTTAGCCTCATACTTAGCACGCTTGTGATGGGCCGCTTTCCGCACCGCCTTACCTTGGAAAGACCCCCATTTCATAGCGCCTGGAGCTGGCATAAAATTAGCCAATCCTGACTGAGTCAATAGCAACGACTCAAATAACTGTGTAAGAACAACGAACATATATAACAATCGTAATATACCTTTCGTTTAGTTTTATCACATCCAATTCAATTGAGATTTCACAAAGGCTGTGTGCGATTCAACTTATCAAACAGTGTTTTCAAATCTGATCAGATTTATTCAAATCAAATCTAATCAGACCAGTTTCATTCAAATAACAATCAACGAATTTAGTCTAATTGTAGTTATTAATTCTAAATGCAGATGGTTTATCAATAAATCCAGTTCAGATCAAATTAAATTAAGTCCATTCAAATCAAATCAAATATGTTCGACTCAAATCAAATCAAGTTAGATGAGAAAAATGCATGGTACTCCTATTGCGTAGGACCAAATTCAGATACAATCAACCCAAATCACATAACAAAACTAAAGTTGAACAAAGTAGGCCACGCTTTAAGGTGATTAGTCAAAGGAGAAAACAGTTCTTTATAATATTTTGAAGGAATTGCAGAAGTTCCAAAAAAGCTCCCCAAAGTACTTCTCTATTTTAAAAGTCAAACTCAACTCAAAATTATGAATATTATATAATCATACAATTAGCAATTATACTTTTTTTCCTCGATCTTTACAAAATTGCATGTTGATTTCCTTTTTTTTTTTCTTTCGTCTTATGCATGCTTTTCAATTTCAAAACTTGTTCTATACATCATGCACACCTTTGAATTTAGAGAAACGATAGAAGAACTCCTTTTTTGGATAATTAGGACAAGACTTTAATTTTTTAATGCTAGTGTGCATAAATTTACAAAAGATACAATTTGTAATGGTGGAGATTGATGAAAATGTTCAATTATATTCAGTGGTAAACTAAATTGAAGGGGGGGGGGGGGGGGAGGGAGAAACTCATATATGAATGTCAAAATATTGATCTAAAAAATTGAGTTTGATCATTTTATGAAGAAAGAAAATTAAAAATTTATTTCAATTATTGCTACTCCGTATTTGGGTTTGTGATGAAATGCACCTCCTTTAGGCTTGCTATTCTACTTGTGAATGCAACTCATACCCCTTACCTATTATGTGAACGTTTCAACACCTAATATAAAGCGATAGAATTGAACCACATACAACACCTTAGAAAAATCCAAGAACGATGGTCATATAAAGAAAGGATAATATACAAATATAAAAATCGGATTGTTAGCATTGTCCACGTTGTGTAATTGGTAAGATAGTAGTAATCCATAATATTTACCATTTAGGTAAAGCATATTGGATAAATGTTTACAAAGTAGCCTTTTTGCCTTCCACTCACCAATTTCATGTATTATCCATTACAGCAATTTGTCTAAGTTCATTCTTACTCTAGGATTCGCCATTGGCCAACAATTACGATTAGAATGACAAGATCTATGATCACTTCTACTTTTAACTCTTTTCAAGTACATGCACCACTCTCTTTTTGGTGGCAAATTAAGTGACAATCTTAAAATAATGAAAAGCGTTAGTAATAAGTTAAGTTGAATTTCACCCGTGGTTAATGTTAATTAGTATTTTATGTTTTTTAGCATGGAATTATTTTGTATAGCCGGAATAATCCGAAGATATATACGACGACAAAAGAATGGCAAAGCGCTATCATGCATGAAGCCATAAGATGTTAAACACACATACATTATTTTGCATTCTGTATATAGCTCGAACTAATGAATACTACTTTTAATAATTAAAGTTGAGCGAGTTTCGTTATTTGTTCAACTAAGTGAATAAGTGATCATACATGGATGATTAATGCTCATTACAAAGATACCATTAATATGAATGTTGATTTATGCCAAGTACCAAACTTTAGACTAATTAAGTGCGGACCGCATCTGGCTGCAATACATATAAAATTACATTCTGATACTGTTGGTGTGTTCTCTACTAATGAATGGATGTGCTTCATGACGTATATACTGTGAATGAAAGACCTTGTTTTGTCAATATATGGCGCGACATATATATGACGATTATGAGTAAATGATTCAATTGGAGAAGGTAAAATTTGGTATGTTGGGCGTGATCTTGACACTTCACTGATAATAATCATGAATGGTCTTATATGCCTTCACTATCGATAAGAGTTTATAGTATAGGCAGAGTTCGGAATATTCCGGTAAAATTCGTTAAATTAGAGTTTAAATTGATAATTGAAGGTTGATATAAAGGACTTGCTAGAGTTGGAAATAAGAGGATTTAAATTCGAAACAACTCCAAAAAGATTCATTTTCTAACCACTAGCTAGGTCAATTCAAATTAAAATGATTATGAAAAGAACACAGAGAGTATTATGCAAGTCCCTGGCCTTTACAAAGCTATTTCTCCTTTTACAGAAACAAAGAAAGCATTTTGAAGCTTGAGACTATTTATAATTATTATGACAACAACTGAACGACAACTTTTGCATGTGACCGAACATCATTCATGTCTTATTCTCTCGTATATTTATCAGCATGTTTAGTATTTCGCTTCTAACTCTGATGTACAATGTTATTTTTTTTTAATTGAACTTCCTGGAGATTTTGGTTGTTTCCCAAAATTTTGCATTTTTTATACGTTGTATGTATTAACGGAGTATTTGTTATAAGCAACAAAACTCTCATCGGATTTTTGTTTTTTAAATTATTGAATTTTCTTTGAATTAAATACTTAAACCATTTTTAGGAAATTTTCTAAATATCAAAGAAAAAATTCTGAAGAAACAAATTAATCATAGCCTTAATCAATGATTACGTATTTTTCAAAGGAGAAAAAAAAAAGCACAAGAAGTACAAGACCATTAAAAGATGCATAAACGTACATGTGGGATCAGATACACCTTGATTTTTGGCATATGCCCTGGTGTAATTTGGATTATGGTTGTAGGATTAATAGTTGTCATATACTCCCTCCATTTCATTAGGTTCTTTGTATTTGCTTTGAATTACTCTCACATATTCAAACCAAATGTAAAGAACCTAATAAAATGGAGGGAGTAGGATTTTTGGAGTTAGTTCTATTCTCTCTGCAAAATTCTGAAGTAAATCAATCAATGAAAACAAATAAAATGGACTAGATCGAAATTTGAAGATGAACAAATTGAACTCAAATTTGTATCTTGAATCCTTTCCTCATTGGTACTTAAGTCCCTTGTTAATGTTTCATTTAATCGGTGTTCGTTTTGATACCTTCATGGTGGCTTAATAATATTGACAAGTAGAACGGAGTAATGACTTATTAATGAGTGAAACACAACTTCTACAAAAATTATTGAAGGCGTATAAAATTTCAACAAAAAAAATTGAAAAATATATAACATGACATGTTGAATGTAGCCACCAATATCAGAAAAGGGAATAAAGGCTTTGAACCCAGAACAACTTCGAAGATTGATCTCTTAGATCTTAACCACCACTAGACCTTTTTTACGCCTCATTACACAAGTTTAATATGATGTGAATCGATCAGCTTACTAGATGAATGGTTGTTAAAGATGAGTAGATGAGTAAGATGACTAACATAACCACACGACATAGTGACAATTGACAAAGACTCAAAATTCAACTCACTCTCCCATTTCTGAATTATGAGTTGTAAATTTGTGATCCCTACCTTAAAAAAATACAACAGGGCTTTATGATTGTCAACTGAAACCTGGTCCAATTTTCCCAGAAACTTCAATTCCACACCAAACCAACATTTCTTCCAATTGTCCCTAATCTTCAATTGAACCAATTAACACCACAAATTATATCAAATCCCAAGAAAAAAAAAAAAAAAAATCCCCAAATCAAATCAAACCCTAATTGTCATTTTCTTCAAAACCCACTAATACCCCTAATTGTAATTTTCTTCAAAAACCTTTCTTTTCCCACATCCTAATTGGGTATTTTTTTTCCCTTCAAAGATTCAATCTTTTTCCACCCAGAAACCCCCAAAATCATGAAAGAAGAGCAGACAATTCAACCCCAAAACCCTAATTTCCCTAATTTCTGGGGTACAACCCCAGAAGAAGAGTACTACACTCATAAGGGCATCAAATGTACCAAATCATACTTCACAACCCCAAAAACAAACCAAACCCTCTTCACAAGATCATGGCTTCCTCTTCACTCTTCTCCACGTGGGATCATCTGTATGGTCCATGGGTACGGGAATGACATCAGCTGGACTTTCCAAGCCACCCCAATCTTCCTTGCCCAAAATGGGTTTGCCTGTTTTGCCCTTGATCTCCCTGGTCATGGCCAGTCTGATGGGCTTAAGGGTTTTGTACCAAATGTTGATCTTGTTGTTGAAGATTGCATTGATTTCTTTAATTCTGTCTTGGAATTACCTAAATTTATGCATTTACCAGCTTTTTTACATGGGGAATCAATGGGTGGTGCAATTTGTTTGTTGATTAGCATGAAGATTAACAAATTAAGTGATGATAATGACAATAATCTTGTTAAAAAGGGTTTTAAAGGCGCGATTTTGATCGCGCCCATGTGTAGAATTTCTGATAATGTAAGACCAAGGTGGCCAATTCCTGAGGTTTTAACTTTGGTGGGTAAATTTATGCCTACATTGCCAATTGTACCAACTCCTGATATTTTGGACAAGTCTGTCAAAGTCCCTGAGAAGAAAGAAATTGCTGTAATGAACCCTTTGAGGTATAAGGGGAAGCCGCGATTAGGGACTGTTATCGAGCTACTTAGGGTTACTGACTACTTGAGCTCGGATTTAAAGAATGTGACTGTCCCTTTTATTGTGCTACATGGGAGCGCGGATTTGGTGACCGATCCTAATGTGAGTCGCGCTCTTTATGAGGAGGCCAAGAGCGAGGATAAGACGATCAAGATCTATGAGGAAATGCTGCATTCTTTGCTGTTTGGAGAGACTGATGAGAATGTGGCTTTGGTTAGGAGTGATATTCTGAATTGGTTGAATGATAGATGCAACAAGGAAACGGAATGATTGTTGTTGTATTTGGATACTTTGGATTGTTTGGTCTTTGAATTGGTTTGTAAAAAATGCTAAGAAGCCCTGCTGTTATTCTTTGCAAAAAAAAAAACTGTTGTATTGATATTAGTTTCTACCTGTGTACTGTACTGATGTTGTTTTCGAGCTTTTCTTTCCTGTCATCTGTTTGCATTTCGTCAATCTCTAGCCCTTTTTTAGGACCTATTATTCGATTCTGAGTCGTGATGATACCAATTAATCGTGTACCAGTGTCTGCTCAAGTATTCTTAATGCAAGTTACTCGCATTTTTGCTCCTCTTCTATTGGTTCCGCGTGCAATGTAGCAGCCCAAAACCTCGCCTGAATAAGAGGATTTCGATGCATTCTGCAGTTGAGCTAACGCGAACATATTCGCTTTTTGTTCAGTCGAGAAACATGTACTCGTAGTAGTTTTTTTTTTTTTTTTACAGATGCTACTATGGTAGTACACTTCACAGGACACAGATATATCAGTAATGTAGAGCATTCAGTCAAAGACAAGGCAGGCAATGGCAAATAAAATGTTAAAAAAAAAAAGGTCCTACCGAGACTTGAACTCGGGTTACTGGATTCAGAGTCCAATGTCCTAACCGCTAGACCATAGGACCACTTTGTTGTTAGTTGTTATGAGCAAATATATTTAAATATCCAAGCTGTTGTTTGATTAAACCAGACAAGATTTTTCGAAATTATAACTCGAAAGATTGATGCATCTGATCTAATCTAATACATCATAGAGGTTAAATAGAACTTTTTATTAGTCTTGTTTCACTTAATTGTATCACATCTCTATCTAGTAGTAATTTCTTTTTTTTTTCTTTTGATCTCTTCACCTCTAGTAATTCCTTACGGTATTTTGCATTGTTATTTAGTTATAGTCGGATGCATAGTGTTGTTCTCAAGTGTTGAACAAAAAGAGGAGTTGTACAAGTGAAACTGTTAGAAAACTCTAGAGCATCATTGAATGTTTACAATGTCTAGAAATGTTATTTAACATTCTAGTAACTAGCATTCTACAATATTCATTTAGATTATATGGAAGTTTATAAATAGACTTCACCTATACTCATATGTAAGGCAAAAATTCAAGAAGAATAATAATAATCAAGTTTCATATCAATCACCAACAAAAATGTAGTCCCCAAAATTCCAACAGAAACATTACTTCAAGACAACCTTTAAAATCAAAGTATAAAATATATCTTTGATATTCTAGATGTATATTTAACTTTGTCACATGTTTCCTGGCGCGCATAAGACGGTTACTAGACGACGATTCATGTTAGACAATCCCAAATCATTTTGGGAATAAGGCTTGGATGTTGTTGTTGTTGTACTCTTACACATTTCCGTGGATTGTTTTGAGGATGACATATAGACAAGTTTTAACTCGACTAGCCAACTAGCCACTGCCCTGTTATATAACATGAACGAGAATCGATTATCGGTCACTAACATGGACTCGGGAGGTAGTTGGAATCCCAAGCTCATACGTCTAACATAGTCATGCACTCATGCATCTCAATGTAACTCCAGATTGTGCTACAAGGGCGACAACATCCTGCAATTGTGAGAGTAGATCGGTCTACACATTACATAGAGTACCCAGACTGACATCGCGGCATGCGCCACAAATCACTGGGATACTGCGCTCCCCTTTGCTTAATTATGTCCATCGAAACAATAATGAACATCCTGAAACAGCTTCGGCCAAAGTGCAAATAATCATATCTGGAAAAGAATAGAAAGCTTCAAGAAAACGAACTATATTGAGTTTTCGCAAAAGGGTTTCTGACAAATTGTCACTCCAAAAATATATCTGAGGTCTGCAACTTGCTAAACTGTACAGGCCAACTTTCTCACATACTCCCCTAAGAGCATGGATAAATAACCAATGAACTGGTAAAACGAATAATTTCCTATCCTGTAAGACTATACCTCTATACCCTATACTTCTGAGAATTCCAACTTTGTACTCTATTCAGTATGCACGACCACGGTCATCTATTGTCAGGTATTGTTGTTCTGAATGCTAAGGCAAGAAGCACAGTCGTCTGTCCTTGACTGACACAATCATGCCATAAATAGGTACTGCAAATCTTCCACTGTAAGACGAGTCTGACGACTACCTGTTTCATCTTCCCCGAAACAAGATGCAACCAACTCTCTCTTCTTTTGCTGCACACAAAAAAAAAAAAAAAAAAAAAAAAAAAAAAAAATATTAAGAAATCATTTAGAATAAATGGTAAACATGGCAAGTTTATTAAGCCAAACTTCTTTTTTTGAGGGTCTATTGGCCAGAATTACACCAAAGCAATAGCACGAAAAAAAGAGGGAGAGGGATGTGTCTGATGTTTCTTACAAATAGAACTCACAATGTCTCACCTACATTACACATTAATAGAAAATTAATACTCTCAAACCCATTCATTTCTTCCCATTTTCCCTTTTCGTCTATTTCATCTTGAATCCCATTTCTTCTTTGGGCAAGAAATTTCTTCATAAATTTGATATTCCAACCCACAACACTGCACTTATGTTGCTCTTACCACAACATTTGGCCCAAAAAGAAATGGGAAGAAATGATTGATTTGAAGGAAATACTACCTCGAAAATCATTGAGAATAGCCAGTGGCCATCATAGAAACACCTGAACGAGACTCTAAACATTTAAAGCAACAGCAAAAGTTCCCTTCCCTTTCCTATTCTCCCAATAACTCAAGCATGGAGTCTTAAACTTATTTGCATAGATATAGGGAAGCATGTCACCCATTGAAAAGAGAAGATCCAAATACGATTGTTTTGCTGTGTCCTTGAGAAATTTCAGATAAAGCACTTTAACCCCATACTCACTGAACTATAGCACAAACATCAAAGGTAACAGAAACCATATATGTTAGGAAAAAGAACACCAGCTTTGCAATGCAAAAACAAAAAATTTCGGGCTGGAAGAATAGGGTTTAGGTGTTGAGCAGAATGAGGAAGCAAATTGTGAACAGCGCCTAACTTTAGGGAGAAATTAACTTGCATTGCATCAAGATGACAACATTGAGTACCTGAAGAGCTAAAATCCGATCTTCAACAGTATCTTTCACAGTCAGTCTCACAACTGTAACAGGACGAGTCTGCCCAATCCTATGTGCTCTGTCGATCGCTTGGTCCTCGGTTGTAGGGTTCCACCAAAGATCCAGAAGAAGAACATGACAAGCAGCAACCATATTTAGCCCAAGGCTTGCTGCCTTTAAAGACATGATCATAACAGACACCTGCAAAGAATTTCATAATCAAAAAAAAAAAAAAAAACTAATCACCAGAAATTTTCAACCCTTGGTTTCTCATCAACAACAACAACCAAACCTTATTCCCAAAATGATTTGGGAACCCTTGGTTTCTCATCGTCAAGTATAATCCATTTCCAACTGGAGCAATAGCTTAGGCCATCTAACATTCACCCTGTCCCAAAGTGGTAGTCGATATTCACTTCTACACAAATTTTCAAAAAAGAGAATGGACTAAAAGGTGCCAGGAAAAGTGCAAGTGAATATGTGCTGGTGAGAGCAAAGGACTTAAATTTAGGACATGAAAAGAAGTCAAAGTTAGTGTCTTAACATGGGAAAGACCAAGGACAAAAATAATACTCACTCCCTTCACTACTTATATCTCCCAATTTGGGAAACAAGTCAAAGTGAAACTCAACTTATACTCTTTCTTCTATATCTTCCCCATTCTGTTATTTTCACTCTTTCCTTACTACTATAAGGAACTACTTCTTAGAATGAGCTCCTTCTGAAGAAGAGTATACCAAAGTTAGCATATTACGAGAGAAGGCTTAGTCCTATCACTTGACACTTGGAGGATATTATGAAAATGAAATGCTTTCTACATGAATGCATTAAGGCCAACAAACTAAAGGGAGCGTTAGGTCAAGAGGAAAAGCAGAAAGTTTCAAACCTCTGGAATTGTGTTAAAGTCTTTCACAGCTTTGTCACGAGCAACAACAGACATAGTTCCATCCAATCTCCTGTACTGAATCGTAGATTCCTTCAGACACGCCTCAAGCAAATCCAACATACTTGTCCACTGAGAGAAGACAATAGCTTTCTCCGTAGCACCAGAACTGGCACTAAGTGGACCGTTGCCAGCAACAGAAATGTCATTATCAGGTATTGTCCTATGAAGCTTAGGCAGTGATTGAAGGACTTCAAGTGCTGCCCTAATTTTAGACGAATTAAAACTAGCAAGAGGAGGTCCGGCTGACTCTCCTTGATTAGAGGAACCAGAAGAATGCCACATTTGATATCCTTCCTGGCAAGACTGAACAGATAGACAACTTTTCAGTGTGCCTTTGGAGAAAACTGAGGATACATTGAGTTGCATTTTGCATTCTGTTACAGGGCACTGGTTCTCGTCACCTGTAAGGCGCTCAGAGATACACTGACTGCAAAATACATGACCACAAACACTGACGACAGCGTCCTCCGGAGGATCCTGCGAGATACAATATCAGCAACATCAGCAAGCAATGACAATAAAATCCTACCTATTTGCTACAGCACCAACAGATTCACTTTGCAAATTACGAACAGGTCATCAGGCATCTTAACTTAAAATCACTATGTTCACTGCAATTAAGAAAGAGAGGGGTGGGGAAGGCGAGAGACAAGGATAACACTAAAAACATATGTGAACGAGAGCTTCCTGGGATTAAAAAAACCAGGACTTAGCTAATTATCCATACGAATAACGGAACAACAAATACAATTTCAATCATGCTAACACGGTGCAACATGAAAAGTAACAGCCAAAAGGTCGGCCAATACAACATAAGATCTACCACTAGCTTTCGACAATTTCTTTTCATTATCAACAGACTTGAACAGTTGAAACCATGGTGAACACACATTCCACATAACTTCAAATCTGCTGCGAAATTTACAATGGCAAAATCTAAACATATATTCCACACTATATATGATCACTAGAAGCAAAGAAGGGGTCATATAATGGCATCACGACTAGCAACTAGATGAGGAATCCCCAATGTTTTAAAATAATTTAAGTTAGGCAATGAGTAATCCAATTCATGTAGATATAAGCCAATTAGTAGAAAATACGAGAGGAATCTGTAAGACATATCCGAAAGAAATTGTAACAGAATCCATTGTGCATGAAAAGAAAGCATAGATAATGGGTATTCTTTGATAAGCTTCAATATCAAAATAATTCCCAGCATAAATTAGCATGGACGTGAAACGAAATCTATTTATAAACCAAACTTGAAAGCAAATGGGGTTAAAGTATAATTTGACATCACAAGTTACCAACGTACATTGCATATGCCACATATTGCCAAAGAAGCTTCTAAGCAATTCAAAAGACCAATCTGCTGCTCCCGGGGAAGTTTCTTTGCCTCATGGATGGAAGATTTAAAAACTGAACTAGAACCATGGCCCTTAACCAGAAAGGGATGATCGCATGCTTGTCGAAGCCGTAAGAGCATCAATAAAATGTTGACATAATTTTGTTTGACCGTTCCCAAGGCCGCATATGCCTATAATGAAAAAATTAACAAAATCAGAATTGTCATAAACAACAAGAGGGATGGCAGTAGAAGGGAGCTTCAAAGCAATTGCAGCAAAAGTCTCCAATAAACTTTACCTATATGCTTGCACTTCTAGCCTAATGTCATGAACAGCTGTTATAAACACTACTTATGTGTCATACACAAGCAACACAGTGCCAGACTAGACACAACATTGCATATCATAGTAAAGGACCAGAGATCATGATTCATGCCAGTCAAGGTTATACTACCACCTAAAGCCAAAACCCTTTTTTTTTTTTTTTTGATAAGACAGGATACCAATATATTCAAATGAACACCAAGGAACCTCCCATATACAAAAGAGAGCTAATCAAGCTCTAGGACTACCTTGAGTCAAGTGTCAATAGAAATGTAAGACTTGACTCCAACTATACAACATCCTCAAAATCGTAAGTTTGTAATCTTGGCGTGTCAACATAATATCATCGAAAATGTGATGATTTCTTTCTCTCCAAGTACACCACCAAATCGCTATTGGAATCATCTTGCACACTTCGGCTAACCACCCGTTCTTAATTCTCCTTTTCCAAAACCCTTATCAAAAATCTATCTTACAAGAATTCCACATTAATCTAACTCCAAACCCAAGGTGCACATTTGATGTTGCATCCTCTCAAGATTATGCTACATCTAAGCAGTCAAGACATGATTTCAATGAAAATTTATAATCTTGGCTGTTAATCAAGAGAATCCAATAATACAAGGTTCAGCGATGAAGCTTTAACATTTCCAAACGACACGGTACCTTAACAATCAATGAAACGCTCACCCAGACACCTTGTCACACTGCCACAATACCGTAAATGCTAAGTCGCTAACATAGCCATTTTCAATACTAAGAACGTCATATGCAAGTCATAGTGTTGATCGATTCACACATAATGACATAACAAAAGTAGAAAATCTACAGCAGAACCTAAACCTTTAATCTTAAACATAAATTACACGCTTGTATAAACTAAATTGATCAGGGGCTGGAGCTAGAATAGATGGTCGAGACTCAGTTAAGACACGAAACATGCTTGACCTCTGACTGAGAAACAAGCTTAATCTTGAATGGTGGCAACAACCCCAAATATCACCAACTTAATTCTCAAAGCATGGGAAAACTGTGCCACACCATATGAATCCCACTTTAGACAAGTCTGAGATCCCTAATCACAAAGATTCCAAATCTAATAGGGAGTCTCTTTCTTGAGCTATTTTGAAGGGGACTGTAAGAGCATCAACTTTATCCTTTAAGTATAATAAAGAAGGCCTTTCGCACATGCTATGTTACAACAATAAACAGGAGATTATGGTTAAGAAATTAGAAAACCCAAGACTAGACACATACTTGAAATTGGGCCCGAGAGTCAGCTTCCAGTCTAGTGTAGAAATCACGCTCCTCCAACGAAAATTCCACTTTCTTAAGCTTCACAGATTTAGGTGGCAAATTTATAATTGGTTCCCCATCAAGAAGTGTACCTACAAAAACATTCAGCCATGAAAGTAATTGAGAAATTTACAGTCTAACCTGACATACAGTAGCCTGCATAAAGAGCTATACATTCTGTAAACTCTATAAATTGATGGAAGCAAACACTTGGAGGTAGAGAACAGAGAGAAGATAAACACTAGCAGTTAGCGTTACAGAACCTTACACAACCAGATAAAACGGACTACATAAAGAGCTATTCATTATCCAACTGCCATCCAGCACATAATCAACAAAGATGGTTTTCCCAGTTTTCCCATTCCCCATTTTGATTCCTTGTCAAAGACTCACTATTCGTTGGCTTCGGAATATGATGAATGATATAAAGCAAAAATACTCACAAGGCTGTTTGTGCTTCTTATGTTGTAAGGTAGCAGTCGGCCCATGCAAATCGTAACGCATTTTCATTTTAGGTCTCTCAGAGACATTTTTTTTCCCAATGCGTACATCCAACCCCACTACCTCGCCATATGCGGTGGGAGCCTATTCAGTCATTAGGGTAACGACGGTTTGGTGGATAATGATAGGGCTTAACAACTAGTTTATTTTTATTTTTTTAAGCTCATTTATTTTCCAACCAAAAGGGAAAGGACGGGTATGTAAAATGTATAATTAAGAAATTAATAATGTATAATCACACAATTCCTAAGCCCCAATTTTGGCATATAACAACAAGAGGTAGAGATATCAATAATCAACACAAATTGAATTCTACAATAAAGCAAGAAGGTAACAAAAGAAGAACAAGATATTTTGTGCTTCATGTATACTCCCTCCATCCCAACTCAAACACCCCATGGGCCTTTTGTATAGGAATAAGGAAATTTAATAAAGAATGTAAAGTGGTTGTAGTAGAATAAAATTAGCAAAAAAAGTACGAGAGAATGTGATGATCAACAAAAAGTAGGAGAAAGGATTTGAAGATTAACAAAAGTACGAGAGATAAGACATGTCCTAAATAGATGGGATGTTTGGGTTGGGAGTTGGGACATCCAAATAAGGAATGGTTTTTGAGTTGGGTTGGAGGGGGTATACTATATGCTCATGTCTAGGAAGGAACAATGTCTAACATTGATAATACGAAGTGTACCGAGTTTCTTTTATTCTGATTAAAAAAAAACAATTTATATCACTCTCATACTTGTTCAATTTCTTTGCGCTGGAATGAAGGTTAAAAACATACTCCATGATATTCAAATATAGTCTAAAAGTCAACTAAACATGTGCTTGAAGTTTTAGGAGGATTCTTTATCATGAACCGCATCACTCTTTTGGATATTTATACAATTTCTCCTTATCTGGAGATATCGCCAGCTAAACCTCGATTTTTTCATATCCCATTGGTGTCATCTAGATTCTAGTTCACAACAAAGCTGCTGCTGCTAATGTTATCGCATACAAATACTCTATTCTCTGGCTTTTTATGTATCCAGAAGAAAGACTATCTAGGGACATCTACAAGGGGAGATTTGCAAAAATATCTTAGAAAAAATAATTAGAAACCCCACCACCACCAACTTTCTCATTTCAAATTTTATTCCAAATCTTTCAATGATTAAGATTATACAGCTCTGTTGATCATAAGAACATTCTCTTATCCAGAATAATGAGATTATAAAGATTGCTACAAAAATTCTGAATTCGGTATTCTAAATGGTACACAATTTGTAGGACCACCCACAGGCACAATTCCGTACTCACTCCTAGAAGACTTGTTTTTTTATGGGTGAATTTAATTTTATAAATCAATACAGAATTATGGATAATAAAAAGAACATTACAAACAAGGGAAGAGTTGAGGATAAGTAGTCTACCCAACCACAAACCACAACAAGATCATCGATTCATCATCCCCTAACTAAGAAGCCCCTCTGCAGTGCCAGCATACTCTACGGCTTGTTTGGTTAAAGGCAATTAATCAAAGAAATAGATCTTGTACGAAATTTTGGCATAATTTGTCCTAATCGGGAAAAAGGTAATGGATTAGCATGGAACTTCCTTCATTTTCTCTTATAGTCCTTTCCATCTAATAAAGCTAGGTGGTTTTGCTGTATTGGGAACATACATACAATATGAAGTTCATTACCACCTCCTTTGTAGCTTGTCCCGTTTTGAGAACAAGCTTTCATTTCATTACCTAAAATGACTACTTCATACCAAAAGAGCCATTATAGTACTGCACTACTGCCTAGATAGAGCACTTGGTTGAAGTGGCACAGGACTCAGTCATCTTAAGTAGGGGTCTCGAGTTTGATCTCTACAAATGCAGGAACGTTAAAACTCTCAAGGAGAGTTTTGCCAGGCTATGTGGTCCTACCCAGCTGCATCCAGAGTTCCAGACTAAACCGGATGGGAAAACCAAAATCTACATTAGTAGGCATTTACGGTTACTTTATGCATTTAGCAAAATCATAAATATTGCCCGATCTTTCGATATTGTACATATTATATTGTACATATATATAGTACATTATCAGTCTTAGATAGTTATAGCTGAAATGACTTAAAGGGCACAAGAAGGTATGTACTCATCCCTTAGCGGACTGGTTAAATACTCAGCTTCAAAAAGCTCCATTTTATAGAGCCCAACATAAGCAACCTGAATGCAATTAGCCAAACCAAGTGGAGATCAACTTGGTTTTTTTTTTTTTTTTTTTTTTGAAATAATTACAAGTAAATGTTTAGAGAAAACAAAGCCTGTAACAATGTAAGAAGTCTAACCTTTAGTGCGGCGTAACATTATAGTCTTCAAGACAGCTTGCAACTTTATGTACCCATTAGTTGGATCTCTGGTAATTGGGAGCTTAACGTTGTAACAGAATGACTTGTAAACAGAATATGGCTCATATCTGAGAAATCTGAAGTAGCTATAGAGATCATCCACAGCATTTTGAATAGGAGTCCCTGACAAGCACCATCGACGTTTTGCACGAAGACCCCAGCAGGCCTGGGCAACTTGAGTCCTGTAATTCTTGATGCTCTGGGCCTCATCTAGAACAACTCTGAACCATCCCACCCTTGCAAGAGGGCGGGAAGCAGACTCTAGTAATCCATTGTCTACTCCTCTCTTAGAGCATCTTTTATCAGATGTTGAAGTGTGTTTTCTCTTCTTACTAGGAGCAGCAACATCTGTTTGCAGTTTTCCTTTATCATTACCATCTTTTTCAGCCACAGGTTTCGAGACCTCCATGCTCACAATAGAATATGTAGTAAGAACAATGTCATAATTTGCTAGTTCATAGGGATCCTTGGTCCTGCTGCTCCCATGGTAGATACAAACAGAAAGCTTGGCCTTGTCTGTCACCTTATTTCTCAATTCATCATCCCACTGCCTAAGCACACTAGTAGGACATACAATAAGGGTTCCGCCAGAAGGCCTTCCCCTTACAGAAGAAGATGATAGAGCCCCTTTAAAAGATGCTCCATTGCTGACTTGTTTGTTATCTTCCTCATCCAAATCTAGCATTTCCAGCTCCCCTTGCTCTACTCTCTCTGTTGTCCTTGCCAAAGGAGCTCTTTCCGTAAGAATAAGAGCAATGGTGGACACTGTTTTTCCTAGGCCCTGAGTAAATGAGAAGTTTTTTTACAAACAAGTACATAAATAATAAAGCAACAGAAACTGTATACCAGGAGACATATGCCTATACCTGATCATCTGCCAAAATTCCTCCAGAACATTGCAAGGAGGTTTTTTCTTTATGCATCATCCATGACAATGCAATCCGCTGTAGAAAAAAACTCAATTATCCCCATAGCGTGGCAGTAACTAAAATGCAGAAGGAAATAACAGGAACTAGCAAAGGACATATCTCCAACTGAACAAACATGAAGGTAATCTACATGAGAGAGCACTTAATCGTTAAGAAGATAGCGCTGAGAAGGAGAAGCATTAGAAATCCTTGATTGAACCAACAAAAACACCCTTAACTTCAGTAAGCTCTAAGCAGAATTGAAAGTTTGAAACTCTAACCTGGTGCCTCAGAAGAGGTACTGCCAAAACACCATCAGGCGGGGTAGCCTCCGACTTAGGTTGTGAAAGATCCTTTGACAAACATAAGTGAAAACAAGCCTCAGATTATGCAAAACTCAAGAACATTCAAAAAATGTCGTATAAGTGCAACTCAAGCAACAAGCTTCAAAACAGTTCAACCAGTCACAAAGCAAGGAGAAAACGAAATATTTCTCATGATGTCAGCAACATCTTTTTGATTAGCTAGAGGAGGACCTTGTTAGCAAATGGAGTGAACTATTAGCTATTTAAAACAGTTTAGAAAGAAAAAATCGACAAACGAGTGGATCACCGTGATTACATATTGGTTCAAAGTTAGTCCACATGCAATAAACTATTAGCTACACTGAGCAGTAATACAGGAATTCCTTCTTGTAACGTGTCAAACTCTTACCACATAAAATGACCAAAATCTAATACGCACATCATGTATATACAAAGAGGCGAAAAGACACGGACCGTATAGCCCACACAAAGATAACTCCAAATAGATCCACCAGACAGCTATACTGTTTTATTGCCCCAAAGAGTGCAATAGAAATTATCCAAACAGAAATTCCGGAGACAAATTTATAGTGCATAAGTTAATCTAGAAAACCACAACAGAGCTACACGATCCACGGAATGATTACGGATTCCTTTCTCTCAGATCAGCAAAAAGTTTACCTGCACTACCGCTTGAAATATCAAACGTTCATCAGTTGCCTTCGCTCTGGTTCCACTTATACCTACTTGATGAAATGAGGTAGCCGATGGTGAACACACAGGGGAAAATGTTGAGAGATGTTGAGTTACAGACTTTCCATGAACTGAAGAGTGTCGCATTCGCACAGGCACACGGAAATCTTCAATTATGCACACATCATCGTCGTCGTCATCAGCCGCACTGTTCCTGTCATCCGACAAACTGGCACCATGCGCCTCATGAGAGCCGCCAACTGGATTAAGTTCCATTTTTGCAGCTTGTGGAACAACCTCAACTCCTTTCTTGATACACGAGGCCCCAAATCTGGCAGAAGATACTGAACCATTTAACGAAGGTACATTGGTTGGCTTTCTGTCAGTACCCGAACTACGATGATTTTCAATTGGGCGACTGGCTAGACCTCCAGAATTATGAGTTCCAATGAATTTCTTAACGCCAGCACCATAAAAACGCCCATCAAAAGCAGCCTCTTCACTTATTCGGCAAGACGTATCCTCAGAACTGTTGAGTAAAGCTAATCTATTGTTCTTTTTGCTTTTCACTTCAACAGCTTTAACGCACGACTGATCCATCAGGGACCAACCAAACGGCTCTGCTGAAGCCTCATCTGTAGTTGTACTACTACTATCAAAAGCACTAACAGTGTCGACTTGGTCAGCAGTGTATTTGTCATGGAGGATTGGGTCAGGGCTCAGGCCATCCAAAAAATTGTACACTGGAACCTCAGATGCAGTAACATTAGCAGCTCCCACCTGAACACCTACGGTCGGTTTGTTATCAGTCCATGAATGAGGAGACTGAGAATCATCTAAATCACGCTTGATGACATTCTTAGCTGCTTCATTTGTCACCATCATACCATTGTTCACATCATTGGGGTTTCCACTAGGGGTTGAACAACCAGCAGACATATTATATACAGCCAACCAATCCTGTGTAGACTGAAAAGAATCTGTCTCCAAGGAGTTCGAGGACTGTTGCAAACCAAATTCAATGTCGCTTTTCCCAAAAGAAGCTCCATCAGCTTGAGTTAACAATTTAGACTGAGGTAGTTCTAACGAAACTTGCTCCAGAGCCTCCACTGTTTCAGCACTACTTTCACTTGCAGCACCGTATCCTACCAAATCCAAAAACCACAATGAAAGATTAATGCAATTCTTCTATGAGACGCCAAAAAGATTTTAAGTTTATACAAATAAAGTAAGACACCATAGCATAGAACTAAGTAACAAATATACTAAGAGTGAAGTATTTAATCATCCATTTCAATCATAGTAGAACTTCAAGTTCACCAAAAAGTTAATAATCTCCTTAACACAGCTACTACACATCCTCAACAGTCGACGTTGCCAAACAATGATCTATTAACAAAGCTTAAAGAAAGAAGAGACTTTATGAGCTCTTCCAGAAACTCAGACAGATCACAAGATTGTAAAAAGAAGGATCTAGTAAGACTAAACCATGCAACCAGTAAGGAACACTTTCTACATATCCTTAACAGAGAAGACCTACATCCATGCTGAAACGAAAAAAAAAAAAATGCATAATTTATGTTTCATTCATTCATAAGAGTCAGTAGAACTCCCACAAGATATTGATTGACCGCTCAAAGCTCGTGATGTCATGACCCAATCCAAAAACTAAGCCATACATGAGGAACTGTACCCTCAATATTAGTCTCCTCAAAACAATACTGCATAGAACAACGATGCACCAAAACCAAAATGCCAATAGTCTAACAAGTATCACATCTGAGGATCACACAACTCTGAATCTTACCCTGCTGAAGTTGTAAGTCATCATAGTTAACTACATGAACAGCTGACATATCTTCCTGGGTATTGTCCATTGACGGATAAAATGGGTTAATCTGCATAGCAATGCAAATAGTATTATTAGGAAACTTATCGAAGAGCATAAATATACATGAGAAAATACATCCCCCAATAAAATTTACAACAAGATACTCTGACTCGCTACAACCCCAGCGTGTCAGATACAACATTTCATTTAGGCCAAAAAAAACATAATTTTTTTATGTATATAGTTGACATCCCATGGCGTCTCACCCCCATGATGTCTTTTTGTAATTGGGTATGAAACCCCTTGGTGTCCTCTTTTGAATATAATAATATTCTACTTATGCGAAATAAAAACTGTCTGTGACCAGCACCTACACGTCTAAATTCCGACACTTTCAGCCTATTCAGAGTAACATAGATAAGATCAATCAAAACATCGAAGAAATACATTAATTGAAGAATTTCAGAGAAAAAGTCTTACAATGAAATTCAAGGGTCCAAAAGAAAAAGACAGTCGCAGTACTAACCAAACGAGTAATAAAGAACTACAATTCTCACAGATTTACCTTCGACCGTCTATGGCAAAGAATAAGTAAAGAAAAAGAAAAAAAACAATGTGAGTATGTGACATAGAGAATCAAAAAGTATGTTAATCTAATCAGTAGTTATTCTAATATGCAGGCACCCACACATAAAGAGAAAGAGAGAGACTACCATCCTATGCAAGCCCAAACAATCACAAATCTAAATAAACTATTAAAACCAGCACATCATATAGAGCAGAAGCGCAAATTCTAAGAAAGCAAGACAAATATTGTTGCTCCAGCCTCCCATCAATTTCAAATACATATAAGCAATAGACATTCTATTACTACTTTCTCACCTTCATCCACAGATGAGCCTACCAGTTGAGAGAGAGAGAGAGAGAGAGAGAGAGAGATTGAAGAGGAATGAGAAATTTATGATGAGTTTTAGAGACGTTTAAAGAAGAGGCAAACCCACCAGAATTTATTACTTTCATTAAACTTGGATAGTAATGACAGACCTTAAAAAGACTTTTTACCATATTTAGGGGTAGGCACGAGAAATGCTCACAATACAGCAAGATTCTCGTGTATATTTTGATCAAATCAAAAGAGATCCTTGCGTATACAGAAACACACCAAATTTAACACAAGAATAGCCCGCTGCCTCAAAGGCCTCCACTTATGACGAGACAAGGGGGTCAAATGTTCGCAGGCTCGCAGCCCAACATGTACATGTTAGAAAAAGAGGTTGCATCCGGATGACCCAAAATGACAAAAAATTGCATCGAAAATTCAACCGACTACTACTTCAAATAAGCAACTCAACATAGTCAGTTTGTTTTATTCCCTCATTTTCCAAAGCCAGAAAATAGCAAGTCTATGGCCCAATTAGAAACGGAAAAAACACAACTTATTGAGTTCAAAAGAAAGAGAGGGATATGTTGGAAGTCTAGAGCAACCTGAAAGTACAGGCAATTTAGTATCATAGAATCGCATGCTAAAAAAAAATCAGATAGTCTCCACATAAATCCAGATTAAACAAGTTAATTAACATAAAATAAGTTCAAATAGAATAACAACATCTTTAACCCCAGTGCCTTAAAGGCTCCCGCCATAAGGCGGGGTAAGGGGGAGTCAGATGCACGCAAGCCTTACCCCTATTGAAACATAGAGAGGCTAGGCACGGATGACCCAAAATGAAAATTGCTTCGAGAATCGCACGGACTGACTGCTACTTCACAAAATACAAAGCACAGACAGTTTTATGAGCCATTTTTCTTTATTCCATTATATACCAAAAACCAAAGAATGATTAGTCTTTAACATTTCACTAGGAAATCTTCTTTTAACTCATAATTACAATTCTCCTACATTTCTAGAGGTGCATTGGTGGTTTAAAACTTGTTTTATTGTGAATTTAGCGCCTTGATTATGCAGTTTCAACTTCTCTGAACTCGAGGTGTCTAATAGTGATCTTTTCTAGAAACAAAAACTATACTGCCACAGGAACTTCTAAACTTTCTGAAGCTTGACTTGAATTTGTCTAAACTTATCATTAATCTACACTATTTTAAACTTTTTTAGAAGAAGAAAACCAAAAAAAGCACAAAAAGTTGGAAGAGAATAGATCCTTAGTCACAACTTCTAAAATTGTTATACTCCCTCCTACCGAAAAGGATCTCCCCCTTTCGAAAACAGTTTTTGGGTAGGTATGTTTGGAGCTACTTTTAGACCAAATGAATCGTTCACTTGTTGTAAAATTTGGTACATATTCTATTCTGCATTTTATTCTACCAACTCCACTTGATTTTAAGGTAAACAGGTCTTTCATTTGGTCTAGAAGTAGCTCCGAACATAGCTACTCAAAACGAAAGGGGGAAATCTTAGTGGGTAGGAGGGTGTATGTACTAAATCAATCATCCTTTCACATTAGAATTAGAATCATATTAAAACCGACCTACCTCTCTAAAGACAAATGGTAGTGCACAAGCACAACAAAAACATAGACTCAAGTCTCCAAGTAAAAGCATCATCATGAAAGGGCAATAGAGGAAGGACAACTGTAAAATAACTATACGCTCCTTCCATCTAAAATGGAATGTCACATAGATGCCACGGTTACTATTGAAATGTTAAATTATCCTATCTTATATCTTTATATAAAGTTGGGTCGAGTGAGTGTGGATTGATAGCTTACAAATAAACTAAGGTTCACACGTTAAAATTTAATGAGGCTAGAAAATTGTGCGTATTCTAATTAGTGTAGAGAATAAACTGGGCACACCAAAGTTGTAATAAGGTAGATAATTTAAAGTTATGGCAAATAGAAATTCTTAATTAAGATATGCACATCATTCTTATAAACAATGCAAATAAACTTCCAAGTTACATCTGCTTTTTTTACCTAAATATACAGTCTTATCGTGTGAAGCACGAGATGCTCTCTATATTACTAGATTATCTGGATGTTACAGTCTAACTCTAATCTTAACGTTACTTTGAACCAAGGAGCACAATAGAACATATACCATATACTTCTCTCGTCTTTAAGCTCTGCACACCCAGATTAAGAAGCAATTAAACCTCTCTTTTCTTGATCTCCCAATATCTCTTAGTAAACTGACTTCTCAAGTAGCACCCTTATCTCATAGGTTGATGGGTATTAGATATAGTGAAATCCATTAGTAAAGAGGACACTGGGAGGAGATTGAGACTTGGAAAGTAGCAATGATTTTTTCAAACCCAAAACATAAATTAGAAAGGACACTTCATCAGTTTGAAACATGAATTATTCAGAAACAGAGGGGAGTATAAAGATTATAATCCAGGAGATGTCATTGCCCTATTGGAAGCTTGCTGACAATTTACATCAGTTCCAACGTCACTCAGTATCATATAGACGATGCAATTAAATCATTACAAAACCAAAAAAAAAAAAAAGATACAAAGAAGAAAAATTGTAACCAAAGTATGAAAATTGTTATCAAGGTCTGATAAAGTAGCAAAGAGAATGTGAAGGATATGAGAAAGGGGAGGAAAAAAGAAGAGAAATATAGATCTTTCATAAATCATAAGGAGTAACTATGAAGGTAAGAAAAATGCTTGCATCAAAGCTAAAATGCAACCAACCAATGGAAAAGAAACAGAATTGAAAAAAATAAATATTAAGAAAATAACCAGATGTTCTTCTTTGAAAAGGACAAGTTTTCCATACGGGTTAGTAATGCATGTCAAAATTCAACCCTTAACTACAAAGGCAAAAATGGTAACTAGGACGAGAATCACATGTTCACAACATTGGCAAATTAGCACCAGGCTGTCATAAATTGGCAAATTTAGCAACTCCCCAACATAACGATGACAGTGTTTCTGCATTTAACTCATCATGTTCGCGAGAGTACAGATGGTAAACTTTCAACTAACATTTCTAACAACATTTCAGCTTTAAAAAAAAAAAAAAAGAAAAGAAAAGAAAACAACACTCGTATACAACAACATCTTTACCCCAATGCCTTCAAGGCACCCTCCATAAGGTGGGGTAAGGGGGGGTCGGATACACACAAGTCTTACCCCTATTGTAAAATAGAGAGGCTGCACACGGATAACCCAAAATGAAAATTGCTTCGAAAATCACACCTACTTCACAAAATAAGAAGCACAAAGAGTTTTATGAGCCATTTTGTTTTATTCTATTATATCCCCAAGCCAAAGAATAATTGGAAATGGAAAAAAAACACACTTGTATACCATAACAAAAATTAAAAAAGGCTTAAGGTGGTAAGGACATGTGAGACAGAAACTAACCGATGCGTGGTCACGCGGCTTGAAGGGTGGAGAAAATATAAGAGTGTAAGGGGGCGGGAATACCTAAAATGAGGTGGATAAGGATGATTGAAAGCATTAGAAATCAAACGAAATATGGTATTGGAGAGAGTGGAGTGGAGAGTAAGAATCCATGTGGATGACGGGTTCAACAATCAACATAACCATTTCTTCTGCGTTTTATGTTCTTCGTTTTATTTTCAAAAAGATTCCCATGCATTTAAACCTATTGGTTGTCGGTTTTCCCTATACGCTTTACTTGTTTCCCTTGATTTACGTAAAAACAAAAATCTCTTCTTTTTTAAAAACCCTCGTTTGTTTAAATATTATGTACTTATTATCCACATCTTTGTTGATCTCTCTCTTACGATGGTTTCCTATGACAATTTATGTTAGAGGACCCAGAATCATTGTGGGACGAAGGCTTTATCGTTGTTGCATATACCAAAACTAGAAACTATTAGCAAACTACTAACATGACAATACTTTTGACTAGGTTACTTACAAGAAAATACTCCGGCAGATATGTAACACCACCCGCCGCACCCATCGTCACTCGTCAACAAGGAAAAGAAAAGATCCTATCAATTTAGTCATTGCGGAATTACTAATTGATGAGACACATAAACACAAGTGATACTTAAGAACATCAATACAACAAACCTTTGCACTTTAGTTAATTGGACCTAATAGCAAACCATGAAAAAAATCTAATATCCACGTCTTTTCTATGCACTCCAAAAGCTTCCATCAGTCCTGCCTCATCACCATGGCACACTTTAGACCTTTTCTTTATCATACACTCTGTTTTGAAATGCCTGAATAAAAGAAAACGCAGCCGTAGGTGTGCATCTTGTGTTTATGAAAAAGTCATTGGCAGTCCCCACCTCCAAACTGATACACACTCACAACTTCTACCAAATAACCTGATCAAAAGGGGAGTCGAGTGAAACAAGTCGAGGAAAAGTTGTAGCATCTTTAGCTTCTCTTTACCTAAGCATTTTCTAGAAGTTAACTTGTTCTTCAATACCACACTATTCAATGTCCCAAAGACTTCCAAGGTAGATGGCAATGGCAAAGAGCCTCTCCACATCAGTCTTCAACACCAAATTAAAAGCAATTAAGATCTCAGTAACTCGTAGACAGCAAACTTGAAAAATCTATTTCAGATATTGCGTAAAAGGAGACGTGAAGGTAGTGTTTTCTCTCATCTTAATATTGTTCATTTCTGCATAACTTTGTCTGAATTTGACTGGAATTCGAAATGAGACAAGGGATTGAACCGATGCTCTCCTGTTTACTGACTATACTTCTTAAAATGATTTCCATAAATTAGTAGGCGCAAATATGGGAACCAGATTTGGAAATAATTCAATGTTATACATGTTTTTTGCCAACGTGAAATAGGATACACAAATATTTTCTAGAGACTATCATACATTGGGTACTGATTGGAGATTGATAGATTTTCTGGCTCCTCTTATTTCAGCAAGTGTGCTAAAGGGCAGTTCGATTACCTACCCTCAAGAGAACACATCTAATGCCTCTTCATAAGTTTTTATTTACCACTTTACCTTAATAAACTTAAATGTTCATTTCCACAAAAGCTACCTTCCCGCCACTTTAAATAGATAGCTATCATTGGTTCCAGGCCACAGCAATAAAATAACTTACTATATCTACTATCAGTTATTTACACTTCACGAAACACGAGCTTCAGAACTTCTCTCTTGCTCCCTTCGAGCCAAAAGACATTAATCGTCTCAATCAGTGAAGACTGAAGAGCCAAGTTCAGCCTTATCTAAACCCAAGCATCGATACAGCAGGTGCTAAATCTAGTCTGTTCTATGCCATCCTAGATACAACCAACGTGCAACATGGCTATCCAAAAGATAAGATCCCCCATATAACCATCAGCCGGCCACAACCAATATACGGCCAAATGAAGAGTCTAAACTAACTTAAGTTAGCTTCCCTGCTACCCCGTAAAAAAATACTCGAAGATAGCTACCCCTATAGCTCCCAAACACCACATCCGATCATCCAACAAAACCGTCATTGTGAAGGTTCCTCATGGATCATTTCCCCTCAAATTACGAGCTAAGCAAACCCGCGTTCTACCTTATCAAACCAACTAATCACCAAAGCGCACAGAATTCGAGCTAGAATCAAAGGTGCACACCCAAAATTCAGCCCTAACTTCATCATTACGCAACTTAAACACAACAAACTACAATACTACATTAAAACCCTGATGATAAAAAAAAATTACAAGTTACAGCAGAATTCAGTTCTCTACACTACTGGAAAACTTCACAAATACAGCAAAAATTAACAAACAAAAAAGAATTATACCGGTAATTCAGGCAAAGTAGATTGTTCTTGTTCGGGTTCGGGTTCGTTGAGAATCGTGAAGAACGAGTCGAAATCGATCGCAATATCATCATCAACATCAAAATTACCAACACCATTATCATCAAAAAACCCAGAATTATCAATATCACTCGAAAAATCATGATCATAACCATAATTATTATGATCATCATACTTCATATTTCCGAAATTAAAACCCTTATTATCTTCTGCCGACGACGCCGCCATCATCATCGCCGGGAAAAAAATATTCAATCAAAATTTCAAAATCAAGCAAAGAATTTTTCTAATTTGGGATAAAAAGGCGAAGAATTACTACGGAATTATCTGATTGTTGTAGTAGTTGTAGTTGTAGTTGTAGTAGTAATTGGGTGAAATTGAGATCATTCTCCATATAAATTGAAGCGTAAATTGGAATTTTCCGAGTCGGAGTGTGTTTAGGTTAAAAATTGGGGGAAATTTCTCTGAGGTTTCTGGTAATATGTCAAGGGAAAAAAAAAAAAAAAAACAAAAAAAAAAGACCGCCTTTTTCTTTCTTCACTTTAATAATTAATTATTATTATTATTATTATTATTATTATGAGTAATTATGTAATTTTAAATCCCACGTTATATAGAGGGAGGGCATGAGGTGGTGGACGAATAATTATAGTTTCCAATTTTCCATTGCTAATCCTATCCTAAGGCAAATACTACCGTACCCTGGGGGTACGAATAGAATGGTACCCCCTGGGCTTTTTTCGAGTTGGGCTTCTGTTTTTAGTTAGATTTAAGGATAGAGTGTTTTTAAAGCCCAACCAAAAGAAACAGAAAAACAAAAGGCCCAACCCATATTCACTCCCCTTCCCCCTTTATTTTCTCTCTCTTCACATACCCACCCACCACCACGAACCACCTAATCACCGCCGGCCACCTTCACCGACCACCACCCCACGCGATGCCACCACCACCATTCGGTGGGCGCCGCTCCGGCGACCCCACGGCGGACCCCATGAGCCCGCACCATCGCCCTCATCGCCCTCCACTTACTCTTTTTCTCATTTTCTCTCTCCTCCTTCATTCCCTTCCCCAGCCCCTATTCTCGACCGCCACCACCCATAAACCCACCCCCGGCCCTCGCCCTACGCTTCCGACCCCAAGCACCACCATCATCCCCTCAAATAAGTAATGTCAAGTGAGATCGAAAAAAAGGGAGGGGATAATAGGGGAGAAGGAAGGGGCGGCGGTGTCGTGGAGTAGCGGGGGGAGGGTCGATGCCGGTGTTAGTGGTGGTCGGCGACGGCCGCCGGCGGGGATGGGGTGGTCGGGTGGGGTAGGGGGGTTGGCGGAGGAGAGAGAAAAAGGAAGGGGAAGGGGTGTTTTTTTTTTGTTTTTGTTTATTAGATTTAATCTTGACTATTGATCTAAATTATTCACTTTAAAACAAAAATCGTTCATTTTAACACAAATTAGTTTTTGTTTTGGGATGAATGATTTTTGTCATATGATGATTAGTTTTTGTTCTGGAATGAACGACTTTTGTTTCAGGATGATTAGTTTTTGTTCTGGGATGAATGATTTTTGTTTTGGGATGAATGATTTTTGTCATAGGATGATTAATTTTTGTTCTGGAATGAACGACTTTTGTTTCAGGATGATTAGTTTTTGTTTAGCGATGAATGATTTTTGTTTTGGGATAAATGATTTTTGTCATAGGATGGTTAGTTTTTGTCCTATGATGGTTGACATTTATTCTGGAATGAACAGCTTTTGTCCTAGGATGGATAGTTTTTGTTTTGGGATGAATGATTTTTGTCATATGATGATTAGTTTTTGTTCTGGAATGAACGACTTTTGTTTCAGGATGATTAGTTTTTGTTTTGGGATAAGTGGTTTTTGACTAGGAATGGTTGATTTTTGTTCTAATATGGTTAGTTTTTGTCCTAGGATGAATGATTTTTGTTTTGGGATGAATGATTTTTGTCATAGGATGATTAGTTTTTGTTCTGGAATGAACGACTTTTGTTTCAGGATGATTAGTTTTTGTCCTAGGATGGATAGTTTTTGTTTTGGGATGAATGATTTTGTCATATGATGATTAGTTTTTGTTCTGGAATGAACGACTTTTGTTTCAGGATGGTTAGTTTTTGTTCTGGGATGAATGATTTTTGTTATGGGATGAATGATTTTTGTCATAGGATGGTTAGTTTTTGTCCTATGATGGTTGATTATTATCCTAATATGGTTAGTTTTTGTCCTAGGATGAATGATTTTTGTTTTGGGATGAATGATTTTTGTCATAGGATGATTAGTTTTTGTTCTGGAATGAACGACTTTTGTTTCAGGATGATTAGTTTTTGTTCTGGGATGAATGATTTTTGTTTCAGGATGATTAGTTTTTGTTCTGGGATGAATGATTTTTGTCATAGGATGATTAGTTTTTGTTCTGAAATGAACGACTTTTGTTTCATGATGATTAGTTTTGTTCTGGGATGAATGATTTTTGTCATAGGATGGTTAGTTTTTGTCCTATAATGGTTGACTTTTGTTCTGTAATGAACAGTTTTTGTCCTAGGATGAATAATTTTTGTTTTGGGATGAATGATTTTTGTCATATGATGATTAGTTTTTGTTCTGGAATGAACGACTTTTGTTTCAGGATATTTAGTTTTTGTTCTGGAATGAACGACTTTTGTTTCAGGATGATTAGTTTTTGTTCTGGGATGAATGAGTTTTGTTTTGGGATGATTAGTTTTTGTTTTGGGAGGAGAGAGAAAATTGAGAAAAAAGGGACTGGGCTTTTGTTCTAGGATGATTAGTTTTTGTTCTGAAATAGTTATTTTTTGTCCTAGGATGGTTGGTTTTTGAATTAGGATAGTTTATTATTTGTTCTAGGACAAAAAATCAACATTTCATAGACAAAAACCATTCATCCTAAAACAAAAACTAATCATCCTAGGACAATAATCAACCATTCATATACAAAAATCATTCATCTTATAACAAAAACAAATCATCGCGAAACAAAAGGCGTTCATTCTAGATCATAGCCAACCATTCTAGGACAAAAACTAATCATCCTAGAACAAAAAATAACCATTTCAAAACAAAAACTAATCATCCTAGAACAAAAGCCCAGTCCCTTTTTTCTCAATTTTCTCTCTCCTCCCCCAACCCCCCAACCCCACCCGACCACCCCATCCCCGCCGCGATCCGTCGCCGACCACCACCAACAGCGGCCTCGACCCAGCCATCTTCACCGCCTCTCCCACGCGACCCTCCCTCCGCCACTCCACGACACCGCCGCCCCTTCCAACTCCCTTATTATCCCCTCCCTTCTTTTCGATCTCACTTGACATTCCTTATTTGCGGCGATGATGGTGGTGCGTGTGGTCGGCGGTGTAGGGCGAGGGGTGGGGGATGTTTTTTGTGCGGTGGCGGTTGACAATAGGGGTTGGGGAAGGGAGTAAGAGAGGAGAGAGAAAATGAGAAAAAATGGACTTGGAGGACGTCGGAGGTGGTGGCGCGGGATCAAGGATGCCGCCGTGAGGTCGCCGGAGCGGCGCGCCTCAAATGGCGGTGGGGACGTCGTGTGAGGTGGTGGTCGGAGCAAAGGGACGGCGGTGCGTGGTGGTGCGCAGAGAGGAAGAGAGAGAATGAGAGTTGTCATTTTTTTATTTTTTGGTTGTGTATTGGTGTTGGGCTTGCAATTTGTATTGGTGTTGGGCTTGTAGTGGTAGATTAGATGTTTGGCTTTTAAAACAAACTTGTGGGCTTTTATTGACAGAAAATTCAGTCCATGTTCATTTAGTCAGACCATAGTACACTTTCATTTATTTGGGCCGGGGGGTACGAAAAGAATGGTACCCCCAGGGTACCATAGAAGCATTGCCATCCTAATCCTAGTAGGAAAACGAGTGAGCTATTCTTTGACTGACTTGCTCGGGTTTTTGGGATGTTGCTCGCTTGAAAATGTATTGTAAGATGTTGTGATGAGGGAAAAAGAATCGAGCTTGATTAGTAAGTCGGACGTCGTTTGAATATTAGCGGGTTTTTCAGGCCAATATTGTGCGCTTGAGGAGGGAGGGGAAACGAATCGAGTGATCGATTGATCAAGATCGATTAGCATTTAGCTGATTTTGTATTGAAACTTATTTTGAATGTGTTCGAGTTTTGGACTTTGAATTATTTTAAAGATTTTACTTATAATATTGTGATTTGTTATGTTTTTTTTTTTCTTCTAATGAAGGGTATTTTATTGGTAGTAGATATATTTTGTGTGGTTTAATCAGATCAAATTTGATCATACTTTCAAACTATCTATCTAATTGTTCTTTTTTTATTGATTCATGCATCCATATAGCTTTTTGAAATTTACGAGGAAGTATATCATCTTGATTATATGCCATACTTAGTGCAATCATAGCTTTTAATATGTAAGGTTGGTGAGAATCAACCTATGATTTATTGTGGAGATTACACTGATTATTTTGATCTATGACCATATATGTACACTATGCAACCCAAGTTCTATAAGTAAATATTTATTATACAAGAAATCCATAATAAATATGCAATTGTGACTTGAAAATAATTACAAACAACAATATTTGTTCATCTATAAATGTATAATTTCCGATATGCATTTTTTGTTCTAATCGAAGTCAACATGTTAAAAGAGACTATGGGACGACACTAACCTTTCAACAATTATTTTTCCCAGCTTTATATTATTGTTTTTGGTTTAAAATCGTGGACAAATAAGTTTTGTATCAAAGATACTAAATTAAATCCCAATAAAACATAAGAAAAAAAACTACAAAAGTGAAATGTACTATCGGATGCAACACTTACACAATCATTTGAGTGCAACAGATCATCAATATGCTAAAATATCTCACTAATAACGAGTCAATACATGTCACTGACCTTTCACGTCACCGATATATTCAACAGTCGCCGATATATTTGGCCTATCGGCAATAGATTTTGTCATATCAATGATCATTTACGGATGCGCTTAAAACCTCACTTAATCAAGATAGCTAAATGTTTTTTTTTTTTTACCGAATTTAGTCAAATTTAATGGTATATCACATGTTCGATTTAATCTCTATTCTGTAGCCTTAGTTGTTTGATAGTAGGTAGAAGGTAGCTATTAGCTCCAAAAGTAGTGTAGTAGTTGATATAGATATGTTCCACAAAACTAGCCGTTGAGTTCTTAAAAATAAAATTGAAAAAAAAACATGGAACATATTAGAAATGTCAGTTTTCAAAGTAACGGTTATCAAGATACTACATAAAATACTAACTACAACTCAAATTGTTGTTTAAATGATGTCAGTCACACAAGTGCACCAACAGTTTGATCCAGTCAAAATGCTACTTCTTACCTCTTAATAAAATGCCGAACATGGCATTAGTGGATTGGATAGTGGTGTACGATGAGCAATGATCCCCCTAAAGTGACTACTCCTATAGTACTACGTGGTCTCAATACAATTTCGTCAGCTCCTTAGTTGCATTGTGAGAATCGAGAAACTGAGAAAGTACGTGCAATTCTACCATTCAACGTCTTTCACTCCGACGTCGACAAGACATTTAGAAACAAGTGTACGAACAAAATCGTGTCCACCAATCAAAAAGCTATATTGTTTGAATTGCGCCACCTCCAGCTTCACGTATCCATATTCCATATGTAACGTGTCCGTTTCAGAGTTACCTTACCGACCTCGGAACCGGGCTCGCTACAAAATTCGGAAAGTTAATTATTCCGGGGGTAAAAGAAAAGAAGTGATTTGAATGTTAACCGGCAACAACTTAAAGCTTACTACTCAAAATTAAGTAAAAAATCAATTAACCTTATTACTACAAGATTGGGTTTGATTTGTTTCCTGATTTCGCCCCCAATTTACTGTCAAATTCCAATCAACGGTATATAATTCCATCTAATTTGGTGTTCATCTTGTCCTCAATTTTGCCCAAATTGATCGAACAAGTTCGGGCCACCCAAATCAATCTAGCAACTGTACAGGTATATGTTTTAATTGATTTTTTCCGTATAATTACATCGTTTTATTGGTTTTAATTGATCAAATTGCGGTATTTATGTGCATTATAATTGCTTAATTTTAGTTTAATTGATTTGGGTGGGGTATGGATTGAGTGAGGGGTTTGTAACTTGTAAGAGAAGTTGCTGGAGTGGAATCCTTGAAGTGGGATTTTCTGGGTTTTATTTGAAATTGTTTATGTAGGTATTGTGTTGGGAAATAATTGGAAAAAAGATAGAAAGATTGCATTTTTATCAATTAGAAATTGTTTATTTCTGGACCAAAAATATTAGTGATTTGTGTTTTATACGGTTCAGAGTTGAGACGTACCTAGAGCTCGAGATGGAGTGTTTTGTGGATTAGAGGGAGGAGGAGGGGTGAAGAGAGGGAAAGCAAGAGAAGAGGGAACGAATGTTTGTCATGTTCGAGTTTTCGTGCTGATGTTAAGGTTTTTCTCTAGGGCTCACATTGTTTGTAATCTGCAAGGATGGGGTGTCATGTGTGGCTGACTACGGAAAAGTTCGATGCTCGGTTTGAGCAAATTTAGAGTGTTGGAGGCTAGTTTGTTCTGACCTAAGAACAAAAGATGGAAAGATGATCAGTGAATCCTTCCATCTTCATCTTTGAGTAATTACAAAGAACGATCACTTTGAAACAGTTCGAGTCCTTTTACCCCGCTTCGAGTTTTAGTCTCTTTATAGGTGGTGAGAGTTATGATGATGATGATGATGATGATGATGCACCATAAGAAGTGACACCAATTAATTTGTGTGGAGTCTAAATGCTGGCTGAATAACAGCATTTAGTAACAATGAAAAGTATCTTTGTCTTAAAAGTAATCTAGTTGTGAGATCAGTTTTCTTAGAACTCTAAGTGACTTTGATTGAGGCTTACTTAGCTCAAGAGCTGAATTCATTCTTAGAAATTGTCAAGGGAAGTGAATCAGTTGAACATAAAGTAACAATGAAATGTGACTTAGTTTAGTCTTCAATATGGTCGCTGATTTGAATGCTTGTCAGTTGTCATACATTTGCGACGCTTGCTGCAATATTTCTTTGTCTCTGTATTGCGCTCATTCTAAAGATTATTATTTATTCCAAGTGATTGGCTAGATCTTTCTGGGTGTGTGTGGTATATTTGTACTTTTGTATGGTAGCTTCCTTCAATTTGGATATACTTGTACTTACTGTACTGATTTTGCTGTTTTGTGTTTTCATTCTTCAGGTTACAGAGATTCAAGAAGCTATGGTAATTATGCCCTCATTTTATTTTTATTATTATGCTCTTTTCTTGAAAGATTTTTTCCATATTTTTCGTGTTTCTTGGATGGAATCGATGAGCGAGTTGGTAGTTTGGTTTAAAAACAGGGATTTACATATGGCTAAAGGAGAAAATTATCTTTTTCGTTATCTTTTCCTTTTCTGGCAAGTCGGACATTCCTGATTGAGAATGTTCTGCCTCGGCATTCTTTGTTTAGTCCCTCAACTTATGAACATGCTTTACTCTTAGTTTAAGGAGGCGCGGGGCGCACCGAGGCTCTGGGGGGCCGTTGCCATGAGGTGCGAGGCGAAGGCGCATGCCTCATGCACATGAGGCGCACTCATTTAGCGAACAAAACTCTATTTTCCAGAACCATATTTTGCAAAAAATTACCCCTATTTTGGTATTTAAAGAGGGCCAATGGATGAAGAAAGTACAAACTAGGGATTAAGGGGCAAAGGAAAGGGTAGAAAAAAGGTTACAAGAGAAAGAAAAGTGGAAATTGCACAGTCATGCGCCTCGCGTGCGCCTCAGGACCTGCGCCTCGGTGCGCCTCAGGCTTTTGAGACGAGTCCAGCTGCGCCGCGCTTTTTTAAACTAAGGCTTTACTTTTTAAATTAATTGGAACTGAACTACAACTCATTAATATGTACATGCTTTACTTTTTAAATTAATTGGAACTGAACTACAACTCATGAATATGTACATATGAATCTGCTTGTAGAATACAAACAGCTAAAGAAGATTCGACCTTCTGTAATTACGTTTTCTCTAGGAGGGTGGGGAGGGGGGCAGGTGAATGTGGGATGGTGGTTTGGGGCATGGGGTTTAAGGAAAGCAAACACTCACAACTTGGTGATAAGGAACCATGGAAACACAACCATAGATGGACATTGAAGACGTCATCCTTGAACACCTACTAGAAGAACATGTATACATTGCATTAATAAAAGTCGATTATAAGCTCAAAAAAGCACTTCCAAGTTCAACTTCCTAATAGTAAAGGTTAGATAATTAGGAAGTAATAATTAGCTCAATATTCCTATATTCCCTTACACAAACTAGCTTGTTGCCACTTGACTTCCTACACCACAGTCGTTCTAAAGTGTCCTCACTCAAAAGTTTCAGTATGAAGATGTGTGGCTTGCTTTATTTTTCAGTGTTGCATCTGCCAGACATGGACACACTATGTCACTATATAATATAAGTAGTTTGTGCTTCCTATCTTAGTTGGTGCAGCCTTCAATTTGGAATGTATCTCATTTATTTGGATCATCATATATAGTCTTATAAAGTACATAACTGGATTGAAAGTGATGGGGGTCTTTGGCACTCTTTGCTTGGAAGCTGCTCGCAATCAAATAAGGGATAGCCCAGTAAGCCTATGCGTCTGTTTGCCTTCAGTAGAAGTGCATTACATATAATATTATGGGCCTTTCAGGCCCTGTGGCTATAGGTGAAGACCTGTTTCTGTTCTTTTAAGTGATTGATAGGTTTGAAGTTCCAATTTCGCTTCAGGTATAGCGTAAAAGTAACTGGTGTATTTTTTGTGTTTTCTGTCTTCACCATATATTATGGTCAATGACGTTACGTTAGCAACTCGATGTCCTTTCATAAATTTCTAGGCTTAAAACGTGTAAAGATAAAAAAAAAAAAAAAGCAATATTAATCATAATGAGTTGGGCCGCTCAAGGAATCGTCTCTTTTTTTTCCAACGCGTTTTGTCCTCCCACCCCAATAATGCTCAATATCTCTGCTCAATATCTCTGAGATCTTTTTCGCTTTCTTTCCTTTTGTTTCTGCTAATTTTAGTTTTATATCAGACTTTGGACTTTAGAGTTAGTCTTGATCTACTTAGCTTTATCTCTCTTCTTCTGCCATTGAGAACCTCTCGCCATGATGTGGGCTGGTCGAACAACTGATCCTCGCCCTCCTTTGCTTGTTACATTTAGTCGAAGACATATTCGACGTAGAAATGATCCAAACCCGGATAGTTTTTTCTCTCGTTTAACCAAGGTGGAGATATCTTTCTAGTTTTTTTTTTCCTAGTTCTCTGCCTGGGACTAAGGCTTCGTTATTGTTGTTGTCTTTGGCTTTGCTAATGTAGTCTTATGTATTATTTCTATATGATAGTTTCTCTTTGAATGTCATTTGTAATTTTTTTTTTTTTGATAGATCTGAAAGGGTTCGTCTTGACAATAGGTTTATCCTGATCTTGTTTAGGAGATGTCCTTAATCTTATCATCGTTTCCTGTGTTTCACTAAATTCCTGTTGGTTCATGATTTATTTATTATTTAATTCTTTTTATTGATTTTGCCCAAGAAAAAGTCTTTTTTTTTCTTTTCCCATTTCCTGTTTGTCATGATTAGATAACTTCTGTAACTGTTTCATACACAGGCTACCTCGAAGAAGGTCATAACAAAGGAAGAGTGGGAGAAAAAACTCAATGATGTGAAGATTAGGAAAGAGGATATGAACAAATTAGTGATGAATTTTCTAGTAACTGAGGGTTATGTTGATGCCGCAGAGAAGTTCCGTAAAGAGTCTGGAACTGAACGTATCCTTTATGCTTTTGTCTCCTTCTTTTCAATCTTTTTAGGATTAGGGTTTTTCACTTTTGCTATTGCTTGGCATCCTATCATTTGCACTTTGAATCTCCTTATTGATGAATAGCAGATATAGATCTGACAACGATCACAGATCGCATGGCAGTTAAGAAGGCAGTACAATGTGGAAATGTTGAGGATGCTATTGAGAAAGTTAATGATCTAAATCCGGAGGTGTGTACTCTTTATCGCTGTAGCCCACATCATTTACTCTTTCTCTCGTCTATAGATTGTTCTGTTTACTTTTAATTATCAGATTTTTGTACATATGTTATCTGCTTAATCTTTATTTATCCCATGATTTGAGAAGACATTTTGCTGTCAGTAATCATATTTATCTATTTGCGCCTTCATCCTGTGGCTTGTAAAATGTTTGGGCATCTGTTAATGATTTTTTGCTCTGAAAGTACCAAAAGGGTTGGAGCTGTTTGATGGCTTCCTTAAAGCTTTCTGGCAGCATAGAGTTATCTATATATGTCTTCCTTTGAAATTAGAAGGGGGACTGTTTAGCTGCTGAAGCTTCAGTGGCAAAGCCAAGGCTCCTTTATCTGACCTTGGACTCTGCTGACCAGAGAAAGAATTATGAGAGTAGATTGCTACCTAGGAAATGTTGTGAAAACCTAAGTCGATTGACTAGACTGATTTTTTATCTCTTTGTTCGTTCTGATTTTCATTGGCTACCTTAAAGCCTTTAACCATCTACTTTCTAGAAGAAGAAGAAGAAAAAAAAAAAAAAAATCCTTCGCATAATTCAGTTTGAGCTTGTTTATATACTCAATGTTGCTGTATCTTGCTGAGATAGACTATGTGTACACCTGTGTCTTCCTATAAGTACTGAATGTTGTTACTATACAAGCCACATATTTGAACTTGGAAACTGGTCTGATTGATTCTCCTTTCCTGCTCTGCTATCCATTAACTTCATAGGGTGATGAACCATATTTGTAGACCAAGCACACTCGATGTTGTGTATTAATCATTGAAGACTTGGGCTCCCAAATTTTAAATGGGTATAATTTATGAATATTAGGTCGAAAGGGTAGATATGAAGGCCCCCAAAAGCAATGTGCATATTATATGCTTGTAATATAAGATCCTCTTGTGTGGTATTAGTCATGTTTGTGTGCAACTCTCCTCTTTTGAGGTCTCTCAAATTCAAATTACCTTGTGCTGGATTGATCACCACGAGTAATGCCTACTGCTTTCAGTGGCCCAAGGTTGTTCCCGTTCTAGTCTAGAATTGCAGGCTCTCCGTACTACTCATACTTTGTTACAGATAACTTTTTGAGCTTCAGTCCTATAGGAAGGACCTCTTTTTGTGGTGAGTCAAATCGTTTTTAAGCATCACTTTGCTGTGCGCCTAGTGCCTACGTGAAACTCTTTTGTAAGTTGACAGTTTATGTGCAGAATCTTCACGGAAATTCTGTGTTTCTGTATTAAACTTAGAGTTCATCTGGAAACTTTCAGTATGAGTATGCCAGATACTTGAATTATTTTCGTCTCTGGGGCAAATGTGGTCATTAGGCCCGAGAAAGTAGAGATACAAACAAAAAAAATTGATTAGACTTAGCCAGCTTCTTTGCAATGGTTATACTCTTTATTTGCTAACCATGCTCCCTCAATCCCATAAATGGAAATCTTTATCAGTCACCAAAGTAAAACAAACCCTTTACGACAATCTCTCTGTATGAGTTCATGGAGGCATGAAGGATTTAGGGTCTACTCCGTGAGGAATTCATGTTCAAGAGCCTGTCATGGTCTGTTTCTTCCAAGTTTTAGGTTCTGTACAATCTTCTTTGCCCTTTGTGAGCTGACAATTCCAGATTCTTCATGTATTTTTGTTTTCCATCTTTCATAAGAGACTTCTTTGAACTCGGGGTTTGATTGCTTTCGCGGACCTTTGAAGGTATATCTACATATACTTTTTGGGTGAGCAATATTCAAGTGAAGGGTTATTGTTTTGTCTCACCATCAGCTGCGTTGTACTGGATTTGTAATGATTACTAGCTTGGTTTTTCTTTGAGACCTCTCTGTTTCTGTATATGTTACGGTTTGTGTTTCTAAGTCTTCCAGTTTTCTTGTGAGGAGCCTTGATGTGTCACAAGGGTGTATAGAGGGCAGCATTCCCTATTATGTTGGTACCATAAGATTACCTGTGTGCCCCGAAGGCTCTAGTCTATGGTGAGGCAAATAGGTGGGTCTGATGTATAGAACTTTAAAGAGAGACAGTTTCCGGATGTTCCATACTGAAAATTGTGTCAAGAGCTGTATGGAGCGAGTGCCACTTCAAACTATGAGAAGCTTGTACAGTTTAGTTAGTCGTTTTACTTTATTTCATTGCAACCTAAGCAAAAAAAGTAGTAACCCTTGGGCTCCAATGCAAACAGAACAATCCGTTTATGTGGGTATTTGACTTTCTTATTCTAAATTGGTGTGCAGATACTTGATACAAATCCACAGCTGTTTTTCCACCTTCAGCAGCAACGATTCATAGAGCTGATCAGGAACGGGAAAATTGAAGAGGCTCTGGAATTTGCTCAAGAAGAGCTGGCTCCAAGGGGAGAAGAAAATGTAATGTTCCCCTCTCTGAAAGTTACTTTTCCGTCCTTTAGATGGTTGATATATACGCATGTCTATGATATCATCTGCAATACTAATATGCCCATAATAATCGCAAATTATGACCAATCCCCCGCTGAAACTTTGATGTAATGGAAATGAAAGGCAGGGTTTGAAAGGGAAGAAATGGAAAAGGAGTACTTGAGGCTTCCCGGAACTATCTACTTTTGAAAGTTTAAGTTGGGTTCAGTGGGGATGGGAATGCTTCATCTCCTTTTTGTTTCTGCTCATGCTTCAACTTTTCTTCCATTCCCTTTTCCTCCATCCTCTCTGCATCGCCCTCAACGTATATAGGCTTCAAACAACTACGTTCTGACCTTGGATAAACCTTACATTGGAAAATCATTGTCCATATTTATTATTTTTTTCTACTGACATTGTTTCAATATCATTTTCTCACAACTTTTTAACTTTCAATTGTTCACATATGGCAGTTGCATATGACGATTTGTGTTGGCCAACCCCATATCATTTTGGGAGTAAGGCTTTATTGTTATTGTGATAGGTCTGATTTAACTGCTATCTTTCCTCAGCAAAGTTTCCTGGAAGAATTGGAGAAAACTGTAGCCCTCCTTGCTTTTGAAGATGTCTCTAACAGCCCAGTTGGAGATCTTCTGGACATATCTCAGCGTCTAAAGACTGCTAGTGAAGTGAATGCGGCCATTCTTACGAGTCAGAGTCACGAAAAGGGTTCGTACAGTTTTACGTGTTTTTTGTTTATCCTGGCATCACTATCTTTTGAGTTCTCTTCCTAATCATTGTGTTCATTTGCCTGCATATCAGATCCCAAGCTACCTAGTATGTTGAAAATGCTTTTATGGGCTCAGAACCAACTTGATGAAAAAGCAGCTTATCCCAGAATTAACAACTTATCAACTGCAAAGCTAGAAGACCCTGCTGTTTAGAGCTTGTGCTGATTGATGTTCCCGGCTTTTCTTGTAGTCGGGGGTAATTTAGATCAAACTTTTACCTGAAAAATCCTCAGTAAACCCGCATTTTGGACATTTGTCGATATTTAGAACTGTTTTTAATGCCCTTTAAAAGCTGTTCAGTGGCATGGGAGCTGTTGCACAGTTGATAGCAATATCTCATACTTCACTTCTCTTTGCCTCATGTGGGGGTTCTGGTTATAAGCTTACTCTATGAGTTTTGCAGATGCCTGTTATTACGAACGAAAGTTCTATAGAAAAGGTATCTAAAACGAACATGATATAGTTATACGGTCGTCTAGAAGACATAAACCTCGAGATTTTGCGAGAATGGTATCAGATATCATATCGTTCCTACTTCCTACTAGAGAATGGAAGTTCAAAATTGAATCTCGATAGTAGTCCTGAGTTATTTAGTTCCACCATTACAAAGTCGAGAGTTGAATTGTATCTTCCATTCTACAATGAGAAATACCGTGTCCGGTCATTATGATTAGACACCATCACGTAAACACACCAACACTTTGCCAAAACAATCAAGATGCTTGTTCAAAACACATCTCCATCCTACTCCAGTACTCCTTGTGCCTCTTAATTCAAATTCCAAATATAGAAAAATGAGGCCAGGACCAAGTAATAGCCTTGCCATTTAAGGTGAGCATATTTGCCTTTAATGTTTCCATCACAAATCCAATTCTCTCTCAATACGTAACTTATAGAACTTACTCCGTAAAAAACCCTCTTACAAAATGTATTCGACATTCCTAAACACCAAACTCCTACTTTTACGGTAATTTAGGATTACGAAATTTGATAATCATACGATAACAAGTTTTCCCGGGGCCGACACCCCTCGCAAGTGGCAACCATGTGGCCTAACCACTAGATTTGATCTGACAAGTCTAAAAGAAGTACTCCTACTAATATCATGAGGCATGGTTTCAAGTTTCCACTCCCGGATGTATAGGTATGGACCGTATGGTGAATTGGTGATGCAAAGTCATGGCATAGAACAGTCACTCTTCCCAACTCAAAAACCGGCCATGTTTTATGCAACAAAGGGCTACTTTCATTGACCACTTTTTAACCTGAAAGTTACTGCACAAAATACTAGTAAGAAAAAAAGCCACACACACAATAAATCCTGGTGAAAAAGATGTGGTGATGCGCCCTGATGCAAAGGCATGGCACAAATATGTCACTCTCCCAATTCAAAAACCAAGCGAGTTTCTACTTTCTAGTTTCTAGTATGTTACACGATAATGTACAATGTATTACACATATATCAAACGGACATTTTTACCGTGAATGATAAAAACTCGACCCAATGCTTTTATTTTGTGCATCATGTATCACTTCTCGAGTTGTATTAACAAAGAGCAAGTTCCATTTATTAGTTTTTAAGCTGAAAGTTAGTCCACAAAACAGTAGAGAAAAAACCATAGACAATCCTAGGGGACCCCCACATGCAACCGATTTTCTCTGCATCTCTAATTCTGTACACCTACTACAGCCTATATCTATGGTGTTGTTACTAGGGTCAGTCTCGATTCCTTCGGCCATTTTCTTACGTGAAACCACTTGGAAACCCCTCATTGTTACATAGATGATGCATAAATTGTGAGCTTAAAGTTTTTTTCTAATAACTTGGCAATCATAGTTCATGGTCTAATGGTTACATTGATGGACCTTAAAATGTTTAATGTTTACGTAAAACTAGTGCAACGTGAGTTTTTACTTGTTGTAGGCTTGTAGCGCAAGTATTTTACTAAACCGTTTTCATCAAATACATCAAACATATCATAGAGTCGATACACGACTGTACCCGAAATGCAAATCGAATGCAGTTACCTATGTGGGGGAGAAGTTTGCGAGGAATATTTGTTTCTAGTCCCCCATTTTAGGCTATAACATGTGCCAATCTAGATGCAGGAGTCCAGGACCATGATCGCCTCTAATTTCACAAAACATCCAACCAAGAAAACAAAAATCAAATACTCCGTAGAAAGAAAAAAAAAAGAAGTGTAAAGTTGAAGATCACATAACTTTCCACCACATCTTATTTTCTATAAAAAAAATCGTGTTATTTCATTGTGGGACATCATATAGAACAAGAGGGAGTAGTAAGTTAAGTGGGGTAATATTTGAAACAGGAGGAGGGAAAATGTGAGGATTAATAAAAGTAGAAGAGATTATGTGAGAGATAATGTGATAATTTAATAAAAGTAGGAGAGAAAAATATGTCCCAAAATAGATGGGGTGTTTGAAATTGGACGTTCCGAAATGAAATATGAGGCGTTTAAGTTGGGACGGAGGGAGTACTTGTTTTTGGTTTTGTACAGATAAATAGATAACTAAGAGAAATTTGTGAGTATAGTTTACGTTTTGTGTGAAGATCATAATCGTAACTATTACCTAATAGGTGTTTGACAACAATAATACTTCGATTTCTAAGTAATAAATGATGCACTAATGAAATCGACTTGTAGAGTTGTAGTAGACATCGATTCAAAGTATGAGAATTTTGTAAACAAATGCTTGCACGATTATACTATTAGTAGGCTAGTAGCAATACATTACTCCCTCCGTCCCAGTTTAAATCCCCCGCGCGTTATTCGTAGCAGAATAAGAAAAATTGAAATAATAAGTTGAATGGGATAATATTAGGAAAATGGAGGAGAGAGAAAATGAGGATTAATAAAAGATGAGAGATAATATGAAAGAGAATGTGATAATTTAATAAAAGTAGAAGAGATAAATATGTCCCAAAATAAATGGAATATTTGAGCTGAAACGGAGGAAGTATAGAGTGAGTGTATAGCATGTGGTCTCTCACAATTATCCGACAGTATATTTACTTGGAAGACAAAATGTTCATCAGCACATTAGTAACTTCTGCATCATCATGTTTTAATCCTTTAAATTTGATTAGTAGATACATGTATGTATGAGCGAGTTTTGAAAATTGAAGAGGATTGAAACAATTTAAAGGAACGAGTACAAAGCTTGGACACCTTGAGTGTTCTTTTTGTATACATATATAAATATATAATAATCCTAATGATCACATATTCGACTAATTGTTGCATACTCCATATATGAGCAGACCAGATAGTTAATTTTTTTTAAATTAGTAGTTCATCACGCTAAGTCGGCTTTATTCATTACTACATACATTAGAAGTGGAAAACACACACTTAAACGTCCAAGCTATGCCTCACATTTAATAAGATCTAGATAGAGCATAATGCAGTAATGCAGTAATGCAGTAATGCACCATTATCATTTTATCACTCAAACTCAACCCGATGTCTCGTGTATTTGTGTAATCGGCATTATCTGACCATTTTCTACTAATGATATACATGATACATCTGAACAAAAGTCGATTGTCGTTTTGTACAATACCTTTATAATTTCGTGTTTCATTTATGATTATTCCTCTTTCTTTAGCATTGTAACTTAAGTAATTTGGAAACATACACATCATGATTCGAGAATAATAATGAGACATCAATTCCGTACCATCACACTTCATTATCAGATTAAGAAACATTCAACTCTTCTAGGTCTCTAAAATAAGGATAGTGGTCCTAGTAAGAGTGAAAATCACTATTGTCTACTCATCATGTAAAGATATTGTACTATATATTCGTAGGGTATGGGCCTTAAAATGCACTACACAACATATAACCTATGGTATGGGTCCATGAACAATTTAACCTCAACATTGTAAGAAATTCATCAAATCAAAAACCAATTAAAACTAAATGAAAAATCTCAATGATACATCAATTCAAAGTACCCCTTTTGAGCCCTAAACCCTTTTGTCTTCACAAGAGTGCAATTCGGAAGGATGTGGTTTATTGGAATGTACTCAGTAGCTCTTCACTGATAAGCTTTTTGAATATGATGCTCATATTCTCCCATTTGTCTTCATGTTCAAAGCCATTTTGCACAATATGAATCCTCAACTCCCCCAATTCAAACCAAATTCCGCACTTGTTTTTATTCGGTCCAAACAAACTAAAATGATACATGTCTGTAGATTTCCAAGGTTTGTTGAATCTCACTCGTATATACGTATATTTTCTAACATCTACCTAGCTACTTGGCTCACTTTGATTAGTGACCAGTTGATCACTAGTCTTTACTTACAATTGTTTGCTTCTTCCATTACCTTGTTTTGTAAACATTTAATTTAAATGTCTCCACATATTTAAAATGAACATTTATAACGCAAAAGAACGAAGAAATTATTAAATTATCTAACTTTCATTAATACGTATGAATAAAGAGCATTACATTTAATTAGGATATGAGTCATTAAATACTCTTTTTTTAAGGTACAAATTCCCTTTCATTATGGCCTCTCAAGGCAATAACTAGTAGTAATATATTCCATCAAGTCTACTCTTTAAACCTTTTAAAGAATACGACGTACGTAATTTTTCTCAACATCTTTTTGCATGGCCTTGTCCTTTTCACTTGCTCTCCTAATTAATGACTTGTTTCAACGTTGCCAAAATGTGGAGGGGTCATTGGCCCTTACAAATGTGACCTGTCATTCTATTCAACACTACTATGTTTAGATAGGTTTCCCTTGGCTTTTCAGAACTTGTATGTAATGCTTTGTGATACTTCATATGGAGTACTACTCATTCTCTACAAGCTTTGGTCCCTTCAACTTATAGACTTGTCTCTCGATGGCTCCTCTCCGATCCTCAAAATCGCAACACTACGACAAATCAGATAGATCAACTAGTAAGGATGTTTTACTTACTAAAGTTGTGTTTCGATTAGTACTTCATGAATTGAACTGTTTTCAAATGGACAAGGCAGAGCACATATTGCTCGAGTAGGATGCTTTCGAAACCAAAAATCCATAATGTGTTGGCTCTATGTTAGATGAATGACATGAATCCCTTAATGTAAAACAAAAGTAAAGAATAACGACATCTGCATGCATTTAGCCAGTCTAATTATAAAGCATACTCTTTTTGTTCCTTTGAATTGTTGACGTTTGATTTAAATATTTGAGAGTGTTAGAGGAATCCAAACAAGACTTAATTACATTTTAGTAAAATAATCGAGGCAGGTATATCTCATGGTTTTCAGTTTTCACCGACAAAGAGTATGGGGAAATCCATAGCTAATGTGTGATGCATCGAGGATTTGAGGGCATATATCTTGAAACTGTTGGTATATAGTGTATGGATATGGGGAGGAGATTATGAGCAACTTCAAACTGTTGCCAACCTCAAACTCTAAAATTGTCGATAACATTTTTGTAAAGCCAAAAATTGTCGATGACATTTATAACAGGTAACAATTTTTTTTCTTTTAATGCATAGTAGCCTAGGTTAATTTTTCTAGAAACAAATAAGTAATCCTCTCTATAATTGATCTCAGAGGAAAAGGTTTAGAGAAAAAAGAGTTGTCCAATTCGCTATATTTAACTTTTTTAAAAATACGAGATGATTTTATTGCAGTCAACGCGTAATAAGAACGAGACCAGTCAATAACGTAATTGATCTACTAGACCAATTAGAGGAATTGCTTCAAATGTTTTCTTTTAAGATTCAACTATAACAGTAATTCCATGCAATTTGACATGAATAAGTCTACGAATTTATATCTTACATACTCTCTGAGTCTATGTGTGAATTCGATCTTCATTCCTAATATTCATCATTTTTCGTAAATGATATTTTAGATCAAATTTTACGAAAAATGGATTTGAGTGAACAGATCGAAGTATCTACTAATTCCATTGGTCGAGTAATTAAGCTCAAGAATGATAATCCTTGACTTGAAGTGTGCAGATTCAAGTCATTCAAGCTAGGAAGTAGGAAGTGTGGCGTAATAGTAATGTTTCGTTTACAGTTGGTTATTTACTGAGAGAGTGAGAGTGATGTACGAGTTTGTAAGTTGATCATTTGCTTTGTGTCATTTCTCACTGTGTGATGCTTTTTTTACCTTTAGCATACTGTAACGTCACTCTGTCTTTTTGGAAGTAAAAATTGGTAAAATGCCATTTCTGTATAATTTTCACTTTTGTTGACTATATTCCGTCATAGATCTGTCATTGGGCACGTGAAACTACCCCGAAATGGTTATACATTTCTTGCATAATCTGCCCTTTGATTGCTAGTAATTACTTGTTGGAGGATTATGATTATTCCTTCTTTTTACCAATTCAAACATCCATTTGAAAAGAAGAAGAAAAAAAACATTTCAATGTGCTTCTTAATTGATGAAGTCCAATAATATCAATTAATTGTGCTATTGCTCTCATTTTGATTGTGTATGTAATTGACAGAAGAAGATTCTACCTATGTACCGTAAAGCTTAATTAATTAGGGGAGAACCGTAAAAGCGGAACCTAGTCTGTAGAGAAGTATCGAATGAATAGTTGGAAACTAGACTTGATGACCGCTACATAAGACTCTACTAGGCGGTGTATTCACTTTCACTTTACAAGTTGAAGGTGATAAGATTTGATCTAAAACCAGCATAAGTGCATAAGATCCCATAGTTTCTTCAATGGTCGGAGGCATCAGTTGAGTTTTTTTACAATATTTCTTATTCTCGTATTGTTATCATCATCAGATGTAAGGATATTATTAATTACCCTAATTAGCCAGCCTGATACCTAATTCAAATTCACATCTATAACTAGTAGTTAAACCAAACATGATCACCTAGTAACGATCTTAACTTTACTTGAAACCTTTTCTCCCCGTCAATACATCATTATATGTTTTCTTTAAATATTTATTATTCGATAGTATTTTTTATACGGCTGCACTCCAAATGGGTTCACCGGGCGCACTAGCCTTTTCCAGGGACCGGCAAATATCAACTAAACAAATTAACCATAAGGCCATATCCATTTTAGTTACTTTGAGCAAAATACTAGTACTCCACTTCATGAGTTCTAGGGCATACTGTATTATCTTAGCTTTGACTTTACCAAAGTCATACTCCTAGGATGAATATTAACTAATTTGACTATATTTCGTATAGGGAGACCACATGCACGGCATTAAATCTGTATCAAGACAGACAGTTAATCTAGTAACCTAGAAAACCTAACAAAAACTGCTCCATTGATGCAGGCATGAAGGCCTGAGAGTTACTAGTATGTCTAAACATTTAACTAAAACGAGCGTGCGAAATTCGAGATTAAAGTGTTCCAACTTTCAATCACTCGTTTGCTAATATTTAAATTAATATTCAAACGAAACGTTAACAAAAAAACGAAAAGAACGAATAGTAAATTACAAAACAAAGAGCAAAGGAATCTCTGATATGAAGTTTAGAGAAGTACTTTAATTTTGTCGTTTTGATGTTCTAAACTAGACTGCAAAATTCTTGGCGTGTGGACACAGATTTTGCTCTGCCAACACCTACAGTTAGTATTCTAGGGGCGTGCATGTGATTGTGATTCTATTAACATTGGTTTTTGTCAAAGTAAATTTCATTTGGATTTGCTCCTCCTTTTACCTCTTCTTTTCAGGAGATTTGCTCCCTCATCACGTCACAGGAGTCCGTCCTACATTTGACCCTCCTTACACTCGTATTTTGCTATATGCGGAAGCCTTCAAGACGTTGCGATATCGTCCTAATAACATGTTAAACGAGAGTCGTATAAAGCTCAACGCTTTTCAAGATGGTTTGGATTAGTGCTGAAACTAGACATTGAAGGATATGAGATAATGATGTACGAGAGGAGCCTAAGGAGGTCATGAACACTACTAACCAATTCAACCACAACATTAATTGTATAAGAGCATATAAATTTCCCAGTACTAGAAGTGGAAGAAAAAGGAACATAGACAATTGACAACTATCTAACCACTCTTACAACATAAGTGTATAACCGCTACTCCCTTGGTGGCTCCGTTCACGTATAACTTACTAAGGTGATTCGACCTTAAATAGTTTATACGAACGGTGAGACTACTTAACAACGTACTACCTCAACCGCTCATTATTTTATTGGTTAATATTTAACTTAAACACCTTTCACATGTCCAAACCAAACGTTAAATGAAAAATAGTCGAGGGTTGAGTCAAATACATTACAGAATCACTCATCTACTAAAATCATTTGCTAGGTTCAGTTCTACGAATACATACCCAATTGATACTACGAGACTTTGATTGAAATGGACATGTCTGCAGAATATTGGACTGGCCAAGGCCCAATGGTATTGAACTCTACATTGGGCTTTTGCCTGTGTTGTATTTTTTCACCTTATATTGACCTGAAATAAAGTAGATGAAAAAAAGGGGACTGCTAAACGTAATCTAAAAAGTACTAGCGTAATCTGTTCTTTCCATTTTTCTTCCAATATTACCCTTAATGATGTCCCCTCCTCCTTCCTAAAAAGTACTAACGTAACCTATTTTTTACGTTTCATTTTGATTCTTTTCACATATTCAAACGAAACATAAAGAACTAGATCAATGTAAATTTATTTTCAACACCACCAAGATGAATAACGAAAAGCGGTAAAGGAAACTTGAGGAGATGATTAAGCCATGGCAGATGAAGTAAGACGCTCTATTTTTTTTTCCGGGCAAATTCATGTGATTCATGTGACGCTCTATTTTTTTCGGGCAAATTCTTTTCACATATTTTTTTTTCGCGGTGTTAACTTCCTTCCGTTAAATGGTGATCTTTCATATAAATTAGAATTAAATTAAATTATAAACTAATTAACATATTTTATAATACAAAAAAAGTAAAAAATATTTAAAACCCTTTTCTCTCTCCTCCTCTTCCCCCAGCCATCACAACCAACCCCACCTCCACCACAGGCCACAGCCCAGACACCACCGACCATCCCCAACAACCATTACAACCGCCCCCGACTTACCCAACAACCGCGTATCACTCCGAGGACTATCGAATGCACGAATATCTCCACCGCATCTTCCCCCTCGTCTACGATTTTCTCGTTTGTTCCTCCATACTCGAACTTCCAACCACACAATGAAGCGCTGTGTTGGTCGAGTAGAGGGGGATAAGCGGCAGAGGATGGGCAAAGAGGTGAGGATGCGCGAGAAGATTAGATCTAATCTTCTCGAAGAAGGGGGAGAGAGATTCCCGAGGAGAGAAGGCGAAGGAAGGAAAGAGAAAAGCGAGGAGGAGAAGGAAGGGGGGTCGTAGATGGTAGTGGGTTCGGTGGTCGAAGCGGGGAGGCGCACCTAGTGGTGGTGTCCGATGTGGTTGTGATGGTAGTCGAGGGTAGCTGACAGTGGTGGTTGGGCGGTGGTGGAAGTGCGTCTGGTGGGGAAGGTTGAGGAGACAGGATAGAGTAAAAGTTTTGGTGGTTTTTTTTTTTTTGAATTTGAATTTGTTAATTTGAATTTTAAATTATATTATGAAAATGTTAAATGTTAATTTATTGTTAATCCCATGTTATTTTGGGTATAATTTTAGGTACTTGTGTTATTTTGGGAAAATTGGGGATATATTGGGTATTTTATCAAGTTACGTTAGTAAAAAAAATGTTGCGTTTAGCAATCATGGAAAAAAAAAGTTAAGAAAGAAGAGTGTTATTCCTACTCCCTCAATTTCATTTAATTGTTTACGTTGGGTTTAAATTCTCCTCACAAAATCCGGTTCAACGTAAACTACTAAATGAAATGAAGGAAGTAAATCATGTTCCAGGCTAATAATTTTAATTGCAATTGCTACTCGTCTAATGTAGATGCACAAAGCAATAATAAGCATAATTTAGCCGTCGTACTTTCTCCCTCGTGATCATATACAGCCTTGCTAGCTAGTAATAGGGCTTGGAAAATCCAAATAATCCGTCAACTAAAATATTCAATCTTGAATCTTGTGGAACAATCTTGCTTTTTATTCTACAAATGTTTCCATGTTGGCATCTTATTACATCCACTTTGTGAAACAGCTTAAATGATGTTTGTTTGTATTATTGTCAATTTGTTAGTGACTGAAATGATGTTTGAATCTTATCACAGTAACATTATAAAGTAGTACTCATTAATAAGTGTGATTAGTCTCAATCGTTCATCTCAATACTTTATAATATTACAATTAGGGATCAATTATATCTGATTAACCATGCAGATCATCTTTTCATCGATCCCCACTGATTTTGTCTTGCCAACCTTTAACCATGCAAAGGCGCATGCATACGACTTATAGTTATAGTATCACAAGTTTATTACTCGTATACTTTATTTACACGTATTGTGAGGTACTCAGTAATACATTACTAAATTAATCGCAATGGTTTTGGGTAAATTATCGTACCTTATCCGACTTAAGCCCTGTGCGATTGGACTACATTTTTCTGAATTAATTTGATTTGATTTGATTTGAATAGAACTGATCTGATTTGATCTGAACTGAATATATTGAAAAATTAATTTCATTTAAACGAATTACTAACTAAAAGTAGACTACATTCATTGATTGTTATTTGGATAATTCTGATCTGATTTCAATGAAACTAATCTGATTTGATTTGAATAAAGCTAATCTGATTTGAAAATACTGTTTAATAAGTTGAATCACACATGATCTTAGTCATAATTAATAAAACATTTGAAACCATATACTTAGGGCCTGTTTGCTATCGTTTTTTGTTTTCAGTTTTCAGTTTTTTTGAAAACCAAAGTCCCGTTTTTGAAAACCAGAAAAAGTGGTTTTCAATTTTCAGTTTTCATTTTCTGTATGACTATTATGGAAACATATCGTTTAAACTAAAATTTGCAACTTTTTTAGCTAAATTTTTTACTCAACAAAACCAAAAAACTGAAAACGACAGTGATACTAAACGGGCCCTTACTTTCCCGTTACAATGGAAATGGCACTTCCCCTACAAGATTCCGAATAGGTAACTTTAATAGCAACTAGCCCAAGAATATCCTACGGCAGGCCCTAAATACATCGACTTTCTACAGGCCCAATATGTTTTCGAATTTTAGCGTTTGTAGTCCAATCAAAATAACTTTCGGCATTTTTCCGCGAGAAAAAAAGAAAAAGTTGTGGACTTCAGCCCACGAAAAGAAATGAGACGAGAAAAACAAAAGCAAAACACTGGACCGGCAATCGTGTGAACCCATATGGCCCACATTCTGGAACCACCACGTAGGAGGTGCACTCATGCATGTAATCCTAGAATCCTTTCATTTTTCAGTTGGGTCGGGTTTTATCAGTGCTTATAACATGCTCTCGGGAGCACAAGAAGCATGGTAGTCATTCTCACAATGGAGGAGTATGAACCACACTTAAAATAATTTAAAATCTATTTGAGTGTGGTCCCTACTCCTCTATTGTGAGAAGAACCACCATGCTCCTTGTGCTCCCGGGAGCATGGTATAATTTGCGGGGTTTTGTGAGAAAAACTTATGTCCAACGTTAAGAAATGAAAGAGACGTATCCATGACAGGCTAGACGGGTCACTGAGAATTGGATTTAGGTCGGATTATCATTCCGATTACTACATTTCTGTTCAATTATGGGTTTTGGATCAATCTTGTTCGGGTGTCATTTCTTAGTGATCAACTTCGGGTTGAACTTGAATCGGGTACTACACTATACTACTAGTAACTGCATGCAACTACTGTATGCTTGAGTGTAAGTTTTTAATTGAAATGCCATTATCCGGGGTTTTTAGAGGGTCTAAGCGACATCAAACATGTGATTGTTACTCAAAAGTTGGCTACTTGTGTCGACATTTGTACGTCTACAAGTAAACCTGGTCTTAAGCTTCTTTGTTTCCTTTCTTTTTGACGATAAAACACCGAAATCCCATGCCTCCACGACTTATACATCTAGAAAAAACTCCGATTTACTAGAACTTGAGTGGATTTATCCTTATATGGTTTTATCGCGATCTTTTCTACTCCGTAGATAAATTACACAGTTCTTCTCAAATTAGCCAATTTTCATATGGAATCCATATTTTCATGTTTGTGTACATGGTAATAGTTAGCAACACCGTATTAATATATCATGTCACGGAGATAAAACCTCGAGAGTATACAATGTTTTACAAACATGAAACTTAAAATGTGAATATCGAATGAAATTAGCAAATTCGAAATATGTGTCCTTTTTCTTTATCGTTAAATTTTTTTTTTTTTTCGTGTTGGGACAAGTGGGGAAACGACAAGTCATGATCACCAAGGTGGGGAAGCAGTGTGGGGACCACCGGACCAGTAAGTTTCGTAAAGGGGACCGTGGCGAGGTCACTTTGCTTGTGCTCCGTTTTCAAGACTCAACAGACTCATAGACCCATAGATATAGTTGAACCCTACTTTTCACTTTTTACTTTTAACTATTTACTCTTTTTTTTTTTTATTACCTTGTTCCTCTGGTTTTCACTGTCCTACTTTGCCCCTGTCTTGGCCAAAACTCCAGTTCTTCGCAATCAATGTTTTTGCATTGCTTGCTTATTCTATCTCCAATTTATGCAAAATCAATGGTAAAGCAACGTCAAGTCTAAGGAACGTGCGATTAAGAATTTACAATTTCAGTTTTAACTAAGAACCGTGAAAAGAAATTCTAAAGAATTCTCACACTGTCTATCAATTTTAAATCACTAGAGTATTAATATTTGAGAATGAGGACACAATATCAAATTACGCTAACAAATACTCAAATAGTATGTTACATGTCACAGACTTATCAACCCAAATCAGTTACATACGGAGTAATACATAAACCATAGGCTATGGTTTACAGTGTGCCGAAGACAATTTTCTTCCATAATTCATAGGACCAGTCATTTTGCATTTTTAATATTGACTTCAACGCTCATATAATCTCTGATGTGCTAATCGACCCATGCACTACTTGTTCAGTTCAAAACAATTGAGAAACATGTTCCACCCACTTTAATTTTTCGATGTGGGATAACTGCTCACACATAAATTCCCAGCAAAATATAATTAGGTCGGGGTTTGACTCTAGACAAGGGCACGCCTATGCCAAAACTTATTAGTAAAATCAATTCTAAAAATGTAAAAATTGGCAAATGGTATCCTCATTTCATCTAGCTCAAGGATGGTCACAATAGTGACGGATTTACCCCCAAACTTTGCAATGGTATGATTATTAGATCCAGAGCACTTATCATCCCATAAAAGAAGGGACAAGTGTACCAAAGGGGCTCCCTTCTCATGTGTGAAGTATTTGAGAGGAAGAGCAAAGGACTTTAGTGTACAAAATAAGGCCACATATGCACGTGAGTCGCAGGGCACGCCTGGAGCTTTTGATGCTTACGTTGATGGATTCCCATGGTTGACGACCCTCTCCTGGTCAAGTACTGTTACGTACGGCTCTCTTGTAATGTCTCCATCGTCCCTTCCCAAACAACCACATTGAATTGAGAAACGGGTGATGATTTTTACGCTCTAAATGTTACAGACTTACGGAGTATACTCTTTTATTCCGTATTTGAAAATATTATCAGAATTGCAAAATTGGTCAAGTTTTTATTGTCGTGAACCAGTTATTAGAAGACTTTATTGGAATGCATTAGACCTCTAGAAATGTTCTCGAGAAATCTAACGTCACTCCACAACACGGATGATTTTACCATTGCACAAGTGTAGATGTGATATATAATAGTACTTTGTACTCTACAAACATAACTTTGATTTCGATAAACTAGTATCATTATGCTTTAATATCACACAAATGTGATTACATTAACCCTATTTTTATACAAGTCAAAGGTTAATATATCATAATAATATAATAATTGAAGAGAGTAAAATCATTGTTGGGGTGAACAATCCAGTAGAGAATGAGCTGATTTGAGAAAGTGTAGCGTATTTACTGGCGGAAAAGTTACGGCGTCGTATTTTGCCATGTTGTTACTCCATGCAACAAAGTAGATCGAACATTAAGAATTTGCTGGTATAAGTAAAGAAATCCACATGCCTGCACTTTTAAAATTATTACTTTTTTCAAGCATAATGAAAAATAACATAATTATGCACGAAAATTATGATCGTGTATGCTATGCTTGAGTACTAATCCAAATGTTGCATGAAACTAATCATGTTGTGTTAGAATTGTCTCTACCAATAGATCAAGGCATATATGAAGAAAAACTACACCTACGTGTGTTGCGCCATCTAGTTCGCTGACGTTGTGTGTAATAATTTTGAAAAGAAACGAGGATATCCGATTAACTAAATAGAGTACCGTTCATTCAAATCAGATTTCTTAAATTGAACAAGAGATTCACGCGTAAGATATACACGAAACTGAATTAGAAAAAACCATGATAGATGTACTTATGGAGGATGAAAAAATGTTTAGATTAAGTTGGATTACACATACACCATGTCAATCATAATACTGATCATTTATCCAAATTGCAATTTGCTTAACCATGACGATTGTTGCCAATTTCGAACTTGGCCATAACTACACCGAATCGAGATAAACTTACCCCTAATGTATACTACTATTACAACATAATTAACAACTTCCCTAACATAACAATAAACTAACAACCCTCTTGTTGGCTAATTCCAAGAACAACAAGAGTATTAACACTAATTAATCCAACACATTGAGATTAGAGCATATGGGTTTAGTACTTTAGTCTATAAATCAAACCCTAAACCGAGGAAAAAAGGGAAATTTCCACCCAAATGCATGAACATTAACAGACACATAATTGTGTTTAACACATTATCTTATTATATATTTTCATGTCCTTATAAAAGAATAGCAAGGACCATATATTAAGGTCCACTTCTCTGTTCCCCTCACACTTACACCCAACTTATTTTAGTAACAATTTTTTCTCCCCCAAATTTCACACTTCTCCTCTTTACTTAGATTATAAAAACATTACTAAAACATCACAAAAAAACTTGCAAATTCTTGACTTTTTTTCTCAGCCAAATTTTCAAAGATTTGCTTACTTGCAAATTACAAATCACACCTTCATTTTCCAACACTTCATAATGTCATAGTATATAAAAACACTACACTGTGGGGTTTTTGTAGGCGATATTAGTAATTTGTGGGCGATTTTTAGTAATACTAATAACAAGTGACACTGTGACACCCATTATATATCTACTGTAAGAAAGAAGCAAAGATATAATATAAAGTTTGCAACTTTATAATATAAAGTTTTATAAAGATGGGTGATGAAGAAAATTGGGCATGGCAACCAAGTGGGTCTTCAACATTGAATGTGGAAAGATCAGAAGTTCAATGGAGTCAATTTGACAGCTCTGTGAATGCAGTTTCATTTGGGTTTGTTGCTACTGCTATTTTGATATCAATGTTTCTTGTTATGGCAATTTTTGAGAGGTTTCTCCGGCCAAACTCGCCGGAATTTCCAACTTCCGGCCACCCTGACATTGAATCTCAGCTGGGTTTTCATCCTAAGCTTGGTTATCCTTCTCCCAAGGTGAGCTCTTTTTTTTTTTTTTGTTCTCACCAGTTTTTTGAGCATTTTTTTTGTAACTGTTTTTGTCTTTTTTGGACTAGTAGTAATTGGAGTTTCTGTCTTTCTGTCATGTAATATATTTGTTCATTTGTGGAAATTTGGTTCCGAAAGCAGTCTCTCTATGTTTTCGATACTTTTTTAGTTGCGTATATCCAACCCTCTTTACCTCGTCATACGTGAGAGTTTTTGAGACATTTTGGTAATATTTAGTATTTTTCTATCTACATTGTGTTCTATAGATGAAATTAGGCTGTTGTAAGTAACACTTGTAGAAAAATGAAAACTTATTTGCCCCTGGTTTTTAAGGAAATTATTCTGTGAATTAACCTGAAATTTTGTGTGTTTGTCAGTTGCCACTGAAATAGGAGAAAAAAGGTTGAATAATTTGGTTCTTGAAATGAGATGTTCATGCATTACATTGATTGGTCACACTCAGTGATGTTGCTGGGGACATTTGTATGAAATGTCACAAAATTGTCTCAGCAAAAAGTACTTTTGCTAATCCCTGAATATCCATAGAAATCTCAAAAGCAGAAAAAAAAGAGAAAAAGGAGAGATGATGAAATTTCTAGGGTAATTATGATAAAGTTATTCATTTTGATGAACCTTTTATGCAAGTTAATACTATACAATATTTTTCACTCATGATAAAGTTGAATGGGAAAAGAAAAATTAGAATTTCATAGTATGTAACTATGTAAGATGTCTTGTCTACAGCTTGATATTTTGTGATGTCCTTATTTACTTCCCCTGCTTTTATAGGCAATTCTAATTGGAGGTGTCACCAATTTCATCTAATTTATGCTATAATAAATTAATGATTATGACCCGTCCCTCGGATTATAGTGGCCGTTGTGCCTCGTTGTGAACCATAGAAGAAAAAAAAAAGGTCATGATCATATCCATGTCCTTTGCGCATTTAGAAGTTTGGATGCTTAATCCCCTCCCCCAATCCATGTCCTTTGCGCATTTAGAAGTTTGGATGCTTAATCCCCTCCCCCAAATGTGTTCTTCTATGGTTCACAATGAGGCACAATGACCAGAACAATCCGGGAGACGAGAAAATCGGTCCGAAACCTATGAGGTTACGTACCCGTATTTCCCATTTTTAACCATGTGGACCTCATTGGTCATGACTAGTGATTACAATCACTAACATTTCTATTTGTCAAGATCCGCACATGTGGCAAATTAAATTGTCGTTCGGATTTTGTATAGTACCAAATTGAAATGAATGGCACAACCAACTTATTGTCTGCTAGATGTTTAGGTTCCAAGCAGCCTAAGGGGCATGACTATGTAACTGCTTTGCCAATAAGGGTAAAGCTTCTAATAATATTAGCAGAGCTTATGTTTTACTAGATCGAGTTTTCTTATTCGTTGTTAGGACTGATTCCAGAATTATGAGTTTCTAGTGTAGATGTCGTATGAATATTTATCTACGAACAACTTCCTCCATTAGACCCGAAAATAAAAGGTTTTTGTGGCCATGGTTACCTAGGTACATATAATGTCCCACATGCCCCTTGTGTTCATGATCTTTAACAATTACTAAGAACTTTTCTTCAAGTTCAAGTCTTGTTGTCTTTTTTCAAGCTTTCTTAATTATTGTTAATCTATCCCATTTTGATTGGAATTAGTAATCATTGACTTTAATCTTGTCTGGCTGTCCCTCCCTTTGTCTACTTGATGTATATTTGTCATCCAATTTTTATTGTGTTGTGATCTCAGTCTTATTGAACAAGTTTAGTATCTACCTTCAAGTGTCCTATGTTGGCATGTTGCAAATCAGAATATCTGATGATTTGCTGTTTTCGCATAGTTTTACACTTCTACCAAAAACCCGAACCTCCTTATCATTGCCATATGCATCTAGCATTACCTCTAAAGGACTGGAACTGTGATCACTGATGTGTAAACTTATGTCTGACTAAGCTTATGTTTCGCTTGTTTCAGACAGTGTTAATGCTTTAGTTTTCCAACGTTGTCTGCTGGTGTTGTGACCTGTTAGTGTCATTGTTCTGCTGATTGTTGAGCTTATGCTCCTTTTCTCTTGGTTATAACAGCTTCCATTGACCAAATTAGAATGGAAGTCTACACAGTGATTGTATTGATTGGGAATAATAGGGCTATATTATTACGAACTGCATCTGCTGCTTCTTGTTATACTGAGCTATCTTGGCCGTTAATTATTACGTTTCCTGTCTTTGTGCGTATCAAAGGAACTATCTTTAGCCAGTGAATGTCTTTCTGAATCGTGATTTTGCAACAGATGAATTTTACAGTTTCTAACAATTCCATTTGATGAATCGTCTTAAAACATTGTGATGATCGATAAATCAGTGTTCAAGATAGAACCTTGTAACCTGTCTCAATAAGTTTAATTTTGTCTGACAATGCAAACTGTATGACTGGCGTGTTGCTTTAACAGATGACAGTCTACTCTCAAGGGCTTTCAGTGTTGATGCCTGGAGAAGAGACTCCAACCTTCATTGCTCAGCCAGTTCCTTTGTCGTGCCCCCCTGATCGCATCCAGTGGCCACCCACAAAGCATAAGTGACATCCAAATGCTGCTCAACTTAAAGTGCCAAAGAAAGTAAATCACCCCAGCTTCAGCAATAATTCGAGATAGAAAGGTGCTGATTCGAGAAACAAGCTATTTCGACCAAAATTCTAGTAAAAATTTGATGCTATCAGGCACATATCTCTTGAGAACTATCTTATGTAGTTATGTAGCTGATCAGATTTTGTAAATAGAGGACAAGCCCGAGTTTATTGCCTTAGCAAAATTCGGATGAGGCTTTCTGTTAAGTAGATCGATTAGAAGTTTGCACTTCCGGGAAGATTTCCTACAACATACATACACCTTGGTATGTACTGTAGGAATGGTTTTAGATTGCAGGTTAGATGAAAACCTACTGCTGTAAAAATATTGAAAATGTATGTTATTCACCAAGTACAGGTTGAAGTTAAGGTTGAAGTACTGGTGTTACTGCTGCTGGATTAGATTTCCGCGGCCTGGTTTAGATTTTAATGTGGCAGCGCCATAGCGCTACTGTTACGCCTGTTAGACCTATGCCATCGATATATATATAGTCTATGTGTCTAACACCACATCCAAATTAAGCAAAAATTGAAGCAACAATAGCACAGAATTCTAGTACTCAGAAGTTCAGCCAACACTTAATTTCATTGATCAAAGAACTCAATACAGTTGGACTAATCTCTGAGAAGAACAACTTCTGTTGTTACTAATTACTCAAATCTTTAAGGCACCCCACCAAGTATCGTTGCCAAGCTGAAAATTCAGCCGCAGCCCAACATCAGTACGTAGCTCGTCATCAGATTCAGGGAAAGTTGCGGGCCCAGATTGCGCCATAAGAGTACGCTCAAGGGATACACGGAGGAGACGGCCACTCGATCCATCAAATGCGACAAGACGACCACCGTACATTCCAGCCTTCCCAAATAAGACATTGACCAAAGCGTCATTTTGCACAATGTCATGTGGACATGGCAAAAACCATCCCAAATCAGAACAATACTTATCGAGGGAAGGAACGGTCCTGTCATCAACGTATGTGCACAGGAACAACACTTCTAATCTTCTTGTTGAAGACGCCTTCATTTCATCAATCCACCTTAACAGACGACTCTGCCATGTATCTGGATGCGGGTTTAAAGGCGCCCAATCAAAGCAAACAAGAACATTCGCGCCTTCAAGACTAGATAGACGAGACCTCCGACCATCACGGCTTACTGACCTTATTTTGCAACAGCTTAGCCAATACTTCAAAGTCGAACCACGTAGTTTCTCTACTTCCATATCCCATACAGCTTGTTTAGTGAAGGGATATGCACCAATGCCGTAGTCTAGATACACTTGTTTGCCGTCAGGGTCCGTATAGCTACCGTTGGGTCCGAAAACAACCAGCTTATCGTCATAACTGTGGCTGCCTAGTGCACGTAACCTACAACTAATCGTGTAATCGAAGGGAACGTAAAACCAGCCACAACAATCCCGTCTACGTAGCAAAGAACGGAATTGGTCTTCCTTATGGTAACTATTAGCCGAGATCATGATAACCACCGCAAACTCGTGTTCTTTAGCCTTGCACTGTTTGTACAATTCACGAAACTTGCGAATGAATTTACCGTCATATAAATGGTAGAGCAACACAACCTTATTTGTAAGGTTAGACAGTAATTCTTTTTTACCACATGATCCGGAATGGCGAACACAATCAAGGACATCACTACTCTGGCGGCGCAAAAGAGTTTCAAGGAGCATGTTGCCGTTCTGGATTGTGGTTTCTTGTTTGTGAAGCTCTTGTAGCTTTTGTTCAGTGAAGGGGTAAAAATCAAGTCCATACTCGTGGAAAGAATTGATACTTGTGTAAGACAATTCCCGCTTTTCCAAATCAGCCACGATACAGCGAGGGTAACTGTAGTAAGATGTGCCTATTAATCGAAATAGGTCGAGCGAGCGAACAGAATCCGAGATTGGCACAGCAAGGCATGTCGGGGAGAAGGCAGAGAAAAACTGGTCGAAATAAGCCAAGTTAGAATTAGGACAATCAGACCTCCTACGCGTGACCAAAATAACTTCAAAATCAGAATGCTCCTTAGCCAACTCGCTGAAAACAACTTGTAAGTCACGGCAAACAGCATCGCTCTCATACATCACAGGTGGTATATGGAAAGTACAGATGACTACGTATCGTTTACCAACCAGGCAATCAGCTGCAAGTCTTTCTTCAGTGCCATCCTTATTCCTACGTATTGTAAGATAATACATTTACCACACAGTAATGTAACTTGTTTTATTATTGAGAATGGCAAGAGTTTATATAGGTTACAATAGTGTGAACTCTAATATAAACCCTAAGGTAAAATAGGGTATGAATAATATCGTTTACATAACTAGAATATTTATTCCTTACGATATTATTCCCTACTACAATTACAATATATTCATTATTCTCTAATACGTATAAGATAGTCGGTCTCGTGACATGGGAACAAGTACTGTATTGCATCAAAGGGTTGGCCTGGCTTGAGCTTTTGATGTTCATCGACTTCTATGTCACGCCCCTCTGTGGTATCTTCTGGAGAACGCAAACCAGGTTCGTCCTCTATGGGGCTTTCATCTTCGGTTTGTTTACGCTTCAGTTCACTACTCATCTTTCAAAGTAAGGTACAATTTACGAGGGAAGGTGTTGGAAAAATTTAGGGAAGAAGATAATTTTATTAACTAAGAAAAATAGCTTAAATAACAAGTGCTCAACAGAAAACAAAGAAATTGCTAACTGGCTAGCTATATTTTTAGCAACTACCCTAAACTCTAGCTACTAACAAGTAAATGACAGTAAAAAAATGCCTAAAGACTTGGTAAACTCTAACAAACTTAAACAAGTTACTGATGCACATTCAAACACTCCTCCTTGCATCAGTACGTGCAAATTCCAAGTCTTTCCCTTAAGTTTTCAAATTTGCTCTTTCCAAGAGGCTTTGTAAACAAGTCTGCCAGCTGATCTTCAGTCTTGCAATACTCCAAATGAATTGCACCATCCTTTTGAACATCTCTGATAAAAAATAACTTTATACTGAAATGTTTGGTCTTCCCATGAAAAACAGGATTGTTGGATATAGCTATAGCTGCTTGATTATCCACCATAACTTTGGTACTTGTCGTTTGCTCCAAGTGTAAATCATTTAGAACTTTTCTCAACCATAAGGCCTGATTTACAGCCGCCGTCGCCGATATGAACTCCGCTTCAGCAGTTGATTGAGCCACAATCTCTTGCTTTTTCGAACTCCAAGTAAATATACCTGATCCGAAATTGAAACAGTAACCGGAAGTACTTTTCATATCATCTAAAGACCCAGCCCAATCACTGTCGGAATAACCTAGCAACTCGAAACTTTGCGACAAACAAAACTTAACACCAAAACTTAAAGTTCCTTTGACATACCGGAGCACTCTTTTTGCAGCTTTGAGATGAGTCTCATTAGCACAATTCATAAATCTTGACAAAACACTTACAGCGTACATGATGTCTGGCCTTGTTGCCGTAAGGTACATTAGGCATCCAATTAGACTTCTATATGTAGACTCATCCACCTTTGCAGTTCCGTCTTCCCTGCATAGCTTCTCCTTATGGCACATAGGAGTGCTCATGCTCTTACAATATTCCATGTGGAATTTTTTCAGAATCTCCCTTGCATACTTCTGCTGGTAGATGAATACTTCACCTTGTTTCTGCTTAATTTCCATTCCAAGAAAATAAGACATCTCTCCAAGATCAGTCATCTCAAAGACTCGCATCATATCCTCTTTGAACTGTTGAATAAGCTCGTTGTTGCTGCCAGTGACTAAGATATCGTCCACATACAACGATACTACCAGAAGATTATTTCCGTCACCTTTGACATATAAAGTCGACTCACTTACGCTTTTGACAAAGCCTAATTTCAGCAGGTATTCATCAATCCTACTGTACCACGCCCTCGGAGCCTGCTTTAAGCCGTACAACGCCTTCTTCAACAAGTACACTTTGTCTTCATGTCCTTTTGCAGCAAAACCTTCAGGTTGCTCAACATAAATTTTTTCTTCTAGAAAACCATTCAAGAACGCTGACTTTACATCAAGTTGGTAGATTTTCCATTGCTTTTGAGCTGCAATAGCTAGTAGCATTCTAATTGTGTCTAGCCTCGCAACTGGAGCAAAAGTATCAAAGTAATCTACCCCAAAAACTTGAGCATACCCTTTCACCACTAATCTTGCTTTGTATTTGTTGAGCGAACCATCAGCATTCTCCTTTTTTCTGAACACCCATTTTACTCCAATTACTTTCTGATGCTCAGGCCTTTCAACTAATTCCCATGTATGATTTTTTTCAATCATAGCAAGCTCCTCCTGCATAGCAACCCTCCATTTAGGATCTTGTTCGGCTTCTTGATAGCCTGCTGGTTCAAGCACGGCAATATTGCATCTCTGATAAATATCAGCAAGTGATCTGGTGCCACGGACAGAGGGATGATCTACTAACTCATCTTGATTGAGATCATCAGGTTGCTGATTTTCTTCATTGTTCCAGCTCCACCTATTGTTCTCCATGAAGCTTACATCCCTACTTATTAGAATTTTTCTTGTGTCAGGTTGAAAAACTCTATAAGCTTTCGATATTAAGCTATACCCAATGAATATATCAGGTTCGGCTCTTTTGTCCAACTTGTCTCGCTTGACCTGTGGCACATGAGTAAAACACAAACAACCAAATACTTTCAGATTTTTTTATTTGTGGCTTATAACCGTACCAAGCCTCAAAAGGAGTTTTTCCGTCTACTGCTTTTGTGGGGAGCCTGTTTAGCAAAAATACAGCAGTATTTGCTGCTTCTGCCCAATATTCCTTCGGAAGTTCCTTCTCATGAAGCATACATCTGGCCATCTCCATTATGGTTCTGTTTTTTTGCTCAATGAATTTATTCTGTTGTGGAGTGTATGGAGCTGTAAGTTGGTGCTCAATTCCAACCTCCTCACAGAACTTATCAAACTCGTTGGAGTTGTACTCCTTGCCGTTGTCTGACCTCAAGACTTGAATTTTACACTCACTTTGGTTCTCAATCCAGTTCTTGAATTTAAAGAACACACCTGCAACCTCAGACTTAAACCTAAGAAAATAAATCCAACACATCCTCGTAAAATCATCAATAAAAGCAATATAATATTTACTCCCATTGAGTGAAGGAGTTTTCTGAGGTCCAGCCACATCTGTATGAATGAGTTGGAGCTTCTTGGTAGCTCTCCAGGCTCCTTTTTGGAAAGGAAGTCTTGCTTGTTTACCAAATTGACATGCTTTGCAACTTGGTAAATTAGACTCAATATGAGGCAAACCACGAACCAGCTCTTTCTTTTTCATATTCAATATTGCTGCATGATGAAAATGACCCAGCCTCTTATGCCAAGTCTCTGTGTTGGTTGTGGTTGCTGTATAAGCTGTTTGCTCCTCCTCCATCGGATCAAGTGAGAAGCTCTTGCCTCTCATTTTGATTCTTACGACTTCTTTGTCACACGCATCCTTGATCGAGCACTGATGGTTTTCAAAGGTGACTTTGAAACCCTTCTCAACGAGTTGACCAACACTTAGTAAATTCTGATCAATCTCAGGTACATACAAAACATTGGAAATTAATTTTGTACCTGTACAACTTTCTATGGCAACGGTTCCCTTTCCCTTGACAGCAATGTAGTCACCATTGCCGATTCTGACTTTCGATACATGTGATCTGTCCAACTCTTTAAAGAGTTCTTCATCACTGGTCATGTGGTTGGTACAACCACTGTCTACAAGCCAACACTCACTTGTGCTGCTACTTGTAAAACAAGATGCTGCAAATAGTTGCTCTTCCCCTTGATCGTTTGCTATTTGAGCATCATCTTTTGACTGAAAATTGCTTTTGCAGATCCTTTCGTGGTGCCCAAGTTTATTACACTTCACACACTTGACATCAGGTCTCCTCCAACATTTGAAGGGAGGATGACCCTTTTTGTTGCAGTGCTTGCAAGGAGGAAAATCTCTGCTCTTTTCTCCTTTGCTATTGCTACCTGCATCACGTGAGCTGAAATTCTTCCTGTAACTCTTCTTCTTGTCCTTTTCTCCTGGATTGATTTGTAACTTAGCCTGCAATGCTCCTTCCACCGAGCCTTCACTTCTCATCAATCTCCTTTGTTCTTGAGCTTGTAGAGAGTTGTTCAATTCTGCCAACGTGAGTTTTGACAGATCTTTGCTACTTTCCAAAGAGGATATAGTAGCGTCAAATCTTGCAGGTACAGTTACAAGAATTTTTTGAACTATTCTTGAATCAGAAAATTCAGAACCAAGCAACCTAATTTTGTTAGCTATAGTAAGAAGCTTATCTGTATACTCCTTGATTGTCTCTGACTCCTTCATTTGCTGCATCTCAAACTCACGAATCAGATTCAATACCTGCATCCCTTTAATTCTTTCATCTCCTTCATATTCAGTTTTGAGGAAATTCCAAACTTCGAATGCTGACGTTTTGGTCATGATTCTGGTAAAAATACCTTCTGAGACAGCAGCAAACAAGGTAGCCTTTGCCCTAGACTTCCTTGTTTTCTTTAAAGTATGACTCTTCAGTTGAGCCATTGTCGGATTATCTGGCAACGGAGGAACCGCGTAATCCTCCTTAACATCTTCCCAGAGATCATTTGCCTCTAGGTGAGCCTCCATCCTGGCTGCCCATACTTGGTAATTTTCACCCTCAAACATTGGTGGTGCTAGTGCTGTAAAAGGTGTTGCAGAATCCATTGTATGGATTAAATCAAGGAAGGTAAGGTTTATTTTGTGGGTTTTTTCTTGGCTCACTCACAGATCCCTTAAAAAAACAGCTCTGATACCAATTTGTTGGAAAAATTTAGGGAAGAAGATAATTTTATTAACTAAGAAAAATAGCTTAAATAACAAGTGCTCAACAGAAAACAAAGAAATTGCTAACTGGCTAGCTATATTTTAGCAACTACCCTAAACTCTAGCTACTAACAAGTAAATGACAGTAAAAAAATGCCTAAAGACTTGGTAAACTCTAACAAACTTAAACAAGTTACTGATGCACATTCAAACAGAAGGAATTGATGAAGTTATTGTATGTGAACCTCAATTTATAAGATTACAATCGCAATTAATCTCCTATATATACTAGACTAATAGTATTACCATATGTCTAAATATCCCATAATAGTATCACTTACCTTAAATATTATTAGGGAAATTTAACTCAACAAAAAAAAAAAAAAAAAAAAATCTCGGAAATAAACGGCGCATGTTGACGGTAAACTTTTGGGTGCGGTATCTACGGCAGAGAATGAACAAGATGATAGTAAAGAATGTTTGTGAATTTGTGATCAGTAATAAACGTGATGATCAAAGGTGATATGATGAAACTTGATGATGAAGATTGATAATATGGTGATGATGATGATGCAGAGGTAAGAGGGAGGAGCACGGGGTGAAAGTAGAGAGAATAGTAAACCCAAAAAATTCTCTGTTTTTTTATTTCTTTCCCTTTTTATTTTTTTTAGACCCTTTCCCTTTTTAACTTTTTTTTAGATCCTTTCCCTTTTGACCTTTGCCTAATACTCCTAGTAATAAATTGATAAAATGATGGGGTAGAAATTTGGGTTACCTTCTGTTACAAATCTTATACCGTGCACACGCCAGAATCTTAGATTTTCTACTATCAAAATCAATTTGAGAACTCGTTCTTTGAATATGATATGGTACCGTCATAAGTTGTTTAGAAACGAATAATATAGCATTCATCCAATTGAAAGCAACACATGGAAGAGAGACCGAACTAGCTAGGCATAGAGCCATGCGAGTATATATATATTGCCACGAGCACAAGTATATATTGGTTGTGGTGCTAAGCCATTTGTTACTTGATACTCTTAAAGTCGTAAGTTGCTAGTAAGACGTCAACTCAATAAACATCATACAACGCCAAATTTCAGATAAATTGAGAAGTTTATGCCTATCTTCTTTCTAGTCAGTCATAATCACAAGTTTTATTATACGTTACTCAATATATTCCCCGAATTTTTAAAAAAAAAAAAGAAGATAAAATTCACTATTATAGCCCACAATTAAGTAACTTTTCACAAAAGGAGTAAAAAGAGTAGTAAAATGCTAAAATTATTAATGGGGTGAGAGAGGCTCGAACTCTCGACCTCAGGATTACTCAAGAAAGCTATGAGACCTACGCGCTAGCCAACTGCGCCACCACCCCATTGTTGCCATTACTCCACTATGTATTTGTTTTTTTTCTAGTGCTCACAATTTGACTTTGAGCCCAAACAATATTGCAACTGGGTGTTTCCCCCAGGCCCAAGCAATCAAATACCATGAGTTCAATTAAAAGTGTGTATTTTTGTGTGTGTGTGGAAAAGCCGAAAAGTGTACATTAAAAGTTGAAAGGCCTAAAAAGTGGATGATAATAGTAACGAGTTTTCTAACGTTTGCACATAAGACAAATGATAAAATTTCATTTATTTACTTAGTTAGGTGATATTCTCACTTGAAAAAACAATTTGTGGAATTTTGATTAATTCAGGAGAATATCACTTAATTAAGGAAATAAATTAAGTTTTATCATGTGCCCTATGGGCACACATTAGAAAAATCCTAATAATAATAGCAAAAATGTAAATAAGGAAACAAATGTAATTTTTGTTTATCATAACTTCTGTTTACAATTAATGTATCATCGGTTTTTTGCATAGTAGAGTTTCACGTATAGTTTACTAATTGTGTTTTCTTTAAAGGTTCGCAATTCGTAAGAGAATTGACTAATTGAGTCCTTCATTGGAATATTTGAGTTTGAGTCTCTTTAACAATCTTGTAAAGAGCTCCACCTTGTGATTAAATTCACATTTTTTTGCTAATTTTAAATGTTGAGGTAAATCTAGCTGTCACAAGAAGTTAGAAACTGTGTGGTGGACGTCATGATGTATGTTCTTGTAATCTCAGAGACCAATAAATCAAATCGGAAAAACTTTATCGTCTTATATAATCTTCCGAATCGAATCCATGCAAAACTATGGCATTTCCCGTTGTAGCAGCTGCACCAGGTAGCCTTTCCCAAACGGCTCAGTTTGTGTTTGGCGTTACTTTTGGCGGCAAAAAGGACCATTAATTATCACCTTTTAAGATCATACCCCTTTCAGTGGTCACAAATCAAAAGCTAACGGCTCTTTAATTTGTATAAATTTCAAAATTATATCATTTCTTCTATTTTGATTTTTGTATCTATTTTTGCAAATTTCACAACTTAAGGTGCATACGTATTTGTAGGACAATATGGCTTTATTATGTAACATTCATTTTCTGTATGCATTTAATTATATCTATACTATCTGAAATTCTGAATATATAGATGCCTTATTGTCTCCTTTTAACAATTGCTGTGTAAAGTCCGTGACCTCTTCGAACTTGGTGGATTGTTAGGGTTGAAATAGTTATTACTTATTACCACATTACATCTAAAAATTTGAAAATAAGAATATAATTTGAGTTCAAAACAAAAATTACAATTAAAATGGCGTATTCCATATCAAACGCTCAAAATCTGAATGCCAAAAGAACAAGCGAGTCACCATCCGACATACATTAGTCCATTAGGAGTTGAACAACTTGAAAATACGCGTTCTTTAAAATCGTGTGCTCCCTTGATCCTCCGAATCTATCTATATATGAAATTTTAGTTCTTTTTGCCAAATTTCGTGTTTCACACCCAACTGACCAAGTATATTCATCTTATTCCAAATTCGCGAAAATAAACTTAAACCAAGAATTAAGAAACTTTACGACTAAAAGGTATCATAGCATTCTAAGCCAACATAATGGATCTAGTTAGATCCAGTCATTCTACGATCCCAACGTATGCACAAATTCTGTGAAAAATCATCATGCTATGGTATGGGAAGCAACCACTCCAACCAGCATACATGTTGGCTTGTACATTTCACTAGGGCTTTGGGTATACAATTGTACAAAAGGAATGGGCGGCCCATTATTTAGTTAAGGACCCTTAAATTGTAAGGTTATGTCCCTAAAAGAGTGAAGTAGCATATCCCAACATAATGGTCGGGCGATACATTAGCATACACACATTTGTTCTTTGCGTGCTTCTCAGCTCATCCACCATAATTGCATCAATGATCAAGAACATTCACGGCTTCACGCACCTTGTTACACCGCAATTGCAGGCTTAATTTACACAATCCAACTTATGCACTTGTAATAAGTAATTAAGTACACATGTATACAATGGTTTTGAGATCGAGCCTCGTTTAATTATTTTAGGCTTATTTTGTTCGGGTATTTTTTTACTAGTACAAAAGTTTTGTTTCCGCTTGTTTAGAGTATAGTGTAATGTAGTTTTTTGCCTCACTCAATTTTGTTTTAGAACTTAGCAAAAACAATGAAAATCATGAAAGAGTCCAATGGAAACGCTCATGCCACCTGAACACCTGATAATATCGTCATGCACTCCTACTTACCCGATAATTCATGAACTAAACTGATTAAACTGGTCTGAATACGCAAAAGTTTACATTAAATCATTATCTAAACTAGATTGATCTCATCCAAATTAGAGGAAACCCATCAACAAAAGAAACTGAGAATAACAGTATACTATAGCAGGTACATAATTCACTAATCCATGAAAACTTGTAAAAAAAATGAAAAACCAGAAAAGGTACCATAAGAAACTTGCAGAATCATTCAATGTGACATCACAAGTCTGGAAAAATCTCTTGAAAATCTTGTACCGCCCAGAAATTTATGGCCAAATGTAAAATTGAATGGAAGACACAAAAGCATACGTAAAGGAAGACAAGTGTGTCGTGTTGTACACAATCAATGAAGGGCCACTCTCTTCAGATCACATTGCGTTCCCTTCTAACCAAACTCACCTTTCTACATAGCACCCTGAGTCCTGACCAAAGGCAATACAGTAGTTAATAAGACTCGACTAAGGTGACAATTGACCCCCTATTATTCGACTTTCGTTTAGTAGATAGGGAATGGATCCTACCCATCTTTGCGGTGTCACGAGTGATAGGCATGTACTCGTCAATGTTACACCTACATATGATTACAAATGAAAGAAACCCGAAATGGAATTCATCACTACGACAATACATGTACTACTAAACTCATTTCGACACAATTTTTAGGTACGTCTGAAAATAACATTAAATCGTGCACAAACTTGAGTTGAATCGGTTTAGCTCTACAATTAGTGTTACACCAACATCCAGTTTTTTTGTAATGGCATACTTAAAAAGTGATTAATTATGAGTATTAACTGTCCTCAACCATTGAGTTGAGAGGATAATACTACTCCTAATCACTTTAACCGACAGTTGAGGAGATTTGTTAGCCCTTTTAACAAAGATTATTCTGATTTTGATTGTGAGTCAATTTTATCTATTTTTTCCATTTCAAGGTATAAATGTCTGGTAGTGACTGTGAGAGGCTGACAATGAGCAAAAGACCAAAAAAAGTTACTTTTATTTCTGTAGATTAATTTATCTAATTAGTCTTATACAACAAGGACAATTGAGAATACTCCGTAAACCATTGTTTGGGTCATCAGAAGGTTTTATAACAAGTTCTTGGAACTTGGGAGGCCAAAATTAGGGTAGTTTAGCTTCTGGTATAAGTCTCGAAATAAGGTAGATGACTAACAATCAAATACCTTCTTATCGGATAAAGTAAAAACCGAAAGTCCAAAATCTAGACCAATTTCTTTGGTCCGCCGGTGAAAACCCGAAAACCGGTCTGAGAATTTCAATCATCAAAGACTAATGATTACTCGTAGTTTGGAGGATGATCAACACATACTAGTTTATTCACACATTGACATCTCAATAAAACACTGAAACCTGTAACAAATGACAACAAAATAAAAAGCAAAATTCATAGAGTTAAATACAATTTGCCCTAAAATGGCAAAATCTACCATAATCATCAGAATTAACGATTAACATTAGTGCTAATAAAAAAGTAAACACATTACACATTAGTAATTACTCCACTAATTAGTATCTTCATAATTTCCTTTAAAAAAAAAAAAAAGGAGAATCTACAGAAATATGAAGCATTCCAAAGAAACAAGTGGATTCTCAAGTGATTCCTTTGGTCCGTCCCATTCATTCCCATTCCCATTCTCACTATCATTCCCATTCCTCCTTACATTCATATTATTCTCTTCCTCGGGCCCATGGACCATCCTGACCCGGCCCGGTGACGGCCCATTCCTCTTAGCAGACGGGCTCCTACCCACATTGGACCGTGTGGCGGGGGACCGAGACCGCCGGGCCGAATTCTCCCCTACCACGTCCCTCCTTGGGCCCGGTTGAACTTGACCCGGGCCCGGAAACCTCCTCCTTGGTGGGGACGGGTCGGCCCGTCTGACAGGGGATCTCCCATGGTTTCTCAGCTGTACATTATTATTATTATTATTATGATTATTAGGATTACCACTGTAATTACTGTGATTGTAAAGAAGATTACTGTTATGCCCCTGAGATCTAAACCCCCTCAGACGCATCTCACCGCTAGTTGCACTATCTTTGACGGCCCATTGCTGCTGCTGGTCTTCAAGGGTAGTGGTGGAAATCGTCTCACTCAAGCTACACATTTCAGACACTTCAGAGATCTCTTCTTCCGGTGTGCTCGGATCAGGGTGGTGGTGGTGGTGGTGGTACTTCATTGTAGTAGTTTCCTTAATTGGCAACCCGTTTTGCTCCAAAGATGACAACTTTTTTTCCAAAGATGGCAACTTTTTGTCCAAAGATGGCAACTTTTGCACCAAAAATGGCTTCTTTGGACTCACAATAAGCTTAGATTTTGTGGGTTTTTCTTCATCATCATCATTCTTAAGGGCTCTGATTTCGGGCTCTAACTCGGGTATGTGAATGGGCCTGGAGTCGGGCTTGGGTTTGGGCTTGGGTGTCTCAGAGAGGACTTCTTTGACAGTTTCTTCCTCAGGTCTAGGAGGTGATTTTGAGACACAGGAAAATTTATGATCTTTGTGAAGTGGGTTTTGTTTCAGGTCTGTTGTTGAGTCTTCATCAAGTTTGCTAACACAACAACCCATTTTTGGGTGTTGAAAGATTGAAACTTTGGGACAAATTAAATTAACTTCATTTCTGGGTTGAAATTGGTTTTAAGAAGTGAAGAGTTCAGCTGCAAACTTCAAAGTGAAGATTAAGGAGAAGAGAGAGGAGAGAGGGTGAAGAAAGGAGTGAGAAAAATGTATTTATTGGGAAGGATGTGAAAGCAAAGGGGTGTGTTTTAGACTTTTAAGAAAGGTCAAGGGGAGAGTGAAGAGAGACAGTTATTACTTTTTAGTCCCCAATGCAAGCCAAGCCTGCCAATGGATTCTTTGGAGTTATTGGCCCAAATGTATAGTGTAGCAAGTTAACAAGAATGGGTATAATCCTGATTCTCAAGATAGAAAGGGTACAATAATCCTACATGGCTACATGTATGTTGAAGCGTGACATGTTAACAAGAGTTACTGGCCGAATGTAGCTTAACGTGAAGACTGCTACATCACGGTAAAATCGTATTTGGAGTTGCCTATTTTAATATAGATTTGAAAATATTGATTCCAATGGAGTAAGAATACTAAAATTAGGTATGTTGGTAGTAATATAGTGTTCACTTAGTGAAATTTATATTATCATTTCATAATTTAAGTTTTTAACTATAGTTCTCTAGCATGTTGCATAGTTGGGTGAAATGGTGAGAAATGAGAAGAGGCTTGAGATGAGAGGTAGGGACTAGGGAGAGTCCGAGCAATGCTTATACCATGCTCCCGGGAGCACAAGGAGTATGATGGTTCTTCTCACAATGGAGGGATAGAGATCACACTTAAAATAATTTAAAATTTATTTAAGTGTGATCCCTACTCTATTGTGAGAAGGACCACCATGCTCCGTGTGCTTTAGGGAGCATGGTATAATTTGCGGAGTCCGAGAGATAGCCTTGTGGTGGTCGAAAATGACGGTTGTGGACTTGTGGGTGGGTTGGGATGATGGATTGATGGGTAGAGCAAGAGGGGACAGTCAGGGGCGAAGCCAGGAAAATTTTGACGGGGTGGCGAAATTCAAACCAACAAAAACTAACATATAAAATTAAAATTGTTGAAGTAAATATTACATACACGTTCACTACTTGCGACGTGTCCGCATAGATTCAAACTCTTTTACAACCTCTTTGTTACAAACATTAGCGAACAAGTCTCGCTCTATAAAAGTAACTAAATTATCATTCAACAATTGATCACCCATGCTACTACGATTTTTACTTTTGACAAAATTCATTGCCGAAAAAGCTCTTTCAACCGTTGCCGTTGCCACCGGAAGAATCAACACTAGCTTCAATAGCAAATAAACTTTAGCATGTGTCAAATGTTTCTTCGTCTCCACAAGCTTTATAGAAAGCTCGTTAAGATTCTTCAAATCCCAAAATCTATCATCACCCCGAATATCACATACAAAGGTTTCAAGCTGATACTCAAAGAAAAGCAATTCGGTTTCCGAGAACTCATTAGGGTAAAATTCAGCAAGTCGAACTAACTTCTTGATATCAAAAGAGGCAAACCGATCTTCGGGGCAAAAACAAGACATACAAATAAGCAATTCCTTACTTACTTCATTAAACCGTTCACCAAATTCCAACAAAATCTGATCAAGCAAGGTTATAAACACTTCTACTCGATAATGGTGTAAATTTGTAACATTCCTTATAGTATGTCTACTTCTCCCCGGAATAGCATAAAAGTCATCCATACAAGGAACACTAATATTATACTTGTTGCAAAATGTTATCACCTTTTCTAAGTGACCTTCCCATCCCTCATCCCTTAAGTTTTGCAATTGTGCCTTTGTAACATCAACAAGTCTCATAGCATTCAGAATGTCTTGCTCCCTCCTTTGTAAAGCCAAGTTCAATTGATTTGTGATGCCAAAACGGTCAACATGAATTGGGCAGAAAACACAAATTGAAACAATTTCAAATCATCAGTAAGCCTTAGCACTTTTGACTTGTCATCTCCTTTACAACATTCAACGATAATATCAAGCACTTCCATAACTGTAGGATACACTGAAAACAATCTCAAAATAGTCTTGAAATGGGAACTCCATCGGGTCTCACAAGGCCTACTCAAACTTATCTCTTGGTTCAAACCTCTTCCAGTTTTTATAGTACCCAATTGTATACCATCTAAAACAAGATCGGCTTGCCCTTCTCTAAGTAAATCTTTACGCTTACAAGAGCTTCCAATCACATTCAACAAAGTACTAAGCATGCCAAACAACCAACCACAATCATCATTGTTTTTAGCAACGGCAACAAGGGTTAACTGGAGTTGGTGAGCAAAACAATGAACATAATATGCAGAGCTACATTCATTCAAGATCAAAGTTTTAAGGCCATTTAATGAACCTCGCATATTGCTAGCACCATCATAACCTTGACCTCGAACTTTAGCAATACATAAAGAATATTCAATAAGTAATGACTCAATTGCAGCTTTTAGAGTTAGAGAAGTGGTATCACCAACATGCACAACACCAAGAAATCTTTCTTTCACTTCCCCTAAAGCATTGACATATCTTAAGCAAAGGGCCATTTGCTCCTTATCAGACACATCCGCCGACTCATCGGCAAGAATTCCAAAAAAATCACCACCAAGTTCTTCAATGATTTTCCTAGTGGTAACCTTTGCACAAGCACTAACAAGATCCTTTTGAATATCGGAGGAAGTCAATTTGGAATTTCCCGGTGCATTATCTAAAAGAACCTTAGCCAAATCCTTATCACGTTTAGCTAACAATTTCAAGAGCTCAAGATAATTACCCCTATTCAAAGAAGACTTACTTTCATCATGACCACGAAAAGGCATTCCTTGTTGCAAAAGATACCTTGTGGCATCAATATGAGCATCTAATCGAATGTTGTATGCACTTTCCATTTCAATAGTTTGAGTTTCAAAAGAATTTGGAAGTGAACCCTTTTGTTTCTTGAAATCGGCAAGAGCTCTAACGGCATTACAATGAGCACTCAAATGATTACCAATATGTTTGTCAAATTGTCCCGTTTTATTCCAAGTACTAAACCCATTAGAAACAAAAGCATCCCCTCCATGTGCATTCTCATCCTTAAATAAGTAACAAGGGAAACAAAAAGCCGCATCCTTACTAATGCTATATTCAATCCAATGTTTAAATTTATCCGAATCAAACCATTTTGGATTAAACCTCCGTGACCCCGAACCTACAACTTTATAGGGAAAATCATGTCCAACGGGTTGACAAGGTTTTCTACGGATATACTCTCTTCTCACAATATCTTGATCATTTGGATGGAAATCAAGTAGTCTCTTTCTTAAACCCGGGTCATGTGGAAGAGAAATGACATCAAAACTAGTTAATCGACTCACAATTGGTGTACTAGGACTTGGATTAGATGTACCTTGTCCTTGAACTTCATCTTCTTCATTGTTTATTGACGGAGAAGATTGATGTTCACTAGCTCGAGTTTGAGATTGGGTTGGATTTTCTTGGCTCTCTTGATGTGATTTTTTTGGGAAAAAACTTGATATGGAACCATCTTTCCTCTTCATTTCTGAAATATATATGATTGTCTTAGACTCTTAGTCTATCAAATCTACTCAATTGTAAAAACCCAATTAACATCTCAAATTTCCAATTCCCCAAAGTCAAATCATAATCTCAATTAATTCCTAATTTTAATTCAATATTTCAAACACTAATTCAAGTTCAAACCCAAATTCGAAATGCAATCTATACATAATACACTACTAACACTAGTACACAACAATGTCTAGAAAATTACACATCACACATTCACACACTACAAATCAACAAATCAATTTCAAATTCCAAACCCTAAATAAGTAATAAATTGAACTAAAAATTAAAAAACAACAAGAAATAAAAAAAGAGTAGAAGACTGACCAAGCCTCGCGGCGGCCGGCGGCGGTCAGGCGGTGTCGTCAGACGTCAGTCTCGTCACTCGTGCAGCGGTGCAGTCGACAGTCGTGCAGCGTTGCCCAGCTTGCCCTCTTTCTGTCTTTCGTCTTCTCTCTGGACTCTCTCTCTTTTTTTTTTTTAATGTTTCTGAACTGCAGAACTGGGGAGGGGAGATAAGAAAGTTTAAAATGTCTTTCTTATCCTTACTCTTTAGTTGCCTTTTTTTTTCAGGGGTATTTTTGGAATTTTTTTTAAAAGTTTCAGTTTTTTTTTTTTTCACTGGGGTGGCGGCCGCCACCCCAAGCCACCACGTAGCTTCGCCGATGGGGACAGTGATTAGTGAGTAGATTAATTTGTGGGATGTCGAGGCGCTTGTCTTTCTAGGGTTTTCATGAGTGGTCAATAGATAGGCCAAGGGAGGCTTTGGGAGGTCCAGGTGGATCATGGGGATGGTTGTATGAAGTCATAACCGGTGGTTGTGGCTTCGAGAATGGCTGTTAGGCGACTAGAAATGAAGGCTATGGAGTAGGGTGGTGGAGGGAGGAAGCAAAAGATGGCATGGGCAATAACAGCAAGGGTACAAGCCAAACTTACCCTTAAAACGAAAAGGTAATCGCTAAATTATTGACTCAAAACACTCTAAAAGTTGGATAAACAATTGACTGAGACGGAGGGAGTCTGCCATATTCATCAAATAAGCTATTAGTAAATTACTCATCAAGTCATCAACATATCACGGCCGAAAATAGAATTTACAATATTTACTAAATGGTTTTCTGTTAGTTGCTAGTCTTGCTACAAACAATGTATGTAAAACACAAACACAACGTCATACACACACTTTAAGATTCTAGATCGATCCCACATGTTACCACAAAACAAAAGTCCAAATGAAAACCATGACAATGAACTAATTTCTTATACCAATTATACATCGATCTTGGGTTCTTGGATTCCATATAAACAGATAAGAAAAAACAACACTTTCTGTTCGATCTGTTTCTCTCTGATACATTATCAACATTTTGTATTAGGATTGTAGTAACAAAAGCAAGTGACATGTTCTTCCGAATCTAGGAAAGGCATATGATGTAATATTGAAATGCAACAAAAAAATGTGGCATGTGGACCGCCGTTGAATAATGTATGGGTCTGGCAACAAAGAGATAGCAGACAAAACATGGCAGTATGATTCTATGATTTACTGCTGTCATTCAGATTTATTAATCCGTCGTTTTACAGAGAAGTTAACCTTCAATGTCATGGCAAAATACAGTGATGTCTTCTTGTTTTACTGTATTGTTTTCTATTCTCTAGCATTGTGAGGTCTATGAATCTATGATATGACTATACTGGTCTTCTTTGTGTTTGTACGCGGTGCAAAAGTCAATACAATCAAAGCGAGAACTCGAGAAGTGGAGTATCCAGTATCACAACTCACAAGCTAAATACCGAGTTGTGGAGTATTAAATTTCATGTAATAGGATCGTGTATATTGTGTAATCATTCCGAAGTCAGCTCACTTGCGCAAGAGGTAAGCTTTTGTGCAACTTAAGGCAAAGTATATCTAGTCTAATGTGGATGGAGGAGCGTGCCAGTGTTCTGGGACGAGGAAACCCGGGAACCCTCTATCCAACGGAGAAAAAACGGAGAATTTCTTGGTCATTTTCTTCTTTGATCAGTCATCTTAAACACATAAAATTACTGATCTAACCATCTTTTAGTTTCACCCACACTCCATTTTCTACCTGAAATAAAGAGGAACCAAACTCGAAAACGAAAGAACGAACTCTTCAATTTATGGACTCAGATCAGAGCTAATAAGTCGAGAAATCCATGTTAGACGTACACGAAATCCATAAAGGAGGCGCCTAAGTGTGTACGTGCACCCCTCATTTCACACGTGCACAAGGACTGATCAATTTCTGCCTCATTAATCTTTCACCAAACTTGTGGGAGTTGTGTTGAATCAATAACTAATTAAGTGAGAGGAGAACCCGAAACTGAAGCTGAGGTCGAACTCACGCTCCGTTAGAGCCGCCCTACAAGCTAAGACTTCGAAGTTAAGGTTTTTCCTAACGTTAACAACCTAAGGAAATGGGGGAGAAAATCTCAGAACGACACGGAAACAACAAAATATGAAAGAAATATGTCTCCTCTAACCCCGTGAACGTGAAGGATCGGTTAACATGTACAAAACCTGCAATTATCCTCCGCTACCCTAATACAAACCAGGCATCGATCACAGAACCAGTCATACATCTACACAATGGTCTACTAGATGGACATCCAACCCTCGTTCACGAGAATTAAACCAAGCCGAAACAAGATTCCCCAAAACCCAATCAAACTGGCAAGTCAAGTATACTAACCTTAATAAAGGGATCACATAGGTCCATTGACAGGACACTTCAAACTTGTGAATACCAGTCAAAGCCATCCTCTTCAACTACCAACCGTGGTTAATGAGCATGTAGTATGGGTGTGGGTCTATGACTCTATGGCTCATGTGTCTTTGTCCATTTTGCTACCGCCAGCCATTCGTTATTCTCGTCTAACCTTTCAACATCTGATTCAACTATTCAAGACATCCATACTATAGAACTCACAGTTTTCTGCAAGTTCACAACTTAATAATACAATGCCAGAATATGACATTGGAAACTTAATTCTACAGTTTTCTACGGATCAGGATCCTGTAGAGTTTTTATGTATAGTTATTCCTCGACTATCTACTCTACAGGATCTCGATCCGTTTCCAACATATGTCAAAAATGTAACAGAACGGATCAGTTGAGGGCAAAACTCAAATGGATACCTGGATAACATTATGATACACATGTGTATGAGTTAAGGAGAAAGGTCCACCATTTAGCTGGCAAATTGCCCTTCTGTATGCAGGACAGGAATCAGGGTACTCTATGTTGGCCTTATGGATTCGAACCCTACAAGCCAAAGAACAAATGATTTTTTGGCTGGTGTTGTGATAGACCAAAACATTCCAGCATGAAGAGGATGATTGAAAAAGTTTTCAACACATGACAGACAATGACTACAAGGAGAAACACAATTGATAATAAAATGTATCGATTCCTCGCTCAGATTCAAAAACCGCTGCATTTTGGTTAAGCTAGTCCGAAATATAATTCACAACTTGAACACACAGTTCCAAAATTAAAAGCCTGCTATTTTGACATGAAACAATGGCTAGATTAAGTAAACTGGAAGCCTTACTGTCAGGATATTACGGGGTCATGAATCTATGAATCAGAAAATCGTTTTCACTTAATGAAATAAAATGGCCAGAAAAAATCTGACACTGAAAAGAGCCACCTTAAAGAGAAAAGGTCAACTACTTAACAGAAGTTCTGAAATAATAACACCACTCTAGAACTAAATCCCATCCCAGACCTCCAATTCATGCCTCCAAAATCACCCATCAAGAACTAGAAGGGGTATATGGTCCACATTGTGGGGTGGATGAGTTCCTAGTCCAGTTAAGTCCAGTATCACCGAAGTTACAGACAACAGACAAAGAAGGGAAAAGAAAATGACAGGGGCTCAGGGCCCGAGTATATACAGGAAAGCAAAGCTGCTGATTTATTCCTTGTATACAACTCAGAGGTAAATACTAAATATGAACATGTCGCATTTTTTGGTATAATTTACAAAGAAATCATAAGAAATTTCAATTGATTGCAATTAAATCATAGTACAACCTGAAAGAAGTCATACACTTGAAACCTTGGACGTGGCAGGGGATGAGTTTGCTCGATCAGCATCTATCATTGATTTGATGTAGTATTCACCTGCTTTGTAGGATGATCTGACCATGGGACCAGAAGCCACATACCGAAATCCCTGCATAACATTCAATTGGCTATGAGTTTGACTAGCAGGCAGCATCTACACTTACCAAAACGAAAGTGACCAAATAACAATAAGAGGGGTTCACATCATAAATGCAAATACCAATTAGTATCCTTCCCATACTTCTTAAGATTTTCAGGCATAAAATGACCTAGAACAAATTTTCCCCACTACTCTAATCTTTCCGTAAAAAGGATCCAATTCATTCCGACAGTTAGCATGTTCAATACAAGCAGGTCGTTTATTTGTCAACCACACTCGCCGTCCATGTTTGAAGAGGCCAGTAGTGACTAATAACCAATGGAGGGGGAGTGATGGAGAAAGGAAGGGGAGGGGCGGAGAGGCAAGGCCACCCATCCAAGACCAGTCATGCACAACTCAAGGTTGAAACATAGGCTGAGATATAAATTATAATTTTGGACCTGGCATGTCAGACAATTTACCGGCTCATCTAGATTGGTCCCAAACCTTAGAAAAATCCTATAGCAGTGTGTTTTGGCGACACATTCCTTTTATTTCATTTTTTTTATGTTTTTTTGGTTTTTTTTAACACACAAGCATAAGAAATAGCAGTTCGAGATCATACCATTTCCATTCCGAGCACTCTATAATTTTCAAAAGCCTCCGGAGTTATATACTCAGACACCGGCATATGACGCTTTGTAGGTCTCATATACTGACCAAAGGTCATTACATCCACACCAGCAGCTCTCACTTTTTCCATAGTGCTCACCACTTGGTCAGGTGTCTCACCACAACCCAACATTATTGATGTCTTTGTTAGGGTGCCAGCAGGAGCATATTCCTTTGCCAACTTCAAAACATCAATAGATTGCTTAAAATTAGCACGGCGGTCTCTAACTACACTCTGAAGCTCTTCAACGGTCTCAATGTTGTGTGCAATAACATCTAGTCCAGAAACAGAAACTTTCTCGACACAAGCAGAGTCTCCACGAAAATCAGGAACTGCAAAAGATACAAAGCATTATAAACTATAGACGAAGAAAAAGCATACTATGAGTGAGAACAGATAAAGAGAGATTTGAAGGAGAATCTCTAAGATCTTGTTTCAAATGCGGCAATATACCAAAAAAAAAAGCATTTTACAGGGGTATAAATTTACGTGTTACCAGCTTTAAACAGTTAAAAAATGGCAGGTAACTGTTGAGTTTATTACTATACCGTAGCACAGACAGCATAATAGTACGAACGGGAAGTATACTAAGCAAAGTCAATACCAAGTATACCAGCAAAACTAAACCTGCCTTTGAGTAAGTGAACAAGCTGCTTTCAAATAATCTCCCCCACCCAGGTTATCCTACAACTTATATAGCTGATTCTCTCCCTAACAGCCATCAGTTATGAGCATTGTAGACTACAGTATAGAAAAGAAAAGCATACTATTCAGTGAGAACAGACAAAGAGAGATTTGAAGGTTAATCACTAAGAACTTGTTTTAAAAGTGACGAAATACCCAAAAAAAAAAAAAAAAAAAAAAAAACTTTGACAGGGGTATAAATTATAGTCTTATCAGCTTTTAACTTGTTGAGTGTTTGCTTATTATACTCCTCATTCGTACCATTGTTCAGCCTGTGCTACGGTGTACTGGTGTAGTAATAGTGTAATACACTCATCAAGTTACCTGCCAATTTCCTATCATTATCATAAGCTAGTTAAAACAGGTACCTTAATAAGCTGACCTCTACCAACTAAACACTCTGCATCAAACACAACCATAGACAACACACAATTTTTTCAAGACATAAACTCATAGTTCATTACCTAAGGCTTCTATGAGCATGCTGGGCTTCAAGGCCTTTAAAGTCCGCACGGTTTCAGCAAAATGACCACTACCCTGGTCAGGTAAATCATCCCGGTCAACACTTGTGATCACTACATAATCAACGCCCCATGAAGCAATCGCCTCTGCGACATTCTTAGGCTCATTTGGGTCTGGCGGGGGAGGAGTTTTTGAAGTCTTGACGTTACAGAACCTGAAAATTAACATATCTCAGTGAAAGAGCAGTTAATACTTAATACTTAATAGAGAAACTATTCAATGGGCAAATAACACCAAGTTAGTCGCATCTCCAGATGTTTTCTTACTTCACAAAAATTCCCAGGAACCAACATCCACAATCACATTTCTTGAAATGTAAGGCGATGATAAGCTTTGATAATATAATAGAAAGGTAGGTACTAAAATACATCAGATATGCTCCAGGTCATCAAGAAAGTACTAAAACCACAGCTCCAGGACACCAGAAATGTCTTCAAGTATGTAGATGCATGATAACTAAGTCTGTTACCTTAATTTTAAGCCCATTAACAAAACTTTGGACCTACTAGTATGAATTGCATTCCTCAACCAGCAAAAACCATATGATTATACAAGTATTTTGCATATGAACGCCCTCCAGCAGCCATCTCATTTGGCAGCAGCTAAACAAGTAAGGCCATGGGGCTTTTGACACAATACACCGCAAGATTTTTGGGTTGTACACTAACTGACACACACATTTTCTCCCCCAATGCCAAAAATATCTGCTTTATCAAGATGAACAATATATAGCACCTTTGGCTACTGTTCACTATAAGTAAGACACAGAAGTCTGTGGACACGGAAATGAACCATAGTTCCCGATTTCAAACTGACATATATAATTAAAAAAATTCATCGATTTAACTAGTAGCTAACCAAATACGCCCAGAATCCCTAGATACCTTCAACAATATTCAAGCCATCTGAGAGCAATTTGAAAATCTGTGTGTGACTCAATCCTTCTAGTGACCAACATATGATATATGAGTGTTTGACAAAGCTGAATTTTTCTGATACCAATACATACATAAAGCAGAAGTTCACTACAAAGTATACGGTATCTGACTATTTTAAGCTTCACAGAGCTTCCATTTGCACAGACACTTATTGGTAAGGGGGCCATGAGTGCACAGGCTTTAATAAGCCAAGTAGAAACCGGGCTATCAGCCAGACTCCCACAGACCTGATCACCTGAAGCTTATTCTGCATTCAAAGAATCTAATGGCAACGTGTTCTCTTTCTCTTGCACTCCTAACTTGGAACATTATGGAGACAGCGTTTCCACAGAAATTCCAACTTGGCAACACAAACCATTTAAACACATATATCAACTATTCTAGTCAATCAAATTCCTTGTTAAGCACACAAAAAAACAAACGAAAAAAAAAAAAAAAAAAAACTGACAGCAAGTCACCTAAATTGTCAAAAGATTCAACCTTTTGCCAATTTCCATTACAACTGCGCCAATCCACTTTATGACAAATTCACATAGCCATGCCATTTCACAAAAAAACACAGATTTTCTTAATGTGATTACTATGATATCCTAAAGACGGAATCTTTCGACCAACCAGTTTCATAAAAGTATAATTACTACTTCATGCCACGCACTAGTAGCTAATGCAATCTCAAACTCAATCTCGGTCACAATTTCGTAATCATGTTCTTCCTCACTAATAATCCAGCTCCACTACATTCACCACAAACTGAAACAAATCAAACATATCCTAAAATTTCGCGTTATGCACACAATTCACAGCTAAAAGTGTCACAATTACGCAACCAAATCTACCATATGCTCTAATTCAATCCAAATTACCGAAATTTGCAACGAAAATGCAATGGACGAATTAATTAATAATAACTCAATAGCTTCAACAATACATCTTACCTACAACCACGAGTACAAGTATCACCAAGAATCATGATCGTAGCGGTGGCGGTACCGGTCTCGCCGCCGGACCAACACTCACCTAAATTCGGACACTTGGCCTCCTCGCAAACTGTGTGCAAGTTCAAATCACGCAACTTTTTCTTAATCTTGGTGTACTTTTCGCCGCCGGGAATCGACTCCTTCATCCATTTAGGTTTCGGAAGGGGCTTCTTTTTGGTGCCGACCTCGACGGAGTACGGCGATTCGCCGCGGATGAAGTCGCCTAGATTCGGCGAATCGGCGGCGAGGCGACGGCGGAGGGAGTCTAGGGTTTCCTGGTGAGGGGGAGGAGGTGCGGGAGAGGTGGATACGGTCGATTCGTGGCGGCGGTGGTGGATGAGGGAGAAGACGGGGGAGGTTGTGGTGGCGGTGAGGGTGGTGGAGCGGTGGTGGTTGAGGTGGCGGAGGAGAGGAGTTAGTCGCTGTGGATGCATTTTTTTTTTTTTTTTTGGGATTGGCGCACTTTCTCTCTCCTCCGATTTGGTTTCGGTGGTGTGGACGTGGTGCAGTTTGATTTTCCGGTTTTTTCTGTTGGGGAAAATAACTGTTGGGCTTCGCTAAGCCCAATTACCATTTGGTTTGCTCACCGTTTGATTTCAAGCGAAACGTAAAGAATTTAATAAAATGGAGGGTGTTGTACCGACTTTAGAATATCTACCGTAGACCTCTTTGTTGTACACAACGTGAAAACCTGTTGAATATATACTCGGGTTATATAGAACTTATCCTTGTAAAATTGTTGAAAATGAAGATGATAGGAATTCGGGGTCTGTTGAGTTATCATCGTTTGTTTGTAGCTTTTGGTGTTGAGTATCCTCATAACCGTTTTGCTTATCTTTAGAGTAATCGTTAGCTTAACCTATTTTAAACGTAGTGGCCCTGCGAGTATTAAAATTAACATGAAAACCTATTGGTTCTATAGTAGATTAGTAGTCAAGTGAAAAATGAAAGTTGAAAGCCAAAAACAGTTGTTATTTATTTGTTAATGACCAATTGACCATGAATGAGATTACGGAGTACTTGTTAATGATGATCAATGAGATTACTTGTTAATGACAGTTACTTAGCAATTAGCATATCGTGTTCCTTAAAAACTAAGTATTTGGTAAGAAGTTGGGCCTTGCTTTACTGATGAGATAGATCCATAGCTAAAGCAGCAAGCATTAATGCATTAATCATTATTATCATAGGATTTCTCAGGTAATGAAAGTGACAAGCTATCCACATATGCGTATAAACAACTAAACGCAACTTTTAAGGTCATACCATCGTTGCTAGTTTTGGGACAAGTTAACTAGTATGTAATTGTCCTTCCCGAATTTAAAAAGCAGTTTAAAATGTGCAAATTCGAAAGATTATATGTCTAATACTCCGTAACTCTGTTTATGCTTGAATATTCCTTCTGCTTTTCGTTCCTTACACTCTTTGGTTTTCTAAAGTGGATAAATATCAAGCTTGAACTTCACACTTTTGACAATTGGCCATGAAAAAGGTGCAAACTTTCACTCATAGGAGCCACTGAATATTGCATGGGGTAAGCAATAAAAGAATGGTGGCTGCGGGCTCAATAAGCATTTTTCTAGCACTTCGATCATTTCCTCAATTTCCTAACCTGCCTTAATTGATGGCGGAAGCTTTTGAAACACTAGGATAATTTCATTGTTGTATTTTACTATCTTGTATAGATACTCCAGAAGCATAGAGAATGATTTTAATAATCCAGATCTCATATCTAGTATATAGAAGTAGATTTAGAACCATCGTACCTGAGAATTTTAAACCATCCGCCCTTATACGTTAGAGTTGTAATTTTCATAGGATGCAAAAAGACGAATACATGAATAGTAAAACTTGAATTGGGATAAGCTTGCAAGTTTTGATCTACTCGTCCATGTAAAGCTCTCAATTGTTATTGTGGTCCACCTAACGACCAAGCACCAACCTTTGTAGGGCAATTTGATCATGTTAAATTGTTAAGGTTACGCTATTATCAAATGGAAAATCCATGGAAGAGCAACAAAGCAAAGCCATGCAAAAGCGCAATTATTGGATGACCATAATGTTGACTACTACTCTCCTATAACTAAAGTTTAATTCCAAGCCATATTATTACCACACTTGACTGATGTGGACCTAAAAGACAAATCTAGCGCAATTTGAATTCTCTTTTGCTTTTCACACAAGCCCACCAATCATCCATTCACCTTGTATATACAATGCATTTTATACTATCACATGTATGTACAATTGTGTGTTCATATAGGATTCTATTTGCAAATGTATCAATCAAGATAGAATAAAATTAGATTTTGTAACGTTTATAAAAATTGAGTTAACTGATTAAAAGACGGTAAAATGTTACGTGATATTAGTTCCAAACCCTAGTGGAAGGAAGTTCACTTGAAGTTGCGCCGATTAAAAAAATGTGGCTACTAATCCAATAGCTTGATTTCATGCTATCATATAATAAAGTAGCAATTATGGGTTTTGCCAAGTTCTCTGAACGAAAAGGTCGACCCATGATGAACCTTGTAAATAAAAGCTCGAGTGAACCTTTAATTAAAACATTATCGACGTAGACTAGATGACTTAGTGCCACCCTTGAAGCTTACACCCAACAAGGTCGACTTGCACTTGACTTGTTTTTGTTTGGTTTGAACAAGGACACCACCACGAAATCAGACACTAATAGAGTGATCACCACGATCAATGAATTATAGATCATTAAGAAGAAAAATAAAAGTAGAATAGATAAAGTGCACTTTAATATTTGCAAATGACCATTTACCCCTAAAAACTAAGACGGGATGTCAAACCTATATCTTTGTATCCGTGTAATGTTATAATATGAACTATTCATTAATCATCGTGATAAAAGTACAGCTCTCGGGCATCGTACAAGACCTCACAAAGGGAGCGTTCTTGCTTGACACAAGTAGCAAAAACTATGAGAATTTGAACTGACATAAATTATTGGTATGACCAAACCCAACGGCAACGAACATTTATTGTCACTACTTATGATAATCCCCAAAACTTCTTAAGATAAAAATACTAACATAAATGTGATCAAAATCTTGTAAGTTACACTTTATTATAGTCAAGTAAGCTTAGTACCAATACAATACAATAATCAAGCTAGCCGTTTGTTGCCCCCATCATCTGCGCGAGACAAACAGAGGTGGAAAAGTGTACAAGAAAGAGGAGCGTATTGTATACAACTTTACACACACCCCACCTTGTTTTTTTCCTTGGTCAGAATTTCTACTATTTTCCCACATTTTGATTTTTTCCCTGTTACTAGAATCTCAAAGTTTTTTGCAAATTCAATCAAATTTGATTATCTTCCTCAGTTTCTCTGCATCAAAGTTGTGATTTTCACTCTACTTAATTGGTAAGTTTCCCCAAGTTTTAATCTTTTCATATTGATTAGTAAGTATGAATGTTAATTAACGTTGTCGATACGATTCTCGACGCAATTTTCATTATGGGTACGTATTTCGTAAACAGGTTCTCTACATTTTTCAACATAGGGGTAAGGGGTAAGGCTTGTGTACATGCTCGTCTCGTCTGCAGAAGGATTCTGCTGATTTCCAGAGTGTATGATTTGGTAAGGTTTCCCCAAAGTTTATAACTTTTGTTATTAAATTAGAATATGAATATGAATATGAACATTTCATGTATTAGTATATTACCAAGTTCACTTTTTTACTTCACTTTATGTAAATCTAAGTGGAATATGTTACTGGGTTCTGCTTACTTTCTGCTTTATTTTTCTGCTTTTTGAATGTTCAATGTCCTTCAATTTTATTGTATACAGATGCAAGTTTTACCCTTTTTTTTTTAGTGAAGTGTTAATTCATTGCTTTTGTATGTCCCTGGATATTCATTGCAGTGTGTCGTGAGAAGGAAGTCACAAATTTTTGGGTGTTTTAATTGGAGTTAAAAAAGATGGGGTCTTTGAATTTGAAATTGAAGGTTCATAGACAATGGACATTTTGGTTGATGTTGATCTGTACGATGTCGTTTTGCTGGGGAGATACAGACCCACGTGATGGTAAAACTCTCTCATTCTTTTCTTGTTGATTTGTACCTAGGATTATACAATGTTGCTAATCGTCTTCGGAATCGTCAATGTTACTAGTTAGGACTGTGAATTTCCGGGGTTTATGGGCTTGTCGTCGGTATTGTTGTTGTTGCTCCTGCTCTTGGTGACTTTTATTGTTCAAGGATACATACATACACCTGTTAGTTTTTACTGTACTTCGGGGTCGCTTGGAATTGGGGTAATTCTTACTCGGATAAAAGTTAAGTTACCCCTTTGCTCCTCCTTCTAACTCTACCGTTTCCCCCGTTTTTTCTTTGTTTTGGCCTCTATTACCCCCATATCAGGCAATGAGATTGATTCTTTGGCTTCTAAAATTCGTTCTTCGGAGTCTTAGGACTTCATAGTCTGCACCTTCCGAGACCCTGTATTGGCAAGATTTTTACTTGGTGATTGTACATTATAATGTGAATTAGCAGTTGGTCGATGCAATCCTCGACGCAATTTTCAAAATGGGTCATTCGAAATGAGCATTTGTACGTTTCAAGTTTCAGCATATGAGTAGGGATGTATGATGCATGATGTGTACATTCAACTGCGTTATCTTACTATGAGTGGGAGCCTGTGAGACACTTTAAAATGTTGCTTATTTAGGGGGAAGACTGCATATATGTGGTAATGTGAACCAAGTATAATATGCAGTGTTGTCGTTTCTATAATTCTGGAATTCTTTGGTGCTTCAGTATCAGCAATAAATAATCTATATGCTGCTCTTGGAAGTCCTCCACTCCCTGGGTGGGTTCCACTTGGAGGAGACCCATGTATGGAGAATTGGCAAGGTGTTCTTTGTGTGAACACAAACATTACTGGAATGTAAGTCCTGTGATTTAATTGGTTATCGTAGTTATATAGATGTATGTAACAAGGGAATATATCGTCGAGAAATGATCTGAGTTTTTTTGATTGGCACAGCGCATTAACTGCTGCTAATTTGGGAGGGCAACTGGGCACTACTTTGGATTCTTTTGCTTCACTTATATCAATGTGAGTTCTGCTTGGTGTACATCAGCACGCTGAATAGTTGAGAACTTTACTTAAATCTTTGGAACAAGGTTACTGATGCTAAAATAATTATGTGAGATAGGGACCTCAGTGGCAACCATATTGGAGGTACCATCCCAGCGAATCTGCCTCCTACTATGAAGACCTTGTATGTGCAACTTCGTTCTAGTTGTTTATGTTTATCATGCTTCTCTAATTCTACTATGAGGTTTGTTATTTTTTTCTCATTCATACGGTTTACTGAGTCTTTTTCACATTAATATTGTTTGTTTCAGCATGCTTTCTGATAATCAGTTTACTGGAGGCATTCCTGACTTGTCTACGTTAAGCCAGTTAACAGACTTGTAAGTTCCTTGATTTCTTTTCCCTTAATATTATGGAAAAGGCTATTCTTGCTGCTATTTCAAGAACTTCTAATATGCCTGGTTGCTACAACCCTCAGGTCACTAAACAAGAATAATTTGACGGGGCAGATACCTGATTGCTTTCAGCAATTCACTGGACTTATAAACTTGTAAAAACCGTTTCATGCCTGAAAGCTTTTCCTCGTCGTTTATGTCGATGTGTGTTTCGTGTAATTGCTCATCATTTCAATCTATCGGTGCAGGGATCTCTCTGCAAACAACTTGAGTGGTCCATTGCCACCATCAATGGGGAATTTATCTGCTCTCACAACGCTGTGAGTATTCCTGTCGCACTTCGTTTCATATTGCTTCCGTCTTAAGCACTTACCTAGGTCTTCCATTGCAGGCTCTTGCAGGATAATGAATTCACAGGAGTCCTTGATGTCTTACAAGACCTCCCCTTGACAGTCGTGTAAGATGCTGAGAATCACCCTTAAATTAGTGGAATGCTTGATGGTCAAATTCTAATCTATAGTTGTTGTGCAGAAATGTAATGAACAATCAGTTCTCTGGCCCTATACCTCCTAAACTGCTCAGCATTCCAGGTTTCAGGTGCGGCCTCTGAAGCGATATTATATTATTAATAAGATGTCTTAGGCCAGCGAAGCTTGCCTCCTAAAACTGTTTGCCATATCTTCTTCTTCTTCTTCTTCTTCTTCTTCTTCATCTTTTTATTTTTTGAAAAAACGTGATAGCTTGTCTTCATATCTATTCTTCATGTAAACACTATCTGGTTTGACAATGCAACAATATGCCTGCAATTTTGAGATTAGTGTCGACATTCTACATGCATTTTTATTTCAGCTTTTCAAACAAGAGTATGTGCATGTTCAAAGTACATAGCTCAAAGTTTTCTTACGTAAGTGTGTAATGTTCATGTTTGTTGCTATTGCAGAGGCACCGGGAACCCCTTCAATACCAGTGTTCTTCCGTCATCTCCAGCTGCATCCCCAACAGCGCCAAATTCATCTTTACCTGGAGATATACCACCTGGACAAACACACAAGCAGCCTATCAATACTTCACTGGCTCCAGAGATATCAACCACTGCACAGTCCGCGAATAACATGAAAACCAGAAATACTGTATTGGCTGCTGCTCTCGTGGTCTTTGTACTTCTTGTTGTGGTGTTAGGTTTGTGGTTTGGTATTGCACGATGGTGCAAAAGAAGACAAGCAGATGATAAACTTTCCCAGGGGGATGTTAAGAATTCTTACGAGGGGGCAGTAGAGAAACTAAAATATGACGAATCCTTACCTAAAACAAAGAATCAAATTAGTAAAGGTGTGACTTAATAATTTATTCTGTTCTGTTTCATTGCTTTTTTTTTTTTTTTTTGCTCTTGGAACTGATCTTGACATGAAAATCATATTATTTGTTTTCCTTGTTTGTCCAGCGTCCCAAGAGACATCTATTAAAATCCCTACTGTGAGCAACGCAGAACATAAGCAGGTGACAGATGTAAAACAAATTACTCCAGTTGCCGTGAGTAAGGATGCTCATACCATAGACATGACAGGGATGGATGTCAGTACTATGTCAACCCACCCTGTGCCACCTCCTCGTCACTTTTCCAATGAAAACATTACTCTGAAACCATTGACACCTGCGGTTAAGACTACTACGCAAATGTCTTCTTTTCCGAGCTCTGTGAAGTCTTTCAGCGTTGCTTCACTTCAACAGTGTACTAATAGCTTTTCTCAAGATAATCTTATAGGGAATGGCATGCTCGGCAGTGTTTATATGGCTGAACTGCCTGATGGAAAGGTAAAGTTCTTGAGAAGCAACCAATCTTTCTTTGTGATGGATAGATATCTACTTGTACACCTCACTTATGCTGAAATTGATGTTTTTGCTTCTATAGTAAATGTTTGCTTTCACAACGGTAATCATATTTCTACTATTGCCATTGTTTTAGGCGTCTCTTAAAAACTGTAATTCCTGCTTTCAAGAGTGCCCTTACTGCTAATTTTACATAACTTGGGGGTATGCACACTCTTGCTCTTAGAAAGTGGAGTATATATTTGTGCATCAGTCTTTATTCGCCTCCTGTCTTTTTAATTTTAGGTGTTGATGGTGTCTCTGCATTGCGCTATAAACCATGTCACTTGGAAGTGCTGCATTTTCATATCTTTTTTTATTATGTACATTTTTGGTATGTGTGTACTTGCCTTGTAGAGCGGATCGGATTACCTTAGCCCGTGTCTGCCTGTGCAGGTTGTGGCTGTGAAGAAGCTCAAGGATGCAGCTTCTAGACAACAGAGCGAAGATGATTTTGCGCAGCTGGTTTCTCTTATCTCAAAAGTACAGCATGAAAATGTTGTCAAGCTGGTTGGATACTGCTCTGAGTATGGGCAGAGGATAATTGTGTATGAATATTGCAACAATGCAACTCTCTATGACGCACTGCATCTTGATGACGAGATCCATAAAAAACTATCATGGAGTGCACGTGTTAGAATAGCCCTCGGAGTTGCTAAAGCCCTCGAGTAAGTCTCACATAGATTACGTCATTTTTCCAAGTAAATAGAAGGCTTTATTTTACCTTTGTCCTCTGGGAGACTTGCAAATAGATAGACTTTGCTAAAAGCTCGAGGGCAATTGAGTAACCACCCAGGAACTGTTACTGCTTGTTTACGCAAAAGGCATTAACTTTGGTCTTTTGTTCTGGAAGGTATTTGCACGAGACTTGTCAACCCGCCATTGTACATAAGAACTTTAAAGCCATCAACATCCTCCTTGATGATAAGTTCAAGCCTTTGATCTCAGACTGCGGGTTGGCTCCTCTGATTGATTCTTATACAGCTCAGGTACTTACCGTACTTCTTCTTCCAGGGAATATGAACTCATATATGATCTCAAAACGTCTTCCAATGAAATCAACATGTTCTGATCTTGCAGTCATCCAGCGGTTATGGTGCGCCAGAGCTTGAGCTAGGAACTTATACTCTTCAGAGTGATGTTTTCAGTTTTGGGGTTGTCATGCTGGAACTTCTTACTGGCAGGAAATCCTATGACAGGTTAGTTTTAGATGTAGTTCATAACAGTATATTAGTTCCAGACTTCCAGTGTCAACGATTTATATGCAATATTTATCTCATTGATGCATAAACACAACCTTGTAAACATTGCAGTACACGACCTCGAGGGGAACAGTTTCTTGTTCGGTGGGCAGTTCCTCAGCTGCATGACATAGATGCATTGTCAAAGATGGTAGACTCTTCATTAGACGGATCATACCCCTCCAAATCACTGTCTCGCTTTGCAGACATAATTTCCTTGTGTGTCCAGGTAGGCTTTTCTCGCACTTGCTCATGACTAGTACGTTGTCCTAAACTCCTATGTATGATGTGGGATAGCCATATAGCCCTTTGTAATGCCATATATTGACAGGCATGCTCAAAATTCTCAATGGACAATACACAATCAGGGTTTTCTTCGACATGCCACTCTAGTTCTTGGGATTGCCTAACATTAACTCTCATGTCCCGTTGATTTTTTCAGGCGGAGCCAGAGTTCAGGCCACCAATGTCAGAAATCGTCCAGGACCTCTTAAACATGATACAGAGAGAATGTTGACGTAAAGTATAAGGCAATAATCACGGTGTGCTGACCAGGTAGTCAAATATAATATAGTTGTACCTCTGATGTCATCATCTAACAGTGTAATCTAACTTGATTGTACTAATAGTATGTAATGCCCGAGGCCGGAATGCTGGATCTAGCATGTTTCATGTCCATGCTCTGCAAAGACCCATCCGAGCTTCTTGCTTACACATAGGTCGTGTAGCTTTAGTGTTGCTTGCTCATCAAACTGATGGGCATCCTAGGGTGAAAAGGGTCTTAGTTTGTAATGTCTTTGGCTCTTTGTCTCAGCTTGTGTGTGGTTTGGACAGTGATTTCAGTAATGATTTTTTCAATCTTTTTGTAAAATTTGTTGGTTTGCCTGATAAGGAAGAGCAAATTTGAACTGGTCACGATATCTGATTTTGAGCAAGTTCAGCCTAAAGCGAAAGGTTAAAGAGATGATTCTGGATTAATACTAGTACTGGTGCGGCTTCCTTGATTAGATCTCGTAACCAGCGTTTCAGTTGTACTCCGGCAGCACCACAGAGGCACTGTTCGAGCTATGTCGTCAACATGTATAGTCGGCTTTCATCGACCTTTGGGTAGTCCACTTCCATCGACCTTTGGGTAGATGAATTGTCTTCTAAATTGCACTTTTCTATTGTCAAAGAGAAAAAAAATGCACTGATCTTCTATGGAATAGGTGCAACCAAAACATTCGAGAATGACCAATAATTTCGCTGAAATAGCACAACACATCCATAGATTCAAAGTCAAGTAATTCAAGTGTGTAGACTTGAATGACCAGTAATCCTAATCGCTACACACAAACATACACTGATAACATAGAGGCTAGTTGTTGAACATAACACTCGCTACTCTCACACTGACACACATACATTGATAACTTAGATAGTCGAATGGTATAGAAAATACAACTAATTACCAGATTGGTATAAAAAAGTTAAAAAACACATACTCGGTATAAAAGAAGGAAAATTTACCAACCAACATCTTATAAGTTTGCGATTTTAACAGGTAGCACCTTTTATGTTCATTTCTGCTAAATGACACATTTAAGTTACAATTGGTCTATGGTACCAATAGAATGGTATCCCCAGTCTTTTTTTAATAAATCAGCCCAACAATTATAATCTGGGCCTTATAAATTTCTTTTTTTTTGCAAGCAAAAGTTAGTAATTTTTATTCATCCAAAAAGGGAATAAAAATTGATAGCTTACCAAAAACTTAAAACCACTAGATTACATAAGCCTTGCCAAATCATCCTCACTATCAACTCCTCTCATCCAATTAAACACTCTAACACATACATAGAATTTGATCTTCTTCACAATCCAATCCTCATTGTGTTCCAAGTCCCTAAAGATACGACAATTCCTCTCGAACCAAATCATGTATATCGTAGCTACAATACTACATCTCGTCCACTTTGTCTTCCACTGCTTTCTCTTATGCTTCTCCATCCATTTCATAATTCCTCTCAGGCTTTGAGCATCACTCTGTAAGTGCAGCCAGTCCTTTACTCGACTCCAAACTCTACTAGCAAAATCACATCTAAAGAAAAGATGTTGATGATTTTCAGCTTCTCTTTTGCAAAGATAGCACCTGTTTACTATGGGAATGCCTCTCCTGCCCAAATTATCCATTGTGGCCAGAGCTCCTTGCATTGCCAGATTCGAGATAAAGCTGTGCTCGGGAGCATTGACAGCATCTCAAATGATACTCTGACCAGTCATTTTCCTGCTCTTGATCCGATAGAAGTCATAAGCTCTTCGAACACTGAATTTGCCTCCATCAATCCAAGTTTGAATTACTCTACTGGCCTCAGATTCTGAACCAGTCTTAGATAAAATTTCATCCCTGACTTTCATCATGCTCCTCCAGAGTTCAGAGTCATGAGTTTTCACTTTCACCTTCCAGATTGAGGCTCCCTTCATCACATAAGTATTAAGCCAATCATTCTAGATGCATTTCTTCTTAGTTTCAACCATCCAAATCCATTTTGAAATCAAGGCCTTATTCCAGCTTAAGACTTCCTTGATGTGAAAACCTCCCTCCTTTCTAGGAGAGCAAGAACTACTCCAACTTTTAAAGATCAATCTCTTCTGACCCTCCTTAGTTCCCCACATAAATCCTTACATTGTTTATTAATGCTCTTGATCACTCCCTTTGGAAGAAGAATACTCGAGCACCAAAAATTCTCCACACCAAACACCACTGAGTTAATAAGTAAACACTTCCCAGCATAAGACAGGAATAGATGGGCCTTATAAATTTCAGCCCAAACAAAAATAAAAAACAGAAAAATCACATTCTCTTCTACCTCCCTCCTCCCCAAATCCAACCACCACACGAACCACCCCAGCCGCCACCACCTCCATCACCAACCACCACCGCTGCATTCTCCGACGAACCCAAACCACCGCCTTGCTTCGGCGACCCAATCACCCCAACCCCGCGACACCGCATCTCCCTCCTCCTCCTCCATTTTCTCTCTCCTCTTTCCTCTCTCCTCACATTTACTCACTTTTAGGTGACGTAGAGTGGTTGGGGTGGCGTGCGTGGCCGTGGGCGGACCTGGTGGTGTAGTTGGTGGTTGTTGTGCCGGCAACGAGGTGGCGGCAGTGGGTCGGGTGGGGTTTCGGGGATGAGAGAGAAATGTTTGTGTGTTTTTTTTTTTTATTATTATTATTATGTTTTATCATTTCATAACAGGAGTAAATCATTTTATAACAAAATGAGGTCATTATAGAACAATTCTTTGTTAAAATAAAATAGACCATTAATAAACAAAAATAAATTATTAAGAAACAAAACCATCCATTTCAGAACAAAAACTAACCATTCTAGGACAAAAGACAATCATTCTAGGACTCAAACCATTTCATAACAAAAACTAACCATTACATAACAAAACGCAATCATCCTAGGACAAAAATCAACCATTTCTAGGCAAAAAGTAATCATCCTAAGACAAAATCAAACCATTCCACTACAAAAACTAACGAGTGTGGATCCTCTAGAGTTTAAAACAAACTCTATATGGTAGAGTTTACCAAGTAAGGAAATAATTAAATATTTAATATTTTATTTGTGCATTGAAGTAACCACATTATTTTGTTTTATTGCCATTAATAGTAAACTCTACAAACTCCACCAACAAAAAACTCTAGAGGATCCCTACACAAAACTAACCATTCTAGAACAAAAGGTAACCATTCTAATACAAAAAATAATCATTCCTGAACAAAAACTAACCATTGCAAAACAAAATCCAACCATTCCAGAACAAAGAGTAATCATTCTAGGACAAAAACTAACCATCCTAGGACAAACACCAACCATTCTGAGACAAAAACCATTCATCCTAGGAGAAAACCTACCCATCTTAGAACAAAAACCAACCATTCCTAGACAAAAACCACTTATCCCAAAACAAAAACTAATCACCCTAGGACAAAAATCATTCATTCCATAACAAAAACTAACCATTCCAGAACAAAAGGCAAGCATCCTAGGACAAAAATCAACCATTCTTAGACAAAAGCTAATCATCCTAGGACAATTTCATTACAAAAACTAACCATTCTAGAACAAAAAAGGTAACCATTCTAGGACAAAAACTAACCATTCCAGAACAAAACACAATCATCCTAGGACAAAAATCAACCATTCTTAGACAAAAACTAATCATCCTATGACAATTCCATTACAACAACTAACATTCTAAAACAAAAACCATTCATTCCATAACAAAAACTAATCATTTCAAAACAAAAGCTATACATTCCAGAACAAAACGTAACCATTTTAAAACAAAAAGCAACCATTCTAGAACAAAAAGCAATCATTCTAAAACAAAAACTAATCATTCCAGAACAAAATCCAACCATTCTAGGACAAAATGTAACCATTCTAGGACAAAAAGTAATCATTCTAGAACAAAAGTCAACCATTCTAGGACAAAAACTAATCATTCTAGAACAAAAACCATTCATTCCAGAACAAAAATTAATCATTCCAAAACAAAAGCTATACATTCCAGAACAAAAAGTAACCATTTTGAAACAAAAAGCAACCATTCTAGAACAAAAAACATCCATTCAGAACAAAAGCCAACTATTCTAGGACAAAAAGTAACCATTCTAGGACAAAAAGTAACCATTCTAGAACAAAAGTCAACCATTCTAGGACAAAAAGTAACCATTCTAGAACAAAAGTCAACCATTCTAGGACAAAGAATAATCACTCTAGAACAAAAACCATTCTTTGTTATAAAATGAATGGTTATTGTTCTAAAATGAATTATATTTGTTTTAGAATGAATTCTTTTTTGTCTTGAGTTATTTAATCTGAAATAGGTAGTTTTTGTTCTAAAATGAACGATCTTTGTGTTAAAATGGACGATTTTTGTTTTAAAATGAATACTTTTTGCCCTAACCTAATTATCTATTTTTGTTTAGTAATGATCTTTTTTGTTTTATAATTATACAACTTGTTCTAAAATGAGTTGCATTTGTTTTATAAACAAAAAAAAAAACACCCCCTCCCCTTCCTTTTTCTCTCTCCTCCCCCAACCCCCCCTCCCTCCCACCCCTGCTCCGCCGACGGCTGGCCCCGACCACCATCATTGCCGGCGGCGAAACTGCCACCGTGATCGCGCGGCTACCGCGACCACCCCTCCACTCATAAGCGACGCCATCGGCCCTTCTTTCTCCCCCATTATTCCCTACCCACTTTTCGATCTCCTTAAAAACCTTCTATTTGAGGCGATGATAGTGGTGCTTGGGGTCGGCGGCGTAGGACGAGGGCCGGGGGAGGGTTTATGGGTGGTGGCGGTCGAGAATAGGGGCTGGGTAAGAGAGTGAAGGAGGAGAGAGAAAATGAGAAAAAGAGGAAGTGGAGGACAATTGAGGCGGTGGCGCGGGCTCAGGGGTGCCGCCGTGGGGTCGCCGGAGCGGCGCCCATCGAATGGTGGTGGTTGCGTCAAGTGGGGTAGTGGTCGGCGCATGGGGACTGGGGTGGTCAGGTGGTGCGTGGTGGTGGTGGTAGGTGGTTATGAGAGGAGAGAGAAAATAAAAGGGGAGGGGGAGAGAATATGGGTTGAGTTTTAAACTTTTAATTGAAGTATTTGGTCAAGTCAGACTTTGGCCCAACTCAAATTTTAAATCCAAATAAATAAACAGAAGCCCAGGTATAAATGAGCCCATGGGATACCATTCTCTACGTACACCGGGGGTACCATAGTATTTGCGTTTAAGCTATAAAATTTTAATACATAGCACCAAAACTAGTATTTTCGGCCAAATTGCGTTGACTCCGGTTTTGACCACCGTGACTCTCACAAGATTCTTTTTTTGTTGTTCATTTCTTTCATTTCCCCCCCAAAATTTCCCCTGATTTTTTCTATTCTCACCTTTTATGTACCCAGATTTTGTGGTTCTCTCTCTTTTTTTGTTATATGGTAGTACGAGATTAGTTTTTGGTAGATGTTGAACCTTAATGAACTCAATTAAAACTTAATAAGTAGGTTTATAGTACTTGATTAGCTTGATTAAAGTAAATTATATTAAAGCTATATAAATAAATAAATAAATTAATTAAATTGTGTAGTGGCTTCAATTAAATTCTAATTTATAATTATATTGTTCAATGGCTTTGTGTTTGTGTGTTTGATAGTAGTTATTTGATTAGTGAATTTGTTATTGGTTTGATTTATATGTAGTAATTTAATTGAATATAATCATTGATATGCGATTGTTACAGATAAGTATAAGACTGGCTATGTGGCGGATGATCTTCAATTGGTGATAAATGTGTATGAATTGGCATACTTTAACATGATGAAAATTCTGAAAAAGGAATTCGGTATAATTGAGGTTGATGAAATGTGGTTTGGAAGGTATGGGTTAGATTTAGAGAAGGAAAAATGAAAGATGAAGAAGGGGTAGTGGAGAGAAGCAGCAACAAGTGAGAAAGAAAACAAAATCATGGGGAAAGTATAGGGAAAAGGAAAAGAAATGAACAAAAAAAAGAATCTGGCTGAGAGGCGCGATGGTCAATGGCGGAATCAACACGATTTGGCCGGAACTACCAGTTTTGGTGCTGTGTGCTAAAATTTTGCAACTTAAAGGTGTCATTTGGCAGAAATTAACATAAAAGTCGCTAGTTGTTAAAATCGCAAATTTAATAGGTGATACGTGACAAATTTTCCAAAAGAGAATGCAAAAAGAGTTAAATAAGCCGAACTTTTTGTTGGAATTGGAAATTTGACTAATAATTGCTTTTTCTTTTTTTTCTTCTAAAATATGAAAAATAATTTTTTACTATTTTTACAAAACTAGTTTTTGCCGTGAAAAATATTTTAAAAATGACTAAAAGAAATATTTTGCTTATTTTTTGTGTCGACGACTTTTCTAACTTTGAGAAAAATAGGCTTAACTGACTTTTGTTTTTTTTTTTTTATTTATATACCAAAATATATTTTTTTGAAGTTTTTTTTTTTTTTTTTTTTTTTATACCAATCTGGTATTGGGCTTCATTTTTATATATCAGTTTGGTCATTGGGTCTAACTTAGATGCCAGTCGAGACCTACTGATTTCTAGATAAGGAGATTATATTTACTTATTACGGAGTAATATATAAAGTGAAGAGCTATTCGTCGTCCATGTTTTACTATTGTCGCCCTATAGTTCTACATGTTTTTTCAATTATGCCCTTACTTATATATGCAAAAAAATAACATGATCTCAATGTCAAAAAAAAAAAAAAATCATGTCTTTCTTCCAATTTTGAACGATTTTTTTGAAATAATGCTAAAAAAAAAATATTTAACAAAATGGGTCGGGGAAAAACTTATTTAACAAAATGGGTGTTTAACTACATAAAAAATGAGCTTGTGGAGGTTTAAACCTGTAACCTCAGGGTTACAATTTCAACACTTCAACCACCAAGACAACTGATTTTTTTGATACTTTTATTAACAAAATTATATATAAAGGATTTGAGATTTTAGGAGATAATTTCGAAAACAATTTTGGACGAGATAATCAGAATCATATCAACTCCTGTTATTTTTTGAGATAATTTAGGAAGTAATATATATATATATATATATATATATATATATATATATATATATATATATATATATATATCCGCAATATATTAGGAAATAACACATCTTGGGTTTGTTTCTTTTTAACTCAAAATACGGGTCAACGGGTGGGTTTAGAGTTAAAAAAACAAAGTGTGTTAAAAACTAGTCGGGGTTAATATGAATTACATTTCACAAAAATGGGAACCCGCGGGTCACGGGTCATAAATTGTAATTCGTACATAAACATAAAGTACTTAAATAAATTCGCTATACTTTTTAAATTGTTTTCATTGAATCAAACATAACATTTCTAAGATTATACTAGTCGTGTACTTAATTAGTTAAACAAGATTGATAGTTTGTCATTATAATCAATTATCAAAAACATTTCCTTCCGTCATATTACTCCATTGAAGTTCTATGATACCAGGTTCTTTCTTTATTTTGATTCCTACAATTCAAGTTTGTCCAATTTAGTTAATCTATTGTTCTACGTGTAAGGTTTGTTAATTTTCGTCCTTAGTCGAATTCATTATAGACAAATTTTTTTGTAGTTTGTTCATCTTAATATGTGCAATTTTATAGGTTAATCTTAGGTTTGGGGAATTTGTGAACTGTAAGATTAGCGAAATTGTGAGACGTAATTTGACTACATCTACTCTCCAAATTGGATTGATTATCGATTTTATGATATGACTAATTCATTATTTTGGATAATTGATCATCGTCCTTATGATTGATTAGTTGAATGCTAGGCTTGTATAGTTGATCCGTAATCGTTAATTGTATGACCCGTAGTAGCATTGGATCGTTAAACTTGTAATTGAAACTTGTCCGGTCTTCAGAAATTGTTAATTCTTTAAGTTGCACGAGTCGAGCTTGCGTTCGTGGCCTAAATTGATGACCTTATTGTGTCCGCTGTTGTAATTGAATAATGGAGTCTAGAAATCATGTTTAGCTGTAAGTAAATTGGTTTTCGTTTTACGATTAATTTCTATTTAACATTACAGTATGTTCCATGATTTTGTTTCATTTAGTAGTTAATTTAGTGTAGTTAAGTTAGTTTAATAAATATCATAACAAGGGTGATTTTGCAACATTGGAAATTGTTAATCGAATTGTATTTTCTCCGTGGGATTGACCCCTCCTTGTGCTAACTACCAGTTAATTGTTTAGGGATTAATTTGGATGACCACGACATCATGCCACTATGAAAAATGATGGGAAATATAGGAAAATGAATGAAGGTATGAAAATGGAAGAAATGAGCTCTATCCGGATAAATTGAAAGTGTGAAGTGAGAATCATGCATAACAAAACTCTGGAAACAAGCGTAAGCAAAGAAAACTCACATGGATGCCGGTTTGCAAAGTGGCATCCAATTCTTTGAGCCATGACCACACGTAAACCATGTAGCATGTAATTGGGTCGAAAGTGCCACTGAAATGCAATCCAACTACACCTGAACAATCAACAATCATCTGGGTCAAGCATTGGGCCAAACGACCATTTCGGCTCTAACCAAGATAAAAATCTCGTTGGCATACAAAATCGATTATCGCTTTAGATCCATTTTTATCATCTGGCGCTATAAGGGATGCCCTCAAATAGGATGTCTACATCTGGGGAGAGATAAGTGATCGAAGAGAGGCGGTAAGGTGACAGAGGTGATCGTCGACTGCCCATATGGGCGCGCCGGCCATTTTCGGTAAAATGGTGGTCGCCAATTTGATTGAGTAGGTGGTGCATGCTTGCCGTCGGCGGTGGGAGTGGTGGTTGTGGGGAGGAGGGGGAGAGAAGAGACAAAATGAATTTTTTTATTATTATTTTTTTTTTATCAATTTGATTAAGGGTTATAATTTTTTTTTTTAAAAGTCAATAAACTAAATAAGCTAGCGTTGTTAGACTCCGTTGGTCAAAAACACCAAAAAGATAGCATTTTTAACTGAATTAGGAACCTCGAAAACATCAGCTATACACCTGAAAATATCCTTTATATTTAACCGAACCCGTTTTAACCATCATACTTTAAAGAATACATAATGTTTGTGTATCGTCGATCATCGGACACGTATTACATTCCTGTCACATTCCTACGCCAAAACCTTGGAAGTTTTAGAAAGCCCACACATCACCCTCAAAATCAACATAACATAAAATGTGCTTTATGATATCCCAAAGCTTGGTGTACAGAATTAGGGAAAATTAGAGACGAGTGGAAACCACATATGATTATGTGTAAGATTCACAAGGACCTACCATTGACACATGAGTAGTAGGTTCATTGGTTACGTTAGAGCTGTTTGGCCCAAGCATTTGCATCCTAACTTCCAGTCCACATCTTGCTAATGACAACTTAACTAATTTGGCCCTCTTAGGTCATGCTAAGTCTTAATTAGTCATATGAATGTGTAAGTATACCGTTTCATGGAGAAAAGACGACAACAAGGATTAAGCAAAGAAGATTAATAGTTGAAAACAAGACGTTATGTCAAACTTACGCGTTCGTGTAGTTAACAAAAGGGATATAAGTTAATAAGGTATTTGAAACAATCAACTGAATTACATATAAAATGTGAATTTGGTTCTAGTGTTTTATAATCTTCTTACAAAGATGAATAGAATGCATAAACATGCCTCACACAAAATTTTGACTTTTCGACTATCCAGATATCAATCATCACAAAGAACCTAATTAAAAGAATACACTAAATATCATTTACGATGTGCTCAAACTTACTTTTGAATTTATGACATCAACTTTTTGAAATTGTACACCTTTTATTTCTACATTAGTCTAAGAAGATCAACCCAAAAATGTTAATAAACCTGATAAATCTAGAAAAACATTAGGAAAACATCAAACATTCAAGAAAAAGCCAATAATAAATTCAAAAACTCAAGATTTTGGCCTAAAACACTTTCTCTCATAATTTTACCCAACACACTACCACTCAAATACTATTAAATAATACCAATAACAATAATTATATATAAACACTCACACTGTCTCTTTCTCTCTCTACTCACTTTCTCACTTTGGAACTTTTCATACAAGTTTCATTCTTTCCCCTGAATCCTTCAAAATTATTCCACCCCCAAAAAATCAATTAAATTAAAAAAAATCCCCCATTTCTCCAAAAATCCCAAACCCCTGAATTTTCCCTTTCCTTTTATTCTCACCAATTTAAGCAAAGAATCAATCTTTTTTTTTTTATCCCTTTTTTCTTGACAAATAAAACCCACCAAAAATCTTATAATTCTCCTAAATTCTCTCACTTTATTCCCACAAAATCTAGGCATTTGTTGGTGTCATTTTTAGTGGATTTTTCTGGGTTTTTTTTTGAATGGCAAAACGTGGATATAAGCTCCGTATCCTTCACTCACAAGTTTCATTTTTAGTTCTTTGAATTTAGCTTAATTTCTGCTTTTGTTTACATTTTTCTTTAATGGGTAGTTTTGAATTTGTCAAATTATGGAAATTTGAGGTAAATGTAGCTGAATTTGTGGATAAAGTTCTGATCTTTTGTACTAATTAGAAGTTAGAACATTCATTTTGATGAAATTTGTTTGATCTGAATTTCTTGAATAAAATTTAAATTTAAATAATAAATATGGTGGCGTACTACATTTTGTTGTTTTCTGCTGTTTCCACCGACTAAACCATGTTTTTGTAGTTAATTTAATTTAATTTTTTGACTTTTTATTGTTAATTTATGATGAATGAAGTTAATTATTTTAATTGTTGCTTAAAATTTAAATTAGAAGGGGAATTATTAGCTATAATCATAAATAATTAAGTGGCCAAATTATGATGATTCTTTAATTTGTTGTTTACCTGCTGTGCTAATGATGAGTAAGAATTAAATATGGGGCTTAATTAATTATTAATTCTTTAATTTAATTTTATGTGAATTGGGGGTTTTTTCTTGACTGAAATTTGAATGTATAGAGGAATTTGTGGCGCATTCAGCAAATGTGAATTGTTTAAGGATTGGGAAGAAAGCATGCCGGCTTCTTCTGACGGGTGGAGATGATCACAAAGTTAATTTGTGGTCTATTGGCAAACCCACTTCTTTGATGGTCAGTTCCATCTTCTATAGTTTGGTTGTATTTTCATGTTATTGGTAATGGATGAGACCGTGTCACGGTGAGACGAGACGGGATTATGAGGATTTGTATTCGGTGTTTATGGTTTTGGGTTTAAGGCATCATATCTCGGAACTTAGTTCTCATTGTGAGACCGTCTCATGTGAGATTTTGGTGATTTTGTTCAAATGTGGAATGTTAAGGAATTAGGTAGCTACCCCTTTGCGAGTGTATTGATTGTTTGTTTGACATTACATTCAATTGATTGGGTTCGGAATGTAGTCTATGTGGTTATAGGTTAACTGAAGTCGAAATAGCTTGATCAATTGGTAATTTAAGTTAGGTCTAAGAGAAAAGTGAATGGTTAAGTTGCTTTGTTAATTGTATCTCATTATCTACCCTTGTTGGGGAGGAAACTTGTTGAGGTTGATCCCTGGTGTTATGTGATTAGACCTGTTGTTTTGCGCTGCTTCTGAATGTCGTGCGTACACTAGCTTCAGTAGCATGAAAAGGTTTGCTAAAATTAGTCTTTTGGGTAGAAATGAGTGTGCTTAATATAGTTATTTTCTTTTCCTATTTATAAGGATGTTGATATGAATACATCGCGTTTTAATTAAAATTTTGCATTAGTGCGATGAGAGCTATTGTTTGGTTATCAGTTGCACATTTGCAGCGGATGTTTATGGTAGCTACATTGTTGAATATTCCTCTTTTGCTCCTATACTAGCGTGGTAGGAACTAAGAAGTACACCAATTATGACAGCAGCTTTAAGCTTTGTTTTTTGAATTTAGAACTCCTGATTAACCAATGGATCGTTTTTGCATCTTGTAATGCTCATATATCCTGTTGAAGTATAGTTCTATGAAACTTTATGCTGCAACTGCTTGACTTCGTCAAGAAGTATCACTGTGTTGATTATAGTTGCTAACTTCATCGTCCTTGTTCATGTTGTCTCAGTTCTGTGTTATGCTGTGTCTGGCTCATTGTGGGTATTGTTCGGTTTTGATTTCTCTTGGCTTTCTCACATCTGATATATGTGGCTCTTGGGTCTTGAAATTTGCAGAGCTTATGTGGTCACACAACTCCAGTTGAAAGTTTGGCCTTTGACTCAACAGAGACGTTGGTTCTTGGTGGAGCTGCTTCTGGTTCCGTAAAGCTGTGGGACCTGGAAGAGGCAAAAAGTGAGTTTTTCTGTCTCTCCTGCTACTTTTATTGTTGATGATTTACTCCGTGGTGGTTCACATTTAGTGCTCCATAAAAGATTCTGCATTTCCTGATCTGGTTGCTGCTGTTTTTTTTGAAGTGTAGTGGTCCGAACTCTTACTGGTCACAGATCCAACTGCACGTCTGTTGAATTCCATCCTTTTGGAGAATTCTTTGCTTCTGGTTCGGCAGACACTGATCTGAAAATATGGGATATAAGGAAGAAAGGGTGCATTCACACATATAAGGGCCACAATCTCGGGATAAGTACTATTAAGTTCACACCTGATGGCCGATGGGTTGTCTCAGGTGGATTTGATAATGTTGTAAAGGTAAGATAGCTGCCAGAAGCCAGCTCTCTGCCCTGGGCTAGCTGATGTGCGATGGAGAATCTTTGTGATACAATTAATGAAAACGCTTAATGTTTCCTGTTCAGGTATGGGATTTGACCGCTGGAAAGTTGTTGCATGATCTCAAATTCCATGATGGTCACATCAGATCCTTAGACTTTCATCCTCAAGAATTTCTTTTAGCCACAGGTACTTTGCTAGTTTTATGAATATGGTTAAGCCTCCAGAGGGCTACTATGTAATCAATATAACCAGTCGCTAAAATATATGTATCACGTTGTATCCATATCTGTTCTTAGTCATAAGCAGGGGTTGTATCAGCAACTAACTCTCTTACTTGTTGTAGTCGATGTAGAATCTCTATTCGCCGGGGAAATTTCAGGTTGTTGGTAATTGTAATTTGCAGTACATGTTACAAGTTTAAACAGTTACATCAACTCTCTGAGAGTCGAATTCATGTTCATTACTCAGGTTTTGAAACCACACATATCTTTGGAAGAGCATGCTGAAGGCTGACATTGTTCTTCTGCCATCCATTTAAGCATTAATTATTAAAGAGATTCATTTTAATATGCTTGATAACTTGACGAGTGGAGTTAAGACACACAATAAATTGTATTTCATGGTCTTTGATCATTGTCATAAAAAGGTTCTTTCATTTATATAAATTTCCATTATTACAGAGACTGTACTCGTTATTTCCACTTTCGAAAGGAGGCAAAGACTTATTATTCTTTGCCTCTGACATATAGTGAAAAATAAAGCAAAATAACTCACTAAACTGTATGCGCTTCTTTCATTGAGACCTTTTTAGTCAATGTTATATTTATCATGGGCATCGGAATGGCCTTTCTGTGTTCTCGACATAGGGGTATAACTGCTTACATTGGACCCCCTCCTTGTTTTCTTGCCATTGGTGGAAGCCTTTGAGGCACTGGAGTAATCAGTAGTATTACTGTTATACAGATATCGTTCAATATTGCTGTATTCTGCAAATTGGGTCAATTGTAAGACTTGTAGGACATGTAGGTCGTTGCCTTGTATTTCACCTTGGCTGTGGTGCTTAAATTGTTTCTGTTTCGCAAGTCACAAATTGGACGAAGTCACCCTAATTGTTTGATTCTTCATGTCCCTGGCCACTTTAGCTTTTTGTCTCCTAATTATGTGAACCCTTTTTCAGGTTCAGCAGATAGAACTGTTAAGTTCTGGGATTTGGAAACTTTTGAGATGATTGGGTCTGCCAGGGCTGAGGTACTAGAGCTTTTAGTTGCCATGAAGCTTTTCCGGTAGCAATTTTTCGGAGTACTTGTGGGGTTTAGTCTGAAACCCACAGAAAGCTTAATACACGACCAGAACTTTTTTTTTTTTTTTTTTTTTTTTTTTGGCAAGGACCGGAATCAGAAATTGAGGCTATAGAGGGACCAAAAATGTCTTATAAAGGTGGAAGGGGCATTATTATAAGTTATTAAATTAACAAACTCTTTATAAAATTAATTAAAAATTCATGCCTTTTTGGAACCTTAGAGGGATGCCACTTTCGTGGGTTATGACAAGTTGATGACAAATAGAGATTATGATTATGTAGGAAGTAGTACATTGCTCTTTTGCAGTTCTGCGAATTTTGATGGTTGTATTGCTTTTATGTTTGCTTCCTGCAGGCTACAGGAGTGCGTGCAATGACATTTCATCCTGATGGGAGGACCCTTTTTTGTGGATACGACAATAACCTGAAGGTATATTCCTTTCTCAAAGGAACTGTTGTAACGGTCTCCTTCTGTAAAGGATAGCTTACTGACGTTATTATATCCATCTTCTATAGGTTTATTCTTGGGAGCCTGTCATATGCCATGACGCCATTGATATGGGATGGTCGACACTGGGTGATCTCTGCATTAACGCAGGGAAATTAATTGGTTGCTCCTACTACCGTAATTCGATAGGAGTTTGGGTCGCTGATCTTTCAGTATGAATTTACTTTCTCTGCTTTAGCTAATTGACTCGTAAAACATACATGCAGCCCACATTCCTTTTTCCTTCTGTCAGAAATAATGTTGAATTCGTTTCTACCTGTAGCATGTTGAACCATATGGAACCAGTGATTTTGGTTCACCCCAAGATTGTAGCACTGGGGAATCAAAAATAGAAGGAAGGCAGTTTGCTGAAAAAGTAGGCCCAGCTTCTAGGCCCTCTTCTGGCTTACGTTCTACATCGCCAGATGTTGATGCTAAAGATATCAAGAATATCTATGTGGATTGTAAGTCATGATTTCCTTATCAAATTTGTGAAAGTTGCAAAGTTTGTCTTCTGTACATCTAATTCCAGCTCCTTTATTGATTTAGATGTCATAAATATGAGCGTTCTCTTAGTTAGCCTGCTTCCTCAGGAAGAACTTTGGAAATTTGACTGTTTAAGCTACTCTCTTTCCGATAAAAGTTTAAGCTTTTCTAAGCTATGTCTTAGACTCCTCGTGTTTTCTACTCATCTTCGGATGCTAAACACTCTTAACATACTTACAGAGTTACAGACACTTGACACTTCAATATAGGCCAGAATCATATAAATGTTTAAAAATTTGGCCTCGTTCGACTCCCAGATGCTTAAATTGGATCGCAGTCGCAGCACATAACTTCCAACCATCATGAGTGCTTGTGGCAGGGCAAACTTTCATTAGCAAAGACCTAAGTAACACTGGTGGTGTTATAGTTGTTATAAATCACTAGTTACTGTTAATGTTGAAGAGATTTTAGAACTAAATGGGATATGCTAGATCTTCGTTCTTTAGAAGGCACCAGGAAGTGACAAGTGTCTTTACTCGAGAATATGTGATGCTATTTTCTAATCCAGTTAAGAGCCATTATATTGAGATGTGGGAAGATGACTGAAGCCTAAGGTGTTTGAGTTTGCAGTATCTGGATGTTGTAGTCTAGAAATAACTTACCTTGCCAAGAAACCATGTTTTTGTTCGAAGGATTATACAATTTTTGGGTGCATATCTTCTGTGTTTATGTTGATCATAAGTGCATCCCCGCATGTGCTGGTAGAATAAGGAACTTTAAGATCTTGTGTCTATTTGATTGGATTCCGCTGACGTGTAAATTCTTTTAGTGAATGGCATGCCCCACAAAAATTGTCTAAAAGCAGTAATATATCTCAAGTAGATATGTCAAACTGTTTACCAATTTTTGGGGATTGCCTGAAGTCTTATTGCTGATTCATGAGGCTTATGTTCTCATCTGGAGCCATACACATACTCCTTTGACGCATTGTGATCTTTATCCTTTTTACTATTCCTATAATCAAGACTAGTATTAGCGAAATTCATTAAATGGAGCTGATATACAATTAGTGGAACTGAAACAGTGATGATGACCTTAAGTATGCTCTTATTTGCTGATAGTTCATATCGTCATGCTTACATCTTCTGTAGTTTTCCTCTTTCCTTTTTTTTGTGTTCTCTTCTTGCATATTACAAATCTTCTATTTTCGAATCCCCAACTAAAATTTGGATTTTGAACTGCAGATGAGAAACCTGTCAGTTCTCGGAGAACAGGCTTAATGAATAGATCAAAGACAATGTCACCTTCGGAGTCTAAGGAAACTAGCAAATCTTCCGCCAGAAAGCAAAGTACTCCTACTGCAACCCCTGGAAAGTCTAGTGGTCGGGCCACTGGTAGATCTTTCTTTGCTCCAAGCGTTGTTTCTAGAGAAAGCTCTGGCAAAGCTTCCGTCAATTCCAGAAGAGAGTCATTCACACCCGCAAGGCCTGGAAGTAGGGGTTCAGTCAAGGCTGCTAACGTGATCAGTAGATCAAACAGTCGACATGATTTAGACGTCGATCCAAAGTCTTCTGATAGGCTTTTAGCAGAAGATGGAATCAAAGAATTGGTCGAAGATAAATGTCCTACTTTAGAGGAAATTGAAGAGAAGTTCCAAGACATGCATGTACTATCATCTAAATTGCAAAGTGGTAAGGTCACTTTTGCCATTGTTGCCATATAATATATGCCTGTAAAGATTGCTTCTTCTGAGGCAACTTGTCTGGTATCTTATCAGAAGTTATAGCATCTGCTCTGCTTATATATTCTCATTTGCACTTGGGGTTAGGAAAAGTAGATTATAATTGTCTTCTTTTTGGTTGACCTCTTTGCTTGCCTGTTCTATTCTAATTTATAACTCAGGCTGTTTATCCTTTTTCTGAACACTGTAGGCAACTGTACTTCGGTCTGTAAAGAGAAGCCAACTGTAGAAGTGGTAGATGGAGGTGAAGACTCATTCTGGGAGTTCGGTTTTGGTCATTTTTGTTTATAATGCTGATCCTAACTTAGAAGTTACTTTTGTATGCAGTATCTGTTGTTCGTAAAGAAAAGCCAACTGTAGAAGTGGTAAATGGAGGTGAAGACTCATTATGGCAGTTCGGTTTTGGTCATTTTTGTTTATAATGCTGATCCTGACTTAGAAGTTACTTTTGTATGCAGTATCTGTTGCTCATGGGAGGACGCGGTCTCTTGTCGAGAAATTCGAAAAGAGGGGACACTTTAGTAGTGGAGAAGATCAGGTCATCTGTGCTACCCCTGAAGTCATAGCTGAGAGGATCGAGAGCTCTACCGTGGTAATAGCTGTATGCCCGGAATGTGAAGTTTAGAACTCGTGTTGTTTTACTTTGTTGAGCAACCTGAGCGCATATTCCTGAAAGTTTTTGCCAGTACTCAGTAGCTTAATGATATATAGAATGGGGGTAATACTCAGACAGTAGCTCAATGATAAACAGAATGGGGATAATGAAGTGCTTGAAAATGCAGGCGACTAGCTTTGACTATTTCACTATTTGGGGGGGGGGGGGAAGGTTACAAAAGGGGGAATGAGAAAGTTGGATCACTGTTCATTTTTATATCTCCATTACCTATTTGTCTGGGATATAGTGGCTGTCTTTAGGAGACTAACACGTCGTATCATTGGAAATTCTTTTAGAAATTTGGCTGGATAGATTGTCTAGATACTGCCAAGTTAGGTATTGCAATGACTAAGACTTGCAAGATCAGTATTGACGAACTCTGTTGGCCTTGCGTAAGATCAATTGTAGTCGTATTTATAATTTATCGGGTGCTTTTGTATTATCAGAAGGAAGAACCTCAAGTTTCTGGAAGGGAGTCGACATCAGTGAGTGATGTGAATGTTATTGATGAACTGATGGAAAACCATGATGTTCTGCTTAGTGGTCTTCGTGCTCGCCTTACAAAGTTGCAGGTAAATTTCTGTCTGACGTTTGTGGGCCAGAACTCTTTTCTGCATCTCTTGAAAATTTCGAACTTCTTTATATTTCCTGTTTTGCTACTATATGCTCTCTTCGACCTGATTTTTGTATGTGCACTTTCAGATGATAAGACACTTGTGGGAACGGAATGACGTCAAAGGGGCCATGAATGCACTGAGGAAGTTACCTGATCAGTCCGTAAGTAGCTACCTGTTATTTTTCTGTCTCTGATTGATGACATTTGTTTTGCTTTATTCCTTGTGGTTTTGACAAGAGCCTGTCAAAAGTGTGCTTCCTCAACAAATTTCTTTCTTCCAATTTCAGGTCCAGGCAGATGTGATTGGTGTTGTCATGGAAAAGATTGAAATTGTTACCATGGATTTGTTCTCATGTATGCTACCCATACTGGTGGGCCTCTTGGAGAGCAAAATGGAAAGGTAATCATCTCATATCTTGTTCAAAAGATCTGTGGTAGTATGTGGTGCAATTTTGTGGCTTAACACATTATCAGCTGTATGAATCGTTAGACTGATCTGGGCTTTATGTCACTAGCTCAATCAAATCCTGTGGTCATCATCAGTAGTGGCCAATTAATATATCAAATGAAATCATTGCCATCCATTAGTGGAAATGCAATCCATATGGCGGGACTCGGGAGCCTTCGAGGCACTGGGCTAATGTTGTTGTAGTACCAACATTTATATTATTTAACTAAAGTAAGCCATTTTTTCCTGGTACATTGGAGCAGCTAATGCTGCAGGGGTGGGCATATGAGGACTTGAACCTGGACAATCCCTGGGTAGGTTGGATTTCTAACCACTGTGTCAACCGTGATCCTCTGTCGTAAGCCTATGCCGGAGTAGTAATTCGAGGAAACTAAGATTACCATAAAAGCACATATAAATATCAGCTCTCTGAGTCGTGAATGAATTTGGGATTTTTGTGAACGTAGTTTGTCTGCTTGTGTAGGCACTTATTGTTTTCGCACCATGCATATTTGCAGGCATGCAAAAATGTCTTTGGAGATGTTACTTAAACTTGTTGCACTGTATGGGGCAAAAATTCACTCAACAATCTCAGCGCCGCCTTCTGTGGGAGTTGACCTTCATCAAGAAGAACGGTAAATCCCTTGTCTTGGTAATTTGTGTTTTTCCCTCTCCCATTCATGATTGCTGGCCCTGCATATATTCTATTTTCTGTAAATTTATAGGATCGAGTGTTGCAAGCAGTGCTTTAACCAGCTGCATCAGATCCATGGAATTCTTCCGGCACTTGCAAGGTAATACAGTTTGCTTATTGTTTGGTAATTATGGGATCAGGGCTTTTGAGAAAATTGAGCTCACGTATAATGATCACTGTGTCATTGGCTAATTCCACTCTCCAAAGTGTGCTCTTCAATGCGAAAGCCACAAAGTAATGTGTTAAAACTATTTTGAGCATACGAGTATTAGTTATCCCTTAGAGCTGTTAATATTCTGCTTTTGGGATTCCAGGTACAAGGAGAGACTTTCCCATTTATTCCTAAAGAATCTCAACTATAGTACACCGTTAATTCTGAAACTAAACTAGACTTTTTATTGCAATGCAGGAGGGGCGGGACACTTGCCAGATCTGCTCTGGAATTGAATCTTGTTCTACAAGACCACAACATGTGATTTTGGCTCGCATTTTTTTGAGCAGATGAAGAAGATTGATCGCTTTGGCAAGAAAAGTAAGTGGGTTTTGGATTTTGATGACTTTGGCGTGCTGCTTTCTGCGTTTTCAGTACATCCTGTCAATTTGTCTTAGAGACCTAACACCATGAAACTACAGCCCCAAATAATCAAGTAGTCACATTTTCGTGTATCTAAGGAATGCCCAAAACCTACCTGTAAAATCATTCATCCTAGGCTGATATCGACAGAGGCCTTGTAATTGTACTTGCCTATTCTGTGTAACTACTTGATCTTGTATGTATGTCACTCAGTGAATGAAAAAGAAACCACCCTGAAACCCATGTTGATTCAACAAATCGACCCACTTTTAAGGGTTGTAACTTGTATAGTTGTATGAACTGGATTCTCAATCTTGTCCGAAATCCTTAAAAATTTTCACTGCTGCTTTTTTTCGTCCTTTGCCAAGAACTAGTTCTCAGTTAACTAGATGTTTGTAGCTCTAGACCTTGGATATATGAAGAGATTTGACGCCAACATGGTCTTGTTTGGCTTGAAAATATTCAAATTGAGGTGAGAATTGGATTGTATTCCAGTCCCCGGTTATGCTAATCGGACATTCGTCGTGCGTGGTTCACAAAGGCGGGAGGGCCAAAAACCTAATTTTGCACATTTTGTACTATCACTCTTGTGCTCTTTTATACCACATTTCCGATCACTCCCGACTTACTAGACCTCAATGTCACACACATGACACACTTATGTTGTAGGTACAATAAGCATTCACGGGTTTGGGTCACACCTCGAAACGACTACTAGAACTTGGATTTTTTGTGACCTGTGTATGCGGACGTTGTATTTATAGTGTATTCGACGGGTTCTAATCGGTAAAGAACTAGAACTAGTGCAAAAGTAGATATCAATAGAAAATCATATTGTGACTTACTCTAGGTATCAATTTCAATTGTGCGTCATCAATTCTCAGAAACAATCGCCTCTGAAAACTCAAATGCTCTAGCTCACACAAGAACGTATTATGTATTTATGTCACCTTCTAAGTACAAAGTATATCACCACTCGTACGGCATTGTTACATTTCCGTATCTCAACAACTCGAAAGCTGAAATGAGCTTTTGTTGAGTCTCTCTCACGCCAACACAACAATTAGCTAAAGATAGAAACACAAAACAAGGGATCATCTAAAAGGCCTGAAAACTTCAGTGGATAAAAACACATTTTTACAGCCTACAGATTGCAGGACATAAACAACAAGAAAAACACGCCTATCTCAAGAAAAAACTACACAGCAAAAGTGAAATTACTATTTTGCCCCTGTTCCCATCTGTCTCTATCTCTGTCATCCATATTTCCCCTCTCTCTCTCTTCAAATTTAATGGATTTTGTCAACACCTTGTCTTACGGTGTCCATGATTCTCAAACTTTTTTTTTTAACCCAAAATTTTTAAAAAATAAACATGCAAAAATGCCCTAAATAAATATTAAAAAAAAAAAAAACAAATAGAAAAAAACCGGAAACAATAACCACTTTGAACCGGGAAACAGGTCTCATTTTCGCCTGAAAACCACCTTTCCTTCCAAAAAAACCGCCAACCCACACCCCCAAAAACCACCATTATTACAAACCATGCAAAAATTAAAAAAATTTCATCTGGGTTTCTAGAATTTTCCTCAATTATCATTTTTTAATATAAAGTTTCAATCTTTTTTTATCTTTGTTATTTTTATTCTGGGAATTTAGAATTTGGGTAGTAGTGGAGGCTAACGTGAGCCATGGGTGCATAGCGTAGGAAGGAAGCTGAGGAGGAGAGAGAGAAAAAAGACAAAACAAAAAGAGGAGGAGCAATCAGAGACGTACACGTGGAGGGTGGTGATGGTGGTGGAGGAAGAAGGAGATGATAAGGTGCGGTGGGGTACATGGGAAGAGCTAGTCTTAGGTGGGGCCGTTCTTAGGCATGGTTCTCAGGGTTGGGATGCCATTGCTAAGGAGGTCCAAACCCGAACCCGTAACCTTTACCCTAACCTGTTTACCCCTCAGGTATAATAATTCTTGTGTTTCCGGGTTTACCCTTTTTTCGGGTTTTGAATTCGCCCGTTTTCGGATTTTATCCTGTTATTTTTTGTTCAATTTACTCAGTATTATTATTTTTATTGGAAATGTATGTTGGTCTGATTATTTGCGTATGTTGTTATGCAAATGAGGTGGTACATTCATTGGTGTATGTTTTAATGTATGAACATTGTGATATGAATGCGAAATTAGGTTTTTTCGTGTTTTGAATTCGCCCATTTTCACATTTTTATTGGAAATGTATGTTGGTCTGATTATGTATATTCATTGGTGTGTGTTGTAAACTCGTAATGTATGAAGATTGTGACATGAATTCGCAATTTGGTTTTTGTTTGGTCGAATCTATGTTATTGTTGTTGTTGTTGTCATTATTTGATTTTTTGTGATGATTATGCCATGGCACATTGTACAATTTGGAGTTCGTGGAACTTTCCGCTATTTTTAAGGGTTTTCTTCTTTTGGTTAGACGGATTTTCATGGAATAGTTTCGTATTTTGGCTGGCTTCCTATGTCGTGTGGTTTGTTGTAGTTTGAGTGTTTTTGTCGTTGCCCTTGTTAAGTGTTGTTTCTACGTGTTTTATTGTATGTGGGGACCTAGGATTAAGTGTTCGTTTGGTTAACCATAGGGAAAAGCATGAATTTGAATGTCCTAGGAGGTTAGGATTTGTGAAGAAGTTTTTGGTTGATAGAAATTTGGTAAAATGTAAGATTTACGACTTCCCACGAATTTTCAGATAGAAATTTGGTAAAATGTAAGATTTACGACTTCCCACGAATTTTCATTTCGCTCAAATATAGGAATTTGCCACTATTCTCCATTGGTGACAATTCACTTCGGGATGGATAATCACACATCTTAAGAAATTCCATGAATTTAAGAAAGAAACATTAGAAACACATTTAAGAGTTCCCATGAAAAGAATTTCCACATCACCAAACAACATAATAATTCGAGGAAACGTAATGTAGAAGGTCTGTTTGTCATGGCATCATCAACTTGCACAATCAAGCTTTCTACAGTTGTATGCGAGACCTAGGTTTGAATCCTACATGCATTTTTTCATATGCAGAAGCAATTAGCCTACTATAGTGTAAGGAGTTAAGGCTTGGTATTTGGTTGGCTGATGAATAACTTTTGGATGGAATGCACGCTTCATATTTTGTCGAAGAGCTTTTTTGGCCCTCCGGGAAAGTTGATTGTTTTATACATACTTTCTTCCTTTCTTTTCCTTTTTCAGTAAAACAAAAGTTTTTAATTTGCATTTACCTTGCTCCCATACCAAAACGGAAGCTTATGTTAGGATTCTCATAGTGTTTTGTGCTGAAAGCAATCGCTTGGAAGCAAGATAAATGAGATAAATTCCCTCAAATTCTGTATATGTTCTTCCCTGTTCTTTGCATGGTTTTTATGGCATGTAACAAGATGCGGGTAAAAGATGTAGGGTCAAAAACAATAATGACTACAAATAACATACTACAATGATAAAAATATACAAAGAAGGAAGGGGTAGGAAAGAGGGAGAATTGTAGAAAAGGTAGTTTTCTATGATTGTGGTTTTTGAAATGACCGGCTTATCATTGTTTTGCCTCCTTAAATTTCCTCTGTGAAACCGATGGATGGTGTTCATGTTTCATTATTGCGAACATTTATTTAATTGGTAGGGGATCAACTAATTATCAATGGTTTGTGTGAACTATGACTTTACATCAGTTTGGCTGTTCATTAAGTATGTTGAGTAGAGCCTCTTGCATGTGATTTCTCACTTAATGTATTAGTCTAGTTACCTAATATAATGATAAACTAACTGCAGGTCTGTAAAGCCAAGTATGAGACATTGCAAGAGCGTTATTCTGGCTGCTCGTAAGTATACTACTCTCTATGCTCCTTCTATCTGGTTTTGACTGGACTAGTTAATTGTAGTGCTTGTTTTAACATATTGTGGAATACATAGCCTCTTTGTTTGTCTTGAACACCTCCAGATACCCAACCTTGTGCCTGTATATCTTGTCTCAGAATGAATGAAGTGCTTGAAAATTTAGACTTGATTAGTGCAAGCTATAATATATTCCAATGTGCAATATTAAACAAAGTTTGAAACAAGAAACTTTTTAGTATTGAAAGGTTTGTATTTTACAACTTTCAGAACTCTCTTGATTCCTGCTCCAAGGGATCTCGGGTTTTGTATCTGCTTACAGCATGAAAGTCCGATCGGTTTAATCTCTAACAGGTTATCAAATCTAAGCCTATCGACTTTTTCCTGTAGGGAGGATACAGGGCTTAGCTTCTGGCTTTTCTCCACCGACCTTCAATTTGGTAGTAGGGATGATGACATGATTCATGTGGCTGTTGTGGCTTTAATTTAGTTGTAGGAGGCTTTTTGGGGTTTGCCCACCAGCAAAGCTTATGATGAGAGGTTTCAATTTAAAGTTTCTGTCTGGGGGGCAAGATAGATTTATTTCCCTGAAACGTTATTATCTGCTGTATATATATTATGTTAACATTACCCTAAAAAAAGAAAATATTATGTTAGCATTTCTATGTTAGCATTTCACTATACAAAGATTTCCTACTATTTGGTAACTGCAATGACGTAAACATTTCCCAAGTGCCTAAAAGACCTCGACCAATTCCTACCATATGTTAACTACCAAGATATAAGTTTTTTGGTTCCATATGATGCACTATGTTAGTCGGACTCCTTATCTTACCTCATGTAGCTATATTGGACACACGACAATCAAACGTGGGTTTGATGTTTAACCACTGCAGTTTAAGCCAACATTATGAGAATGTTTCGTAAAATAGTCGAGTCCGGTAAATATACTTAGTCTTTTGTAACTAAGGGTGGTAAGTGTCAAATGTTAGTGAGATACGTCATTTTGTCTCATATATGATATACTTTCACCTAATATTTAATTAGTCTTTAACTCCAAAATTTCTAGGGGTTCTCTGATGGTTCATTTATTCGAATGCATGTCTGGATCATGCCTCTTCTGATACTTTGGATAAGCCATTTTTTTTAAATCCAAATAGAATAGATTTCGTTTCCTTTATATTCAAATTGACCTAGCCTCAGTGCATTTATGATGATACTTGTGTCATGGGAATTGCGATAAGCTACTTTTCTGTACTTGTAGTTTTTTTTTTTTTTTTTTTTGATAAAACTCTGTACTTACTAGTTTTTTTTTTATCTTGCCTTAGTTGACTGAACACCTTCTTTGAGCGCTTTTGTCTATTTAAGTCGCGTTAGCTGTAATATAGATGAGGTAGTTTGCAAAATGTGTTTTCACGTATTCTGTACTGCGTAAAAGCACTATGTATTAACCTCTTAGAGCTGTGGAGTACTTAATTTGACTTGGTTACACTTTCTTTTACCCTAGTGCTTGGTTTGAAGAGTTGCGGAAGAGGCGTGTGGAGGAGTTGCACAGAGCATTGGAGATGTCAGATGATTCAATCGGGTAAGCCATTGAATATGTGGTTACCAAGTGGAGCTGCTGACACTTTTTTTGCATGGATAGGACTGGTATATGTGTGGCGGGAGCTGAGGGGTTGTGAAAAGAGACAGTGTGAAACTTGGTTGTGAAATACTTTTGGCCTAGAGAATTCCTTGATATAATGGTCCCTCCATGCTGTTCCCTTTGCTTGTTATCAGTAAAACTCCCTTTTTGATTTTCCTGCTTGTGGAGGGCTTTGCTTTTCTCTTTCGGTTGGGGGGGAGGGGGTTATCAGGTTTCTTTATGAGCATTTCTGGGTCATTAGGCGTTTGTCCACGTATTAAGAAGATACTGCTTTGATGCATAAAGTGCATTATGTTGTGAAAGCGGCAACTTCCTCAGAAATCCGGATGTATGCACTTTTTTTTTTAAGGTAGTATGCACATTTTCTATTGTGGACTAATGAGTGATTTACTGGCACATACTAACTGATGTGTTTCAGTGTGGTTAAAGGTTGATTTTAGGGTGCTTTTTCTAGAAGGAAAAAAAAATTTGCTCTATTGGAAATGTTCGTCTGCTTTTGAATTTGAATGGACCATGAGAAGACGCAAGTGTATCAACTGGAGAATACATTTATGTATGTGTTATCATTGTTCATGCAGGTCTCTGGAATCAAAGCTAGTATCCCTGAAAGCTGAGAAAAGAGGCTGCAATAATGCTGCTTACAGCAGTAGCATAGCATCGCCCGTATCGTTTTTTAGGTTAGGAGGGAATGAATTTTCTGGCAAAGAAGAGGATGGATCATCTGCTGGTAGTTTCACTCATGAAACTGAAACAACTTGGTCACACCAATGTCAAATTGGTACAGAGGCATCCGCTAAAGAGACTGAGAAGAAGCTTATAGTTTCAGACCCTTTTAGGTTAGAGAGGTTTCCAAGTATAGATGTGTTAGCAGAGACCATGCGCTCCGAGCATGGAGTGAGCATCAAGAAAAGAAGGGGAAAGAGGAAGAGAAAGGATGTAAGCAAGGATGTGAAGGAAGGAAGTGTTGGAGAGAATATCTTCATCTCTTCAGATGATACCTTGACAACCTCACAATGTAAGGAAAAACTGACCAGTAACACTGATCAGCTTTCAGGAGCGCCTGATGCAAATGATCACAATACTTGCATCAATCAGGAAGCTACTGCTGTCAAAAAGAGGAGAAAGGAACCACATAAGGATGTGAAGGAAGGAAGTGTTAAAGATAACTTAATTTCTTCGGGTGAGATCATGAGCACATTGAAGGTAAAATTGACCAACAACTCTGACCAGCCTTCAAAAGTGCCTAATGCAGATCACAACCTAATCACCAGTAAGCAGGGAACCAATATCGTCAAGAAGAGAAAGAAACTGATTAAGGATTCAAAGGAAAAAAATGCTGAAAAGAATGCCTTTATTTCTTCAGCTGATATCATGACGTCATATTGTAAGGGAAATTTGACTGGCTACTCTGGCCTGTATTCAAGAGCACCTGATGCAAATGATCAGAGCCCATCCGCCAGTAAACAGACGATTAATAATCTCAAAAGGAGGAGAAAGGTTTCCAGTAAGGATGAGAAGGAAAAAAGTGACGGAAAGAATGCCTTAATTTCTTCAGCTGATATCATCAAGTCAGAGTGCAAGGCAAAGCTGACCAGTGGCTCCAGCTGTCCTACAAGGGTGACTGATGGAAACTACATCAACCCATGCAGTAGTAAGCTAGAAGCTGATGAATTCACAAAGATATTAGAGTCGATAATGGAAAATGAACATGCCTCTGTGTTCCGTCGTCGCTTAGATGGCCAGGTACAATCAATAAGACTCCTTCTTTACGCCCACTCCCTCGTCGTCGCTTAGATGGCCAGGTACAATCAAGCTGTGATGAAAGCTTCAGGTTTCCTTTACTGTTCGGCGCTTCTGTTCCATTATTAACTGACTTTCTCAATTGATATAATGATATCCACCTAATGCCATAAAGAGATGTTGTTCTGTGTTCACCCTTGTGCTCAATGCATTTAGCTAGCTTAGGTCATGTCCCCTCAGGACTAAATTTTTGGAAATCGCTTTCAATTCACATCTCATATGGCACGAACCATGCGGGAGGGTTTCCCATCACTTCCCTAAACTTAACTAATCTGAATGATTGTAGGAAAAGTGAATGGAGAACTAAATGCTTAACTGTACATTGTGATTTGGAAGTTAAATCGACCTCATCACTTTTTAGCATGAAAAGAACAAGTTGGTCAGTTGGTCTAGTAGAATATTGGACACCACAGTTTTGGGTTCCATTTACATCAATTGACCAATCTCTTATTCTCCAAAAGAAACATATTTTTTACGATGAGTTAAGCGGGCCTTTCTACTTGTATCCTAACTGAAGTATAGATATCATAAGTCCCCAAATCCACCCTTTTTATGGGTTATAAGACTAGATGGCAGAGCTCATCAAAGCCCTGTAGTCTAGCATGCTGGCATGCCGCTAAAGCAGGAGGTCATGGTGAAGACTTGTGTTTCTTTGCAGCCTTCTTCAACCTTTTTGCTGGTTTCTTTCTTTCTTTTTTTTTTTTTTTTTTGGGTTTGGGGTTGTGGGGGTTTCGAGTTTTCTACGGTTCATATGGAGCTTTTAGTATGAAACTGCAGCTTGAGAAGGATGTGAGTGAATATTTATACTGAAATCTTACCATTATAATGCAGAAGAGGGCTCGATACAGAAGCATAATACGGCAGCATATGGACCTTGACACAATAAGATCAAGAATCGCTAGCAGGCGCATCAAGTCTATGGTTGATCTCCTGAGGGACCTGCTGCTTGTTGCCAACAATGCACTAGTCTTCTATTCAAGGAATACCAGAGAAAATAGATGTGCATTGGTACTGAGAGACCTTGTCACTGAGAGATTACATCAATATTACAAAGCAGTTGGCAATAAGATTGTTGTTGCTCAAATCCCGAAATCACCAGTTCGCAGACCACCAGCTAAACCAAGAAGTGCCCGGCCCTTCAACCGAAAGCCTGGTAACAAGGAGCCAAATGGTGAAAACAGTGCCGTAGTTGCACCAGAAGAAGGTAAACCGGCCTGTAATGTTGGTTCACCCTCCTCAGCCGAGTCATCCGCTCTAACAAAGAAAAGTCAGGGACGACGAGGAAAAGTCGGTCGTGTCAAGCGAGGTAGTACTGGTATTCAGGCTGAGACTCCCATGAAGGTGAGAAAGAATCTGAAATCCAAAGTAGAAAAGCTGTAACATTCTTGAGTAGTGTATTGTAAATTGTAACCCATCTTTTGCTGTAGTAATTTAGGGCTAATGTGTGTACAGAAAGCTCTCCTTTTGGAGCTGAAACAATGGAGAAATCAATTCTTAAAATGACAGTAGACAGAACACCCAAAAACCCACTCAATGTTCTTTCTGACAGTTGAGGTTCCTGTGTTATGGGAAGTATTGGTCTACCGGAGGATATGAGATAATGAGATCGGAATATTAAATTTTATTTATTATAAGGGCAATATATTCTATTTAAGTAATCTACAATATTAGAAACATTCTAATTTAGGGTTTTACGATATGTTTACATTAGGATGTTAGAATATAAAGAAATGGGATTTACTCATAGAATTACTAAAAGGTTCTTATCTAGTTTAACTTGCTCGGTGTTTAAAATTAGGAAAAAGTTCCTTTTTTTTTTTTTTGGAAAGACGAGTTTTCTATTTCAAATCGAATGGGAGTCCTACTTGATAATCGATTCGTGTATACTTTATAGAAATTGCGCTTCCATCACTATATATACTCTCCTCAAAGTTCAATTTTAATTTTTTGGTCACTATACCATTGTTATAACCAAATTAATTAAGACTAGGCACATCCGCACATACAAATTACAACGTAACAATGAAGCTACGATGTTCAGAAGTAGGAGTACATGTTTTGAAGAAGGTGGTAGAGTCGCTCAATGATTTGGCTGTACACGTAAACATAAACTGCTCGGACAACGGACTGTCTGTACAGGCCGCTGATCCGAGCTTAAACGTGGTTGTGGCGATGTTGCTTCGAGCAGAATTGTTCGATCTTTACGAGCTTAAGAGGGACGTCTGCCTTGGGGTGAGCTTGCCTAGCATGACCAAGGTGCTTAAGAGTACTAAAACTGACGATATAATCAATATGACTGCTGACGATATCCAACCCGATAACATTCTTTTCGAGATTGAGCGCCCTAGTAAGTTCCTTTGCTTTACATGTTCAATTGAAAATCTCGTCAAAATTAGGCAAGAAATATTGGTTTAACGTGTGCATTCAGGGGAACACAATAGAAAAACCGATAAAATAGCTAGATATAATCTTTATTTGTTGCTCAAATTCTCAACTTTATTACTAAACTTCACGGTTACAATGGTCGATTTAGAAATATATATTCGGGTTTCTTATACCCGTAGTTCAACTACACTAGCCACTGCGTTTTTATAAAGCAAATAGTTCAACTATTCCGATTTCAAATTTGTTATTCGATGTTTCGTTACTTTTTAGGTTCTTTACGTTTGTTTTCTTCGTTTAGAGCCAGCAGAGCCATTACAAGTTGAGATGGGGCTTATGGACATTGACGTTGACCATCTGGACATTCATAAATTCTCATACTCTGCCGTGGTGAGGATGTCTTCAGCAGAGTTTGCCAAGATTTGCTCAGACTTGACCAATTTTGGTGACACTGGTATGTATGCGGTCAAACCCCTATTTAGGGCTAGTTAGATATGACTATCGTTTTTGGGTTTTTGATTTTTGGAAGCCTACAATTTTGTTCAATAAATCACGAAATTGTCTTTAATTACATCGATTGTTTCTATTTCTATATGGCCATATAACTGAAAATTGAAAATTGAAAACTGAAACCCATTTTCTATGATTGTTAATTAAAACTGGATTTTATCTTTTATAATAGGTGAAAAGTGAAACCCATTTTCTATGATTTTTAATTAAAATTGGATTTTATCTTTTATAATAGGTGAAAACTGAAACCAAAACGGATATCAAACCACTATTGACCATCGATTATTACATACGCATGTATATTTTGTGTCTACCACACTGCCAGCGGCGACAACATTATATTTATGATTAACTATTCTAGGCCAACCCACGTATTTTTAAAATCTTGCCCGCTCATATATGAAGAGATCAGATATAGTAGTTTTCTGTGGGTATTTAACATAAGTTAATGCTGCGGTGTGAGGATATGAATATACGAACCCGGAAAAATTCTCAGACATGCATGTTGATACTAGTGTAACTTTTGGGCTGGGTGAATCTTGTTTTTCATTCGAAAATATGTATAATGGCCAATTGGCCATCCAATTATAGTGGTCGCGGACTTATAGTACATTGGCTCATTCCATTTTTATTGAGGTTATTAGGGTCTACCAAAACGGACTCACGATACTTTGTATGAATTGTGCTTGTGCCAATAGGGTGATTGATTATTTAACCCGTGAATACGAACCCTTTAGTTTCTAGCTTAGACTAGAGTTTTGTACATGAAGCATTGAATTAATGTTGACGTCCATTTGTTATGAAGATTAATTCGTAATGTAATCGAAATGGTTGTTTATTTTCTGCATGTAGTTATGATATCGGTGACGGAAATGGGCATCAAGTTTTCTAGTAGTAACACGATGGGAAGTGCAAACATTACTTATAGGTGCAACACTTTGAATGGGAAGGTATATGTTCATCTTCTTTATGTTGCGTCGTATATATTGTAATTTATATATTTGTTATTGCCAAATAACTCTGTGATAATCTGTGCATGCAGAATGACAAAGCTACTATTGTAAAGATGAGTGAGCCAGTGTCGATGGCATTTTCACTGAAATTCCTAAACGCGTTCACTAAAGTAACGCCCCTTGCCGATATTGTTACTATTAGCTTGAAACTAGGACATCCTATCGAAGTCGGATACGAAATTCGTAACGAGGGCTACATCAAGTTTTTCTTAGTTCCCTATGAAGAAAAGGATGAATTAGCGTATGATTAACTTTAATTTTTCTATCAATGAATTAGTGACGATTATTATGTGTCTAACCATTAATACTCCACCTTCACATTTTTTTAACATTAAGATAGATACATTTTTTTTTTGGTACTACACTTTAACGATCATTATATTAATTAAATTAATTTGTATTATTAGAGTTCGAAAGTGAGATTTACACCCGAAATACAGTATAAGTATCGATCGAAAATCTATATTGAAAGGTCAACTGGGCATTCAACATCAAATTGTTGGCCAATTAAGAATGCTAAAGCAAAGGAAAAACACGTGAAATATAAAAGCAGCCAGAACTTTTAGACTATATTCAACAGTTTATGTGGCCCTTAGAATTTCAAGAACCAAAGTGATCGATGAACCCCCCCCCCCCCCTCCCTCCCTTTTGTCCTAATTAAGATGCTAAAAATGAATTTGTACGTTGATATTGATACTACTAGATGCATTGACAGCTACTACTTTAGATCAAAGACAAAATAAGCATTAGAAAAATGCTTAGTGTACGTAGCAATGGAATAGTAATTGGTGATATCGACTCAAGTTTGAAATTTCGACCTGAATCACTGAAATTCATTATATGTTAATGTGGCCATGGAGTATGTGAACTAAAGTTATCTGATGCAAATATGACCTGAAATGTAAAAGATAAAACATGCACACTAGCATACTCCGGGCCGTCTTAAAAGCTACGGGGAATCTGGGTAAAATTTTAACGGAACCCCAAATTGTATATGTCAAATTTATAAAATGGGGCCTCTAAAACACCCACGGCATAACCAAACGTGCCTTAAAACAACTAGGGGCCTCTCGCTCGCCCTAAAAGCTGCCTCTTGCCTGCGGTGCACATATATACACGTATATTTTGATCGTCTATTCGAAATTTTAACATTTAACTTTTAATAATGCACGAGAAATGTTCAAGCCAAATTAAAATGTTTGTTACGATTAATTTACGCGTAGGAATTTGAGAGACTAATAAACCCAACAACTCGTCCACTTCACTTGGCTTGTACAATAATCAACTTTCAAGAAAATTTTGACAGAGTCAAAGAAGCAAGCTAAGCAAACTATTTGTAACAAATATTTAGTTTGGCTATAATAAGACATACTAATTTGTAGGTTCATGAATACCCATCGGAACATGTTACATAAGTAATAACGTAAGTTACGTAACCCTATGAAATCCTTCAATTAATTAGATCCGCAAGGAACGAAAGGGGACTGATTAATCTCTAGATAACTTAAGGTAGGGATTTTTTTCGGTTTTCTTCTAATTTCTTCAATTCTTTTATTATTATTAGAAGATGAAAATGATATAAATCTCAGGCTTCTTAGCGTTGCCAATCAAATATACTATGTCGACGATGTGACATAAACGTCGTCTAATTCGAGGTTAACAAGTAAAGATAGAGAATGGAAAGTATTGCGATCGCAGGCAAGAGGAAAATTATGTTATACCTCCAGAGATATATCGCATTCTTGTACCCCCTCTAATAGATTGACGAGGAAACGATGTTGCTTTGATGAGCAATGATTTATTTTGTTAGCATTGACATATTTATGATGAACATATTTTTCCAATGTTATTGCATGAGATCTTTTATGTATTTGACTTATATTAGCAGTTGCTCAACAAATTAGACCAATTGCTCATAAAAATGCCTTGGAGGTTCGAAAACTGCATATACCCCTGAGGGTACGGTACAAGAATTGAAAGAATATACATACACCAAACATCTTATATACGAGTATAATATATTGGTCAAAGTTATGAGTCTTATACTCTCGTCTAAAATTATTAATACTTAATGGAGTACTTGCTTATTCATCCATATGGAACGAAATTATAAATAATTGTGTTTACACCGTAAACCTCTACCAATTTGCTTTATAAATAATGATACATGCATGATGTACTAAATATACGTGTACGTAAAACCAATAATGTGTGTAGAATAATTGCATAATGCATGAATTGTGGGAGGGATATTCGATCGATCGGTACGTGGTGTGCCTTTGTAGCTACTCTCCTCGTGGATTTATCGAATAAATAAGTTTGTGAAAGAGATAGATGGAGTGCCAACCCGCAAATCGCTGATTTTACTTAACTCCTTGGAATTTAGAAGTCTGGACATAAAATTTCAATTTCAAAGAATGTATAGTATTGCTTTCCACGGAGTATTACGTTTTTGTTTACTGATTTCGACATCTAACCCACTTAAGGGTCATTTTCAAAAGATATAACATACTCCTAGAAATCTGGTATACAATCCAAGATTGAATTATAAACAAATATATAGAACATTTGTATTCATGATGTATATTGGGTTTGTCAATATTCTTAAACGATGGACCTTTAACTACATAAGTTTGTAAAATCGTAAACGGATTTGTTATGCAATCAAAATATATACGTGTAGTTGTATGAATTACTACTTTGAAATAACGAGCTATTTGATCTCATGTACGGAGTATATACAAACTGTCGTTTTAATATTGTATATTTGTATTATTATTCAAAGGATCGGAAAAGATCAGAAAACCAGTTGGTATTTGGTATTTCGTAACGAATCAAACGATTGTAAGGTGATGAAATGATTTTGAATCAGACGTATGTAGTAGCCAGTAATATTTGTAGGTGCAACTGCTAATTTGTGACTTATCGATCTTACTACTAAATAATAATAGATGCTTATTAACTATTAAGTCACCAGCTCCATGAATAATAATCTGACTTCACTACTCTTTGTGGTTGTTTGAATCTTTTAATTTATTAACATTTTAAGTGAATGTATATTGTACTATAAGCTAAGTCTCTGCTTCCACGTAGCCTGTATCTGTCCGATTTTCTAAGACCTTGTGACGTACCCAAAACTAATATAATCGTTCGAGTAGCTAGGTGCAGGTCAACAACATGTTGCAGGACTTGCAGCATGGAGTAGACGACAAACGAACCTCGCTTTAAGCAATTCGAATCTGAGATAACCCTATGATGATTTCTTAATAGAAGAATTAATATCGTTCGGTCTTTATTTTAAATCATGTATACTGTGATATACCACATACTAGTACTAAGCTAGCTAGGTGATAATTCTTTTCACATTTTACTATCTTTTAATTTGCAAGTAAATTTCTAAGTCTGCTCAAAACAAATGACTACTAATTGTCAAGAGTCGAGACGACAGTCTCACAGTCTCATAAATATAAGACTGTCTACTAAGATTGAAAATATATTTCTATATCTGTTTATCATAATGACTTCGTAAATACGATCATCTCACACAAGATTTAGCTTGCTCATGAGATCATCCATGATATTCACCATTTTTTTCATTCAATTGCTTACATTTTTATATAATGTAATAATTTAATAATATTACAAAACATATTATTATAAATAGTGTTTTGAATTCCGATTTATTTCTTTTATGGAGTGAATATATGTAACTATATAGATCAGACATAGTTTAGGTGTGGATTATAATCGCTGTCTTTTTTAAGATAGTCTCTACATTCTACATATCTTTATTGTGAAAAATATAATGCTTATTTGGCATAGTTTGCATGGCCGAAGATTATGAATTTATGATATATATAATCATCAGCATTTGAATGCTTAATTTTTTTTATAATACAAACAACATAAGTAATAATACATACGGAGTACTTTTTATAATACAAATAACATAAGTAATAATACATACGGAGTACTTTTCAAACAACATAATAATATTAATAAGTAATAAACATATGTACGTGGTCCTTCAGTTTTAATTAGAATCGCACATAAATTCACATTCTTTTCATGTTAGCTATGTTTCTTGGGTTTCAATCTTTTTCATGAGGATCCCATTTTGATGCTTTGTGTTGACAAACTCGGGCTATTTTAAATGCTTTATGCTAGCTTTGTACATTTTGTTAAATACCGTTGCCTTTGTTAATAGTTAACTAACAATTAAGCTTGTCGTGAATTTCTACCTAATCATGTAACGAAATAATAGTCATGTGACGGTTTTATATACTAAGACAATGCATAACAAGTTGAGCATGTACATACGGTGTATATATTAACCAATTTGATTGATAAGATAGACATTATTGTAGTGTACCATGTACGTCTGATCTTCCTTCAATTTATTTTACGACGTCAGCAAAATAGCGAAATTATATCTACTATTTACCTCTAGATGATTTAAATTTACATATACTCCATACTCCTTATAATGTATGAGTAGCTTTGTCACGAGGCGGCTATCTTCGATACTCACTTCTCTTTTCTTCAACTACATACCTAGCATGTCTTTGCATTTTGTTACATAAGAATCTGAGGGAGGTGGGATCTTAGCTAGCCAATTAGGCTATAGGTACTTAGGTAGTGTGCGTAATAATGTCACTACGTCATCTTCTTATTGGCTAATATTACTTTTAGTTGTTAATTGTCACTATTAATTACTGTATTATGGTCTGACAAACATCCTATTATTTAATTAATCTCATCGTAAACAATGAGGATGAACGGGAATATGGCGTGGAGTATATATTTGGGGTTATATGGAGGTAGGTATAGTACTAGCCTACTAGCCTAATAATTAATAAACCATTGAAAAAATAAAAATACTATATTGATTTGTTTAGAATTGTGAAATTAAACCACAACTTTTCACGGAAATTAATTGGGTTTTGTCCAAATCAGGCAACAAGTGATGTTATTGGATATTTGGATGCTTCGTAGTAGACTAGCGTATGAGTTTGGTATTGAGAAAGATAACTATAAATTGCATATAAGACTTTGAAAAGAAAACGTTAACGAATGACAAAAACAGGAGGAGTTTATTGAATATATACTCCGCATTTAACAAGCTATTGTAGACTCACTTTTATCAAGGGGGTTTGGCCTAGCTAGCGATTGAAGTTGTAGTTTGTAACCGAATCAAGTTGGGTACAATTCGTGTCTTGAGCGAGAATTTACCAAGTCAATGTCTTTTAATGTCGTCGTACCTAAAGTTTAGATCCAAAATAAACTAATTTACATCATGGTTTGAAAAATCGTTGTCTGGACATACCCGATTGTTAACTACATTGCTAATCAAACAAACTTGTGGTCGTTTGGTTGCCCTTTTAAAACACAGGAATTCCAAAATCCCATGAATTACATATTCTCCGTGTTGTTTGGTTGCCCATAATTTTAAAAAATGGGGGAATTGGAAATTCCATGGGAAAATGAAATTCCCACACAATGGTGGAAGTTGCTTACCAACTCCCCCCTTGGTAATTCTGAATTCCCCCACCATCTTTAAATGAAAATTACAAAATTGTCCCCCACGAAATAGAAAATTTGTTTTTATAAGGGATATAATAGTAATTACGAATTAGAAATAAGGGAATTGGATGGGTGCAACCAAACGAGATGTTGGAATTTAATTCATGGGAAATTCAAATTCCTTGATGTCAACCAAACAACTTTAAACTATTTCACATGAATTCTATACAGGAACTCAATTCATGGGATATGTTACTTCCTACATGAATTAAATTCCAACATGAACCAAACGACCACTGAGCATTCTTATAAACTGAATATAGTAGGCATTTATTTTTGATGAATTGATTTTTTTTTTACGGTACATAAAACGAAACAACCACTAAGAGCATCTCCAATGCTAAGTTTTTTCTTATAGTTTGGCTTTGCAAGCTGATGATGTTATTTGCTTTCCCATTGTTTTACATTTTTAACTTGTAGCCTAGCAAGCCATGTTGCTCCACCAAGCAACATTGCTTGAGAATTAAAAAAAAAAAAAAATTCATTTCATACACATGAAAATAATAATAAAAAAAAAAAAAATTGGGTCTCACTCAAAACTACACTAGTTATGGTTTCCCATTGTACAAAAACTATTGTAGTTTCATTTTGTCACCTTTCTCCTACATGGCAAATGCAAACTACAAGGATTATAGTTTGCCATTGGGGGTGCTCTAATATGATATGATAGAGCACGAACAACTAATATATGTCTATCTAACCTCTGCGAATAATTTAGTATTTATCATTCCGAATTTGTCCATGTCCATAATACTAGCTGATCTATTGTGAAAAGGAATTATTGTGCGCAACTAGATTTTAAAAAAGACCTTCCATCGTCATTCATAAATTAACATAAGATCAATATAATAATAATTAGTACTATAGAATATATGTTGATCATAACCCAAATCCTACTCAAATACTGATTACATAGACAATATTACACTGATGCAAGTGCCAAAAAAATACAATAAAGAATTTGATCAAAAAAAAAAAAAAATACAATAAAGAAACGCAAAACAGGAAAGCTAAGCAGCCACCATCGTACGCCACCTTATACAAATGCAGTATGTATACAATTATACATCTGCTATTTCCCCACCAAGTCATTTTCTTTTTCTTGTATTCGAGCATAGCATAGGCCATCAACACGTTACGCAAGAGCGTGAAATATGAAAATTCGAACTCGAGCGAATAGTTAAGTTAGTAATTAATCATCTGATAGTTACCATTAAATCAACTTTACTCTCTCGTAAGACTATATTCCTAATAGATTACTTGATCATCATTAAATTAGATAAAGCTTCTCCAAAGCTAATCTTCCTTTGTACTCCGTAGTCGCCAAAGTTTACTATAATTAGGAATCATACATATTTAGAACACAATCATCATACAAAAACGTATAAGAAAAAAAGCTTCTGCTATCCTGTGTGAAATTACAATTTTTATTTTACGACGCGTTTTTATCACCACCAAACTATACTAGTATACTCCAACACCATAATTTTCCCATCGAATCCTAATATATTACCGATTTTTATTATTTGAATTTATCTCACATGTCCGAACTAAACACGATTAAAGTAAGGCAGTCCAAAGTCAAGTTCTATACACTAGTACTACTACACTTCCATCTTCTCTGGTTTCACCCATAAAAGAAGCCTTTTCCGACACATTGCTTAGTTTCCTCTTAAACCTCTTCATCATCACTTTCTCTCTCCTCTCTCTTCAGATTCCTCTTAAAAATCTGTTATTCTCTCTCCACTCTCCAATTTCCCATATTCGTCCGAGTCGACTCGTACCCAACTCGGTGACGAACTCAACTTCCCTTTTTTTTTCTGGGACACAAATAATCTGTATATTCAACTTAATTATTATTATTAGTTATTAATTAATCAATTTTCCCCTCTGATTATTCAGGTTGGTACCTTTTTTAATCCACTTCAATTTAATTTTAATCATCATGTTTTTTATTTATTTATAATTGTCCAATTATTTTTGAATAATTTGATGTGGGTTTTAATTAATTTTTCCATGCAGTGTAAGATCCAATTTTGAATTTTTTGTGATTAAAATTTTAATATCAGTTTAAAATGGTGTGTAATTATGCATGCAATTTCATATTTTTGTTACCAAATTAGTAGAAATTAATTAATATTAGTACTAATTGAGTGTGTGATTAATAAAGCTGATTATTTATATTTTTTTGTTGGTGAAAAGAAAGAAAAAAAAAGGGTGTTAGTTGACCGGCTTTGGGAAGTGGGAAAAAGGGTCAAGAACATGTTTCTGAATTTTCGCAAAGAGTAATCTTCATGCTGTTGCGATATTTTTGGTTGGTTTTGATTTATAATTTATAATAATTCATAGAAGTGTATGAGTTACTATTTGTAGATGGGTAAAAATTGTTGAAAAGTTTGTGGCGTTCTATGTTTGTTTGTGAAGGAAAGATAGAGACTTTGATTCAAAGGAAGAAATAATTTTTTGTTGTTTGCGGATTAGAAGAATTCTGGGTTTTGGTAAGTTGATTTATCTAATCGTGAAGTTGAAGTTTTCTGCCAAAGATGGAAACTTTTTATGTTTTTATGTAGTTGGTAGTTGAAGTGTATGTGTGCATGTGTATTAGGAGTATTATGTGATTTGCTGAGGTGGGTATGTGCTGTTTTGGGGGTTTTCTGGTTACCAGTGGGTTTTAAGATTTTCCCAATTTTGGTGCTAAATCTATGTTGGGCTCATGAGATTCATCCCCCCCCCCCCCCCCCCACCCTTTCGGCTTTGTCGATTTGAACGATTTTTCGATTTTGAAGTTGGTTGCACTTGATGACTTAGTCATGTGTACTGCATGATTTGATTATATATGAAAAGAAATGTGAGATTTGTTTACTAGTTCAACTGCTGATGTATTGGTAAGGGTTTTAGTCATTTTATTTTATCAACATGGGTTTGCTCATCATTCAGATAGAAAATTTGACTGATTTAAGTTTCTTAATCAGCAGAATTGATTGGATATAGATATTCCGTTTTCAGCCGAGAAAGGTAGAAGCATTTTATAATGGTGCAACTCATTTGAGATTATCAGATATTAGGATAATTTGAGTCACAACATTATTGTGATGCTGAAGTCTATGGCTGAAACATGTTCTCCGATTCCCTCTGAGTTTCTGTACCTCACTCCATACCCATCAAAATACTGAATTGAAAGAAAAGCACACAGCTTTGAGTTAACTCGTTTATGACATTATATGACACTATCTCAAGTGTAATCTTTTTCATTTATTTTAGAAGGGGAGGGGGTTAGAAGAATGCTATGTCGTTTCTGTATAATCCTGCACAACCAAATGAACTTTAATCGGTTGTTTATGGTGGGAAATTTAGCATATGAACGGTCTCTTAGGTTCTTGGTTGAATGAAATTGTCTTTTATTCTAGCGGAGGACGGGGCTGAGAGCTGTCAGATGTCCCCCCCCCCCCCCCCCTCCTTTGGCTCTGAATGGTCCTGGACTCCTGGCAACTGAATGAAGTTTATGTAGCTATATGATGGAGAATCTGGCATTTGCATATGGTTTATTTACTGCTAGGTTGAATGTACTAGTATGTCTTTAGACCTCTGTCTTCATACATTCCAATAAAGTGCTGTGTTTTGTTTATGATAAGAACTTTTGCTTTTGTTGTTTGGTACAGCTTGTTATGAAAAGCTGGTAGCTTAGATTGAATGTCTATGAAGACATTCAAATCATGGAGATGGTTGTCTCGAAAGAAGGGTGTCCTCTCCGATGGGGTAAGGTTGATGGAATTGACTACGATTCCATTTTAACTAGCGTCGAAGAGGGAACTTATAATATCAATCCCTTCTTTGGTTCCTAATATTTTTACACTCATTGTGTTATAGGGACCACATGGAGCTCATGGATTCCGGATGAGTCAATTTACTTTCATGGTCGTTGTGTTAATAGCGATGTTGTTCATTGTGTATAGAATTACTGGCTACCAGTATGAACAGACAGAGGTTGGTGACTCCTTCATTGTTTAATCTGACTTGTCATAATCGTCTTTGTAAATTTGACTCTTGGCCTGCGAATTTGGTTATGTTTTCGTCCTTGTTGAGGGCTTCTATGCATGAGAACTTCTTTTGAGTAATACGTTGGACATAACTTGTGAATTTATGTGTTGGTACTCGTTACTGTTTTGAAGCATATGCCTGCCTTTATGTTCGGTCTTCTGATGATAGATTTCGTATACTTTTCTATGTTTAATCTGCAGATAGATGCTAGAAGGCAGCCTTTTGATAGCGCAGAGGTATTGATGCTGTTTTACGTTCTGCTCTTTTAGGTGCTGAAGTTTTGCGTTCATCTGATCTGCTGCGAATTTTACGCTAATTTTTATTGCTTTTTATGTCTTATAAATATAGGATTCTGCAACAGTAGAGTTAGATGGTTTGCCTCATGGCATCATACAGCCAAGATCAGATTTGGAGCTAAAACCCTTGTGGTCTCGTTCGAAAGAAAAGGTTAGAATCTGGTTCTTTGCTACTATTTTCCCGACAATTGTAGAAATTCAATCTCTCAATAGACGTATCTCTTGGTATGTACTATGTCGTATTGAAGTTCTGTTGTCACCTCCAAATGATGTCCATGTGTTTCTTATGTCCTTCTGTTCTGTCTTCCTTTTACTGTTTCTTTTGGTGGTTGAGATGCTATCAAATGGCTTGGCTTGCCACATTATAAAACGATTTTTTTTTTCAGAAAGTAATAGTCAAGCACCGACACATATTTGCTTCTAACTTGGCGTTTAACTTCCCAGCTTGAAGTTCCCAGTAGTCACAACTTGCTTGCGATTGCTGCTGGCATTAAACAGAAGAAAAATGTCGATTCCATAGTTCAGAAGGTATGTACTGGTGTTAATGCTGTAAATGCTCTTTCTCTGTATATATTTTTGCATTTGGCTAATTATTTTTCTTTTTACTTCAGTTTCTTGCAGAAAATTTTACTATCGTGCTTTTCCATTATGATGGAAAAATGAACGGGTGGTGGGATCTGGATTGGAGTAACCAGGCCATTCATATAACTGCCCAGAATCAAACAAAATGGTAAGCTTTCAGTCAAAGTGGTTTACGCCTCATATTCTACTGTCAGATTATCATGACATACTACATGGTGTACCCTATTGTTTCGTTTTCCGCGAATATTTGGGGATTTAGTTGATGTTTCTGTTAAGCATATTGTGAAACCTCACATATGTGATTGTGGGCAGTTGTTATCAACTACATCCCACAGTTATATATACTGGTACTAATTTCGGTTTTTGGTCGCTATCACGGTCTTGGCTGTCGCGTGTAAGTTGTGGCCTAAAATGGCGGCCACGTTTATGAAGGCCCATGATGTACAGGTCGTTTTGTGGCCAGTATTAGAACCTTGATTATTTACGCCTGGCGTTGACATTTTCGTCCTTGTGATAGGATGTAAACTCTTTGCTGTTTTTTTATATCATGAGTTGTTCTCTTAGTAGTTCTAGTGTAGTAGGAACCTCATGCGTTGTAGAATGTCATTGTTATTATCAAATATATGCTGTGTCGAAAATTTATGATAAATTATGAGCGTTATGATGTTTAGTATAGCCCAATCGTCGATGTATCTCTAGCATTTCTTGCTAAAATATATCTTTTCATGTGGGCTTTATAAGCTGAGATAGTTTGACTTGAAGTTACATTCTTTCCAACATCTGTTTCAAACCTCTGACTTCCCGCTGGAGGTTTGTTGCTGAGTATGCTGATCATGTCCTCTTACTATTTCAGGTGGTTTGCGAAACGCTTTCTACATCCAGATGTTGTTTCCATATATGACTATATATTTCTCTGGGATGAAGATTTAGGGGTTGACAACTTTCATCCGGGAAGGTATGTCAGTTCAGTTTTCACACACTTTTTTACTGTATTACTCTCTCTGAGTCTGAAAACTTGCGCACTACTGTCTATAAGGTTAGAGGTTTCAGGGTCAGTATGAATTTACCTATGAAACAACTTGCATGTGATTGCTTAATGATGAATGTCCAGTAAATATGCACTTATTTAGGAGTACTGTATAAGATAGAGACCGGTACTTATTCATATCGGAGTTATGGAAAGTTTGATATTAGCGTTGTGGAAAGAAAGCAGAGGATAAAGCAAAAAAAGCTCTTTTATCTTGGTGCTTGATTATGTTGGAGCTCGGGGTTTGTTTGATTGTAACTGAAAGTTGTTCTTTGTGTCTCTGTATTTACTTAGTCCTGTTTTCTTTTCCTTGTGTTAGGTACTTGAAAATCGTGAAAACTGAGGGATTACAAATATCCCAGCCAGCGTTGGACCCCAACTCAACAGATATACATCATCGTATTACTATTCGTAAAAAATCAAAGAGGCTACATAGGTAAGTTGAGCAGGTTTAATCTCTTTGTATTCTTTTAAATATCTATAATACGAAAGATTTTGTCAAATGCTTATTATATTTCCTTCATGCAGGAGAATTTATGACCACAGAGGTGTTACAAAATGCTCAAGTTCCAGCATGGGGCCACCATGCACTGGGTGAGTCTTTAATAGTACATCCTTCTGTCGCTTTATGATGTTTTGCGAGCTCTATCGTTGTTTCACTTTTGTGCTTGTTGGTTGCCACTGTGCTCTTAGTTATCTGGTAATTATTGTCGTTTTGCAAATGCAAATAGCTATTCTCTTTGGTACTTTTCAACTGCTAAAAATGGTGTCAAGCTATATATTACTTGTCTCAAGACTTAATAACATGTAAACTTGTTTCCGTAAGAACCCAAAGCACACGTTGTTCAATGTTTTGGTTGACTGCTGCATATAAAAAATTCAAATACATACTTGTTTGTCAAATGCTTGGTTAAGTAAGTGGTGGTTACTGAAATCACATGAGCCATTCTTGAGCGATATTGGTAAGTCCTGAATTTTATTATTATTATACTGACTTATCTTTTACATCCATAAAGATAGTACCTTGATGTGATTAAATATTACTGCAGTCAGCTTATTCTGAACTGCTATAGTTGTGTTTCTATTAGTGGTCTTTATCTTCTACTGTTCCCCCTGAGTGATATTTGGAAGAGGTTCTTAGTTTTTGTTGCACTTCTCGTGTGTAGGTGGGTTGAAGGAATGGCTCCTGTATTTTCAAAATCAGCTTGGCGTTGTGCTTGGCACCTCATACAGGTATTTTCATACTTTGTTATTTGGGGGATGTAATCACTGTCCCGCCTTGTGCGCCTGATATGTAACATGTGTTTTTTTTTTTGAAATCAGATATGTAACATGTGTTACTTCATAGCCTTATGCATCATTTCCTCATAACTATGATACTCCCTTATGTAACTGATCAGTTTATCTAATAACTTGTACCAAATTCCAAGATTGCCTTTGGACTTCTTTCGTATATTGAGTATGATTACGTTAAAACTCCAATAGATCTCTACGCATATTTTGATTGGCATGCTTTGTATCTTGTTGCAGAATGATCTGGTTCATGGTTGGGGATTGGATATGAAACTTGGTTATTGTGCACAGGTGAGATCACATTGATTTTTGTCTGAATTCAACTCTTTATGTAACTTTGTAGTTTTGGACTGTCTGCATCTTGATGTATATCGTTTGGTTGCTTTGATCGACTGATCTTAAAGTCCTCATCATTTACTGCTGAGAACTCCACCATCTGTCATACACTCATACGGTATGGGTATAAAGCTGTTATGGTTTTTAGTGGTTTCGCTGACTGCAGCAAGTTGGAAGGCTCTCATATTTGAAAGTTCCGAAGTATATTTGATATCTAAGATCCACTGTGCTTTACTATTGTTCTTATCTACTATTATCAGTAGTGTCTATTGGATGAACCATATAGACACTGATTCATGTTGTGGTACAAGCATTGAAGGACACATAATGGCTATGGGATATATATTACTGGATTATGGCTTAAAGCAGAAAGGAGAAGGAGAATTGTTGCTAATTCACTTTAAATTCCTGTGCTGACTGCGTTGAACGGATGGATAGCCAGAAAGGTACAAACTGCATTAGTGTCACTAACCCACGGTTACTGTTCTCTAGCCCTATCTCCCTGGTGTGCTGTAAAAAGTTAAATGGTGATGAGGCTACTGACTTTTGTGATGGAAGTAACTGGAACTGAATCGCGTTGAGAAGCATCAGGGGTACTGAACTAGGTGTCGTGATAGTCATTTGAGTGTTGGAGATGGTTCTGTTACAACTGCTTGGTTCCTGTGTAGCATTTTGGAGGCCAAAGCCTCCGGATGCTCGGTATAATATACGTTGTTAGGACTTGAGGAAAGGACGCATGGTTCATCGCTTGTATTTTCTGTTTTAATTCCGTCTAGGGTTAGTTTGTTTTTTTTTTTTTTTTTTTTGAAACAGATGCCTGACGTAGTTCTATCACTTTATGCGACCATTGAAGGTCTTATGTTGTTCTTCATGTTACCTCTTAGCTCGGATGGTGATATTTATTTTGTTCTGGAGAGATTGCCCATAACATTGCGATAAAGTGTTCCATAGGGGATCCACAGATGAATTATATGGTCTTGTGTGATGCATGTTGTGTAATGTGTGTGCCCCCAATGTAATGTGACTTCTTTTTGTCTAATCATTTCACCCTTTTCATTGACAGGGCGATAGAACTAAGAGAGTAGGAATCGTTGATAGTGAATATGTTGTTCATCAAGGCATACCATCTTTAGGTGGTTCATCTGCGAAAAAGGTTAGTACTAGTTGTTATCATTTTCCTTGGTATATTAAGCGGTAACTGCTGTATTTTCATTTTTGTCTTTGCAACTTGGATTCTTTACTTTTGCTTCGATAGGGTACTCATACGTGAGCTCAGTTTTCACACAACCAATATGGTTGATATTACTGCATCTGTTCTGTTTCGTGTTATTGAAATTGGATTATTTTCATGCAGGGTCCAAAAACAATAGGTACTCAGAAGCGCCCAAGTGGTATTAATATGCGTGTTGAGGTTAGTCTTAGAGACTTTTTGTGAGGGTGAAGTTTAAAATATTACCATTCCAAGCTTAGTGTCAATTTTTATCAATCTTTTTATGACTGTTGAACTAGTAACGTGTCAGGGAAGAAATCGAAACCATTCCTCGTCTCTTTCAGATATTTATGCCCCATTTGTTGGGTTTGGGGTTGCTTTTATGTGTTTCTTTGTTACGCTCTATTACGTTCTTCAGTTGGTTTAGGGAAAATGCCATAGATTTTAGTTAGAACTATAGTTGGGATCAAAAACCAAACTTATCCTCTATGTAATGGAACAGGTCCGTAGACAATCGACATCTGAGCTTAAAGTGTTTAAAGAACGTTGGGAGAAAGCTGTGAAGGAGGACGAGAGCTGGGTGGATCCGTATGTAAGGAGGAGCTGGTTTAACCCATTCACTAGAATTGGGAATTCTAGAGCCTGAATTGGACGATGAATAAGAAGTCGTCCCTGCCAGGGTCGTCTCAGGACATCAGACTGACGAGTCTAGTGTTCATGTGCTCATAGGTTCGCGCTAATCATTATACATAGTCTTAGATTGTAATGCCGCTGCTCTGTGATTACGCAGGATCACATTATTTAATTCATTATTTCAGTATCATTTTTGTAAATTGTGTCGTGTATTAAGCTTTCTTTTTCTTCTTCCCCTTCTTTTCCTTCGTGCCTTTCGTATGTGATACATTTTTTCAGCGAATGTTATGGCCTTATGTTAGCGATGGTAAGGATGATGGTAATGACCGTGTTGCGACCTTCATTGGACTCCAAACGCGGACTAAATAGAGTTTGGACACAAAACTGCGTTTTTACCAGGTTTTGACTTTCGAGTGCTTCACAAGTAGTATTACCAACCTACCGGAAAATACTGCTCGTCTTATTCCTTCAAGGGTTCAGCATTAGAATTTTTGTACTGGTTAAGATCTCGATACGAAACCGAGTACAAAACTGTGACAACCAAGACGTGCTTGACTCTAGGATAACTACAATAATTACGAAGTACATTAATTTAGTGTTTTATTGACCAAAGCTTGGCATGTTAACATCAGCTGAATAGCTAAACAATTCGCCAAGTGCTTACCTCATGCCAACACCGAAACTAGTGAAAGAGAGAATTCAGAGAAATAATAGGTTAACAAATTATTCCGTATAATACTTGGTCTCGTTTCTTCTAGAATGAGATCAAAACGTATCTTGATCTATTCTTGTGACTGTTGTTAGAAATCAGATAACGACTTGTGCTTGACTTAACTAAGGAAGGGGCTACTAGGGTTTGAAGTCGAGACCTTAGAATCGAGGCTCTGATACCATGTTAGAAACCGACTGAACCATAGTTATAATCTATACAATGACTTTATACTTTAACATGTATAATGATTTAGCAAATGTAGAAGTGTGAAACTATCATTCCAAATAATAAAAGCTAAGCCAGAGGTCGAGATCTAAGCAACAATTTGATTCAACTAATGAACAATCCCTAATAAACAACAAATGAACTATATATTGACAACTCGAGTAATCTCCTTCATATATAGTGAGTCAGAAGATCGACGCAAACTTTGATTCAACTGTAGACGTGCAATAGTAGAAATTTAGAATTTTCAAAACCACAGAAAAATTTAATCTTTACTGACCAAAGATCCTTTCTTTTCTATACTAATTGTAGAATTTTCTGCTTCCATTTTGGTGTACTTACTTAACTATTAAAACCCATATTGTAATTTCTTTACTTGTTCCTTATTCAGCACTCTTCTTATCTCTCTCTTTTCTCAGTTGGTAATTTTTAAAGTTATCAATTGGGTTTTGTTTGGAAGATCTCAAAAATGGCTGGGAGTTATGATCGAATCCCTTTTAAGCAAGAAGATGAAGTCAATCCTTTTTCTGTAAGCTTCTTAAAAACTTATAAAGTCAATCCTACCTCTCCTCTAAAACAGTTGGGCTCCTTATAAATTAAAGTCCAATCCATATGGTGGTCTCGTTGTACGATGAGACCGTCTCATACTAATAAATTAAAGTCCAATCCATATGGAAGAAGGACCTACATATGGTGTTTATTGATTTGGAGAAAGCCTATGATAAGATACCGAGTGAAGTGTTTTGGTGGGCTCTAACTAAGAAAGGAGTTCCGCAAATATTAACATCATTAAGGACATGTATGAGGGAGCTAACACGAGTGTACGGACTAGTGTAGGGAAGTCAGAAGAGTTCCCTATTACAATTGGAGTGCACCAAGGGTCCGCACTTAGTCCGTTTCTTTTTGCTATAGTCATGGACGAATTGACGAGATCAATCCAGGATGATATACCATGGTGCATGATGTTTGCAGATGATATAGTGTTGATTTCAGAGACGAAAGAGGATTTGGAGAGGATGTTGGAACTATGGAGGCACACTTTGGAGTCTAGAGGGTTTCGGTTGAGCCGAAACAAGACCGAATATTTGGAGTGTAAGTTCAGCGGCAGTAGGTGAACGGAGACAGAAACGATCAGGTTGGATGGAAAGATTGTTCAGGGATCGGATTTCTTTCGATATTTGGGATCGATTCTTCAAAAGGATGGAGAATTAGATGGAGATGTGGCCCATAGGATCAGACCAGGTTGGGTGAAGTGGAAGAATGTCACAGGCTCCTGTGTGATCGAGGAATGCCCAATAAGTTGAAGGGTAAGTTTTATCGTACGGCAATCAGGTCGGCTCTGTTATACGGCACGGAATGTTGGGCCGTGAAATAGTGTCACGTTCATAAGATGAGTGTGACGGAGATGCGCATGCTACGGTGGATGTGTGGACATACAAGACATGATCGGTTAAGAAATGAATTTATTAGGGAGAAAGTAAGGGTTGCGCCCATCGCGGACAAGATGATGGAGAACCGATTGAGGTGGTATGGTCATGTGAGAAGGAGGCCTAGTGACGCGCCGGTTAGAAGAGTAGAAGGGTGGGGAGGTGATAATATTAGTAGGGGTCGGGGAAGACCCAAGATGACTTGGATGATGGTGATTAGAATTGATATGAGCTTCCTAGGGCTTGAAGAGAGTATGGTGTTGGATAGGGCGGCGTGGAGAGACGCTATCCATGAAGGACTAAATTTGACTATTTTTAGTTTCTTTGTTTGGTTTTCCTAACTTGTTCCAAAACTTTTCCTTACTTGGTGTTCAAAGTTATATGTTTTTCGCTCATTTTCAAACTTTTTACTTATTTTGAGGACTTTCTAAAACTCTTTCCGAAAGTGTTTCAATGTTTCAAAATGGTTCACAACGTTTTTGAAATTTATGGCGCGCATAATACGGTTCTTAGACGACGATTTATGTTAGCCGACCCCGAATCATTTTGGGAATAAGGCTTGGATGTTGTTGCTGTTGTTATCTAATCTTTTCATAAAAGTGATGATACGGCACAATATGTCTGATCGCTCGAGATTCTTTAAAACACATGTTTGTTTCGTCAGGACAAAGCTAGTCTAGGGGTCTGTTCGACAAAAGTAGCTCTAGCGGTAGTTGTAGTTGTAGCGATTAGCATTTTTGTTTTGTATTACAAGTTTTTTAAGGTTTCCACTTACAATCGTCTATACATTTTCTGACCACGATACAGTCACTAAAACGGAAAGAAGATGCTGCACGGCGAGGTATGTACTCCGTATTATTAAGTGTTGATTAATCTAAAGTTGTAAATTCCTCGATGTTATGGTTTGTCAATCTGATGTGGAGCTGGAATTGTTATTGAGGAGAAAAATTGGCCTCCGTTTTTCCCTATAATCCATCATGATATTCGTAATGAAATACCTGTTCGTCTCCAGCGGTTATGCTACACAGCTTTTTTAACATTGCTAGGTACGTGACGAATAAGTTTCTTTTCTTTGCTACGGAGTATGGACTACATATTTGTAAGTTTGTAACGTTTATAAAGAGGCAGTTAACAAATAGTATAGGGTACGTTCTTTGACATTATTCAGGATTGGGTATATATATATATATATATGTGCAGGTCTGACGTTATGCCTCACCTGGAATATAGTAGCAGTTACGACAGCTTGGATAAAGGCTGGTTATGGTAAGCTTATGTTGCACGCTGCTGCTATTTGTCCAATCTTGTGCATTATCATAAATATTATTGACTACTATGGATTATGGGATACTAATAATTCGTTGCACGATTTTGTACATCAGATGCGACTATTTGTTTCCTTGCTATTATCTACTTGGTAGCAGGCGTCCCTGGGAGAAACTCTACACATACACTTAATGTATGTAGAATATTCATACATTAATAAGTGTCAACTTATTATTTATTATCTTTACAAAAGCATATTCTTTCATATTTTATTTTTATTTTCATTTCAAACCAAATTTACATGTATTTCATTTTAAATTCAAACTTTTTAATTTTTATTTTTATCATGCCCAACTTCCAGTCTTCCAAGTTTCACCCCATATTTTACACCTTTTTATCTTCTTTCTACGCTATTATTTCTTTTCTTTTTTTCTTCAGATTTTTGTACCGTAGTCTTTTTTTTAATTGGTTCATGTGTTTTTGTATTGTATCAATTTTGTATAGGACAATCATATCATCAATTTTTGAAGACAATGATGAAAATTTTAGATCGAGCCTAATTTTTAACAAATTCAACAACATCTACTACAATTTTTTTTGACGTGATGAACATCTACTACAATCTTAATGATACAACATTTTCACTAAATCCTTTAATAATTACACATTTTCTTCGTTGCCCTTTGATCAAAGAAGAATACCCTAGCTTGATGTTTTAGCAGTACTTGTTAGTTCGACATTGATCACACATTTTATTTTTCACCCTAGCTTTGTACTTTTTGAGTTTGTAATCGAGTTAAGTAGTGGTATTCGAGTTTTTATTCGACACAAGTACTTTTATAATTTGATTCACGCACGTTAAGGTCTAAATTGTAAAAGATCACAAGAACATTTTTTTTACAAAGTGGGTAATCAATCATGTCAACCAGCTATAGTATCTTGATTACTTTTTTTGGTTACAATAAAATGTAAAAGAAGAAGAAGAAGATTGATGAAAAATAAATATATCATAGGACTTCAATAAACTTTGAGGGAAAAAAACCGTACACATGAAAAATAAATATATAAAATATCCCTAAAAATTGAAAAAAAAAAAAAACAAATAACTCCCATGCATGTCGTGGGTGGTTTTTTTTCCCTCCATCCCTTCTTTTTCCCTCTTGCTGAAAAATTGTGAATCATACAATTTTCCCTCTTAATTTTTTTTTTTTCAGTTTGCTAAGTGGCATCTTACTATTGGCTATGTATATAGATTCCACATACATTTAATGTATGTATATCATCTCTCGCGTCCCTGGTGCATATTTCATGTGGTACCGTCCACTTTACCGTGCATTCAGGTAGTTGAATTGATGCGCTCTACTGTACTGACTGCTGTTTCTAATTACAGTGAAGATGTTATGTTGTTCATTACAATAACAGTCTGCTGATTATATTGCAGGACTGATGCCACGAACTTGGAATGGTTTACTACTTTCCTTTTGCAGATCCACACTGGGTTTGTCGTCTTTGCTGCTGTTTCTCCTCCTATCGTCTATGAAGGGCATTCTATTGCGTAAACGTACATGCTTTAAACCCGCGAAAAAGGATGAGATTTTTCAGTAACCTAATCCTTTCCTCTCCCGCTTTGTAACAGTGGAATCCTTCCAGCAATCGATTTAATCGGTTGCCATGATTTAGTAGGGGTAAGTTTGATTCTCCGCGCCTGCTGCATGTTTCAACCAGATCACTTTAATGTAGTCTCATTGCTGTATGTGTTACTAAATCCTAATACGTACTGTTTTTGGGGTACGGTGGGTTAGATCTTCTACTTCGTCGGGTTTGGACTATTTTTCCTCGAGTCGCTGCTGAGCATATGGGTCTCACAGGTATATATATTCTTTGCCTCTGTTATAGATAGTGTTGCTCCCCAAAACGTAACGGACACAATGTAGTTTTTTTTCCTGTTGTCCCTGACCATCATCGTTGTATGAAACTTGCAGCAAGTGAACACGTACTTCCGTTGTAAGGCAACACAAATGAGGCAGGAGGCTGCTCAGGCCAAGGCCCAATGTATGAGAGCTGCATTCTAAAACCATCAACCCTGATTTTTTACGTGTATATAAATTTTTTTTTTTATAAAAAACAAATATTTTCGTGCCATTTTTATAATTCACTAGGGAGTACTTGGTGCTCGCACGACTAGCTTATATATTTAGGTGGAACAGCTAATATGTAATTATAATTGTATACGTGTATTTTATGACATTTATTTGCATATCATGATAATCATATGTTTTTATTTGACATGTAAGAATCATTAGTGGGTGTAGCGAATCACATCCATAGTGTACAAACTCCATTTATTAGTACGATTGTGTAAACAAACTATATATTTGAAAACCGTAACATATATGTAAGTTTTGTCGTTTGTGCAGTTGTATCGCGAGTTCTTTTCAAGCATTTATTTATTGGATATTTCTTTAACAAAATACGATTTGTCATATGTTTTTATTTTCACATTACTTATTATTTACTAACAATCATAATATTAGTTATATAAATATAGATAAACAATATACAGTGTTTTATGTCATTATTCTGTTAGGTTCATAAAATTTTGAATTCATATATAATTTAAGTATCAGTAAATGTTGACAAAAATTAAGTTCGTGCATGCATACTTTCTATGTTGATTAGAATTAGAACATATATGCACAATTTTCAAAAACCATTAAACACCAGTTTGTGAACTTAGTAGAATACATGCACTTAGATAAATACAGTGTGAAAGGTGTGACCTAAAAGTAGAAGAATACAATGTATAAATTGTTAGCCAAAAGAGTTTAGCCAAATGCCCCTACCACACTTTTGCAACCCAATTTTATACAGAGATAGAAGATAGGATAGATATGATTACTGTATATGTTTTAACTTTTAAGATACTTATAGACATATAGTCAAAGTTTGATTGGGGAAGGATGGCTAATGCATAGTCTAGATGTAATGCCCGCTGCAATGTGAATCTATGATTATGTTCGTTATTTCAGTATCATTTTTGTAAATGATTCAGTGTTCAACGAATGTTATCCGAGCAATAGAGGGTGATGAAAATGACTGTATCACGACCTACACTGGACTCCAAACAGAATTTGGACACATTTTCGTTAGGTTTCGACTTTCGGGTGTCACAAATAGTATTACGACCTTACCTAAAAATGCTCATCGTCTTATTCCTTAGCATTCAAATTTTCGTACTGATTAAGATCTTGATGCGAAACCGAGTACAAAACTGCGAAAACCAAGACGTGCTCGACTCCGGGATAATTAAAATAATTATGAAGTGCATTGTACTGTCTTACACATTAAGGTCAGTGGCGGACCCAGGATTTGGGGAGTGGGGGTGCACACAACCGGTAGCCAACGCGTGTTTTAGAGTTTTAAAATCGTGGTAGTAAAAATTAACGACAATTTTTTTTTTCTAGATAGGGTATTCGCAAAATTTTAGCTACGAATTGACAAAAACACTCATAACATTCATCAACATCTTATTTGATGGATTACAAAATTAAAAGACACAACAAAAACAACATCCAAGCCTTATTCCCAAAATGATTTGGGGTCGGCTAACATGTAAAGAAGAAGAAAAAAATACAAACAATTACTAAAACCTTGACCCACATTTAAATTAGATAATGAATTTATTATGTTTAGCATAAATAGCATCTAGCTCAATTGGTTTTTTAGATGATTTGCTTACCAAGGGTTTACGGTTCGAATCCCAACAAGACCTAACTTAATTTCAATGGAAAAAAAGGAGTAAGAAAACCAACAGATTTGTTGGTGGGAGGATTCGAACTTGCATCATTGCCCTAAAACAAACATATCTAACCACTACTCCAACATATCACAAATGCATAAAAGAAGACTAATTAAATATACATATACACATTTTTTGAGATTAATGGGGGTGCACTTGTCCCCCTGGGCATCCCCCTAGGTCCGCCCCTGATTAAGGTATGATGGATTAATTAGTGTTTTATTGACAAAAGTTTGGCATGTTAACATCAGCTGATTAGCCAAACAATTGGCCAAGTGCTTACCTCATGCCAACACCGAGACTATTTAAGGAGAGAATTCAGAGAAATAAAAGGTTGACAAAATATAGTACTTGGTCTTGTTATTTCTAGAATGAGATCAAAACCTCTCATTAATGGTGGTGAGATGAAGACCCAACAAATGACATTCTACAAGATATCGTGTTCGTGTTTGTAGGCTTACTATAGATGAAATGTTACGATCCTTAATATTTATTCTCCATATTAATCATGTATGAGACCACTTGATGTCATACTTGTACAAAAACACATGCCAAAAGACCACTTGATGTCACCACCAAGTCTTCTCCGAGCAGACTCAAATTTTTTCAAGCATATGATAGTTTTACAAGAGCTATCATATTTGAGCTCTTCCCACCTCTTGGATGAGTTTCACCCCACCTTGTGCCCAAACAAGAAGTACATGTGTTGAAATCCTGTCCGCCCGGATGGGTCAACTTCCAAGTTCCCAGCCCTATTACAACCCCAAAACTTACTCTTTTGGCGGGCCTTTTTTTTGTTTGAGATCTCAAATTCACAAAGTGAGCTTTCCAATGATACCTCTTGCGTCTCTACATGGCTATTTAATGATCTAACACATATAGTGGATGAGAGAAACATACAATGATCTGCAACACTATGATGATCGTTACGGTAATTCATTGACTACATTATGTGGCAAGCAAGTATGATTAGAACCATAGAAGTGTGGAACTGTCATTAAAGGGCAGCTCGATGCACATTGATGTCCTCGTAAAGCGAAGGTGCGGGAAATGGTCCCACTACAAGGTCCGATACTCTGATGAGATCTTATCCTAGTCACGACCTTCCTCAAATCTCATTAAGATCATAAAAAATAAGCGTAAATATAAGGAAACCCCTTAGAAAAATGGTAAAACTATATTACCCGACTTGTAACACAAATTTCGAGATAATCTAACTTTTTTTTCTTCTAATTTCGCCACGGTAACAAGACGCGCATCTAGGATTCCAAAGGCCAGCAAAACAAATCTGTCGTATAACTTCCTCCTCCACCCTTCTCTTTTTTTTGGCTGCCAAAAACAAAGTAATCGGATAGTCGTATTGCTCCTAACTTGTTCAAGAAACGAACAAATAAATTCAACAAAAACCCCCAATTTCACATGCCTTCACATTCACACTTCCAATTAATTGAAAGAAAAATCACCAAAATCCCCAACTTTTCAAAACCTCAAAAACAATTAAATCTTGCTGACCAACGACCCTTCTTTCTATATTCTACAATAGTAGAATTTTCTGCTTTCATTTTTGTGTTCTTTCTTAACTATTAAAACCCATATTATTTTATTTATTTCTTTACTTGTTCCTTCATCAATACTCTTCTCTTATCTCTCTATCTCTCTCCTCAGTTGATAATTTTAAGGTTAGTTTGGTGGGATTTGATTCGATTGCAAATTGAGTTATCAATTGGGTTTTGTTTGGAAGATCTAAGAAATGGCTGGGCGTTATGATCCAAACCCTTTTGAGGAAGAAGATGAAGTCAATCCTTTCTCTGTAAGCTTCTTTTATAAAACCCCTCTTTTAATTTTAGGTTAATTAATTTGTTGCAAAGTTCTCTTCTTTTCTTTTGCTGTTATTTAATTTTATATATATGTAATCTGTTTTAACATTTTTAATGATTGTGATTAGTGGGTATTTGATTTTACTTGTTATAGAAGTTTTTCTTTTAGATCTGGGGTTGGGTTTTTTTGCTGGTTTTTACTGGAGTCAAAATCAGCAGAGTGAGGATTGGTTTTGATTTTGGTGTGTGATTGTTTGAAAGATTGCAACTTTGGTGTGTGATTCGTTAGATTTTCGGGATGAATCGAGAATTCCGAAAGAAGATTGCAACTTTGTTGTACAATTTAGAGAAGGGTGGATGAAATGTGGTCGGTTTCGTCGGTTCATCTTGTTTATTGTGATAATGGGGATTCTTCTTTATATTTAAGGTTTGATTTAGTGGCATAAGTTGGAACTTTGTGACATGGGTTGTTCTGAGCTTAGATGGTCTGTTGGAGCAGAAATGGAGGTGGTTTGAATGTGATTTCTGAGTTTGATGATGAGTTCGATACTCATTTGATCATTTCGGTTCCTTCTCGTGACTCGTGAGGCCGAGTGACATAAGTGGTGAGATTTGTTTTCTGGGATTTTGGTACTGATTGCTGGTGTAAAATTTACTACACTTGAGATGTTATGTGCAGGGTTGAGTACCAGTCTCCTTTTATTTGATATTAAGAGCCTGTCTGACCTTGTGTGTGAGATGATGAGAGCTTGCTTGTGGACGTTGTTGTGCATCAGTGCATGATTGGCCTATTGAAGTTAGGCTTCGGTGAGTGGTTGGGCTTGGGTTTGGTAACTAGTAGTTGGGATGAACCCTGAGTATTGGAGCTTTGATGGTCACTTACTCACTTTTATATAAAATGATTCCCATTTTGACTTTTGAGTACCATTGGAAAACTTTCAGATCTGTGAGTTATTCAACAGAGTTTGATACTTCCTATGGAAGCCTAGTGTTCTAGATTTAGGGAGATAAATTTTTTTGGCACTAGCATGGCGAAAGCATCTACCTTTCTGCTTTACCTATGGGGCTACATGCTGATGTCTGTGAACTGCTTAGTTGGTCTATCTTGTTTAGATGCCTCGGGATGCTATGTCTGCTCTGTCTACATTCTTTAAAGCACATGTTGTCTATTTCATCAGGACAAAGCTAGTCTAGTAACATTGAGTTCATGGTAACATAAGTCGTCAAGTGGTTAACTGGTCTTTTCTGGTTTTTGGCTTTTGTGAATGCAAACTGGTAGTTCATGTTTCTGAAACACAGCTTGCTAATATTCTTGTATTTTTTGTTTGTCGATGAACAGCAAGGAGGGAAGAACAAGTTTTCAGGCCAACCAAACTATGGTGGAGGAGCCTTTTACATGACTGTAAGCACTGATTTTTTTTTTCTTCCTATCGATTTATCTCTAGGTGGTATCTCCACCTGCTTTTATAGTGTGTTATTAAACTGCATAATTCATAACTGATACTTCAATTTGTGGTCGTTACATTTCTTTTATTTTTGGAATGTGAATTCAGTATCTTATTCAGGAGTATTAGGTAAATTGCCCAAGATCTGGGAACAGCAAGATCGCATGCTGTGCCTGGCTTGCTTTACATTACTTTAGCCATCTCTTTGATCACCAGAAATTATTGAAAGAATGATGTGAGAGTTCTGAATGCCTGAAGATAGTTCTCCAATCTCTTGAGCCTTTTCTCAGTACTGCTATTTTATTTTTAGATAATACATGGCATTTATTATTTTTCGAAATTTATAATCTTAGGCCACATGTTGCAGTGAATATTTTCTTGTTCTTTGTTAATTGCTGTCTGAAAAAAGTACGCCCTTATACCCATGTTGTTTGCAGCATAGAGATGCCAATGCCTCAAGTCAGGTCCCCTGCTTCCCAAATGTTCTTGTCTGAAATCGAGAATTCAGTAGTGAAAATAGAATTACTAACTTGTAGTATTTCTTGTCGTAATTATGGGTCTGAGGAAGCTTATTGCGGCCTTCTGAGTTCTGGTTAGCTAGTATCAGTTAGAGTGATTTTAAAATTTGGACCTACCTTTATTGTTATTTTTTTTTTTCAATTTCCCAGTCTCATAGAGACTGCTGTTGTATGTGTTAGGCAGCTAAAGCACGGGGAATTTTTTTTTTATTCCTTTGTCTTTCCACTCCACATTTTCCAATGACAAATATGGTGTTTGAGACAAAACATCTATTTAGAATTAAGGGTCATTGTATTCAGGATTGAGAGTTCCTTGCTTAGTTTAAGGAGGCGTACCGAGGCGCTGGGGAGCCGTTGTGATGAGGCGCGAAGCGAAGGCGCACGCCTCATGCACACTAGGCACACTCATTTAGCGAACAAAATTCTATTATTCAAAACCATATAAAAAATAATCCCTTTTTTGGTATTTAAAGAGGGCCAATGGGTAAAGAAGTATAAACAAGGGATTAAGGGGCAAAGGGAAGGGTAGAAATAAGGTTACAAGAGAAAGAAAATTCAAAATTGCACAGTTGTGCGTCTCGTGTGCGCCTCAGCCTGCGCCTCATGCACACTTGTGCACCTCAAGCTTCTGAGGCGACCCCAGCTGCGCCTAGGCACGCTTTTTTAAACTAAGGTTCCTTGCATGTCTTACTTTGCTTCTTCAGTCCCCTACTTCCTTCTTCACACACAGCCTAAATTTTTGTTTGCCACGATGACACATAAGATTCTCTGAAACAAAAATGTATAGGAGAGGTAGGAGGTAATCTGAAAGCAAACATTTTTTTATTGTTTTTATTAAAATATTGTTCAAAAACACCTTGTGGTTGTCTTGTATACTGGAATTTGGTTTGCCACTCTCATGATGTTAAAGCTGGATAGTTTTAACTACCTCATGGACCAAGTAAGTGTATAAATACAATATCAACTATCAAGCATAAGTAAGAGAACTTAATGAAATGATAGGCACTTACTCACTTAGCTTAACTTATATTGTTATTGTTTAAGATATCGCTCAGCTTACAGGCATACCTTTCAGAGGACCCTCTGGCCTGTGGTTAAACTTTCTGGTGAAGTACCCTCAGTTGATCATCGTACAATAGTGTTTTAATTGAGAATGTAACTGAGTGAGATTGTGGAGGAGGGCCATGGTTTGGACGAAGCTTTTTCTAAGGATTTGACCCCCCCCCCCCAAATAAGAAAAGAAAAGAAAAGAAAAATGATATTTAGAATGTTTACTTGCTTCTTCTGTCATCTAATAAAGTCATAGAAGAAAATTTAGGATATTCTAAGAATAGTTGCATTTAACTGTGACACCTCATGATGCTTTATGAACGATTGTTGACTAAGAAATACTTGTAGCATCATCTGTTAAAATGTGTTTCCTCTATTGTGTTTCCTGATTTCTCTCTTATTATACTGTAATTGTGTAAATGTCTTTTAATCTATTATTTACCTCTATTACTTAGGGCCTCTTATGAGTCTCCTGTAGTTAGCTTAGTCGATGTATCTCTTAGTTTCTCCGCCCATTTTTTCTTTCAGTCTCGATTTCAATACTATTTTGGGTGTGCAGAATCCTGGAACTGTTCCACCAGCCTCTAATTCAAGGCTTTCCCCTCTTCCACCTGAGCCTGCTGACTTTTATAATCCTACGGCGACTGTCGATATTCCGCTTGATTCAGGAAAGGTAGCTGCAGATCCAATATATTTGGCGTTTATTACAATATCCAGATTTTTTTGTTTGAATGTTGCTCAATGTACCTTCACTTGTAGGATTTGAAGAAGAAAGAGAAGGAACTTCAAGCTAAAGAGGCTGAATTAAGGAAGAGAGAGGAGGTAATTCTGTCTTCGATGCTTACCCAGACAATGTGTTTTCTAAGTCCTTGGATATGACTGGTTTAATTACATATGGCTCTTTTTCTAGCATTACAATCTTTTTTTAAGGTTTTTTTACTTACAGTCTACATTTTCTGACCACGTTGCAGGCACTAAAACGGAAAGAAGATGCTGCACAACGAGGTATATATGAAGTAGCTTTTGAGTATGAATCTATCATTACTGTATTATTCTTATGAGGTATATAACCTCTATCTTGTTGGTTAAGGACAAGGATGAGTGGTTGATGCTATGTTGCCACTGTTGAATTATATGAAGTTGTAATTTTCTCAATGTTATGGTTTGTGGCTTGGAATTATATGAATTATATGAAGTTGTAATTTTCTCAATCCGCAGCTGGAATTGTTATCGAGGAGAAGAATTGGCCTCCATTTTTCCCTATCATCCATCATGATATTGGTAATGAAATTCCTATCCATCTCCAGCGGTTATGCTACACAGCTTTTTCGACATTGCTAGGTATGTCATCTTTGTCTGAGTGACCAAGTCAGTTTTCTTGCTATGGAGTACATATTTGTGACCTTCATAAAGACGCACTTTTCAAATACTCCTACCCTTCTTTTCAAATACTCCTACCCCTCCTACCCTTCTCTCTCTCTCTCTCTCTCTCTCTCTCTCTCTTTGTTTTTTTTTTTTTGGTTTTGTGGTAGTTGAACTTGTTGCTGACCTTTCAACTTTAGGCTTTCTTTTATAGCTGTAATGGGTGCACAATGTATGTCTTTCGTTCTTAAAGCTTTGAAACTTCAGCTAGTTGGAGGTTGGGGACCTTGGGGTGGATATTCTGAAGTCAATATAATGCTTTTACATCTCTTGTTGAAACTACTGAATTTGGAGTTCACTTTAAGTGCTTCTGTCTCTGGTGTCCTTATGTGTCTCTACAAGACTCCCAACTATAGCTCAAAAGTTTTCTAGCTTGGTGATTTGACATTATTCAGGATTGGCTATGTGCAGGTCTGACGTTATGCCTCACCTGGAATATAGTAGCAGTTACTACTGCTTGGATAAAGGGTGGTGGTAAGCTTGTGCTTCTGCTATTTGTCCAATCTTCTGCATTTTCATATTGATTATTCCGTATGGATTAGGGGATACTAATTTGTTGCACTATTTCCCACAGATGCGACTATTTGGTTCCTTGCTATTATCTACTTCATAGCAGGCGTCCCTGGTGCATATGTCTTGTGGTACCGCCCACTTTACCGGGCTTTCAGGTACTTTAATGCTACTGGCTGTTTTCTATTTACAATGAAGATGTTGTTCATTACTACAGTTTGCTGATTCTGTGCAACCCTGTATTGCAGGACTGAAAGTGCCATGAACTTCGGATGGTTTTTCCTGTTCTATTTGGTGAGTTGACATTTGTGGTTGTGGCATATTTGCTGTGCCTTACTCTCCAAAAACACACTATTTATCTTGGTTTACTCCTTTCCTTTTCCAGATCCACATTGGCTTTGTCATCTTTGCTGCTGTTGCTCCTCCTATCGTCTTTAAAGGGAAATCTCTTGCGTAAGTGATATGGTGTTCATGCCTTAGTTTTTGTTTAATCAGAATTGTCATGAAGGAGCCTTCCAGACCCTTAGGAGCTGGATTGTTGCTGGACTCCTTGCTTCTTTCTTTAACCCCCCCCCCCCTCGTCCCTAAAGGTGGCGTTCCTGTCCATGCTTGATGTCATGATTTTTGAAGGAGTTGGATGAGATTTTTCATACATCTTAATTCCGTTGAGTTAAACTGATCCTTCCCCCCTTTTGGAACAGTGGAATCCTTCCAGCAGTCGATTTAATCGGTGGCCATGTCTTAGTCGGGGTAAGTTTGATTCTTTTGCTCACTTTTTCCGCCTACATGTTTCAACGAGATCCCTTGTAGTCTCATTGTGTTCCTAATATTTTTTTTTGGGTGGGTTAGATCTTCTACTTTGTTGGATTTGGACTATTTTGCCTCGAGTCGCTGCTGAGTGTATGGGTCATACAGGTATTCTTTTTCTCTGTTATACATTGTAGTAGTGTTGCTCCCCAAAATGTACTGGACATAATCTAGTTTATTCCTGTTGTCCTGAGCACCATCATTATATGATCTTGCAGCAAGTGTACATGTACTTCCGTGGCAGTGGTAAGGCGACACAAATGAGGCAGGAGGCTGCCCGAGGCGCAATGAGAGCTGCATTCTAAGACCATCATCCCGTACTGGTTTAGTATACTTTTTCTTGTGCATGGTAGAGATCTGATCGGCATTCTGATGGACATTCGTTTGATACATGTCATATATCATGGTTCTTAGTCTCTTTCACAATTGTTTTGGTGGATGATTGTTAGAGGGTTGTGCTGTACTCGGGCTAGGTATATAATTTCTTGTTCGTACATCTATCGATAGCTGGATTTTTAACCTCTTGATTGTTCAATCAAAGCTTGTACTATAATTTCACTCTGCTTACAGTAGGTTAACTTCAAATGGATGTACCTATATGATTACATTTTCAAGCCTTGTGAATTCCGCTGACAGCACAAGCAAGCAAAGGATCACGAAAGACTCTCATCACATCTGGGTAGGGATTCGTACAGTCCTTTTTCGAGGAAGCACAATGTTCCTGTGTTTCTGCCTGAAGGGAGTGTTAGACTTATAGCGTTCAAATTCGACATGAGTCGGAAATCGTTCTTTTGAACATCCATAGAACGAGAGCACATCTATGTCGTGTCTCAGATGAGTCACTCCTTGTTTAGCCATTGGCTGAAAGACGATCATGAAAAGTTACGCACTTCATTTTCGTGGATTATTAACATTTGGTTTGCATATCACGATCCAAACCCACATTAACAATTCAACGATTGTCAACGTTTGGTTTACATTTCTCACGTATTCAAACCAAAACAACGTTAACGAGTAACACGTACACTTTATTCCGAAATACGATATACTATGACACATTGGAACTTACATACACCGAACCAAACTCAGCTCACAGGACTCCCATCCCAAACTATTACTAACAGTACAACACTATATATAACATAACTATATTATAGTCGTACATTCATCATGACGTATACTAGTATGTGATCTGGTACACAGTACGTCGTATACTAGTATGAGATCTACTACTAGACATCAACATGTCTAAGTGGCGTGGGATATGAGAATGCGAACCTTGATCACGGAACAAAAGTCGAAGTTCTAACCACTAGGCGAACCATGACTCTACTAATAAATAATAACTTCAACAATAAGCAACACAGTTCTTCTTGCAATCCATGGTGCACCCACCACCGCCGCCGCCGCCACCGTAACCTTTACCGGACCTACTGTAGGAGGTGAAGCACTTAGCCGGGCACGTAAGCTTCTTCATGTAGCATGGGCCCTTGTCTTTGCATACTACGGTAGGCCTTATGGTCCCACTCTTTGAATGCCCTCCACTCGGGCTCCCATACCCGTACCCGTACCCGCCACCCGTGATCCCGGGCCCCCAGCCCTGTCCGAACCCGGGTATACCAAACCCGCCACCCGGCCCGAAAAACCCACTCCCATCATCTCCCGTGCCTCCGCCATCATGGTTGTGGTGGCCTGCACCCTTACTCTTGGACTCACTCGGGTCGGGCCGGGTTGCGTGGGTTAGGGTTAAGGTGAGGAGGATGGTGATGAGGATAAACTTCATGATGATCATGTGTTTTTGGTACATTTTTCTTTTGTTGTTGTTAGGGTGTGTGTAAAGTGTGAGGAAGAAGTTATTATGGGAAGGGATATTTAAGGAGGGAACACTTGGGAAGGCATGCATTTAAGTGATGGAGGAGAAAAGTGATGTGTATTGGGTGAGGACAGTTGAGTCACTTGAGTGTGCGTTGAAATATGATCATTACCCCCTCATTATAGGGCAAACAAACTAGTAGAGAGGGTCTTTCTCTTTTCGGATAGGCTCGGTTCGCAATTAGGTTAAACCCCGCTAGTAGATACTAGATAGTAACATAATAGACGTTAATGAAACTATATAGAAGTATTGTTTTATAAAAAACTCTACAAGTTAAGATAGCTGACAGTCGCAACTCGTGTTGAGCTCATCCATAGGGAGGGGAATGGATTGAAAAGGTTGGACGGGTGCCATAGTTGTGGATGGTGTTGATGCAAATGTCGCAAAATTGGGAAGATAGGGACTTGAATTGGTGGGATTGTAAAGAAAGAAGAGAAATAGTGTAGCGTGTTAATGGTGGAGGGGTCCAGACTACTCCCATGTAATTTGGGATAACGGAAATTGATTAGGCTCACAATAATCACAGCTCATGGTGCCAAAATGTCAATAATCTAGTAAAAAAAAAAGGTTTAGTGGAAAACCCAAAATCAAATGATTTTTCATTATGTGTGGTACACTTGTTGGTCAAACTTAGTAGTTATGTAGTAAGTCGGTGTATATTTGCATTTATGGTGGTCACATTTCAATTGGTGTGTGTTGGTATCTTTTTGGCAAGCTATGTGCCTATGTAAGCCATATTATTCGCCACCTTTTTTTGGATCATTAACGTTTATTTTTTCCAGTATGTTGTAAGTTTGCAAGGTGAAATTGTCTTTGACATCAAGTCATGGTTAGAATTTATAGTGTACTCCGTAGAGATTAGAAGTAGTCAACATCATGACAATTTGACAAGTTTTTGAATTTCTTTTGCCGAAACTCATTATAAAACCTTTAAAATCTCACAACGTCATTAGTTGGGTTTATATGCTCGTCGGACCCAAGTTGTTCCCCCTGATGCCGGACGAAATTTTAGTGATTGATCAGGTTCTCTTCTCTCAACTGTATCAACTTTGACACTTGATGCTTTAATTAGGGTAGACACATCAAGATGTTTAGCAGATAAGTGTGATAATTAATTCACGACTTGGCTACTTAATTTAAGACTCCTGTCAATATCGTCTTAGATTTCATGAAAAAGTCAAGTCTTCCTTAATGTGTCACAAAGATCGAACGAATGATAGAAATGTAATCAACTAGTCGAGTAACCCGTCTAGACTAGGTGGACGACTATTCATCTCCTCTCGGCCTGTTGAAAAAAACAACAGGCGAGTTTGTAACTTCTGTTATCTTTGAGGGCAAATTTTTGCATTATTATTGTGCTCTTATGGCCTTTACATGGCAGAAATTCATGACAAACATCGGTTGGGGTGGCCGAAGAAAAATCAGTATGGAACAGTGCATCTACTCAAGTAACTTATTACAGAAAATTTCTATGCCATTGTGCTACTTACAGACTTACAGTTACAAAAGCATATATCGATGTGCTTATCTGTTGGGTTAGATTGTACAGTGAGCCGGCCTTTGCAAGCTTTACAGACGCACCTGTGGCAGGAGATAAGAGTGAATAATAGTGGTGTACAGTTTCTCGACCCAGGTCTAACAGCAAGAGAACAGTAAATTTCTTATCAAAGTAAATTTCACGATCATTCTAAAGCTGACAGGCAAAACACAGCTTACCTAGCAAAAAAAAAAAAAAAAAAATGTGTTCCTGATCTCTGTTGGTCACAAGCAGGAGGAATCCCAGCTAGCATCTACAGCTCTGATAATCTTTTGATGTAGTTGATCCCCAGCGCAGGCAATTATACCCCGGTCAAGACCTTCCAAATATATACCATTAGAGAAGTCCAAGGGTTGACCTCCGGCATCAGTCACCACACCACCTGCCTCTTGTATAATTATGGTACCTGCTGCATGATCCCAGATCTTTTCTTTGTAGCCAGACTTTGCAAACTTCATGAAGATCTCTGCATCACCACGAGCTATAGCAGCATACTTGACCATGCTGTACACTCGTAATGGCTGCTTGCTGCAATATTAGAATTTGAAAGTTATTAAAATTTCATTATTTGAGAAGGGAGGAAGCAAAATTAAGCTTTGCAGAAATTTCAAATGTACTATAAAAGTAGTATTCTAACAAAAAAAAAAAGAAGCATATATCCACATCTCCCAGGCCCCAAAAATCCTTTTAAAAACAAATACTTATGAACTTCTAACCGCTGAACAACCAAACCGTCCAATTAATAGGGGAAAAGAAAAATAAAAGAAAAGAAAAGGATGGAGGACACCAAGCTTATCAACCATTGTGAATAGTTCACAAAGTGGCACAGCACTTGTTCCATCAATTCACCGCAGTACGAGCACAAAAAGTGGAGCGTCAATATGCGACTTTAGGCTTGATCTACCAAGAGCGAGCTTCACTTCGACATTTGTTCAGATAACAGAACGGGGGCGGGGGGACTGAGAAGGGTCTATGAATCAAGTCATAAAAAGGCAGAGACAAGCACCTAACTCCGACACTGTGCGCAAGTCCAGCTGTGAAAGAATGCCTTGAATTTGCCCTCTCAACAGGCTCACAGAAGGTAGCTAGGGCAGGGTCCTGAACAGAAGACACATAGACAGGTCTCCCCAAATTTGGACTGAGCAACTTTTTAGCTTGCTGTAGTAATGGCTGCATCCAAGCCATACCACTCCCTTTCTTAGCATACAACACAAAACCTTTATCCCACGAATCAGATGTTGGTGGGGTCAGCTTGGATATTATCCTATAGTAACGCTGATGATAGGATAGCCATTCTTTCCTAAGCGGGTAATTAGGGCAACCAAGGACCCCAAGGACAACTTCTCCGTCCTCCACCAAGGCCAGAGCAACGGCATACTGGTCCCCGCGTACAAAACCCAATGTGCCATCAACAGGATCCAATACCCAAAATTTACCATTAGCACCCCCTACTGAATTGCATTGTCTAATTGCCTCAAGCACTTCTTCTTTCACTAGGGGCGAGTTTGGACCACTAACTCCAAATTGAGGTGCTTCAGATAAACATTCATTGACAGTTTCTATTACACATTCCAAAAGGCCAGTTTCTTCCATGTTTGATAGAGTCTCGACATCTTCCTCAGCAACAATAGAGACATTTGTTCTGCCCAAAGATTCCGAGAGTACCCAACTGATGGTAGCTTGGACACTCCAGTCTGATTCAACAGTACAGTTCAGAGAATCAGCAAACCTATTTTCTAAATCACTTGTAGAGTATCATGCTACTTAATGGATATATGTTTGCTAGGCCTAGTTATTCTTGCCAGTTGAATTCCTTCTTTTTCCTTTGTGGTAAGCATAATTCCACAGGAACTACTACAATGTACTCTATACTCTAAGAATGTAATTAGTTGCCGTTTTAAGATGCCTTCAATGAAATGCTTCCTAAATGGTTAACTCAATGTTGTAGTTTAAGGGACAGTAGCATTCGATCACAATTGGATACAATCATCAATGGAAGTACCAAGTATTTCAACAATATCCAAAGGGCGAGACTAAGCAAAAAGCTAGAACCCTTATCACAGGGTTGTATTTCTATAGTTAGACTTAGACATACAAATGTAAGGATAGAATGGAAAGACCAGTGAAAAGAATCATTTCTTTTTTCCACACCATACAGACTATCATAGAATAGCTCCCCTACAGTTCAAACTTCTTTGCAAAATTATAATCCTTGGATCAGTTATTTCTTTCTTGGCCATCAAAGACTAAAGAAAGCGTCTATGCAATGTCTTCAAAACTACAGAACATCGTGGTAGCCTAATAATCATAGAAAGGATCTAAAATCAATGATCCAAGTCATATACACAAGGAACTTATCTCTGTTCACTGAATAACTCATCTTTTGATGATAGGTAGGACTCGATATGTCGAAGACTATATAAGGTTAACATCTGCCCAAGGCATAAAAAATGCCATAGATATATTAATCTGTGCCCATCAGAGGCTCATCAACTCATCGGGTATAACATCTAATTTCACAAAAAAAAAAAAAAAAAGAATGTGATATGCGTGGGAAAGTACAAGCAGTGGTATTGTATGCTTACTAATGATATTGGTATCTAGATTTCCTATGAAAATTCTTTTCCCACAAACTGAGGGAACTTGCTCATCAAACCTCCCTTAGGTAACTCGAATTTCCAATGATCAGTGCATCGGCCAAACAACATTGTCAACTTCCGGTGAATTGTAATATGCAACTTCATGGAATTAGGAGTAAACCCCAGGTTGCACCAAACTACCATGAACCATTTGCTTGGACGGAGTTAGGGGAGACAATTAAGAGGCCGAAAGGAAGGGGAGAGGAGTGGAGATAATAGGAGGAAACCATTATCCCCGAAATCCTTTCCAATTTGGAGAGATTCAAAAGGAAAGTTCTTTGCTCTATTACAGCTCCATTTTTCTTTCACGAGCTCTCCCTCTTCTCCCCTACATTCACACTCTTCTATAATAGTAACTCTCTCCACACCATTCTAGATTCTCCCTCCCTCTCTTCCCCTCTAGATAGGCATCCAAATAAAACTCAACGGAGTTTCGACAATAGCTTTCACTTCACTCTTGTCATCAACCCCCTCCCTATAGCCAAAATTTGCACCCACCCTCCAAAGAAGACAAAGCTATTGAACATCATCTCAGTTACATCTAACTACCGATATCCCGAAAAATTCGACACGAAATGAACCATATGAACACTCTACTACCAATCACAAACCCCCACAAGCAATCCTCCCACTCCAAGACTCCAAATTTCAACCATGCCAACACAATCAACTAACATCAAAATTACCACACTATGAATCCACAATAGCAAGAACAATAAATAAAAACAAAGAAAACCCCAACTCATAAAATTTACAAAGAAATCCAATAATAGCAATAACAACAATAATTACCAAAAAAAAAGAAAGTGATCAAATTTACCTGCAACAGTAACAAGGGAATTATCATCCTTAGATTGCACAAAAGAATTACCCTTGGAAATTAACCCTTGTTGAACTTTTTGACATAAAGAACAAGCCATTTGAACAGCTTTTACAGCAACATCCAATTCATTAGAATATTTACCATCTTTACACAGTAAAGTTTTACCCTTTATTACATCACCATTATTATTATTATTATTATTATTATTATTATTATGCTTATAATTACCCTCCATGATTGCAGCTTTTTTGCAATTAATCTTGGTAATTAGTGAGGGAAATGAGTAATAACAACTTTTAGAGGAAATTAAGGAATTTGAGACTGCAGTTTTGTGGGTTTTTAGTGGGAAATTTGTTAAGAAAGTGGGTGATTTTGTAGGGAAGGTGATTGAGCAGTGTGAAGTCATCTATGGTTGGAGATTTCCCACGATTTTGTACTGTAATTCCCACAAAATTTGCTGATTGTTGAGGATGTGACACAGAATTTGGTTTTGTGATGATGATAGTTGATTAATAAGTTGGTGGGTCTGTGACTTGGCAGATTGACACCCCAAAGCCAAACTCTGCCCAAACCTGAGATCAGTTATGGGGTGTAGTCGTATAGACCACAAGTGAGTCGGAAGGGTAACTCGACATGTGAACACAAAAGCCTGACCTAATACTCCGTAATACTTGTACATGTGAGTGGTTGAGCTTGACTTGACCACTAACTGATACTCGATACAACTTGATAATAGCTCATATCGACGCAACTAGATGCGAAATAATTTATACGGGATACTCCCTCCTACCCAGAAAGATTCCCCCCTTTCGAAAATAGTTTTGAGCAGACATGTTTGGAGCTACTTTTAAACCAAATGAATTGTTCTCTGTTATAAAAAGGGAAATTTTCCAATATACCCCTGAGATTCCCGAAATTTTCAGGTATACCCCTCAGGTTTCCGAGCTATCCAGCGTACCCCTAAGGTTTGCGAAATGGTGTTTTTTCGTGTTTTTGACTAACACCGTTAGTCAATTCATGTCTTTGACCGTTTCCAAACAAATTTTGACCCTTATTAATATATCAAATAGAAATAAAAATAAAAACTCACCCTAACTTCCCTCCTCCCCGTCCACCTCCCCAACCACCACCGCCTCCAACATGAACGCCACCATTGCTCGCTCCGTCGATAACCACCATACGACCGGCGACCATCTATCGACCCCGCATGGGCCATGTCCGACCGCCTTTCGCGCCTCCTTTGAAGAGTCGACCCCAAGAGTCGATCGGGTCAAACGAAACACGCTCCAATAAGCAAATCGCCACCATTGATCGGAGCAACGACATCGGAGTTCCCGTTCCGCCGGCGTCATTAACACGCTCGTTGGATTTAAAGAGAGGTTTCTTTGAAAGAGGAGCCGGAGAGGGAGTAGGGTGGTGGAGATCGATGAGGTTTTTTGATGCAGACCCAACCATTGTTGCGAACAAGGTAGTCCCTTCCAGTAGTCGCCGGAGAAGTGTGGTCCATGTGGTGGTGGAGGTGACCGGAATGGTTGTGGCTGCTGTTGTGGCTGCGGTGGTGGCGTGGGAAGGGGAGAGGAGAGGAGAGAGAAAATGAAAGGAATTTGGGTTAGTTTTTTTTTTTTTTTTTTTTTTTTTTTTTAAATAAGTTATATGAGCTAATTGACTAACGGTGGTGTTAGAGTCCGTTAGTCAAAAACACCAAAAAACACCATTTCGCAAACCTCAGGGGTACGGTGGATAGCTCGGAAATCTGAGGGATATACCTGAAAATTTCGGAAACCTCAGGGGTATATTGGAAAATTTCCCTTATAAAAATTGGTAGATATTCTATTTTTGCATTGCATTCTACCAACTTCACTAAATTTTAAGGTAAGCGGCTCTTTCATTTGAACATAGCTAATAAAAAACAGAAAACGAGATGGGAAATCTTAACGGGTGGACGAGTGTATAACTTAACAATCGAAACAGAGTCTTTCATTTGATCATTTCACTTAATGACAAAATAGTTGCCCTCAACAAAAAATTACTAAAAGTAGAAATAAAGCGATTTAAATAATCGAGTAATATTAGACCTGCTAGCAAAAAAAAAGACGTAACCTAATAGTGACTCGAAATCGACTCGAGTCGACTTGACACAAAATCGACCCGATAGAACTTAATAACGGACCATACCCGAAGGACCATGACAGACTCGGACCAAACTCAGTCGCGAGTCACGACTGTTTAACCCGCCACTCAAACCGCTACAAGTACAACCATCACGCCGCCGCTAACACCATCAGTTTCAAACCGCGCCGTCGTAACCGCCGCCTGATCACGGCGGAACCATGGCGAACAGCAAGTATGAGTATGTAAAAGCCTTCGAATTTAGAGACAAAATCATGCTCCCTAACATTATTGTTGCTCGAATTGACGGCCGTAATTTTCGTCGGTATAAATCTTTCAACTTTTCAATTTCATGCTTATGGTTTTACCTAATTACTTATATTTTTTGTTAATTGTCTGGAATATTTGTTTGCTTTTTTTCTGTTTGTTTAGTACTCTATTTAAGGTTAATTGATGTTGATTTTGTGTGTTTCACGCTACCATTGTTTCTAGGTGAATTTTTTTTTTTTTTTTTTTTTTTTTTTTTTTTTTTTTTTTTTTTTGTTGATTGCAAATTTATTGTTGTTTGGGCGCTTAATGATGTTATACCGAATGAGTCGTAAATGTTTCAACTTTGAAGCTTCTAAGATAAGCTAAAAGCGGTCGACTTAGGTTGTAAGATGTTTCTTTTTTTATGGTATAAGATTGTAGAATTGGAGCTCTAAAATAGCCATGAACAAAGTGTAATTATTGGCAATTGTATGTTGTGGTCTCTATATTGTGGTGGAGTTTACTTGAATATTCGGGTAATTTGTTGAAGAAGTTATGTTTGCAATGTGTATGTGTGCGTGCGCTTGTGTATTACATTGCCTAAACGTTTCTGGAATGACTTGAATCGATAGGTTCTCTGAAGTTCATAATTTTGAACGGCCAAATGATAGAAGGGCCTTGAAATTGATGAAGTCTTGTGCGGCTGTTGTTATGGAGAAATATCCAGACATTGTATTCTCGTATGGGTTTAGTGATGAGTATAGGTAACGTACATGCTCTTGATCATTCTCCTGTTTTGTCTTGAATTTCTCCTTCTGCTTCAAATTGATCATATGGTTTGTCACTGGCTTCTTTTTTGCAGTTTTGTATTTAAGAAAGAGTCTACATTTTACGAGAGGCGTGAAAGGTTGGTGGTGAAAACTTCATTTCTCTTTACTGATACCTCGGATCCATATTGTGTTTTGCACGTGCTTTTTGATTGACATGTTGATTTATATAGTGGTAATTTTGGACTTTGTTTGTACCCTTTTTTTGGCTTTGGATTTGGTATTGAGTTAACGTGATATGTGAGTTTCTATTTCCCATGGCTGGTTCTTATATTTCTGAGGACACGTTTTGCAGTAAGATACTCTCGCTGCTTGTATCATTTTTCACTTCCATTTATACCTCAAAATGGAAGGAATTCTTTCCACAAGAGGACCTGCTTTATGCACCTTCATTTCAAGCACAAATTATTCGTTGTCCTACCATTGATGTTCTTCAAACCTATCTTCACTGGAGACAGAATGATTGTAAGGAGGTTCCTTTCTGACTACCCACATATTAGCTTACTTTTTTCTAGTTGAGGAACTTTTAGGTATCGTTATACCTCGAATGTTTCTCTAAATCATCAATGGTATTCATTCTAGATGTTGTAACTTCACTTCATGGGATTGCTAATCTCTTCCACAGGTCACCTCAATAATTTATTTGATACATGTTTCTGGAAGCTTGTTGAAAGTGGAAAGAGTGAAACTGAAGCCCATGAAATTCTCAAGGTATTGCAGTATTGCTGAATGCTATTATACTTCGTGCATGCTGATGTCATCTGTATATATATAGTGGTTGCCGGATTATGTAAATTGCAAATGTTACAGTATAGGTTTATGCAGAATTTTTCCTCTCTCTTCCAGTTAAATTTAGCATTAAAAAATGCCAAGATATCATCTTTCATAAGTCTCGGCACTGTCATTTTGGACCTCCCCAGACGTAAGTAGCAGCAGCTATCCGTATTCTGTGGTGCAGCAGCTGTCATTTGGAATGATTATCATAGTGAACATCATGCTCTTTAATCCTACAATCTTCTTTGAAAGTGTATCCTAATAGTTTACTATATATTACAAATGCACCCTTACTTGAACCACAGTTTACTGCCTGTTTACGTTTCTGTTATTCTGGTATATCTTCAGCTTATCCTTTTCCTATTGGCTATTGTTTTTAATGGTATTCATTTAACTTAAAAGTTGTTCATTATCATGTCTTGAGTGAAGTTGTTGCTTTTGTTGTAATATGATATTTCTTTTTTCTGCTTACATCCTTATCTGTTCCCACTGGTTGTCCTTTGTTGATCTCTTTTCATGAGTTCGGTTACTGAATTGCTTATTGTGCCTTGAGTAAACATGAAAGTAAACATCTTTGTGCTTTGTGAAGTGCACTTGTTTTGACCTTATGGATGCTATTTTTCAAAATTATAAGCAATGTGTACTCTTTGTTGCGGGTATCTTACAGTCTGCTGGTGTTCCTCGGTTCTATAGGGCACACAAAAGCGAGACAAGAATGAGTTACTTTTCAAGCAATTTGGAATGAACTACAAGTCACTTCATCCTATGTTTAAACAAGGAACTTGTCTTCTTTATGCCAAGGTACGTAATACTGAACATATATCCTGATCATTTGTCTGGAATCAGTGTGCTGGTTTTGATTGGTTAACCTTTGTGGTTGGTATAAATAAAAAAATTCACAAATTTGACCAAAGGTGAACTTTGATCGAATAATGCCTTATTATCCATCATTCAGGTTTAACGTGGTTTGCTATGTGTTTATGGTTAAGTAATAAGTACCATCAATGGTTGGTCTGAGCGTCAATCCCCCCCCCCCCCCCCTCCTCTTCTCCTAGGACCTGCGTTCTCTGAAGTTGGCTGTTTATGAATATATGGACATATTTTATATGTTTGCTTTTAGTACTCTTAATACTTTAATATGCGTAGGTTTTTAGAACATATGTGGTCTTTGTGGTTGTGAGAATGTGTGATTAAGGCTTTATTTCTGTTATCCATAAGATATCAGAGGGACAATTTCTTTTGGTTGGTGCTATTTGATGTCCTCTTGAGGTAGGTACAAGGTATAACTTATAAGTCTCAGGACTCAGGTAGCCAGTAGTACTTGAAGATTAATGCTCTGAGAAGTGTCTGTTACCAACCATTTGGCTGTGGGTGACTTCTTTCGTGTAATAATGTTCCAACTTGCTGGCCAATGTAGGTTCAAGTGGTTTGCAAGCTTGATAAAAATGGTAATGCTGTAAATAGACCGCGAAGAAAGGTGGTGAAAGTCCGCTCTGAATGTATAGCTCGTAAAAGCTTCTGGAATAATCATCTATCTCTTCTTGAGGATCTGGGCAAATTTGAAGACGATATTTCAAAAATTAGTCCAGAATATGTAGAATCTTTTCAGGTTCAGGAGAAGCTGATGCTCTCCACTTGGATAGTGGTTCGAATTGATGGCTGCCATTTCCACAAGTAAGTAAGGTGACTGATTGAAAGTGGTACTTAAGGGAGAAATGGGAAATTTTCTTTGGAATTTTTAAGCATGTGAGTAACTGTACTTTTGAACTGTTTATTCAGTATGCTAAAAGTTGGCTATTTTGGGCCAATTTCATTCAAGCTTCCAAGCCAGTGTCTTGAATTCTGCATCACTGCATGTCTATGTGTGTCTGTCAACGATTTCTTATTTTCATGTCAAATATCTGCTGTTTACAATCGAAGACCAAATGTAGGATTAGTATTATCGTTGAATACATAAGAACTTATTGTTGATGTTGATTGAGTTTATGCATCCCAATTCTAGTCAATGCATTTGGCTCATTGTTTACGGTCTTAGTTAATTGGATAATAGTTCTTCCATGTTGAAGATATTTGAAACTCATTGGGTATTACGTGCTCATGAGTTTTAGGTAGACCTCTGCTTCCACGAATGAGTTTGATGTAGAAGTTTGTTTTTAATCCTACGTTGAATGCTAATGTAGGATGTAGTGTTAATGGTAATGGGGAACTTACTACAATCTTTCTTATTATTTTCGGTTCAATCTATGATCTGAGTTCATCTTACAAATATTAATGGGTCTGGTCTTTACGTCTGGTGGTTAATTTATAATTTGTAAAGCTGGCTAGTGAACGTATTTGGATTTTGTTAGGTTCTCTGATAGTCATGAATTTGAGAAGCCCAATGACGTAGCAGCTCTGAATCTTATGAATTCGTGTGCTGCAGCTGTTGTGGAAGAGTTCCGAGACATAGTCTTTGGATACGGCGTCAGTGATGAGTTCAGGTTATTTTTTATGTTTTTGTTTTTGTTGTTTTTTCTGTTTCTTCCCGTCTTTGTAAATTTTAATGGTTCACCCATTCATCACTTTTATTGGTTATTCAATTGCAGCTTTGTTTTGAAGAAGGAATCTAAGCTTTATGAACGACATGCTAGGTATCTCCTCTTCTAGTTGGTTGAAGTTTTTGATTATCTGGTGACGAATGGCAAGCTTAAATGTGTTTTCATTATTTATTGTGTTATACGGGTAGTTTATGTGTGGAGCACGGTGTTTTCCTTTTCGCAGCGGGATAGTGTCCGTGATAGTATCGTTGTTTTCATCAACGTACATCCGGAATTGGCAAGAATTCTTCCCATCAAAACAGTTGAGGCATATCCCTTCCTTTGATGGAAGAGCTGTGTGCTACCCGTCATCCAAGATTCTTAGGGACTATTTCTCTTGGAGACAAGTTGATTGTGAGTTTCTCCTATGTTTCCATGTATACAAATGTTTCGTACTCCGTATATAATAGAAGTACTGTCTCCTCATTTTTTAATGGAACTGAATTGTCGGACTTTTCCATGGTGTTCTGGTTATCAGAGGCCTTCAAATGATGTCACTATCTCCATATGGTATTTGTTTGAAAAATGGATATTTGTTTGAAAAATGGAATGCCTTCTGTACTGTATGTCTGCATGTGTAGGTCATATTAACAATCAATACAATACCTGTTTCTGGGTGCTGGTCAAGTCTGGAAAAGGAAAAGATGAATCCCAAAAGTATTTGAAGGTAGGTTATCATTGTTGATAGATTTAATGGTAGTGTCTTAATCTGCTGTGCATCTGTGATCTTTCTGCCGTGTTCTGTGCTGTTACTTGTGAAAGCTGAATTTGTTGCATGTTCTGCGATTTGCAGGGAACTCAAACGCAAGAGAAAAATGACCTGCTGGTTCGATATGGTATTGACTATAATGCACTGCCTGAAATATTTCGTCGCGGTTCATGTGTTTTCTGGGATGAGGTATGTCAACCCTTCTTTCAACCTGCTTTCTATTTATTATACGGAATCTGTGGGAGCATGAGATAATGTTTTTGATACAATCGACATACCAAAACTTGATTTTGCTTCTCTTAGAACAATGGGTGGAACTCTTTGACTGGAAAATGCAGTTGTCTTAACAAGTTGTGCATGTTCTTATCTGTGTGCACTCCTTTAGTATGCATGTTTTGTAAGTACCTTGCATATTTGTATGGAGTTGTTAATATACTTAAGCCTTACGTTATCAAAGATCCATCATCAGTCAGCAAGTGCCCAACTGCTTCATTGTTATTAACTTATTATGCTCCCTAAACTATTGATTTCGAACTATGCAGGGAATCACATTTGAGGGCAATAATGATAGCAAGAGAGTTGTTATTGACCATAGTAACATAATTGATGACGATTTCTGGGTATCACACTCATGGATCCTCGAGGACAAGTGCTTATAAAAGCAACTCCTAGATCTGTTTCGATTGGTATGCACGCCCAACCTACTTGTATTTGACTTCACTATTTCTTTTATTGTGTTCTTTTGCTTTCCTTTATCAGTAGAATTACTATGTGCTCAATATAAATACACTTGACAACAGAATTGCATGTTTTCCTGGTGAATTTTTTTGCCATGTTTTCTTATCCATTACTTTACAACCAAAAACAAAATGGATCTGAAAAACCTTTCTGATCAACACTCCCCGTAAAAAAAAAAAAAAAAACAAAAAAAAAAAAACAAAAAACAAAAAAAAAAAGTAGTTGAAAATTGACCAACACCTCTTAATGAATCTTGAATTCATTTTGGACCAAATTCCATACTGTAGCAAGGCAAGCGTGTATTTTCCTGAACCAGCACCTTTCTGTTACACACATCCACATCCACCCTAACTCATGAGTAACAGTCCATCCTTTTCTCTTTATAATTAGCCAAGGAGTACTCTGTCTTCTTCTTCAAAACTGCAGCAGAGGAGCACTTAAGAAGAGTGTTTGACAGACTTTGGAAGCAGCGTGCTGTGAGAGTGTGTGTATACAGTTTACAATCACCATGCTGCCAGACTTCTCTGTTGTCACTTGTCAGTGGTAGTGTGGCCTAAATTGCCAGAATTGCCTGTTTACTCTGTGTCTGAGTATGTAACCCCGCCTCAGTGTCTGAGACTCTGAGTAGAACAGCGGCAACCGGGCATCCTGAACTTGCCAAGATTCCTTAGCCTCGTAAAGCCTAGAGAACTACCTATGCAATACCTAATTGCATTTTTCCTATCTCTCTCCACTAGTAGAGCTTTTGCTGCACCGCCGACATTTGCAAACAAATTCACTTCTGAAAGTGAGTATGCTTTTGATGTCGGATAAATTTGAATACAACGCATCATGTTGACGGCCATGACGGGAATAAACTGAAGTGTGTGGGTCAATTCAAGTCTTTTCAGTCTCTTTCCTTTTTTGAAGCTTTAGTCCTTTCAGTCGTCCGTCTGCTTAGATTTCTCTGTTGCGTCCTTTTGACATAAGAAGGCATAATGTTAGAAAGATATTGTTCGTGCATGAATCTGCATCTCTTTAGTGTGATAATATCCAACTCCACCTGATAAAGTTCATGACCATAATATTTTTCTGGTCCACCTACCTTTAGATTGGAGACCCTGACGGCCTGACCTTTACTAAAGTGCTTTTTCACCTTTGCCTGGAAGTTATGGCTCCTTGAGCTACCACTATATTATAAGTTTATAACCACAAAGCTTATGAACACATGGTTTTTCTGCTAATAATCGGCCTCTGGTGGCATTAGTAATATTATCCTTGTATGTCTCATTCGACATTGCTTTTCGTAAAGAAGGCATCTTCCCTAACTGTAGGTTCTCTTTCATGATTAGGCACATAAGCATATAAGTTACTATATAAATTCTGTATGGATTAGCAAAAGCACGGCCTGTACAAGTTAATTATTGTTGCCTTGTTGTATTATGATATATCGCGAAAAGTAGGGGCAGTTTTCTTGGAAGATTGGTTTTATGACATAATCTCTCTTTATATATACCTTCACATATCTCTAACTGTTGAGCTTAAAACTCAACTCCTCTGTTTTCATCTTCCAAACTTTTGTGACACTCTTCTCACTCTATAAGCTTCGCAGGAACTGCATCAGTGTCGAGAAACCAAGAAGCTAGTTTGGATGTCGGAGGCAAAGCAGAGTATGGCCGTGGTTGGCAGCTCACGGAGAAATTCTGATGACCGTTTGATTCCAATGCGAGGGCAAGTAAAAGCTATGATTATTAGAAGGTTTATGCAGTCTGTCACGTCTGTTTTTGCTCTTTCCATTCGACATCGCTCCAAGAAAACAAGCCATTTCTGAAGCTCTCTAGCCCCAAACTTTAGTTCTTGATTATGGAAATTCTATTGTAAGCCTAGGGTTAAGATTTATGGTGATACCTCTGGCATAGGATGTTGTACTTGGTCACGCTTGTAGTGCTATAGTGACATATGAACATGAAAATAGGTCTCAAAAAAGAAAACAAAAACAAAAAAAATATATATGAGCCATTTTAGTAAAAATGGAAGATGGAGTATATGTTTCCGTCAATTGAATGTTGAGTATTATTTCCGATGTTATAGATTGATCTGCGCCATTTTGTCTCGAATTTGTGAATCGTGTGTATGTGACCTTATAGCGTGGAGTTGTTCATTTTGCAGTCGAAATATTGCTATCAAATACTCCGTAGATATGGCTATCATTTTGCGAATAAGGCTTGAATGTTGTTGTTGTTAATACTTCGTAAATAAAATTGACAGTCTATTTAGACAGAATGTCACGCCATATATTGATTGATTTACAATATATGCTTTCTTCTGAATGAGTTGAAAATTTCACTACCCTCAACTGCCTCAAGTCAGTCGAGTCGGTGTGACCTACTTGTTTAGCCTATAGCCCTATACCTTGAGTTCTCTAAAAAAAAAATAAGACTTGAGAACTAGTATTAACTATAAAGTTATTTTATCGCAAAAATCATCACTAAAATCAAGTTACTAATTGACCTAATAAAAAGACTTCCTAGTTGGGAGCTCAATTCTAACTTCATGGTTACTCTTACTGTAAACAAAGTCGGAAAAGAGAGATGAAATCGAAAACTAAGGGTCCGTTCGGTATCACTGCCGTTTTCAGTTTTTGATTTTTTTGCGTAAAAAGTTTAGCTAAATAAGTTGCAAAAATTAATTTAAATTGTATGTTTCTATAATAGTCATAACAGAAAACTGAAAACTGAAACTGAAAACTGAAACTGAAAAATGAAAACCACTTTTTCTGGTTTTCAAAAACGAGACTTTGGCTTTAAAAAAAACAGAAAACAATACCAAACAGGCCCTAAATATTTAAAAATCTTCTTGCACATAATATTTTAAACGTCTAGAGCATTTACAATAATGATTTCATACTAATCAAGTTTGTTTTTTTTTAAGAGAGAACTAATCAAGTTCTTAAATAAGAGTCAGAAATGATAAGTTCTTTTACTGCTCAAAGTTCTTATAATAATCGATTCTTAAAGTAAGGCAATGGGAAAACTCTTGACGGTCAAAAACTTGACCCTTGAGTCGTGACGGTAGTCTTCTAGCACAATCCATCCAAAAGTTGGGAGAATCAGATGAGAAAAAGCACAAAAAAACCTCCCAAGTGAAGTGTGAACACATTGCTTTCACATTTAGTCAAGTTAATTCAAACTAAATTCCAAAATACTCCGTATTAAACTTTGCATATCACAAAGTTGATATTTGTGCCACCTAACAACGATAACTACTCATATCTAACCAACTGGAATACACTATCAAACTATCGTTATCAGTGAGCACCTAACAACTTCATGAATAAGATTTTGAAATGGGTCATCAGATCACAAGTTCACAACTTAACTCTATATTCCGATTTATATGAAATTGTTGCTTACATTTTCATAATTGCATATCTCTATTAAATCACAGCTCTATGCTTCGATCTATATAAGAAACGAGGTTATCAGGAAAACTTTTCGGAGAAAAGTAATGCCATGGAGAAAAGTAATGCCATGACAACCAAATAAATTGGGGACATATATAAATACGAGTACGTAGAAATGGACTTGGCAAACTCGATCCAAAATCGTAACATCTTATCCAAATATCCCATTTGAGCTATCAAAAATAGGCGAAAGTGTCAATCCCAAATTGATCCCATCCCAAGCCGCCTTGTTGGAAATGTTATTTGGGACCATGCATTAGCATAATCATACGGAGTATTAGACTATTAGTATATACGGAGTATAGTTGAGTAGAAGTATTAAGTTTGGCTTAACTATCACTCTACCGGTAGTTAATGTATGCTGACAAATATCCATGGATCTTTATCATCTACAGTACAAGTATCCCTTGAAATCAATAATAATCTAAGATGACTTTTGTCTAAAGATTCTGTCTTCGTGCATGCATCTGAATAATTACATCCTAGGTCAGAAATTTAACTAAAAATATCCACTTGGCGAAAGCTATCACGAGGATGAATTGACAAATTTGTTAAGCTTATTCCAACAAAGGTTAGTATGCGTATATGCGATATCAATCTTTATCCGAACTAGTAGTTCAAATCAGTATAGTTAATTAGACAATCGATTGAATGTCGTATCGATCATAGTTTAGATTAAGAAAACTTCAAAATATCGTTCGAGACCGATTTTAGACACCTCAAAAACTCATATCCTTACCTCAACGGCTAAACACAACAGAATATCTAAAGAAAGTGTATGTAGGAACCTTTAGTTTTGTATGAACACGTGATTTAAATGCAACTTGGTTAATTTATTTCATTCATAATGTGAAGAAAAAGACTCCACTATCATTTTCAAAGTGAGCACTACTGACAACTTTAGGTGAGACAACACCAACTTTTACAAAATACACACTTATCTCAAACATTATTAGTCACTTAAATACTCTTCTACTTGGGCTTAATCCAGATATTTCGAAACGACTAATCTACCCTCTCGTTGACCTCTACCATGCACACAACCAGGGGCATTGCTGGAATTATCATTCTCTATAAATATGCTCAAGCACCCCATATCATTTCCCACAAAATCCAGCACACCTCCTTCAAATAAGCATAACATCCTCTTTTAACAACTTTCATCGTCCAAACAACTTTCTATAATTAGCAAAGATCAGATGGCTGAGGGAAAATGGAGTCCTATGATGATCAGAGGACGATCAATACAAAGCAGGAGCAATTCTGACCGTTTGATCCCAAAGAGGGGTAGAGTAAAAGCTGATATTGTGAGGGGTTTAGCTCAATCTGTTGCCTCAATCTTCTCTGTTACTCATCAACGACGTAGCTCTTTGAGAGTAGTCTAGGCTTTCTTACTATAGTTTGTAACTTTAATTTGTATGATCATTGTTGTACATAAATCTGAGTTGAAGTTAGTACAAATTAGTTTTGTCTCTACTTTGCAATTGATCCATCTCAATTATTTACTCTACTTATTAGGATCAAACTTTTATTTCTTTATGCGTAAGTTTACGAGGAGCCATAAGAGCGATATTGAAACAGACGAGTTTTGAATTTGATTCAATCTAACCACTAAACTCTTAAGGATCTTGAACCATAGTCGTATACTATTGGAAAATAAGCGTCCTCTCACGTGCAAAGGAAGCAACCAATTAACATAAGAGTAAAAGAATGCTATAACAGGATGAGGTGCAAATGTATATTAATAAGGGAAATTATCCAATATATCCCTGAGGTTCCCGAATTTTTCGGGTATACCCCTCAGGTTTCCGAGCTATCCAATATACCCCTGAGGTTTGCAAAATGCGGTTTTTTTTGTGTTTTTCACTAACGGACACTAACACCGTTAACCATTTTTATGAAAATTGATTTTTTTTTATAAATTTGACCAATAATAACACAAATTAAAAAAAAAAAAAAAACACAATTTTCTCTCACCTCCCTCTCCAACCCCAACCCAACCCACGGAGCCGCCGCCTCACCACCGCCACCCTGCACCGACCACCACCTGGGCCACCGCCACCACCACCACCATATGCGCACCCCTCCCGCGACCACACTCCGGCCACCCATTACCCCGACCACCCACCCCTCCATAGGCCACGACCCTTTCTCTTCAAACACACTCTCCCTCACATCTTCAATTAGATTCAATTTTATCTTCAATTAGATTCAATTTTATCTTCAATTTGAGAGAAAATTGTGTTTTTTTTTAATTTGTGTTATTATTGGTCAAATTTTAAAAAAAAAAAATCAATTTTCATAAAAATGGTTAACGGTGTTAGTGTCCGTTAGTGAAAAACACAAAAAAACCGCATTTTGCAAACCTCAGGGGTATATTGGATAGCTCGGTAACCTGAGGGGTATACTCGAAAAATTCGGGAACCTCAGGGGTATATTGGATAATTTCCCTATTAATAATTGGGTCACAAAACTCTGGGATAATCCTCCAATTCGATGGTAAATTCGGGCGACAGTTCTTGCATTAAGTGATGTGGTCAAAATAATCAATAAAAATGTTTTGGACATATAGTTAAACCAAAACCATGACTTTTCCCTAATGTCAAAAAAGAAAAAAGAAAAAAAATAAAACATGACTTTTCTAGTTTTTTACATAAATTGTCGTTCATGTATCAATAAGTACTACTCCCTTCATTTCATTCATTTGTTTACGTTGGGCTTGGGTTCCCCTCACAAAACCTGACCCGACGTAAACAAATGAATGAAATGGAGGGAGTATCAAATTTGATACCTTATTAAAAAAAAATCGTCATATTAGAGCTTCTACTTATAAGAAATATTTTACGGTTGAAACATATCTGAAAATTTAAGCATTATTTCACAAATGAGTGTGTCGTTTGACCAAAGTTTTAGCTAGGGGCTACCAGCCATCAATTAGATGGTGGTAAGCCCCAATTTTCTTATCATTCATCCTAATTAACTAATTATTACTAGTTATTATCAATAATAACTCGTTTCTACCTCCTCGAGAGGGCATCTCTACCACCATATAGGTGAGTTTATACTAAGATTCGCGAGATTTCTCCAAGGTTCTGATGTTCATTAATCTTGTCATGACGTTGCGTTGGATGCTAAATTCAGGATCAAATAGCATTAACTACGTCGGTTGCCTTTTCTTCTTCGAGTTACATAGGTCTCCGATGCCGATGAAAGACGCAAAGATGTCGACGTACAAGAGATCAAAATTGCTAATTAGGGAAGAATTGTGTCAATTAGATTTATTTGATGATATTTGTATCTTCATAATTCTAGATGTGTCAATAATTCTTATTTGGATACAAATTTGGAAGGGGAGGGGAGAGAAATAGAGAGATTTGGGAGGATGAATTTCCCCTTCTTTTCTTTGATTTTCATCTCTCCAATTTTGGAGAGATTTGGATGGAAAATGCACAATTTTTTTCATTTAAAATGCTTTAATTTACATATTTGCCCTCAAACATTTATCATATTACAATTTTATTTATTTAACAAATTTAAGCCTCTTTCTTTTATCTCTCCTCTCCCCACCCCTGAGCCACCGCCGCCGCCCCTTCCCCGCCGCCGGCCGACACCGACCACCACGGTCGCGGCTATTTCACCACCAATCCACCCGTCTTGATCCGGCGACTATTTTCCCCTTAACCACAAACACCAACAACCTCCCTAACACCACTTAATTGTAGATCTAGGTTTTCAAAATTGAAAAAAAAAAAACAACTTTTGCGGCCAAAAATGGCCGGCTCCGGCAATTCCAGCCCAAGGCGAGGTTGAGGCGGATCTGGGGGAGAGGGAATGGTATGGGTGGTGGCCGGATTTGAGAAAAACGAGAGAGAAGAGGGAGAAGGCGAAGAGATCGCGCGCAAGGGAGAGAAGGACGACGGAGTACGGCGTAGGCCGACGCAGATTCGCCGTACTGAGGCAGTTTGGCCGGTGTTAGCACCGTCCTCTCAGGTGGTCGTTGGGGTGGCGACGCGGTGGCCGTGGGCGGCGCGGGGGAGGGGGGAGGGGAGAGGAGAGAGAAAATGTAAAGATATGAGATTAATTAGTTTTTTATTATTAATATTATTATTATTATTATTAATTATAGAAAAATAAATTATTATTACCAATAATATTATCACTATTTTTAATTTGACTATTTTTCCTCTCCTTTCTCTCCATTTCCTTTCTTAAACAAATAAGGAAAATTAATTCACCAACCCCTCCCTTTCCTTTCCTTCCCCTCCCCTCTCTTCCCCTCCCCTCCCTTTCCCTCCTAAAATGTTGTTATCCAAACAGACCATAATAGTCATACGTGGCTTCGCCCTTGTAAAAACATTGAGAATTGATGGTTTATTTAAAGGGATGTACAAACACCCATTTAAGCATAGTATAACAAGCATCGAAAATTGCAAACACACCATTAACATTCTACGACGAACATCTCTTAGCGATCTTGCATGTTTATTATGTCACATGAATGAGCGTTTTTTTTTTCTTGCTAATGCGAAAACGTATACAGTATAGTCAATGACACCCCTTTACATAGTAAGTTTGAGTCATATAAATTAGAGTCAGGGACGAGCCAAACTCGTGACGATGTGAAATAATATGATCAATTACTAGACTAGTCTCCTTTAGTCCTTTACAATGTCCAAATTAAATCATGTCCTACTTAACAACAGACAAAACAAGAACAAGAATAATGAGTAACAATCTCGATTGTTTTTTAAGCTTATATTACAAGAATAAGAATCCGAATAACAGTGCGCCACTAAACTGCTATTATGTGGAGGAAACTCATTTGTTGCTAACTTAATTCGACATAATTATTCTTTATATATGACCCTTATAATGGCACGTGATTCTTATGCTACTTGCTTCTAAATTTTTTTTACCATGATAGATACTCAACATAATTTGTCATCTTTTTTGCAAGCGGGGACACAATTTTTGCCGAAAGCGCAACTTCATCAATCCCAGACAGCCAACTACATACTTTATGGCCAATTATTCATTATTCTTACATTATTGATCAGTACAGAGTACACTACTAGTACTAAAATCCAAGATATTGTGTTATAGGATGAGTAGTAAGCAAAACAATGTCGGTATATGATCCGAGCTTGTTAAACCATTGAGTTGAGCTTAGATAAGTTTTAAATTATGCGTGATCGAGAAAATAACGTATATAGATCTCGACTTCAAATTTAGACTAATCAGGATAAAACTTGTTAGTCATACGATTCAAACTAACGTAAACAATAGACGTTAATTGTGTATTTATAAACTAACAATACATTCGTTCAAATTAATAAATGAAATTAGCAACGTTCCACGAAATGGAGGGGTGATTAATTTAAATTATTTCCTCTTTCCGACAACTTTTTTGATACTCCCAAATCCCAAAAGTTCCAACATTATTCCAAAATCCCTAACTACCAAGAGCACCAAAGTCTATGGGTATGGCAATAATAACGTAATTATTTGCAAAGTACAAGGGCATTGTTGGAAAGCCAACCACTATAAAAGCAGTAGCAATCACAATGCAAAACTCATCAACTAGCACTTGAGAAAAAACTTCACACACACACACACAAAAAAAAAAAAAACTCTTTTTTCTCTCCTCTGCAATACTCACACAGTTACACTACATTACTTATAATCACAAAGCTTGATCAGAAAGATTAATCAGATGGCAGGAGGAGCAAGGAGGAGCATGGTAAACGGTGGGAGTGGAACACAGAGGAACACTTCATCATCGTCTCCTGGCCGTCCGATCCCAATGAGAGGCCAAGTCAAGGGCAGGATTGTCAAGGGCTTGGCTCACTCTGTTGTTTCCATCTTCTCATTTGCTACACCTTCCCACCGTCGATAATTTCTCACCGTTGGATGGATCTTATCTCACCGTTTTTTTATGATCTTCGTTTTTTGTTTAGTAATCTTTGTAGAATTAGAGAATGCTCAACTTGTTGTTAAGCTTTAGTAGATTGTAAATATGTCGCTTATGTGACAAGTTTTGTTAATGAAGTATTAATTTCACACACTTATGTCATATTTCATATTTTTTTTTTTCCCGAGTTTTTCGCATTCTAATCTGGTTCTCTTTCCGTTCTTTTGAATTGTTTAGATAAAAAACGAACTCTAATAAGAGTATAACAATTATAAGTTAGTAACAATCGATCCGAATAACTCAAAAGTCCGAGTCTTACACATAATAATTCCGTCCATTAGAATGTTGTAAAATTGAGGCTATAAACGTTAACAAGTCAGAAGAACATATTCGACATGATGAGTATGATGTATCACAAATTGATCGTTGATGCTTATCATCCTGTGACAAGCTGAGCTCAAAGGACACCTGTAAATGTTATAGTTTGCTACAAATTAAACACCTGGCTTACTAAATATTCATATTGTAGTGTACGTGGTTGCCAATATTCACGTGAACAAAAGTTTATCCATCGTCTCCATGTGACTAATGACACACTCGTTATGTTTTGCATGTTGATATTCTGAATATTACTATGTGTAATAAGGTCCTCTATTCTTTGGATTCTTGGACCAAAATGCATATGCGACATAGCTTAATTCCTTGTGTCTTGATGGCCAAATTTGCTCTCATATATATACTCAATTGTATGTGTAGAGAGGAGCATAATAAGGCTCCTGCACCAGCAACCATTGAAGCCTAGCTCCTCCTTCTTGTAACGGAATTATAACAACATTCTGTTACATTTGCCAGCTAAGATTAGGTGGTTACTTTTCTATTATTGCTACAGCTATAAAAGCATAATGTAACTGATTACAATCCATATAGAAAAATTGATTCTCCTAATTCTTCTCTTTCAATGTTCAATTTCTTTTACATTTCTTATAGCTAAATCAGGTTGGAAGCTTCACACTGAAGCTTTCTTCATGGTATCAGTTTAGGAAAACGATCCTTGTCAAACACACTTCCGCGCAAAATTACATAAAACACACCAAATTCTTCCATACATTTCCTCATTTTCTTCCTCTATAAGCTACATTTCTTCGATTTTTACGGCAAAATCGAAGATTTTCAGTGAAATTTTTGATTGATTTACGGTAATCGATCAAAATTTCAACGATTGGATTCGCGTCATATTTTCTGACATATTTCTGCAAGTTTAATCAAAATTCGATTAAATTTGATAGTTTCCTGGAAATTTGGTCAATTTTTTTGATCAAAGATTCATTATATTCTGGTTATATGATCTTTGTGATCATATTTGGTACTATTTTTGGTGAATTTAGATTTTTGGTTGGAGAAGTTCAGTGTTTAGCAAGTTTCTCTGAGTTTGAGGTGTTCTCTGGAATATTCTTGTGGAATTTGGAATTTTCTGGTGAATTTGTGATCTTCCGAAGCATATCGGTGCATCACAAGCTGGTTAGAGAGGTTGCCTGCTAGTTTTTTGGTAAATTGGAATCTTCTGGTTGAAGTTTTATCTGGTCAACAATGGCGATTGACAGTAACAACTCTGGCTCTACCTCGATCAACTATTATACTGATCCTTACTACCTAAATCCAGGTGATATCAATACTACTTTACCAATTGTTAATACACCTTTAACTTCTGCTGAGAATTATTTGCATTGGTATAGAACAGTTAAGATGTCTCTCACTGCTAAGAACAAACTTGGTTTCGTAACTGGTACGCTAGCTAAGCCTGCACCTGATAGTCCTGATTATCAGAAATGGATATTTGTTGACTACATGGTAAAATGTTGGATTATGCATGCTATCTCTGCTGTCATATCTGGTACTTTGCAATATGCTCAGTCTTCTAAAGAATTATGGGATGATATAAAGGAAAGGTATGGACAGTCAGACAATTTGCAGCTATATGAGTTAGAATCTGAGTTACATGAACTCAAGCAAGATAACAAAACTTTGGCTGAGTACTATGGTCAATTTAAGCAGTTATGTGAGGATGTAGCTCTCTTGGATGAGATTCCTACATGTTCTTGTGGTGCAATGTCTAGTTGTTCTTGCTTAGTACTGAAGAGAATGGTGGATGCTGACAAAAGACGCAAGATTGTGAAGTTTTTGTTTGGCTTGAATGATGAATATGAGACTGTCAGAACCAACATTTTGACCACAGAACCACTCCTGCCATTAAACCTGATATTCAGCCAATTACTTCGAGTTGAAAGGCAAAAATCCATGTCTTCCCTCCATAACACCAGTCAGGAAGTTTCTGCTCTTGCTGCTAACAGAAAATTTCAGAAAAACAAGAAACCAGTGACTGAGCGCATTAAACCACACTCTCAGAAACCCATGCCTGAGTACACCAAACCACAGCCTCCGAAACCCTTCCCAATGAACCCTGAGGCATATCAGGAGTACAAAAGGATGAAAAAGGCCAGCATCTGTACTCATTGCAGCAAGAAAGGTCATACATATGATCAGTGCTTCAAAAGACTTGACAAAATACCTGAGTGGTACACCAGTCTACAGGAGCAGAGGAAGCAGCAGTCTATGGTTAATATGGTTGATACTGAGGTAACTTGTCAGGCTTCTCCACTGGATCAGATAATGGGTTTACCAGGAAATATGGACACCACTACTCTAAGTCATGCTTTTTCTCAATTTATCAACACCTACCAGCAAAATCAGGCATCTTCCTCAGCCTATACTCCTGAATGTGGGAGTATGGCAAACTATGCTCATTTTGCAGGTAATGCTTCTGTGAAACCTTCCTTTATTGATGATATTATGGTGTCCAGTATTACTTGGATTATTGATACAGGAGCTACAAATCATATGTGCCCCTATATTCAATTTTTTACAAGTATTAGACCTTTGAAGGCTCCTATATCTGTTGGTTTACCAGATGGGAAAGGAGTGTTGGTTACTCATATTGGACTGATATATCTTAATGATCATATTACACTAGAAGAAGTGTTTTATGTCCCTGGTTTTACTCACAGCCTGTTATCAGTAGGCAAACTAGTTCAGCAGCTTGGTTTTCCTGCCAAATTTGATAATCATGGCTGTCAATTTCAGGACCCGACTTCTAAGCAGATCCTGCTTCATGGGGAAAAGATCACTGGATTGTACAGAGTTCAGAGTCATCTTCAGCTTTGTAGTCATAGAGGCAATAAAACTTCTGTTCATAATGCTTCTATTTCTAAGCTTGACTCAGGATTAGCTAATGCTACATGTAACAAATCTCTTAAGACAGACCTAAGTATACTTCATGCTAGACTAGGTCACTCTTCTATGTCTAAGATGATACATGTACCAGGCTTTTCGATCAATAAGAACTCTCCTTTTCTATGTGAATCTTGTGTTCTTGCAAAACAGCATAAACTCCCTTTTCCCATCAGTAACTCTCAAGCCTTACATTTATTTGATCTTGTTCATATGGATCTTTGGGGACCTTACAGAGTTAAGAATATATCAGGAGCTAGATATTTCTTGACTATACTTGATGATTGTAGTCGAGCAGTATGGACTTTTCTTATGCCTGATAAACTGCAAGCACCTGGAAATATTCAAGCCTTCATTGCTTTTGTTGAAAATCACTTCTCTACAACTGTCAAGACCATCAGATCTGATAATGGGAAAGAATTCATCCAACAAAGTTGTGGAAAGTTCTTTGCTCAAAAAGGCATTTTTCATCAGAAAAGTATTCCTGGAGTCCCTCAGCAAAATGGTAGAGTGGAAAGGAAGCATAGGCATCTGGTTGAGACTGCAAGAGCACTGAAATTACATGCTGGTCTACCTGCAAAGTTTTGGGGTGAATGTATCCTAACAGCTACTCATCTTATCAATCTCATGCCTGCAAAAATCCTAAAATGGAAATCTCCTACTGAAGTTTTGACAGGCAAGTCTCCTAGTTTTGATCATCTCAGAGTAGTTGGATGTCTATGCTACGCCCTAATTAATCAAATAAGTCGGGATAAGTTTGCAGCCAAGTCTAGGAAATGCATACTCCTTGGTTATTCTAGTGGTCAAAAGGGATATAAACTTTTTGAGCTTGAAACTCAGAAGGTTATATACAGCAGAGATGTTGTTTTTAGAGAAGACATTTTTCCCTTCAGAGAGAATTCTTCATCTGTTCCAATTTCTCCTCCTTCTCCTCCTGCTGTTATTCTGCCATCCCTGCCACTGGTATCTGATCCTTCCCAGCATGTTCCTGGTCAGTTGGAAGAAAATCCTGCAGATAATGATATTCAGACATCAGGATCTACAATCCCTGACATATCTCCTGATAATTCTCTGCCTATCTCTACTGAAAGTTCTGCATCTTCATCTCCAGAAACTAATTTAACCTCTACTCCAGTTCCAGAGCAAAGAAAATCTACCAGACCTACCAAGATTCCTGATAAGTTTCAAGACTTTCAGACTACACTAATACCTACTCCCTCCGTCCCAGTTCAAACGCCCCATATTCCATTTTGGGACGTCCCACTTCAAACACCCCATCTATTTTGGGACATATTTCTCTCTCCTACTTTTATTAAATTATCACATAATCTCTCACACTATCTCTCCTACTTTTATTATTCACCACATTCTCTCTCCTCATTTTTCCTAATATTACCACACTCAACAAATTATATCAATTTTTCTTATTCCACTACAAAAAACGCTCGGGGCGTTTGAACTGGGACGGAGGGAGTACAAGAATTCCAAGAGTTGATTCTGATTCCAATACATCACAAGCATTTCCTGCCATTCTTCTCAGAGATGTTGTTCCATATTCTTCAGATTACATGGCATCTCTTGCCAAAGTAATTGCATCAGAAGAACCAACTACATATAAACAAGTTGTACAAGATGATCGATGGCTAGATGCCATGAATAAGGAACTAGCTGCACTGGAATTGAACAAGACTTGGTTTCTCACATAATTACCACCTGGAGTAAAGCCTATTGGATCTAAATGGGTGTACAAGATCAAGCACATGGCTGATGGGTCAGTAGAAAGATTCAAAGCTCGTTTGGTTGCCAAAGGATACAAGCAGATAGAGGGTAAGGATTATAAGCATACCTTTAGTCCTGTTGCGAAGTTTGCCACAGTCAGGATTGTTTTGGCAGTTGCAGCATCTAGAGAATGGCCACTACACCAACTTGACATCAACAATGCATTTCTCCATGGTTTTTTGGAGGAAGATGTGTATATGATGCCTCCTGAAGGTTATAATCTAGCAGAAAAAGGTCAAGTCTGCAAGTTGGTGAAAAGCTTATATGGTCTGAAACAAGCTAGTCGACAATGGAATAAAGAGCTCAGTAAATTCTTGGTAAATAAGCTGCAATTCACTCAATCCAGACAAGATTACTCTCTTTTCACAAAGCAGAATGGGGAGCTTTTTACTGTGGTATTAGTCTATGTTGATGATCTTCTAATAACAGGGAGTGATTCAGCATTCATAGAAAGTCTGAAAAAGGAACTTGACAAGGAATTCACCATCAAAGACTTGGGTCTCATGAGATACTTCCTTGGGCTAGAAGTTTCACAGACTTCTAAGGGTATTTTGTTGAATCAAAGAAAATATGTGGTTGATCTACTACAAGAGGCTGGTATGTCAGACTGCAATCCCTGTAAATTCCCTTTTCCCAGCAATTGCAAACTGGCACCTGATCAAGGAGAACTTCTTCTGGATCCTGAGAAGTATAGAAGAATAATTGGGAAGCTCTTGTATCTCAATCTCACCAGGCCTGACATTAGTTACAGTGTACAGCAACTAAGTCAGTTTCTGAGTGCCCCAAGGCAGCCACACTACCAGGCAGCTATGCATATCTTGAGATACATGAAGCATTCTGTTGATATGGGTTTATTCTATCCAGCACAGTCAAATCTGACTGTCCAAGCTTTTACTGATGCAGATTGGGGCAACTGTCCTTACAGTGGAAAGTCAATTACTGGTTTTTGTGTATTTCTTGGTCCATCATTGGTATCTTGGAAAACCAAGAAGCAGAAGACAGTGTCAAAGTCATCTGCAGAGAGTGAATACAGGGCAATGTCTGCCACTGCAAGTCATTGGAATGGTTGTTTGGATTGCTGTATGATCTACAGGTGAATGTCACTCTCCCTCTCACCCTGAACTGTGACAACAAAGCTGCACAACAGATTGCTGCAAATCCAGTCTTCCACGAGAGGACTAAGCACCTCAAGATTGACTGTCACTACATCAGAGATAAGATCTACGAAGGATTTATCCAGACTTCTCATGTTGCTTCTGCTCTTCAGTTGGCTGATATTTTTACAAAAGGACTCACTGAGAATCAGCACAACAGTTTTCTGTTCAAGTTGGGTATGGTTAACATTTCCCCAAATCCAACTTGAGGGGGGTATGTAGAGAGGAGCATAATAAGGCTCCTGCACCAGCAACCATTGAAGCCTAGCTCCTCCTTCTTGTAACAGAATTACAAGAACATTCTGTTACATTTGCCAGCTAGGATTAGGTGGTTACTTTTCTGTTATTGCTACAGCTATATAAGCATAATGTAACTGATTACAATCCATATAGAAAAATTGATTCTCCTAATTCTTCTCTTTCAATGTTCAATTTCTTTTACATTTCTTATAGCTAAATCAGGTTGGAAGCTTCACACTGAAGCTTTCTTCAGTATGTATGTAGTTTCTCCATCCGTCCGTGGCGGAATCAAGGGGGCTCAGCTCAGATCACTAGAGGTTACAATTTTAGATTCGCTATCGTATCCCTGCAGGCACCACACCGCAAAATTTTCTAGTTTGATCTGATTTGAATTAGTAATTATGGAGTATTAATTTAAGTGAACAAATATCAACGACCAAACTAAATTCATTGAGAGAGATTTAAGTCAGAATTACGAATTTTTATCAAGTGTAGTGCTATTGGAGATGGATAGGTAGCTAGACTTCCAAGTTGCGGTACGAAGTAGCGAAGACCGGTCGAACTCAGTGAGGATTTGAGGATTAATGTATATAGTACTCCATGTGAAAGCTTAATTAAACTACACATTGAAAAAGTCGATCGTACAACATGAGAGTCGTATCGTAATCGTACGTCTCGTACATCACTGATTACTCCACTTATCTTATCGCAACAGTATCATTTTTGCTCATTGTTCTCGCGTTCTCAATGGGGTTGCAGATTTCTTGGCTAACTTAGGTTACCGTCAATCTGTGTTTACCTCTTCTGCTGATGGTTTTCCCCATCATGTTTTTCTTGTCCTTCTTCGTAAGGACAATCTAGGGTGGAGTTCTCGTTTTCAACGAGAACCCCCTAGTTACTCTCTTTCCTTCTAAAAAAAAAAAAATCTTATCGCAACAGTGAAAAAAGAAAAAAAAAAAAGTGTGTGTATGTGGAAAGAATCTCTGAAGGTTGAATTAAAAATGTTAAATAAGATTAGGGACATGATTAATTATAATAAACTAAAATTCCGTTCGTTGAATGGACCCTCATATAATTACGTATTCTGGTCTTAATTCAATGTTAATTGTCAGCCTCCAATAATTTAAATTGACATTTATTCATTGATGTCAGAGCTATGTCTAAATTATTATTCCAAGTAATTCGACGACATAAACAAAACAATAAAGTTGTCACCAATAATTAGAGTGACACTACTACTCTACTGACGAAAGTGGAAAGAATTTCATGACAATTGATATAATCACTTCCCACATAATCTAGCAAATAATCTCGATCGATCGTAAACTTTATTGGGATTTTTGGTCCGATTTCGTGCATGTGGGTTGTTTCAGATCTTTGATTGCATGTAAACAATTTATTCCCAATCTCACAATTTTTAGTCAAAAAATTGAGTCGTAATTATGTCTTCTTGTAGAAAAAATTGTTTTAGATATGATGACAATACTACTTAAAATGTATAAAATACGACTAAACTTAATTCTTTGTTGAACTATTTTTGTGAATACCATACCCTCTTAATTATTTAGTTAGTGAACTATACAAGTAATCAATTTTTGTATCCTTTAATTTGATTCAGTAAATTAAAGTTTGCGTGTAGAAGAAATGTATATTAAGCAGAGAGATGAATAAGGTTAGTGAGCATGCATGTGATGCTTATGCAGAGGCTATTATAATAATTAAAAAGCATGCATGTAAAACTAATTAATTACATCCACTGTACTGACGTCGTCGTTTTGTTATGGATCGGAGTTTTAATTAGGTTTCAAAATCAAAGTACAAGAGACTGGAGTAAAAACGCGTCATTTGGAATTTTGGATATATATTGGGGACCATTTGGCAGTGTACGTACGTTGTTTCTGTAAAAAACCAGATTACAAAATATAATACTTTTTTATGTACTTAAAATAGTTTTTCCTTAATTATTTTGATTTTGTCTATCTATTTTTATCTGAAATTTTAAATTTTTTAACTAAAGAATACTTGATTAATTTCCAATTTGAGTTAATTTTTTTTTTTTGGAATAAAAACAGAAATTAGGGGGAAAAAAAACCACCCATCCCATCCCATTCCCTTTCTCTCTCCTCCGGTTTTCCTCCTCACCTAGTACCTGACCCACCCCTGCCTCATCGCCGGTCACACGATCAGCTCCATGGCCGACGACTGTCCAACCATCCATCAGCCATGCTTCCCGTGCATTCCCCATCCCCGCAAGTCCGCAACCTCAGCTTTTACAGGGAGACAATGTAGTCGCCGACTCGCCACTAAGCACCCCCGGGGGCGACGGAAATATGTTCAGCGTACGTTTGCCGGTGGCGGGAGATTCTGGCGATGGAGGGAGAGGAGAGAGGAAGGGTGGCCCGTGTTTTTTTTTTTATTAGTTATTTTGTTAAATCTATATTTGTAATTGTGATTTATATATGTGTAATAACAAAATCTAAATTAATATTTTCTAAAAGATTATGCAATATTTTTATTATTATTTAATTTTTAACTATAGTCAAATCTTATCCTAATTGTCAAAAACTGACAATTACCATAGAATCATCGTTAGTTTTAGGGTGCAATATATCGATGATTCTATGGTCATTACCGCTAGTGGTAATCACCATAAAAATATATTATTTTTAGTAAGGGTAAATATTTCAGTGTAATATTTTAATTACATTGAAATCTTTTATTTAGAATTAAAAATATATTTTTCTATTCTTTTTTTTTTAGGCTTTGTTTGGGATTATTTAGGGTTACTACTTTCCCTTAAAAAAATTAAGGTTTTCCCGTCAAAAAAAAAAAAATTAGGGTTTAACGCATGATTTTTGTACATGTATATATTAACGTGTTGTACCGACTACATTCTTCATCTATTTCATTTTTTTTTTGTGACGTATACATTGCGCTTTAACCATGGAAAACATTGAGGACATTGTTACGGCTATTGCTGATGAGAAATTTGACCTTGATATGGCTATTGCTGATGAAAAACGGGAGGACAATACCAAACATGGATTAAGTTTTACAATTTTTTATAATATAAATAGAAGATATTTTTATTTTTATAATAGTATAAGAAGATAACAAATCTTAATAAAATAATAGATTGTATTTTAAATTAATATTAGAAGATATCAAATCTAACTAAAATAATATATTTTTATGGTGATTACCACTAGTGGTAATGACCATAGAATTATCGGTAATATAATGGTCTTGAATGAAATCCTTGTCCTCGAGTATTAAGTGTATAATAATTACAATTCTTTTTCAATCACTACTATCATAGTACATGGCAAGTACGACCAAAATAAGGGCAATAATAATGTCATGTGTACGTATAGTATTACGTATATATGCATGGCAAGATCTGTCACTAGACTAATCATGTGAATGAATAATCATATAATATTTGCCCCTTAAATAGTGATGAAGAGTTATTATAAATGAACATGGACGGAAAAATAAAAATACTACTAGTACATGATAATGTGGTTGGTTTAATTTATACCGAGATGATCTGCAATTCATATCTGCCTTGCTGAAATGTCCCTTGTAATATTGACCTTAACTAAATTATTGTCCGACACATATATCAATTTCACCAACGCAATGCTTCTTGTACGTACGCAATCGGCCATTCCTAAAATGTCTCTCTAAATCTTAATATATATATATATATATATACACAGGCGGGTTCAGATGAGTCCGCCTGCTTAGATGAGTCCATGAGTCCTCATCTGAACCGTTAGATGCAGAAAAATGAAAGGCCACGATTTAGTGAAGAAACACGCGGCCAAATTGATTCAGGGGTTCCTAAACCTCGTCCTCATTTCTGCAAAACTGCAACTCGTCCCTTCCTCTCTCTCACTCTCTATTTTCTCTCACTTCAGCCCATCTCCCCTCCTGCTCTTTCCCTTTCTTCAATCTTCACCCTCAGTCTTCCAACTCCTCCTAATCTCAATTCACGATTCTACACTAAAAATGAATGAAATCATCGATTCATTTAGTATATTCGTCGCGACTATGCATTTGACGGATTCCTCATTAAAATCAGGTAATCTCGTGTTATTTTTATGTAATTTCTCTAGTTTAATTTTCGTTTTTACTAGTTATCGATCTAATTTAGGATGATCGAATCCCCAAATTCGCCTAATTTTTTAGAACAGGTGAGTTCATAGTTTTCTATTTCAATCAGTTTTTTTCGAAGCTTTAATTGAATTTTTTCGTCAATTTAGCCTAATAACCCTAGTTTTAATGATGATTCAGTCGAAAATTCTAATTCTAAATCGTATCAGATTCAATTATACTCCATTGATTTGTGTTTGTAGCATCATTTTTTTTCTGAATTCCCAAAATCGTTTGTTTTTCAATTTCTGTATGATTTTGATTTTGTAATGGAATTTACAATCACAGTGTATTGTATATTGAATCACACAACTCTTTTTTCGGTTTCGATTGTATAGTGGAATTTGCAATCACACTCAATTGAATACTGAATCAAACTAGTGTGTGATACATTTGTTATCGTGTGTGATTCAATTCTCATAGTGAAAGTGTGTGTGATTCAATTTATTATCGTGTGTGATTTAATGTGTTCGTGAGTGTGATTCAATTGGTTATCGTGTGATTCAATTTTGTCACTGTGTGATTCTATTAGTTTGTGTGTATGATTCTTTAGGTTATTGTGAGTGATTCTATTAGTTCGTGTGTGTGATTTAATAGGTTAGTGTGAGTGATTTTATTTGAAGTGCGTGTGATTCTTTCTTTTAGCACGTGTGATTGTATTTCTCGAGTGTGTATGATTTTATTGATTAGTAAGTGTGTTTAGTGTGTGCGATTCTATGTATTGGTTACTATGATTAAATTTGTTAGGGTGTGATTCTATTTGTAGGCGTGAGTGATTCAATTTCTAAGTGTGTGATTCTATAAGTTTGTGTGTGTGATTTCATGAGTTTATATATGATTCTATTTGATAGTGTGTGTGATTGTATTAGTTAGTGTGTGCGATTCATATGAAATCATCGATTCATATGTTAGTTAGTGTTATTGTTTGTTATTGTGTCATTCAATCTGTTTGTGTGCGATTTTATTTGAGATCGTATGTGATTCTATAAAATTAAGGGAGTTGTCGAGTCTATTGCTAATGGCGATTCTCCTTGACGGAGTTCTCTTTCAACTGTTGCAATACATCTCTCGGTGTGCTGCAGATGTCAAGAAGCCTTAGAGATCCATCCAACATTGACTGGATTTTTGATAGAGATTGTTGGTTAGAGGGAAGTTGGAGCGACTCATCAACACAAACATACAAATCTGTAAGACCTGTGAGTCTGTCGCTTACTGAGGCAGCTTGAGAAGAACTCAATCTTCACAATTGCTCATCGAATTGAGCAGTGACAGGGTGATGCTGATGGCAGACTGTTAGAACGAGCGTGGTAAGAAGCCATTGTTATTAGTTTTTTGTTGGAAGTCAAGGAAATATTTAGCTTGAATGCAAGTTTTAGATTGAGGACTTCTCTGTTTTGGCTGGTGCTATTTATACCAAAATAAGAGAAGACAACAAGAATCTGATATGAAGTCCAATAACATGATTTCTTGTTTAAAAAAGTATTTTGTTGTCAGTTTCCATGATCTGTGTTTTGGATGGTCTGCTCTCTCAATTTTCCCACATGCTGATAATTGTAATACTCGTTTATATGATAATTATATGCTGCAGTTGAGTCTCACCCAACAAGATTATAGGCTGCTTGAGGCTCGGTCTAGACGATACATTCATGTTTGTTCTATCTTACAACTGTTGTTTTTGTTCAGTAAATGCCTTGTCAACCTCGTTTTTAGAGTTTGCCTTGCTTACTATCTTGTACAGTTGTACTCCTATAGTCTACTAGCTCAATTGGCAGAGCGCCGTCTCATGGACGGAGGGTGTAGGTTCGATTCCTACGTAGACTAGATGCTTATATGGTCTAGAAAATCGGATAGTTGATTAACTCTTTTGCATTTGGCTATTGTGCTTAAGCAGTGGAGGTTACTTGAATTGCCAGAAAATAGCAGAAAAGCAAAAGAACATCAATATCATGTCGGACTTTCCCTCATCAGTTAACCCTAACCTTATAAGGATATTGCAGCATATAAAATTCAACAAGATTTCTTTTGATAGACCAGTCGTATTGTATTTCATAGCCGATATGGGACTCGAACCCATATCTTGTGCATTGCACAATGCTCTTCCAAAATTGAGCTAACCGGCTTTAGGACATTATCAAGCAAAATGATCATTTATGAACCTGTCCAACCCAGCCAAATATTGATTATAAGCAACTAGAGAACTGGCAATAACTTGCACATATTCCTAACCCACGACGATGAGGACAGGAAGATACCAGGTTGTGAAAATTTAAAAAAAAAAGGATTTTCTTTATGCTGGCAGAATACAACAATACAATTCTGAGAAAATTGAAACCTCCTAACTTCATAGCAAAAACTCAATTGAACATCAGATTATCAGGTTAGAGCTTACTGAGAAATGAAGATAATAAACAGCATGTTGAGAGATAGACGATGTGGATGAATTAAACAGGCTGCAAAGGACTAGTAACGACCCCTTCAAAATAACCTGCCAACGGAGGATCAAAACAACATGTTCATATTATAAAAGCCAGAACCACAATCTTGCTAGGATATGTGCTCCTCTCATATCAGCTTCTTCATGCTGAGTACATTTATGTTGATTGTGGAATTGATTAACACTCAAAACCTGCAAGGCTGCAACATTACGTTTTCAATACCACACAAACTTTAACATCTAGTGAAGGGCCTCCCTGGTTCCGTCAACAAGCGCATCCGAAAAGCCCTCGATCCTCACGTATCATGTTCATTTCAATCTGAAAATATGAGACATGCCAAACGGAATAGTCCAGTAGGTGCAAGATTACAAGCACAGAAGTGTACTCACCTAACTCTCCACAAATCCAGAAAACGCACGAAATGTTTTGCAGAGAACGCTGAATCAAACCTAGGTAATCACACTACAACATAAACACTGCTAATCGAACATTTTCGCAAATTCTCAAGCGAAACATTGAAAAAAGAATCACATGAGAACGCTAAACAAACGCGAAATTAAAATGAAAATCGTTTGAATAAAAGCAAATTAGAGTCGGATGCCTAAATCGATTGAATAAAATGCTAAATTACAAATTTTCAACAGTAGAACAAATTAATATATAGAATTCATACCTAAATCATGTTCCGACAGTGCCGGAGTATCCGAAGAATGCACGCCAGCAAAGATGAATAACGCAGCGCGCCTCGCCGTCGTCGCACTTCTCCGCGAGAAATCAACAAAATTAACAAATAATTAACGAAATTAACAAATAATTAGCAAAATCAGGCACTTCTCCGCGCGAAATCAACAAAATTAATCGGAAAGCGAAATCAGGCACATACATCTGCAACAAGCAAACCTAGACCTAAATTTCGATTTGAAAAAAAAACAATTAAATTGATAAAAACAAAAAATGCCAGAAACCTTTCGAATACACTAAATTGAGAATCTAATCAACAAAAATCAAACCTAAAAAGCATTAAAACACATAGAATCGAACAAATTACAGCTTGAGTAACACGAAAAATGCAGCAATAATTCTAAAAATTGGTAATTACCTTTAAAAAGCATAAGAATGTAGCAGATCGGGTACTTGAAGCGGCGGCGTGAAAAGCTATAACCGTGGAGAGCGGTGACGAAGTGGAGGAGATCGGCGGCGTGAAGAGAGAGAAAGAAGAAGCGTCGATGCAGAGGATTCAGGGGAGACGACTGGTGAGGAGAGAGAAAATGAAATGTAAAAATGAGGAGAGAGAGGGTGGAGTCCTAGTTTATATCTGCGAATTAAATGACTAGTTTACCCTTGAGTGCGGAGAGATATAAGGAACGTTAGATCTGATTAGATGAATGGTTAGGATGAGGACTCATGAACTCATCTAAGCCTAAAAGACTCATTTGAACCTAATTCTATATATATATATATATATATATATATATATATATATATATATATATATATATATATATATATATATATATATATATATATATATATATATATATATATATATATATATATATATATATATCATATATATCTTCTATATCTTTTAATAAAGCCGTGTCATAAAGCTGATGTGGCATGAGCTTGATAAACAATCGACATGTAAGCACCATGTCAGCAATCATTTAACACGTCAGTATACTCATTGGTAGATCAACCAAAATCAGTATACTCATTCGTAGATCAACCAAAAATGTGTCTATCAAGATTTGAACAATTGACCTCTCACTTACCTATTCATCACATAATCAGTGTGCTAACCATTACTTCATGCATATTTTTACAACTCATACTATAAAAAGGAACTAACCAGTCCAAATGAATATCGATGACGTCATAACCTACATTTAACAATTAAATAATCCGTCATCTAGCATAATTACGGAAAATTATGGTCGAAAATTTTGGCAAGAGATATTGACGAATTTATATTAGTTCCTAATATAAATCATCGAATCTTTTTTATTCTAAATAATATATCAAAGAATCTCATGATCGTAATAATTAAGGTAAAAGAAAGCTAGCCGAAATTTTGGCATAATATATGGCTGAATTTTTAAAAACAAAATAAAATCTTCTACTTCTTTCTTATGAAAAACGACAATTTTCATTATTCGGAAACTATAAAAAAAAAAAGAAAACGACATGTACACTGTATACATACCCTAAATAAATTTAATTCTGGATACTCAAGGTGGGTAACGGCGAGGTGGCATAGCCTAATGACGGCAAGGAGACCCTAGAGATTTCAGATGACACGGGTTCATAAGCCTAATGTAATACTACCTATTTTATGATTTTCATACCTTATCACTTATAATTTCCTTTCTATATTTCTTAAATGCGAACATTTACCAATCTAATAACTTTATTTTGCCCCTATGAATCAAATTAGTTTTTTGTTAAATAAAAAATAAAACTCACCTCAAAAGAAAAAGAAAATGTCACATATTCCTAAAATGAGGGAGTATATACATAGCACTATTAGAAATACTTCACATAAACATTTAAGAACTCCGTGCATGGCACGGGTTTATAAGCTAGTTATTATTTTTTTTTAAACGAAACTTTTTTTCGTGGGCATTGAAGAGGTCTGAAATCCTTCGAATTTTCTGAGAGTTTCTGGTGAATAAGGAATTAATTTATGATATAGAATTGTTGTTATATACCATATGTGAGTTTTTGGTAATCATGTACAAAATTCATGCATTAGTTAAGGAAATGTAGTATACCATACATAATCTAATGGTAATCATGAAAATAAGCTTATGGTAACCAGGCTGAAGATATCACATTTTCGTAATTATGGGAAGACAATATTGCGTAAGTTAAAAGGTCTAATATGACATTTTCTACATTTTGGTACATATAAGCACCAAATGATGACCTTTTAAATTTGAAATACTAAAACTAATAACTATAGGTCACTCTAATATAACTGGGTAACCGTTTAACTTATTCAAATGAATTTCTCAATACTAACAAAGTGACGAGCGTCGAAACGCATGAAATACTTCACAAAATGACGAACCAACACTCAAATCCAACAAGTATAGTCCTAGGGTATCTAATTTAATGTTCCGAGGACATTTGGCTTGTTTCAAAAAATTGATTAAAGATGACCAGAATCGCAGTACATAAACCACGGTTTTTCGATAAAAAGGCTCCGCAGCGAATACGATTCAAATTTTGGTAGTAGTCTCTAGATATGATATAATGAGGATTTGCAAAATATTAAAGTAAAAAACTAAGAGAAAATAAGGAAAACGGTCATAAATCCACACAAAGTGACACTACGTCAAAAACCGTTCTCTTACGTTTAATTTTCCATTATCATTTTCTCTGAAAAATACATTTAAGATCTGTTTTTAATGGAACCGTTCTCTTAAGCATAATAGAACATTTTCAGTTAAATACGTTCTCTTAGGGGGGGTTCTCGAAGCTCGTTTTTGACGTATTTTGACGAGCGTCGAAACGCATAAAATACTTCACAAAATGAGAAACCAACACTCAAATCCAACAAGTATAGTCCTAGGGTATCTAATTTAATGTTTGGAGGACATTTGGCATGTTTCCAAAAATTGATCAAATTTGACCAGAATCGCAGTACATAATCCACGGTTTTTCGATAAAAAGGCTCCGGAGCGAAAACGGCTCGAATTTTGGTGGTAGTTTCTACGTATGATAAAATGAGGATTAGAAGAATATAAGAGCCAAAAACCTAAGAGAAAGTTAGAAAAACAACCAAAACGGTCATTAATCCATAAAAAGTGACAAGCGTCGAAACGCATGAAATACTTCAGAAAATGAGGAACCAACACTCAAATCCAACAATTGTAGTCCTAGGGTATCTACATTAATGTTTGGAGGACATTTGGCGTTTTTCGAAAAATTGATCAAATTTGATCAGAATCACAAGACATAATCTACTTATTTTCGATAAAATGGCTCCAGAGCAAAAACGACTAAAATTTTGGTGCGAGTCTCTAAGTATGATATAATGAGGATTTGAAAAATATTAGAGTAAAAAACCTAAGAGAAGATAAGGAAAACGGTCAAAACGGTTAGAAATTCACACAAAGTCACGAGCGTCGAAACACATGAAATACTTCACAAAAGAGGAACCAATACTCAAATCCAACAAGTATAGTCATATGGTATCTAATTTAATGTTTGGAGGACATTTGGCTTGTTTCAAAAAATTGATCAAATTTGACCATAATCGAAGTACGTAATCCACGGTTTTTATATATATATTTGAATTTCTCTCACATATTTGAACCAAACGTAAAGAACCTAAAAAAACGGAGGGAGTACTTAATTTGGCCGGCCGATTTAGCTAAGTTTTGGCTTCTATAGGTCACATACGTCAGCCAAAAAGTTTAACCAATCTCACTTTTTTTTTTGTTACAAAGACGAAACAGCTACGATTAACAACCGTAAATTATCAAAATGATAGATCTCCAAAATGAGAGGAGGTCCCGGGATATCAGAAATCCCCATTTCAACATAATCCAAATTCTCTATCCATAGCCTTCAAAGCCGGTAGATTCTTCCTAAGAACCGGAGGCGAAGCGCTCGCTGCCCTCGCCATATGGTCTGCCACTTTTTTGTGACTCATGTTGACAGCCTCTACACTCACATAGAGTTTCATCCCGAACTCTCTGCATTTCAAATAAAAATTAGCTAATCTATCTAATACGATTTTTGCGGTCTACAATCCCATGAACAACCAGCTCATCACAATTGCAACAACAAAGAGTAGAATATTGTCGTTGCTGCATCTTCATTCAATGCAAGGCCAGAAAAACAGCTAGGCTTTCCGCAAGTATGACATCCGTCGATCACAAGAGTATACTCAGTGATCTCTGTATTCCACCGTCCATCACTATCCAAAATCCAAACAGCCAGCCCTACAGATTTCTCAAACTCAACAAACGAAACAGCAGTGAAAACCGAAGTTGTGGACCAAGGTGGGGGGAAAGCGGATTTTTAACTATAATAGGAGTGAAGGGTAACTTTTGAAGAACAAATTTCACTTTTTGTATATACTAAACAATTTATACCCCTACAATTTTTGTTCAAGGTTTCGTGCTAATACATGTCTCAAAATATAACCCATGTCTTTCATAAACATGGATACATATCATAATGATATAGTTCACGGTGTTACATACTAGTATAACATTTCTCCGGATTAGCCGATCTAAGTATCTAACTAACGGTAACCGATATAGCCACCAAATCTGTGCCAAATGGCAAGTTTGGATAAAATACCATGTCCACGTGTATCACCTCGCGCACGTAGGACTGAATGATGAGTAGTGCCGGACACTTGCAGTAAAGAAAAGGTACAGAAAACGCGGCTTCATAGTCAAGCTTTTGGTCAAATTCGGCATACATAAAATATTATTGTTAAAAAATTAATCTCAAGTAATATTATTGTTAAAAAATTCTAGTATAAATAAACACCAACTCCTGAGCTCAAAATCTAAGCATCACATTTCACATACAGTACACTTTCATACTACCAAAACATTATTTTAGCTTCTTACACAAGTTAAAGTCCGTGTAATATCTCTCCTCTTTAAATTGAGCTTTATTTCGATCTGGTGTGGTGAGTAGCAGGGAAAGTATATATGGTGAATCAGAAAGAATCATCATCAGCTTCGAGTTCTATGACGATGATGAAGATGGATTGTGGGAGGAATAATCAGGACCGTCTGATCCCAAAGAGAGGGAAAGTAAAGGCTGGGATTGTTTTGGCGGTGGCTCACACTTTGGTTGCTCTTTTCTCCGTTAATCACCACCGTCACATTCATACTACTGGATCATCCCACCACTAAATTAAACCATTTTTGGTTAATTACGTAATTAGTCTTAATTACGTGGATGGACCGCCGTTAGTGTGAGCATTTCTTTTTGTAATGATGAAGATTTTTCTAATTAATTTTGGTAGATTAATAAGGATAATATGTGTGGACTGTGGAGTCATGTTATGTGAGACATTTTTGTAGTGCAAATTAATGTACTATTGCTACGTTATACGGAGTAGACATCTTCCTTATGAAATTTAAATGGAGGCTTTAACATGAGGGTGCGTTATTAAAATGGAAGTACGAAACACAACTTTGGTGAGACAAATTCGATTTCTTGCATGGCAACATCAATTCAACACCTTCACAACTAGGGGATAGCAAAAAACTCGGTCTGGACTGGAAACCGGTCTCGGTCCGGACCGAGTTAAATTCGGTCCGGTCCTTGATCCACGTTTTTAAGGAAAATTCTATTTGGTCCACTCGATCCAAGGGACCGGACCGGACTTTGTCCAATTTTTTTTGAGTCTCGGTCTGGTCCGGTGCGGTCCGAAGCTCAGCCCTAAATTCACACTTATTAATCTGATAGAGTGGGTATCAATGTAAGGTTGTATAATAATAGTGAAACGGTTTTATAAGAGATGGTTTTATAGGAAATTAGCTTAAATTTTGAAAGCTCAACGAATATTTTGGGCTCGCTACCATTTGGGTTACAGAACCACTTGAATTCGGGTCGGTGATGAGTTAGTAAAATGGTGGGTTTGACATTCGAAGGCCCAACCAGATCCGTTAACTGGCCCAAATTATTATTCCACCAAAGTTCAGTACATGTGGTCTATGGGAGAGAGGCAGAAAGCCATGAACCATTTGAAACAATGAAACACTTACATCACACACGTTAAACATTTGAACTTTGTTATTAACAAATTTACGATTTGAATTATTGATATTGGTCTCATAATAAATTATTACGAATCGATCTCATATGAGAGTTCGAGACTTTGTATTACCTCACTTAGTCATTTGGACATGTATCAGATGTTAAGATGGAATAACAACAATTCTCTATGTAACACCACATTCCTTGTAAGTTGCAAGTAAAAGAAGGGGGGGGGGGGTGTGAGGGGACGGATCATGTATCTTCTTTGTTACACAAAATAGAACATGCAATTAATTTCAGAAATCGATCGAAAATTAACTCTTGTACCAAGTAAATAATGTCTTAATTTCTAAGAAATTGAAAACTGAAAACTAAAAACTAAAATCCATGTCAAGCAAGACATGTATAATGTATATACAATTTGTTTTGTAACTGCCTATTGAAGACACAAAAACGTGAGCAACAAGAAGACTATTACTACGGACACAGAACATAGTCATCAACAGTAACATACTTCTTTGCATTGAGACTCAAGTCATGGCAAGGTGAAGGCCCTGAAGGCGGAACTTGGCCTTTGGGCAGCTTACCCTCGAGTGTGTAGTAAACCTCGTTTCTCCGATAATCGAGTCGTCGTCGGCCACACTGAACCCTCGTAGTCATTCCCATCAACAAGATCACCAAAATGAAGACAAGACACTTGAAGATCACAAAGTTTTTTCTTGTTTGTAAAGACATAGTTTTGTGAGTTTGATATAATAGTGTACGGTTTAACAAGTCCATGGTTTGTTATTGTTATATATATACTACCTATATTTTCGTGTGAGAAACAAAGAGTATAGGCATCTTGGAAGCTGCTTTTATTAGACTTTTGCAAGAGGTTGAATTATGAAACTTTTTACTTAGATTTAACAACAGAGGAATGAGCATGTTGCTCTGTAGGATGGACTTTTGGTGTTTTGAGGGCTGACACTTCTTAATCTTACTTTTTATATCTTATACTATATATTAAAAGTTGTGTTAGAGGCAACGACCATATTCACCGGTTTCAGTTAGGCCATCTGCCATGACACGTGGCATGTCTATTTAATTTTCACTTAAAAAAATCATTACAAATGTCTTTTATGGTATAGAGTATAAATTGACATTTCATCAATGGCTATATATGAGTCACGTTTTCCATATCAAAAAATTCACAATATTTTTTTATTATAAAAAAATCAATATTTACTATTAATTGATTTTATCTTTACCTTATTATTTTATACTTTCCTTATTACTTATTTGAACCGGAATCACATCATCTATATTGAAAGTGAAAGTTTTATAAATGATAAAATTTATTGATAAAATAATTTGTTCACAAAGAAATAAAATCATAAAATTTATTTCGGGCGTAGCCCGGGTAGTAATAGCAGTAAGGATTGAAAAACATAATACGACCGCTATCGATTAGGTAAACTCGTAACTCGTAAGTCCTAAGTATACACTGTGTTTTCTTCATTGTGACTACAAAAAATCACGTGTTTGATCAGCCACATTGTAAACAAAGGCAAAGGTATTGAATTGCAGAGAGGTGCTGTCGTAATTACGATAAGGTCCTCGAAAAAGAATACTCCGTATTTAGGATTTATAGAGCAGCCTATATAGAAACAGGGAAATGCACCAAATAATTAAGTGTCGGTAAAAGAGGGGCTTTATAAGTCATGGTAAGTGTGCATTAATTTGTCAAAATTCACAACAATAGTCAATTGCTCAAGAACAAAGTGGAGAACTAATTATGATATAGAAAGACACATTTGTGTAGCTGCTTATTAATTATTAGTAGGGTGACTTTGGGAATTTAGCTAATCAGGCATGAACTTATTCTACACACAATCTCAATTCTCAAGCATCATTCCCTAAAGTTGATTTTTATGTTTATAGGTTATGATGACATAATGTATGTGGAAAATCGGGTTGATTCGGCGGCTAAGGACGACTTAAAGTCAATCCACGTAAGTGTTAATTAAGATATTCGATTAAGATCGAATATAATATTTATGAATGCTTACATTTTCAACTAGTTTCATAAAAGCTAGTAGTAAACTCCCTAAAATTCTAAAACATTTTCCAATCCTTATACAAAATGGTCAAAATCCGAGTGAGGTACCTCTTGCGTGTAGGACAAGAACAAAGTATAGTAATAGAAGTGGCTCAACTAGATCGAACTGAAGGTTTTCAAGTACCAATTCTTGAATTGTCCCTGCCAAAGATGAGGGTTGTTGCCCAGTTAACAGCTACGTAGAACCTGTTTCGCCAACTCAGAACACGTGTCAGGTACGCTGACCGCCAGATCAGAAAGCTCAAGAACCCAGCCATGGATACGCCATTTGCATCCTGTTAGAGTGAGACATCATTAGTCATAAGCACGATCGGGTTTTGGGTGAGACGGTCTTAATGTAAAACACAGACACAATTAATTACATGATGGTATTTAAGGCTTTTGGAACCGACACTTGGCTGAAAAAATCAATTTCTTTTTAAAACCGTCTCATCCAAGTTTTCTTTTGCTACAGAGAAAATAGAAAGACCTAAATGCAGGATGCTGGTAATGTTGAAAATACCTTGGACTCGCGGAGATCAACTAGCGCCTTGTAGCTTCCTACTGAAGCCATGCTACCGGCATGCTTGTAAACAAAAGGCTCCCCCAAAGGAATGCCTTTGGCACAGTAAGCCTTTTCACCTTCCTGCTTACCAAGGTTGTTTAATAGCTCAACTAAGTACTTGCCTTCTCTTTCAGCCACCTTTTTCGACATCAAAATCATGCTTAAACATCAGTTGATCAGTGTAAGACTATTGACTCTCGGATATGGGTATGACACTTGGACGATTCTTTATGCAAAAACAAGTAATTATCATAAGATAGCTGTGTCTGACACTTAGACACACGCCCGTGTCAGATCCTTCAAGCCGGGTCTGAATAACATAGATTAACTAAGGTCGAAAATACTGTTTCTCAGTTCAGTTTACCTGAGCCAGGGCAGGGAGCACCTTCTTTCCAGTGTGCTCCATAAATCCAGCGCAATCACCAAGCGCGAATACATCTTGTGCAGAAGGAACCCGCAACCATTGATCTATTCCTAGCCTGAATCATTCAGATTAACACAATTATTAGCTGGTCACTTATCAGATGTTTCTGAGTCATAAACTGCAGAAAAACAAACATCAGGTATGTATGTCAACCTTCCTCCAGGGCACTTCGGAAGACTCAGAGATTTCACAAATTCCGAGGGACCAACACCTGTAGACCACACCAAAATGCCATAGGGTACTTCAGTTCCATCAGTGAGGACAATCTTGTCTTTCTCAACCTCTTTCACAATCCCACGTAGAAGTTGCACACCCGACTGTTACAATATCTCGAATTAGATACTGAAATGAAGTCCAAGACGAAAACATCAGGAAATGATAAAGAAGTAGATTGTGACTTGCCTTGGTTAAGTGATTTGCTGCATACTCCCTCAGCCCCATATCGAAAGATGACAGTATTTCATTGGCCTGCTCAGATCAGGAAATTAGGGTGTGATCAGTGAGATGGCAGGCGTGTTGAACAAGCATGCTGACAAGGAACAAAAATTATAAACTGCTTATATGTAAACCATACCTCAATAAGTGTGACCTGAATGTGATCTTTGACATGAGCATACCGCTGACTAACATCAGTTTTTATGAAGTCACTTAGTTCTCCACTGAATTCTACCCCGGTTGGGCCTCCTCCAACAATGACACAATGTAACAAGCGCTTCCTTTCATCATCGGAAATGCCTACAGTCATTACAAAGGAATGCTCTCAGAAATACTGGCATGAATCTCTGAAAGATCAAGTAAGACAATAATAATTCTGAATCAGTGGACTATTGCAGAAGTCTGCAGCTTCCTGCCGTATGTGTAGGGAGTAACGCGTACAAAACTAAGAAAGATCGAGTGACAAGGTTCTAGTAAGACTATCAGGAATCTCAGTATGTAAACTGATTACAGACGGTCTTCCCTTATTAATCATGATACTTGCTAGGCTTGACCAAAACACCAAAGTGAGCAGATACAACATGTGACAGTTCTCGAAAACACTAGCAGGATGATGCTATAATCTCAGTAAACAGACGGTTTTTACTCATTAATCATAGTAGTATGCATAGAAAACGAATATAGTTGCTGCTAGGCTTGACAAAAACCTCAAAGTGAGCAGAAATTATTAACCTGGACTTTCGGAGAGCATGAGATTTGAGAGAAGATTCTTTCTAATCTCTTGAGCATGATTTACTTCACGAAGAAAGGTTGCGTGTTCCTTCACCCCCTTGATATTAAACGTTAAGGGTTCAGCTCCAACTGCTATTACAAGCTTGTCATATGCAACCTTAAACTGATGTTTCTTGATGGATTGGCCAACATTCTCAACTGTTTCACAGTACACCTGATTGCAGGTAAAATAATTATAGTTCAATCATATGGCTATACAGTTAAATAACCATTGGCCAATATTCCCAACAGTCACTTATACTTCTAGGAAACACTTGTACAGAAGACGCTTGCTTACTCGAGAAGGATATGAATGGAAGACGATACAGAAATATATAGAACCATAAGATCAACATTTTGTGGCAAAGTTGAACAACAAATGATAAGGACTTACTTCATGTTTAGAAGTGTTGATGCCAGTGCAGGAAGCCAAATAGAAGTAACAGTTTGGATCTTTTGCAAGAGCTGTCTGTATTTGACCTACTGGCTCGGCTACTGACCGGAACTCCAGGGTCCCGACACAGGTTGAGGCAAGCAAAGGAGTGAACACCATGTGATTCCTAGGTGATATACAGACAATGTCATATATCTTGGTGTCGAGTCCTTTCATGAAACGGCATGCAGCCCAACCAGTGCCAAGGACTACAACTCTTGGCTTTTCATTAGGCTTTGTTGCATCTAGTCCAGGATATTTCATGCTCTGATGCTCTGAAACAGACTTTTCGACAGCCTGCTCTAACACAGGAGACTGACAAGGCAAAGTAACCTGAAAACTCCTGCTTTGGAAGCTTGGGAGATCCACCTTCCTAATGCCGGATATATATGCAGTTTCACAGTTGGTCAGTGCATTTCCAAGTGAAGGTGATTGGCTACTGCAAAACAATGCCCTCTCAGATATTAACTCTTTCTCATTTGCGTGACCACCAAATGACCCTCCAGACCTTCTTAAGCCTGTCCTGGCAATCCTTGCCAACGCCATTTCAGATTATCGACTTCTAGTGTATAGCCCTCAGATACCAGAGAGTTCAAGGAAACCAATCTATCTTGTGTTGCAACCTAATCTAATTTGTGCTGCAAAAGACAGATTCAATAATAAGATATGTAAGCATACGACATGCTATGAGTCGATATTTGAGCAACAAATGGCCAACTAGACTAGGTTGCAGTTAACTTATTCTTAAAGTTTCACAAAGGTCATGGTAGCTTCAATACAAATTCTGCCATCACAACAGATAATGTAACAAGTTTGCACTCATAAAAAAGACAACCTAGGAAACTCAACAATGTCTATCAGAAACTACATGATCCTACTAAAAAACATGTCTATCAGAAATTATTATATGACTTGCAAGCAGAACTAAAGACTGAAGGTTAATCCTGCCCAATCAGACGATGATTAAACAGCATCAAATTATGTCGTTTCTTCTCAGCGCGAAACACTAGCTACTACTGATTCATACACACTCAATTCTACAAGATGAACTAATGCTACTACCTCTAAATAGGAGGACAACACTAAAGAACTAAACTTTAACCCTAAACATGATAAATTTTCAGCATTTCAGAATACGTACGCTTGAAGCATAAACAATCCAAGCTCCGAAAGGGCGAAACAAGACAAATGACCCATATCAGACAATCAATTTCACTGATTTATCTTACAGTTCAAACAATTACAGCAAACTTAGTAAATATTCAGAAGTAGAGATCCTAACAAAGAAATTCAAAGACTTACATTATCAGACAAAAATTACGTAGTTAAGAACAATCTATGATCTAACCAATATCACAATTCGCAATCTTGTTGCACAATTTGCATCCCATGTATACTAAACTAAACTATAGCCATCAACATAATGACATACGTGGTACGACACGTTTAATGTACGCAATCTTACCCACGACAAATACCACCATAAAACGATTTCTCCAAAGATCAGATGTACGCAAACCTTACCCTAACTACAGACTTATAATAAACAAACCCACAACATAAAGTGAAGCAAAAACCATACAAAACATATATAGAAACAAAATTATACAAACAAATAGCAAAATGCAATAAGAAAATGAAGAACATTACAAAGTTTTTTTTACCGGGGGAGATCTTTGGCGGCTGAAGAACAAGAAAGAATGTAGATTTTAATTTTAACTCCAAGAAAATTGGATTTGGTACACTTAAATTTACTTAGTACTACATATAACACACAAAACCCATGTGGCCATGTACAGTAAATTTCTTAAAAATCAAGGGTGTGGTAAAATATCTTACAGTAATTTCCAGAATATAAAAAATATATGGGTGTTTAGAAATGGAAATATAAGATTTGTAAAATTTGGAAGGAAATTTTACTGAGGGTAAATATGGCGGCTTGGGGAGCACGAAAACCTTCCGAGTAAATATGTACTTTTTTTAACTGTTATGCTCCGTGTTCTGTGGATTGAATATTTTTTTTTTTTTTTCATTTTCAATTTTCTTTTCTTTTTTTCATTTCCACTTTTCTTTTCTTTTCCAAATTTTTGATAAGGCACGATCTCAAAAGGGAAAAAAAAAAGGGGAGAGTACAAGAACACGAGTAAAAATTAAGAAATCGGATAATGATACCATTTACCATGGAGAAAGTAAAATAAAAAACGCTGTAGCCAGGGGTTGAACCTGGAATCTCAGAATGAAGAAGATTTGCCAATGTGCTACTACAGCTTCGTTGTCAAGTTATAGGAAAATAAAGTAATTAAGTCGTTTACCATAGAGAAAGTTATAAAAAAAAAAAAAAATGAAGCTTTGCTGTAGCCAGGATTTGAACCTGGAATCTCAAATTCAATACGAAGAAGATTTGCCAATGTGCTACTACAGCTTTGTTGTTTAATTATAGGAAAGACATATATTTAATTGCTTTTGTGTTTCACAGAGTTGCTTGTGAATATGATGATGGCAGCAACTGTTTGTAACAAAATTAAATTCTACATACGATCGATAACAATATTTTTCAATCGATACGAAAATCGTAAACGAATAATAATCTCTATACTAATACTCCCTCCTACCCAAAATGATTTTCCTCTTTCAAAAACTGTTTTTGAGTAGTCATGTTTGGAGCTACTTTTAAACCAAATGAATGGTTCACTTGTTGAAAAAATTAGTACATATTCTGTCCTGCAGTGTATTCTACCAAACCCATTTGAGTTTAAGGTAAACGGGTATTTTATTTGCTCTAGAAGTAGTTCCAAAGATGACTACTCAAAAACAGTTTTCGAAAAGGGAAAATCATAGTGTGTAGGAGGAAGTATGTATTAAGCTCAAGTCACAAGATTACGTACATTGGGTAACAATAATATATATACAAATTCTACTTGATACTGTTGTGATTAGTTACATCCCATGCAACTAACACCGGACCATCGAAAAATACATCATGCAAATTATTAACGTCAGAAATTACAAATGTACTAATTTATGAGATAAAGAACACCAAAGAATTCAGTTAAATTCTTTCATTATTTACTGATCAAGGTGTTAGTGTATGTTGAAAGTTGCCTTAAGTAGCTGCCGCCATTGCTTCATGGCCATGATTGAAGACCTTGTTCAAAATCATGGCTAGTCGAATACCGCCTTGTGCTATACGTTTCATCACAAATGGTAGCCTTGAATTGAAATACTCGTCTGTGAAGAAAATTTACAGCCACTCTTTGTTAATTAGTCAGTACATACCAGTTATAATTTGTTTTCGACTTATGTCAAACCCCCGTTTACGAGAGACATTAGATATAATACAATCGCAAAGACTCACCCGAAAGCGTGACGCCAGGCTCCACGTCTTTGTAACCCCATTTGCAAGCTATGTTAATGCTCTCTGTTGCGTACCTGTTATAAACATGACGACTTACATTAGACGACTCTAAATCATTATTCCCCGATACTAAAATTTTAATGTTGTTGAATTGGAGGGTATATGTGACGGGAACGAGTTTGATAATTAGTTGTTAATACTTGTTAAGAGTTCCAAGAAATAAAAACCGTACTTGGTTACACAAGCATGAAGACTTGCGCAATCTGTCCAGGATGAGACATCATCAGACCAAATACCCTGTGTAAAATTGCATAGATACATGATCAATTCAATTGCGCACAATTTGTATAACAATAACACTATTTGGTAATAGTGTATGGATTACGTAGTTTGTATGTATTGAAACTTACATTAGTGAAGTTTCCTTCAATGTCTTGTTGAAGAAGCTCCATGTCTTTGTCATAGTAATCCTTCATAGCAGTGAGAATTATTTCTCTGTCCCATACCTAGCGTAAAAGCGTAAGAAACCAAAATTAGAAATTGCAATATTGATCGAATTCTTCCATAATACTCTACTAAGATTATGGTTCATTACATGATGAAGATTGGATTTGTGCCTGAACCAACGTAACTCAATACTGTTTCCACCTTCGTCAGTTGTGTGTGCGCAATGCATTGGCTGTGAGAACGAACAATAAAGTAAGTCGTGACACTACTACAGTAATGAGACTGTCTCATGCAAGACGAGTTGTAAGAATAATAGATTACGAAGTTTTAAGTAGGTCAGTAGCGTATGAAAACAGGATCATCAACCTGATGAATGTCTCCCATGAAGTGTGACAAAAATAGCAAGGCCTCAGTCAAATTATCTGCAAAAATTTGTAAACAAACAATAAAAAAGCGCGCAATGTACTGTATTAACAAACATCACTCGATAGTCTTACTACACACGTTTTTATCGAGTTCTTTACATTTTGTTTGCATATGCGACATAAAATTCAGACACGTATTAATTTAGAAGAGATCTTACAGCGCCGGTCAGAAGTCCCATCGCGGTAATGCTGAAGCTGAGAAGTGTAATTCTGAATGGCACCAGCAACACACATATCCTTAACGCCGTGAGTATCATGACAATCACCTATATTATTATTAACGGACCATTACGACATCGATCAATACGAGAAAATACCTTATGAATGATTAGGCATAATTAAGGAAAAATAATTCACTCACGGTTGTAATCAAATGAGCAAGAATTATCAGGGGTGTCGATGAAATGAAGCGGACTCGACCACCGGTATTTGTACCAGTGCCTCACTTGGTCCGGCCAGACACATAATGCCGATAAGTTACCGTCTAAGTGATCCGGTAGAAGATTTTTCACTGCATGTAACGCTTCGGGTTCTAACAGGTTCTGTTCCAAACACAATCAAGCAAAGGAACGTACGCATTTTAAGAATTTCGAAAATCTTAGATACATAATTCGGAAGTACGTGCTCTCGCGATCATGTGTGCATAACGCTAACTACATTACCACATTTGCAAGCAAACTGTATGTTAAGGAGATGGTCTATTTTTTTCAGTTAAGTTTGTCCCAAATATAATTAATCATACAAGTGGAGTATTGGTGTGGACATAAGTATGAAAAATGTTGACTTTAAAGTAAGCTTTCCCAAATTTATGTGTGTGACATTATGGGTCAGGGTCACACACATGACACACCCATCATCTAGACAAAATTTATCGTACCAAGGATGTCCTGAGTCGTGGGTCGTAACTTAGTTATATCATCAAGTTCTGAGGCTCAAGTTCGAATCTTTCATCCTCGTAAATCCTAACTATCACGGCCTTGTTATAGAAATGAAACCCGAAAATAGCCAAGACATGATGATCTATAGCAATTGTCTAACAGAGTTCAGCAAAGTTCAGAAACGTTAAACCTAACATTAAAGAAAAACGCGACTAAGCTAAGGGAGCGAACCTGAGCGATGCTGCAGGTCATCATATGACCCTCTTTGCTCCATGCTTGTACACCAGCAGCTAAGATCAAGCAATAGACAACACAAGAAACGAGCCAGGGCAGTCGCGCCATTGCACTGATCTAATTATTTACTTCGACAAATATTACCTATATAGAAGATGAATTAAGATAGCACTGATGAATGAGTTTTATGTTGTGTGTCATCAAATATAGCATGTAGATAGGTAGACTTCAATCATATATAAGACTTTCCACAGGGAGGAATTCATTGAGTGCAAGTCTCACATATCTTCAACCCATTTTGAGTAATCATGAAGTTGTCATGTTTTACAAGCAATACTAATATGTAATAATTCACCATCTTCTCATCCGTTACACTAGAATCTTTTACTTATTATGGGTGTCTTTTAATTAAAGCATACAATGGGCTTCACTTATCACATGAGTTGATTAACTAAAAACCTAATTAAGAGTAGCTTAATAACTAAGGCTGGTGATCTGAGGAAGGTTCTCATACAAGATCAATTGAATGCACCTTTGATCTGAGGCTGGTGATCTTTGATTCCTGCACATTGTTGCGGACATTACTCACCAGAAAACAGATATGCTGCTGTGGCTTGTGCAAGAAGCCAGGTAACTTGAAAACTTATGATAGCTTAAGATATAATGTACATAAGCCTATGACATACAGGCAATATTTTAGATGGAAGAAGCATTATCTGAATGAAGCTCAATTGATTTACACATTTCTATATCTATGAAATGGCTCCCCTATTGTATATTCAGGTGTTACTAAACCATTTTGACCTGAAGGGGTTGAATTCGACCGGCGTTTATTCTATACATCAATGGTGAGCGAACCTTATGAGTATTTGTCAAAAGGCACATCTCATGCATAACTTGTTCTTTGCGCTCCTTTCCTTGCATCTGAGATCAGCCCACAGGAATCAAAAATCCGGTTGAGAGTAGCAGCCAATCGAATTCCTCCTTGAGCTAGCCTTTTCTCTACTATGGGCAGCCTCGTGAGGAAGTAGTCATCTATTGCACAACATGCAGAAAACAAGAATCCAATTATAGAAAAACACAAACTGTCCATATTTCTCTATGATCTACATCATCCGAAGCAAATGTGAATAGATTTTAACTGAGGCGCAGTAAAAAAGAGGTTCTAAACCGATATGTAATACGATACCACCAAGAACATCCCAAAAGCTTGCTCAAATGGTGGAAGAGCCTAACCCTAGATAACTCAACTTTAAGTTTCCCCATAAGACCGATGTGGGACAATGGACACTTGCCTGTGCATGATGTTATTATCTTGCCTAAGGCAGTCAAAACTTCTACTGCAACAGAAAAATATACCATGATTTAGACATGTTTTTGCAACACTCACCTTTTAGTACACTTCCGGGTGTGGCATTTCTGTATGCATATTGGCAAGCCAGCTTAACGCTCTCAGAGGCGTACCTGCAAAAGCACATTGCAATAATGACTCATTCCGCTGTTCGTCCCCATGAAAGACTGGATTTCTACATCCTCCATCTCTATCAACCGGTTTTTGTGGTTTCACTTCACTTTTGCTCTTGATTAACATGGAAGGAAACATGAGAAAATAAGAACAGTGGATTTTAACTTCGATAAATTTCCAATATCTTATTATGTCATGATCCGAAATTCATGTGCCTTTCAATTTTTACCAAACACCATTCGGAATTTCTTTCCTCTTGTCTTCCAGGATAGGTTTAGCCAAGACAGAAGCATTTTGGAACTACAGCTTTGTTGTTGTAGTTGTGTCCTTCATAATTAATAAATACCGTTCATTCTCATGGTGAGCTAGAACTCCTACAACTCTACAACTATTATTGGTTTTAATAGATAGACTACAGGAGGCACCAACTCGAAATCCCAGAAGCCAAAGGGCAAGTTACAAGAGTCCAGACTTGGCAACTTACGGATTAGGACAAACTGTGCGGTTTGATTCACATTCCTCCCATGACTGAACATAATTCGACCAGTTCTCCTGTTCAGAATGAAAAAATAAATAGTTGCAAAATCTATTGAGCGTGCTTATGCAAATCTATACAAAAGTTCAACAACAAGAATTACCACAATGCCTAAAAGGCTCGCACCTATGGTGAGGTATAGATGGGGGGCGGGGTTCAGATGCACATAACCTTACTCCTGTGTTTAAAATACAAAGGGGTTGTTTCGGAATGACCCAAAATGAAAATTAATCAAGAACTGCAAAAGAGTAATGAAGTAGATATCACGGCAGGAATTTACTGATACTAAAATGGAATGGGGAAAAGTCCATGATTTTTTGGCATCTGGTAGATAGATTCTTTCTTTAGCTTACAATAAGGGAAGCCACACCAGTCAGCTCAACTCTAGTAACCCCACCCTACCCCTCAGATGAGAGTATCCTGTTATATGTAGAGATTGTAGACGGGTCAACATTCAGTAATACCAAGGAAAAACCATGTAACAGCAACAATATCATCACCCCAGTGCCGTAAAGGCTCCCGCCTAGGGCGAGGTAGTGGGGGAGGGGGGGGGGGGGTCAGATGTACACAAGCCTTACACCTGTGTCGAAGACATAGAGAGGCTGCTTATGGATGACCCATAATGAAAAAGCATTTTGAAAGGCAGCGACCGACTGCTACCAAAAAAAACCATATCTCTGCATTAATGTAAAATGGATCAAAATCTTAAGAAAACTCACTTCAATCTTTTCGTGGCCAGATATCAAGGATCGAAACAGGTTTCTCATGCAATGGTTAAGGGTAAGATTGAAATTCATAAATCCTGCTCTATTTACCATAAAGAAATGTAGAAGTACAAACTGGTTTTCTTTTAACCCTTTAATTTCTTTAGTTCCATAAATTCTTGATGTCGAAAGCAACGGCCACAGAAACTAGCATTTCTGAGACAAAGATTATGAAGAGATGACTCGTACAAATAAGCTGCCGAAAGCTGAAAGGAAGGGCAGTGATATTTTAATCTGATGGAAAAGAAGAATGAGAATACATGTTGGAGTCTGCTGTCTGAAATGGTGACCCTGACCAATTCCCCAAAAAATACGTAAACAAAGAAGACATTTCAGCAATGAGCATTAATTTCAACCAGTCAGTGAAATGAAAATAATCGACTGATCATGAGGTTTGATCATGAGGAGTCTAGTCTTATTGTCACGACTCTGTATGAGAAATTTGACCTATATTATGGTCATGATTTTCTAATGGGAACATTATGTTTAGTAACTTTACTAGAGCAAGTAGGCTGAACAAGTTACGCATATTCTGAGGAACACCAAAGAACCTAGCACCCACGCATATAAGCTTGGGAAAGGAACGACAATCCTACCGTAATGTTTTTCTGCATAGCTTCTATCATGGTGTTAAGATCTGAATCATAGAATCTCTTCATGGCAGTGTCAATAATTTCTGTATCCCACACCTGTAAGCAACACAAGCAATTTTATAAGCTAAGCACATGCACGAAATGGAAAGAGATACCAGATCAAGATAGTTGGAGGGAAAAAGATATAGGAGTTCACTATGAGAAGGTAACATTGCATTTCATCAACTTTGTTTATTACAATGTCTCAAAGTGCCTCAAGTCTACGATTCAGAGTGCAGCATTCGAGATTCACATCAATCGATCATGAGTCGCTATAAAGTTTTTTTTTTTTTTTTGAGAAGGAAAACATAATATGGTGCAAATGAGTCTTCTGCTCATAAAACAGAAATGCGATTCTATTCCCACCTACATTTTACTAAAATCTATATAGATTTATCTAAATTCTAAGTTCCTAACCAAGAGCACGTAGATTTTTCCATTAGCAAACCATTTATTAGCAAAATCTTTATTAGCAAACCATTTAAAATGCTTTCACCCATTAAGTTCTTCATTAGACCAAAAATAAAAAAATCTTAGTATCATTTTTCTTACAGAAAGTTGAGAGCGAGAAAACATACATGGTGCAAATTGGCCTTCCTGCCGTACCAATGGAGATGGATTCTGTTCCCACCAAGATCTCCCAGGAAGCCAACATGTAGAGGCTGCAGACAGGTTTAATTCCATTCACTTTCAGCGGTCACTTTAAAGATATAAATATGGTTTACCAAAAGATTAGCCAGGCTGTTTTTTATTTCATTTTTTAACTTGACCTCAAGTGAAGTGATGAGCCATTCGACATTCACAAGCCAAACTGAAGACTCAATGCAATCAGTACAACAAATACTCTGTATTTATAAGTCTTTACTGTGATGAGCTTTAGTCCAGCTGACAGTTACTGAAGCAAAATTACAGTACCAGGTGCGCTGTGTGCCTTACAAAACTTAAATCAACAACAAGGAAGACTAAACTAACCTGATGAACATCACCAACAAAATGTGACAAAAACATGAGAGCCTCAGTCAAATTATCTGTACACAAAATTTCATGAGATTCCATTGTTTAAGACAGAAAATTGAAAGGGTAAATGGTGATCTATACATCTAGTTTCGGAAGCGGGGTTATGACAAGCTGACATTAGCTGGTGCGTATAATTGTAAATTGCTCCAGTCACACATCTATTCTCACGTCCCACAGAATCATGGCAGTCTCCTGTACGATGCAATTTAGATTTGTAAGGGTTCGTCATAATAGGTACTAAAATCAGGTTCACAAACATAACTTCACATATAATTTAAGACTAAAACAACTCGATCAGTAAACATGCAGTCAAAATTTATCTACACAGTCCCAAAGATTGGTTATGAGAGATTTCAAATTTAAAGTCAGTTGCTTTAAAAGTAGGAAATATCATATCGTAACATATTTATTCTTTTGTAAGGTAGTACTCAGTATTATAGACTTATAGCAATGAGCATAAAGGTCACGATGAGATTGAGCGATCGACTTACTGGAGTAGTCATAATTGCACCTAAAATCTGGAGTATCAACAAAATGCAAGGCACGGCTCCAGTAATAATGGGAACGAATTGCAAACAAATCAGCCCAAGAGCAGACAGCTGCTAATTCCCCTTCAGCAGACTCGGGGAGCAATTCTTTAACAGCAGCAGAGGCTTCTTTTGAAAGATATCTCTGAAATTTGGCCAAGATATATGATAAATCTACATAAATGATCTTTTAATTTTTAGCATGTTGCATGAAAAGCACAATTTCTGTGCTATGAAGTGACTTTTTTCGAGGTGCAGACACACTGGTAAGCGAGTTGCTCAAGAAAACCTAGGCCGGGGCTGGAGGAAGGGGATCAGAGACATTGTGAAGTTAAAAGTTTAAAATTGTGAGAAATCAGTCTCCAGTAAGAAAAGACTGATACAGGGAAAATAGAAATCGAGAAGAATAGAAAACGAAACAATTCCCAATGGCAGTGTATCAAGAGTTCAGACCACCACTAACTTATCAATAGTATAGAAGTGCATGACCAAAGCCACAGATACGGGGTGGGGGGGGGGACTGTTATTGCGAGGCTCCACTGCATCTTAATTCCTAAACAAGAACAACATTCTTGAATCCCGATGAAAGCGAGATCATTTTGTCAACAACCTATCCCTTTAATTAGAAATGTAGCAAAGTCCAAAACAGCTAATATGGCTCTACTGTTCTTGAGGTTATTTGCAAATTCAAACACTAGTGCCTCTCATTTTAACATACACCATAGACACTCTCAATCTTTTGTTTGGAATTGGAACACCCAAACATCTCGACAATCAAGTCTCAATCTTTCCTCCTCCCTTGTCGTGGCGCTTACAGAACTTACCAGCATCAAAGATGCACCAATGATCATCCTAAATTAAAGCGCCCCGTTCGACCAATACAATTAAACATTCAACAAATTTAAAGAGTCCTGCTTAAGAAACTTACTATGCAGAAAAACAATCAATATAACAATTGCAAGCATGCCCCATATTATCATACCAAATCCATCCAAATCGAGAAACTTCAAACATACTTTTCCCAAAGGCAGCATTGAACCAAATCACCCAAAAACCTTGCAAAATTACACAAAATGAATGAAACTTCAATCAAAAGGCATAAAGTTTGAATCTTTACCTCAGCAATTTTACAAGTAGCATAATGCCCATGTTGTCCCCAACCAGCTATCCCACTAAACAACTGAAGTAACACAACCCCCACTACACAAATTCGTAAATTCCCCGAAAAACCCATGTCTTTGATCACCTGAATTTAAAGAAATTAACACAAAATATCATATAAATTGACCAAAAGGGTTTTCAAAAAAGTATCAAAATTGACAAGAATAACAAATTCTCACCTTTTCTTGTGATTATATGTGGGGATAATGTAAGCAGAAGAAGTCCTGATAACACCAAACTTCATGAAGTTGACAGGAAAAGTTATTAATGAAATTAGTAATAAAAAATTATGGAGGAAGTCAAAGTTTGATGCAACATAGACCAATCATGAACTGACAGCATAATGCTAATATGTTGATTGATGAATGTCAATTTTTTGGGTTTTAGTTTAATGTTGCTGATGAGGAAGCTTGAAGAATAAGTTTTCATGCGAATATTAGTTTGGATAAATGGAATCAAAGTTTTAATCTTTCTCTAATGCAGAGCACAAGTGAAGGAGAAAGAGTTTTACTTTGACGAGTCACCTCAGCCTTTCTTCTACACTGAATCAGTGATGACTGTGACTGGTGAGGTGACCGAGTGTTTCGAGTTTGAACTCGATCGTGACTCGTGACTCAGGACTCAGGAGGAATTTTCTAACTCACTCCCCTTTTGGGATCCGAGACACATCAATAGTTTTATCTGCTTTTAGTAATCTGCAAAAGAAATGTCTTCAAATTGGCAACAAAAATGGGCAATTTAGCTCGTAAATTTTAACAAAGACTAGTGACAATTTTGATCACTAATTTTTTTAGTAATGTGCAATAAACTTATTTTCCAATTCCACGTTTAATTTAAAAATGACGAGTTTAATTTCGAATTTCCAACAATTGGAAGCAAAATTGCACAACGAAGAAGATGCTAGATAGCAATAAGGCCGTATTTCCTCCCAAGAGAAGTCTGCGAGAAACTCAGACACATTAGTTTAAGCCCGAATTACCACATTGCCGAATGTGGGTTGTCGCCAATGTCTATTGATTTTTTTTACTATAACATGCCATTTCTTAGATGGATACCAACTCGCAAGGAAAACTCATTTATATCCGAAAAATTCTCCATGTCATTGAAAAGAGATGTAAACATTCATAATAGGATACATCACATAATATTTTGCTACAAATTGGCCAAAATCGAGTTCAATGGTGAAGAACACTTGGATATTCTATAACATTGAAGCTATTGTTAAATTCTAGATTCTCTCTCTTCCCTATAGATCTCGTCAACACTCAAATGGTGCGAAGAACGTAATAGCTCGAGTTCAAACAGCAGAAATAAGAAAAGGCGACAAGGGGTGTACTACAGACTACATCTATACATCAACAAAACACAGACGAGAGCTAGAATAGCCAGTGAACACTGATGTTTCCTAGCCAAATGAAGAGCGGAAACTGGGCCAGGGCAATCAGGAGCAGGAGGACATGATGCTTGCCAGAGTCATAACTTCTCACTTCCGCATACAGAACCCTCTTCATAGTCTTCACAAGAAAGATTCCCATGCATAGGCAGGTCCAAGGCAACAACACATAGTATGAAAGCTTCCAGAATATCCTTCCCAGGACTGCCAACGAGATACCTGTAAATGCATAACCTGCGTATGCCACAACATCCAGCAAGGGTGCTTCCCCGCTACTAAGAGAAAAGAGCGACAACTTTAACAGTGTGGCCTGAAGGAACCAGCCAACCATTCCCTTCATGAACAGCCAGTTTACAGCCTCTGGATTAAACCTAGGATATTCTCAAAAAGAGATGTAAAAGTTCTATCAGAACAAGGAAATCATCAAAATTAACAAATAAAGACCCAAACGTATTTTATTATAAAATGGATGAACAAGAAAAGGGGATGTGGCCACCAAGCACTTGTGATAACATACGATACAATTTTCAAGACAAAAGGAAGAAAAATACTCTCAAGCGTATAAATTTCAGCATAGCATGTAGCTCTACTACAGATAAAAGGATTTGTACACGGGGAAAAACTCAGAGGCAAACCTTGTAGCCTTTCCTAGCAGTTCTAAAACATCAAGGCATTTAACTAACAACGTTATGAATAATGGCGGTGGAAATGTCAGGCGAAATTATATAAGCTCGTAAGCAAAATTCTTACTTTCCATTCAGTCCTAGGACAAGGCTGGCTAGAACAACGTAAGAGAGAAACGCCATAAGAGGAATGTAGAGATCTGGAGCATTGATGTCATAAATTGGAGGCTTATAAGATAGCTTCCCCGCCATAGGTTCAGTTATCCTTGTCCAGTGCCCCTGTAACACAACAAAAAAAAAAAAAAAAAAAAAAAAAAAAAAAAAAAAACAACAATTGAGAGAGGCCAGACATTATTACTTGTAATATTGAAACAATGTTATTTGAGGGGGAAAAAGCACACACTAGAGAAGCTTACCCGATGCAAAAAGGGAAACAGAACCACCTTTAACTTGTTCCTCACATAGTCATCGTTCACTTGAAAGTAATATTGTGGGTCAGCAAAATACCTACTTATCTGAAAGAATATGAAAACAGAGGAAACTTCATGAGTTCTTTTTCCCTTATCAAGACAAACTCAAATCAAAGAGCGACAGTGAAACCCCTGACGTGATGAATTAGAACATGGTGGAAGACCAGGACCTTTAAAGAATACTCCAAAAGTACTTAACATGTAGCCATGTAGGTCTACTACAAAGATAGCAGTAAAATCTGAAAAGTTAGAGCAGGTGGGTATCGATGGAAATTTCTCAGTACTCAATATTCCATCAGAGTAACTACAGAAGAGAACAACTGAGCCTACCGTGAACAAATGCAAAGGAAGCTAAATAAGTGACTTTTATTCCTGTCTATCAAGAGAAATCCGAAGTACAAGGCCATCTGAAGTCTCCTAAAACCACAAGTTGGTGTCAAAGGTTTCATATCTAGAATGGGATCAGTTAAACTTCCTGGCCTTCATTTTTGGAATTTTTTTTATATATAACATGTACTAGTTTGGGGTCCAGCTAATGTCCGGGCTACATAGATATGTTTTTTGAAGTTCAATTATCATAATTGCCTTGATATTATTTTTATTTTTCGTCATCAGTCCTAATTTTCCATTTTCGTCACCTATTTAGGCCGATGTGAGGAAATTAACATGGGTTTTTGGCTCTAAACTTTTACCAAAACCATAATATTACCTGTAGAGATTCCCACGAAGATACAAGTCGTTTTTGGTCCAGTACCATTTTGGGCAAAAAAACGGTGACTTATAGCCTTCGTTTTGGCCATTTTGGCTCTAATATATAGCCAAAACACATATTATGTCCCCTGGGGGCTACAACAAACATTTGATTCATTTTTGTTCTTGTGCCATTTAAGGCAAAAAAATCGTAGATTATATACTTCCGTTTTGTTCGATTTTGACCACTTTTTTTAAAATTAACCAAATGTTTTCAAAACTTTACCAATGATAGTCTTTGTAAACCTTTATTTGATATGAGGGTCGGGTTCCTTGTTTGAGCATATCTTTACGCCCCTTTGGCATACATCACCCAATGAGGCTAGTGTGCGTTTTTCGTCAATTTCGAAAATCTACCATAGGTCTTTGGCTCTAAAGTTTTGGGAGAACCCATAATATTACCCCTAGAGGCTTCCACAACATTTTAAGCGGATTTTGTTCCGGGCATTTTGGACCAAAAACTGTGGATTCCAATTTTCACTATGTCGACCACCTTTCTCAAAATACCTCGATTTTCCTAAAACAATACAGCAGTCACCCCTGAGTGCCCTTGATGAATTTGAGGGACCAGTTCTCCCATTTGAGGATCTTTTGAGCCCCTTAGCCTCCTGTGAGTCTTTGACCCATTAAGGCTAACATGTGTTTTTAGATGATTTGGGGCACATATAATAGATTTTTTGCTCTCATATTTTTCCACAACATGAAGGGGAGCCTTGGCACACCGGTAAAGGTGTTGCCGTGTGATCGATAGGTCACGGGTTCAAGTCCTGGGAGCAGCCTCTTGTCAAATAAATTGACAAGGGAAGGCTTGCCCTCATTGCACCCTTGCGGTGGGACCCTTCCCCGGACCCTCGCTTAGCTGGGACGCCAATGTGCGCCGGGCTGCCCTTGCCCTTTATATTTTTCCACAACATGTAATATGACCCCTAAGAGCTACTACATACACTTGAGTCATTTTTGTTCAAGTGCCATTTTGGGCCAAAATTCGTGGATCATATACTTCATTTTTGGCCCATTTTGACACCATTTTTTAAAGTACTCACATGTTCTCAAAACTTCTCTAGGGACAGCTCTCAGTGCCCTTATTTGATATGAGGGCCAGTGCCCTTATTTGGGTAGTTACATAAGCATATTTGTTACACGTAACCCAATGAGACTAACGTGCATTTAATGACAATTCTGGGTACCTACCTTTAAGTTCTGGCTCTATTATCTTGATCATTTTAATAACATTACCTCTGGTGGCTTCTGCAAAATTTTGAGTTGTTTTTACTCTGGCACGATGAGACTAAAGTGCATTTTATGACAATTTTGGGAACCTACCTTTGAGTTTTGCTCTATTATGTTGATCATTTTAATAAAATTACCCCTGGTGGCTTCTGTAGGATTTTTGAGTAGTTTTTATTATGGCACCACTTTGGTTCAAAAGCCATGGATTTATAAACTTTGGTTTTGACCAATTTCGGCCAAGATTGTTACTTTTCTTAAATTATCTAAATTTTTTTAAAATATTACCGTAAACACTCGGAGGACTGCTCTTGATGAATTTCAGCGACAAGTTCTCTTGTTTGAGGGTCTCTTAATTCCTCTGCATTTCGTTAACCCATCATATTAGCATGTGTTTCTGGCTCGAGCATCTATCATAACTTTTATAGCTCTAATCACATACTCCGTAATAAGACCCTCAAAGTTTCTACAAAATTTTGAGTCCTTTTGTTCCATTGCCATTTTGGGCCAAAAACTTAGATTATACACTTCGGTTTTGGTTGGTTTTAACCAATTTTTTAAAATTGACCAAATGTTCTCAAAACTTTAATAGAGACAAATTTTGATTGCCCATATTTGATATGAGGGTTTGGTTCCCCCCTTTCGGCACACTCACCCTATGAGGCTAGTGCACTATTTTTTGCCAATTTTTGGAACCTACAATAGCTTTTTCGCTCTAAGAATTTGTTAATACCCTATCACAAAAATTTGAGGCAGTTTTGTTCCGAAGTTTCGAAGCCATTTGAGGCGATTATATCAAATATTCACATCAGCCACTCTTTTCAAAGTTTAAAACCCTGAAAGTGCCCTAGATGAATTTGCGGTGCCAATTCTCCCGTGTGGACGTCTTAAAGCCCCTTTATCCTTAGTCACCAGTTTAGGCTACCATATGTTTGTGTTTTTGGCTGATTTGGGCACTATCATAGGTTTCAAGGTCTAATATTTTGCCATAACTCTATATATGATCCACAAAACCTTATGAATTTGAGGAGATTCCCTATTTGCCAAATTGTAAATGCCAAGCTATTATACACCCATCATAGCAAGTTACCAACTGAAGAACCATCCTTCTTATCCTAGAAGACCTCAACTACAAATTTGTAACTTTACACCTCACCTTTGAAGCCCCAAAGACTACACGTTTTCACCATCAATCTCCAATCTGTATGACCCAAAAGGTTTACGCCTTTGAAGGAATCAAGCTCACAGCAACAATAATATCAAGCGATTACCAGATGGTATCCACATACCTATTTACAGAATATAGTCAATATACTGATTTTCTAACACCTGAACCCTTCAACACCCATTTAGGTCACTAAAGGACTCTTATTGGGCTCAAAAGTCCACACCCTGACTATGGATGACATTACAGCAAAACTAGATGTGACCATGTTGCACGAGAACAAATTGTGCATGAAGACTTTGAATCTGCCAAAGTAGTACTCCCTCCTTCTCAAAATATATGTCATTCTCACTTATCGAGGTGAGACGTTTAAACGTAAATATAGTTTAAACGATAAGGCCAAGTATTATAAAACCATAATATTATGAAACCTTATTTCGTTACAAATCTTACGAGTATAACTTTGCCGATATAAATCCTAATAGTTTTTTGTTAAATCGAAAGTCAATACCCCACCTCGAAAACCAAAAACGTCATATATTTTGACAAGGAGGGAGTAATAAACATTAAACCATAGCCTAATCCTGCTCCAGCAGTACAAACAATTTCTTTTTCCCAAAAAAAAAAAAAAAAAATTAAAAAAAAAAAAAAAAAAAAAACCTTCACTAAATTCCAACATTAACTCCGCCTCCAATCACAAAAGATGCTCAGAATACCATGAAAAGTCCAACAACATCCAGGATCAATGAAAACAGGCAACAAACGCAATCCTGTCAGGCCATTAGCCTCTAAACAAGTCAAAAACAAAGCATTTAGTCATTCCTATAACACAAGGACGAAGTCTAGGAAACAAAGCAAGCTCATGTCAAACTACAGGAAGATGAAATATTGATGTGCTCATGGAAGCACACTCAAACTCTAGATCATAAGCCCAAATTCTTTAGGTTGAATTGGTTGAGAAGGAAAGAAATGTTTCCTTAATCTCATTTGAGTGTACGTTAACTGGTGAGCAGTGAAGTATTTATCTGAGAATAGTGTAATCCTTTCATTGTAGCAGTTAATAATTCTACCAACATTAGCTATATATACTGGGGAACAGAAAACGTACAAGGGGACTCTCATTTCAATCCCTATATGCAAATATATTCCCTTTCTATCTATCTTATACGAACCAGTGGAAAGTTTGCTACTTTGCCGAGATCATTATCATATGTTACTCTCAACAAAAACAAAAACACCCAAGCAACATCTGAAGCCGAAACGGGAAATCTATAGTGTCACTGATTAAAGCTAAAACCTGCAAATAAGCACAGTACACATAATGCAAGCATATCTTGACAATATAAAAGATAGTGGCACCATCTCAAACGATTATGCCGAATTACTTTTTGACAGGAAACAGATCTGAAGCAACAGAGACTTACATTGCTTTGAACATACTCAGAGCTGGACCCTAGGATCTTCTCACCATATGCACTCAATCCACTCCGAATCAATCCCGAACCAGGGCCATTGAATGGATTTCCACCAAATGGGTTAGCTTGGTTAGGGAAGGATTGTTGTTGACCACCAGGCTGCGCACCCATGTGGTTAATAAAGGGTTGTTGCTGACCCCCAGGCTGAGGTCCCATATTACCATACATGTCTACAATCTGCCAAATGAAAACACCGATACACGTGAACAAACCTAGAACAAGTCCTTGTAGTCAACAAAACGCCACCTCAAACAGAACTTGGTTAGTCCACCCAGGGTAACAAACGGTGGAGAGAATCGAGTTAAGGAGTATCAAGAAACCTAATTTATAATCCCAAACAATCACCACACACTCTCAGTTTTTCTTACACACCCCGTGCATCATGCTAATAGAGTCATACTTACGTTTCCGGACTGTAAGTTGATCAATAAACCTACCCCTATCAGGTTTTTCGACATTATTACATCGAACCCCTAATCCCTAAAATATTGCATCAAATTCGTGTCAAAATCATAAGACCAATAATAATCAGACCCTTATTAACAATTTAAACTGAAAGATCAATTAAAACCATAAAATTTAACTCCAAAATTTACTGGCGAAATTCATATCTAAGCCTAATCATCAAAATGAACCAACATCTTCATAAAAATTTCAGCTTTTCGCCTCAGAACTCAATTAATATGAACAAAAAAAAAAAAAAAAAAAAAAAAAAAAAAAAAACCTTGCTTAACAATTATTAATTCTTAATTAAACTCAACATTCATACTAATACTAATCATAAATGTGCAGAAAAAAAATCAAATTGAATCAGAATCAACAAGTTTAAACTATGGCAAATTCCGTATACAAATCAAATTAATAGAATGCGGAGTGGACCGATCTAATTACATATGATTCGAACATCAGCGATAAAAAAAAAAGGGCAAATCTATAGCATAAAACAGACATCCCCAAATCATAATAAAACCATATGATATAATCAAAATAATGATGATAAAGAATTGAGCAGAAAGTATTGAGATGAATGTGGAGTGAATCGAGAAAATTACCACGGAGGAGAGAGAGAGAGAGGAGGAGGGGAAGGAAATGTGAAGAAGAAGTTAAGAGTTCGCCTGAGGTGACCCAAAGACTACAAAGGCGTTCGCGTTCATGTTTGTTTTCGTGTTCGTGTTCGTGTTCGTGTTCCGACTTGTTGTGTAGTAATTTCTATACGTGATAATAATTTCTGACTCGTTTTTTTGGTAATTTTGACAACAATTAAAAATCAAGGCTTGAGATCTAATGTTAGACTTTGAATTCCAATTGTGAGAATCTAATTGGTCGCGATAGCTCATCTTTTGATATTGTTTGAATCCGCAATAATAATAGGAACGGTTAATTCAAACAATGCTAAAAAACTAAATAGAGTTCACGGCAGTTGCCGGTTTTCGCTTTCGTCAACAAAAACTTGAAGCCTTCATCGATTTTTGCTCAAACTTGTGATAATTTAACAATCTGGACAAGTTCAAGTATACTAGGCACTTAACATCACAAAAAATCAAATTTTAATTCAATGGAAATGATTATGGTTTAATAAAAAAAAATTATTTGCAAGGTAGCACCTCTTAACATCAACGCTCTTTGTTGTCTTTACTCTAACATTACTGCTCTTTGTGGTCTCTATTTTTTATTGTTTGGGAAATTGGTTAGGTAGCACCTTTTAAATTTATGATATTAACCTTTATGCCAAATGACACCCCTATAAGTTGCAAAGGTTTAACACAACATACCAACACTCATTTTGACCGGCCATTTTGTGTTTGGTTCCGGCATCCACCAACCTACCTCTCACGTGATTCCTTAAGTTGATTTATTTCCTTATTCCCCAAAATTTCCCCCGACATTCCTCTTTATCACCTCTGCATCCTTCTTTCCCTTGTTTCTTCTTCATCTTTTCTTCCCCCCCCCCCCCCCAAAACTTTGATCCAACTATTAGATTCTGTTTCCCCACATTTAATCTTCAACAACCATTTTTAATGTTGTCCTCAACGACGGTGTTGGCGTGACGTGAATTGCAAAACATAAAAGCGTAATGGATACCCCATATTTTCTTGTTCTCTCTCATTTTTTGTTCAATGATATATCTTTTGGTAGATGTTGAACCTTAATGGACTCAATTAAAGCTTAATAAGTAGGTTTGTAGTACTTGATTATATTAAATCTAAGAAAATTAAAGTTGGGTTAAACCCTAATTTTTTAATTAAATTGTTTAATGTCTTTGTTTTGTAGGACTAAACCCAAATTTTTATTAAATTGTTTAATGACTTTGTTTTGTGTGTTTAAATAATAGTTAATTGATTAATGAATTGATTATTGGTTTGTTTCGAATGTAGCAATTGAATATCGAATCGGATTGAATTGAATATAGTAATTGATTTGCAATTGCTATTGTAGCTATGGGCCATTTGGTTCATCTTATACTAGAATAAGGAATCGGTAGGGTTTTGCCCAAACTAACACCTTCTTTTTGGTTGCAAAAAAGTGAGTCATAAACCCGACACCTCGCGGTCCTTTAAACCCACCTGGAATGGGGTTTAGAATCTGAATGCACAACACCGGATTTGTTAAACCCACTATTCAGGAACTAAATCATATTAATTTTTTATTACCTTTTCCTTGACTGCCACCGATTAGATCGAAATGAGAATGTATGAGATGTTAGCAACTTAGCAATACCATTAAGCTAACCACGTGAACACCATTAGCAGCACCATCTATCTCGTCCCCTTTAGAACATGTTCAACATCGGTGCCCCTTAATCCCACTTTTTTTTATCAAACTCCTACCAAACTTCTACTCCGACGGGTTTGACTCGATTTTCCGGCATTGACCTTGCTATTATTGTATTTCCCCTCCAAATTGGCGCGATTTCCTTTCAATTCCTTTGATTTGTTTCGTTTCCCCACCAATTTCTCCGTTCAATTTCATCTTCTCTCTCCTATTTCCCACATCACTATAATGGATCACTTCCGTCACTATGTATTTCAAATTGTAATAGCATAGTTCATCATCATCATCACTCAGATATAATCATCCACCCACATACCTAGTTATACGTTTTTTAGTCTCAATCTTACCCCCATGATAAACCCGAAGTTTCGACCTCATCGAAACTAACCTATAACCTACATATATCATTCAAACGAAAAAATAAATTCAATTCAAATCAACATAAAAAAATTTATTTCAATTCAATTAGCCACATATAAAAAAATCAATTCAATCCAACTACTAATTACTTTATTACGCATAATTCCGAAAAAAAAAAACTGATTAATTAGGGTTTAATCACATCAAATGTTGGGTTTAATTACAATACCATTGATTCTAAATTGACAAATTAAATGCAATCAAAGTGAAATTGAAAGTAAATAAAGCCTTAACATACCCTTTTAGAGTAGTTGAGTGTTGATTGGTAGTACTAATTGATCAATACAAATTCATTCATATAGCAAAGGAAAGCTTCCTTAGACATAAATGTAAAACAACCTAGATAAAGGAAGGGGATGAGAATACAGCCTACTTTCATTGTGCTATTAAGGCAAGAAGAGACATAAATATTGTGAATTAGATAAAGGACATGAATGGAGATATGAAATGTGATAAAACAGGCATCCAGGAAGCATTCTTAGCTTTCTATAAGCAACTGTTGGGTCAAGATACACAATGTACCAAAGTGCACTATCCAACAGTCAGAAAAGGAAAAACAGTGAAAGAGGAAATGGAAAATAGAATGTTAAGGCCTGCACAAAGGAAGAGATTAGAAGAACCATGTTTGAAATTCCGAGCAACAAAAGCCCAGGGCAAGATGGATTCTCCAGTCAATTCTACAAAGATACTTGGCACATCATTGGAGATGAGATTTGTGATGCAATTATGGACTTCTTTGAGAATGGGAAAATGCTGAAACAATTAAGTAATACCATCCTCACTCTAATCCCTAAAGTTGAGCATCCTTCAAGTGTGCTGGAATTTCGACCAATAACTTGCTGTAATACTTTGTACAAGTGTATAGAAAAGCTCATTTGTAACAGAGTTGGAGAAGCACTTCCGGAGTTGATCAGTGAAAACCAGGGTGCTTTTGTGAGAGGGAGGGACATTGTGGAGAACATAATGATATGCCAAGATCTTGTTAGGAAATACAACAGGAAAGTGGGATCTCCTAGGTGTCTGCTAAAGATTGATTTGAGGAAAGCATATGATACTGTGGGTGGAAGTTTGTTGGTCAAATGCTGGATGCACTAAAGTTCCCTCAAAAGATGATAGACTTGATTATGGAGTGTTTGAGCAGCCCCTCATATACAATGGCACTTAATGGCTCTCATTTTGGCTTTTTCAAAGGGAAAAGAGGATTGAGACAAGGAGATCCACTTTCTCCCTTACTCTTTACAATCCGTATGGAGTATTTAACAAGGATTCTTAAAGTGATTGGAGAAAAGAGGGAATTCATATTTCATCCCCAATGCAATAAAATGAAACTAAATCATCTCTGTTTTTCAGATGATTTGCTGCTTTTCTGCAAAGGAGAAGTTAAGTCTATATTTCTTATTCTCAGAGCTTTATCTACCTTCTCTAAGGCTTCTGGACTTTGCATGAACCCATCAAAATCAGACATTTACTTTGCTGGGGTCAATTGTCACATTAGGAAGGAAATTTTGGATATTTCAGGATGCAAGGAGGGAATGCTTCCATTCAGATACCTGGGTATTAGAATAACAACAGGAAGATTGTCAGTGATGGATTGCAACATCTTGACTGAAAAAGTAGTTAAGAGAATAAGGGACATTGGTGCTAGGAAACTTTCTTATACTGGAAGACTCACATTAGTCAAAGCAGTGCTAAGCAATCTACGTAGTTACTGGGCTAGGGTGTTTATGCTGCCAAAAAGAGTCCTAAAAAATATTTCAACAATTTAAAGGAGCTTTTTATGGGATGGATCAGATAAGCTAATAAAGGTGCCACTAGTCTCTTGGGAAGACGTCTGTAAGCCAAAATCTGCAGGAGGACTAGGCATTATTGATGTATTTGACTGGAACAAAGCTAGCATTGGAAAATGTGTCTATTGGATATTCAAGAAGGTTGACAACTTGTGGATTAAATGGATACACAACGTCTATCTCAAAGGAATGAAGTGGGAGGATTGTAATCCTCATGAGGACACAAGCTGGTACTGGAAAAGATTATGCAAAGTTAGAAATCAGATCGAACACTTCAATGATGATTGGGAGAATGTGAAATACTCTGTCACAAAGTGTTATAGATGGCTTAAGGAGGACTATAATAGTGTCGAATGGGAGAAAGTGATTTGGAGCAGACACTGTGTTCCCAGAATAAGCTTTATTGCCTGGCTAGCTGCTAGGAGGAGGTTGCAAGTTAAGGAGAAACTGTTTAAGCTTGGCATCACACAAGATGACAGATGCTTAATTTGTCAAAATGATGCTGAGACTGTGGAGCACCTATATTTTGAATGCCCATTCAGTCTCCTATGCTTGCAAAAGATAAGGGACAAAGTGAGCATGAGAATACCTGAGAAGAACACCCTAACTTGGTGCTCAAAGAAGAGCTTTGGCTCTAGGATCAAAAGACAAGTGATAGGAGCATTGTTGTGCAACTTGCTGTACTATATTTGGTTTGTTAGAAACAAATGTAGATATGAGCAGGTTGTGTGCCATCCTGATGTACTGGCGCAGAGAGTGTATGATGAATTTAAACAAAGATTGAGCCATGTGCACAAAATCTCAAAGAAAAAGATAGGAGATGGCTTGAGAGTTTAAATCTAATGTAATTGAGTAGCCTTAGTTGAGTATGGAAACTAGTCTGCATTGAAATTGGCATGTTTTTGTTGTTTGTTCGCGGGGGAATGCCCCCTTGATTTTGTAACTCATTTTTTCATTAATATACTTACCTTTCAACCAAAAAAAAAAAAAAAAAAAAAAGAAACAGAGATGAAAAAGAGATGAAAAAGAGGAATGTTGAGGGAAATTTTGGGGGGGGGGGGTAAAGGAAGAAATCAACACAAAATGAACCACGTGAGAGACATATTAGTCAATGCCGGAGTCAAAACGCAATTTGGGCGGAAAAAAGAGTTTTGGTGTGATGTGCTAACATTTTGCAACTTATAAGGAATGAACATAAAATTTGTTAGCCGTTAAAATCATAAACTTTTTGAAGGTGCTACCTATGTTGCACGAGTACGGACACCAAGATACCACATTCTCAAAATCGAGGAGACCGCCATTAATTTTTTTAATATAAATAGTTTATAAAGGAAGTATATATTCTTTTTATAATAAATTTATAATTTTTTTTTTTGGCACTCACAAAAAAAAAAAACAACAAATACGACACACGCAGTTGTTGAAGATGTCAGGGAAAAAGAAATTTGAGAGTAAAAATGTCCACTTTGCCGAAATGCTAGCTTAATGTATGTTTTTGTGTCCTAGATGTTAGAGGTGTCCGATAGGTATACAACCGGTATCTCTTATGTAAAAAACCAGGTTATATGTTCGATTTATTAAAAACAATAAACCGGACACCGGACTGACCGTGTCCGACACGTATCCTCCTATTATCCATGTTCGACACGAACACCGTATTGAATACCGACACACGAGTAGGAAGAGGTATCTGTGCTTCACAGGGTGATTACGGAGTAGCAAAATAATAGGATCACCAATACACAATTCGATGATCTTCTGGCGGTGAATTCAATATTCCCCTCTTTTTTAAGAGCTGTGAAAATCTCAGAAAACCCAAGACCCACGAAAAGGTTTTCTTGAAAATTAACAAAACAGACCAAAAACACAAGAAATTGAATATCTGACAAGAGGTATGTCCAATGTTTTCCCACAATATTTACCTCTCTCTGCTTTATGTGATTTTTACTGGGTTTCTTCTAGGATTTTCACCGAAGTAATAATATTTTCTCGAGAATGTTTGGTAATCCCTCAATTTTTTTACCATGGTAATTTTTTTTTTTGTATCCAATATGTTACTGTGAGAAGGGGAGCTTGGTGCACAGGTTAAGGTGTTCCTTTGTTATCATAGGTTACGGGTTCAAGTTTTGGGAGCACCCTCTTGTCCAATGTGAGTATACACCCTTGTGCTCGGACCCTTCCCTCGACCGTTCCCTTGTGGAGGTGCCAATATACACCGGGCTGCCCTTTAATGTGTTATTGTGAGCTTTGTTTTTTGTGATACGTTGCGTGACGCGTATGGTAGTAAAATTCATTTGCATTGGAACATGTTGGTACTTGGTAGTAAAATTTGGAACATGTTAGGTGGTCGAATTGAGTTGCGGTAGTTATTTATCGGCGATCGTAGTAAAATTGGGTTATGATAGTAACATTTATGTAAAGCATTAGACATTTTTTTTTTTTTCGAAGTATTTAGGAGCTAAGGTGGTGATAAAGGCACAATCTTTGATCTTATTAAGTTGTTAATATGGCCCTCACGGGAGTTGGTGTTTCAAACCTTACCTTGTTCTTAGAAAGAGTCTCTAAGATTTCGAATTGGAATCGTTAGGTCGTCGAGGTTGTGATACCATGTGCAAGAACCAACTCAACCAAACACATGGTTGAGGTTCAATGAGTAATATTATTGGCTTAATAGAGTTTAGATTATCGTGTTTGTGATTCGTCAATGATCCTTTAGAGGCTTGATTAGTTGATGGTTGTGCTGGTTTGTGTTATAAGTGATGGTATTTTAGGCATGGATGGCCATATGGCTGATGCAATTTTTTTGGTTCAGGAATATAATGAATTAAAACAAAAATGGCTCACAAAAGTGTGCGCTTCTTGTATTGTGAGCGATTTTCTATGCCATTCTTAATGTCTGTAAGCAATCTCTCTATGTTTTCAACATAGGGGTAACATTTGCTGCACCCGACCCCCCCCCCCCTAACTTCTTCATAGGCGGGCGCCTTTGAGGCACTGGTCATGTTGTTGTGGTCGATTTCACTCTCAAAGGGTGTTCAATTGAATCAACAACATCTTTAACATCTTTACCCCAGTGCCTTAAAGGCTCTCGCCATAAGGCGGGGTAAGGGGGGGTCGGATGCACGCAAGTCTTACCTCTATTGAAACATAGAGAGGCTGCGCACGGATGACCCAAAATGAAAATTGCTTCGAGAATCGCACCAACTGTCTGCTACTTCACAAAACTAGAAGCACAGGCAGTTTTATGAGCCATTTTGCTTTATTCCATTATATCCCAAAGCCAAAGAATAATTAGTCTTTGGCTCGATTGGAAATGGAAATAAGGGTGTTCAATTGAATGTTGATAGAATTGATTTGGTATGCTCTAAACAAATTAGCTCTTGGCATTATGAAGTCTGAAGACCATCTCTTTGGCTGATGAAAGAGTTGATTCGAGTTGTATTCATAGAATTGATTTGGTATGCTCTAAACAAATTAGCTCTTGGCATTATGAAGTCTGAAGACCATCTCTTTGGCTGATGAAAGAGTTGAGATTCATTTTGTTATATGAGTTTCACATGGTATAGATGTTCAGTTATTCTGTTATCTGGATTTAGCATTGCTTGAGTGCACTTGAGAATTTTCTTATTTGTGCATTGAATTTTCTTACTGTAAGTTGCTGCCCCATGATATAGCTGCTCAGATTGTTGGTGGTTGCTGTATAAAATCTCTGTTTCATGAGTTTCTACAAGTGTTTCTTGTGTGCCTATCGACTCTGATAATATGCTGAGACTTATATCGAGAGGGATGGAACAGTTTTGCTAATTCAGATGTTGGCACATTTAATGTTTCTGCTTGAATTCCAATTTTAGGCCAATGATGTCAGCTCTATGGCACCTCTAAACTCTGCTAACTAAGGTTTCCTTGTCTATCAGATTAGAAACCCATGGATCTCAAAAATCCTGGGGAGTTGCTGAAGTAAGACTTCTTTTAACGTTCTGTTTCTCAATTCACATTGTTGCTTCTGTTTGCGGTTATAATTCTTTCTTCGTTCCCTTTCTGAATTTCACGTGCTTTGATGATAGGCAATTGGAGAAGCAGAATGAATTGCTCGAGGAAGCTCACAAGAAAATGGCATTCGAATTGCATAGACTTCAGGTCCTTTATTTTACCTTGAATTGGTCCATTTGCTTTCATTGTCTTATTCTTTGTGAAAATCTCTTCGAAATTGTCAATGTGCATCATCCCTGTAAAACAAAGCGGGGGAAGAGAAAATTAGGATACAAGTTTGTACCCCTTATTTGATTCCTTACAGGTTAGTGACTGGTGCAGCAATATATAAGGAGAGATGTTATCAGTAGCGACATTAGGATTGTTGTCAGTATGTTTGAAGATAGATAGATGGTGGTTTTTATTTTTCTTTTGGCCTGTCTTCATCTTCTTTTTTTCCTTCAGTAACTTTTTATAATGGTGATGATCGGCAATAACTTTTGGGTTGAAATTTTAGGTAGAAGAAAGCATGCTGATGAATAAATTTATGGACCTCGCCTCTGCATTGGGTTTGGATAAAAAGGTATTCTTCGGTGTATTACTATGTTTATGTTCAATCTGTTCCTTATAGTAGATCTTTTTATCTTCCTCAAAAGTCTATTAGTATTGCATACTCTTGGAAAATTTAGTCTAGGGGGCTTTTCAGTCATGTGTAATTTGTTTAAAAGAAATTTGCAGCTAAGTTATATAGAGCTAGGTTTATGGAAACTTCTGTCATTCACTAGTCGTGGTTCGTCTATGAAAATATATCGAGCAAATTAGTTCATCCGGTATTACAAACTGCCTTCTGGTGACTTGAAAGTCTTAAACAGTGTCACTCAAGATTTTGATGTAACGAAATATAATCGCTTAGGAAATGAACTCTAGCTTCATGATCTAGGTCAAAACTAAATTACACCCATGCCACCCTAATATTGCTATCTTTCATCCTCTGAGATAATTGTTCTCTTTTTTTTTTTTTTTTTTTTTTTTTTTTTTGGGGTAGAAGCATCCTCTGATAGTTGCTTTGCTTGTTGCTGATGCTATGCAACAGTAAACTGCTAACAGTTGTGTGCTGTGTCTCATCGATCTCCTTGACGTGCTTTGACCCATTGATAATTCAGTGTGTCTTTTATGGTATTCAGAGGCATCAAGCTTGCATAAGCAGTAGTTATTAAAGCCCTAGTCAGTTACTATGCCACAACGTAACAACCCCTTTTTAAGTTTTTATGTCACCACGCATAGAACTCTCTAAACTTCTCCAGGTCAGTTAATTTTGCTTGCTTTGTTTTTAGAGAGCTGAGGTACTGAGATGCAAGTTATCTGAATAGTTCGGGTTATTTTTCAGCTTTTCCTAGTTTTGGGAAAGTACTTGTTAGAGGATATATGGAACTGATTATTAATTAGTTGTTCTGTTTCTCTATATAGAATGATGTGAAGGATTTGGTGTCAATCAATCGAGAAGATGACGATCATGATGCAGGAGCTAATATCACAACAGAAGGTTAGTAATTTACGGCTGAGAACAAAGGTTGGATCTCGTCCACGATTGTGTTGCAGCTGGGAGAAGAGTTTTTGGGTTGTAGCATAGTTGTGTAACTTTTAGAACATAAATTTCTTATCATGTTCCAACATGGAATATGGGGCTGTCTGCTGAATAACATATCAAGTAAGACTGTACAGTATCTTTTTCGAACTTGAAGAACACGATCAGTCGATTGCCTGTCTGAAAACTGCTTTCATTTATGGTACTTTTGTATGCATTTTTGCAAGTATATAAACAATATACTCCTCAGTCGCGTTCTTGAAGAAGTAACAACTTCTGATTTCTGAACCAAAGAAAGGTCTAAAGGTGATGCTGCCTGAGCGTGCATATACTCAGAACTTCAGAAGACGAACTATTAGCAAACACGAGCATGGATTGCGAGAGTTGGAGGGGAGCTTGGTGTTAAGCTCCAAAACTTCTAACCCGTAGGTACCCCTATGCTATAGAATCTTACCGAAGCTGTAAAGTTTTATCGCGGTTTCTTGACCCAAAGTAATTAGTAAATCTGATACGCTTAGTAAAGTACGGTCAAAATGTCAAAATGTAACAAAGGATCTTAAAAGGTACAACAAAACTTTAGGATTAGTTATTCATTTCGGGTGTTTGGAGGTAATTTGGAATCGAGAAAATTGAGTTTTGACATTAACGAAAAAAAGTTCCAACAGAAATTTTTGTTTCGCATTAGATAATAACGAGTGCTCGCTTAGTCGTTGTCTTAGACTAATGTTGTACATTATGGTGAAGGAAGTGATCACAAAATCAGAGTGGCGCAGCGGAAGCGTGGTGGGCCCATAACCCACAGGTCCCAGGATCGAAACCTGGCTCTGATATCTTTAAGAGAAAGCTTCCCCAGCCATGTTTTTCATTAAAATTTTGTTCAGAAGGGCCGCCAAGCGCATTCCACCTTGCATTAACCTTTTCTCCACGACAGGAAGCCGTGACAGGAAGTAATCATCTGTGTTTCGACATGAGACAAATAGACAATCAATTTCTGATATTATCGATAAGGCTGTCTCAGATTGTGGCATTCAACTGAACTTAGAAAGATTGTACATATAATTTGTTAATGGTTTCGCAATTACCATGTAATTGGCTTCCATTTGCGGCGTTCTTGTATGCATATTCACAAGACAAAGAGATACTCTCAGCCCCATACCTGCAAAAGCTATACTTCTTGAGATGACAGGCAACCAACTTTTTGATCTGAAACAGGATAGGGTCTGAAAATCAGGGAAATGCAGCAGTATACTACTTAACTACTTACTGATTAAGACAGATCGAGTGATGACATCCTCTCCCGTGTCTGGTCTCACTTGACCAGCTCTCCTGATTCAAGTTGAATAGATATAGAAGGAACAAGAATTGTTAGAAAACATGAGATATGCATAATAGTACAGTTCAGGAATTTGCTAAATCATCTTAGAGCATTGTCAGGAGCTGAAATCGACATGTTTAATCATGATCTACTGTTAACTAGTCCTGTTACATAATTGTGGAGCGGCAAAGATATAGTTACAGTGGACCTATAGACAGTCAGGGATGAACATATAGTAAGAGAAGTAGGGTAATAACTCGACAAGAAATCAAAAGACGTGTTTGTCAAGAAGCCTACCGTTATGTTTCTGCTGATTGCTTCTATAAAATTCGTCAGGTTTGAACCATAGTATCTCTCCACAGCTGTATCAATGATTTTATCATCCCACACCTACGTAATACAGATAAATTAAAGTGTACAAATGCTGTGGTATACTGTCGAGTTTAGCCACCAGATTAGAATCTAGATCAATAATAGGACCAGAAGATCGAGTACACTGGATAAGAAAAGCTAGTGCAGAGACACATTTGTAATCTAAATTTTGCATAGCAGAATACTTGGTTCAGAATTTTTATGTATACAGCGCAAAATACTGGATATGCGACTGATATAGATTCATGTTGCAGACACAATTGGCAAGAAGTGATGGAGAATTAAGAAGCAGCAGCCAAATAAATGCTAACATACACGGTGCAGGTTGGTCGACTCATTGTACCACTGGACTTTAACCCTGTTTCCACCCAAGTCACCTAGAAATCCAAGATGTAGAGGCTGCACCAGTAAAGTCACAGTTTTAAAACTTATCCACAGTTGCAGACATATAAGTTCATGACTCGAGAGCTCGAAGGTATAAATACTTTCATGCTGCATACATGATATAGCCAATTTAAGCAAGACAGCTGATTCATGTATGTGTGCACATGCAAAGGGAGTTAATGTAAACTAAATCTTCCTTCAGAAATTAAAGGTACTACCAAAGAAATATGAGCATCAGGGCGGAAGTGAGCACTAAGCAAACCTGATGAAGATCACCCATGAAATGCGACACAAACATGAGTGCCTCGGTCAAATTATCTGTACATAACACATCAACATAACTCCATAAGAGAAGTATCGAGTAAAGGGTTCCCAAATAGATACAACAGACCACTTACATTTGTTTCCTCCATAGTGATTGTGAGCTGACTTCAGCTGTCGCGTATAATTATTAATTGCTCCAATCACACATCTATTTTTCTGATTCGCAGAATCATGACAGTCTCCTGCAGAATGTACACATCTGCATTAATATTGGCATTTGAAAAACAGCATATGCAGAAGTTAACATGTCATATTTGAAACTCGTCTGCACAAGGTGAAACATATAAATAGTACTTACTGAAATAATCAAATGTACAGTCATAGTCTGGAGTGTCTGCAAAATGCAATTCTCTGCTCCAAGGATAACCCTGACGAATCTGACGCAAGTCAGGCCATGAGCAAACAGCAGCCAGTTGGCCTTCTGCAGACTCTGGCAAAAGTTCTTTCACACCATCTCTGGCTTCTTCAGTAAGATATCCCTGTACCCCACAAAATACTGAATCATCAAAGTACATGTTCCTGACCCGAATGAACCAAAATGAAAATTATTGCGCACATATTGCATCGACTGACTTCTACTTCATAACATTTACTCCAGGAGCTGAGAAGAAAGAATGTGTACCTCAGCTATCTTACAGGTTGAATAATGTCCTCGTTCTCCCCAAGCAAGAATAGCAGGAATCAGGTAAAGAAACAACATCATTGTGACAGCATAACAGTAAAGCCTTAAAGAAGCCATATCATCTACAGCTGCCTGTTACAATCGATTGCAAAACAAGTTAGACAAACTCAAAACACCAATGCTGCTCATACGCACAAGTTCTCACATGAGAACGTCTCACAATAACTTATTGGTACGTTAAAGAAGAGACTTAACCAACTCAAAAAGTTAAACAAGTGAAGTAGAATCTGGTGCAGTTAGTACATGAAATGTGTATGAGGTCCAAGAAACTGGGGTTTAAGCTATTTTCAGATCTTCAAAATTAATCATAATCTACTTTCATTATTTAATTAGTACTGAGTATAATTATATCTCTGTCGGACTGTCGGTACTCGTACGATAATATTTTACATTTTTTCTGACAGTAACATGGAGAATTTCTACATAATTGTCCCAACATATAATTGTTATGAATGTACGTACCATCTTTACATCAAAACGTTGTTTGAACAACGAACAACGAAGTTACAGTACATTTACGTACCATTAACGCTAATATGACAACCTCACCAACTAGAAAGTAAAAAGATGTACCATCTTCAGAGTAGACGAGTAGTCATGACTCATGATCAACAATTTACTTACTAACTTAGTAATACGTGTTTGTCAGTCTAAACGACTATTATCGACTCATCTATTGTATCAGAGTTAAATTGTTTGGATTCAAGTAGGTTTATGTATGGCGAGCTGGCAAATTATAATTATCCAACGAAGGTCCAAACTTCAGGTCCCTAACAAATTCCAACTTTTTGCTGAAAGTTGAAGGATCGGCCGCAAAGGATTTGGTCCAGGAAAAAAGGGGTTTAAGCTATTTTCAGATCTTCAAAATGCACATTATTACCTCATTATAATTTCAACTTCCTCGGTATGTCAACGTTTTACATTTTGTCAAGGCTGATTATAAGGCAAATAATTGACCTGACAAAAACACCCTTACAGTTTCCGGAAACAATCTACATACTATACTACTACAGTATTTTTAATGGCAATTTAGGAAAGGATAAAGTTAAAGATATTTGAGTAGTGACTAGCCGCAGATGACAATAATGTTAGGCAATGCTTATATCATGATTCCGGGATTATAAGGAGCATGATGGTTCTTCTTGAGTTTTCGCAATACAGTAGTAGGGACAACAATTAAAATAATTTAAAATCTAATCTATTCAAGTGTGATCCCTACTCGTCTATTGTGAAAAGGACCGCAATGCTCATTTTACTCCTTGGAGCATGGTATAATTTACCAATTTTAGGGGTGTTTTTGTCAGTTTTAAGAATTTGCCTTAGAAAATGTAATTTTCGCCCAAAATTAGCGCCCTCATAATATCCTCAGACTATTTTCAACTATTTTTTCGAATATGATAACACAAAAAGGTATAATAAAGTATGTCTTTGCTCTCTTCTCGAACTTAAGTTAACTCAAATACAAAATAAATACTCTGTATAGTGCATTTTGTGTTCACCAGTTATTAATAGCGATACGTATTTAGGTCGTAAATCCGAGCCAAATAGTTAAGTGCATTTCCGATCAACTAAAGTCAACCAAATATTCATTAGACATAGGTCAAAAGCATAATTAAGTCAAGTATAGTCTTTCTCCTTTTTCAAAATTCGTAATCTTCTGCATCACACTTCCTACTTTAAAGTGTCCAGATTAAACCTGCACTATGTCAATAATACCAAAACTCCCAAACCCCTCACAATTCATTCATCGCCGATTACACTTCCACCGCCGCATCGCTGCACCGGCTTCTCCCTCACGCTACTTCTTCTCTCCAACAAAATTCCATAGGTATTCATTTATTCATTCATTTTTCTGAATTCGCTCCCTAATTTTTTTTTTTTTACTAATTGCTGTATAATCTCTTATTAATTTACGGTAGTTCGTTGTTATTTGCTATGAATTTGATTCTTCTTTCCAATTGAAATCGATTTGACAGGGTTTGTGTATAACCTAACTTGCCGATATGAGATATGATTGATATCTTGTATATTACGTTTTACATTTTGACATGATTATGATCGTTATGATAATTGAAAGTTTGTTAACAGAAAAAAGAGGCGGGAGAGTCATGGAGGGGACATTGAAGAGAGCAGAGAAGCTTGTAGAGGAATTTATGAAAGGCAACGATGCTTCCCATGACGCTTCTCATGTCTTTAGAGTTCGTAACTTGGCGCTTTCTCTCGCAGCTGATGAAGGCCTCTCTTCTTCTCCCGATTCAATGCACATTGTATTCTCTCTGTCCCTCTCCTCTCTCATTTATATTTCATGATTATTTACTTGATTGCAATTCGATTTCTCGCTTAATTGATGGTATAATCTTGATGATTACTCGTATTTGTTGGTATAATCTTCATGCTGATCAACTCAAGACTATGATGACTTTGTTAAAGGAACCTATAATTAGAGATCGAGTCGATTTAGTTATACACAAAGTTGATATTTTGATTGGTTGGTTGCTTGTGTTTTCACCAATTTCTTGGTGACTTGATTTAGCAGAGTTTCGTTTTATCCACGGTCTGAGATTATAAGGTCGATGTTGATGAGTTTAATACAAGGAAAGGACTGTTGGTGATAGAGTTAGTTTATACTATAAGAAAATGGTATTTTACTTGTGTTGTGGATTCCCTTGCCCGACTTGTTTGGTAGGAATCATTTTTTTGTTTGTTTAGTGTTAAGAGAGTAGACCCCAAGTCATAGTATTACCTGAAATTCGCTATTTTGAAGATGGAACTCGTACCTAATCTGTCATCATAAATTGGAACTAAGGATAGAAAAGATTTAGTTCTAGCTTTGGAAGTTCTAAACTTGTAAATTATTTTGATTGCCATCACCGGAAGTGTGTTGGACCTCAAATATGAAAGAACGTGGGATTTAGGTTCTCATATGCGCCATAGACTACACTGTATTTGCCACCTTGAACATATGGACCCGGTCTGGCCCTCTAGGGTTTAGTTTGCACTGCTAGGGAAATTACTTCCTTTTGACTTTGTGGAACTCTTCTCTTCCTTCCCCTTCCTATGTAATCTCTATTTTCCATGCTATGTCGTGGTGCATCTTTCACTCCTTTCCACACCACTTGAGATGCCTTCTAAACTCTGTATGTTTGTAGGTGGAACTTGCCGCACTTCTGCATGACATAGGTATGCTCGATCATCCTTTCTGATGATATTTGCTAATGTCAATTATATCATATCGAAAGCATGAATATCAAGGTACACCTACTTAACAAGAGTGTGATTGGTAGGAAAACTGATCAACAGCTTTATCTATGAGGTCTTTATATTTTGAAATGCATATCTGAGCATGGGTACTGCCGTACTGGTATATGATACAGCTACGCTTGATTTAATCATCAGATCAGATCCTCAGCTTTTAGCGAACCAAATTAGAAAGTCCCTTTTTGCAGATTATTTTTAAGGACAAGTTTATCAGAGTTTGCAAATCAGTTTGACTTTGAAAGCATGCTCTATTGTACAGGGTACACTAACTCACACATGACTAACAATATCACTTTCCAAGCGGAAAGGACATTCCAAAAAGGCAAAGTCTCATATGAGACGGTCCCACAATAAATTATCGTGAGACCACTTTAATTAATTAAGAAGTGACCAGTTTACCATTATTTGTGACCATTGTATTGTTTTCAGTAATCCTTTTAGTTCACAACTAACCACATCTGTTGTGATATAAACAGGTCACTAAAAGAAGTATAATGGTCCCTAAATTTGTAAAAGAGGTCACTATAGAAACGCATAAGATTGTCTCACAATAAGACCGTCGCACACAAGACTTGCTTGCATGCCTGGTGTCATCAAGCTCTGAATAGCAGGCATATGAAGTAAAATGGTTTTTCTTCTACTGACCCGAGTTCGAAAGCTTGAATTAGTGTAGTCCTGCAACTTGTGTCAATAAAACCCATTTACTTTCGCTATGGAACTATGCATATGTGGCATTTTTAATTAGTTGTTTATGATGTATGTATGATGTTTCTCTCTTTTTGGCTGGCTGGCTGGCTTAGTTCATAATTTTTAGCTCATCAATTGCAGGAGACTACAAATATGCAAGGTCAGTTAGCCTGAATGGTTCTTGCCATTTCTCACTTTCTCTTGGGAGTGCATTTTTGTGGTTTTATCTCAGAATTATGCTGACTTTGATCTGATGTTTGTTTCGTTATTAGAATAGCAAATCGTCTTTATAAAGTTAAATCTGAATCTTGTTAACTCTGAAGCTTGACTTTTTCTAAAATGGAAAACGGAATGGGGCACCACTCTACCACAAAAGCAATATCTTAATTGTTGTTTCTCATTTCAGTCATTTTCTTGAAGTGGTTTATTTGTTTATATAGCTTCTTAATTACTTTAGAGAGACTGTTTCCAATGTCTGCAATGTGATGTTCAATTGCTAATAACCTCTGTATCTCAGACAGGCTCAGAAGAGTTTGCGCTGACTGGGAAATACTGAGTTCAATGATGATATTCCTTAATGACAAAAAGTGGCTGCTTTGAAATACAAATGACACATTTTGTTTTTAATGGATTGTTGCAAATGTGTGTTTATGTTGTACAATTTATCAAGCCTGCCACTGCATTTTATCTGTTGAAATTGAATGACATAGATTTTGGGAAATTAATCTATGTCTTAGACCTAAGGTACTTCATGTTACACAATTTGTTGAACCTGGTAATAGATTTCTCTTTGCACAACTTGGTTGGTTGTATCCAAGTATATGCTCCATTGCTCCTGCATTTCTGATACTTTGCTACCATTTTAGTATATGTTCATTGTATGTAGTCATTTCTAATCTTTTGCATGCAGAGGACCTGAAGAAGAGAAGGTGATTGAGAAATTTCTTGAGGAGGAAGGCATTGAGGATAGCAAGAAGATGAAGATAGTGGGTATTGTAAAAGCAATGGGTATGTTCATTTTGTGCTACTTAATTACGTTTTCTCCCACGGCTAATCAACATATAGAAATATGTAAATATTACCTACAAATTTCAAATTATTACTCATTTTTTTGGCGTTGCTGCACTGACGTTAAAAATGAACTTTGGTTCTCAGTGGTAAGGTCTATGTAAGGATCTTCTAATTTATGGATAATTATGCTTAACAACAACAATTTCTGGGGAAAATGTTGTTTTCTGGAGGTAAGTTAAGTAGCATGAAGTATCCTAGAAACAAACCTTAGATGATATGAAGCTTTTGATAGTGGCAGAACTTGGTGATCTGATTCATGGTTGAGGGAAACGTGATGATATGAGAGTTGGGCTGAGGCTTCGGTCTTATCTCTGCTCCTTTTAGCAGATCCACCTTTTCAGAGTGTCACTGGTGGATGATGACCGTACGGTCTGGATCAAGGTAAAAAAAATATGGACTTTGTTTGGGAACATCCTATGTCATTGCTTCCACAGAGACATCTGGTATATTACTAAGACATTCGGAGGCTTAGCTTAGAAAATTAGACTCAAGACTCAAGAGTGATCAGTTGTCCATCTTGTGCAAGCAACACCTTGAAGGTTTTAAGTTACTTAGTAATTTAGTTGCTTGCTTATTGGCCCATGTCTCGAATTTACAGCCTTTATTTTCAAATGTAGGACTATTATTGCATTTCACTTGCATTTGATTACTGATTTATTGGCTTCTAGAACCTTGAGTTGTAAATTATTCGAGAATATTGAATGTAATTCTCACAATATATCTTATGGAAACACATATTGAAGTTACAAGTCACCATGACTCTTCCCCTCTTCAGTTTGGAGAGTGTCTCTTCTCTGTATGAAACTCTGCTCTATTGCAGACAAATATACTTGATAATCTTTCTTAGATCCTATGTATACTATTCGAGGTATGGTTGGATAATTCAAGTCACATCATCATCAAATGAATTAAACTGTTTCATAGTTGTGCCTTCTGTTCTCTCATTTTATACTTTTGTAGGCTTCAAGGAGGAACTCGCTGGGGTTAAAGATCAGGGCTTCTCTCTGGAATATGGGGTGGTTCAAGATGCAGATCGTCTTGATGCTATTGGTGCTATTGGTAAGTCATTAAACGCATTGTTGGTAGTGTGATGCTACTCTTTTGTTGAGGAGATTATATGTTATCAAATTTAGTTTTAGCATTTAGATGAGATCTATGGGTTATGTGAAGAAATATGTTCAAAGGCCCGAGATTCAGCTTATACACTATAATTCATTACCATAATCACTGCTACAAATTTTTCGAGGAAGTTATTGATTATGGTGACTCAGTACATCATGTTACTATGATACAATACTTGTCCAACAGGCTATTTGAGCTAGCCCAAAACATCATTTAAGTTCCTAGTTGCTTCCCTTGAGAGCAAATGTTTGTGAAATTTTCGTCAGCTTAACGAAGTAGCCATGTAGCAGTATGAGATTTTCATCTTGGTCAAATTTGTATGCCTTCTGCCTTCTTGGATAATGGTGTACACATTCACAAAATATTGCCTAGGAGAAAGACTGGTTTGCTCCAAATTTTATCTTACTCTCAATTATAATGAATACACATAACATGATGCATACAACGTGACAAAAATAGCGCATTCTCTTGTTTAAGGTATTGCACGGTGCTTCACATTTGGAGGCAGTAGGAACAGAATTCTGCATGATCCTAACATAAAGCCACGACTTTCAATGTCAAAAGAAGACTACATGGACAAAGCTAAGCAGACTACTTTAAATCATTTCCATGAGAAGCTTTTGAAGCTGAAAGATATGATGAAGACACAGGTAATGATGAGATGGCTTATGATAATTGTGGATTTTGTATTTATCCATAATGTTTTCCTTTCTGGTTTGGTTCTTATCTACTTTTTTGTTTATTCTTCGGTTCTTCCCAATGAAGCCATAGATTTTACTGAATTTTTCGTTTATTTATCCGAAAGGACTGGATTGTAAGTTTCCTCTCTCGTTTTATGTCTATTAAAGCCATATATTCACTGTTCGTTTGCTTTGGAATATAACAATATGTCTTACTCAAGTAGCCAAGTGTATGTGCTTCTATATTGTGAATTAGCAGTCTATCAGTGTAATTCTTGACGTAATGCTCATTATGAATCATTGTGAAACAACCTGTCCATGTTTGAAACATAGGGTAAGGTTGCGTATATCCAACCCCTTATTTTGGTGGGAACCTTTGAGGCTCCGCCCTCATTGGAGTAATGTTGTTGTTGCTTTTGTGTTATAACTTCTATTCTCCCTCATTTGCTTTTGTAAGAATCAACGCTGCTGTTAGTGCAACGGCCTTGAAAACTTATCTGTGAATGTGCTCACCTATACTTGTCATACTTCTACTTGTTTAGGCTGGACGGAGAATGGCTGAGAGAAGGCATGCGTTTATGGAAGAGTTCATGGAACAATTCTATCTGGACTGGGATGGGAGAGAGTGAATGAAATAAGGTAGAAAATTAGTCCAGTGATAGATTTGTTAATGATTTGCATTTTCTGTCTTTCTTCTTGAATAAATGCTATAGAAAAATGTTCTGGCTCCCTTTCCTAAACTGGCTTTCTATTACATCGTAATTTCTATTCTTCATCAAATTGTCATTGCACTAAAATTGTGAGACGTGGAGTTCTTGATTTTGGATTTTGTATATATTGTCACTTTGTTCAGCAATGTCCTTGCTGATCTACACAATGCAATTCTCTGCTCCAAGGATAACCTTGACGAATCTCAGGCAAGTCAGGCCATGAGCACACAACAGCCAGTTCACCTTCTGCAGACTCTGGCAAAAGTTCTTTCACACCATCTCTGGCTTCTTCAGCAAGATGATCCTGTAACCTACAAAATACTGAATCATCAAATTTACATTATACTCCACATGTAGGAGCTTAGGAGAAAGAATGTGTACCTCAGCTCTCTTACAGGTTGAATAATATCCACGTTCTCCCCAAAGCGGAATATCAGGAATCAGGTGCAGAAACATTATTATCTACAGACTACAGCTGCCTGTTACAATCGATTGTACAAGTTATTAGACAAACTCATAACACTAATGCTACTGCCAATACACAAATTCTTACATGAGAATGTCTCGCAATAACTTAAGACACTTAATAACATAATATCGATACCCAAAACTCAAAACTATACTACTAGTACTTACCTTGCAAAATTTACTTAGTAACTTAGGCAGGCTAATTTTGAATGGTACGGAGTAGTTATGAATAGTTCAAGTCAAACGAACGTCATTGTAGTTCTTTTGGTCGTATATACTTGCTCTTTAGCCTAAACGACTATTATCGACTCATGAATTCTATCAAAGTAAAACAGTTTGTTCTCTAGTAGTGGCAAAATCCAATTCTCAAACTGAGGCTTGTTTTTTGTTAAAGTCACACTTTCTACAACGTTACGTCAAAATACTCTTTTCTACACATTTTAACGCATTAAGAAGAAATTACTTATCGCATTTCTCCACTAATCGGTTCTACCAAAAGTCTAAAATACGACAATTATCCACTCGGTAATCCTAATCCTAGTAAATCAAAATTCTTAAACTTGTGCATTAATTGAATTGAATATAAACATTATTCTCTTGGTTTTGTTACGTTTCTTTGTATAGACACTCGACTTAGATATACGAGCGAAATTCAAACAAAACGCAAAACAAAATGGGGGCAAGAAAAAAAGAAACTTGGTACAACTACTATAGTACTATACGTCTATACTACAGGTTCTTGGGTACTAAAGAGTAAAGAGTAAAAACATAGAAAAAAAAATCAAGCTCTGACAGAGAAGAAGATGAAGGCAGTAGTAATAACTAGCCCAGGAGGTCCAGAAGTGCTGCAAATAAAGGAAGTGGAAGACCCAGAAATCAAAGATGATCAAGTGTTGATTAAAGTTGAAGCAACTGCCCTTAACAGAGCGGATACCCTTCAGCGCAAGGGTTCCTACCCTCCACCACCTGGGGCCCCACCTTATCCTGGTCTTGAATGTTCTGGAATTGTCCTGAAAGTTGGCAAGGATGTTACTCGCTGGAAAGTTGGTGATCAGGCAAGTACTCCATAAATTTACTGTCTGTAAATATTTTATGATTCTGTGAAAAGATTTGATCTTTGGTTAATTTTATGGGGTTTGGTTGATGGGTTGTTTGTGTTTCAGGTTAAGTTAAATTTATTTGTCATATTGATTAAAAAATGTTGTGATGTTGTGCAAGAACAGGTATAATTTGGGTGAATTTCTGCTTGAATTTGGGTAAAAAGTTTACTAATGATCAAATTCATTATAATTGTTCTGGTAGATTAGATATTATATAAGAATTCTGAGTGAAAATGTGTCATATAAGGTGGTGCAATCTCGTATGGCGAAGCGAACCAGTTGATGATCAGTGGAAAGTGGCAAGGTTTTATTTTGATGAGGAAGATGGTAGTGTAGAAATATGGAGCTTATCTTCTGTTTATGGGTTGTGGCTGGCCTGCCTGTTGATTAGGATGTATCTGTGGTTGGAGCTCGTGGAGGTGGAATCGTGTAGTTGGTGTTTCTTTGTTGTGGTGTAGTCGTATAGATTAGTCCATATTAACTTTGGTTAAAGGAATTATGGTTGTGTGATCGCCTGATTGTTGATGTGCTGACTTAGAAAGTGTTTTGTTTGATGGTATGTGTTATTGTGGTGGTTTAATTGCCTTTCTCATAACGTTGATCATAGGATAAGATTGTCCTTGAAGTGTAAATGGACATCCATTAATATTGGTGCTTTTGACGGAATAAGGAAGTTTCAGTTTTGTTAGTGTATCACTACTTCATTAGTAAACACTAGCTAGAAACTTCTCTGGCTAGTAGCTACTAGCCACTGATTGTATGGAATCATAGACTTTTGGACTTGGCAAAATGCTCAAGCTATTCAGTTGAACTTTGGGGGCATATATCGCTCAAACTTATGTATCTGAGACTGAGGCAGACTTTGCTTTACAGTTGGGGTATATTGTTATAGAGTATTCGACGTGCCATCCAAGGGTAATGTCATAGCTGAGTCTCGAGGATACGTTAGGTTGGACTGAGTAACATTGGTGAGCTCTCATGACATCTTGAATTTGTCCTGTGTATTCTGTGTTTAGGTGTGTGCTCTTCTTGGTGGAGGAGGCTATGCTGAAAAAGTTGCTGTGGCTGCTGGGCAAGTTCTTCCTGTTCCACCTGGCATTTCTCTCAAGGATGCTGCGAGCTTCCCTGAGGTGGCATGCACGGTTTGGTCAACTGTTTTTATGATGAGCAGACTTTCATCAGGGGAGACATTCTTGGTAATTTACAACCCTACTATTTCTTGGTTACTTTGCCGAGCTGCTTATATATATCACGATTCTCTTTAAGTGCTGTTCTGAACCAGGGATGGTGGTATCTCTTGAGTGTAGGTTTCTATGCTACAGTACTTCGAGCGTTTGGGCTACATTGGGCATGACTGACCTGCACTTTTTTTTTAAATACTTATCGTTTCTTTTTATTTAAAATAATCCCTGGTCTTGCTCTTCTGTTTTGCTAGTAGAAAGCTTGTTATCATCTTCATATAGTTTTAGAATATACGGAGTAGATGATGGTAAGCTACAATTTGATGAAATCATCTTTACAATTTTCTGCAATCAAGTTTCCACTATGTTGACCAATGCTTTCAGGTCCATGGTGGCTCTAGCGGAATTGGAACGTTTGCAATTCAGATAGCTAAATATTACGGAGTAAAAGTATTTGTGACAGCAGGTTTGGCAGATCTCCGTTAAATCGATTCAAGGAAGCTGCATTTGTTGAATAATTAACCAGTTATTTGCACATTAATCCAGGTAGTGAAGAAAAGCTGGCATTTTGCAAGGATCTTGGTGCTGATGTTTGTATCAATTACAAGACAGAAGATTTTGTTGCAAGAGTTAAAGAAGAAACAGCCGGAAAAGGTACATGAGAAATGAATTATTATTTGGCTGCAAGGTGTGATTGAAGAAACATTTATGTAACTGTGTACTGAATTAAACAGGCGTTGATGTCATTTTGGACAACATGGGTGGAGCTTACTTTCAGCGGAATATTGACAGCTTAAACTTTGATGGACGGCTTTTTATTATCGGTCTGCAAGGTGGAGCATCTACACAAATGAACCTTGGAAATTTACTTGCAAAGAGACTCACAGTGCAAGGTATGTGGGATCTTCTTAATTCACTAGTGAAAATATCAGATTTTTGTTGAAAGTTCACTTCCCTAAGAGATCTGTCCTATTTATGATGTTTTCAAGCTTATACAAGTATGGAATTTTGCTTGAAGTTCTGAATTATTTAGTGATACAACATGCAAATCAGTCACCAAGTAGGATTCTTAGCATAGTGTCCTATAAAAATAAATATTTACATCTAAATTAGCCTTTAAAGGTGACATTTTGGTCCTTCACATCTAAATTAGCCTTTAAAGCAGCTTGGATCAAGGTCCTTCCCCCATCCTGTCTACTGTTCTCTCTTGTTAGATCTTCTTTTAAGTTGAGGCATGGCCATTTAGTTGGGTTTCTAAGCATTTGGGGGGACTAGTTCAAAGATTAAGCTACAGGAAGAGTCTGTTTCATACTTGACCAGGCATCTATATGGATGTCAAATCAAAAGAAAACTCTCCTGTTTCTGTCGATTTTGGGGAGGGGTTATCCTAATTCCTGAATGCTCAAAAACACTGTTCATTACCAGTTGAGTTCTCAATTGGGATTCTGAGAAATCACCGCATTGTATGTCTCTGATTTTAAACTATCACAGACTGATTTGGAGGCTAAAGTAGGCTTCTATAAACTAAATGTTCTATGTACTATAGTAGTATAGTCTATATACGAGACTATGAGAGTGGTTCAAGATATAAATGCTGCAGTGTTGCTCGATAATGTTGGTGAAGGATTCAGAGTTATGGTGTCAAAATTATTACAAGATGGACACTCCTGCATACACTAACCTTGATTCACCTACTGTTACTAATTGATCCGTCAGAATGTGCTTGCACTTCGAATGTTTCGACTGACCGCCTTGTTAATGCCCCCCCCCCCTCCCTTCTTAATTTACTACATATTTAAAGCAGAGATTGTCATTGCTGATGATTTTCTGTACTTAAAAAAAAGGTCGGTTTTCTCTCTGCTCTCTGGCTTTTTTCCTATCGTATCTCCAGTCCTTCATTGAGCGCTAGCACTTTGACATGGCTACGAAATGTCTAATGAGCTGTATTGCGCTGTAATCAGATCTTTCTGTCACTTGATAAACCCTTACAGTGATGTAGTAGACTTATTAAGACGTAAGATCTAAAGCTCTACATCTGTGTGAGGTTGTTGCTAGTCTTGTATAATTATAATGATACTGGAAAGTTGACAGTCAGTACCAGGGTTAGGAGTCTTAGGACTATTGAGGGCAAAACTTTGGAAAACTTTTTTTTTTTTTTTTTTCCTGAACACTACACCAGGAGACCAACACTGGCCAAAATGAGTGAACCCTAGGAATGCCGGGATCAAAATCTAAGCCCCTTAGAAACTCGTGTGTAATTCTAACATTGTAAAGCTGTCTTTACAGGTGCTGGCTTGCGCAGCAGAAGCCCTGAGAACAAAACAGCTATTATTCAGGAGGTGGAGAAGAACGTGTGGCCTGCCATCATAGCCAACAAAGTAAAGCCTGTGATTCACACATCCTTCCCTTTGTCACAGGCAGCGGAAGCTCATCAGCTCATGGAGAGCAGCCAGCATATCGGCAAAATAATGCTTATACCATGATTCAGAGGGCTAGTTTTTTATGTAGCGTGTCAAAATCTTGTCGTTCTAGTAATGTATGTTTCGACATGTATGTAATATCCCATAAACCCGTTGTTCTACACTACGAACTTTGTTAATGAGATTATGAAGGATGCTCTTACTGTTCTATTCTCTTGTACAGTTCTTTCCGACAATAATTAGGCAATTCATTCATATTTCACGTCAACATCGGACTACTCCACTCCACGGGATCACCCGGGAGTCGTAATGTTCTACATTATCTTACATACCATCGGCACGTCTCAACATTCTCTCAATCAACTTGAAAGTACAACTAAAGTTCGTACCCATGAAAACAAGGTACATTATAATCAATAATCAATAATTATTACATCAATAATTAATGATAAACACCAGATGGTATGTAAAATCAGGACTCAAACTCGAAACCTCGATCGAGTCGATTCGCCTCAAATGAGAAATCACAATCAAAGGGCTAATTACTTGCAAGTACGGCATGCATGCACGTGTTATGCGAGCCCCATAAGTTGACCCATACTCACCCAATCTACTTATTAAATTTCCACACTCATGATTTTTCTACTTATTTGACCGATCAATCAATTCCCACAAAATTTAATCAGACAAATCATTCGATTTTGTTTTCTCAGTTCAGACCAAAGTAAGTTGTTCATCTCTGTAAATTCTTTCCCATTATTTTTCTTATCAATTGTTTTAGTACTATGTATTTGATTTATACTGTTGTTAATCTAGCTGCAAAATCAGCTGAAAGATGAAATTTGGCTGAGAACTGAGCTCCAAATTCAGTGAATTTTTATTCTTCTTGCTTATAATCTAAAATTAATAGTTAAGCTTGATACTTTGAACTTGATTATGTAATGTTTCTTATTTTATAATTATATTTCTGGGAAATTTGATTGGGATTTTACCCAGATGAAATGGGTCGTTCTTCTTTTGGGGAGTAATTGAATGAATTTGACTGTTATTTAGTAATTTATCCAGATGAAGTTTACTGTTATTTCGGATGTCAAATGAAAGATCTTGATCATTATTTACCTAGAGTAAATGATCTGTTGATTCTGGAGTAAGTTTGAGACAATTACATTGTGAAGTACCCACTTTGTTTTTTTACTGATTTGGAGGTGCTTGTACCCTTCCACTTAAGAGGTAAGGCTTGTGTACATCCGGCCTCTCCTTACCCCGCCTTATGGTGGGAGCCTTTTAAGGCGTTGGGGTAATGATGTTGTTGTACTGATTTGGGATGGAGGGTAGCATTAGTGTAGAGTGATGGGTTGTTGAAAGAAAATGGGAACACTCATTTGTGTTGAGTTTCATTTGACATGTGAAATAGTTTAGGTTAAAGATGAATGGAACTGAGGAAATTTTGGATTATCTGAAATGCAAAAGAAAAAATCAAGCTAAAAGCTGTATTGTGTAGGGGAATAGGAGTTGAAATCTGCACGGTATACCAGTTATAATAGCCCGTTTGAGCGTATGTTACGAGCACCCAATTTGAGGGCTTATTGGAGTTGGTCTCGTCTTTGCAGTTGAGTATAACGGTAAGTGTGTAGTTGTTAACTGGGTCATAGTTGCGGTAGACAAAATTCGAGGCCTTAGGGAGACACAAGGTTGCTAACATTAGCACCATGGGAACAATGACATTGATTACCAGGTTGTTTTTAACTCCAGTACCTTGAAAGATCTAACAATGGCGGTAAGGAGGGATCGGATGTATGTATGTACCTTACTAACTCAATGAAACCTATGAATAAAAATTGATGAATCAATTGCGCTATTGCGTTTCCAAGCCCAGTGGAGTTTATGGTATTAGAAAATCATCATTATAGACTAAATGGTATCCTGTTTTGACCCATACAATTTGGCTTTAGTAAAAAGAGATCCTGGAGAGTGCTGGTTTCTTTTAATTTATTTCACAAGACGCTTGTTTCATAGGCATGTAGTTTCTAGACAAAGCTTCTTTAAGTAGTGATAGAATATAAACATATAACATATTCTATCAAGTAGTAATGGACTCTGTCTTTGGAACAAAACATATTTTTGTCACATGCATATTTGATTTATTGATTAGTTGTTACTCTTGTTATCCATTGGGACTTATAAGGATGTTTGTCATTGGCTTTATGGTCTTAATGTGGTGCATCACTGATGCTTGTATGACTGCCTTGCCATAAGAAATCAAATCTATTTTCTTTTGCTTCACTGATAGTTCATTTGACTTTAGTTCGTGCTTCTTTTCATGTATCAACGTGGCTTTGTTAAAGGATCCTAATCGTGTCGTATTCTTTATTTTGCAGGCCTACTCTTTGGTTCTTCATTGATCATCAAGATGTTTGACTTATCTAACATGAATATCGGTGAAATTATAGTTTTGGGATGTGGATTTTCTGTTATGCTCACAATGCTTTTCACAGTTCAGCTCGTGTCACAGCATCTGTTTTACTGGAAGAACCCAAAGGAGCAGAAGGCTATTATTATCATTATCCTCATGGCCCCTCTCTATGCTATTGTCTCCTTTGTTGGTCTAGTGGATTTTTTTGGTAGTGAAGCATTTTTCATATTTCTGGAATCGATCAAGGAGTGTTATGAAGCTTTGGTAATATTTCCCTGTTCGTGTTATAAGCTATCTTTGCGAGTTTGACTGCTGGGCTATGTATACTGATTTTCATATATCTTTCTGTGCAGGTCATTGCTAAATTTTTGGCATTAATGTACAGTTTCTTGAAAATATCCATCAGCAAAAGCATTGTGCCAGATGGAGTTAAAGGAAGAGAAATACATCATTCTTTCCCGATGACTCTTTTTCAGGTGAGTTTATGATTCGTAACTACTAGTCTTGGAAGAATAAACTATAATGATTTAGACATGACAAGGAAAATCGTTCCTCTATGGCTTTTCACATGGTTTGGGCATTAGTTACTATGAATTGGCCTCATTGTCCTACATTTGGAGTATAGTGAAAGTTTCTCTTGTGGACCTTGTAGATCATAGTAGATGGTGCATTGTAACCATGACTATGTAACTTGTAGAGGTTTAAGTTATGATTAATTTGTCTGAGCTTATATTGTGAAGTTGCAATCTGTCAATGCAATTTATGTTTCTGTCATTCAGAAACTGAATCTGATGAGTCATATGACATTTAAACTGCCGCATATCGATGAAATAGGGCTTACATTCGACTGCAAAATAAATTCTACGAAGAATTCCGTTCTTTTCTAGTGATAATGTGGGAAGACGTCGCTTTTCCGATGAGATGTGGCTTAACACACAAACAATATGTTCAAATTCACCTCTATTTATACTCAAGGGGTCAATTTGTACATACTTTATGAGATTTGGACGCTCAAATTAAACTTTCTGTGAACTCAGGGGCTCGAGCATTGTAGTTTCGTGCGATGTCATTTGTTCACGTAATTGAGTGGAGTCACTGCAAGTATAGAACAAAGCGATATCTTAGGATGGGTGCTTTACTTGAGTACCTTATAGCACATCTGTGTACTGTACTCACACAGCATGCAGTCAAGACTGAGTTATTTCCTATAGTTTTTAGTCCATATTTGAATTTTCTTGCCTATTACAGTTCGGCCTCACTTATGAAAAACACAGGACTTCATGATTTAGCATGGTACTTTTTGATGACTTGATTGCTAAATAACAAAATGCGGTGCTTATTATGTGCAGCCTCACACCACCCGTCTTGATCACCGTACACTGAAGCTTCTCAAATACTGGACGTGGCAATTTGTGCTTATTCGCCCAGTTTGCTCTCTCTTGATGATAGCTTTACAACTTCTCGAGTTGTACACCTCCCCTGTCAGCTGGATCTTCACCATCATCCTCAATATCTCAGTATCGCTGGCTCTATATTCTCTGGTTATCTTTTACCATGTTTTCGCCAAGGAATTGGCACCACACAACCCTATGGCTAAGTTCTTGTGCATTAAAGGCATCGTCTTCTTTTGCTTTTGGCAGGTAAATGTTTCCCTATTTATGTTGTCTTTGTGTATTAGAGGGTTATTTTTAGTTTGTGAGCTAAGAATTTTTTATATGACCAATTTGATCACCACGCTAAGAATATTACTTCCCATGCATTTGAGCTCAGGTTTATTTGTGCAAGTTAAGTTTTCTTGTTCGTTTCCAAATACTGATAATTGGTGCTTTTTTTTTTTCCCCTGCTCAAGTTCGGTAGATATTACAGTGTTGCCCCCGCCTCCTTCAAAAGCATGACCATATAACACTATAACTGCCCAAGCGGCTAGTAGTACCAAGATAGTGTATCAGTTTCTTGCTTTCTGTTATTTGATACCTGATGATCTAACATCTGTATCCCTTCGTTTGAGTTCTCATTTATTAAATGTTGCATGTGACCAGGCTATTGTGCTCGAAATTCTGGTTTCTGCGGGTATCATTCGGTCTGACTATGCGTGGTTAGATGTCTCATACATTGAGAAGGGATGGCAAAATATTTTGGTGTGTTTGGAGATGGTCGTCTTTTCTGTGCTACAGCAGTATGCATACAACGTTACACCTTACAGTGGCGATGTGGGCAAATGGAAAGTGAAGAAAGACAACTGATCGTGCCAGGACAGTATTTCTACTTGGCTCCCAGTATGCTAAAAGCCCTGTATTCTTATTTTTGGAGCGATACAGAGACAGAGTTATAGGCTGCTAGATTCTGTTCATATAAAAATACCAATGAAAGATTTTCCTTGTATTCAGTCTTTGTATCAGTCAATCTAGACATCTAGTATGCCATTGGCCTCACTCTTCGATGTAAAATTTGGCATCCGGCCCTGATAAAGTTGCGTAGTGAGCCTTATATCATTGAAAGAAAATCTCTCTGTTATTATTTTGAAATAGATGTGTTGCAGTCATGTCGGATTGGAAAATGATATTCAAAGTGAGCTCTGAATGTCGATCTGATTGTTCTGGTGTGGAATCGATCCCTGCATATCATCCTGACTAGCCTCAGACTGACCAGCTTTTGTAGGCTTACTGAACGTGATGAACATTGAACAAAGGCAATTAGCTTAAGAATATTCAAGCTTGACAGATTACCAAGAGATCATATCGGACAAAGAACTGATGCAACACTACAGGTCCTGAGAAAAACTTTCGATCCTTCTTGATTACACCAAATATGCCTTCTAGACAACCACTACAGTATAATCTCAAAAAAAACAACAAAAAAAAAAAAGTCAATTGTAACTTGTAACACACACATGAACCAACTTTCTTTGTGAACTTCAGAGTTTGGAGCCTTCATAAGAAAACAAGCGCATTGCATTTGAGTAACTCAGTTCTGCAAGTTCTTCTTTACTCATCTCGAGCAAGGAAGCCACATAGCTTAGTACATTATGAATGTTAGCTGGATGATTTAGCATTTCTTTGGGCAAAGCAGGTGCGTTTTTGACAATGTCTAACATGTCACCGTTACTCTCCAAATTTGGACTTACTGTTCGTTCTTGGAGGTCAGGAGGAAGGGAAGGATCGCCTCTCACAACGAACAAAGAATCCATATTCACCTTGGGGAGGGCATCTGGAGCATCAGTCTCCAGCAAGATTTTATCCGAGGGCACTGCCTTCACCATTTTCTTCGCCTTTTGTGGTTTCATCGACATAAGGAATCCAGAAAAGGAAAAATACGCACCAAGCCTGGCGAGTTCAGGGACCATTTCAGCAGACCCCAAGTAAGAATGAAGAAGAACGCCCTCAGGGAATGGCCCAACTGATTTCATAACATCAAGAAGGTCACCAAATGCGCGAACACAATGGACTGAAGCTGGCCTCTTCAGCTCTTTGGCCAGTTCTAACTGTTGCCTGAAAACATCAACCTGATCATTGAAATCAATCTCCTTTCCTCGCGACCCTTTATCCAGACCAATTTCCCCAACAGCAGCAGATGGTGTTGACTCAAAGTACTGTCTCAACACGCTCAACCAACTCGGACTCCTCTCTTGAACACACCAGGGGTGAATACCAAAACAAGGAACAACAGATGGATAGGTTTCACCCATCTGCTTAACCAAATGCCAGTCTTTCTCTGAGATCCCATTAACCGCAAAATTGACAACACCGGTATCAAAAGATGACCAGATTAATTGTGGGGCGAGGTTAAATATTCTCGAATCTTGTAGGTGACAATGAGCATCAAAGAGTTTCATGGCAATACCTCCACTGACCCTCAAACTAGTAAACTGCGCCACACCTAAAACGCCGAAATTTTACCTCCAATCCACTACCAATCCAGAGAAATTTGTCAATAAAATGCCTCTAACTAATCCCAAAAACATGAATCACATTACATTTAATCAACAAACCACAACTACAACAGGCAAAGCCTTAGTCCCAAAATGATTTGGGGTCAGTCAACATGAATCGTCATCTGCACGCAATCGCCTTATGAAAGCATTACACACAAACAATTTGCATCTAATACATAACCATCAACACTAATTCATCAGCAAAATTTCAGCTTTCTTCAGCAATAATTATCTGAAGAAGAATACTATAAAACACAAACTAACATGAAACCCAATAAAAACCAAAAATCAATTATCATTTTTTCATGGGAATATCTAATAAATTTAGTTTTCATCAAAAAGATTAAATCTTTCCCAATACAGGAAGAAATCAAATTAGCAAAAACAGACAATAAAACAAGCAGAGTGAATAATTAATTGATAAGACAAATTTTACTCGAAACATGTATAAATTAACCAAAAGTTTAATGCATACCTATGTCTTCAGCAGAGTATTTTTGATGTATGATGAAAAATGGGGAACTTGTTGAAGAAGATTAGAAGAACAAAAGATTTCAACAATTTTTTCCAAAACAAAAAAGCGCCGTTGCCGGGGATCGAACCCGGGTCACCCGCGTGACAGGCGGGAATACTTACCACTATACTACAACGACTTCATTTATTATATAGTACTTGAGCAAAATTATATATTCACCTGATGGTAAAAACCAAAGATTATGTTACTTTTTTAATTCACGGAAAGTTATGATACTTAAGTTAATTATGTATAAAACAATCACCAAATCAGAGTGGCGCAGCGGAAGCGTGGTGGGCCCATAACCCACAGGTCCCAGGGTCGAAACCTGGCTCTGATATCTTTAAGAGAAAGCTTCCCCAGCCATTTTTTTTATTTTGTTTTTAAATCCGCCTGCCCGATCCATTACCAAAATAAAGTCACCCGCGTGACAGGCGGGAATACTTACCACTAAACGACTTTGTCAGACTAAATTACCCAAAAAACGTATACTAATCAACCTCATACAGAATTGAAAAACAAGTGTGGTCAGTCGACGATACACGATTAGAGCAGGCAAAATGTCGTGTTCGTGTCCGTGTCAAAGATAAACGGGTTATAAAATCCTTGACACTAACTCGACCCGATTAATTAAAAGTGTCGATAACCCTTGACACTAACCCGACCTATTTATTAAACGTGTAACACGTTAACAACCCGCCTAACCCGTTTAAAAGAAAAGTTCACAAAAATTACATTTTATTAAAGAAAAATGGTAGAATTAATGCTCTTGTGCCTATATAACTCATCATTAATAATAAAGACGGGTTTATAAAAGAGTAATTTCCACAATTATATTATTTGAGATTTGATTTGGGCTCTATACAGCTTAAAAAGTCAATGAGGTCATACGAATTGACAAGACTAGCATATCAAATACAAAGAAACGGGTAAAATTCGTGTTTGTTTCGTGTCGGAAATTTCAACACTAACCCAACCCATTTAGGTAATCGTGTTAGACATGTTGACCCGTTTAATTAAACGAGTTGGAAACTCTCAACACTAACCTGCTATTTTCGTGTGCGGTTTGTGTCGTGTTGCCGTGTCGTGTCAGCTTTTGCCAGCTCTATACACGATACAATTGTTCTCCAATCAAACCTTATAGGGGTGGATTTCACATAGAGATAAACGGCGTATGGGGCTAATAAATCACTTATATCATGTAATATTTGTGTTAGTTCTTACTTCTTACTCAGAAATTGGGAAAATCATTTAAGATTCAAAATATGTAAAAGTCGGTAAACCAAATTTGCAACAAAATGCAATTAATAATTAAGATGATGAATGTAAACGAAAAAAATAAAAAAATAAGATGATGAAGATATTCTGTCATCATCAAAAAAAAAAAAAATGTTCATCGTTGATCGCTCATTGGCTACTGGTAAGTGTTATTTAACATTGTAAATCAATTAATGAGACTACTAGTATTATTATCGAGGCATCATGCATGCACACACACGTATCTAAGCCCCTTACCGAATTTAGCTACATATTAACATGTTAACGCTGGCTAAATTTAATCGAACATCAACAAATCTCTCTTACAAGACAACCTTTCTTACAAAACCGTATCATTCACGACGTGTTCGAGACTGTATCAATCAACAAAGACGTATCCAAATTAGTTAATTTAAATTGTCTGGTGGGGACTGACAACTAATTATTGAAGCAAAACAAGGGCTAGATTATATACACATGAATCCTAGAGCAGGTAATGAAAATCCCAATTGATTGATTTTTTCTACCTGATTCGTGTTCTCTTTAGCCTCGTCTGCAGCTGTCTCTACTACAGTATCTTTTACGACAAGCTGACTCTGATCTTTCTACATGAAACAATTAGCTACCACTCACTTATTTATCAAGCTTCTCTGGGCCAAATAAACTACTTAACACGTAATTTAGTATAGTTTTCACAGTATATTAAATCAATGCAAAATAGAATTTGTCATTCTCCAACATTTATTGAGACCAAAATGTTAAGATCTTAATCACGTAATTGTTTGTCTTACTCCGAAACTTAATCTAAGTAGTAGCGAACGAATCTAGCCTCACGAACAAAATATTAAGCAAATTGTTAGAGCCTTAGAGGTCTACGGTGTAGACACAATTAATTTGTCTACAATGTAAAATTGAGTTAGTAGTAGTAAAATTGATACCGAAGTAGTAAAATTAATTGTAATGAAAAATTCAGGTAGTAAAATTAATTGTGTGAGTAGTAAAATTTTGATAGTGTAGTAAAATTATTGTTGATTGTAGACACTTTTGGGTGTCTGCACGGTAGACCTCTAGCATTGTCCAAATATTAATCCTAAGGCATCTTGATAATATGCTCGGCAGTAATGTATCTAGTTGCATGCACATTTCTCGTACACACACACATTTGCCACTGTATGTATAGTACAAAGTTTCAACTTCCAAATCACCGATTTTGCATTAAACTCCGCATCAGTGAGATTTTCCGATGTGGAACAACCACCTCACTAAATGCGTTATGACAAAATACCAAAAAATGACACATTATTGGCCGCCTCATTATAAAAACACTAGTTTACATAACAAAAAGAAGACGACCGACGGCCGTCCTCCGTATATATAATGCAAGACAGAGCACCCTCGTTGCAAAATGTGTCCGTTGTGCATGGACATATGCCGGTTAGAGACTTGATTAAGCAAGAGGATGACACTTTAAGCTTAATTAACTAATTATACCTCTCATGCGAGCTCTAACTAACCATATATTAACTAATTATGTTCATTAGTAGTAGTCGTTAATTAACTTCCAATTGATCTACACATAAAGTGCACATGTTTGTTAGCATAATACACTTTAAGTTATAACTTATTGGACTTTGCTAGGAGTAACATTCTACTACTAGTCTACTACCATTATTATATCACTCCATTTTTATGTCTATATATTAGGTTGAATTTTCTCATTAAATCATAGTTCATTTTCAACTCTAATAGTAACTTTTATTACAAAGTTTATAACAAAAAAAAAAAAAAATATGAAAATGGGTTGTTTTAGGATGATGATATTACTAGGAATTATCGGGTTTTTCGGTTTAGTTGATGCTCAATTGAAGATGGGTTTCTATGCAGAAAGTTGCCCCAAAGCTGAAGAGATTGTGCAAAAATTTGTTCATCAACACATACCTAATGCTCCAACCTTGTCTGCTCCCTTGATTAGGATGGTGTTCCATGATTGCTTTGTTAGGGTATGTAACTCCTTTTCCTACTCAAGTATCTTCTTGTTCAATTTAGCAAATTCAACTTTTGCATGAAAAACTTTCAACCAAAATCCACCGTAATTTGGCTGTGTTACAACTCGATTGCTAAAACAAAAACAACTACTGAGTATTTTTTTTTAATGTGAGAGTTTGAAATGACTACCCATTTTTAAAAAAAAATTGACACATGTCACACAAATTTTCTACTAAAATTATTGCTAAACAAGTTTATTACTTGAGAGTGTACTCAACAGGGATGTGATGCATCAGTGCTATTGAACTCAACCCAAGCAACAGGAAACAAAACAGAGAAGACAGCAGCCCCAAACAAGACACTCAGAGGATTTGCCTTCATTGACAGTCTCAAGAACTTAGTAGAGGCCGAATGTCCCGGTGTCGTCTCGTGTGCAGATATCCTCAATTTGGCTGCTAGAGACGCTGTAGTGACCATTGTAAGTGTTATTAATATAATTCGACATATACCGATTCAATGAGGGAAGTGTGATTCGAACCTGACACAAAAACGTGCCAAAATTAATAACACTTGTCGTATACTTTTGATTATTTTCAGGGAGGTCCATATTGGCCAGTGCCAACAGGTAGACGAGATGGAACAATCTCAAACGCAACTGAAGCACTCAATGATATCCCACCACCTACTAGCAATTTAAGCTCACTTCAGACCTTTTTTGGAAGAAAAGGACTTGACTTGAAAGACTTGGTCCTACTATCCGGTAAGCCCTCGCTCCCATGCACTAATCAATAATATCGTCAGTTTAGACTTTTGGTTAGTTAAAAACACGTGAATTGTTGTAACATTTGGCTAGAACCCGTCATCTGAATTAAAATGTCGCTCATCAAAATTACCAGGTGCGCACACAATCGGAATAGCACACTGCACATCATTCACAGAGCGGCTATACAACTTCACGGGTAAAGGATTCGGAGAAGACCCAAAACTCGACAGCGAATACGCAACCAACCTAAAGGCGAGAAAATGTACGACACCACAAGACAACACGACCATTGTCGAGATGGACCCTGGGAGTTTCCGAACATTCGACCTCGACTACTACAAGCTTCTCCTCAAACGTCGAGGCCTGTTCCAGTCTGACGCAGCCTTGACCACAAGCGCCGCGACTAAAGCGTATGTTTTACAGCTTGTTGAGGGTCCGTTGGAGAATTTCTTTGCGGAGTTTGCGCAGTCTATGGTTAAAATGTCTCAGGTTGAAGTTCTCACTGGGTCAGCTGGTGAAATCAGGAAGCATTGTGCCTTTGTCAACTAAGTGGTAAAAAAAACAAAGTCAAAGTCTTTGTATTGAGTTAATTTTTTGTTTTTTTTTTTGTTTTTGTTTGGATGAATGATTGGGTGTGGCTGTGATTTCATAATCACTGTGAATAATTGGAGGAGGCATTATTTTTTGTTTTTTTTTTTGTTTTTGTTTGGATGAATGATTGGGTGTGGCTGTGATTTCATAATCACTGTGAATAATTGGAGGAGGCATTCACCTAATGCTTGGCCTCAATTGTATCTTTTGTACGTGATGCTTTTTGTTGATAATGAAAGATTAAGATTAAGATTCGTTGAAACTTAGCTTGTTTGGTGTCATTTTTTTTAATTTTATTTTCACTTATATTGATTAGACACAAAATTTAGCTTTTGTATATGAACTACTCCGTGTATATATAGGCTAAATTGTTCGGAAGCTTGCTATAAGGTTAAATCTATAATCTTCTTAAAGTTTTTAAAATGTTTTAAGAATTAAAAATTGCAAACATAACAGTAACGTGAACAAGACGACATACATGAGACACATCATAGTATCATACATCCCATGGGTCATAACACCATGTTATTTGTTTGGGGGTTAAACCAAACCAATATAATTGGCCATCTCTGATTGGGCTTTCTTTGAAGTAAGGACATCGTAAAGCATCCACGACTAAGCTCTTCATCAACTCACATGGTGGACATATTTATTTTTGTTTGGTTAGTGTTTTACAGTTCTTTTCAAATTAAAAGTAGGCCCACGGTACCATTTGTTGTTGTGTAGTTTTTGGTGATGCTCATGTTGAACGTCTACTCATCTACACGGCCACGGCCAACACTCGAAGAGTAACATGTCTGTGGGTTCCCGTGTCTCGGTGTCTGTCTCTTCCTGGGTGTCAGTGTGTCCGTACTCATGCATCATAGTTGAACATCAATTTTGGCCAAGAGTTAAAAAAGAATGCAGTCCAATAGTACTACTACTTTGCTCAATCTCTTTCATTTCTTTATGTTGAGCCGGATTATGTGAGGAGAATTTAAACCCAACGTAAAGAAATGAAATAAATGGAAGGAGTATACTACGTCTAATTCTTAATGATTCTTTTTTTATTAAGCACAAATTTTTAAGTAGTAAAATATAGTGGAAAAGAACAGATTGAGGTTGCTTGTCATATTGGCATCATGGCAACAAATAAGGAAACAAAATAGATCATATAATATGACTCGATAGAACAAATGAATGAAGGCCCGCCACCTATATAGAACATTATTTTTTAATTTAAGACCAACATACATAGAACGTTTTACAATTAAATAACACGGATTATAAGATATGTTGCAATATAAGAGCGTGTAAAAGAAGTGGGTCATAGCGGCAAATTATATTGTGGTCCCCGGACCACAGTGTGCATCGTTGTCTGAGCCACGTGTCAATGTTTAATTGGTTGGTATATAAAAAAAAGCGCTCCTTCTTTTCTTCTTCATCTCTACTAAACGTTATTCTTAGTTTTTTCTCTCTCTCCTAATCTCCCTCATTCTTCGTCGCCCCCCATCACCGTCGTCCACCACCAACGCGACACACCACCACCAGTCGCAGGCGGCCCATCTCCGGGGTAGCATATTATTTGTAAAATGTATGAATCTAATTATTGTTACTCATGGATCTTAGCATTGTCACTCATGGATCTTGGTTGATATACATATGGATCTTAGCATTGTCACTCATGGATCTTGATTGAGATACATATGGATCTTAATAGCTTGCATTGTGGATCGTCATATCCATGGTTAAATCTTTTAATTTTGAAATTAGAAAATATAAGGTTTCGTTTTTATAAAACAATTTTTGAAAAAAAAAAAAAATGAAGATCCATGAATAATCCTGTTAAGATCCATGTGTCTTATAGATAAGATTCATGAACTTACTTTCTAAAATACATGGATTCTAATGGTTAAATCCATGATTAAAATGGGGGTTTTCTTTAATTTTGTCTTTTTCTTTTTATGAGACTTCAAAAACATGAATTTTGAGTGGTGTGGGATGTCGTCGCCGACAGAAGGCGGTCGGACTGTGTTGGATGAAGTGGTGGTGGTGATTGGTAGGCGTTGGTAGGTAGCGGTGGTCGGAAGAGGTTGGTGACGCGGAGTGGGAGATGCTGGGTAAGTGGGTAAGGAGAGAAAGATGTTTTTTCTTTCTTTCTTCTGAACCAGCCAACAACAACTTGACACGTGTCCCGGACCACCTTGTTGTTGGTGGTCCGGGGACCATAGTATAAGCACTGGGTCATAGCCTATACAAAGATAACAAATAACATTCAAGTAAGGAAAGTTACAAAGGAAACAAGATCATATAAACTTGGCCGGAGCATATTATTCGGAGATCGACCAAATAGAAAGCAACTTACAAGTGTGATCAAAACTGATGTTTTGATCCATTTTATTTATCAAACACCCAAACAAGAAAAAGAGAAACACCGAAACAAGAAAAAAAACAATAACGAAGGAAGTACTTCGACTCATTAGATGATGGATATAGCATCAAATTGAGCAACTTAAGAGTAAATCCAAGTAAAGTAGACTGAAGTTTTGTTATGACTCATGATGAGCCAAAATACGTGATTATTGTCATGCCATCGGAATAAAAGAACGTTAACTTATAAAAAGAACGGAGGTCCTATTATTAGGGAGTTAACTGAATCTAGTGGTCATGAGCCAACTCATAGGCAAGGGCCATGCCATCAGGCACAATTAACTTACGGAATTGCATCCCAATCATGTGTGCATGGACCTTACCCCCTGACTCAAAAATCAAGTCGATCAACGCCCCGGACGCTGCCACAAAGATCAATCCGGCCAACGCCCCGGCAATGAACCCGGAAGCGGCCACCACCAGAACACCGCCTAGTTCCATTTCTGCCATTGTGGCCGACACTGCACCTTCTACAGCCAATTGTACGGTGAATGCACCCACCTCTGATGCTGCGTTCAGGGTGTTACGTACGATTGCTTCCAACTTGTTTTCTGCTTCGTATATGTCAAATACAACCAAGGCTGCTGCTGTGACCAGTACGGCCATTCCCAATGATGCACTTGCCAACTCCATTTTCGGGATCTTTGCTCGACCCGACTCTTCAATGATGCTGTTGTACACCTGCGCATGCATCAAAACATTAATGCACTGAACGCCTGAGAGCGTTAATAATGAACCAACTCGACCAACAGTCTAGAGTCTATGTTGTGCGGAAGCGTGTATGCGCTAAGATAATCGACGACAAAAACAACAATAAAGAACACAAGAATTTAACGAGGTTCACTATCAACGCTATAGCTACATCCTCCGGGGTCTAGAATGAATCTCACTATGATGATGGGAGTTTATAGATACTAAAGATGATTTGGGTTCTCAAGATCTGCCTTTCTTGAGAACCCTAGTTGGCTCTCTCTAATTCTCTCCCATAGATCATTAAGCTAGGTCTAAGGAGGTTTTATATATTAACTCCCATAACAAAGACCTAACAAAATAAGGAAAATCAAATAAGGAAACCAAAATAGCAAGTGATCCCGCGTAGAAAAACAGCCGACATTGAACCGGCTAGTCGTCGGTAATAGGCGACTAGTCGCCGCCTCATTCTGCCCAAAAACAGTCTTCACAAATCTGAAAACAGAGGGCACCGGCTAGTAGTCAGTTTGGGCGACTACTAGCCGCTTGCTTCTGCCAAGCCCCCGAACTTGCCTGAATCTGTTCTAACACCGACTACTCGTCACCACCCATGACTAGTAGTCGTTCACTACCGTTTTTAGCATCAAACATCACGCTACTTGCCCCACCTCCATTGTATCGATCCGTTGGCGAAACCGTGCTCAAGGCACATTTCCCAACAGTCTACACGTATTAATAATTTGAACATACATAATGGTACGGTTTTAGACCTTCAATAGAGAGCGTAGTTAATCTTTATTGTTAATTCGTTATACTAGTCACTCATATATATAGTGTCAATGTGTCATACTACACCTTGCTCTTTTGAAGTTAGTACTCCGTAATTTGTCTACAGGCTCGTACATACTATATATGGTCAGTTTGATACAGTTATTTTGATCGATTGATCTTTGAAATTTTCGGTTTTATAATGTGGTAGTATAATTAAAGAAAAATTTAATCAAAGAAAAACTTTATTACCTTCTTTTGTTGAGCCATTTCCAATTCTTCAAACTCACCCTTAAATTGAAGTTTGTTCTTATGCCTGCAAGTAATTAATCATGAGCAGATCAGATCAGAATGAAAGAATTACAACGACAATTTTATCAAGTTAGAGTTAGTTAGGCTTGGAGCCAACAATACTATCGTGCTCTTTACTTCTTTTTGTGGTAGTGTGATCTGTTGTCTCCATTTTAATGAAAAGTTATTAGCGTTTAATTTAGAAGTTCATTTTACGGTATATTTTTAATTTATTTATTTAGATTACACGTTAACAATTTAAATAAAAAAAGCACGGAAAATACCTTTCAACAAGTTCAGGAAAATGCATCCCTTCTTCCTTGATTACTTTGGAAAACATTTTGGAGAGAGCACGGGCTGAACCACTTCGACACTTACTAGTATACTCCCACATATACTCCTTGTACAAGGCCACTTCCTTAGCCAATTGTTCGGCGCCAGCGACATCGTGGGGGTGCAGTTCTCCGACAACCTTAACCAGGTCGTTGAAATGAGCCTGTATCTTGCCAATGCACCGCACTCTCAAAGAGCAATTCCGAATGCATTGCATGCTCATGTTGATACCATACGTGATGTACTTGTGGATGTCCTCGACGATTTTAACGACTTGCTTGTTGTTGCTGTCTTTGTTTTTGTTGCGTAAATCGGAAGTTCCGTCAATAAGTTTAATCACTCCATCGTAAGACTCGTTGCAATTCTGGATGTATTTGACACGTTCAGGCTCGGTCGTCATCGTTGCCAACAGTGCCTCTTCCTGGTGCAGTAGTAAGCTTGCTAGCGTACGCAGTTTCGCAGGGTCCTCTAAGATCACAATATCGCCTTCTTCCGCTTTTAAAGCCATCGCGAAAGTACTACTATTTCAATCATCACAAATAAAAACACGAAACTATATCAGACGCATAATTTGGACAATGCAGAGGTCTATCTACTCGTATATATAGTGTAGACACTATTTAGTGATCACCTCTAACAATGGTCATACTACACCTACCCAAAGACATCTCCCCCTTCAAATTACTGTTTTGACTTGCTATGTTGAGGTTTACTTTTAAGCCAAATGAAAGATCAAGTTACCTTAAAATCAAGAGGAATTGGGAGAAAGCAATGCAGAATAGATCATGCATGTACTGATTTTTACAACAAATGAACGATTCATTGGGCTAGAATTAGCTCCCAGCATGACGAGTCAAAACAGCAAAACAAAAGGGAGAGAAGTATTTAGGTAGGAGGTTTAGTAGTAATTACTCGTATGTATGTAATATGTATGATTGTATGCTTACTGTTTGGAGCTTAGAGAGAATCATGGGCGAATTATTGCCCATGATTATCTCCACTCCATTTCCATTTTTGTTTCTACCGAAATGTGAACCAAACGCCTCCTAGAAAGAAATCAATTAAGCTAGAGATAAGAAGAGAGCAATAATAATATACCTGTTACAAGTTGAATCAGTGTTGCCTTGGTGAGTTGGTGGAAAATTGGAGATGTCGAAATCACGGAAGCTAGATACACTTCGTGCTTTGTGGTTGGCAACAACAACAATAGGTTTAGGCTATTTATACTGGTTGGTCAAGTATTTAAAACTAAGGGCTGCTATGGTCACTTCTTTTGGGAGAGTGATAAAGGACAGTCTAATGGCTATTCAACAAAAAGAAAAAATTATTTACTTGTAATAACAATTGCACCAAGACCATGTATCATTATTTTTTTTTTTTGAAATGAAGATTCCTCGTATTTTCGTTGCAAATTGCTAGAGGTCTACAATAATGTAGACACAATAAAATTTGTCTACAATGTAAAATTGAGTTAGTAGTAGTAAAATTGAGATCCGAGTAATAAAATTACCAAAAAAAAAAAAATTGAGATCAGAGAATGGAATCACTTGGCAATTTCTCTTGCAAAGAAAGCAAGGTGTATGTTGTCCCGAAATCAAAGTCAGTTTCACTCGGCTCCCGACGAAGATTTTCGGCATTTCTTTGATGAAAATTTTATTTTCATGCCCTATAAGTAGGGGCTTCGTTGTATTGATACTTTGTTTTTCTTTGAACTTCTTTGTATTCGTGTAAACGCTTTTATTTTTATCCAACCGTCGAATTTACCAAAAAAAAAGAGTAGGTTTATTAATTGTAATGAAAAATTCAGGTAGTAAAATTAATTGTGTGAGTAGTAAAATTTTGATAGTGTAGTAAATTTTTTTTTTTTTTATTGTAGACATTTTTGGATGTCTACACTATTATAGACCTCTAGCATTTTCCATTTTCGTTATGCAATTCATCATGTAAAATTTAATATAACGCTATGTGTCTACCTAACTTGCAGGCCCATCATATATGATCGACATGTAAGATGTAACATTACATATACATATGTTAATTTAATTCAGCTTCGTATATATCCTTAAATTCGAGCGTCCATATACACCTAATCATGCGCTAATAGCAAGTTCCGTGATAGTAATAACGATATCTGACACGTTGTTCAGTTCATAATAACAAAGAAGAGATCGCTCTTTCTAGGGAAGAACTCTAACAATATACTACAAGTTTCGAACAAAATTAGGTATACCTACACGCGAATGTATAGCTAAATATTCCGGGCAGGTAATCTCCTATGTTTCATTTTATTATTAATCCAGTAGAATTATTTTATTTATTTGTACATATATAAGAGCAAGTAATGTTGTACGTGAAGTGAGCGATATGAGAAATCGAATCCTAGACAACTTCAAGGCTAGATTTGTTTCTATTCATTAAGCTAACTATCCTTTTATATCCCGACGAAGTCTTACTTATGCTTCTGTAAATTTGTAAAATACTTAAATAACATGCACATGGATCAACGTATAAAAAAGATTTTTCACGTGATATGAGATCGATCTGATCTTCCTACTCCTTGTCTTAATGATAATGCATTGGAGAAATTTATGCCACATTTCAATATTTCATGGTGTACCGTGTCATTATATTAGGGTTAGCCAACCGAATCCTCTACTTAGCTTGGCAATTTGGCATTAGGGCATTGGTGAGTCGTACTGTCGTACAATCCTAATCTTTTTGGAGAAATGTGGAAACGAAGATCGATGTCTTCGCCTTCAAAGTTGCCGTACTTTATGATTTCAGGCACACTAATCGCAACACGATTGACATGAATCCTACTGCTAGTCTACCCCTACTAAAACTTCGTACCCCACCAACAAAATTTAACAACATTTTTATACATTTATACATATATAACTTAAACATCAATACGATTTATGTATTGAAATTATTATGCATTCTGCAAAGTGGGTAACTCGAGGCTTTGTTTACTCTTTACCCACCACTCATAATCTAACACCTTTTGGTCGTGATTCACGACTCGCATTATTCCGATCCTCTTCTCGAAGACATTATCATCCAAGGCCAAGATTCACTTCCGGCTAAAACTCGATCGTCTTTACTCAAGCTCCACACTGTCATCATCTTGTATACAGAGTTTTAAGCACATATGTTATTATTGGGGTGTTACAAATGGTATCATAGCAACCATGTAACCGCGTGTAACCGCGTGGTTAATTAGGAGTGCTCAGGTCACCAACCTAGCGGGGATAAGATCCTGTAGTTAGACTATGGTTGGCTGTCAGATTTTGGTGATAATGTCTAAATATGATATAATAAGGATTTGCAAAATATATTAGTCTAAAACCTAAGAGAATATAAGGAAAACAGCCAAAACGGTCATACATCCATACAAAGTGACGAGCGTCAAAACGCATGAAATACTTCACAAAATGAGGAACTAACATTCAAATCCAACAATCATAGTCCTAGGCTATCTTCAGTAATGTTTGGAGGATATTTGGCGTTTTTCGAAAAATTGATCAAATTTGACCGGAATCGCAACATATAATCCACGGTTTTTCGATAAAATGGCTCAGGAGCAAAAACGGTTCAAATTTTGGGGGTAGTCTCTAAGAATTATATAATGAGGTTTTTAAAAATATTAGAGTAAAAACCGAAGAGAAGATAAGGAAAACGGCCAAAACGGTCATAAATCCATACAAAGTGACGAGCGTCGAAACACATGAAATACTTCACAAAACAAGGAATCAACACTCAAATCCAACAAGTATAGTTCTACTAAAGTAATGTTTGGAAGACATTTGGTGTTTTTCGAAAAATTGATCAAATTTGACCGGTGGCGCAGTACATAATCCATGATTTTTGATAAAATGGCTCCGGAGTAAAAACAACTCAAATTTTGGTGATAGCTTCTAAAAATGATATAATGAGGATTTGCAAAACATATTAGTCAAAAATCAAAGAGAAGATAAGGAAAACGGCCAATACGGTCATAAATCTATACAAAGTGACGAGCGTCGAAACGCATGAAATACTTCAAAAAATGAGGAACCAACACTCAAATCCAACAAGCATAGAACCAGGGTATCTAAAGTAATGTGTGGAGAACGTTTGGTGTTTTTCGAAAAATTGATAAAATTTGACCGGAAATGCAGTACATAATCCATGGTTTTTTGATAAAATTGCTCCGGAGTAAAAACAACTCAAATTTTGGTGATAGTGTCTAAGTATGATATAATGAGGATTTGCAAAATATATTAGTCAAAAACCTTAGAGAATATAAGGAAAACGGCCAAAACGGTCATAAATCCATACAAAGTGACGAGCGTGAAAACGTATGAAATACTTCACCAAATGAGAAACTAACACTCAAATCTAACAATTATAGGCCTAGCATATCTTCAGTAATGTTTGGAATACATTTGACGTTTTTCGAAAAATTGATCAAATTTGACCGGAATCGCAACACATAATCCATGATTTTTCGAAAAAATGGCTCAAAATTTGGTGGTAGTCTCTAAGTATTAGATAATGAGGTTTTGAAAAATATTAGAGTAAAAAACCTAAGAGAAGATAAGGAAAAAAGCCAAAACAGTCATAAATCCATACAAAGTAACGAGCGTCAAAACGCATGAAATACTTCACAAAATGAAGAACCAACACTCAAATCCAATAATTATAGTACTAGGCTATCTTCAGTAATGTTTGGAGGTCATTTGGCGTTTTTCGAAAAATTGATCAAATTTAATTTGACCGGAATCGCAACACATAATCCACGATTTTTCGATAAAATGGCTCAGGAGCAAGAAACAGCTCACATTTTGGTGGTAGTCTCAAAGTATTATACAATGAGGCTTAGAAAAATATTAGAGTAAAAAACCCAAGAGAAGATAAGGAAAACGACCAAAACGGTCATAAATCCATACAAATGACGAGCGTCGAAACGCATGAAATACTTCACAAAATGAGGAATCAACACTCAAATCCAACAAGCATAGTCCCAGGGTATCTAAAGTAATGTTTGGAGGACATTTGGTGTTTTTCGAAAAATTGATCAAATTTGACCGGAAATGTAGTACCTAATCCATGGATTTTTGATAAAATGGCTCCGGAGTAAAAACAACTCAAATTTTGATGATAGTGTTTAAGTATGTTATAATGAGGATTTGCAAAATATATTAGTCAAAAACCTAAGAGAATATAAGGAAACCGGCTAAAACGGTCATAAATCCATACAAAGTGACGAGCGTCAAAACGCTTGAAATACTTCAAAAAAATGAGGAAGTAACACTCAAATCCAACAATTATAATCCTAGGCTATCTTCTGTAAAGTTTGGAGGACATTTGGCGTCTTTCGAAAAACTGATCAAATTTGGCCGGAATCGCAACGCATAATCCACGATTTTTCGATAAAATGGCTCATGAGAAAACACGGCTCAAATTTTGGTGGTAGTCTCTAAGTATTATATAATGAGGTTTTGAAAAATATTAGAGTCAAAAACCTAAGAGAAGATAAAGAAAACAACCAAAACGGTCATAAATCCATAGAAACTAAGGAGCGTCGAAACGAGTGAAATACTTCACAAAATGAGGAACTAACACTCAAATCCAACAAGTATAGAACTAGGGTATCTAAAGTAATGTTTGGAGAACATTTGGTGTTTTTCAAAAAATTGATCAAATTTGACCGGAAATGCTGTACATAATCCATGGTTTTTTAATAAAATCGTTCCGGAGTAAAAACAACTCAAATTTTGGTGATAGCTTCTAAGTATGATATAATGAGGATTTGCAAAATATATTAGTCAAAAACCTAAGAGAAGATAACGAAAATGGCCAAAACGGTCATAAATCCATATAAGTGACGAGCGTCGACTCGAAACGCATGAAATACTTCACAAAATGAGGAGTCAAAACTTAAATCCAACAAGTATAGTCATAGGGTATCTGCGTTAATGTTTGGAGGACATTTGGCGTTTTTCGAAAAATTGATCAAATTTGATCGGAAACGCAGTAAATAATCCATTGTTTTTTGATAAATTGGCTTTGGAGCAAAAAAAACTCAAATTTTGGTGATAGTGTCTAAGTATGTTATAATGAGAATTTGAAAAATATATTAGTCAAAAGCCTAAGAGAATATAAGGAAAACGGCTAAAACAGTCATAAATCCATACAAAGTTACGAGCGTCAAAACGCATGAAATACTTAACAATAACACTCAAATCCAACAATTATAGTCCTAGGCTATTTTCAGTAATGTTTAGAGGACATTTGGCGCTTTTCGAAAAATTGATCAAATTTGACCAAAAGCGCAACACATACACGATTTTTCGATAAAATGGCTCATGAGCAAAAACGGCTCAAATTTTGGTGGTAGTCTCTAAGTCTTATATAATGAGGTTTTGAAAAATATTAGAGTAAAAACCTAAGAGAAGATATAGAAAACGGCCAAAACGGTCTTAAATCCATACAAATTGACGAGCATTGAAATGCATGAAATACTTCACCAAATGAGGAACTAACACTCAACTCCAACAAGTATAGTCCAAGGGTATCCATAGTAATGTTTGGACGACTTTTGGCGTTTTTCGAAAAATTGATCAAATTTGATCGGAAACGTAGTACTTAATTCACGGTTTATTGATAAAATGAATCCGGAGCAAAAACAACTCAAATTTTTGTGATAGTTTCTAAGTATGATATAATGATTTTTTTTTTTTTGAAAGAAATTAGCATTTGTATTAACAAAATAAGGGTTACAAATACATATCCTTTCAAGGAAGAGCAATGAGCTCACCTAACTAGCCACTAGCTTAACCAAATTAAGAAGATTACAAATGCTCCTTTACTCTAACACACACAAAAAATGCAATCCTTAATACAATTTGATTCACTGATCTTGCCTTGTCATTGAAAATTCTGCTATTTCTCTCCATCCATATTTCATAGATGGTCCCTGTGAAAGCAGCCCTTAACATAATTTGCTTTGTCAATTTCCCTCTCAGCTTATGCTTGAACCAGTTTAGCTTGTGTCTCAAGCTCCATCTCCTTCTCCTAGTTGTATATCCCAGCCATAGAAGAATGGAATTTCAGACCTTCCCCGATATTTCACACTCAAAGTATAGATGATCAACACTCTCTTCTTTGCACTGACAGAGGGAGCATCTGTTTGGTATGCAAATGCCCCTCTTTTTCAGGTTATCAACAGTAGGAAGAGCATTCTGCAGAGCTAATACAGAAATGATAGTACACTTCGGCATATTGTAATGACTCCATATAGTTTTGAACCAATTAACATTACCTGTCTTGCTGCAGAAGAATTGGTATATACATTCTCCTTTGCTGCTGCTTTTATTCCAGTTCTCAACAATCTTCCTAGCTTCAGTTTTATTCCCAATCTTTTCAATTATTTCATCTCTCAGATTGAGAATGCATCTCCAGTTGTTTGAGCAGTCATTTGGAGCCTCCATGTCCCATACATTCTTGCTCTTGATGTAGTAAGCCTTCACCCATTTAGTCCAGATGTTATGTGGACAGTGCTCCAGCTTAATCAGCCATTTTGTGTATAGGGGTTTATTCCAACTTAAAACTTCTTTGATGCCCAACCCTCCTTCTCTTCTATTCTTACAAATCTGCTTCCAACTGATGAAGGTGAACTTCCCTTTTGACTCAGTTATGCCCCAAAAGTACTCCTTACAGACTCTGCTAATCATTTTCAGGACAACTCTTGGAAGAAGCAAAACTGAGCCCCAATAAGTCTGTAGACCCAATATGACTGAATTTATCAATTGCAGTTTCCCAGCAAAAGAGATGTGTAAGTTTGCCCAATGTTTCAGCTTTCCTCTAATCTTCTCTATAAGTGGAGCATACATTGCAGCTGTTAGCCTTGAGGAATGGAGAGGAACCCCTAAGTATCTAAAGGGGAATTGACCAATGACATAACCAGTAGCCTGCACATTTTTCGATATAATGAGGATTTGCAGTAAAAAAAAACGTAAGAGAAAATAAGGAAAACGGCCAAAACGGTCATAAATCCATTCAAAGTGACGAGCGTCGAAACGCATGATATATTTCACAAAATGAGGAACCGACACTCAAATCCAACAAGTATAGTCCTAAGCTATCTTCAATAATTCTTGGAGGACATTTGGAGTTTTTCAAAAAAATTGATAAAATTTGACCGGAATCGCAGTTCATAATCCACGGGTTTTCGATAAAATGGCTCATGAGCAAAAACGGCTCGAATTTTGGTGGTAGTTTCTAAGTATTATATAATGAGGATTTGAAAATTATTAGAGGAAAAAGCCTAAGAGAAGATAAGAAAAGGGCCAAAACGGTCATAAATCCATAAAAAGTAACGAGCGTCGAAACGCATGAAATACTTAAAAAAATGAGGAATCAACACTCAAATCCAACAAGTATAGTCTGAGGGTATCTAAAGTATTTTTTGGAGGACATTTGGTGTTTTTCGAAAAATTGATCAAATTTGACCGGAAACGCAATACAAATCCATAATTTTTTGATAAAATGGCTCCGGAGTAAAAAACAACTCAAATTTTGGTGATAGTTTCAAACTATGATATAATGAGGATTAGCAAAATATATTAGTCAAAAACTTAAGAGAAGATAAGGAAAACGACCAAAACGGTCATAAATCCATACAAAGTGACGAGCGTCGAAACGCATGAAATACTTCACAAGATGAGGAATAAAAACTCAAATCCACCAAGTATAGTCCTAGGGTATCTGCATTAATGTTTGGGAGACATTTGGCGTTTTTCGAAAAATTGATCAAATTTGACCGGAATCGCAGTACATAATCCACGGTTTTTCGATAAAATGGCTAAGGAGCAAAAACAACTCATATTTTGGTGATAGTTTCTAAGTATGTTATAATGAGGATTTGCAAAATATATTAGTCAAAAACTTAAGAGAAGATAAGGAAAATGACCAAAACGGTCATAAATCCATACAAAGTGACGAGCGGCGAAACGCATGAAATATTTCACAAAATGAGGAACCTACACTCAAATCCAACAATTATAGTCCTAGCCTATCTTCAGTAATGTTTGGAGGACATTTGGCCTTTTTCGAAAAATTGATCAAATTTGACCGGAATAGCAGTACATAATCCACGGTTTTTTGATAAAATGGCTCAGAAGCAAAAACATCTCAAATGATGGTGGTTGGCTCTAAGTATTATATTATGAGGTTTTGAAAAATATTAGAGTCAAAAACCTAAGAGAAGATAAGGAAAACGGTCAAAACGGTCATAAATCCATACAAAGTGACGAGCGTCGAAACGTATGAAATACTTCACAAAATGGAAAAACGACTGAAATATTGATGGCGATCTCTTAATATGATATAATGAGGATTTGAAAAATATTAGAGTCAAAAACCTAAGAGAAGATAAGGAAAACGACCAAAACCCGGTCATAAATCCATAAAAAGTATCGAGCGTCGAAACACAGAAAAAAAACTTCACAAAATGAGGAACCAACACTCAAATCCAACAATTATAGTCCTAGGCTATCTTCAGTAATGTTTGGAGGACATTTGGCATTTTTCAAAAAATCGATCAAATTTGACCAGAATCGCAGTACAGAATCCACGATTTTTTGATAAAATGGCTCCGGAACAAAAACGGCATAAATATTGGTGGTACTAGTCTCTAAATATTATACAATGGGGATTTGAAAAATATTAGAGTCAAAAACCTAATAGAAGATAAGGAAAACGGCCAAAACGATCATAAATCGATACAAAGTGACGAGCGTCGAAACACTAGTCCAATGGCGGTTCTATATATGTTTGTAAAAATATATATACCCAATGGTGGTTCTTAAGTTTTTTTTTTTTGTTGCAGGTTCGGGTTTTTCGTTAATGTTTATCATACTGAACTTAAAAATTATCGACGTGCTCCCCTCGTTGAATGCGTGCCTATTCTTACGACCCATTTTGTTTAACTTTTCTTTCGATTCTCGTTTATTGATAATGTGAATGAAGGGCTCTCTCAATTATGAGACTTTTCTTTTAAAGTTTGGGCTATGTTTGGTAAAACTAGAGGAAATAGTAGCTGAACGCTGAAATAGTAGCTGATAGTATTAGGAGTGTTTGGCAGAATTAGCTGATATAGGAGCTGGAATATATAAAATTACATAAAAATGCATTATTTTTCTTTAATCTCATTTTATTTTAGTAAATAATTGAGGGTAAATTAGTAATAAAATTATGATAAGTTAGCTTATTTTAAATAAGTTACATGGGGAAACTTCTTAAATAAGCTAACTTATTATTTAAGCTAGTGGTGTTACCAAACCAACTTATTCGGTCAACGAGCTTAAAAAACTAGTCAAATATGGCCAAATAAGCTAGCTTATTATGCATACCAAACGACATAGTCTTGAGATCGAATAGTATTAAGTAGTTAAGTAATTTACTTTCCAGGTTTGAATTTTCGTTAATTTTAATCAAACTGAGAAACATTATCCATCCCGGGGAAGTATAACAAATTGGTGAGGATCCCATGGAGTTCATATGTTGTGAAGTTGGCAGAGTTTTACCAAAACGGGTAATAAGACAAAATAAAGAGGATCTTAAAAGCACAAATAAATTTATAGATATATTTATTCTTACCTTTTTTGGTAAACACTACCACATAGAGTTTATTTCAACTCCACTGGATCTAAATACATTACAAATGACTATTTCAAGTGTCGATGATTCTATGGTCATTACCGCCTGTGGTAATCACCATAACAAAATGATATTTTAATTGAGTTTGTTATTTTCTTTTATTAATATATAAATTGAATATCTAAAATTTGTGTGATAGAAAATTATTATACTATTAGGAAAGTGATTTACGTAAATATCGTTTGTTTCCTTATGTAAGTAGGAAAGTTAGATGTCTTGCTCTCCAAGACAACTATTGTATAAATAGGATCCTAAATTGTGAATAATACATCATGAAATTCCAGAGAATATCGAAAGGGTTATTCTTCTATTATGGTATCAGGAGACTTGGGTGATTTATGAGAGATTACAGTGCGGCGTTATTACGTCTATTCTACGAAGAAGAGGGTGATTACAGCGACGCATTCGAGCGTCTATTTTACGAAGAAGAAGAAGTAGGCGGCAGCGATCTCTGTCGCTTATTTTCTGAAGAGCATCACGTAATGGGAGATAAGGTAACTCCCTTTACATTTTTTGGTAACGAAAACCCTGGCATTCCCATCACCAATGTCGTTTTTCGTGGTGATAATTATGATGAGTGGGCACGCGCGATACGAATCTCGCTTCGTGCCAAGAACAAGTTCGGCTTTGTTGATGGGACAATCACTCAACCTGCGGCGGGTTTCGATGATCTTGCACGGTGGTGGCAGAATAATGCACTAGTCGTGGCTTGGATTTTCGCTACAATTGACGGAGAATTGCGCAAATCCATTACTTATCGCGAGGTAGCTAAAGAACTTTGGGATGATCTTCAAGGTCAGTTTTCTGTGGGTAAAGGCGCACGCCTTTACCAAATTAAGTCTGATATAATTGTTTGTCGTCAATCCCCTACTGAATCCATCATGGTGTTTTATGGTCGATTGAAGAAGTTGTGGGATGATTTAAATTCTTGCTTTCAATTTCCTGTTTGCACATGTTTGGGCTGCACTTGCAATATTAACAAGAAATTGCGCACCATCCGTGACAATGAGTGTTTGTATGATCTTTTGATGGGTCTTGACAATCGTTACTCCTCCATTCGCTCTCAAATTCTGGGCACGGAACCTTTACCGGAACCTCGCCTCGTTTATAATCGTCTTGTTCAGGAAGAGGGTGTATTTAATTTTGCTACGAAACACGATGTCCCGACCCCAGAGGCCGTAGCTTTCGTCGCTCAAGCACCATCCTCTGTTACTTCTAGCGTGAAGGGTGGTTCGGGTGATGATAAGACGTCTGGTGGTAGTAGCGGTAGTGGGGTTTTGGGTGGTGGTGCGGCGCCGGGAAACTGAAGCACGATCGAGTGCTATAATTGTGGAAAGAAGGGACATATTGCCCGCAATTGTCGCTCCGGTGACAGTGGTCGTTGGCAGTCCTATGATGGCCGGAATTACTCAGGGGGTCGCGGTGATAATTATTCTGGCGATGGATATGGTCGTGGCAGAGGACGTGGAGGCGGCAGCAGCTATCGTGGGGGTCGTTCTTCGGCCTTCTTAGGCGTGGCTCGTGCATCAGGTGGGGAGTCTCACCCTCCAAACAGAGGAGATTTAAGCCATCTTAATGAACGAGAGTGGTCCGAGTTAGTTGATTTGTGGCATGATCGTAAGTCCGATCGTCTCAGTGGTAAGTCTTTAATTACATCATGGATTATTGACACAGGTGCTTCTCGCCATATGACCAGCCGTCTCGAAGTGTTGAGTAATCTCGTTGCTATGGATCCTTCTGCGATTACGCTTCCCAATGGTGACGTTGCTATGGCAACTAAAGTGGGAGATGCGGTACTTGGTGACAAATTGATTTTGCGGGGTGTATTATATGCACCTAAATTAAATTGTGACCTGATTTCGGTCTCTTGCTTGGTTAATGACTCCAATTTTACGATACAATTCACTAATAATTTGTGCATATTTCAGGACCGTATTTCGAGGACGGTGATTGGACTGGGTGAGCAGCAAGATGGACTATACTATTTACGCATTACTAAGCCTTTACAAGCCAATAAAGTCACGACGGAAGCATCTGCGGAATTGTGGCATCGACGTCTGGGGCATCCGTCATCGACAATAGTTAGGTCTCTTCCTTACATTTCTCGCCAGAATTGTGATACATTAGATAATCATATTTGTGATGTGTGTGTCCGAGCTAAACAAACTCGTGAAACGTTTCCTCTAAGCAATAATCAGGCCTTTGAGCCTTTTGAATTAATTCACATTGATTTGTGGGGTGCCTATTCGGTAAAAGCAAGTTGTGGGTCTCAGTATTTTTTAATGATTGTGGATGACTTCTCACGTTGTGTGTGGACATATTTGTTGCATTTTAGGAGTGATGTAGCTCGAATTTTCAAGAATTTTTTGGCCTTGGTGGAGCGTCAATTTTCTAGATAGGTTAAACGGATTCGTAGTGATAATGGCAAGGAGTTTACATGTCTAAAATCTTATTTTGATGAGCATGGTATTTTGTTTGATACTTCCATGGTAGATACCCCTCAACAGAATGCTCGGGTCGAGCGGAAACATCGTCATATTTTAAATGTTGCTCGAGCCCTTATGTTTCAAGCCGGTTTGCCTGTTAAGTTTTGGGGTGAGTGTGTTTCTGCTGCGATTCATTTGATTAATCGTACCCCTGCTAAGTTGTTACGTTGGCAAACTCTCTTTGAGGTCTTGTATGGACGCTCCCCCGCTTATTCCCATCTTCAAGTGTTTGGTTGTTTGTGTTATGGGAAGACTCTGAATCGTTCCCGAGACAAGTTTGCTAGTCATAGTCGGCGTTGTGTTTTTCTTGGGTATCCGTATGGTAAGAAGGGTTGGCGATTGTATGATTTAGAGACTAATGAGTTCTTTGATTCTCGCGATGTGATCTTTGACGAGAACGTTTTTCCCTTCCGTGCTGCTTCGCCATCCCCGCAGACTCGCGTCGTCTCCCCCATTCCATTTTATGACGTTGTGTGTACGACACCTACACCTGATCCCGTCGACCCGGTTGCTGACCCAGATACACCTCCCGCGGCTGCTTCCGGTCCCAGTTCCTCCTCGGCTGGCGAACCCGATTCTGGGTCTCCTTCCCGTGAATCTTCGAGTGTCCCCGAAGCCGAGTTGGAAATGGGTCGCGGGAAACGCGCTAAATTAGAGAATGTTCGGTTAAAAGGCTTTGTTACTAATGCGATTAAAGCTGCGTATAGTCCATCGCCCACTCGTCCCTCATCTTCCTCAGGTACGTGTTATCCTCTTGCACATTTTGTTGGTTATGAGCGTTTTTCTCCTGCCCATCGATGCTTTCTTGCAGCTGTTAGTCGTGGAGTGGAACCTACTTACTTTGGAGAGGCTATGCGTGATGAACAGTGGCGCAAGGCCATGGCGGAAGAGGTTTCTGCGTTGGAACGTAACAACACTTGGACTGTTTCGGCTCTTCCTCCTGGTAAGAAAGCTATTGATTGTAAGTGGATTTATCTTATCAAGTATAAGTCTGATGGTTCTGTTGAGCGCTATAAAGCACGATTGGTTATTCGGGGTGATCGACAGACTGAGGGTGTTGATTACAATAAGACTTTTGCCCCTACTGTTAAGATGGGTACAGTTCGTACATTGTTGGCCGTGGCCGCGATTCGCAATTGGGAGTTACATCAGATGGATGTGCATAATGCATTTTTGCACGGTGATTTGGATGAGGAGGTTTATATGCGCTTTCCTCCGAGTTTTGATAAGGATGTTCCTGGTAAGGTCTGTCGTTTACGTAAGTCGTTGTATGGTTTGAAGCAAGCTCCTCGTTGTTGGTACGCCAAGCTTGCTTCTGCTTTTACAACCTATGGTTTTAGTCAATGTGTCTCTGATCATTCTCTGTTTTCTTATGTTCGGAATGGTGTTCGGCTTCACATTTTGGTCTATGTTGATGATTTGGTCATTTCGGGTAACGATTCCGCCGCCATAGCTCGCTTTAAGAAGTATTTGGGTGATTGTTTTCACATGAAGGATCTCGGCCCGCTTAAGTATTTTTTGGGTATTGAAATCGCTCGTAGTAAGGATGGTCTGTTTTTGTCTCAGCGTAAGTACACTTTCGACATTTTGGAGGAGTCGGGCCTGCTCGGTTGTCGTCAGTCCTCGGTTCCTATAGAACCGAATCATCGGTTATCTGCTTCTTCGGGAACGCTTCTTGCTGATCCTCTTCCGCACCGTCGTCTTGTGGGTCGTTTGGTTTATTTGGCGCATACTCGTCCTAAGCTGAATTATTGTGTTAATTTGTTGGCTCAATTCATGAGTTCTCCTCGTGATGCTCATTGGGATGCAGCTTTACGAGTTGTTCGTTACCTCAAAGGTGATCCTGGTCGTGGTATCCTGTTGCGCTCTGATTCTTCCTTGGGTCTTGAAGCTTACTGTGATGCTGATTGGGCTAGTTGTCCTGAGAGTCGTCGGTCGTTGACTGCTTATGTTATTTTCCTTGGTGGGTCTCCCATTTCCTGGCGTACTAAGAAACAGGTTACTATGTCGCATTCCTCTGCCGAGGCCGAGTACCGGTCTATGTCTTCGGCCACTCGTGAGATTAAGTGGTTACGTCAAATTTTGACTGTTTTGGGTGTTGATGTTACGTCTCCAGTCCCTCTTCGTTGTGATAATCAGGTTGCTCTTCATATTGCGCGCAATCCTGTGTTTCATGAACGCACTAAGCATATTGAGATTGATTGTCACTCAGTTCGTGACGCTGTTCAGGATGGTCTTATTGCTCCTAGCTATGTTCCTACTACTCAGCAGCTTGCCGACATTCTTACTAAGGCTTTGGGCAAGAGTGCTTTTGATGCTCTGTTGTCCAAGTTGGGCATTTCATCCTTACATGCTCCAACTTGAGGGGGGGTATTAGGAAAGTGATTTACGTAAACATCGTAAATATCGTTTGTTTCCTTATGTAAGTAGGAAAGTTAGATGTCTTGCTCTCCAAGAGAACTATTGTATAAATAGGATCCTAAATTGTGAATAATACATCATGAAATTCCAGAGAGAATATCGAAAGGGTTATTCTTCTATTATATACATACCAAGGTTATGTTTGGTACTACTTAAGTTAGACTCCCACAAAACTATACCTAATTAAATTTTAAAAAAAATAACAAAATCCTTAGACTCCCCCTTCCCTTCCCCCTCCCCACGGCTGCCATGGATTACAATCTAATGATGACTAGAAGTCTCCATAAACCATGGTTAAACCTTGTTCAATCATCTTCATCACTATTTTTGGTTTGCTCGTCTAGCGTTTGGGTACATTTACCCTTTCTTTTAAGAGATTTTCACATTCAAACGAACAAGAAAATATTGCTTTTAAGATAACATATAGCACGTTGGTTAGTAGTACTGAAGCTTGGGGATTGAACGACATATTGTATCACCACTATTTTAAAGGAGTCGATCATATGTAAAACAAGGCTTGATACTATATGACTGGTACTCTAGTCCATGTTCGTCAAGCATCAATAAAATTGATAACGGTGATTATACGCACGTAATATGGGTTTGGATGGAAAAGAGGACAATTTAGATTTGGGGCGTATTAGATTATGCAAAGTCATGTTACTTTGCCCAATTAAATTCCAAACACAACACAAAAAAATAAATATTTAAATTGTATTTTGTATTCTATAAAAATATTTTACCTTCATTAAAAAATTCAATACAATGTTACTGTAATATACAATCGTATTAAAATATTATTTTCTAATGGTGATTACCACTAGCGGTAATGACTGTAGAAATATCGTTCAAGCGTACGCCTATTATCGATTGAATGGTATCCACACTTTGAGAGTACCATATGAGTATATGACTACTCATTTTAGCATATTCCTAATTATTCTGAAAGATGTGTACGATCATCCACGAGGATACGAGAATATAAAAATTAGTTTATTTTATCTATCATTTTTGGGCTCGTAAAAGTAGTGGCTTTATTATATTTTATTCCTTTTATTTTATTTATTTTGGTACATCAACATTGGTCTGCAGACCTTGTGTTACAACTTAGAATGCAAATGAGATCGAGGTACAAACTCAAGTTCTTATTTTTTATTCTCTCTTAGCTTGAAACTTAAGATAAGCTTTCTTCATAGATAGGTATACAATTTCAAAATCAAATAATACCAAATTAAAGTGAGATAAGTTGTAAAATGATATCGATCGATAATATAGCTCCCCTATGCATTTCGATCTTTTATTAAAACTTGATACGATAGAAAGAGTAGCATAAAATGCAACAGTGCTTACTAATACGCACTTGAACACTACTTGATTAAAAGGGAAAGACATTCAACAACAAAAAAAAAAAAAGCAAAGTGTGTTAGACACACAACTAGCTACGGAAAGCAAGAAAAACGATAGGAAGCTAAGGATCGAAATATGGTGAAATATTAATGGAGAGCATATCAGCGATCATCAGGATCATGTCAGGCGTGCATGTCTAAGGGCTGTAAGGGATGGTGAGCACAGCAGTAAATACAGGAGAAGACCCAGAAGCAGTTGCAACTGTTACCACCGCGCCATCATCCGCGACCTTATGATCATAGCTGCTGTTGTTGGTGCGGTCATAGATTTCAGCCCAACTCGAACTATGTCCAGCTTTATGCACCTCGCAATATGCCTGCATGCGAGGAGTATTGATACACGTAAGGAGCGTCAGATGCATGTAACATTATATTATTAATTATTTCTCTAGCTAGCTAGTACGTAAAACCTCCTCATCATGCATATATTATTAATTATACACGTAAGTTTTTAAATATTATTATATCTACTAAATAACTAACACATGATTATTTAGGGCATGTTTGGTATCGTTTTCTGTTTTCTCTTTTCTGTCTTTTTGAAAACCAAAGTCCTGTTTTTTGAAACCAGAAAAATAAAGTGGTTTTCAATTTTCAGTTTTAAGGTGTCAGTTTTCATTTTCTATATGTCTATTATATAACCAAACAATTCAAAGTTAACTTTGTAACTTATTTAGCTAAAAAATTTACCAAAAAAAAAAAAACTAAAAATTGAAAACGGCAGTGATACCAAACGGGCCCTTAATTACTTGAAAATGATCGATTATACAATAGACAATTTAAAGTGTTTATAGTGTAGACCTTTAGCATGCGAAAATATTATTACCTTGTTCTTGTAAAAGTCACTCCAAGGAGTAGACCAAGCGAGAGTAAACTCACGATCGAGTCCATCCTTTTGTTTGCCACTATAGATAACGGAGGCCTCAGAACCTGAGGGCGCCGCAGTGGTATGGACATGGAGGAAGGACACCCACTGACCGTTCCCGATCTCGGCCGGGTACGGGGTGCGGTCGATATTGCCATAGTAGTCGTGGTCGTAGGCGTAGCGGAGAGTGTCACCGGTGCCATTGAAGATGAGGCAAAGAGTAGAGGCTCCATTGCCATAATACTCCTTGACATCAGCGACATATTTACGTGCCTCTTCTTCGCTAACTCCATCTTTCACGCGCATTGCTTCGCGTGCTCTGTCCTCCTGAGTTATCGCTTTCCCGGCGTACCTTGCCATTCCATCCAAATAGTAATTATCTACCACTGAACCAAAGGGATTCGCCATTTTTCTTAATTGTCTAATAATTTCTTTGTTTCTCTCGTATTTTTGTATTTGTGTTTTGTGGGATTTGTTTGTTTAGTGATGCTGGAACTCTTCGTGGTTGTGCCCACCTATTTATACACTCGCCAACATTCGAATTTTTTTCAATTCACGTGTTTAATTTTGTCGAGTTTTGTTAGTTTATTACACACATTATACACCAATAATTGGGAGGGTACGTGTCAGACATGATCGGTTCATTAAATTAAAGTCTGGTTTTTGATCGGTTTGATCGATGTTCTAATTTCATTTTACATCCGTATGCAAATCTGTCATAGAGTTTAACACAAGGGGAGCGTGTATTGCATCTCCCTCCACAAATCAATTTAATTTTTTTTTTTTTCCAATTGATAGAATCGTAATAATGTTGATGAGTTTACTATCGGTGTCATGAATTTAATGCAAATGTGTTAAATATACTACACAACCATATTTTTTACTACTTGTCATCTTTAATTTACCATACTTGATTATATTATAGACAATTTTTCTATTGTCTAGACATAGACTCCTCAATTACGAAGAACGCAGAGGGTTGAACTTATGAAAATGTTACATATGTACTTGTATAGTCGTATATAATTGGAGTCTATTAATAACTAAAAATTGATTGAATTAATATGCAAGAATCTTGAAAAAAAAAATCACCACCTTTGCCGTTGCAAGAATAAACGTATACAAGTTCTAGTGACATAAATACCTTCATACCCTCTATAGTAGTAACTCTTAGACCCTACGAATTGAATACGAAGTACAACATGTGGTTAATCAAGATATATACCTTATTAGCTAATGTTGGGTTTCCGGTTTTGATGATAACAAATATTGTTGCACGATTAAGGTTAGTAGTTTGATTTTTGTGCTTATTGAACTAACCTTATGATCTAATACTTGTCGAGTTGTTTGGTTCGTTATAAGAACAGGTTTCACCAACGATGATGAGTTGAGTTTCAATGGAACAACTACAAGTATGTGCAACTACAAGAGACGTCAAGATTATCTAGTTGTCGAGTATAGATCTCTTGTATTAATCTTGGTTGATGCACGGAACTAACTTTGCCTTAAGAAAACAAAGGTGGGAATAGAGCATGGAACAGAGTCACAAACTAACTCATAGTCTCTGTTCCATACACTGTTCCAATGCATTTCAAGTTTTACAAATCTTTATTCGTACGTGATTTTGCAAGAAAAAAATCTTTTATAAAGATTATGATTTTGTCTCAAAATGATTTTGGTAAAAACGATTATCTCATATCTTACTATGTTCGGGTATTATCTTTTAAAGAGATTTCCATATTGGTTTTATAGATATTTTCCAAAATACTTTCATTAAGTTTGGAAACTCTATCTTTTGTAATATCTTTTCTTAATCAGTTTTTGAGACATAACCACTGTTATAAGAACACAAATCACGTTGTTTTAGGGACGCACCTTGAGATTAAAACCTTTTGAGCTTAAATAGAATTTCATCAAAGCAAACAAAGTTCCTAGTGCGTCATCTTGATTTAGGGCTTATAGTATCTCTCCTGGCTTTCGAGAAGCTTATCGAGATAGCAATTCTTTTGTAATCTTAATTTTCTTAAGAGTGTTGCGGGTAGAGTCTAAATATCTGTGGTAGATATTTGGGTAGAGGTTCTTGTGGTAAGAACGTCAATTAGTTCTTGTGGTAAGAACGTGAATTGGTGATTGTATTACTCTTTTGATAATAGTGGATTATTGAAGATTAGGTTAGGGTGGACGTAGACCTTGAGTTAAGGTCGAACCACGGTAAATCTCTGTGTTATCTGCGTACTGCATTATTTCCATATTACAGGGAACAGTTCCACATACATTGTTCCATGTAGCATTCCTCTCACGTTTCATTGTGTAGAGAACAGTCCCACATACACTGTTCCATACACTGTTCTCACCCATCCTTATCGTCCATTAAGTGCGAAAAAGTTGTAGAATTCGGGTCATTTACTCGAATTCCCTCAAACACTCTATTCACTCCCCCTCTAGAGTGTCTGCCTGATACCATCAGCTAAATTATAAAAATTCATGTATCTTGCCTTTACAACCTAGAAAGAACCAAGGTCGATCTTCATGTAGCTAGGGTGGAAGTGTGGAACAACGCTTCTTCATTACACTTGTAATAAGATTTGAGCTCTTAACTTTTGTTTGGAGGAAGACACTCCAAACAATAATACACCGGACCCTTTAGGATATAATAAAAAAATCGAAACCTTGATCAATGATATATGCATGAAAAGGCCATATTAATTCTCGAGGGTATGCATGTACATTCTACAAAGTAGATCACATATTCAATAGACAACTAGAAGACCTCCTCCTTGCCTTTTTCGGATGTAATTTGTACACTGCTTTGATTTATTTATGTCATTCGTTTATGTGAGTCACTAGCTTATGAACCCGTGCCATACACGGGGTTCTTAAATGTTTATGTGAAGTAGTTATAATAGTGTTATGTATATACTCCCTCATTTTAGGATTATATATTGTGTATGGCATTAAATAATTCAAAATTAATATAATAATTCACAATTCATAATAATTCAAAATATAGGTAAATAACTAATTGGCGATTAATTAGACATTTCTCTCATGTTTGTTCGATAGGCCACGGTAAGCAGATTTCCATGTATTTCCCAAAGGAAAAAAGTCAAACTGATTTAAAAACCCATTGATCTAAAATCACCACATGCATGAAAGTATGAAACCATAGACAATTACATTGCATGCATTAAGGGCGGGGCTGCAATAAAGATATCGTTCAATACGGAATAATTTACGTTGTTGTGCCAGTGTGCCATATATAGCGGTGATACTATTGAGAGTATGAATATTGCATCGAAAAGAAGTTAAGCCGGAAGTGTCTAAAACTTCATAATTAACTCATTAATTGCATGTCTATTGTTATTATACAAATTCTTTTGTGAGACGGTCTCATACGATGAGAAGGTCTCACCGTAGAATTACGGTTATTATTATTATACTCCCTGATCAAATAAGACAATTGATTATGAAGGTGGTACAAACTGTGTCCATTTGAATAAGATCATAAAACATGTCGTACATGTATTGTGTTGATAGACTTGATACATACGGTGAAGTATATAATAATACCCACTCGTTAAAAACTATTATGCAAAAAAAAAAAAGCTATCTATAATACAGTCAATAAATTTTTGTGAAATTTATTGTCGCCATCACCCGTAGAACCAATACATTTAGAGACTCTTAACAAAAAAAAAGGTTAAGTAAATAGGTTGAACACTCGGTTCTTGGATTACAATGCAATGATCAATCATGAGTCGTTCCCTTGATGGCGTGATTTTATAGTGTATATTGACTAATTTTCCGAGCAAATAAATATTGTGGTCAATGGTAGCTTAGATCATGTATATATAATTAAAATAGTGGGCACGTTAGGAAACAAATTGTTATGGCAAAAAAAAATTATTTCACATTTATATAAAACCCCAAAACCCTTTCTGAAATGTTTTCTTTCCCACTATTTTCTAAACATAGCGATTTCGTTTAAGTATACACGAAATCATAGCTAGGTGGGTCAACATTATTTCAGGACTGTAGATCAAATCATCTTATTTTTTCTCAAAATGCCGAGTTTGAAAATGGAATAATACACATTTTATTCTCAATTTTGCTAATTTACATGATTTGATTCCGTTTTTATATATTACAGGCTAAAATAATTTGTTGCCATTATTTAATTTAGGCATTAAATATAATTTAAATTATTTGATTTCGTTTAAATTTGGAATATGCCTTGTTATTATAATTTTTATTATTTGATTCCGTGTATATTTTATTTGGAGTGGTTCTTACCTTTTTATAGAATGAGCTTATAGAAATATGCATGAAATAACGGTTAGCACACTGGCAATGTGATAAATATGTAAGTGAGAGGTCAAGGGTTCAAATCCTAATAGACACATTTTTGGTTGATCTACCGATGAGCATACTGGTGACGTGTTAAATGATTTCGATTTATAATTTAGTATATTCAAACGAAGTGTTACTCATGCTTTGATAACTTTGCAAAATACTTAAATAATGTACACGTCATATACTCTAAAAGATTTTTCACATGAGATGAGATCTTGGCTATTCCTTGCTTGTCTCATTGATGCATTGGAGACATTTATGCCACATTTCTATATTTCAAGGTGTTATTAGGGTTTAGCACATTAATTAACACTCTACTACTTGGCATTTGGGCGTTGGTGAGTCGATATCCTAATCTTTTTGGTGAAATGTGGAAAATCGACGATCGATGTTCTCACCCGAAAAGTTGTCGGAATTCAAAGTTTTAGAGACACTAATTATATCAGGATTGGCATGCATCCTACTGCTACTCTACCCGTACAAAAACCACGTACGTACCACAGCACGCAACACAATTTAGCAACATTAATTATACATTTATACATAAATTAAGCATCAATAAGATAGATTTATGATATTAGAATTATGCATTCCAACACTCTTCACCCACCATTCATCCTCTAACACCTTTTGGTCGTGATTCACGACTATAGCATTATTCCGATCCTCTTCTCGAAGACGTCGTCCACGGCCAAGACTCACTTCCGGCTAGAACTCGATCGTGTTTACTCGAGCTCCACATGGATTGACTAGCAGTAGGATGCATACCAATTATGTTATAATTAGTGCCCTTGAATATTTGAATTTCTACATTTTTTTCGGGCGAGCTACACCGATCTTCGTCCCATTTTGTGTTCCATTTTCATGTATCCCTCCAATCAGATGTTTGCAATTTCACAACTAAATCTTAATAATTTCATTTTATTTTTTAAAATTAATGGTTTTGTAAAATCTTTGGAGGGGTATATAGAGCGAAAACAAAATGAGACAAATGATAATCCTTATTGCACCCCGTACCCCTCCAATTAGATTCTAGAAAACCATTCATTATAAAAAGTAAATTGAATTTACTAAGGTTTAATTGTGAAATTACAAGTTGTGATTGGGGATACAGCGAATGAGAGAGGTTTATATTATCCATTTCGATCTACTCGATCATCTTCTCCCTCCGATCTTGCTTGTGCCGCCATTTCTCTCGTAGTTTGACCGTTTACTTTGTTATCTAATTACTACTCCGTTTTTTCTTTTCATGCATATACCATTATTGGAGTTAAATACGACACGAATTTAAATCAAATGTTAATTATTAAAACTTTTTTTTTTAAATGTTCAGTAAATATTGATCAAATGAAATAATGTCATGGGTTTGTGAAGGGCTGAACTGCTGAAGGAGTGAAGGGTATGATAATTTCTATGAACACTGCAGCAGCACTGTCATCACACGGCACCATTTTTTTAAGTCTTGTGTTTATTTAATGTAAGCTATCTTGATATAAACATGTGATTGTATCGTGATGTATAACAAGTCAATTATTGACACCTTGATCATTAGCCACGTACATGATATTCCTCGAGGAGTAGCATTATTGACGATACTTTTTTTTTTTTTTGGAAATCGGACATGTGATAGCAAATGAAACAGAGTTTAAAATATTACAAAACATAAGCCTAAAACGGAAAAACGGAGAACATAAAGTCTAGAAAATTACAAACTAAAAAGGTGCAAATTTGGATTGAACGGCATGAAGATGAAATTTTCATCGAAAAACTCTTTGATTTCCTTATCCGGGATTCCATGATGAACAACCTGGTGGAGGTCAAGTTGCCTTCTGGCCTTTTACACCAGTTTGTCGGCCATTAATTATTTTCAGTTTCTCACTACTACCATTATTCTAGATACTCGATCACTAGCGTGTAAGACGAACTCCTTCTCTCGGCATTCTTCAATGTATACCCCCATAAATCTGGTCGACTATCGACGTCTGTAAGAGTTGTGCTACTTTTGAAGAACCCAACAATTTTACAAATTTTCCTCTCAATAAAAAAAAAAAACAATTTTACAAATTAAAATTAGATTACCACAACAATGCGGCCCTATCAAACGTGAAAAAATCGGGTTCAAGTTAGGATATTTTTATACGGTTATAATTAACGAATCAACACGTCCAACACACACTATTAATTAAATGAGTCAAAAAAGTGTTCATGATTTTATAACCGGCCTAATAATACACTAATTAAATATATACATGAGTTTCATTTAATTGTACAATTGTAACACTTCAACTCTATATACTCTTTCATGTTCTATATGATGTTCCACAATGAAATAGCATGAAATCTGTTGTGAGAAGTAAAATGTGGTGGAAAATGAAAGTGGGTGGGTCACAAATCATTAGGACCACAAAAAACATTACAAATAAGGAAAGTAGAAGATCATATAGAACTGACTTAAAAAGGAAATAGGAACATCATTCAGAAGCGGAGGGAGTATTACCATTTCATCTTATCCGAACTCACTCTCATGGGACGAGACTTCAATGATCTGACTAGCTTCCTAATTGTGGGAGGGTATCATGTACAAAAGTTGGTAAAAACTCGAAGGTGCTATATATGGACACAACAAATGAACCTTGTTTTAAAGATTTGTTGGTGACCTCAGGGATACCACATGAATTGGACAACACTATTTCAATGCACATCATTATGCACATTATTCGACATTAGTCCCATTTACCGTGTCATAGCCATTTTGTGTTAATTATGTGATCCTTCAAAATTACAAGTAATGCGGTCTAATAATATACTAAGAAGACAAGCAGTATGAGTGACAAATAGTTATAAACAATGCAAAATGATCACTTTTATAACCAAACAAAAAAATTGGCCGCACAATAAATTGTGTCTACCCGATAAACCTCTAGAACTCTAACATTGTACGGATATTGCATGAAACGGCATGACGAAGCAAGTCCCCGATGGGCGATCCCTATAAATAGAGTAAGTGGGTGTTCATTAGTTTGTATTCAAATCAAACACAAGCAAGTAATAATAACAACTACTAAATTAATTTACAAAAAAAAAAAAAGTTGAGAGAAAGATCATAAAAAATAGTTAAGCTAGCATGAGTGCATTCGGAGTGCCCATCACAGATGAAACCTTGAAACAAATGTCAAAGTATAGGGGCAAAGTGATCAAGCAAGAAGACAGAGCTAGAGAGGCCATAACGCTAATCCAAGCTGAAAGCAAGAATATCAAAGCTCTGAATCACACATTGAACCTCAAAAAAGACTATGGCAATGGAGTTACCACTCTATGCCTTGTCTATAACGCTACTGGAAACAAAATCAAGCTCGTCTCGAGCCAGTCTCAAGACTGGCATGGTTCCGTCTACAAAGAGGAACCAGCCCAGTCCTTTGAAAATGGGCAGTGGATTGCTTTCCTCCACGCCCACCCCACCGCTGCCACTTTTGGTTCCGAAGGGGCTCGTGTCTACCGTGCTAACATTGATGGCCATGTTCGAGACTACTTGGTTTCCTGGCTCTCCCCTTGGGGTGGCACCCAAACCAAGGTAATAATTACCATTCCACATACGATCGAGTACACAGTAACACATACGATACTTCTCTTAATTAATCATTTATAAACATATCTCGAGTAGAGTGTCAATAGTCGTTTTTTAACTAATTAATAATCATTTATTACAGGCTTACACTAAGGTGGGTCCGAAAGATGGTGCGAAGCCAGACCTAAATGCCCTAGAGAGTGCTGGCAAAATCACCATCGACGAGAGCGACGAATACTGCAAATCGACTGTGAGCATTGGTGGATCGAGTTCTCCTGAGTTTATAGCTGTTCTGCAGCACAAGTTTTCGCCATTGGCGTGATCGAGAATTCGAATGCATGCATGCATTGCTAGCTACCAGCAGCAGCTCACCTACGCACCAATAATATTGCAAACCTATCAGCTATATATATTACCATTTCCCTAGTTTCAGTCTTTGAATTTCAAATTGTATGTCAGGGATTTGAACTTGTTCATATCAAATCTCTAACACATATGTATCAGCTTTTATTTTATTTTGCTTTGCTTTTCCCTGTGCCTTTGTTTTAATTTTGAGTTGTTCTTTTAGCTTTCAGTGTACTCCTCTTGTAAAGGTTTGCAAGCTACCAACTAAAATAAACATTATTGGTGCATGTATATGTAGCTTTGTTCAAGTTTCTTTAGTGTGCATTGAGTTGTATATATTCCCAAATAGTATGCATTATATTTCTTTTAGTTTGCATTCAAATTAAATCAAACGCAAATTTTCATAATTAATTATGTAATCAACAAGTAATTGACAACTATAGAAGACATAGCGATCTAGAGATCGAGGCAATAAGGTTGATTCAAGCAGAAATCAAGTATATATATTAGGGGTGAGCAAAAAAGCAAGGTACCCGGAACCGGATTTGGAACCGGTAAGGAACCGGCGGTTCCGGTTCCGGAACCGATATGGGCGGTTCCGGTTCCGGGTAATGGAACTTAGGAAGCGGTAACAACGGTTCCGGTTCCGGGTAGTGAAATTTTGGAACCGGAACCGGTCGGGTACCCGGTAAAGTAGATTACAATACCGGGTACCCGGAACCGAGCATGGAATCGTTACTATACCAAATATAAAAAAAGTAAATAATGTCAAAAATTATACAATTCAACCCGAATGTTACTATGTTATACACTTATAAGCCTCCCTCTACCTTTTTTTTTCTCATTTACCATATTTATTTCACTCATGAAACAACGAGATGTTGATGATGATGATCGATTAATGAAGTCAAATATGCCAAAATAGTTTTCTTTTTTTTTAATTCTATGACCGGGTACCCGAAACCGGTACCGGGTAGTGGCGGTTCCGGTTCCGGTTCCTCGATCTTAGGAACCGTGACAAACGGTTCCGGTTCCGGTTCCAAAATTTTGGAACCGGCCGGTTCCGGTTCCCGTGATTTGTACCGGGTACCCGGCTTTGCTCACCCCTAATATATCAAAGCTCCGAATCGTAGTGCATGCATGCATGATCAAACAAACATGAATCTTATGAAAAAGTAAATCATGCACGCCACATGTTATTTAACACTAATATAATGCATGCATACGAAGGCAAATGGCAAACATGATATTTGAAGAGTCATGTCGCGAGAATACTCGAGAGATTGGGTGAGAAGAGCATTGACATTGATTGGTACAACCTTTTTAATTTTCTTGAATTATCTATGTAAAGCGGCAAAAAAGATAGATTATTGTATTGTACCACAAACTAGAGATTGTACGTAGTTTCAGATGGTACAACGCACACATCTGTACAATAAAATTGTAGATTGTATTTTGTGATATTTCTCACGGTATCCCTATAGTTTTCGTCTTTATTTTATTTACCCCCAAAGTTATCCCATTTCTAAAAATGAAATGAAGTTTTTTTTTTTTTTGTGATTTTTCACTAATGTCTAACAATGTTAAGCCCTTTTACATTTTTTGACTTATTCTAAAGCAAAATGTTAGGAGTCTATATGTAAACAAAGTAAATTGTGTCTACACTTATTAGTGTGTAATAAATATGATTAGGGTTGCAGTAAATTATATGGTATAATTTAATTATGAATTAATTACGATCTTTGCAGGGTTTTGCTCGATGACCTCGATGGGGTTACAATTTATTTTATCAACCGGGATGATAATAAAATGACCGACAAACTGGCAAAAAAGGCCAGAAGGCAACTTGACCTCCGCCAGGTTGTTCATCATGGAATCTCGGATGAGGAAATCAAAGAGTTTTTCGATGAGAATTTCATTCATGTTGTTCAAGCCAAAATTTAGTGTTAATTTGTAGCTTTTTAGTTTGTAATTTTCTAGGCTTTATGTTGTTCAACGTTTTTCTGTTCTAGGCTTATGTTTTGTAATCTCTCAAACTCTGTTTCATTTGCTATCCCACGTCCGATTTCCAAAAAAAAAAAAGTGAGAAATCAAGGATTATAGATTTGGAAATAAATCAATTTCAAAATTATTTCTACTGATACATTTGTTATATACTGGTACTTGATTCTACTATCGATGACATAAATTTACTGTAATTCATGAAAAGTTACTGTAAATGAATATTTTTACTATGTACCATCTTTATTTTACTACATTTGAGATTATTGACTACAAAGTAGACAACTTTTCATGTGTCTATGCGTAGACTCCTATGATCACCGAAATGTTAGGAATCTATATGAAGACAAAGGAAAATGTGTCTACATTTAGGCCATGTTTGATAGAACTTAATAAAGGTAGTATTCAGATCATTTCAGAGTAATTCAAATCAGATCAGATAAGAATCATTCAATTCAGATCAGACCAGTTTAGAAATGTTCAAATAGTATCACTGTATATGGTCCATAATTGATACTAATTCGTTGAAATTCAATTAAATTTTCAACAAAATCAGATTAGTCAGATCAGAATCATTCAGATCAGATCATCAGTTGAGAAAGATCAGATAAAGTCCTATCAAACGGGGCGTTAGTATGTAGTAAATTTAATTATGGTTGCACTAAATTTTATTGTCTATTTTAGGAATTAATTAGATAATTTAGGTAAGGTGGTGCGGGAAGCGGCCGATCGTAAGCGTGCTAAGTATGAGACTAGGTGCGCTGCTTTGGGTTATGGTTTCCTTCCCTTCTCTTTCTCCTCTTCGGGGCAGTTGGAGTCTACAATTGTTGCTCTGCTTAAGCGGGTCCAGCAGTTCTCCAGGACGCAGAATATCGGTGCGCAGGCTGCAGCTTATATTTTTATTAGGATTGGTTTTTCCATAGCAAAGGGTGCACTACCACAAAAATGAGCAAATGTAACACTATAAGTTGGCCTAATGTAAAGGTACCTGGAATAACCGTTGCTTTTGATAGGCTATTGTAATGCTTAAGAATTAAATACACTGTAAATTGACCTAATGCAACGGTACTTGGATCAACCGTTGCCTTGGGTGATTCACTATTGCCTTATCCCCAACAAATGCAACGCTTGATGGAAAAAAAAAAAAAAAACAAATGGAAATTTCAATCGTAATCAACACGACAACACCTTCTCTTTCTCTTTCTCTCTCTGATCTCTTTCTCTCTTGTGTGTCTCATCATCTGCTCCTCCCAAACTCTCATCCTTCTATCTCTCTTTTCGATTGCCATCTCTCGCCTGCTCCTCGCTACGCCGTTCTTCTTCTTCTTCTTCTTCCTCTTCTCCTCCAAGCTTAAACTCGGGTTGCGATAATAAGGTAAGTGATTGTAATCTCAAATTTTGGATTCTTTAAATCTGGGGCTCGATTATATACATTTTCTCTATTTATTAATTTTAATTGCTTAATTTTTTGGTGTTTTAATCTCACAGTAACTTTAGCAATCAGCTTTTTAGGTTCAGTTTGATAATGGTAATAAATTGGAATTTCTAGGGTTTTGAAAAGGGGGTTTAGACTTCTAATTCAAATTCCTGATTACTAATGCTTTATGTTTTCCTCTTGACTTCACTTCTTCCCTGATTCTCCCTGATTACCTCTCGCCGAAACTTGATTTTCGATTGAACTAATTTTTTGAGCGAATTCGATTGAATATCGGGTATGTTTCCTCAACTTGATTTTCGATCCAAGTTTGTTCATAGAAATATTGTCTAGATCTTTTTTTTTTTTTTTTTTTTTGCAATAACTCACACTTTCTCACTCTCAAAATGTCCGCAAGAGGGAAAACATTGGGGTCCGATGCAACGAAGAAGACGGCCTCGAGGAGTAGTGAGAACGGTTTGCAGTTTCCGGTCGATCTTATCGTCTGGTTTTTGAAATCCGGAAAGTACCCGAACATGTCTGAGTTGGTGTTTCCGGTTGTCTTGATGTCGTCCCCGCCTCACCGTCAAGGTAACCACCCCCTCTTCGATGCCTTGTGGTAATTCGATTTGGTGTATTTGTGTGCTGATACCGAGTTATTGTAAATCTAGGGTTTCGCATGTGTAATTTATTTTCTTAAATTTGAGTTTTATTTGCTTTGATGGTCATATGAAGTAAATTGGGTTTTATGAGATAACCAGTGTATAGCTTTGAGATTTTTCATGTCAATCTCTAAGTTGTGTAATTGTTTTGGCTACACAAAAAGCCTCTGGATGCTCACCTAAGGTGATGTCTGAGTGCAAACAGGGTATGCGAAAGTGAATAGCGTCATGTATGGAATGCTAAATATACTATTAGAGTACTAGAACTAGGGAACTCTACTCCCATTCCGCGCCTCTTTTGAAGGATCACTCTGTGAACAATGTCACTCCATTTTTTGTGCTTTAGCCACTCTATTTTTACCTCTCACAGTGTAAACATGCATAAGGACTTGACATAGTAAACAAGCCTTTATAAACTGGTTTTCATCATAGAAAGAATACTAACTCATGCTTCAGTATTAAATTATTTGCCAAAGTGATCATTTTGATTGCCTGTTTAGAGGTTGGAGTTTACTACAATTTGTACTCTATAATTTAGAGAGTTACTAATGGTCTGCTCTTAAGGCTGAATCTATCTTGACATGAAGGAGCGGGAATAGGCAAGGGTGTTTGACTGTGGTAACCTTGTTTCTTGATCCTCAGCTTGTACATGTGTGTTATTCAAATACGCTTTTCGTTTTAAGATTAGCTAGGTTGTGAACATCTTCCTAAACTGAATATGGCGAGCTTTGTGAATGCCTGTTTGGAAATAAAATCACAATATGAAGTCCATATAGAGTTTCCTTTTTTTTAACTTGATTGGGGTCTCTCTTTAACTCTTGTTGTAAATCCTAAGGGTTAATGCAATATATTAACACAAGGCTTCTACTTTGGCATATACGTCTTAAGTATGTTTTTTTGTAAGTTAATCCTTGTGCTTTTGTTGGATGCTTTTGTTCCTATACTCTCTCTATCTTTATCTTACTCCTGCTAAGCGATAGTCATTTGATGTGGAATACCTGTGCAACTTGCTCAACAACTTTTTTTTTTCTTGAAGTCTTGCTGAAATTCAATCAATCAACATTATTGAGCACAAAAAACACTCCACGAGTTAACTTAAAACTTGTGCTCATGATGTGTATAGCCCTTCCTCTTAACTTATGAACCTGTATATAGAGTTGTTTACTACAACTTTTTTTTTCTCTACACTTTGCATCGACTATAGTGTGATTGTGAACTTCAAATGCTAGTTTTGGTCATCTAAATGTGATTCACCGTTCACGGGTTATATTCTTATATATCTCGCCTCCTTATTAATTAATATACTTTTAATTTGCATTACCTTATCCTCAGATTTGCAATACATGTTAGCTATAATGAGTTTTATTTTGTTAAAGAGGCTATTAGCTTAATGGTAGAGCTATGTGCAACATTTGCACAAAATGTATGGGTTCGAATCCCACATAGCCTAATGAATTGATTTTATTATAATTATTATTATTAATATTAAATATTATTATTATTGAAAAATAGGCGTTGCATTAGCTTGAAATTGTTGAATTTGAAAGTCGGAAGCGTTGCCTTAGCTTTGTTGCGTTTGGGGTACATATTGCAACAGTGGTTATAAGCTAAGGTAACGCTATCTTTTGATAATGCATATGTGTTACAATAGGTGTCAAATGTCGTTACCTTAGACCTAATGCAGCGCGAGCAATTGCAGCGTCCTTTAGCGTTACCTTAGGTCTATGGTAACGCTTTTTTGGGTCTAATGCAACGATTTTGGGGTGTTACAATATGTCATTATTGTAGTAGTGGGTGTGGGGGCTCAGATCGTATCTCGGCTCCCCACCAACTTTTTGTAATTTACTATTGATTTTTCGTAATATCAATATATATGCAATACTCATATTTAGGATTATTGATTTGGAATTTCAAAATTCTTTCTATTGCTAGATTCGTTATATATTTTATTTTACTACCGATGTCATAAATTTACCATAAATCATGAAACTTTACTGTAAACACATATTTTTTACTATGTATCATCTTGATTTTACTACACTTGAGATATAATGATTGAAGTGTAGACAATTTTTTATGTGTCTATATGTAGACTCCTAGAATCGCCTTACCCTTAATCACACTACTTAAGAAAAAATATATTAAAAAAAAACAAAAAAACTAACCCATCATTTCTCCTCCTCTACTCTTCCACAACCACGACCCACACCTGCCCCGGCCGCACTCTTCCCCACCGCCGTCTATGTACCCGTTACCCACCCCACCATGATAGTCGGTACCGGCCCAGTACTACATTTCACAATAAAAGTACATTAAATATTCAATAAGGCACATAAAAGATCGCATAGATAGAGATGTAATTAAGTGTGATAGACAATAATGACATACACCCCCTATCCGTCGTCTAATTGGTATCCCACTGATTAAAGAATACCATATTACCATTTTCTTTTGTCTCGGCCAAACACGGTGTTAGGGTTCTCTTATTCATCATGCTTTTTTTGTTGGAACAATGTCTTCCTCACATTGGCGAGTTTACGTAGGAGGGGAGGAGGTCCCGACATACTGAATCTTTTTTCCAAAAAGCGGATTTTTGTACTAAAAATTATGGAAAATCCCTTAAAACAAGAGAGAGCGAGATACCGAAAATATATTATTAGAACACCATACCGCCAATTATTTTTTCTAAATCCACCACCCTAACTCATGCTACGATAACTCTTAAAAATATTTAAATAACGTACATGTCATACACTAATTAGTTACGTGGTGTGAGATCTTTGCTGCTCCTTATTGATGCATTGGAGAGATATATGCCACATTTTATGGTGTCATTAATTAGGGTTAGCACTTAGCAGATTGATTAGTTACTCTACTTGTTGGCATTAAGGCGTTGGTGAGTTGTGATTCTAATCTATTTGGGAAAATGTGTAAACGACGATCGATATTCTGGCCTTCAAAGTTGCCGTGTACTTTTATGATTTTTGGGACACTAATCATCAGTGGCGGCTTTTAGGGTGGGCGAGAAGGGCGCCCGCCCAGGGCCCCGATTATATCAGGGCAAATTTGGTTGGATACTGGGTGTGTTAAGGGCCCCTTTTTATGATTCGATTTATGGTTAACAACAATTTAGGGTCTCATTTTACAATTTCGCCCAAGGCCCCCGAGTTTTCCCAGCCGGCCCTGCTAATCATAACAGGATTGGCATACATGCATCCTACTACTAGTCTATGCCCTACTACGTACCGCGAGGTCCACGAACGATAACAACAAAATATATCACGACAAAAGATCGACTACTTTAAGCATTATTATTCAATAAGCTAAGGAGATTTTTCAAAACAAGAATTTGTAATCATTTGAGATCATTTGAAATCTAACTTTTGAAAATGTGGAATTCATATATAGATTCATTGTTTGGGAGAAGGTGGGATTTCAAAACGAAAGCTCTTGAGGTGTCATCTGTTATAAACTTATATATTAGAGTGTATTTTGATTAAATTCCAAATAATTTGATACAAATCCAAATTCTCAAATTTTTGAGTTCCCAAACATAGATTTGGGTCAAATTTGGATTTGAAAATGAAATTCTTGTTCTTGTATCCAAACACTTGTAAGTTACATAGAGATATCGGTGTATTATATTACTTTTTGGTGATGACTTTAGTTTTAATTTGTTCGAGTATATGATAAATAATAATCAGAAAAAGCATTACATGGCTACGCTAGTTCACGTCTTCGGATTTCATATCTCCGTTATTTATTGAGTAATGCCATCGAAATACAAAATTAAATTTCCACGATATTACCCCCATAAATGACTGAAGTAAATTCAATTTACATTTTATGATGGATGGTTTTCTAGAATCTAATTGGAGGGGTACGGGGAGCAGTAAGGATTATCATTTGTCTCATTTTGTATTCGCTCTATATATACCCCTCTAATAAGATTTTAGAAAACCATTGATTTTAAAAAATAAAATGAAATTATTAAGATTTAGTTGTAAAATTGCAAGTATCTGATTGGAGGGGTACATGAAATGGAACACAAATGGGACATAGTTCCTCATTGGTACGACGAGTGTGACACAATGGGATAGAAGATCCTTATTGCAGTTATTGGTATCACACACCCTTATTGAAAAATGTGGAAAAACGACGATCGGTTTAGCTCACCCGAAAAACTGTAAAAATTCAAAAATTCAAGGGCACTAATTATGACAGAATTGGTATGCATCCTACTGCTAGTCAATCCATGTGGAGCTTGAGTAAACACGATCGAGTTTTAGCCGGAAGTGAGTCTTGGCCGTGTACGATGTCTTGATTGTCTTCGAGAAGAGGATCGGAATAATGCGAGTCGTCAATCACGACCAAAAGGTGTTGGAGGATGAATGGTCGGTGAAGAGTAAACAAAGTCGCGACTTGTACCCACTCTGCATAATTCTAATATCATAAATCTATCTTATTGATGCTTAACTTATGTATAAATGTATAATCAATGTTGCTAAATTGTGTTGCGTGCTGTGGTACGTGGTTTTTGTAGGGGTAGAGTAGCAGTAGGATGCATGCCAATCATGTTATGATTAGTGTCTCTACAACTTCGAATTCCGACAACTTTTCGGGTGAGAACATCGATCGTCGATTCTCCACATTTCACAAAAAAGATTAGGATATCGACTCACCAACGCCCTAATGCCAAGTATTAGAGTGTTAATTAATGTGCTAAACCCTAACGACACCTTGAAATATAGAAATGTGGCATAAATGTCTCCAATGCATTAATGAGACAAGCAAGGAATAGCCAATATCTCATCTCATGTGAAAAATCTTTTAGAGTATATGAGTGTACATTGTTTAAGTATTTTACAGAGTTATCAAAGCGTGAGTAACACTTCGTTTGAATATTCTAAATTATAGATTGGAGTGATGATCTTTTTATATTTTCAAAATGTACTTTTATACTCATCTATAATGGGGTTTGGAAAATATGACTCACATAAACGAATATACATACATCCGAAAAAGACAAGGAGGAGGTCTTCTGGTTGTCTATTGAATATGTGATGTACTTTGTAGAATGTATATGCGTACTCTCGTGAATTAATATGGCCTTTTCATGCATATATCATTGATCAAGGTTTTGTTTTTTTTATTATATCCTATAGGGCAGGGCCGTGTAGGAGATAATGGGGGCCCTAGGCGAAACTCTAAAGTTGGAGCCCCTAAAAGCCGATAACATGGGCGGAACTCCGAAGTTGGGGCCCCTAAAAGCCGGTAACATGCACTAAAACCTACAAAAACTAAGACTTGTGGAAGAAAAGGAAGGAAATAAGAAAAAAAATTAAGGTTGGTGGGATTCGAACACAAGCAAAGTCCAAAGAATTTGCCCTTCAGACCACTTCAGCAACTTATCTTCCATGATACTTCAATAGACTAAATTCTATTTATATTAACTCTGAAAATGGGGCCCTGGGCGTGGGCCCAGCTCGCCCAGCCTCCCCCACGCCCTTGCTAAAGGGTCCGGTGTATTATTGTTTGGAGTGTCTTCCTCCAAACAAAAGCTAAGAGCTCAAATCTTATTACAAGTGTAATGAAGAAGCGTTGTTCCACACTTCCACCCTAATTTGAGAATTTGGATTTGTGTCAAATCCTTTGGAATTTGTTTCAAATCCAATTAAGCAAAAAATTAATGACATCTCAAGAGGTGTCATTTTAAAATCCCACCCTCCCCAAACATTTGATTTAAAATTCCACATTCTCAAATGATAGAATTTAAATGATTACAAATTTTTAAATTTTTGTTTCCAAACACTATCTAATTAGACAATTAGTCAAAGTTGGTTATGGGATATATGAGAGGTTAGAGGAGGGAAATGGTAATGTGTTTTAGTTAAATAGATTAAACTTATTATGTTGTCGTGAGTGATGAAATGGTTTCACATATATTGATCAAAGAAATTATGATAAGTTACAAGTACATATTAATTTAACCATTAGCAATTAGTTAGACTATCCACATCAGCAATGATGTTATCAATGACATCAGCTCTTTATGGTGGGGTTTGAACAAAAAAATGAGGGGGGCCAGAGTCAAACCCTTGACCTGTTGTATATATTTTGCTTACCCAACCAACAAGCTAAACTGTTTTTCATGATAATAAATTAAACAAACTATTATATGTAGCATGTATGTATCTGAAAGGGGCATGGCCCAACCCAACAAGCCTAATGTTCGTCTCTACGTGAATATAGCCCAACAATATTGTTTCCTAATGTTGAAGGATTCTTATGACCGAAGTTTTTTCTCAAAAAAAATCTAATACTATATACTAGTATATTTTAACCTAGAACCAAGTCTTTTGTAGGAGGACACTTGACACATATTAATTGGATATTACAATGAAAACACATATTATTGTAATTATTAGGTAATTTATGGAAAACATCATAATTTATGGTGATAAGTTAGCTAATTATGGTAAAACTAATTTATGGTAATACATTGAAATATAATGTGATATAACGGGTGACTGGATAGTGGGATGAAAATGAAATAGTATAACGGGTGACGTGATAGAAGAATGAAAATGAAATAGTGTAATGGGTAAAGGGATATGGATTGAAAAGGAAATAATATGACGGATGACGTAAAAGTGGAGAGGAAATAAAAATACGATGAGTTAAAAGGGGGGGAGCCCGGTGCACATTTGGCGTCCTTGCTAAGTGAGGGTCCGGGAAAGGATCCCACCACACAAGGGTGTAAGGAGTTTGTAGAAATAAATAATAATATAATATGACGGTCGATATCGTTCCTAATAATATTATTACATAATAAACCCACCTTTTTATAAAACGAGTATAAACAATATAGCAGGTAATCCGGGCGAGGACCGGCATGCAAACTAGTTAAAAATAAAAATGGAAACAAAATCACTTTATTGAGAAAGCATATAATTTCCCGGTGCAAAGTGCACGGGCTGCAATCTTAATGAATTATTGACTTCATTTTATCTTAACTCTATTACTTGTCCATTGGTCGAGTCATATCTGAACCAAAGATATGTGTGTCAAAATGGATTCGGATTAACATGGGTTACTAGAGGTTCATGACTCAAACATAAGATGTTCATGATAGAGAAATAACGGCTCACGACTCTTAAAAAGCGATTTAAGATTAAGATTCTTTTTACACTCAACGTTATGTCTCTCTTTTTTTTATAAATACATCCGTCAATTTTTTAATACTTTATTTTAATAATGAAAGTATTTATAAACGGTCATTACTAACATTAGATAATTGCACGAGCATATAAACTAGTATGCTATCATTACACTCGTCGAACTCATTATATTGTATCTTCAATTGGAACACCCCCCCCCCCTAGATGCATGACAAGGAAATATGTTAGTACGATTTTCCTAAGGGAGGTCTTGAGTAGTTGTGTAAATTATCGTTTGATTTTGATATCCTTATTTTGACCAACAATGGTGAAAATTATTCATATTAATAATCGAATATATCAATAAAAGAAGTAAGAAAACTATATAAATGATTTTTCCCAAAAAAAAAAAAAGAATAACCAAATAAAAAATTTACTCTTAGCTTTTTAATTACAAAATGAAAAATATAGATGATCAAAATGATCGAATTTATTACAAACGAAAAAATTTTGTAGAATATAGCCATTAAACATATGATACCAATATACAAACAATTATAATTTGACAGGACAAACACAAATTTTAGAAAGTTTTGCCATGAGAGTGATGAATTGTTTTTAAATAATTTATTCTTCTTTTGTATTTTTGGTTTGGAATTGAAGTTTCGACGAACTACCATTCCTCCATGTACCTTGTGTCTCTGTTTTCATAAATAGTTTTTACCTAAGAACTTAACCCCATTTCGTTAATTTTTTTTTTTTTTTAGTTTTGAGCATTATTTCAGTTAACCTTTCGATTAAACTTATAACGAAGTCTGAATTCATTTCATTTATTTCTTTTTATTGGTCTGGTCCGTCTCATAAACCAATTCAAAACCCAACACAAAGATACGAATTGAAAGAGAGGAAAGGTCACTATAAATAGAGGCCTTATCCTTTGTCAAATCATCACAATACATTCCGCCCAAAAATATACAATAGCTTCCTTGCTTATAACTATTAATCAAATTAAACTCCCCCTCTCACTTTCCAACAATAATGGAGAAGCTTATTATGTCCACCACTCTTACGATGTCTTTCCTAGCATTTTTGTTGCTCGCTCTCTCAGGTTGGTTACTCAGTCACTCCATGTTTATTTCTCTATCGATCGGTCCGGCTATGATGTACACTGCATAGCTCTATGATATATATGTGGATCCTCGTTTTTTGTTTCTTTACGCCGGCTTGTTAAGTATTAGTACTGTATCGATCACTGTCATTTTTGGTTTTACGTATCCTAACTAGAACTTATTTAAATAAGTTACAAAATTAACTTTCGATTGATACTATAACCAAATTTTCTAATTTTAATAAATGACCATATCAAAAGGGCCCTAAAGAAACTAAAGATCTAATATGTAACACTTAAAATGACTAGTGTTGACGTTGATTTCATGAGATTGTAGAAAATTGTACCCTTGTAGGGTTCACAGCGCCTGTATATATACTGGAAGCAGATAAAGTGTTACAATTTACAATTGTATCCCTTATACTCTATTAGATTTTACTATATCAAAATTTTTTTACTATCATAATTTAATTTTATTACTAATATAAGTTTACTATATATCAACAACAGGTCCTAGTGCGGCGAGGAAGAACATTGAAGCTAGCAGGGATGAGCTAGCAAAGGAAGAAGAGAAACTGCTTGAAGCATACAAACAAGTCGTCGTAGCGGCCGCGGCCGCGGCCGGCCGAGCGGAAACAAAGAAGAATGTCGATGCTGCAAATGATGAGCCGATGATGATTATTAGACAAATTGCTGAACATGATGAACATAATAATAATAATAATAATAATAAGCTTCAGTCAACATGTTATCCGCCTGGCTTTGCTTGCTCAATTATATACAATACATGTTGTTCTGGCATCTGCATGAACCTCATCGGCGGGTATGTTTGCGGGTAAAATGTCATCCGCCGATGATCCTTCGTTCTGCATGCGCTTCGCCGTCCGATCCAGCCGGCCCCCAGTAGTAGCCCCGGCCGCCGACCCGTTGCTTTATTCGCGAATAAAATTTCAAGGAGTAGCCGAGATTATTATTATTGATTGCTAATTATTAGCTTAGTAATAATCTTGGTTGTAGTACGTAATTTGTAATATTAGTTCATGTTCATTTTTGCTTCATTATCGTCCATTTGATCGGATCACTCTTTTCAGTATAATTATAAAGCGCATATCCTTTAATTAATCTACTTAAATATGATTAAAGTCTCTGATTAGTAGAGTAATTATACTCTTCCCTGTTTAAATGCATAATTAATACGAATTTAAGCTCTAGACAGATGAGGCCAAGTGTGACAATGATGTCATAATCTGGCATTGTTTACGCTAGTTTACATAACTAGATTTATAAACTTAAAAATCTTGTGTTTTATTTTTGAAAGCGGGCTGGGCCACGAGCTCAGCCCAAACCTTGGCCCATATTATGGTGGGCTTTTTTTGGGGGGCGGGCTTTGGGCCATTTTCGGGCCTAATGTAAGGCCCAAGCTCGGGAAAAAGTCGGGCCTAAGCCATTTGATTAGCTCTAGGATGGACTCGAACTTGAGTGGCTCACACATTTAATAGTTTTTTTTTTATTTAGTGTGTCAGTGCATGTATTAAGATATATAACCAATTATTAGGCCTAATCGTTAGTGGTATTAGAGCGATCCTGATGAGGTCTCGAGTTCAAATCCTGGTAGCCCCCTTCTTTGTTGTGTTGGAGTATCAGTGTGAGCTCAGTTTGTTTGTTATCTTTGGACCTTTGCGTGGGTGTTTGAAGTTATAAAGTATAAACCCATTTGTGTCTAATAAACTATCCGTCCAAACTTTTGGTTGAGCTGGCTCTCTAATAGCCTGCAACATAAATAAAATAATTAGATATCTTAATTTTCAGTCCTATAACCCATGTTGCATTTGCGTCTAGGCGTGATATTTCAACAATAGTTATCAAATGAATAGTGTTGATAACCTAATAAGACAAAGCAAAATCACCTACCAAGCATTCCCTTCCTGGTTGCTAAGTCATATTATTCTCTTCCCCCACCCTTTCTCTCTCCTTCCCTTATTTTCTCTCTCCTTTTTGCTCCCCCATTGTTTGTTCCGCCATCATCACCATCATAATCATCATCGCATAGATTGAGGTTACTCTGATCCTCGTCCCCCTTGGGGGTTTAGATCCCCTTCAATGGGTCGCATCCTCAATTTTTAATTTTTTTTTTGGGTCTAGGGATTCACCCCTCCCATCTTAGGGTGTCTAATGATTCTGTCGGAAGGTTGGGGTCCGTTTTTAATTTCCGGAGACTGTGCATTATTGTGACTAGTCATAAGTTTTTTTGGACGTGGATTGTCAATAATAACCCCAAAATTTGCCAGTTTATGTCTAATATGCCCTCGTTATCTACACTATTCCTCTAATAATGGCTGTTGAAAATTCAGTTCGCTTCCAGGTCTATGTTGGCCAAAGGCCCAAATTATGTTGTCCTCAACAAATATGTACATGTCTTTAAGTGTACACTTTAGCCCAGAGGATATTTCGCAACCCAACACATTCAACGCTTTGGATGAGTGTCTTACCAGAAACTGGCTACTAAGGATTAGAAAACAACGTTCAAAATTCTTTAGTATAACATTTGAGTAGGATAGTAGGTAGCTAGAGAAGTTTTGTGTACTTTTAAGAAAAAATCCAATGTAGGCGGGATTAAACCCGACTTGGAGTTGACATGTCATAGAAGTGAGCCAACCAGGTTCGAAGCATAATCTCCTCCAATAATAAGCGGCATTCAAACGTGCTTGGATAGACCCCACTTATTCGCACAAAATTTTTATCCAAAGTAGAAATTGGAAGAAAAAAAACAAAAAAAATTGGATAAGAGTGAAGGGGCCCACATAAAAGTGAGTAAAGCAGCAAGAAATTTGGAGTGGATAGTTAGCTCACTTGGGCAACTTGCATTTCTCCTCCAACAAGGGGAAACATGCCCACACTTTTCCTAGCTGCTCCAAAAGCAACCATTGGAGTTGCTCTAACGCAATCGTTGCAGTCTTTTCGATGTAATTGTTAAAAACATTTACTTATGCACGAGGATTCAACAAAAGTTTATAAAGATATGACAATTTTGGTATGTTGTTGACAATTACTAGTACATAATAAGATTTGTTTTGCTATATAATCTATTATCATACCATTTGGAAAACTTATACGGAGTACTCCGTATGTTCATTTATGATATACATCAAAAACATGATGCCATTTGAAAATAGACAACAAAATGTTGTGTTCATTGTTTCCACTAACTCTAACATCAACGTTAGCAGATGCCTTAGCATGGTACAAAAACTTATGACACAAGGTATTTTGCATCTCTTTGAAACTCTTGTCTCCCTTGGCCAATGTCGAACACGAAACGTTCGATTTTGGGGGCGTTACAAGAAGCATCGACTCCAAAATGGGGGCTCTCTCTAAGAAGAATGTTGCAAGCTCTAAATCAGTACTAGTCCCCCTGTAGTTGAGTAATGTGACACCCCTCAGATTGTTGAACACACATTTGGTACGCTCAATGTTGGACACCCTGAATTCCCACTCGTCTGACACCGTCGAAAGCTACAGCAATTGTCCAAATTAAATAATTTCCATAGGTACATAAATATGTTACATTTTTAGGTGCATACGCCTTATACTATACAGTATTAGCACATTGACTATGTGCTCAATGATTCACTTAACTAGACATGCCCAAACCTCAATAATTTGAACTACTTCAAGAAAACAATATGTGACCGTCTAAATCGGTCAAAAACTATGGAAAGTCGGTCGCAAACAGACATTTAATTATGTGTTCAATGATTTATGTTAGATAACCAACTGAGTCATAACTCTATACCGATGGTTAGAACATTCACAATGGTCTTTTACTTCAACAATTTACAATTAATTACGCGTCGGAGTGTTGCCTAATCCTATGTACAAGTCCACATAAAATGTTCAAAGACATTAGTATGATAGAGTAGTTCTTACTTCAACTGTGATGTTCTTCAAAGACGGACAAGAAAAATGCCTGAAGAAGCAGTAGACATCAGTGTTGAACAGTCCAAATAATGGGCTGTTTACAAGATGTAGTTCCTCTAAATTGTTGAATTTCACCTGAAAATCTCTCAACAAACTTGGCTGCAGAAAATCAGGTTAATAAATGAACCCTGTACAAATCTCGGTTTCTTTCGATTCTCTTATGTACTCAAACCAAATACTGCATAAGGAATTCAAGGAAACAGACGGAGTGGTACTGATTAAAAGATTAGTAGACATTACCACAAGGTGACCAAGGTATAAAGTCAGGGTTCTGACATGTGCAACATCCGACAAAACCTTCTTGAAAATATACAAAACTCCCCCAAACTCATCACCTCTTGTCCCAAGAAATACTTCCTCCAAGACAGGCATGCTTTCTAGTTTGCAGGAATTCAGGTGACCAGCACTGATCAGCAAAGACCGAATGTTTGGACCCGAAATCTCGATACTCGAGGCCTTGTAACACTCGTAAACTGTCAGCTTCCTCAGTTTTACAGCAGACAGTATCCTGACTTTACTCAGAGACTCACATTCCTTCAGAACCAGCACTTCAAGCAGCTTACAGTTGCACAGCAGGTTTTCAAGCATTTCGTCTGTTACATGAACTTCTTTCAGGTACAGTGTGCTGATGCTACAAAAACCAGTGTAATTCTCTGGCAGTGACAGTATACAGCGGCGTAGGTTGACAGTTACCAGTGACCTGCAATCAAACAGGAAATTCGGCAGCTCGAACGCCTCGTTCCCACCAACTATATGAGCTCTTGACAGGAAATGAATGTGAATTTGCCTGCAGAAATCCAACTCAATCTCCTTTACGCCACGAGAAGTCGCGAATTTGATCCAGTTTACGGCGTTAGACTTATGCTGCTCATTCCTTGGGCTGAACACCAGCTTAAACCTGTCAATTTTGTCAGACCTGTTGATGCTGAGAATTCTGTTCAGGTTTTCTGTGACCTGGTCTGGTGTCCTCTTCTTGGCAAAATCTTCCCCAAATTCTAAGTTGTTGGGATATGCAAGATACCCAGCTGAGATTTCTCTCCACCTTTTCGACACAGACGATGTTGCGATCACGGATTTTGTTGGGACTAAAGAGAGAATTTGATGCAGGATAGCATCAGGCAAGTCACTGATGCTCATATCTTCTGTTTCTTCCTTTTCCATTCTGATGTTGTACTATATTTCGGACTTCAGATTAGTCGACCCCAAATCATTTTCGGACCGTTATTATTGTTGTTGCTTTGCTTTGGTAAAGAGCAAATTCAATCAAATGAAATGGCAAAGACATTCATGGTGAAACTTAGCATTTGCTTTGATTTGGTCCCCCCCACAAATGGTTAATTAGTGCTAATTGATATTGATTAGTGCTTCTTATAATATAGCACGTTAGATTACAAGTTGTTATCCAGGAATCTTATAATATATAGTGTTGGATTGTTGAAGAAGCTTTAACAGTATGATTCGTTGGGAGATAGGTTTGAATTCATGAGAAAAGGATTGCAGACTAGGTGTGAATAATGTACTAAGTGCTTACATAAGCAAGACAAGGGCACATCTTTTCTAGTTGAGAAAATGTTTAATAACATCAACTAGGCCCCCTAACAATGACTGAAACTAAAGAGGACTCCTAATAAACTAACAATATTTGGTCAAATAAGACAAAGAAAGTTAAAAGATGTGCTCTTCGTCTAAGTTATTTCTTTACCTTTGTGTTTTTCACAAATGAGGATAAAATGGTAATTTTATAAGCAAAAAGACACATGGGGTGATTAGAGGATAGTATTATCATTTTGCAAGAAAAAAAAATGACCCAATAATAGAAAGGTAAGGAATTCATTGAGACGGCTCAAAATGAAAAGGGTAAAGAATTGATTGAGACGAAAAGAGTATAAACAATTGCATCACATTAAGACCGAATCAAGGATTTGAATTAAGGTGAGCTAGATTATGATAAAATTTAGAGTACAGCCCCTCATAAGTTGTGACTACTAACTAAATGGCTATATCGACTTTGAAATGTAACTCATGCTTACGTGACTTGTGTCCTAATTGATTAGGATTTCGAGTAAACTGAAGGGTGCAAACTTGAAATATGATCGCCATCAATTGTCAATCCGTTAGCAATAGCATCATCTATCACATGTAAGGTAGGGATGGGGATGTCTTCTCATTAGTTCCATACTTGAATGTCTTGTGCGGCGCATGATCTCTTTCCTCTTGCCCAACAAAACATGCTCTTCTTATTGAAGACTGTGTCACGCGCAAACACCAACAATACAATATACTCCTTCATGGCTTCATATCCACTATAATTTCCTCATCTTGGTGTTTTGTCTAAGGGCTACTTCTAAACTACACCGCATATGACTTGTTCAAAATTAATATATATTTTATTATGTATTGTATTTTATCAAACCTATTTGATTTGATGATGATCGGGTTTTTCGTTTATTCTAAAAATAGCCGCCGACATGGTCAATCAAAACAACAAAATGAAAAGTGAAACCATATAAATATATAAATAAAATGCTTTAATTTATTCGGATATGATCGAACTGGAAATGTACAATCTGAAATGATAAATACACACATGAAAGATTTAGAAAACGTTCCGTAGTGAGAGTTTGTAAACAATTTCATGAAAATATTGGTCAAAGTTGTAGACTTGTAGGCACGATCAGTCGAGATGACAAAAAGAAAAACGCCGTTGCCGGGGATCGAACCCGGGTCACCCGCGTGACAGGCGGGAATACTTACCACTATACTACAACGACTTCGATGGCACATTTTAGCTGTGGTAGTTATTTAACTTTCAATTTACAGTAATTTGTTTGCTGGGGAACTCTTCCGTGAGTAAATCGCAAGATCAGAAACACAACATTATTGACAGTGCCAAAATGCTGAATGGTATGCTCAGGAACGTTACAAACCATGAAATGCAACGAGACGATAACACGAAAATGTGAGTCCACTGATTATGAACCTTGCATTGCAGTTGTGAAGAGTAAATGGTCTACAATCTTGGCTCCCCTTTTAACCCTACGAGAAGGGTCCTATTTATAATCGTAAAACGACTAGTGCAAGACAGATAATATAAAACTCATCTACGATGATCTACAATCTTGATCAACGTATTCTATTCAGGGTAGGGAACTATGTAGAGGAATTTTAAAAAAGAAAAAAATATATATATAAGAGCGCTGTTGCCAGGGATCGAACCCGGGTCACCCGGGTGACAGCGGGAATACTTACCACTATACTACAATGACTCTGATGCACCAAATTCATGTATAATGTTCTAGTACCTGATGATCTGCATATTTTCCGAATATTTTTCTTTAGCTCAATTACTTTGTATGTTTTTACTCGAATCTCAGAACTTGATCACCAAGATATATAAGTTTTGAAAGTTGTCTAATAACAAAGTTAGTAGCCTAGATAAAAAGAAGAGTTAAAACTTAAAAAGATTTTCGTAATTAGTACCGAGTAATTATATCATGCGGAGTATGTACAATTTAATCCTAGTGGACACGACTTTTTATTTAGGTCTATGGACACTGAATTATTGCCCATAGTACATTGGTGTGTTATGAGGGTGAATTATTATTGTATGCCCATCTTACAAACACATCCATTATGCACAATACACAATGTCCACCGAAATAAATAAATGGTCATTTGGGAGTATAATTGAACGAGTATATACTCCCTACTACCTATTATGATCTTCCCTTTTCGAAAACTGTTTTTGAGTAGCCATCTTTGGAACTACTTCTAGAGCAAATAAAATACTCGTTTACTTTAAACTTAAATGAGTTTGGTAGAATACACTGCAGAATAGAATATGTACTAATTTTTTCAATAAGTAAAAGATTCATTTGGTTTAAAAGTACTTCCGAACATGACTACTCAAAAACAGTTTTTGAAAGAGAAAAATCATTTTGGACAGGAGGGAATATAGTATTTGGTTGTTCAAACTTCCTCTCACATAATGGGCCCTCAAATAATTGAAACAGGTGATCTATGTAAAAGCCAAAAGGTAAGGCCGGGTATTGAGTAAAAAAGGGTAAGTAATTGCTAGGTTTGATGGATTGCAAAAGAGTAAAGAGTTCAACTTTTTAACTTTGGAGGTTGAGGTTAAAACGGCTCCATGCCATTCACGGAACCAGAATTAAAAGTTACATTAAGTAGAAACGTTTTATCGGAGATGGGGAGAATTAATTTTACAATTTACCAATTTTTAACTAGTTTTATATAAATAGTGGATATGTAAAAAAAAAAAAAAAAAAAAAAAAAAAAAAAAAAAAAAAAAAAAAAAGACCTTTATCAAAAAGTTCAAAACCCAGGGCGTGCCATATCCAGGGTCAATGCGTCCCCATATCACGGCTACATTATTGAAGCAAAATCCTCGAAAAAAAAAAAATCCTGACCAACTACTTTTAACTAACCATGTTATAGAAATACTCAATTCTCCCTTCATCTCTAATTAAAAGCCCTCTAAGCAATGTACTTTATCATCTAGGGTCAAGATACCGCCATACCGGAGATAAGATCTTGTGACGGTTAATTTACGAAGAATGGAACTTGTGTTAAGTAAGGTCTAAATTTATTACCCGAGTTCAAATTTAGTTGTTTAATTGAGGTGGTTCTTTTTTTTTTATATACATATCAGTCACAATGTCTTCATATCCTCTTTCATTAAAACCTTGACGGTTGATTTATGAAGAATGGAACTTGTGTTAAGTAAGTTCTTAATTTGTTACCCGAGTTTAAATTTAATCGTTTAATTGAGATGATTCTTTTTATATACGGATCAGTCACAATATCGTCGTATCCTCTTTCTTTAAAATCTTGAACACGAGCTGGCTGGTGCATTATATCTATGCTTCAAGTCCATTTGACATTCGTATGATGGGCTACTCAAGTGACTTATCATCAAACCCAAGAGGAAAATATAGCCGGACATATGCATTAATCAATTATTAGAGCCCGGGGCTATATTTGATAAAACTAAATGAAATAGTAGCTGAACGTTGAAACAGTATTTGCTGAAATGGTAGCTGAATATTTTTAGCTGAAGTATGAATGTTTGACAAAATAAGCTGATGTGTATAAAATTATATAATATTTATTTTCATCATATTATATTTTAGTAAATAAATAAGGGTAAATTAGGAATAAATTTATGATAAGTAGCTTAAATTTTAATAAGTTACATATGGTAACTTAATTAAAAAAAAAGGTAACGTATTATTTAAGCCAGTGATGTCACAATGTCACCAAACAAACTTTTTCGATCAAAGAGATTAAAAAACTAGTCAAATAAGCTACTTTAACCAAATAAGATAGTTTATTGTGCATACCAAACATATTCTAAATTTATTCCCGTAAGTGGACATGTTAAGATAGAAGTCTTTTCACAAATAATAACGTTAACATTTAAGCAAACGTAAGCAATTCAAAGAGTGGAGCACATAGTATCATACCCACGGCCTCGGGCACCAAGGTGTAAGTCGTATAACCAACACATGTTAATATGTCAAATTGTCAAAATGTCATGTAATATAAGCCGTATATAAATAACTTTGACATAGAAACCAAATTGTCGAAATTGATCATCTGAAGATTTCCAAGCCGGCTTAAAAGAGCAGAGTGATTCTCAGAAAAGAATTAACAACACAACGGGAATCGTGTCATACAAGAAAAAAAAACCCAAACTGTAACACATTCTGACGCTTTCTTCATAACTCCAATTCAGGTAAATTATATATTGTCTTTGTAATATCTTTGGTTTTTCGTCGAGTAAATTTCAATTTTATTCCGAATATTATTCATTCAGATCAAATTCCGCAAGATATAAAAACTCACCAAATCACATTACAAAACCCACCAATTCACGTGTGTTTGTTTTCATTGTGCATGTAACGCTTACGAGTACTACTTTCTTTTGTCACCTCGTGTCTATTGTTTCGTTACCAAATTTTAGGGGGGACGATTTTTACACTTCTCTAATTTTGCTCCTTTTTGTCATGCAATGCAATCGAGTTTGTAAAAATCAATCGTGAGAGTGTAAAAAAGTCAAACTTTTTTCTTACGGGCCCGTGAATTGTTTCTTATTTTTTATCAGGTAAGAATCATGGCGGAAGTAAGTAAAGTGATGTACATTGTGGTGGTTGATGATGATGATGAAGATGAAGAAGGAAATTACAGGAAGAAGAAGAAGATAGAGAAAATGTCAGTTGAGAATGAGTCGTTTCGATATACGCGCCCAATCTTGCAGAGCACTCTGCAACTCATGGGTTGCAAACCACGTCACGCTTTCAAGGTTTTTTTTATTTCTTTGCTTAAGGTCTTTGATTGACTTATTACTAGTATTGTTTTACGGCATGTGACGGGTTTAGATGACGATTTATGTTAGCCGACTTTTAAGTTATTTTAGGGGCTAAGCCTTGATTGTGATTATTGTGGTTGGTGGTGTTGGTTATTGGTTTGATTGATTGACTTATTCAATTGATCAATTTGGAAATTGTCCTAGTAATTTTTAACAATTGGGGTTTGGAGGGTTTTGTAAGGTTGTGTGGGGTGATTATCTATATTGTCAATTAATCACGGTTTACAATTCGTCTGCATCAGTATTGCCCTTGTATAGTTGTATCTCCCTTGTGCCGAAAAAAAAGAAAAAAGAAAAAAACGAAAAAGGATTTTCATAAGTTGATAAAAGAAAAAGGTTATTTTTGATAAATTCATAAGTTGTTATGTTTAGATGATGGAGATGATGAATTAGTCTGAAGTGGACTTTGAATGGATCTAGATTTGATTGAGTCTGAGTTGAATACAAGTGAAAGTTTGTTCTTGTCACAGTCAAAGATGAAAAGAACTGATCTTTCTCTCTTTTTTTTTTTTTTTCCTTTTTTTTTTTTTTTTTTTTTTTTGCGATGTTGGAAATAATTTCAAGTTGAAATAAAGGGCATTTTCTTTGGTATTTGGTAAGAATTAGTCGTAGTTTTTAATTTGCTCACTCTTTGAAATATGAAGGGCAGGGGTAAGTTTCTGTAATGTGTTGACTGTGTAAGAATATAAGCAAGACACTTGCTTCTTTGGTTGGATCAATTCGAAACCTTCTATTAATATTGGTGTCTTTTGAATTACTTGGAAACTTAGAGGACTATGTAAGATACACTCATTTTTCGATGTTGATGTCGTGTACCTAATGTGAACGTGTAAGAGGTCGTGATTATGATGTGAACTGAAAAGAAATCGATTGTCATTTTGCTTCGAATAGACTGTTCTTTGTATTGGCGGTGAAGTTCAGTTAATCATTTTGCGTGTTTTTTTGAAGTTGTAAGAATGTTGATCGAATAAAGTTTTGATAGTGAGTTTGTGACTATAGACCACTTATGTTGGTTGGCTGATAATGTCAACCTTTTTTGTGTGACAATGGACATATATTTGCTGTTTGCCAAAGAATTTATTTTCTTGAATTTTATGGTGAGTTATAGTTGTCAATATTGCCAGAAGATACAATGATGCAGTGATAACTTTAGCATTGTCGTGTTGTCTCTTTTCGTGATTGCCAATAGACTTTCCTTCTGAGTTATGGATTCCTTGCTTCATTAAAAATGGTGCATTGATAAATTTGAATGAATTCTGATACAATGATGCCGTGATAACTTTAGAATTATAGTGTTCTCTCTTTTTATGATTGCTAAAAGACCATCCTTTCGTGTTCTGGATTCCTTGCTTCACTAAAATGATGAAGCAACAAGTTAGAAAGATTTGTTTCACTTTATAGATAGTGTTAAAAAAAATTCGTGATTGCCAAAAGACCGTCCTTTTGGGTTATTTATTCGTTGCTGTTTGATTATATGATTCAGCAACAGATTAGAAATTTAAGATTTGTGTCATTCCATTTGCTGTACCAGTTTACTGTTTCGTTGTGCTAATCAAGTTACTAGTTCGTGAGCAAGAACGTGACTCAAAGATTAGCAAAATGTTGATTGATTTGTTTCTTGGTTGAAACCTTAATCTGAAATGAAGGGGATTTGTGACCTTGACCTGCTTTACGTTTCATGTTACTCTATCACAGTTTTGAACTGTATTCATGTGCTTGAACCTGAACTTCCTTTCTCCTTTTCATTTAGATTAGTAAGAGAGTCTTTGGAACTATGACAAGTCAATCTTCTAAGGATGTGGGACTTGGGCGATTTGTGCCGAGTTCAAGCTTACAGCACACAGAACAAGAATTAGTCATGACAAGTAATTGCCTGGTGCAACCTGAGACTGATGCTTCTTTCATACAAACAAAGGAACAAGAAAGTGCAAAGAACTCCTCCGAATTGTACAGAAAGCGAACAACTGTCGTCGTAGGCAGAGACAAGTTCTTAGATGTTGTTTGTGACGCTCTTGCTGAATATAAGTATGTTGGTCCCAAGCAAAGGGGAGACTTATTTTTAGCATGCAGGTAATTTCTTTTATTTCGACTATGATCACATAAATCATTCTTTCTTAATGGAACAGTGTGTATGCCAAATTCTGATAGCTTAAGCTTGGAGCTTTCTGTTTTATTCATGGTATCTGCTACACCAACTCATATCTTCTTTATCCTTATGACTTTGCAAATTAAACAAGAATCGTGTCTACTGATGCTATTTTTTATTTGAATTTGATCATGCACTCGATAATCCAGCAGGTAGTTGCTCTCTTTAATTTCTCCAGAGTTATGCCTTGTTCTTTCCTACAAACTTGTACAAGATGTGGAAGAGCTGTTTTCAAGGGCAATAATGCTGGTCGAACATTGCTTTTCTTTGTTTATTTCACGTTCTGAGAAACTTTTTCATGATTCCAGAATCCGGGAGAGAAAGGAATCTGTAACTGTTCTATTGTGTGGGACTAGTGGCTGCGGAAAGTCAACATTGTCTTCATTACTGGTATTCATAGATTCTTTGCTGTATTGTGATTGTTAGAATTGGCTAGGATCTTAATGCGCTTCCTGTGTCCGTCTGTGTGTACGACCATTTGTATTCTGTAGCCAAGTATTGAATACTAGCAACACTTGTGAGACTGATTTTACTACAGTTAGTATGTTTAGACTTGTGATCACAACTGTCTTTGTTTCATTTTTTTTTTTAAACCCTGTACTGTGTTTCTGATCATTGTGTGATTTGTGTCCCTATCATATTATCTCGATCATCACTCATCCAGGTTGTTATCTTCAAACAATTTAATTGTGCTTCTAGCTATTTGTGGTGTGAGTATGAATAGTGTACTGATCAGCTCCATGGAGTACCCTTGAACTGGTGATTTATCTATTTGCCACTGAATCTTCAGGCTAGCAGGTTGGGGATCACAACGGTTGTATCAACTGATTCAATACGCCACATGATGAGGAGTTTTGTTGATGAGCAACAAAACCCATTGCTGTGGGCATCAACCTATCACGCAGGGGAGTGTTTGGACCCCAATGCTGTTGCAGAAGCAAATATTAGAAGGAAGGCTAGGAAAAAGGCCGGAGTGTCACATTCATTTTCTAAAGAAAAATTGTCAGAGTGCATTTGGAATGAGAAATGTCAAAGTCTGCAACAGGAGACTGTTCCAAGCAATACTGAACAGATTAGTGAGAAACAAATGGCGGTTGAGGGATTTAAAGCCCAGAGCGAGATGGTCATTGAGAGTCTTGATCGATTGATCACTTCATGGGAAGAACGAAAGGAATCAGTTATCGTTGAAGGTGTACATTTGAGTCTTAACTTTGTGGTGAGTGACTCACTCAAGGCTTGCTTTCCTTATAAGTTTGTTCTTTCATGTGATATAAACCTCTGTATATGTTTTTTTTCTGGGGGCAGATGGGGCTTATGAAGAGACATCCTTCCATCATACCTTTCATGATATACATTACTAATGAAGATAAGCATTTGGAAAGATTTGCTGTTCGGGCAAAGTACATGACATTAGACCCAGCTAGAAACAAATATGTGAAATATATCAAAAATATCCGAAGAATACAAGAGTATCTATGTAAGCGGGCTGACAAGCATCTCGTGCCAAAAATTAACAATACAAATGTTGACAAAAGTGTTGCAACGATCCATGCCACAGTTTTCAGCAGCCTAAGGAGGCGTATTGCTGGGGAGCAACTCTATGATCCCACCACTAATACAGTGACTGCCATCTATGACGAGTACAGAAATCAATGTGCAGCAGATTCTTGGAGCTCCAAGGGTATGTTTAGGCTGTTACATGGAAAGGGGGCACCAAGGCATCTGATGGCCTTTGTCAATGCTGATGGTTCTATTGCCAGGGCTTGGCCTATTACTCCTACTGATCGAATTGGCATGCCTAGTAAGCCTGCTTTGGGGCATGAGTCTGACAGTATGATAGGAACAACAATAAGTGGATTTCTGCAAAATGGCAAGGCAGAACCTGTAAACCTTCATTTTGGTCATTTTGGTGTAAGTGCTTGGCCAAGGGATACTGGGGGATCAAGTCGTGCTGGCAGTGTAGATGAATCTCGGACTGATTTGACTAATACTGAGACTGGTAGTCGATGTTTCTCCTCTTGCTGCAGCTCGCCTCATATGTCTGATAGACCAACTAAGGGGGTAAGTTTCTCTCTTGAACCGAGTTTTTTGCTGTTGTTGATTTACATAGGTACTACAACAATGGTTGAGATATATTGAAATTGTAAGTTGTAACTTGAGGTTGCTAATTTTGATGAATTATCCCTATTTAGCATATGGCGGAAGTGTCAGTTTTGGGCAGTGATGATGAGGTTGATGATCAGCCAGAGCCAGGCAGTGAAGAGGATTTCAGTGATGGTCACAAACATTATCCTGAAGAGGTATAAAATCTGTCAGAGGCTGTCACCTGCAATTTTCTCTCAAATTATGCGACTGACGAGCTTCTTTTTAACTGGGATCAGAAATTTAAATGATTTTCTTACGTTTTTATAGCACATTCCACAGCAAATCAGTTCATCTGTACACTTATGTTTCGACTTCTTTAGCACCCTTCTGAATAAGCCAACTGGTGTTTTGACTCCTTGTTTCGTGCTATCTGTGAGCAGATGGAGGGATCCATTGACGAAGAATCAACCAAATCAAATGAGGAGTATGACGATCTTGCAATGCAGGATGACCAAGAGGATGGATACTGGCACGACGAGGACAAGGACTTAAGACAAGCTCTGTCAGCCTTTCTAACTAATAGCAAAGAAGAGTGCAACATTTCGCCAACCCTTGATATGTTTTTGAGGACTCAACGTGTGCCAGTATGTCAGCAGATGGCCTAAACTGTGAGTCTGTGATGTGCTTGCAGAAAGAGGTGATGAGAAGCAAGATTTTGCTACATTTTAGCTATGTCTAACCTAACATTTCCCGTTTCTCATTGTACATCAGCAATGACGTTACAGACGTTCAGTGACTGATTTTATCTCCCGGAACTCCTGAAGCGCCCTTAAAGATATGAAAACAGATCATCCTGCATCATAGACGATGCTCGGGATTCAGGGTTCTGTATATACTGTGGCATTAGGCGGTGTGCAGGATTGGTGCAGCTTAACACCTTGGTTTCACCTGTCCATCAGGCCCCTGCCTCACTGGCCATCATCTTAAGGTAAAGTCATTGACGCTAATTTTCACAGGATTCTTCAACTACATTAGACACAACTCACAATCGGATGCAAGGTTGGAAATATCATCATATGAAAGCTAATTTTCAGATCTGTCGAAGTTGTACAAAGTCGCAGTTTTTAATCAAACTCAGAACCTCACAATTACTGTACTATCTTTTGATACTCACCAAATAGCTATGTTAACTTGTGAATAACTGTGAATCTGTGATAAAAGAGTGGATTATAACAGCATCCACACATCAAGCTTGTTGTAACCTGTATTTTCCTGAGGCCTCAACCTGTAGTTATAAATCAGTTTCCTATGCAGTTTTGGGGTATTTTTGACACAAACAGCATAGATAATCACCATAAATCGAATCTTGCACAACTTCTCCACTTTAACCTGAAGTTTCTCACGTCCTGCCATTCAAGAGATTGGTAAAACCAGGCTATTCCAATCAAATTGCGCGATCTGATCTTCAGGCGCATACAAATTTACAATCATGTTTGTAAAAACACGAAACCCATTTCCACATTGAAGCAATGAAGCTGTAATACATATCGACAGACAAAAGATACAAACGAGGCTTACGCCTAAAACATCGTCCACACTCCACATTAATTTCCAAGATCTCATCACTATCTAATACTCCTACTTAAATCTAATCTTAAATCAAACCTACATTCCATCAACAAACATAAGACATCACTACATCAGTCAACAAAGCTTAACTTACAAGCATCAAACTTAGAAAGAAAAAGAAAAAATCAAATCAAATTTACACAACATGAAACAAAAATGCTAATCCTACTTCCTAATTCTTACCACAATCAGACTTATCAATCACTATAACCTTAACTTTGTCATAATCAAACACCACAGGTTGTTGAACAACATACTCCTGAGGAACAACAGGCTTCTTAGCAGCAATAACAGTCCAAACACACAGCACAATGAGCGCCCCCAACGCTCCACATCCAGTACCGAAAACCAGAGCTGTTACAACCCTCAACACGCAACCACTTCGGCTATGCATCACAACTGGCTCAACATCCTCCTTTTTGTAACCCTGGGGATCTAATGGCTCCGAATGCTGCCAAGTAGGAACCCTCCTTAACTTGAAACTCCAAGCGTATATCTTACACATCTGTGTGGTATTACCATTCTTGGCATATAACCCTAGGAAAACTCCCTCATTCCCAAACATTTCAGTTAAATCAATATTGCAAGAAAACAAGGGAGAAGAATTACCATCTTCTCTTTTCTCACCCAGTCTACTTATCCTAACCTCGATTCGTTTCGCACTCGCCTCGTAATCGATCCAACATTGCAACGTCTTACCAGCGGTCATGTTCAACAACAACTTTGATTGTGATAATAACGCCTGTTTATTACCAACTCTAACCCCAACATGATTACCACTCAAATCAACAGAAAACTCAGGATGATATTTCCCTTTTCTGACAAGTTGAAAAGCCATCCCATTTCCATTTTCAGGAGACAGAGAAAACGCAAAGTAAGTCCCAAAAGAGTTGGGATGGTTTCCCTCATAGAGTAACTTAACAGGTTGCTTATACATGACGCTTCCTGAACTATACTTCCAAGACCCATCAATCTGAACATAAGACCCATTTCCAACAAACTTTGCATCACCATAAAGTGACCACAAATGCTCAGATTTTACATCAAATTTCTTGAAACCAAATGAGGTAGAAGAAGAAGAGTACTCAGCAGCAGATGAAACAATAACAGTCAAACCCATAAATAACAAGGTAATATAACTTAAAGGGTACCTGCTTGCTGGAGGAGCCATTGTTGTTGTTGTTGATTGATTCATTCCTTTTTCACCTTTTTCTCTCTCTCTCTCCTGTGTATTTTTTGTCCTTATGCTTAAAGAATGGAACTTGTGAGTGTGAGTGAGTATATCTTGGGGTTGTTATTTGTTATGTAGGGTTTTGTTTGGTGGTGCTCCTACTACTGCTACACAAGTGGGGTGGAGTGTGTAGGAAGGCTGGTATAGTGGTATATAGAATGAAAAAAAAAAGTCATTGACATATATTTTCACTCGTATTAGTTATTCTATAACCATATTGGTTATTCTATAACCATGGATATGGGTGCACAGATTGTTTCACGACTACTAATCAACTTACTTTAATTTAGATCATTTGGGGTGAATGACTCTGAAATGATGTTAATACTACATTTATTAAGTCTTATTAAGCAGAGTTTGTGTAATCATCTCTTATTTTCATAAATACATTTTCAATTATAATGTTCGTTTATGGTAAACTCTACCAACTCTATGAAAAATAACCCCAAATGATTTGAATCAAATGTGAAAGTGAAAGTGAAAGTACGTATGAAGGTGGAAAGTCTCAGGACTAGTCTCAGGTTTGTTTTAATATTTTGACGAATTATGTTGGAAACTACTTTTACAACAAATAAGTTTTTCGGTTATAAAAACTAGTATACTAGCATACATGTTTGATTGCACATTACTATGTTTTACTAGCCAAGGCAAGCAAATACTTTGTATTTCATTTAGTCTACTTATAACTCACAATATGGTCGGTCAAACAATACAACAAAACGTGCAAATAGCAGCGGTAAGGAGGGAGTATGCTTCATTCATTTAAGAATAATCTTTCAATTACTACGTATTTTAAGGTCCAATTTAAACAATTTTAGCTCTTGAACAATTCTAAGGTACTTGACAAGTACCGCAAAGTATCATAAGAGTCATCATCTCAACCATCTATAATGTTAAAAATTAATCTACACCATCCATTTTTTTTTATTTAGGTTTATTTTAGGGTTAATTCACGTGGTACCCTTGTGTTTTGCCGATTTGCACGTGGTATCCAATGTTTTGCAAAATTGTACATATTACCCTTGAGATTTGATTGTTTGCACACGATACCCAAAACTTAACTCTCTCACTAACACCGTCAACTTTTGTTTTTAAAAAAAGAGGTTAATTCACGTGGTACCCTCGTGTTTTGCCGATTTCCACATGGTACCCAATGTTTTGCATTTTTGTACCAAATACCGTCAAAATTTAACTATTTTTACATAGTACCTTTACCTTTAAAATTTAGCGAACGCTGTTAATTGTGAAAAAAACAACCTTGATTTTCTCCTTCATCACCATCTCTATCTTCCCCCCACCACTTTCATGGTCAACATATTCAAAATTCCCCACCACCGTCATCAACATTTTCATCCTTTTCCACCACCACCATCATTTTCACTTATAATAATAAACTCCATAACCACAATTTTTTCCTTCTCAATTGAAACCAACTTTTAAACCGCATTAATGAAATTTTAAAGGTAAGGATACCATGTAAAAACAGTCAAATATTCAGGATATTTGGTACAAATTTGGAACACTGGGTACCACGTGCAAATCGACAAAACACGAGGGTACCACGTGAATTAACCCTCTTTTTTTAAAAACAAAAGTTGACGGTGTTAGTGAGAGGGTTAAGTTTTGTGTACCGTGTGCAAACAATCAAATCTCAAGGGTATTTTGTACAATTTTGCAAAATATTGGGTACCACATGCAAATCGACAAAACACAAAGGTACCACGTAAATTAACCCTTTATTTTATTTAGTATATGATTTTTTTTTTTTGTTACAAGATTAACAAGAATACTGAGAATAGTGACTAGTGGGTGCGGTCTGGCAGACTGAGACTCGAACAAAGTGAAAATTAAATGCGTTTACTCGATTCTCCAAACACTTTGTTTCACTTTCTATCTTGGTAGTTGCTCACTTGCTCACATACAGTATGGCTTTAGATTCTGCTGTCTCTTTCGGCTTAGCCTGTGTGGTAATTTTCTTGGGGAAGTACATACATTTACTTACCGTTAACTTTTCCACCCACTTTTCTCCATATTGTAATTCTTTTTTTTTCTTTTTTTTTGGTTTGGGGGGAGTACTTTTTTGTTTGACAGCTGCCCAAGCAGACTTTTGTCGACCTTCTTGGTAGCTTAATCCATGTCACAAATGACTCCATAGAGCTCTGAGTTGGAACTGATTAGTGACTTAGTGAGTACCGGCCCGATTTAATTGCAATTTAGGGTCTATTTGATCAATCTCTAATTTTTCCGAAACTATTTCTGATAAATAGTTTCTGAGGAGCTCCAAATCAGAGCTTCTAATTTTGATGAACAAATTCTGCATCAGAAATGTTCTCATAAACTAGAAGCAATTTTTCAATTTTGGGTATTTTATCCGTTTTTTAGTTTTTAGGACCCGAAAATAATCCAGAATCACTTAAAAACCTTGGTCAAACACACCCTTAAAGATCATTTTTGTAACACTTCGTCAAAATACGACCTAAACTAAAATTAATGCAGCCCGAAAGATCACAAATGCTGGCCTAATATGACTCGACTTGATACGAATTGGCTCGACATAATCCAACCAAAAAGTTGTTGTAAGGAGAAGCATGTCAACTGTCAAGGTTGGTTCTTGACTCTTGAGTAGGTCTTGATAGAGGATGAATGTAGACGATAGGGTGAATACGGAGTATGTAATTTATTATGTACCTTGTACCTACAAGGTACATTGTATTAGTCATTAGGTTAGGGGTGATGCACTTGTTTATGCTATGTACTATAAATTACCATAATATTTTCAATAATAGAGAAGTCGTTTATTAGAGTATTATACGATCTTACATGGTATCAGAGGGTTCGATCACAAACTACAAATCCTAAACAACAGTACAGCTTTTTCTTGCTTCCGCTCTCCCGGCCGTAGATGTTCATTCTCTCCTAACTATCTCCGGCCAGGCCTTTCGTATTAGTGTTTTTCTATTTTATTAATTTTCATTTTACTAGCATTTTTCATATTTGATGAATAATAGCAACTACTTCACCCTACCGCGGCTACATATTCCTTGATTCACCACAATTCTCTCCTCCCGCGGTTTTGCGATGATCAAATTTAGGAGGTTCTTCAGGCACGATCCTCTCATTGAGCAGCCTCCATGGAGACTCACATCCGGACACCACACCACACCACTGGCTCTTGCAGCCCCTGACGACCACATTGTCGCTCAGCCTTGCCAATGGATCGCCAAGACCACGTCGTGCAGCCCACGGTTTGCCGCCATCGCCGCTCAAGCCGCATGATGAGTAGTCCAGGACACTCTTGCCGCCTCTCAGCCGCCATCGCCGCTACTGTCGCCCGTCGCTGCCTCAATTCCGTGTTCTTCGCCGATTCCGAAGTGGCCTTGTCATGCACGGCTCTATCACCACTGTTTATTTATTTATTTTTTTTCTTTTTGTTTTCATGCTTGTCCTATCACCCTATGGGGATAGTCGACTCTACGCACCCTGACTCCCTACATAGGCTAGTCGATCGAGAGCCCATGGTCTCGCATACGGGTCCGTATTTGCATTTTTGTTTGTTTTTCTTTTCACAGTGGTTCGTGCTTTGTGGTTGTGGTAATGCTCCCTCATTGATCATGTCGTGTCATCCCTTTCTGCATCCAGTCGCAACTTTCGTACAACTGCAGTTCCGACTGCCGGGGAGTGATAGAGGATGAATGTAGACGATAGGGTGAATACGGAGTATGTAATTTATTATGTACCTTGTACCTACAAGGTACATTGTATTAGCCATTAGGTTAGGGGTGATGCACTTGTTTATGCTATGTACTATAAATTACCATAATATTTTCAATAATAGAGAAGTCGTTTATTAGAGTATTATACGATCTTACGGGTCTCAACATCAAGTCCTTGTAGCCTGTCATATGTTAAGTGGCTTGTCAAGTGGATTATCAGACTCAAGTTTAAAGGAGTCATGTGCATTAATCAACGTTTAAAGCTCGAATTACATTAACGTATGTTGGAATATAAAACAATCATTGACATTTAATCAACGTTTCACATCCGAATTACATTATCTTAATACTAATGAGACATGTTGGAATATAAAACCATCAATGATATCTGAACCGATCACATTAGCGTTTGGTTCCTTTGATTACCAAACGTTAACCAACAGAAAGAAAAGAGTATGTAGTAAAATTGTAGATGGAGCACACTATATAGTATATATCCTACCCACGGCCCTATGGGCCTATGGTATGAGCGTATGACCATTAACCAACAAGTCAGATGCCAGTATGCCACAAGCCAAATATCAATAACCTGACATGGTGTAACAAAAAAAAAAAAATAGAAAATAACTTGACATGATAACCAAATTGATCGGCTAAAAAGGGCAGGAGATTCTCAGAAAAGAATTAACACGAATGAAATCGTCTGATACAAGCTTCAACCCAAATTCACCAACACATTATGATGCTTCCATTCACTCACACCCTATTAACGGGTCAGCAGGTGGCCTAAACTGTAGTGTGCTTGTAGAAGCTGTCACATTTTGGATTTTTGGCAATGTAGAATTAGCAGTAGAACTAACCCCAAGTTCTTCATGGAACATCAGTGATGACCTTAAATACAGAAGGTTATTAGATTTACTCAAAGCAAGACATGTATGCCAATGAAAATGGCGTTTCAATGATCTTGTGTTTCCTGCCTTCTTCCCATTGATGCGTACATCTATATACAAAGCAATGACCTTGGTCCCCAAGGCTCTGTTTCCTAATTTACAATATATCCTAGTGTAAACAAAATAATTTACAAATAATACAAATATTATTTGCCTAATATACAGCCTAATACCCCCCCTCAAGTTGGAGCATGTAACGAAGTAATGCCCAACTTGCTCACCAAATCGTCAAAGGGCCCCTTATTAAGGGCTTTAGTGAGAACATCTGCAAGCTGAAGTTCAGTGGTTACGAAACTGGGAGAAATAACACCTTCATTAATAGCATCACGAACGGAATGACAATCAACCTCAATATGTTTAGTCCGTTCATGAAAAACAGGATTACGAGCAATATGCAGTGCATCCTGGTTGTCACAGTGTAACTGAGCGGGCGTAGGAACAGGAACACCCAGGGTCGAGAGAATCTGTCGTAATCATTTAACCTCCCGAGTAGTATGAGACACAGCACGGTACTCGGCCTCCGCGGAGGAATGAGAGACCGTAGTTTGCTTCTTGGACCTCCATGAGATCGGAGATTGCCCAAGAAACACAATATACGCTGTAAGCGACCGACGACTCAGCGGACAACTAGCCCAATCAGCATCACAATAGGCAATGAGATCCAAAGAAGAATCAGAGCGCAAAAGGATACCACGACCAGGATCCCCTTTCAAGTATCGAACCACACGAAGAGCAGCCTCCCAATGCGCCGGACGAGGAGCTTTCATGAATTGAGCGAGAAGATTCACCACATAGGACAACTCTGGCCTAGTGTGAACGAGATAAACCAAGCGACCGACCAAGCGACGATAAGGGAGTGGATCGGCCAACTCGTCTCCGGTTGTCGTGGCCAATTGATGGTTCGGTTCTACAGCCGTGCCAACCGGACGAGCCCCGAGAAGACCTGTTTCACTCAAAATGTCCAAGGCATACTTACGTTGGGAAAGAGAGATACCGGAACCATTGCGGGCAACCTCAATACCAAGAAAATACTTCAAAAGACCCAGATCTTTCATATGAAAACACTCACTCAAATATGTTTTGAATTGAATAATGGCTGATTTGTCATTCCCGGTGATAACCAGATCATCAACATAAATCAATACATGTAGACGAACACCATCACGGAGAAAAGTGAATAAAGAATGATCAGAGATACATTGTGTAAACCCATACCGAACAAGGGATGAGGCCAGCTTGGCGTACCAACAACGCGGAGCCTGCTTAAGGCCATAAAGAGATTTCCGCAACCGACAAACTTTACCGGAAACCGCATGCTGAAAACCCGGAGGAAACCGCATATAAACCTCTTCTGAAAGATCACCGTGTAGAAAAGCATTGTGAACATCCATCTGGTGCAGCTCCCAACCGCGAACTGCAGCCACAGCTAACAAGGTGCTAACAGTAACCATTTTTACCGTCGGAGCAAAAGTTTCTGTGTAGTCAACACCCTCAACCTGGCAGTCACCCCGAATGACTAATCGCGCCTTGAATCGCTCAACAATGCCGTCTGACTTATATTTAATACGAAAGACCCACATACAATCAATGGCTTTCTTACCGGGAGGAAGAGTTTCCACAGTCCAAGTATTGTTTTTCTCCAAAGCCGACACCTCTTCGGCCATAGCCTGCCGCCACTGAGCATCTCCCATAGCCGCACGAAAGGTAGTGGGCTCAGTATCGCGAGATATTGCTGCAAGAAAACAACGATGGCGCTCCGAAAAACGAGTGTAACTAACAAAATGTGTAATAGGGTAGGGCGTACCTGAGGCGGAGACCGAAAGGGCTGAGCGCGGAGTACACTTGTCCTTAAGAGTTACAAAATCCTTCAGCCGAACATTCTCAAATTTTGCTCGATGACCGCGACCCAACAACTCTACCTCTTGCGGTGTCGTCTCATCCCCCGAAACGACAGAGACCCCCTCTGCCGTGGTGTTACCAACCGTCAAAGGCCCTGCCTCTGCTCCCTCCACAACGTCTGAGACCAAGCTCCCCCCCGGAGCCGAGCCTCCCCCTGCTCCCTCAATAGTGTCTGCGGTCAAGCTCCCCCCCGGAGCCGAACCTCCCAAATCTGCTACACCCGAGGTCTCCGAATCTCCCAAGTCTGCCATACCCGAGTTCTCCGAAGTGTTGTTTCCCTGGGATTCGTCCCCCCTTGGGTGCGAATCCTCCAAAACAGTGGAAGTAATAGGTGATGACGAAGAAGTACCAATTTCAGATATAGAATGATGGAAAGGTGTGTCTAGAGTAGAGTCCCCCAAACCCGAAGTAGAAGTGGGATTTGTAATAAAAGGAAAGACATTCTCATCAAAAACCACATCTCGACTAGCGAAAAAATCACCACTGTCTAAATCATAGAGAGACCAACCCTTTTTACCATAAGGATACCCAACCAAGACACACCTACGGCTATGGCTAGCAAATTTATCTTTTGAAAGATTCACTGTTTTAGCATAGCATAAACAACCAAAGACACGTAATCGCCCAAACTCTGGAGCACACCCAATTAAACACTCATAAGGGGTTTTCCAACCCAAAAGCTTACAAGGAGTACGATTGATTAGATGAGCAGCGGTAGACACACATTCACCCCAAAAATCAATAGGCATACCAGCTTGAAAACGTAAAGCACGTGCCACATTCAAAATATGACGATGCTTCCGCTCTACCCTAGCGTTTTGTTGTGGAGTATCAACCATAGAAGTATCAAAAAGAATTCCATGCTCCTCAAAATATGGCATTAAGCACCTAAACTCACTACCATTGTCACTCCGAACACGTTTAACATGCAATTTAAATTGACGTTCTACTAAGGCAAAGAAATTACGCATAGTACGAGACACAAGGCTTTTGTCGCGTAACAAATAAACCCACACACTACGAGAAAAATCATCAACAATAGTCAAGAAAAATCGAGAACCTGTATTGGTAGTAACGGAATAAGCACCCCAAAGATCACAGTGAATTAAATCAAAAGGAGCCGAAGCTTTAGAATTACTATTGGGAAAAACGGAACGAGTGTGTTTAGCTCGAAAACAAATATCACAAAGTTGATTATGTAAAAAATCACAACTTTTGGACGAAACATAAGGAATATGCCTAACTACGGTAGAGGAAGGATGACCCAAACGACGATGCCACAGTTCAGCGGACTCACCCACTTCAACTTTATTTGCGTGAATCGACTTTGTAACTCTTAAGTAGTATAAACCGTCGTGTTACTCACCCAGTCCAATCATCGTCCTCGAGATACGGTCCTGAAAAATGCACAAAGTATTAGTAAACTCCAAAGTAAGACTCGAGTCGGCTACTACATTAGAAACCGAAATAAGGTTACAATTTAAATTTGGTGCGAATAATACGCCACGCAACACCAAATAAGCACCCAAAATAGCATCGCCAGTTTTGGTAGCCATAGCTACATCACCGTTAGGGAGAGTAATTGGAACGGGGTCAATAATCGTAACATTAGACAAACAATCGATATTACTTGTCATATGATATGATGCCCCGGTATCAATTATCCAAGAATTAAAATAAGGCTTACCGGCCTGACTCTTACGATCATTCCACAAACCCAAAAGTTCAGACCACTCCTGGTCATTTAAATGACAGAGCTCTCCTCGAGTTGGACCCGAAACAGCCCCGACATCACTTACCCGAGCAGCACCAGAGAAAGCCGAGGCTAACTGCGCACTTCCTCGACCACTTCTGCCACCACCACGCTGAGAAGAAGACCCAGCACCAGCCCCGCTACGACCCCGACCATTATTCCCGACACCCACACCATCTCCCAGAGGCTTGTTGGACCAATAATGCCGAGCGATGTGCCCTGTTTTGTCGTACCGAAAACACTCAACAGAGGGTCTAGTTCCCCTTCTGTCGCCATTGCTACCACTGCCCAGCTCACCCGACGCATTACGTCCCCCTCCCCGACCACTGTTTGATGAGGAATGGATGGCGAAAGCTACTGGAGCAGACATGGTGGTGGAAGAAGAAGAACACGCAAGATAATCGTGAAAAAGGAGACGAAGAAGTGTCTCGTCGGTATCGAGATCACTCATACACTATCCCTGGAAACCCCCCTAGGCTCTGATACCATATTAGATTTACTCAAAGCAAGACATGTATGCCAATGAAAATGGCGTTTCAATGATCTTGTGTTTCCTGCCTTCTTCCCATTGATGCGTACATCTATATACAAAGCAATGACCTTGGTCCCCAAGGTTCTGTTTCCTAATTTACAATATATCCTAGTGTAAAACAGACTGCCCTGCTTCATCAATGATTCATCATAATGTGTAAAACCTGAAATACACGGGCCTCTGGGATTCAGGTTTTACGTATACGGTAACACTAGGCATTGTGCACGACTGTTGCAGGACTTGCAGCTTGAGAAACTCCTACAAATTTCTTTTAGATACAAGGTGTAATGTCGGGGATTTCATGATCCGAATGATAATTTTCGGACCTGTTGGGAGTGTACCAAGTCCTAGATTAGAATCGAATTCATAACCTTAATACTTCATAATTAAGGAACGTAATTTAATTAGTACCATCTATTATCTATATATACTACTCTGTAGTATCTATGTTAACCTGTGAAAATTGTGATGAATGAGTGGATTTGCTGGCACTTCATTAGTACAGTTCACAAATATGATGGGGTTTGTTTCATTTGATTCGTTTCTTATCGTGACCTAACTAATTAGTATAACAGCTAGCTAATATTATGATATATCAAATAACATCCAACTGATCCAAGTGCCAAAAGGGTCCATGCATTTGTTAAAAGTGTGTTGTTGAAATTAACTGGATTTGCTCATCAGTGTAGGGCTCTTTCTCTCCCTAACTTTCTCCTTCCAAAATCAATAACAACAAAAAAAACTTTGGCTTTTTATAACAATGCGCAACATTATGAACGTCATGGTTATACTAACGAAAATTCTGCATATGGTATAAATAAAAGGGAAATTATCCAATATACCCCTGAGGTTACCGAATTTTTCCGGTATACCCCTCAGGTTACCGAGCTATCCAATATACCCCCGAGGTTTGCGTTTTCGCGTTTTTTCCAGTTTTTCACTAACGGACTTTAACACCGTTAAACCTCTAGTGAGTTTGAATTTTTCTAAACAAATTGACCACTAATAACATTAATTGTAAAAAATAAAAAACTCAATCTTCTCTCTCCTCCCTCCCCTCTTCCCCACCCAACCCACGCAGCCCCTCACCACCACATCACCACCGCACCACCAGCACCGCAAAAGTGAGCGATGACGTCGGCGAACCCTTCCCCGGCCCCCTTATACGACGCCTCTTTGATATCCCCCTCGTTTGCACCATCTTCTTCTTCGCTTTCTCTCCTCTTCAACAAAAACCATTATCAGTGGGCGGGGGAGGGTTTCTGGGCGGTGGGGGAGGGTTTATGGGCGGCGGAGTAGGGTTTTTGGGCTATATCGTCGACGGATAAGGGCTGAGAAAAGGTTTGAGGGAGAAGAGAGAAAATGAGGGAAAAAGATCGTGGCCTATGGAGGAGTGGGTAGTCGGGGTATGGGGTGGCCGGAGTGTGGTCGCGGGAGGGACCCGCGTCTAGTGGTGGGGGTGGAGGCGGGCAAGGTGGTGGTCGCTGCTGGGGCGCGGTGGTGAGGCGGTGGCTGCGTGGGGCTGGGTGGGGGTTGGGGAAAGGTGAAAGAACATTGTTTTTTTTTTTTTAGTTTATATCATTAGTGGTCAATTTGCTTTAAAAAAGTCAAACTTATCAAATGTTTAACGGTGTTAAACTCAGTTAGTGAAAAAATGGAAAAAACACGATTTAGGGGTACGCTGGAGGGATTTTGCAAACCTCGGGGTATATTGGATAACTCGGTAACCTGAGGGGTATACCGGAAAAATTCGGTAACCTCAAGGGTATATTGGATAATTTCCCTAAATAAAATACATCTGGAAATTGGCGTGTTTTTACTTCGTAGATAATAAGGGATTGTAAACTTATAAATTATGTGGTCATAATATACGAGTACGACATCTAATCGAGATTAATTAAGGCCGATCAATGACGTAGTACTAATTCATTTCGACGCGACATTAACATTTATGAACATCAAGATTAGTTGGTCAAACCCCTTGTTGAGTCACCATTTATTATTCATTCAAATTAATTAATTTAGCCAACCAACCAATTAACCAAAAAAATCTTTGTCAATTGTGTGATGATGTGCTAGTTCTCATGCTTAGTATGGTGGTTTAGTTACCAACACGCATCAAGACAAATAGAAAAAGAAAAATTACAAGAAGACATCATCAACAAGTAGGGAGTTTCAATTTTTGTCATATTTGTTCCATAATAAAATCATTCAAATTAAAAAGAGTCAAATTCACACCAAAATTGCAACAAAAAAACAAATAAAACAGCCGCTAAACAACCAAAGGAAGTTAAGAAGAACAACATTCAAGAGAAAGTGAAAGCAAAGTCAAGAACTTCTTCAACTTCCCAAACTTTTTTTTCACTTCCCTCTTTTTTTTTTTTTTTTTTTTTTTTTTTTTTTGTTTCCCTCTTTTTTTTTCTCACTCTAATTCCCAAATTAGAGATTATATATTGAAAGAAAAGAAATTTGGTTGATTACCCAGATTTTAATTTTGCCTTTTCTTATCTGGGTTGAGTTTATTTTTTGTTGGAATTTTGGTGAAAATTCAAGTAATATGATGAACAAGAAAGCTGCCATTACTAAGGAGCTTAATGCTAAGCATGTCAAGGTTGGTTCTTTTTTGCTCTTCCTTAAACATAATTATGAACTTTGACTTTTAATCAATTCAAGTAATTAAAAAATTTGAACTTGGATTAGTTTAAAGTTTACCCGATTTGTTGGTTATGGTAAAAAGAAAGCATGAAAAATGTCAAAGACTTTGGTAATTTTTTTTGTTGTGCTGTTTTCATGGATAGCTTGGTGATGCTCTTTGAAGAGTGGTAGTTTATTTAATAGAATAATTTGACTTATATTAAAGTAAGTTAGAAGAATGGTCAAATGAAATTTTGAGGGAGGTGGTAAGTTTACTTAAAAAGGTTGCGTACATGTGACCCTCCCAGCAACACCCTTTCTAGAGGAATTGATCTAATATTGTTACTCTTGAGTTACAAGTTTGCGTACATATGACCTCTTGTCTCCTACGACGGCCTTAAGGTATTGGGGTAATGCTGTTGCTTGAAATGCGAATTTTACAGTGTTTTTCCCTCCAAAAAAAATTAGCTGCAGTTGCAAGGAATTTGACTTTTTTTTTTTTTTTCTGGAACTTTTTATGTTGAGCCTGACACTTAATTCACACTTGTACGTACATGGTTACATGCACCCATGTTCGAAACTTGTAGCCGAGTCTGAGTAACATAGTTTCGTTGATCCAAGTACCCAACTACCCCTAATGACAGAAGTATCTGTGGGAGTCTAGATACTGGTTTGATTAATTGATGCTCTGATTTATTCTTTATGTGATTCTTATTGAAATTTATGTCTTCAGATACTGGAAGGGCTACTTAAACTGCCAGAAAATAAAGAGTGTGCTGACTGCAAAATCAAGTATGTGTAGTACAAGTTTGTACTATAAACATAGAATTCATGGATTGCCTGTTTTCTCTGAATCTCAATGTTAAGTGTTAACAAGTCATTGTGTTAATTTCTTGCAGAGCTCCAAGATGGGCGAGCATAAATCTTGGGATATTTATCTGCCTGCAATGCTCGGGTATTCATCGGAGTCTTGGAGTACACATTTCAAAGGTGTGTGCTTGTTAATCGAGTTCCTAGCTTAATGAATTCAAGTTATATTACTATGGCCTATAGGTAGACCTGGCAAACGGGTCATTCGGGTCGGGTCTGTTCGGGTCGGGTCATCTTTCGTGTCATGTATTTCGAGTCTATTTCGGATCGGGTCGGGTTCGGTTTGGGTCGGGTCTAGTTCGGATGTGACAACTACGGGTCAAATTCGGGTCCGGTCAGATTCGGGTCGGGTCAAATTCGGATCAGGTCATTTCAAATCGTTCAAATCCGATCATATTATTGTCAAATTTCTTAAAATCTTGTCTAATACTATCTTAATTTGAAGTTTTACTGGTAATTTGAGTGATTAAGGATGTGATATATCGAATCTAAGTCATTTTTCCTCAACCGAATCATTAAAACGTCTGGTTATTCAGGTCAGGGTTACTTCAATTCGGGTCATGTTCGGGTCGGGTCAATATCGGGTCAAACAGAATTCGGGTCATTTTCAGGTTCGGGTCGGGTCAATTCGGATTTCGGGTTGAATTGATATTAGAATATCGGCTCAAGTAATTCGGGTCGGATGTTCGGGTCTGGGTCAGTTTTGCCAGGTCTACCTATAGGTGTATGCTGATTACTCAGAGTGAGATGATTGAGGGTGAAACAAGTATGTAGCTCACTGTCAATTGTTGTACTGCTGTCTCTGGTCGTCCACTCGCTTATTCTGTAATCCACTCTCGACTTGTTTGGCCCTTGAATAAGGTTTTGTACGTACAGTTGCTATGTGGCTGTTCGGATATATGTAGCTCACTGTCTATTGTGTTGAACTGGTGTCTCTGGTCCTCCACTCGCATGGTCTATTATCCACTCTTGACTGGTTTGGCCCTTGAGTAAGGTGTTGTTATTGTACGTACAGTCGCTATGTGGCTGTTCTGATATATTTAGAGCTTAGAGAGCTTCTGTATATTTTATGTGTAGCTTAGAATTTAGCAAGCAAGAACTTTTAAGTCATGAGGAAAGCTAGATATGTCATATGTGTACTGTTGAATCTGATTTTAGCTGGCCTCGGAGATAAATTCTCACTGTCTTCTCTAGCTGATTGTCTTGCCTTTGTGGCTTCTTTGTTATTCTTCGTTACTCAATGTGTAGTGATCTTCCTTGCATTACCTAACTTTGTACTGATTTTTGTTTTTGATTTGTCCTCTGAATAAATGTCTTGCAAATTAGTGTTTCACTCTATACTCATTTAGAAAAACAATTCTGTTCTTACTTATGCATTGTTCTTGCTGCAGGTGAGGTCTGCAACTCTAGACATATGGCTACCGGAGCAGGTTGCCTTCATGCAGTGTAAGAGCTCGACAAAATTAAGCTTTATCCATAAGACCTGTAATATTCTTAACTTCTGGAATCAGAATGCTGATTACTGTTGCTGTTATTTTTCTCTTGTACAGCCATGGGAAATGAGAAATCCAATGCTTACTGGGAAGCGGAGTTGCCTCTTGATTTTGACAGAGGTCGGATAGAAAATTTCATACGTGCAAAGTATGACCTCCTAAAAAATTTGGTATCCCGTATAGACATAATGCGTGATTCATATTTAGAAGTCTCTGGTTTGAGTTTGAAGTTCATCTTTAACCTTTCAAATAAACCTATATAGGTATGCTGAAAGAAAATGGATTTCTAGAGATGGCAAAGTTAAGTCGCCATCAAGGTCTGTAGAACAATTGGCTTCTGCTCACCCAGCAACATCGGAAAGCAGTAGCAGCATCCCAGGCACGGAGAGACAAGATTCTTCAATAGTAATGAAACAGCATGCTGCAGACTCGTCTGGTAATTCAAGTCCTATTAGCACTGGAGGGCGTAAAGATGATGCTAACTATAATACTAATCTTCAACTTCAAAAGAGAAAAGCATCTACCATCTCCAGATGGGAGTGTCTCTCATGTGAAAGTACTATATCTCCTCAAGTCTTGCTTTTCACGTTACTTTTGCATGTATACTTTGTGTTTCCAACTAAGGCAAACTCTCACTTTTTGGCTTTGGAATATGATGGAATTAACCAAAATGACTTACTGAATTGTTTGCGCTTATTATGTGTTGGGGATTGTCATATGGAAAAAGGCCAGAACTCAAAAGCTTGTTTGGTTGACAGGCTGAACAGGTTGTCCCTGATACTGGCCCTAACGAGAGCATGCAGAAGACGAAACCAGCAGCTTCGGACATTCAATCATCTACTGCTAGTGCTACGCCTGTTGTCCCATCGCCAAAAGTTGATTACGCCACTGAACTCTTCAGGATGCTTTCTATGGATGATTCTACTGAAAGTGATTCTAGTCCTACATCTGATATGAGCTCATGGGTTGACTTTGACAGTATGCTCTTTGTCCTTCTTATGGAAATTTCTATATAATGCACACCTGCATACCAAATAGTAGACAGTAGATACCGCTCTTGCTTTGGTTCCATTTTTATCTGTTTCCTTCTGATCCTGGGTACTTCTACATGCAGCTGATGAAGAAGACATTAAAGGAGGACGGGTTCTGCAAACATCTTCAGCTAGCAATGTTCAGCCTGAAACGAAAATAGAAGATGTCAGAACATCTATTGTGCCGGAGACCAAGGGACAACCTCAAGAATATCAGAAAGATGCAATCAATGTAAATCAGCCCCGCCCAGAGGAGGTACATTCTTTCACTCGTAATCACAAACACCTTGCAGTGAAACGATATTGGTGACCAGTCAGCGATGAAAGATTGACAAAACTTGCTTCTTTGGCAGCCTAATAAAGCCCCGGCGAGTTCTTATCTTCATGTGCAACTTGCAATACCCGTTCAAGGTAGGTCCTTTACTACAGTTACCACAGGGATATCGCACTGTGGATCTCAGCCTTCTCCTCACAGTATCCACCAACAGCATGTTAACAATTATCAGCCGCAACCTGCTGTCAATGGGCGGTGTAGCATTAACCATACACCAGGAACCCAGCTGCCGGTAGGCCATTACTGAGTTTATTGAAAGTCTACTTCCCTTTATCAGTGTGTTTCTCTGATTTTTCGCCTGTTTGACAGATGCTATATATCCCGCCAGCAAAATTTGGTACTGCTCCTTACACCACATCCAGGTAAAGACTACAGAGCATTTCTACCTTTTGCTTTTACATTTTTCTCAGTGCCATTTTGTGGATGACCTCATAGTATTCTTGTCTTGCAGCATATGTGTTCCTGCAAAGCCACTCAACGGCGTGTCAACTACTCCTGCCAGGATGTCTCCGGCAGCTCTACCAGTATCTGGATACGATTATGATTTCTCATTCCTGACTCAAGGGATGCTTAAAAGGCACTAGTTAGATTCAGAGCTGTGTCATATGTATAGATTGTACAGGACATCAGGGGTAACTGTTCGACTGTTCGTGTATATTGGCTCTGTTGCTACAATAAGTTCAGTCTTAATGCTTGTAAATTGCAGTTCATAGCCGCTCTGGCTGATGCCTAGGATCATTCATTTGTACAGATTCTTCAAATATTCAGAAATTCTGTTTCGCACTGCAGACACATGTTAATTTTCTCAGTTGTGTTCTTTAGAAGCGATTTTATTCTCCCTTAACCATTGCTGAAACTACTTGTTTAGATCAGATCAATTCAACTTTGACAAATTCAGGAGTTTCCTGAGCTAAAGATATATAACCTTACTAAAGTCGTAGTTTCGAGATTTCAAAATTTCATTGCTTACGCATGTGACGCATCTAGGGTTGGATTAATGTTTTTCCAAACTCAGCTTGGTATAGTAAAAACGGATCAGGCCAGTAACTCTCCCGTGAGACCGTCTCACAATTTGTCTTAATCGAAGTACCTTCCCCTCATGGGTTGGGCCTGATCGCGACTGGGCTCTTGGATAGTCAAAGGCCCGGTTGGGTGGCTAAGACCCTTAGTCAAACAAAGCCCAATCAGTTTGCAGTCTTCAATTCTAAAGGCCCAAACTTTTCCTTTCTGAAAAAAATATGCAGGCAGAACATTGCATGCAGAATATTCGAGATTCGTATGAAAAAAGATTCACCCATACAAATGTGCCAGATGGAGGTCAGGAGAAAAATGGACGGCAAGTTGGTTTTTTTTTTTTTTTTGCCCCGGACCATATAGTGAGACTTAAGATATAAAAATAAGGTCCAAAATTATGCAGAAATTCATGGTAAATAAAGGTCGTCATTTTAGCTTGAATAATTTGTTTCCACCGTCCATAACTAATTAAACGGATAAACAGGTTTAACTTGGCAGTTACAACAACTTACAAGCTATAGCCATGCATCCTTATATTTGGTCTTCCTTATTATTTCGTACGTGTTCCATTCCAAGCTAAGGTTGTACTTTTCTTCTTAGATAAGGACGATCGATCAAGTAAATTTATGGCATCAAAGTTGCCTAATCTTAGTCTACCTAGTGTTTTCTTCATGTGTACTTATTCTAGGAGATGATGGAATTGCTTCACACTACTGTTATATTTTCTCTGCGATGTGAGTTAGGCATACTAGAAACTCCGATGAAAATATAAAGGTGGTACGTCAAGATAATTAAGATCTTCCCTAATCGCCACCTTTAGATCAACACAATTAATTTCATCATGTCAAAGATTCAAAAGACAATTACACATCCAAACACATATATATGCTAGAGTCTAATAATAATTCAACTTGTCTCCAGTTAGTGTATGGTGCTTAAGATTATAAAAGTAATGACAATTGCACATCCAAACACATACGGAGTAGAAAGTTTTATTCATTTGTCGTCATAACTGTCATTTTGCATTGTTTTCGATTTCTAATTAATATAATAAAACTAAAGATTTATTCGGATTAGTGAATCATTTTTATAGTGTTAAATTGCTAAAGATATACTCCCTTCATAAATAAATAAATATAAGTCGTTCTCACTTTTCAAGACAGTGGTTTGACTATCAATTTAACGAAAAAAATATTTGGAAAAAAATTATGAAACTTATATCATTGGATTCGTAACGAAAAATCCTTTCAGAAAAGTATAATTTTAAAATTTTCACGCGTATATGTTAAGAGGTATTGAGATTTGAATGGAGTACCTCGATGGAGTATGTGAGAACGACTTATAATTATTTATGGTGGTAGTATGAAAAGGTAAAAATTAAAAGATGAATGGATTCAAATCCCGGGATAAAGGACAACAATGTTTGGTACGCGCAAAGATTACCAACTTTAGATTACGTGACATAAGAAATCACTATAAGATCAAAAACGAAACTTAGTTACGAAGATCTAATGAAAGTGCTTAGTGGAGTGATTAAGGTGATTTGATTTGACTGATCATAGATCTTCTTGATCTTTTCGGACAAACTTGATTGAAGTACTAACTTGTTTTGTTTTGTATTATGTACGTAGGCCAGGTGTGCACTCCCCTCTGAATTACCAATGCTTATACTATGCTCCCGGGAGCACAAGGAGTATGGTGGTCCTCCTCACAATAGAAGAGTAGGAACCACAGTTAAATAGATTTTAAATTATTTTAAATGTGGTCCCCACTCCTCTATTGTGAGAAAGATCATCATGCTCATTGTGCTCCCGAGAGCATGGTATAATTTGCGCTGAACCACTTATCTTTGGGTTCGATTAATTAAGTATAACTCTCATCAAATCGTAAAATATTTTCAAGAAATCCCAATAGAAATGTAAAGAATTAAATGAGACGCAGATAACCTATTTCCGATTACTATCTATGGCGACATGCATCTATCACTTTCGATAGCATGGGCGTAGTTGCGGAACTTCACCAGATCGCGCGGCAGATCGAGATGCAATGGAGCAAGACTCTTGAGCCATACCATAATCCAAATTCCAATCCAAAAACCTATCAATGCGATATTTAATGCACTTAACTATAGTTGGTATGTAGATGAAAGCATACATACGTATGTGTACAAAGCATTTTTCTATAGAGTGCCCATGGCCCCATGGGCAGTATATAAGAAAAATTATGTCTACTTTTTCCAACAAAACAACAATAAATGGTACTTGATTTTTCTATATTTCATAAACATTTAGATATATTTTTTGTTGTAATTGTTGATTTTTGTGCAAATGAAAAAAAAAAAATACTCTCACCGGAAAAAGGGCTTAAGGTTGGCGTTTTGCGGTGACGCAGTAACGTCGCAGAGACATTTTTTGTTGTAATTGTTGATTTTTGTGCAAATGAGAAAAAACATAACTCTCACCGGGAAGAGGGTCGGTGTTTTCAGGCGACGCGGTAACGTCGCCGGGAAAGCCAACCCTAAACCCTTTTCCTGCAACCTTAGCTCAGTTTGTCTCTTTTAATCACATCCCAAATGGATTTAGTAGTTCATTCATAGGGTGTCTTTCAGCCGCCGGAAAATGGGATGTGTGAAATTTTTCCGGCGGCAAAATTGTTGTTGGAACGAGATCGTGCGTGGTTGTGGACTTGTGGCCGTGTTAGTAGCTAGTGATGATGGAAATGACTTTAGATGTTGGAAAAAATAAAAGTAATAAATTATTTGTTAAAATTTATTGTTTAAGTATTAATTTATTGTTGGGAAATAAAGAACTTAATTATTCATATAGAGTGCGAGTGATTCTAGAATAACCGCCGGTTACCGCCGGTCATACTAAATTTAACCATGGTTAAAGTTACAATTGGTATATAAATAAATTTGTTAATAGTATTTCATCAACAAATCTAGTTGGCAAAACTGGTTGAAGTTTGTAATTTCTATCAAAATACCAGGGTTCAAACTCTTGCAATGACATTTTCATTGTAGACAATTTTGTTTCCTGTTTTCGCTTTTTTTTTTAAATAAATTCTTGGTGTTTTTTTCTTCTAGTAATCTTTTTTTTATTCGTTTTTTTCCCGGACTCATTACAATTGGGCCAAAGATTTATTCCAAACTTATGAAAAGTACTTTTTTTGTGTTTTTAACTTTTGTGCGAAAAAATTGAAAAATATAAAATAAAATGAATCTACTAACTTATTTACCAAATATATGAAAATTCAAACTTCAGGAATTTCTTGAAATTTTGTGAGTTAGGGAATTCAGTAAATCACAAAAGTTCATTGATATTACGAATTTTTTTCTTTTAAACCTTTTACTTTATGTTTGTTACCGTCAATAAATTTTTTTTATATTTGTCCGGTTTTTGTTATTTTATTTTTGAAATGAACTTGAGATCAAGTTTTTTCAGCATATAATAAAAACTTACAAACAGTCTTATGGTTGTCATTATTATAATCCAACTAATTTATAATAATTGCCATTTTTCATTGTTCTATTCCAAAACTAGTCTAAATATGTGTTCATAATACTACATACAAAACTGATAAAAGATTATATGAAACTAGGTGTGCTAATTAGATTATTAGCCTATTTCATTTCAAACGAAAGCTACTAATATTTTCAAAATTATTTAAAAGTATAACGGATAAAACCTTTGTTCTTAAACAAGTACAAATAGGATATACGGAGGACTACATATATGATTGAAAACACACAAAATTACATTTTAAATAGAAAAGCAAACTCTACACCTCTATGAACGACTCAATTTACAAAGATTGAACCAATACAAAATGAACATAACATAAATGTTTTAATGAGTTATATAATAACCCATTAATTTTTCTACCGAGTGCGACAAACAAATGCATAGGCTATTTAATTACATAGTATGATGCCTTTTTGAAAAATAATCCAAATTTGAAACTTTTCGGGCTTAGTCTAAAGTAGACAATTTCATATATATTAATCTCGAGTCGGGTGATGAGGTAGATTATAAAAACAAATGATATCCTAGCCACATTTCAAATGAAGAGAGTGGCCTACTTAGGTAGGGCGAGTCCCCCCACGGTATGTCCCTCCAATTCAATATCTATGTATTATCGAATATTATCCTCAAAGGGAGGTCATGTATTTGCTCATTGGTTTAAGGGGAGTATTGGTTGCGATGTACGTACTTGATTTGGAAACGTTCATCTTCCATATTAGTATGAGACTTTACGAGATATTAAACTCATTGGCAAAATTAGATCATGCGAACCTCATAGCCGACAATTTACTTAACTACAATAATTTAGTATATAAACAAAACAAAAGTTATTTAACAAAAGTAATGAAAAGTGTAAATTATTAGCCACCAAATAATTAAAACTCTTCTCATTTCAAAATAAATAAAATAAACCTGTGAAAAAAATAACAACAAAAAGACTCGAACACATGACCTATGTAGATATTTGACATAATATGACCCTCATAAATCGTAATCCACTTGCTCTGACTTTTTCTTTCTGTTAGTGCAGAGAATACTTATCATTATATCGTATTACCCTATACAATTTTTTTTTTTAAAAAAAAGCACAATCTTCAACCTTCGGTCGCCCGTCGATTACAATCCGCCAGCCTCCGTCCCTCTCACGCGCTGCCGGCCTACCGCCATTCTTCAGCAAATAGACCACCATTAATCAACAAATCGACATTGGAATGAAATTGGCGACGATGATAAGTGGGACATCGGCGGACGATTGGCGGGGGAGAAAGCTATGAAAGACGACGACGATGATAAAGCCGGTGAGGAGGAACGTGCATCTACAGAGAAGGGTGGGGAGTACGGCAGAGCATGAATGGGGTCGAGATCGGGGATTGCGTGGAGGGTTGATTAGGGCTGAGAGGGGTCTTCATCGGAGGCCGATGAGGAGGGCGGCAGAGGGGACGGCGGGGAAGGTCGGAGCATGGTTGCGAAGTGGGTGGAAATGGGTGTCATATATTATTCAATAATAACATATTAGGGGTGTAATCATGTGTGGTGAGGGTGTACCATATCAAAACTATTTAACCATGGTTAACATATTTTAACGATGTAGATCACTTATTACAAAATTAATGGACACGATCTAATATTTAAGTGTAACCGCCGATAACCGTCGGTTATTCTAGAATTTTTGTATAGAGTGCACATGATGGGAGGCAATTTTTGTTACCCATATGCATTTACTTGAGTTATGTTGGTCTGAAACTTATTATAGCTAGCTAGCTAGTAGTTTAATACTTTAGCTTTTTTTTGTACAACGACAAGAATACAAATTAACTACAGTCTATTATATCTTTCATAAGAGGCAAAAATTTGCATTGTTGTGCTCTTTAATTAGCTGATTCGAGTTCAATAAAATGAAGGGCATATCTAACAATGCATTTAATAAACGATTTAATAGAATCATTACCAAAGAAATAAAAGGTTCCCAAAAGGTAAGGCACGACACGATCACCATCATATTTTTCTTCATTGTCATGAGGTGTGTGAAAGAAAAATCCTTCATATTTGGCACTCATAACTAAAATAAATTGTTGTCAATAAAAAGAAAAAAAAAAAAAAAAAACAAATAATTGACATATAGATACATAGTCATTTTCAAGTATCTGATCGTAGGAATAATACTATCCTCACAAGTACATAGAAGTAGTAGTAGTAGACGCCAATTATTTCTAACTAACTACGGAGTACTCTTCAACGGTCTTCCTTGTTTTCGACCGCCCTTTATCCATTTGATTGAAACTTCACGGAAAAGTTGCAACTCTAGCTGCCACTTGATCGACCCTAACGACCTTCTTGTACTACTTCAAATTCGCGCTCTCTATTTCGCTAAATTAATTCTTTAGTTGATTATTAATGTTTAAGAGTATTTTCAATTAAAATGTAAAGAATTATAAAAATCGGACATGCATAATTATTCTCGTAGCTATAGGAGACTTGTGAGATTACAGCAAGTTAGAGTAATTTGAGTACTTATATGTGTCTACTTGTAGACCGGACGTCCGTCTACTATTCTTTGCACACTAAATTCAAATACAATTTGCGTGGGGAGGCTAAGTGCATTAGACTTTAAGATGTAATTATTCACGCACGTGTAAGGTTTTAATAATAGAGAGACTCCACATTATGATATAGGCAAATAATGAAAACTTATCTTAGCTTAAATAAATAAATCAAGTGTTTTAATTATGGGGCCTCATCACAAGTTCACAACTAATAAAAGTCGAAAATTATTAGACGTATGTATTGGGCTCAGGTTGTATGTAACCCTAAGCCCGTCACTGTATTGTTTCTAGTGGTATTTAAACCCACCGTATCATAATGAAATGGTAACAAAGTATCATAACCGTAATATCGTATCTTGATATGGTATCAGTTAGCTGACATCTTCACAAAAGCTTTAGCTAGTAGTCAATTCTTGTATCTTTTGGGCAAGTTGGGTGTTCATGATCTCATAACTCCCACTTGAGGGGGGTATTTGTAATACCCCAGATTTCAGAGGAAATTTCTAAGAGATTAAGAGCAAATATGAATGCTTAAAAGGATGGACAATGTTACTCATACCAACAAAATCGACTTTCCTTTTAGGAGGCTCGTGTGATAAGAACTCCAAAGTTAAGCGTGCTTGACTGGGAGTAATTTCAGGATGGTTGACCTCCTGAGAAGTTTCTCAGGGAGCGCATGAGTAAGGTCAAAATGCGCCGAGAGGACCCGTGTTGGTATGTGAGGTCAGCCCACAGCCTGGCAAGCTGCAATAGGTGACTACTATCGGCTCAGGCGATGAGTCGGGGTGCTACAAATGGTATCAGAGCAACCCTGCGACCGCGTGTTGATCCTCTGGTCAGGAGTGCCTAGGTCAGCAGCCTAGCGGGGGAAAGATCCTGGAGCTAGACTATCGTTGGCTGCTAGTCGCAACGAGGACGTTGCTTTCTTAAGGGGGGTGAGTGTAATACCCCAGATTTCAGAGGAAATTTCTAAGAGATTAAGGGCTCATATGAATGCTTAAAAGGATGGACAATGCCTACTCATACCAACAAAGTCGACTTTCCTTTTAGGAATCTCATGTGATAAGAACTCCAAAGTTAAGCGTGCTTGACTGAGAGTAATTTCAGGATGGGTGACCTCCTGGGAAGTTTCCCAGGGTGCGCATGAGCGAGGTCAAAATGCGCCGAGAGGACCCGTGTTGGTCTGTGAGGTCAGCCCACAGCCTGACAAGCTGCAATAGGTGACTACTTTCGGCTCAGGCGATGAGTCGGGGTGCTACAGTATTAGACGTATGTATTGGGCTCGGGTTGTATGTAACCCTAAGCTCGACACTATATTGTTTCTAGCGGTATTTAAACCCACCTTATCATAATGGAATGGTAACAAAGTATCGTAACCGTAATATCGTATCTTGATAACAATACAATAATAATTAATAATTTTAAGGTAATTTTTTAAGTATTTAGGTCCAGTGGAGTTGAAAATAAACTCTATGTGGTAGAGTTTACCAAAAAAAGTAAGAATAAATATATTTGTTAACTTATATGTGTTTTTGATATCCTCTTTATTTTGTCTTATTACCCATTTTGGTAAAACTCTATCAACTCTAGAACATATGAATTCCATGGGATCCTACCCGTTTAAGTAAGAGAAACAACATCCCATTTATTAAAAAAGAATAGTGAAATGACTTTGGAGCCAAGACTTATTATTTGACGTAAAACAAATAAACAACTATATTTATAAAGCAATTCAATTATAAGTAAATTACTAAGCTACGAACTCCATACTAAATGTTTAGGGTTCAAATTAAGTCAACTACACACTACTGAGTTACATGAGTATTATATCATATATGCATGATATAATTTAGTAATTTCCGATCCCATTAGAGTAACATATATAAATGCAAGCTAAGGAATCGGTACGTGTTATACCTCACATATTTTACCATGCATAAATAATTCGACTGCCGTGCGCAAATTAAAGTCCACGCTCTAAATAGGATCATAATTCATATGAGTATAAAATGGAGAAGCAAGCTTAATTATGACTTCTTATGTACGTACGTGCCATGAAGTTAAGTACGTCTTAATTTATTAAGACCTTCGTTAAGATAAAATTCAAGTAAATTTTTTTAATCACAACTAACAAATTGGTAATGTAAGGATTTCCAAATTTGTGTATTTTTCATAGAGTTCGTAAAGTATATATATATAATTTTTACAATTTGTGATACAATCTATATATACGATCTCGACTTTCTCATTCATATTGCATGCACATATAAATGGAAATCAATATGTAAAGTCATCTGATAATTATCGTGCATCATGTAGTAAGTCTCGAGAAATCGTAAAAGTAAGGTGGGGCTTGATGCTCGAGGATATAACATGATTATCAACTTTCATGAACTTTTCTTAGACCTCGCTCAAAAGAAAAAAAAAAAAAAAGAGCATTTGGAAATGGAGAAAAAAGCGTGGGGAGTAGCATGCAGTAGTGTGGAACACTGCTGGAAAAACACTACCGTCAACTTGTCAAGTAAATGTTCAAAAAAAAAAAAAAAAAAAAAAAAAAAAAAAACTGTCAAGTAAAAGGGAAAAATGGCCGGCAGGGGAGTGGGGCCACGTGCAAGTTACATGGGCCCGCGCCACCTTCTCCTTTTCTATTTTCAGCCCCACCCACCCGTTTGGCCCGGCATCTCTGTATCCCGCAACACAACCCCCGCTCCCAACGGTATCATACTCTCATACGTTGCTTATCCTTCACATTTCTTTTTCTTTTTTTCCTCTACTTTTTTTTCTTCTTTTATCAACTTTTGACAAAAACTTTTGATTGAGTACGGTTTGTACAATTGTGCATCCCTCTCCCGCCTTACATGTTTTATGTTTCTCTTGTCAAGAATATTAATATACTCTTCAAATAATTATTATGATACAAAAGTAAATTCGAATTACAAAAAGATTAATTATAACAGCAACCACATCAACAACGACGACACAATAATAAGCTTTAATTTGGTCTCAAAGTGATTTGGGGTTAGCGAAAAATTCCATCAAAAAAATCAAGGACTTATTAGCCTTCTCACAACCATACACTACAATCTACATATACTAATTCAATTACGCTCCGGCAAAAACAACTAACAAAGTTTAGACAAAGACAAGTCATAGTACATACTTACTCCTACACAAAGTCTCATAAAAGATGGTTTCTCAATAATTTATTGAGAGATCATTATACTTTGTTACAAAGTGACTCTTTTTTACCTTTATTGTAACCATGATAATATTATTGGTGTTCGTATTAATTTACTATAATAAATCACATTATCAATGATTTTGGAAGATCAAATCATATAAAATTAGATAGAATTCATAAAGTAAACTCTTTTGCAAATCTTGGATTAAGTGTCTAAAGTCTTTAACTAAAACGATTACCAAAAGTAGTATAACGGTCACTAATTATATAAACAGGGTCACGATGTAAATAACATAATTGGTCTCTCAATAAATTATTGAAAGACGGTCTCCCACAAGACCTACCGCTCCTATGATTTTTTTTAGGAAAATACTAGGTTATGGTGAAAATTAAGGATTATGTACGGTCATTGACATAATATATTTTGTTTCCTTTGATAAATTAATAATAACTTTGATTTTACTGTCAGTGACATAAATTTAGCATAATTCAAATTTTATAAATTTACGGCACGAGTAAATTAATTGCTATCTATCGAATTTAGTTTACTACACTTGATGTATAACGATTGAATTATAAACAATTTTCTTTGTGTATATATGTAGACTGAGTCCTAGGATGATTCACTAATTAATCTAAAGGTTAGCGAAAGGATAAAACAATTATAATTCCTTTGATATATCCAGTATCCTCATCATTATTCTTACTTAAGATAAGAATTTAAGATTAATGTTCGGTCAAAAAAAAAAAAAAAAATTAGTCCATGAGCTATATAGACAACCTAAAAGCGAGATCAGATAACTAGGTAAGACTGGTGTTAGTGATGAATAAGCTTGGGTTATAATTACTTGTTTAGTTGTTACTAGCTGGTAATTATCTAAGTTGGGTACTCGTTCAGTTATTACTAGGTAACTAATTAAAATATAGATATGGTAGGCGTACTTGTTAAGTTGATTATATCTCATAATAAAATGAGTGCTTTTTCAGGTGTATGTTATATTGGTTTGCATGAAAAGGACCCTCTCGTCCCCAAGTTTGAACAACTCGACCACCGGAGAATTTTACTAGTAGTAGCACGTATATACCCTTTTTAGAAAGAAACATAATCTTGTGGTGATCATTTCCGACGTTAAACTTGAGGAGTACTTGCCAATTTGTATTCCTCTATTGCTGCAGGGAAAAAGGAGTAGATAACCATTGAATTTTTTGAATTTGTTGCGGAAATCAAAGTCACGCTCATATCGTCTTACAAAATCATTCTAATTTTATGAAAAACTCAAAGTATACTCACGTTGACCGACTATCTTAATAAACGTCATTTTACTCGTCTGATCACAAGTCAAATCCAAACATACGTCCAATATATATATTCTACGCCTTTTACTTATCTAGAATCTCTTTAGATTCGATTTAATTTCAAAATGTAATAAATAGGAGTATGTATATATTTTCACTGAGCATTATCACTTAAATGAATTTGGTGTCCATTTGGTGTCCATATCATAAGTCACTTGTAAATAACTGAATATCATCAATATATTTTTAAAAGTCTCACCTCTTTTTGTCATTTTATTTTTTTTTCTAAAAATGAAATTGCATTTCCTTAAACAAGCAAGCAATTAATGACCCTTTGATCCACATCCAACGGCGTAAAACACATCCCATGAACAAACTAATAAAACCGCGTCATTTTCAGACCCCCACCCACCCAACCTCTATATAAACTTCTCCTTTACACTTCCCCACTCCCCTCACCATCATCATCATCCACCTTCATTTTTTTTCTCCACTTCAAAAAGAATTCAACAGTAAAAAAATGGCAACCGGAAACACAGTAATAATGTCAGTAAAAATTCTTCTAATGTCAACCGGATTCCTCTTCCTCGCCATCCTCCTCTCCCTCATCTTACCGCAGCTCGTAACCGCCGCGTCGGCCGAGGTTCCGGCTTTACTAACGGCCGTCAAGTCATGGTTGCGTCCTCCTTACCTTTATTTCATCATTAACGGTATCATCATCACGATCGTCGCGTCTTCAAAACTTTACGACAGCCACCACCACGCGCCGCCGACGGAGAGTGTGACTCACGCGCCGCCGCAAGCTAGCAAGGATTTGTCAGCTCATCATGACGTCATATCGGTCCCCGCTTCGGACCAGTTCGCGTACGACGGCGGCGCTATGGCGAAGGATGTTGATGTTGTGTTTGATGAAGATCGAGATAATAATAATGTGATTGGTGTAAGGATTGACTATTACGCTGCCGTTTCGGTGGCGGAGGTTGGGGTTGTGGAGGCGGAGGAGAGAGAAACTAGAGAGGTTTGTGATGAGGTTGAGGATGTTAAGGAAATGATGGTGCCTTCTTTGACACGTAACTCGTTGGAGTTTGAAATTCCTGCGGTGGCGGCTGCTGCTGGTTCGGTTATTGAAGCGGAGAAGTTTATGAAGTGGACTCCGTCTCCTCCTGTTCCGTTGAAGTTGAAGAGGCAGGAGGCGGTTGCGGATTTTTTCGCTGAGCGGCCGCCTGCGGTGTCGAGGTTTGGACACCACCGGCGACCTACCAAAGCTGTTCCTACCGAAGGTAATTTGAACTACTCCATCTGTCTTCATTATTTCATTTCAATTTTTTTAATTTTGTAAATGTTTTGGTTTTAGTTTAATCATTTAAGATGAGTCACGACTTTTAAAAAGGATACAGTAGTTAACTAGTTATCACTCGACTCTGATTTGTAGGTAAAGGATAAACTTGTAAAATTTGAGGTTAATTAATCAATTGAAGGTTAGAAGAAAAATTAACCTAAAAAAAAAAAAAAAAAAAACAAATACGTGATGATGGTAATGAATTATAACAATTATCGATAGTAAAAAATAACGTGTTGTAAACTTATAACATCTGATCTGATAATTGTTTTTAGAGGTCACAGTATTGTATGATTACTATATAGTTTCGATCGATCGGTTTATTAATTAAGACTAGGTCCATAATTGAGATACTCATATATATCAACAAAATTGAAGGGACAAAATTTGGAGAATTGAATTGAGAATCATCAAGCGTTAATCGGGGTTATAGTACTCTGATCTTATAGTCTTTGAAAAAATAATATAGTGTAGTTGTCTTGATCGATGATGTAGGAAGACTCAAAAGTTAGAAATTTACGTGAAGATCAAAGTATGAGTCATGTGGGATGTGGTTTATTTAATTTGTCGTGAGCTTTGTAACGTTTGACTGAAGTTACCGGGTTCGTTAGACTTGCACTTTTTGCCGGAATCTAATCTCCAAGTTACGTTACTTTAGAACAGTGTAGCTGTAGTTAGGGATTAGCATATTTTACTCATTCTCCGCAAAAAAGGCTCCATGCAACCGTTACTATAAAGTTGACCTCCTTCAAACCTCCCTTTTCTCTTCCATGTGATTTTAGATCTTACACCTTGCTTTCACACACTCCACACATTTTAAAGTTATTAGCGAATGTTATCGTATGAACTTGATTTCGATATCGATCAGTTGAGAATTTAACTATAATTAGTGCTCTTTTTGTACCTATATACTCCCTCCTAGCTAAAATGATCTAGCTCCCCCTTTTGAAAACAGTTTTTGGGTAGGCATGTTTGGAGCTACTTTTAGACCAAATGAATGGTTCACGTGTTGTAATTATAAGTACATGCATATTCTATTCCGCATTGCATTCTACCAATTCAACTCCACTTGATTTTTAAGGTAAGCGGATTTTTCATTTGGTATAGAAGTTGCTCCGAACATAGCTACTCAAAATAGTAAAATGAAAGGGGAAGATCACTTTGGGTAGGACGGAGTATCAGTCTTAATTATTACTATTTTTATTTATATGAATAAAATTGTCTCGTATAAATACGCGTAATAATAATTTGTGTTTCTCATGTTGATCAATATATGTCCATTTTTTATAGGTGGAAAGGCATTGAGAAGAATAGCAAAGCCAAAGAAACATGACACACTAGAGAGCACTTGGAAGACCATAACGGAAGGGCGCCACATTCCATTAACAAGGCACCTGAAAAAGTCGGATACATGGGAGAACGAGGAGCACCATCAGATCGACCTGCTCGACGACTCGTTTCCGCTCCCGGTCCCGGAGGTGAAGAAATCTCAGACGTTCGCAGACCGGACCAACTACACCTCGCCATCATCAGCTGTTTCCGCCTTCACCAACAAGCTTAAGAAGGAGCCGTCATTGGGTCAGGACGAGTTGAATCGCCGAGTTGAGGCGTTCATCAACAAGTTTAACGAGGATATGAAGTTGCAAAGACAACAATCTATGCAACAGTTTATGGAAATGATTAATCGAGCTGCTTAATTATTATAAATATACTCCCTTAATTTTGTTCATACAAATTATATTTATTTATTTTTTGTACCAAAAAAAAAAAATTATATTTTTTTCTTGATGGTATGTACATTATGTACGTATATGGATTTATGGATTTCCATATATAGGTATGTACAAAATCAAAGGTGTAGATTACTATACATAGGGTTGCATTATTCTTATTTTTTTGTCATTACATTTGTTACTTAATTAAATTCTCTTTACTTCGTTAGATTAATTAGTCTACTTAGGGAAACACAAAGTACGTATTGAAAAAAAAAAAAAAAAGCTCCATGTAATACAAACTACTACCTTATATTTTTTATTTTTCATTTTTATGCATGGAAATGAATAGAAATTTTTTGTAATTTTTATTTCATGTGAAAGCTAAGTTACTATTGAAATATAATTTGCTTCTTTTGTAAGGCAAATAACTTTGCGTTGTGTTTTCATAGTTTAGCATCTTCAGCCCACCCTCGCAAGTCACAAAAACAAACGCTTGTGATAAGCTACAATCACGTCAAAAAGTTATTAATTACGGATATAAATAACGAGTTTTTTAAGGCGCTTGTCTTAAAGTAAGAAGATATCAATAAATTTCTATCGAATGGATTTACGGAATCCAGATTTATGATTTCGACGTCATGACATGTTAATATGTTATTATCACAATGTCATACACCACCACTAGGCACTAGCTGCCTAGCTTAGCTTCACTAAAAAGATGAAAATGGTGATGGATGATGGGTTCATGGGCCGACTAACAATGTGGGTCATAACCTTTTACAGCTACACAATATGTAACCCAGGTGGCCAGGGGTTAGCCTTGTTCCCCTTAAATTTGACCATGTTAAGTAAACACAAAATAGTGGTCTACTGATACGAATAAGCAAAGCACTTTCATCAACAAACTATTTGACAAATGCAATTAGGTGCGCAGGGCCCAATTTTTTCAAAAGGCCCAATGGCGTCCTAACTGCATTCAGACCTTCACACTTCACTTTCAAGTTTCAACATGGCTGGTTGACCATGAAAATTCAACATTTTTTAATTTTCTTTTGGCAATTACTATCTTCGTTTTTTCGTTAACGTTTGATTTGAATATGTAACTATGTTAAAAAAAATCGAGTTCAATAATAACAAATGTAAAGATGGGAGGAGTATTTAGAAGTGTGGTGTCTAATTCGATGAAAGATTTTAAAATAAATACATATAAAAAAATTAATATGATAAAAGTACGTGTCCCTTTGATTGCTTTATTGTTCGTCTCCATCGATCTTATTGTTTTTTAATTAATACTCCCCGACATGTAGCAACCATGTTTGTCAAAGATGAAGACTTCAATTTTGGGGTACATATTATATAAGAGAAATACATACCGATAAATTTTAAACTAAATCTTATCAGTCATCTGACTCATCTCCAATATCTGGGGATAACTCCTGGCATATTGTATGGTGTGAGGGACAACTTGTCGAGATGTAAATTCTCTCCATCATCATGTTAGCGATGCCTTTGATTGAAGTGATTTTTTCACACGATTTTCACTACTTTTGTTTTATTGCTCAGATTTTCGATGATTGTATTAGTCTACAACCCTACATTTCCACAATAATAAACGGCAACTTAACATCACACGTATATATATGGAAGCTAAAATGAAAGGAACAATAGCTGATAAATCCAAATAACTAACTTAACTACTGCTGACTAATTATCGGACAATCTCATTTGTGGTTAACTATGTTCTTACCGAACATCAAAGGCAACCAACTAATTTTAACGGTATTCTCCGCAATTTCCAAATTTCATAGAAGCATTCGTCATTGCCCATTTGGCACGAATGTGGTGTGCCAAGTTTCACGAAGCACAATAATTCCAAATCTATTTTCCTTGTCATAATAATAAATTAAACTTGTCGTAGCACTAATCTTCTACTACCTAAACTATTTTCCTTTCAGCTTTCGATGTTGTTAAGTTGAATTTTTTTTTTTTCTTCTTTGACAAATGTTGTATTGAAGTTATCATAATAAACTATGTAAACTTTTACGCAACATGAGATTGCAAAATGCAAATTTATCGTCAACCATATGTTAAAAACTAGAAATTTTTCTACATATGATTTGAATACACGAGAAATCAAATTCAAAAATCAAAATGAAAGGAACTGAAAGAAACACGGAAATATTCATCAAAAGTAGTTACGAGGTCTTGATTTGAGACAAAATAGTTACGAAGTCCTGATTTCGTTATTTTTTGAGGAGTTGAGGTCCTGATTTGGGACTTAAACTCGTTCAAATCCTTACAAAAAGAAAAAACATAAGAAAAATCTTTATACGGCTATTTTGATGGTCCAAACTCCAAACACGTATGAGGTCGTTTGCTTCAAGATGTGTTGGGCTTAGGGTGATACATTAATTGGGCTGGGCTGGTTTGAGGTGGGCTAGTTTGCGGTAACGAATATTGTAGGCCGTTCTTTAACTTTCTTTTGTCTGCTCTTATTAGTCACACGTCTTCCTCGCAAACTCCATGATGACAAAATTTAAGAATAATTGTAAACTAACCACACATTGAAAGTTATCGTTACGCACACCAATCCCCAATACTATAAGATCTCGAAAGAGACAACTTCTCTGTTATTCACACATACAAATATGTCCCGTAAGTCCGGCGAAAACAATTGTCACAATTCAATTAAACAAACTTGGCACTCCATATGGATGGCATTAGGCAAAGCCCCAAAGGAAGTGTCATTATGACAAGCAAACTCACAAGATCATGGCGTAAGCAATACTATAGTCTACTAGTATATAACACCATACGAGTCCTAGTTCTACAGTCTTACTAAAATTACCATAAGATTTTGGTATCATATGGCAAAATAAAAATCAAACATACAAATATAATAATTTTGGTCTTACCCAACACGCAACATATCTGTCCTCAAGCGTACATCTTCTTCCTTTGTGTCTCTCATTCTCTCTCCTCTTTTTCACCTGCTGCTTCAACTTAACGCCTCTTCCCACTTCCCAATACCGCGTCTCTTCCCTCTCTCCTCTCTCATTGTAAGTCTCTTTCTATCTTTCTCTCTCCTCACTTATCTCCCTTTCAATTTCATTTGCTTACATATGTATTAGATATATAGGTATTAGTTCATCATACATGAGTTGGATCCTAAATTTGTGCTTTTATTACCTAATTTTTGGTATATTTTTTGTTGGGTTTTGATATTTGCTTCTTATATTAACATGGGTTTCCTTCAATTTTTTCTGGGTTCTTGTGATTTTCCCCTAATTTTGCAAGAACCCCCCTTTATTTAGGTTTTATTATTGTTCATGTCAATTGCATTGATGTTTTGTAGATTGTTTAAGAAGTTTGGTTGAAATGTGGGTTCTGATTTATCTAATTTTTTGCATATTTTGTGTTTGATTGTGTTTGTTCAGCTGCGCGTGTCCGATTCCTTCTCCAATTATTAGCCCCAAATCATTCAATTTTAGAAACCCTAACCCTAATTAAAAAACCCTAAAAATTTATGTACTGAAAATTTAGAGAGTACCCTTTTAAAGTTGGAACCTTTTTTTAGTGATATAGCCAGAAATCAGAAGAAGATGGAAGTGAAATTATGGAATGATAAGCGCGAAAGGGAAATGTATGAGAATTTTGCTGAGTTATATGCTATAATTAAGGCCACTGAGAAGCTGGAAAAGGCTTATATTAGGGATATCATTACCCCTGCAGAATATGAAACTGAATGCCATAAACTGATTGCCCATTTCAAAACCCTATCTTCATCATTGAAGGATACTGTCCCTAGCATTGAAAGATTTGCCGATACGTATAAGATGGACTGCCCTGCTGCACTAAATAGGTTGGTGACCTCTGGGGTGCCTGCCACTGTAGAGCATAGGGCTGCTTCTGCGGCGTCTTCTACTACTTCTGCTGCTGCTGTGGCGGAGTGTGTTCAGAACTTCATCACGGCTATGGATTCGTTGAAATTGAACATGGTGGCTGTTGATCAGGTCTTTCCTTTGTTGTCTGACCTGTCTGCATCGTTGATCAAGCTTAGTATACTGCCTCCTGATTTTGAGGGGAAGACGAAGATGAAAGAGTGGCTTGGTCGGTTATCCAAGATGGGAGCTGCTGATGAACTGACGGAGCAGCAAGCGCGGCAGCTTCACTTTGATCTCGAGTCTTCATACAACTCTTTCATGGCAGCTCTGCCTAATGCTGGGAATTGATTCATCTGGGTGAGCTTCATTCCATGCTGAAGTTTGATTCTTTTATGTGAGCCTGTATATAATTATACCTTGTTTGTTGTCATCATCGTTCTCTGTAGTAAGTAGATTAAGCATAATGCATGTTATGGCTGTTGTTGCTGGAATGTGAAGGGTTGTAACTTCAATTGATGACTGTATCATGATGTTCGGGGGAGTAGACAATCTTTTTGTACCTGTGATTTAACTTCATATATGTTGAATACAGTTTCTTACTGGTTATGGCCATTCCTATAGCTCAACAGAGCCCAAAGCTTCGATTGTAATATAACGTGTTTTACTGGTTATGGGACTATGGGAGTATTACGGTTTCATTCTAGCATTTCAGTTTTGTTGGATTATTACAATCCCTGAAGGCACGTCTTTGTTGTAGTTGCTTAATTGTGTAATCCTACATTCTTGTTGGCATCCATTCATGTCTAAAAACCCTCTGTGGTGGAAACTCGATTCATCTTTTTGTTCCTTGTTGGAGCCCTTTCAATGTTCATGGTGTAAATTGTTCATGCAGTTTCGCCTTTGTTACAAATCGCCCCCATTTGACTTTTGAGTGAATCAGTTCTGGTCTGCAGACCAAACAGTTCTTCCAATTGTAGCCGTGAAGTTTTTGTCTTGAGTTCTCAGGTGTGAGGATTCAGAATGTCCTCGAATGAACCTGGAATCTCTGTCGCAAACATAGCTACATACTTACACATAGTTACATGGCATACACTGCACAGAGCCGGACTATTATACAGACTTGTGAGGTTCTGTTACTGTCTTGTTTGTTCATTTTTGTTTTTGTTACGGGGACTATATTGCACAGAAATACAGATCCTCGACATTATATAACGGGGTTGCTGCTTCTATCTCTTGCTCAAAACCTCAGGGCTGAGCAAGGGTGACTATGGAAGGTCGCAGGCTAAGGGCCTCCCACGAGAGACCTTCTGAAATCGACCAAAGAGACAACATTCCATTGTATTGTTGATTGATCTACAACGGGATTTGAGCTTTAAGCAACATTATCAAAGCTACAACTCATATCCCCTCTTATTACAGCATTAGGTGATCAAAGTTCATTTTTGTTTAAAAAGAGACTGCAAAAGAAAATGCTACCAAATGTTATTGCTCTAAATAGACCAGTTGAGATAATTTTACTTGATCTAAATGACACTACTTGCAAGATGATTTTTGAGGACTCAATAAGAGGGACTGTTTTAACCACACCGAGTGAGGCTTCACCTTCAGTGAAGCGACAGAAGGTAGTCCCCTCCCTGCCCCTTTGTTTTAAATTTTCAGCAACCCCTTGACGAAAATTTTGCAGGTCTTGGCAACACCGTTTCAGTTCTGGTGACTCTCATCCTAAGCATAGGCGTAAGGCTGGCCATCCTCAGCACTCTCCCTTCCTTTGTGTAATCCGTTTTCAGTATGGTATGAATTTTAAACGTTGTCAAAAAAAAAAAAAAAAAAAAAAGAAAGACTGTTGACAAATCACCTCCTGCACACATTTTTTTTTTTTGACAGAGGTCCTGCACACATTCAAGTGATCCGGTAATGCTCTTAAATACGATCAAACGGGTGCTGAATTCAGCACACTTTTTTTTTTTTTTTTTTTTTTTTTTTTTTTTTTTGACAGAGCGCACCCATCTCTGCGAACATGAAAATTGTGTTTCAACCTAGCCGTAACCAGGGGGAGAAGGTTTTAAAAGGCATTTCACCATTGCAACACATCAGTGAGTTCATACACCAGAACTGTATTGAGATTAATACAGTGAACAAAATCAAGGATCAGTTATTCAAGAACTGTGTTATTTACACACAAATTAAATAGAAGAATTCAGAATAATGGTAGCCTGAACACCTTTTCAGTGGGTACAGGTGGTATTTGAGGTATGCATCCATTTCTACTCTAACAATACCAAAGTATGCTGGAGGCAAAGGTGAAAACACACGATGAATTTCAAGAATCGGATGAGAACAATCTTTGCTTCAGGCTGGCGGTGAAAAAAGCGTAGCCAACGCTTGATCAACAGTCATTAAGAGTTTATCATATGACATCAATGATTTCTCATTGCTCTTGTATACACCGTTACCTCTAGCCAACACCTCCCCATCACAGTCTATGATTCCTCCCTTTGCGGAGTCAGAGGTACGTGCACCAGGCTCCAAAATGAACGCTTTCACCTACAATTTGATAACCAAACTTGGTGAGTAACAATTTTATCACCTACAAATCTCCAATGCAGGAATTCCTTCCGTATTCTATGTTCTTCGCATAACCAAGGTCTTCTCAGAAAACTAGAAACTTTTTTATGTCAACCAACCTAGCTGGTCTTTTTACTATCCCATTCCTTTTAAGAGTTTCGACCTGATACCCCTTATCCCACGAATAATTTGATGCGTTGAAGTAGCCTATTACCAATGACTTAGTGTATCACACAGCTTGGAAATCTAATTCTAACAGCGAAGAGAAACAAGAATATAAAATGAAACTAATTAACAATATAAGCAAAGTTGCGCGCTATCTTCAATCAAAGCAGAATGGGCTCACCTTAAAATACCAGACATGAGGTGACTTGACATGATTTCCATTGCCCAGTTCCGTCATCACTGACAGCAAACCCAGTTTTGATGCGTTTTTGAAAATAGCTACATCCACACAACCATCTGAAAACTACACATAGAACAACTTATGAACAATTAACTGACCACACATAGTGAAACTCCTGGATAAGACACATACATGAAATGCATCCTAAAAATGTCTTGTATTGAATTTTTTTTTTTTTTTTGGTGTTGAATGTCTTGTATTGATAATACTACGCTTAGCAACAGTCATTGAATTTCGCATAATTTCCGCCGAGTATTTTCAAAAACTTACGACAACAGACATTATCCCAGTGCATCAAAGACTTCCCCCTTTCTGTGTTCTCAACATAGAGGTAAGGCTTGTTTACATCCAACCCCCCTTACCTCACCATAGGATGGAAGCCTTCGAGGCGTTAGGGTAATGTTGTCGCAGGTATTTGTATTTCCTTTATCTAAATTATAGTAAGTACATTACTTGTACTTTGCCTAGCGAAAAAAAGGCCGAATCACACAGCTACATACATACCATTTCACAAGTCAATGAATGAATGCTTTCACAGAATATCAGAATTCAATGTTCATCTTCAGCGGCTTACTAAACATGCACAAAGAAGTCAGACCAAGATTCTCTTCAGAGTTCAGATCCCTACCTTGGCTTTAGGAGCTGGCATTGCATCTTCACTTCCCCAAGGAACATTATGGATCCAAACTGAAGTAAATGGACCTTCTACGGTTCTCCAATTTAGCTTATCCAAATTTACATCAGGTCCGGAATAGCCATTTTCTTGAGCACCACCCTGTACATTGCTCGAACTGCAGAATGGTAAATCCTGAACTGCAGCTCCTTGGCTTATTTTTTCTGCATAATCTTCATATCCAGATGTAGGAACAAAATGAATACGTCCATTATATTTCCTCAGCTGAAGTATTCTTTTGATTGCCTGGGGAATTTACAAATTAATCGTGTCAGAGATGCTCCATTTATTGCAGAAGATTAGCACTAAATGCAAATTACACTTCAGCTAGGGCAGCAAGGATTTAACTCATGTCAAAAATTACAATTCAGCTAGAAAAGCAAAGATCAGGGTTATTAAGGACAGATCTAGTTCTTGGAAGTTCTTTGCCAGTGAGTTAAAACTCAGAAAAGGAGTAGGAAGGGAGAAGGTTGCACAAAACAACAATGAAACCGATATTCGGGATCATCTAAAGAAAAGTGTAGGTCAAAGGAAAGACAAGGGATCCCTCCAGAGTCTTCTATTAACACAGTCTTTTAATCTACCTTGATCTTTGCTAGAACTGCTTACTTTTTTCTCAACCAGGAATTACTCTTGCAGAGAGCCAGTAGAAACTTTAAGCTTTGCTAAAAAACAAAGGAAAACTACACCACTCACCCAGTCACAATAATATTAAAGTAGTATCTGTAACATAGCGCGATAGATGGCTTGCCAATCAGGGAAGGGGAGAGAGAACACTGATGTAAAGGAGTCGTATCATAAATCTATTGAACTTGAACAATTGATTTTACATCAAGTGCTCTATTCAATTACGAAGTATATTTTCCACTTGCCACTCCTCCAAACCTTATCTGTACCAAACTAGATACATTACAGGGTAAGGTTATTACATGCTACTAAACATAATTCAAGTTTTATCAAAGATCAGTCTCCACTATGATGGGGGGAGAAAAGAAATCGGTCTGAATGTGCTCATCAGCGAACAATTTAACTTTGCCGGGAGATTGGAAACAACAACACTACCCTAGTGCCACAATGGCTTCTGCCTATTGCGAGATGGGGGGGGGGGGGGTCTGAGCTACACAGCTTTACTCCTATGTTTCAAAAGAAACTCTTTCCAGATGACCTTTGATGAAAATTGCGTTGAAAATAGCATCAATTAACAACTGCTATTTCACTATACAGGAAGCACAGAGACTTCTGCGAACCATTTTGCTTTATGCCATCCATCCCAAAACCAAAGAATCTTCATGAAATAGAGACAGACAGGCAATCAGAGAGACACGATAACATTTTGGTTAACTTACATACAAGTCCAAACGAGCACTTCCCATCCACCTCCACTTCTCTGATTCAATGTCTATGTCCGCCACAAGACCTAGCAGAAAATAGAGCAATCAAGAAAGGCGGCAAAAAAGTTGGGCTGATAACTATTACATTATAACAGACCTAACTGACTTCATGTGGGTATAATATTATCTGAATGGACGACATAGCAATATAGCATACCCCATGCAAGCATCAAGACACTAAAAAACCTTGTATTCCCTTGAGATACAGTAGCAACATCAAGTGATCGCTTGTGGCCTGTCATAAAACAAATTCAGATTGTAAGATGAATAAGACTTTAAACAGCAATGCAAAGTCTCTTCTCATAACGACAATGCTTAACCTCGAATAATGGCGAGTGTGGCATTATATGCAGAACAAGGTTCACCAACTGAATCCAAGAGAGATTTTGCCACCCCATTTCCAGTACCTACATAAAAAAAATGGTCAATGAGAGAGAGGCATTTTCGACCTTGATATGGTTGCCATGTTTAGCTGGATGCATGTAAGCCAGCAATAAACCAAAAGTAACAAACTTTTATCTTAATGGTCATTATACATCTGTATCTGACAAGTTCCCACTTCCCATTGACAGGGAGAATATTAAGAAATTATTGGCTCTAATATTTTGCAAAACCCATAAAATTACCTCTAAGGGCCTCCACAAAAATTTGAGCTGTTTTTGTTTTAGGGCCATTAAGGGCCAAAAAATGTGGATTTACTTCAATATTGGCCAATATTAATAACTTTTCTGAAAGTAGCCAAATGTCCTCAAAGCTTTACTATGGACAACCTTAGAGTGCCTTTGTTAAATATGAAATCAAGTTCTTCCATTAGGAAAGTTCTTTAAGCCCCTTCACCACACGCACCTATTAAGGCTAGAGTTTGTTTATCTGACGATAATGGGACCTACCATAGGTTTTTGGCTCCTATATTTTTCTCAAACCCATAATATCACCTTTAGGGACTTCCACAAAAATTTGAGTCATTTTTGTTCATTGAACATTTTAGACCAAAAATTGTGGATGATATACTTCGATTTTGGCCAATTTAGACCATTTTTTTCAAAACAGCCAAATGTTCTCAAAACTTCACCATGGACAACCTTGGAGTGTCCTTATTGGATATCACGGGTGATTCCTCTGTTTGGGAAGTTCTTTAAGGCCAATCGGCATAAGTCACCCGTTAAGGCTAGTGTGTGCTTTCTGCCTATTTTGGGAACCTACATAGATTTTTGGCTCTAATGTTTTGCTAAAACCCATATAATTACGGACTGCCACACAATTTTAAGCCCTTTTTGTTCCGGGCTTTTTTGGCAAAAAGATCCGTGGATTATACTATACTTTGGTTTTGACCAATTTTGAACACTTTTATTTCAAAGTATCTGACTGTTCACAAAACATTGCCATAGATTCTTTGGGAGTGCCCTTGATGAAATTGAGGGTCAGTTCCCCGTTTAGGAGTCTTTTAATCCCGTTCATGTCATGTCACCCTTTGAGGTTAACGTGTGTTTTTTGGCGATCTTGAGCCCCTATCGTAGGTGTTTAGCTCTAATATCTTGCAAAAGTACATAATATGATCCTTAGGGGCTCCTACTAAAATTTGAGCTGATTTTGTTCTGAGGCCATTTTTAGGCCAATAAACATGAATTATATACTTGGGACTTTGGCTGTTGTCAGACTCTTATTCGAAATTAGCCAAATGTTCATAATGCTCTAGTACAAAGACATTCTGAGTGCCTTTCATGGACATGGGGGCCGGTTCCCGCATTAGGAGAGTTCTTTAAACCCTTCAGTACACGTGTTGAGGCTAGCTAGCATTTTTTGCCGATTTTGGAAACCTACCATATGTTTTTGCAGCTAGTCTTTCGGTAAGGGGGCTTCCCAAAAATTAAAGCCGTTATTGGTGGTGAGTGGCCATTTTGGACCAAAAATGTAGATTATAGCCTTTTGGTTTTGGCCATTTTGGGCACTTTTTAAATGTAGCCAAATGTTCCCAAATAGTTACCGTAGATGACATTTGTGCTAACAATTCACATTTTGTAACAAATAATTCAATACCCAAGGCCAACGTCACTTGATAAGTTAAAATCAATTATTTTCATCTAAATGTACATACAGCATTGCGCAAAGAAAAAATGAAACTTCGTTAATTATGTTATCGGTTCGTATGATTAATTACTCTGTCTACTACCTTAAGGTTCACGGATGGTCTTTGAGGTAAATGTTTAGAGGAAGCAACTTTTTGGTATACATCTGGGTGTAATTAAACTCTTTGTACCTTTTATTCTACCTCGTCCTACTTTTTTGTTCTACATGATGAACTTTTTAATTTATTTCAACTAAATTGCATTGATTGTATAAACGAAACCGTAAGATAAATACGAGGAATTTTTTTAGCATCCACAAGTCCAAACTGATGATTTCCCACTGGACGTTTAAACATCCACAACTACACAAGAGACAAAGGGCACACATCTTTTTTTCGCAAGGTAGTGTTCAACTGGTCCAAACAAAAACATCCACTTGTTGCTTGGAACACAAACTAGCACCTCAAGAGTTCCCGTAACCAAGCGATTGTTCTACTTTATAGGGTGATGCATTTATGAAATAAACAATGAAATACCTGCAGGGATAACTCCAAGAGGCATCTTGATAGCAGTTTGCCAGTCACCTCTTTGCAGCAAGCCATTAATCACCTACTAAAATATACAATGCTAGTTAATTAGAAATAACATAAATTAAGTGTTCTAAATGGCTTAATGTTTCTAGAATCTCCCAACCTAAAAATAATGTGTATGAAGCTATGGCTTCCCAAATCTAATTCAATGCATTATAGCGACTAAAAGGTGATGGACTTCACATGTCGCAAGCATTGCCGGGCTTCTAGAAGAATACATATCTACAGGATTTTGTTTTGGCAGTCTGGAAATTACAATGTGCAGTAATTTAATGGCTAAAGACACTACATCTTTTTGTCCCCCATTATACATAAGAACCAAGGAAACTTATTCTGTAATCCGCAAATGATCGCAAGAAGCAATTTGTTACTTGAAGCCTCAACCTGATGCCCTGAAGTTACGAAATTTGGAAGTTGAGAAGGAATATGTACTTTGAAGATGATGGGATCAACAACTTTGCATCTGTGCATTTTCTTTCTTCCCTTGGAGGCTCACCAACTACTTTCTTAGGAAATTCCGAGGACATGTTTCAGTGGGTCAAGAGAACACGACTATGATAACATCATACGAGCCCTTATCAATAAGCATATGTTTATAGAGTATAATCCCTCGATGAACAATCATTTACATATGTGGATAAGCATTTCACTAGCAGAATACTCCTCAAAGCGTAATCTACTATCCCTAAGTGTAGATGAACCATGAAGGGAAAGCAAAATCAAATGTGAAAATTTCCGAGAAACTAGATCTTCAGCGAGGCATTTAGAGCACATGGACAAAATGACTGAGACTTTACATGTTCACCTCATGAAGGACAACTATGATCAAATCCTATAACAGGGCATGAAACAGGCATACACATTTCACAAAATCAAAGTGCATCTAAAGTACAGCATCATCATGTATGAACTAACGAAAGCATATACCTCAACCAAGATGCCATCACCACTGACACAAGCAATTCCGTCATGCTTGGTAAGATCCAGTTCATAAGCAATTTCCTTTGAATGCAGCTGATATTGAGTTTCTAAAACATCGCCAGATACAAAGAAACATTGTAAGTCCGAAAAATTCTTCAGGTAGAAGAGCAAATAATCACATAGTGGGTGCAAAGTTCAAACCTTGGAGTGTAAACTCAATCCCCGCATCCTCAAGCAATGGCTTCACAATGTCAACAAATATGTTTCGTGCATTCTTTTGCCCACCATACGGATTCACCAAAACAAGTAGCCTTTTTGGCCGACCTAAATCCATATAAGCAACATAATCAACATTCCATCAAACCCGAACCCATCAAACAAGTCTATCAAGGCCGATTTATGTTTCAGCTAATACAAAACCATGGTCAACACCCTATCCATTCTCCCAATCCTCAACAATGTAGGTTGTCAACACTATTCAATGTCAATGTTCGCGCCTCAACTCAGGCCGATTTATGTTTTAAGGTAACAAAATCATCTTCAACACCCTATTCGTTCTCCGATTATCGTCAATGTAGGTTGTTCAAATCAACACCAAATTACCAAAACAATATACAACACCCTACAAAATGTCAAGTTGATTAACCAATCATCATATCATATCACTAAAGTTTTTAACTTGATCATCAGTCATCACAACCTCAAAATGACGAACTAACTAAGACACATAGAACGAGCAAGTCTTGTGTGAAACGGTCTTACGAATTACTAAACACATTAAAAGCAACAAAAATCAGAATTAGCTACGAAATCATACTAATCAGAAACAATTAACAAATTACCAAGAGAATCAAGAAATTCTCGAATCTTCTCAAACCAGAGATTCACAGAATCCTCAGGAAGCTGAAAAACGAAGCTCTTCCTCACCAAAGAATCCCTGGTCGCGCAACAGAGAATCCTACCTCCAGCTTCTTCAACAAGACACCTCAGAACAATCCTAGACCCTTGTATAGAAACTCCTAAAACCTCCTTCTCTAACGTCAGCTTCCTCTCAGCGCCGCCATCGGACCACCGGAGTGTTCCGTCGGAAAACATTATCAACGGCGTTGGTAATCCGTCGGCGGTGACATCGTCGGAAAGTAATATCGACGGATTTAACAAAGATTGGTCCATGATTTTCGAAGATTTTTGATGGGTTTTTTTTTCTGGGTTGGTGAGGTTGTCGGCGGTTGTTATAAACGCGCGAAAATGTCGTACGAAGTCGTGTAAGATTTGTCGGAGACGAAATTAAACAGGTGAAGAACAGTAAAACGCTGCTGTGTTCCAGCTAATTGTTGTTTAAGTCTTCTTTAATTGGAATTAATTAATTCTAGTTGAAGTAAGGAATAAGATTAGTTTTAGAGACAAAAGGTTTAGTACAAAAACTGACTGTGTTTTGAGATTGATGGGTTACCGGATTTATTGATTGGTGAATGATGATTGAAGTCGTCATCTATGTTGTAGTATTGGATTGGATTGGTATGACAGATGGTCTAACCGAAGCCGGTAAACGTGGTCGTTGTCTCTAACACAACTTTTAATATATAATAATATAAGATAATTGCGTGGACGTTAATAAGAAGTTGATTGAAAGGATATGTATGTGACGTTATGGTAATGAATATGTGCTTGCCTAGGCATGATGTGTATGATAATCAAATGGATTTAGTTTCTTGGCGAATGATTTGAAGTCGTGAGTCGCCATCTATATTGTATTGGATTGGTGCAACGATTATACGAATTGCTTGAGACGATGCATTGATGCGTGATTCTAAAGCGATGCGAATGTTTCGTGGACTGAACATAAATGGAAATCAAAAGCATAGTTGACTTTTTGCATGTGTTATGTGTATTTGACGTCGTGGTATGTACTATAGGTGTGGCGTGCATGCTAATAATCATATGTGTATGGTTGTTGATAAAAAAAAGTACTCACAATATTTGTGTTCTTAGTATGACACAAGTCTGTCAAAACAAATGCATGACTCATAAGTCTATCAAAACAAATGCATGACTCAAGTCTGTTAAAACAAATGCATGACTCGGCACACTACTACTAAAATCAAAATCATAGAATGGAAAGGAGGGATGTGCGAAAAAAGAACCGAACCAAAACCGAATATAATCCAAGCTAATCGTATAAAAAAAGAGAACCACAAAATTGATGTACAGGTTGAAATCTTATGCGTTTTCAATCTTTGTAGCGAGTCATGGCTGAAAGTTGGATAAGATCGAAACTTATTTGTCAAAATTGGGGTGAAACGAATACTACGATTTACCTAGTTTTAACTGGTAAATTTACATAAAAAGTTCTGATCTTTCGAAAACCTAGGGTAGGCGGTAGCTCGGGTAAGCCCCCTCCCCTCCTTGTTTCGTCCTTGTTCGGTCCAAAACTCCAAATTTATTTTCGTTTTAAAGCTTATTACGATTACGTTGAAAACTACTACCTGCATAAATTAATGCAAGTCGCTCTCACATATCGAGACACTCCGTTCAAATCTCAATACTCGTATCACTTAACATATACACGTGAAAATTATGAAAGTATACTTTTCTAACAGGATTTTTCCGTTACGAATCTAATAGTATAAATTTCATATTTTTTTTAAGTACTTTTTCGTTAAATTGAGAGTAAAACCACAGTCTCGATAAGTGAACGGTGACACACTCTAATCGTCCCTTCACACTAAGGATTAGAGAGCCCGACTCAATCACTGGGCTGTTTGGATGTGGGCTAGTTCTTATTATGCTCAACAGTGGAAAGAAAAACAAACGTAAAGGAACCCAGAAAACGTAAGGGCACAGAAAGTGAGTTCAGTGTGCCGAATTTTTCGTCTGTCCGACGAGCAATGGAAGAAGAAGGAGGTGGAGGAGCCCTGGTTGGAGAAGCACCACTGAACTTGTTCAATGATCACATCACCAAGAGAGAGCTCCGTAACAAATCTCTCGCCGTTTCTTTCGACGAGAAAGACTTGAAGTGCGTCTCTTTTCCCCCCTTTTGGCTTATACCATAAGTTATGTCATTAATTTATATGAAAAGCTTATATCTTTAATGTTAAGTGTGCTATTCTATGCTAATTTCTTGAACTGGGTTGATTTTTTATTTTTTAATATGATATGACATATGAACTATGGAGTAATTATTTGGTATATGTTTATGATGTTTATTTGTGAGGTAAAAACTCAGGAATGTGGAATTAAGGTAATTTGGTACCTGGGTTTTGCTCAAGAGTGATTTTAATTTATGGGGTTTGTAATGAATTTGTTGAGAAATGGGAGAAGATTGAAATTAGGGTTGAAAGTTTGTATCTTTCATATGGATTCGTGCTTGATGAGTTGTTGTTTGCCAAGATATTGTTTTGAGTGTTGATGACTGTTCTCTCCTCAAGAGCATTTGTGGTGGTTAATATCGGTTTGTCGATGTCGAGCTGGTGTGTTACAAGGTGTTTAAGGGTTTGAGGGGGGATTAATTAAGAATTTTAGTGAAGTTTTACCTTGATTACAATCGGTAGAGACTGTATCCGTGGAAAAGGTGGAGTAATGAAAATTTATAGTTATGAAGAAGAGGTAAAGAGTGATGGTGATGTGTGGTATAAACTTATTCTTCAAATATTAAGAGACAGAATCAAGATGCTGCAAAAAGATGGCTTCAGCTACATGAATTGGCAGTTGTCAGCGGTACTTGATAAATTTACTCTTGTATGGTGATTTGCCGCTTTTAGGAAGAGGTTATATGACTCACTGGTTTAGAAATCGTAGTAAAAGGAGAAGTTGAGTTTTGCCTTTGCAATATATAGGTAGGGAATTCTCTTTGCCTCTGCTTGCTTTTTAAAGATGAAAACTTAAAAAAAAAAAAGAAAAAAAAGTAATCAGGGATGAGGCTTTGAAGGTAAGGAATGCTAGGCAAGTAGGGATGTTGGCTACCCCATGATAGACGAGTTTGGGAGGCTACTAGGATATAGTCAAAGTTTGATGTAAGTATCTAATGATAAAGGGCTTGTTAAGAAATAGGATCTCATGAAGGGGTAAGGTCGTGGACTAATGGTACTGGGGCAGTACAAAAACCTTGGAAATACTGCTACTTCTCCAAATATATATTAGCCAGATTTTTACAAGCAGAAGACTTGATAGCCAATGGGGTTGTCCGGTTGTAGACATGTAATCATATGTGATAGCCTCAACTAATTCCTTCAATTTGTAAGCAAACAGAAGGAAAGGTTATATCTTTAATGTCAGTGTGCTATTATATGCTAACTTGATGAATTGGGTTGATTTTTTTTTTGGGGGGGTACGATATGTACTATGTAGCAAAATGCTTGTTATTTGTTTATTACTTTATTTGTTAGGTAAGACCTCAGGTTTGTGGAATTAGGGAGATGTGATTGTTGGGTTTTGCTCAAGGGTGATTTTGTTTGTTTGGGTAAGTTGAATTTGTTGAGAAATGGGAGAAGACAGAAGTTAGGGATGAAAGTTAGTATCTTGCATTTGAATAACTGTCTAGGAAATTCCAATTCTTCGTAGCTTGATGAGTTGCTGTAAGCCAAGAAATTGTTTTGAGTGTTGATGACAGTTCCCTCCTTGAGAGCATTTGTGGTGGTTAACATTGATTTGTCGAAGTTGAGCTGGTGAGGTTGAGGGGCGATTAATTATGAATAGTATTGGATTTACCTTGATTACAATCAGAAAAGAGCTGGTGGGCTTGTGGCAAACAAAAGGCAGAATAATGAAAATATATAGTTTTGAAGAAGAGGTAAATAGTGATGGTGGTGTGTGGTATAAACTTATGCTCCAAGTACGAAGAGATAGAAAGAATATTGAACAAATATGGAATCAGCTACATGAATTAGCAGTCCTTAGTGGTATCTTGATAAATTTACTCGTGCATGGTGACTTGCCTTACTTATGGAAGGGGTTGTAAGACTGAATGGTTGAGAAATGGCAGTAAAAGGAGAAGCCAGAGTAATGATGGAAACTCCTTTAAGAAAGTAAGCAGGGAACAAGCTTCGTAGGGTAAGGACTGTTAAGGAATAGGGATGCTGGCTTCACCAAGAATAGATGATTTTGGGACTTGGGAGGCTACTAGGATTTAGTCAAAATTCGATCTGAATGTCTAATGATAATTTGATAAGGGGCATTTTTTAGGATTAGGGATCTCATGGAGGGGCAAGATCGTGTTGGTTAAGAGAACTAGGAAATGCTGCTACTTCTCCACGGATTTTTAGCAAGATACTAACACGCAGAAGCTTTGATAACCAATGAGGATGCAGTCATATACTCATATGTGAGAGCCTCAACTAATTTTATCAGTTTGAAAACAAATAATGGGATGTACATTTTGCATGGACAAAACTGAGCCACTATTTATTAGTCAAGTGAGGAACTTCGAAACAATAGGGACATAAGAGGAAATGCGTATCCTTCTGGAAGATTGTCCTTGGTCTGAAAATCAGAATTTTATTCTGTTATATGGATCATTGTTGGTGTAATGAACCATGAAATGAATAATGTCACTTGATCATGTAATCATAGAAAGTGGTGATAAAATCTGGGATTCCAGTTGCCCACCATTGTGGATATATATTTTTTTTGTTGGAGGAAAACCATTGTGGATATGTTTTACAGTACTTAGTAAAGAAGTGTACAGCTTTTTCACTATGAGTTTCTTTTGGAGGTGTTACCTGTTTAGTAGTATAGAGTATCTAGTCACTAGTTATGGTGTATAAGGTCTAAATCCGGATCTTTCCAAACTTTGCGTATGTGCATCGATGACATTCTTACTTGGGTATCTAATGGACCAGAGATTTCGTTGGTGGCTTTCACAAGAGAAAGAAGAAGAGGAGAAAGGATGCTGAGAGAAAACACGCAGAAGCAGACCGCCGTAAGCGCCTCGAAATTCGTAAGCAGGTATTTTCCTCATTGTGTTTGACGTCTTTACTGCACTAAATGATTGTTTTCTTTGTTTGGTCACTACTCCCTATTTGCCATTTACCTTATCTACCAAGATTATGATGCAAATATCTTGTTTGTGTATTTCGACCGATGATTGAAAAACACTCTCCTCTTACGTCAACTACACTAGTCCCGTAAAGGCGTAGATCCGTGGGTATTGGTTCCCTTGTCATTGTGCGTTGTACACGAAGTCTCCTTCTAGGCTTTAATGTTGGGGAGGTAGGAGAAAGAGAAATGATATCCAGAGTCTCACTCTTGAAGTGGCGATTGGTTTCTTGTCGTAAAAAGTGGTCATGTGAAGAAGTGTATGGAAAAGGGGGAAATTTAGAAGGAAGTCTGCAAGAAGGTGGTCGAGGGTCTTGACTACTTTTTCATTTTGTTAAGATGTTGTTGTGTCCGGAACTGTTGGAGATGGATTCAGGTGGGTCTGCGTAGTGCAAGCTAGTTTGTACAAGGCCCATTTCCTAGTGCACTTATTTGGTGGTGTCATTTGTGGAGACATTTTAGAAGGAACTTCTTCAATAGCAGTTTCTATATTTTGCCAAAATTTGTAATTCTAACTTCATTGCAAAGCTATTAATTTGACATGTAAAATGCTAGTTGGTGCATGTTAATATCATTGAGTGCATGACATATTGACATGTTTAACGAGATGTTTTACTTGCTTTCAATTATAAAAATACTGTGCGCATCTAGGTCTATGCTAATTAAGCAGGCAGGCAGAGTACCACTTTATACAGAATTATTCATTCCTTGGAGCTATACTCACCAATATTTGAAATGTGATAGAATAAAGCAAAATGCCTTACTAAATAGTGACTACTCTTATATCATGGAGTTGCATTGTTTGACGAAATTTTGATTTTGGGTCATTACACACAACATCTCTGTGTTCTCTAACATAGGGGTAGGACTGTGCACATCTGACCTCTCTATCTTTCCATATTCGGGAGCCTTTGAGGCATTAGGGTAATGCTGTTGTTGATTCAGTCTAGACGTTGCCTGGAATTATATTTATAACTCCGGACGCCCCCCCCCCCCAAATCAAAAGAATAGGGAGTTGTTTTTTGTTGATGGAAGTGTGGATGTCCGGAAGTAATTTGAGCAACTGTTTAATATGCAAGTGTCTCAACAGTCAAATTTTGTTTTATTTGCCATTATTACTTATTACAAGTGCCTTAGTGTATGTAAGACGAGATATTAGTTCTGATTTTAACTTCTGTACAAAGCTATCAATTTTAAGTTCTGTGTTGAGTTACTAATTGCTGCAGTATTTAATTCAGTGTAGACTTACTGGTCTCTTGATCATAGCTTAGAGCACCAATCCCCTCCCCCCTTTATGATAAGTAATAGTCCCCCCCCCCCCTTCCCGCCAGATGAAAACATTGACTGTTAATGATTTGAGGGGAAGAGCTACCTTTATACGAGTAAGATTTAGAGCGGGACAAGGAGTTAGAAGTTGATTTTTAATTTAAATTGTGTACTTTTTTCATATTTTTGAAGTTTCTTGCTAAATCATCTTTGGAGAAGTGGGCAGCATTTCTAAGCTATTACCAATGTAGTTTGGAGGTTTATAACATTCTATTCTACTTCTCCAGAGGAGAAAGGAAAAAGAATATGCGTTATATGGTGATAATCCGCCGGAAAAGGATGGTGAAGTGAATGATGAAGGTTTGGGGCAAAATGGTGAAGATTCGGAAAATAACGATGAAAATGAGCTGAATCCATCAGTTTCTGGTATGATCTCTCAAGCTTGAGTTCCTGCTGTTTTCATTTAATTGGTTTTACGTCACAAGTTTCAGACATAAAGTTAAAACTGTTTCTCATGTATATGAAGAAGTAGTTTCAAGATGTACCAAAAAAGAAGAAAAAAGGAAATAGTTTCAAGGCTTATCAATCCCTTTTAATGTCACCCGCTGCTCTAGTAGTTACCGAGCCCAGTGCACAATGAGACGCGAGTCTTTTCTCTCATGTATCATGTTTGGTGATGACATCTCACTGTGCACTGGGCTCGCTGACCACTAGGTTATCAGAGAAATACATTGAAAGTTAACGAGGCCTGAGGGAAAAATGAATTGGGTGTCAGTAACTAAGAGAACGTGTCTTTACAGTTAAAATCGGAAAAGTGTTTAATTTTTGGTTTTAGAGTATCAACGTAAGCTAGCACCGCTGAAGTACTCACATTGAAAGATATATAAGGATTTCTGATTCTTTTGCTTTCAAAATGCTAGATAACACTGCATAATTGTAATGTTTCGGTGAGCTTTGCTCTGAACAAACCAACTAACGGCCTCCCTAATCGTATATTTTTTATTTCCTCTTACCTCAGCTATAATAGCTTTAGTTTTTTTTGTGCCTAGCAAAAACTTTGAGGGCCAAAAAGTCTCATGTTTGTCAAGATCAAGATTTAAGAACCTAGACATTGAACTTTTGATAAAGTTTAAGATGCCAATGTTAGTAGTGAGTAGTGACAAGATTCCTATCTAAAAACAGCCCAAGTACCCTTTAAGGTTAAAAATTTATATAAAATTCTCCTCGGATGCTCGAGCTGGGCTCTTATGTTATGACATTGTTGGGTTGCATGTGAGATGAAGCCCCTTTAGCAAAAGCAGATGCCTCTGTTTTAAGGATAAACCCATCTAAAATCTTTAGTGTGCCATAAGACTTTTGCTTTTGAGTACTCCGTACTAGATTTGGTGCCTTTGCGTTTAACACATTTCTTGTTTTGAAGGGACAACAACATATGAAAATGGCGATGTCATGGTTACAGTCACTACGAGTGCGTTCAAGGATGAAGAAGAAGAGCGTCCAACCCGAAAGTCAGTGCCAGAGGCACCTTTTTTTATTGGAGGTGCTCGAAAGAAGCAGAACATTCCTGTAAAGCCTGTAATCAAGAAGAAACCCGTAAAAAAGGTCAGGAAAGGTAGTTCACGACCTAAGCTTCAGAGCAAAAGAGAGAGAAGAAAGGGGAACAAAAGGAGCTAGCTTTAACCAGTTACGGTGTATTTGGTTACTTGTCCTCTCAGCATTGCTCTGATTAAAGCTACTGATCACTTTTCATTTACCTAGCTAAAGTTTTGTGACAGTTTGGTGAAATCAACATGTTTTCATGTAGCGCAAGTCTGTATTCTTTGCGCTATGTGTCTGTCCTCAAAGAACACTTCCCTTGGCTAGCCTTTTTACTCAACAGTGTAACAGTCACATCTGGTCAATCCTTGCTAGTTAATGATTACCCGTGTTTATTGATCATCGGCCTGGGCAACAGTGTTGAAATGCACATATCACTCAGAGCAGATCATGTTAAGGCCGTATAGCCAAACCCTTTATCTGGTTTCGGGTTTGTTGGCAATATCACTCCCAAGTCACACACACTATCAGCTGTTGAGATTGAGGTGCGAAGGCCAGTACAAACAGAGATTCTAACTTTCTAAGGCCAATAACGCCTTAATACCTTTATCTTAACTACTAAACCGAAACTTTGTTGTTGCGTTTGCCATGTTGTATCTATATTTTCCTCAGGTAGTACCTCATGTTTGTATCCTGGAGTCAAGGTGAAGCCACATGCATGCTTAGATTTGTTTAATGAGGACAACGAACGCTGTGCGCATCTGTCATGTTATTAATGCTTCGGCATCTCTACACTAACTGTTATATTATCCTGCTCTTTGACAGTTATTGTTGTTTTAAGTACTTAATTAAGGGTTGACTTAACTTGACCTATGGACTTGTGTAGTACCATTTTTAAGCAACCTTTTATTGATCCCAGGTGACGGTAAAGATTTACATAGATTGACTTGCAAAGAATAAGAGAAATTTCACATTTTAAAAGCACGTAGAGATGTTCGATAATCGTTAGAGTATGGAAGTGTCGATAATAATGCTAATTAATTTGGTGACAGTATGTTCGAAAATAGTTAGAGTATGAAAATGTCGATAATCATTTTCTTTTCGGTTAATTCACGTGGTACCCTCGTGTTTTGCCGATTTGCGTGTGATACCTAATGTTTTGCAAATTTGTACGGAATACTCTCGAGATTTGACTATATTTGCACATGGTACCCTAAACTTAACCTTCCCATTAATACCGTCAACTTTTTTTTTTTTTTTAAAAAGTGTTAATTCATATGGTACCCTCGTATTTTGCCGATTTGCACATGCTACCCAGTGGTTTGCAAATTTGTACCAAATACCGTCAAGAATTTCACTCTTTTTACATAGTACCATTATCTTAAAAAAAAAAAAAAAAAAAAAACCCCTTCATTTTCTACGTCATCACTCATCACCATCTCTATCTCCCCCCACCACTTTCGTCATCACCATATTCATTATTCCCCAACACCGTCATCAACATCTTCATTCTTTTTCACCACCACCACCATTTCCACCCATACTAAACACCAAACCATCATCTTTTTCCTTCTCCATTGAAACCAACTTTTAAAAGGCGTTTATGGAATTTTAAAGGTAAGAATTTCATGTAAAAATAGTCAAATCTTGAGGATATATTTGATACAAATCTCTAACAATGGATAACACGTGCAAATCGACAAAACACGAGGGTATCACATGAATTAACCCTTTTCTTTTTAATTAGTATGTAAGCGTATGAGTACGTAATTTTTTCATGCATAATTTATGGTGCCACTCTCACCATTTTATAGGGATATATATACTTTTTTTGGTTGATATGTGACGGTATTCAAACAAAGTGTAAAGAACGTAAATTAAATGGAGGGAGTACGAGTGTACGACTGGGTATTATTGTGCATAATTATTTAGAAAATATATAAGAAAATTTCAGAAATTGTCTAGCCACCATAAAAAAGTGGAGTATTTGTTACACTTTGATGCAAATTTTCTATGATCCTTTTGATGAATTGATAGGTTAGGCGGCTTTTCTCTTTTCTTAGTTGACTAAAGAACTTGGGTAAGTGGAACACTCATCCTCAACACTTGATTATGACTTAATTAAGTTGATAATTTATGCGCAACTTTAATTTTCTTAATCGAACATGATAGCAACATGCTGCTAACGTAGTAACTAACGGTCTAAGTCTAACACCTACTACGTAATTATGTATGGGCTATAAGCCTCTAAGCATCGATTTAAGTTGATACAAATTTTAATTTTTTGGTCTAAAGTTCGAAGTTTGAACTTCGAGAGTCGAGATTACAACTATGTCGAATCTCATGATATATCCCCTTGTGTAATTCGCTAATGCAGGATGACTGTTAAATTATAGACAACGATTTTATATTTTACCCATCTCTCGAATCATCACGACCATTGTTTTCCCTTCAAGATAAAAATCTTTGTACATGATAGAGGTTTACAGACTTGTTTGTTATCGTTTTGTTTATTTATTTTCAATTCTTTTTTGAAAACCAAAAATTATGTTTGTGGAAACCACAATAAATGGGTTTTAGTTTCGGTTGTCGGTTCTCTTTTTTCATACGACATTTATAGAAACCAGTTAATCGTGTAACTAAGTAATACCAGCTTATTATCGTTTACACCATCTTAGGATGTTAAGCTTGTTAGAACTCATGGACCGTAATACGATTTGAATTATTTGTGCGTCATAATCATGTTCATTATGAACTCGGTAGACATGTGCTCCAAATACTCTATAAGCATCAAACTAAATTAATTATATCAAATTATTTTCCTAACAATTAGAGGACTCTGTATGAGACGCAATCATACGCCATTATATCCAATTAAATCATGAAACTCCCAACATTATTTGCACTAATCGCTACTTCATTAGTAGTAGAATTATTCTTTTGTGTTGACCAAAATATCTCACGTGGAGAGTATGATTTTTTCTCTCTTAGGTTAAGTCAGATTAGTAGATGGACACCTCTCAATTTTGATTAGGTCAAGCTTCGATTTACTAATTACCATAGAACACATATCACCCAACACCAATTTGACTTAATACTTAAAGGTATACTCACACTGTTCACCTATAGACTTTCTACCCATATACGTATATTTTATAAACATGCTTACTGGGGAGTGAGCACGATGTATAGATAAATCGTTTAATCAGACAGGAAAAACTGTACGACCAAGTAGATATGGAGTAATAAAGTTAAAAGCTAATTCGTTGTGCAACATTTGACGAATTGCAGCGTTTATCACCGGCGACCGTACTAGAAGACATTATATATGAAATTTTAAGGTGAACGGAAAGAGTAATTCATAAGCTTAATCCCATTTGTGGAATAAAAATTGAAAGCATAGTATTAAGAAAAGGGTCGTGTACTTTAGGATATAGTTTAATAAAAATGTGGAGATTGGATCAGACCGACACAAAAAATTTCTAAATTAGGCGGCAGGTGGGCAATTATGGTCACACTAACTCCAATACAAATCAGCCCCACCGTAAGCCACCAAGTCAGCATCGCACCCGATTACTCCTCCGGGCAACTAATTAACCCACGTGCATGCATCCTTTTTATCAGCAGACTCATGTCAGAGTTTTATGTGATAGACGGCTCTGATTTAATCTCTTGTCAGAGTTTTATGTGATGGACGGCTCTGATTTAACCCATCACAATGTTCTAGTTTTGCGCCGCCCATATTTTCAGCTGCTCTTCTCCAAGATTCCAACAAACCGAATCCATCTGACTCAGCTCATATTATACAGTAGACAATTATAGCTACATTATTTATGTAGCGTATTCTTCTTATATTATCTAAAACCGCTTTTAATTTTGCATCATTTGGTACGAGGGTTTCGTCTCTTGATTTACACCGATCAAGCGATTATCGTGAATGAAGAACAAGATACAAGAAGAGAATTAAGAGACCGCAAGATTGTTGCCCTAGTACATGAATTGTTAACATTTTAACCTTTATAACTTCTTATTTTAGTAGTTATCGACAATAATCCCGAATCAATTGTGTTAGAGTTTCAGAATAGAATGTTCTATTGGTAAAACGGAGAGAGTAATTGAGTAAACAATAGAAATGGAAAAGTCTCAATTTATCTTGGAATAATGGACTATTAGTAATTTTCAATTTAAAAATTTGACTAACGATTAGTAATTGTTATCGATCAACGTAATATTTTGTTTCGTGGTAAATTGTTAAAGAAAGGTTGAGTCTTCACAAGTGTAATTGAAAGACGATCCATCTTATTACTCCGTATATGTTAGGGTTCAAGTCCTAAATTTGTGATTTGATTCTATACGGAGCATATCATTATTTTTTGATGCATTCACAATCTAGAATAATGTCACTGGTAAGGACTTCAATGCTAAATATTATTCTTGATTTCTTACAACATCTAAAACACAAAATAAATTCTTGTTAAGCACCCGTCTCTATCTATCTATCGTTGTTGAACATATTACTTATCTCAAAATATATAACTTTACATTTACACTATATATGAGATGAATTTAAATTATTTACAGAGAACGTAATAAAAGTGACCAATGTCGTACTCTATATTTTTATCACGAGGGACAATTATCATAGCAAAACTATTGTCCCCACACACAACTACAAGACAAAGAACTTTGAGCAAATGGAGCTAAAGATTCCTCTGAAGTACTCTTTACCCAACCAAAAAAAACACTACAAACAAAAACAAAACCATACAAAAAGAGAAGGAAACGAGTATTAGCACTCCACAATAGTTTTTCAACACTCTCGTTACAGGAATTTCCTTTAAAATACTCACTCCGATTTAAAGAGATTTTCCTGTTTTTTTTTTTTTTTTTTTTTTTTTTTGCAGTTTTGAGTTGTCATATTAGGGATTAAACTTAGACCAAATGAAAAACACGTTTGCCTTAAAATCAAGTAGAGTTGGTAGACTGCAATGCAGAATGTAATATTTACTATTTTTTGCATTAAGTGAACGATTCATTTGGTTTAAAAATAGATCCCAAAAGGGCATCTCAAAACTGCAAACTGAAATAAGAAAATCTCTTTGAATCGGAGGAAGTATATAATATTGTTAGTAGGAGTGTCGAAAGGCGAAAGACACGTATGGAGTGACAATAGTCATTCCGAAAAAAAAACCCCACCATTTTCAATCAAATAAAACACTCACAAAAAAAAAAAAAAAAATATAAATTACATCAACACACCCTTAAAACCGCGTTTTCTCCCTCAAAAAAATTGTACAATCAGCCGTCAGTATTGAAGCGAAAATTCCCAGACCTTTCCTTGAAAAAAAAAATCTCTCACAACAAAAAAAAAAAAAAAAAAAAATTCGCTTTTTTTCCCGCTCAACTTTTTCTCTCTCCTCATTTGCAAAAATTTCTGTTAAATTCAGTTTGTGGGTACCATGTAAAAATTCGAAAGACCAAAAAAGATTACTGGGTTTTTCATTTCAAGTCAAAAAGATCATTAATTTGTTGATTATATGATATAATTAACCCAAAGTTTGAGTCTTTTTTTTTTTTTTTTGGTAGATCTTGTTATAAAGTTTGAATCTTTGTTAGAAAAAAAAAATGCAGACAAGATATATGGAGAGATCAAATAGTATGAGTGGGAGAGAAAAGAGACCGTTGGATTCAAACTCTAATGATGATGGTGATGATGATTCTCAACCTGATCGCAAAAGACCTGCTTTAGCTAGGTAACTTAAATTTTAATCTTCTTTGTAATTTTTTATTTTATTTTATTTTGGTGCTAATTTGATTGATTTAATTGTAATTAATTAATTAATTTTTTTGATGATAAGTTTAGTTGTTATTAGTGTTATTATTATGCTTGATTTGGTCACTGATTTTGAGTGATTTAGTGAAGTTGGGAAGCTTTTGGATGAAGTTTCATTTTTTTTCTGTGAAATGAGTATTTGGCCAATTAGTTAGTGATTTGTTTTTATGTTTGATTTGATTCATTTAATAAAGTTGGGAGCTTTAATTGAATTTTTTTTTCTTTGTGTTTGGTAGGTTTATTGATTTGAAGTGTTGATATGAATAATGAGTATTTGTTTAATGTTTAATGAGATCTATCTTTAATTTTGTACTACAAGTTAATCTAATGTCAGATGAATTAATTGTCAACAAATTATCAATCTCAAGATTTTTCCTTTTTCTTTGTTGAAGATTTGCATTTTTGGGTTAAAAGTTTAATAGGCTTGATAAAGTATGAGTAATATCTTCTTCTACAAGATTAAAACCTTGGGTATTTTATGTTCTTTGGCTTTTTTAGTTGATAAATGTTAACTTGGTTTTTGTTTGTATTTGCTTGAATATTTGTGTAATTTTGTGGTGCTTACATTATCTAAATATTTTTACTGTTATGCAGTGTGATTGTAGAAGCCCTGAAAGTGGATAGTTTACAGAGGCTGTGCTCATCATTGGAACCTATTCTTCGGAGAGTTGTAAGATTATCAATCTTATGTATGATTCTTTTCTTACTAGTAAGGGACATTTTGACGAGCATTGGCTAAATCGAAACACTTCGCAACGATGTTTCTTACTATCCTTGTTTTTGATATGAACTATACGCTGTTTGCCTGTTTTAAATGGCCTCGAATCTACGACTAGGCTCATCTTGACCTCTTTAGTATCCACCCTAATGTTCGTTTTCGTTGGTGGGGTTACTTGCTGAAGAAGATCAATCGGGGGGGGGGGGGGGTGGGGAAGGGGAGGTTGGGGTTGGAGAAATTGTTATTACTTGGTTATTTACTAAGCGTGTTTGTGCTGAACTCATGGTTGGTTTTTACGAATGGTGAACAGGTTAGCGAGGAAGTGGAACGTGCTTTGGCAAAGTTAGGGCCTGCTAGGCTTGTTGGAAGGTACAGTTTTCTATTTGTAAGCCTACATTTTTACACCTGAATAATACTGCTCCTGGCATTCTTAACAATCTTGGATGTTTGTATGCTTTTATGAAGAGCTGTTTGAGGACTTGAGAGCTCTGGCTTAGTTGCGAGAACTGAATACGATTGATGAGTTTTGTTGGATGTCCAGGTCTTCTCCCAAGAGAATTGAAGCAACTGATGGAAGGAGTTTGCAGCTTCAGTTCAGGACTAGGCTGTCTTTACCGCTTTTCACTGGTGGTAAAGTAGAAGGCGAACAAGGGGCTGCAATTCACCTTGTCTTAATTGATGCAAACACTGGGCAACTTGTTACATCAGGCCCAGAATCATGCGCAAAACTGGACATTGTGGTGCTTGAGGGTGATTTCAATGATGAAGATGATACAAATTGGACTGAAGAAGAATTCGAGAGTCATCTTGTGAAAGAGCGTGAAGGAAAAAGGCCCCTTTTAAATGGAGAACTGCAAGTGACAATGAAAGAAGGTGTAGGAACTCTTGGGGAACTGACATTTACTGATAACTCAAGCTGGATTAGAAGTAGACAGTTCAGATTAGGTCTTAAGGTTACTTCAGGTTATTGTGAAGGCATCCGTATTCGTGAGGCAAAGACAGAAGCTTTTACTGTCAAAGATCACAGAGGGGAATGTGAGTTCTTTAACCTACAATATTCTGTTCACGTGTTTTTTTTGTGTTTTCTTCTTCCTCGGCTTCTTCATGCCTTCTATCTCTCCAACAATCTAAATTTATCATCCTTTATCGTGATGTTTGTTTCTGTAGTGTACAAAAAGCATTACCCTCCTGCCTTAAGTGATGAAGTCTGGAGACTAGAGAAGATTGGAAAAGATGGTGCTTTCCACAAGAGGCTGAATAAAGCTGGGATAGTTCAAGTGGAAGATTTCTTGCGGTTTGTTGTCAGAGATCCACAGAGGTTGCGAAACGTAAGAATGTTAACTTAATGGTTTTATGTTTTTCGAACTCAGTGTTTGTAATTTGTAGCTAACCTATCTCATGTTATTGTAGATACTTGGAAGTGGTATGTCTAATAAAATGTGGGAAGCCCTTGTGGAACACGCAAAGACATGTGTATTAAGTGGGAAGCTGTTTATCTACTATCCTGATGGCCCACAGGGTGTCGGGGTAATGTTTAACAGCATATATGAGTTCAGCGGCCTAATTGCTGGCGGCCAATATTACTCAACTGATGCCCTCTCTGATACGCAGAAGGTGAGCACTTCATTCAATCGTCTAAGCCATTGGATAATATTTAACGTGTTATTTGTGCCTACATATCCTTGCAAATAGATACTTGATAGTTCACCAACTGTGTCTCTGTGAGGGTTGAGGTTTTGGCTGTGCACAATTATCAATAATAAGTATGGGGTTCAACCTGACTGCATCTTTACGACACAGTCATTCCTTGTATTCTCACGGCGTGTATGTCCTCGCTTGAGGAAAGCGGCTATTTCAGGGACTTAAAAAATCGACCTACGTACCATTTCTCAAGCTTTGATTTTTTTTTTTCTTTATGCATCACTCTTGTCGATTAATGCAATATCGGATTTAGCCAACTCTCTCTTAATGTGGTGGTTGAATGTCTGGCTTGTTGGCAGATTTATGCAGATACCTTAATAAAGAAAGCATATGACAATTGGATGCATGTTGTTGAGTATGATGGCAAGTCTCTCTTGAGCTTAAAACAGAACAAGACTGACGATGTATCCAGAATCGAAGCATCGATGGCCCCACCAAACAACTACTACAATCATCAGCTATCTCTGCCAAGTTTACCAGTTCCAGCTGCTCCAGAGCAGCCTTCTGTTGATCCAAGTCTCAAGATTGGAGGTATGAATCCTGCTCATGTGGCAACTTCATTTATTTCTATGTATCTAGAAAACAGTACTTTCCACCTTTCCATCCCTACAAAATGATAATTCATTATAAAAACTGATAATGTGAATTTATGAACATTAGAAACTGTCTACATCGTCAACAAGTCCTGATTATTAATTTTCTTACACAAATTGGTGCGACTTCCATTAGCCCCTCTTGTTGTAAGTAGGTAGGATTGCAGAACTAGACCAGTGCAACATTACTAGAAATATTAGCATTGCTTAGATTAGAGTATATAAAATTGTAATTAAAAGTTCTGATTAGTTTATCTGATGACTTTGTATGGCCTAATCAGGTCTTCACGATGTGGTTGGTGCAAGATACTCGACACAGTCTCATACAATGAACCCTAATGGATCTATGCAATTCAACGCAGCCTCTTATTTGCCTCAAAATCAATATGTTGGTGCTTCTGATTTAAGCCAGCCCTCTAGAAATGATAATGCATTATCTCTTGGGCCCCCACAACAACCATCCTTATCAGGATTCCAGCCTGTTGGTACATCAAACTTTTATAGAGGTACTGAGGACTTGTTATCAGAGGATGAGATACGCATGAGGAGTAATGAGATGCTTGAACACGATGATATGCAACATTTGCTGCGCATTTTTGGGATGGGTGGTCAGTGTCAGACTCCTGGTGTAACAGAGGATCCTTACCCATACTCAGCAGCGGCCTATGCACCCTCACCGGCAATTAACTTCAATTTTGACGAGGATAGAGTCCGTTCTTCAGGTAAAGCTGTTGTGGGGTGGCTCAAACTGAAAGCCGCCCTCAGATGGGGCATCTTTATCAGGAAAAAAGCTGCTGAGAGACGTGCTCAGCTTGTTGAGCTGGATGAGACATAGTACTAGCCAATCAGTCTACTGGGAGAACTGGCTTATAAATACTAGCTGTCTCTTCTTCATATTCACTTTACTAATGCGCTAAATCCTTGGCATGAGATGGTTTCGACAGTCCACATAATGCTGGTGTACGCATTTGAGATAGTTGTGCAGGACTGCAGGGTGCCTGCCTTTGCATCCTGTGTTGCAGATCCAAACCGAGAGATGACTTGGAGTGCAGTGCACTGCATGCCAGTTTGAGGAAGACTAGTGTATAGACGACCTTCCAAGATGAGTAAACATCAAGTTTGCTTCAAATTCATCTTACGATCAAGGTCTTTATGTATTTTTCAGGTCTTTTTGGGTGTATTCTGTATCATGACATCAGATCAGGTCTAACGTAGCAGAATCTGTTGTATTTATAGCGTTAATGCAATTTTTTTTAGATGGGAGTTAACTTGATTACCATATCAAAAACCTCATGCGTAATGCTTTAATGAATCTCTCTTTTGCCTTTTTACTTCTATTTGATCATATGGGTTCCTTGCATAGTACATTCATACTGAAGACAACTTTCAAATGATCAATCGATGGTATTCTCGACACAATTTACTTAGGGTCACCCAAAACAGTCCCTTGTTGCCGACATAGGCAAAGGCTGCGTACATTCGACTCTTCCTACCTCGCCATTAGCGGGACCCTTTGAGACTCTTAATTTTGATCGTAAATTTGTATAATTGTGCAGAAATGGACAGAGATATAATTGTTTTGCACTGAAGACAAGACAAGACTAGGACATGTTACTTTTAACCTGTTGGAAAGAAAGTTCAGTGGGTCTTCAAATCCTCATTTTTTTGTTGATAAGCCATAGCTATGATCATGATCAGGACCACATTACAGACAGATTATGACCTGACAAGCAGCTCAGGATAACTCAGGCCAATTTTCTAAAGACAACGTAGAGTGACATTGAACATAACCATCACTCTCCATGGTAAATTCGTTTTGCTCGCTGGTTTGTTCCATAATGGCAATTGGCAATTCCGATTCTTAAAAGTCGACAAAGTTTAAAACTCTTTTACATTTCAAATTATTGTGTTTTTGACGGTCAAATTATTTGGCATTTTTTTAAATATGTTATAGTGACAACCAAATAACCACCGCGATCTAACGTTAAACTAGACCCTGGTTAAAGGGTGCAAAAATAATGTGACTGATATTTCAAACCTGCAAAAGATTCCATTATTGATCAATCGCTCTCTAGGGATTTGCATTGGATTCTGGATAACTAAGATTTGTCGTTTCAAACGTTCAAAAATGTGATGAAAATGGGCATCAAACAAACTAAGAGTATAAAACAAGATTTTCCGACAAAAAGCAGGTTTTACCTTGGAATTATTGCTTACAATTTGCCGAATGTAGGCACCATATGTTCATCAAACTAGCATTTATGACAAATTCCCAAGAAAATGCTAACAGCTTAAGTACAAGGTTCTGGCGTCACTGGACACACTAGACAAGCCATTGCTACGCGTTGGATCACGGCGAGACGAGATCAATGGAGGAGACAGTGAGAGATAAGTCAAAGGGGATACCCAACAGCTCGCAAAATCCGGCTTATCTGAACTTCATTTACTCTTGAGCAGAACTATCACCATACAAAGTACAGACCCACCTGATAGGAGTCTGAGTCTTCATGTTCACAGGTGGGCAGATTATGCTTTGTCACAGTTTTGTTGTTGTGGAGCTGTCTTGTCTTTTAACTGTGTAGACTATGGCTCGAGTGGAGACACTGGCTCTTACTTGTGAGAGTTCGAGCATAACATCGTCTGATGATGGAAATGTTTCACTCCATGTCTGATGTTTCTTCTTCCTCTTCTTCTTCGTCTTCCTCGAGAATGTACACTAATGCCCGCTTTCTGGCACCAAAAACGCATCCAACACCTCTTGATGCTGTTGGAAGGATTTTTAGAAAGTTAGACCAATTAAGAGATAGTCTCGAGACATGTTCAGTGATTTAAGGTATTCACAAGACATGGTGTCAATCAGTCTAACATAAGTAACTAAAATGAGCTAAGTAAATATAGATCACAAAAGCATTCCCCCTCTCAAAACAGTTTCTTAATTTCACAGAAACGAACAGCTAGAACGTTCACTGTTTCCTCATCTCAATCGAACTTCTATGCATAGAAGGCTCGCACAGATTAATCTAGTAATTACCAGCTTGAAAGGAGATTACTTACAGCTTACTGCCAGTGGCGGAACTACATTGTGAGGAATACTTCGGACCTTTGCAGTTTCCATTTGCAAGGGCAACATAGAGTCCTACAATTCACAAAATTAGAACATGAATTTCAGTCTGAAAAAGTAGGTTGTGTCTGTACAAATTTGCATCGCACGCCTGGTCACTGTTTCCTACCAGGAAAGAAAGTCAAACAAACGAGAAGACAAGAACAAAAGGCTGGTTACAAGTTATTAAATGTGCACAATTTACCCTTTAATGGTCAGATGAACGCATCAAGTAACTGAGCGTCTGAGCATTCAGCTTTGATTTGCAACAAGCTATTCATAATTATCCAGAACTCTGTACATATGCGAAGAAGGGGTATGCAAATGCCACTTAAGCATAAATCGATAGGATTACTGGCCTGTTTAGTTTTTAAACATTGGAAGGAGGTAAAAGTGCAAAAATTTCCCGCATGACCAAGATAGACAGGGTGGTACAAGCTATCTAATCTAAACCCCGTTCTCACCAATTGTTTGTGGGAGCCAGTCAATTCCTGTGGATTCCTAGTCAAAGGAGGTAATCTGGCAAAGCACATACCTTCAACCCATCCAATTTCCAAATGTTCCCATCGTTGGACTCTGAAATAGATGCAAATGGTAGGTCAGTTGCCTGTACAATCATCAAAAGAGCATTTCCATTGCTATCAGAAGCAGCTGTCTCATTCAGAAGCATGACAATCTGGCGTTCCTGTATTAAAGAGAAGCACAGCCATTCCAAAGTTCATTAGACAAGGCAAAAGAAAAAGAAAAAAAAACTGGAGGATGAAAGGTACATGCTTTGTGGAATATACTTTATACAGAGATAAATCCACACAACTGAAGTCCTCAGAGAGAGATATCAACACTGCTTCAAGTGTGCAGTATCCCTTTCTGTCCTTGATCACTTTATCCATAACCGCTCGTAATATGCATATACACTTTGAAACACCTGATGACGACCGTTCAGGTATTTGAAAAGCAATGTAGTCGACAAGGTTTTCTCGATTGGTCTCACATGTTGAAACAGCAGGAGCAGCATCCTAAACAAGATGTCAGCATCAGAAGGCTAAACCAGAATAAACAAGATAAGATATTAGACACTGCCACAGAGGGAACATCTAGTCCCTCACTTTCCCCACGCATGGGCAAGCAGTAGATGTCTCTACACAAGTTTTGTTTACAAATAAAAAAATCCAGCATACAGGCACAGTAACTGTCTCCCTTATTTCTTTCAGTTACCATTCAAAGACAAACTAAATTGTTAAAGAGCATCTTCCGATTCTACAATCCGCATGCATATAGGTTGAGATAACTTTGGTAATACAAAAGCATACACAAACATGATCCACCCCCTAAAGAAAGCATGGGGAAACACAAGGGATCAGCCGTCCTCTTATTGTCAGAGGGAAGAAACCAAGTATATGTCTTCTAGATTAACTTAAGAGAAAAGAGAAATATATAAGGAGCAGGTAGTACAAATACCCCAAAAGAAATCCCAACAACTCCAGTTACGCCGACAGAGAAAAGGTCATGGCTTCACTGCAAGCATTTGTAGCACAAATCTTAAATGGCAAATTCACGTGTTGCCCCTAAACTATGTCAGATTGCGTGAGGTGCCCCTACTTTTCAAACTAGTACACTTTGGTGCCCCTGAACTTTGCACTTTCGACATTTGGTGCCCCTAATTTCCCATTTTCTTAACACTGTTAACTTTTGGCCGTTAAGTGATGATGTGGCACTATTATTGTCAATGGATTAACATACCTTAATTACAATCAATGAAAAAAAATATTAAAATATTGAAATTTAAAAAAAAAATTACTTTTCTTTTTTCCGAGACTCAACAAAAATTTCAATTTGGCCAGTAAAATGTGCACAAGGTGCCCCCTGAACTTTATATGCCAGTGCAATTGGTGCCCCTGAACTTTACACTTTTACACTACAATACACATGGTGCCCCTATAATTCATTTTCAAAATTTAAAAAACAGCGTTTTTTAAGCAAATTGAATTTTTTGGGAATTTTTTTCTTTTGAGTTTTATAAAAGAATTTTTTTTTTTTTTTAATTATTAATTGTGATTAAGGGATGTTGATCCCTTTGACCATGGTGCCACATCATCACTTAACGGTCAAAAGTCAACGGTGTTAAAGAAATGAGAAATTAGGGGCACCAATGTGTACTAGTTTGAAAGGCAAGGGCACCTCACCCAATCATAAATAGTTTAGGGCACCACATGAATTTGCCGAATCTTAAATGCTTGAAAAACCATCACATTCAAGTCAAAAGAATAGGAGAAGGTCTGCCCATCAGTACTTGATTCATATACTTAATGTTACCTAGCTATACCTTGGATATATGAGACAAGTTTTCAAGCTGAGCCTTGCTTTCTCCTCTAGTTTACATATTTAAGTTTTCAGAACTAAAACTACATGAATTTAAAGAAGAGAAACCACATAATCCTAGACTTGAAAGCATGAAACTTCGCAATCATCTATGTCTATATCAGTAGAACTTCCAAATAACTATGAAGGTGTCAGGTAGATCCTTTTTGTTTTTGCATCACGTCGGCCGCAAGATTATCTAGAGCACCGCAACAATTTAGAATAGAAAAATATACTGCAGGTAGTACATACCCAATAAAATGATATTGATGCAGGAATTGTGGTAGGTATAGATGGTGGAGTAGATGGAAAGGAAAACAGCGGCAGTAACTCTTGGCAAGTTATTTTCTCCGAAATTGTTGTATACGGCATATTAAAAGCCTCTCTGAAACTGGAACATGCATGAGTATGTCAAAATAAAGCATAGAAGCACAAGCAGTTTTCCAACAACAACAACATCCAAGCCTTATTCCCAAAATGATTTGGGGTCGGCTAACATGAATCGTCGTCTAGTGACCGTCTTATGCGCGCCATAAAATTTCAAAAACGTTGTGAACCATTTAGAAATGTTGAAACACTTTCGACAAGAGTTTTAGAAAGTCCTGAGCACAAGCAGTTTTCCAAATAGAGATAAACCTTAAACGAAGCAAAATGTGAGAAAACAAACATACTAACTCTAGGGCAGAGAACAACACTACTCATGAATGTTCATTTAAGCAGAGCAAATACAGCAAAGAAAAAAAAAACTTATACTCCGTAATATAAACTAAAAGCATGAAAAACTAAAAGACAAACCCAGTGCACTGGACAAAGACGTGTAAACATATCAACACTACAAGGAGTATTCTCCTTTTCTTGGGTATGTTGACTCATTAATTTAAGAGGCAGTGAGAAAGATATACCTGGATTCCATATCACTGAATTCTTTAGCTAAAGTGCGGTTCAAGCACTCTGTATCTGCAAATCCACCTAGTTTAACAAGTTCTGCAACTCTCTTAGTTGTATCCCTGAAAGCATAAGTAATGCCGCAATGTCAAACAGTTTAAATGTCCAATCCAATTTACTTGAGGCTTCGTTAAAAAAACCCCAGGTTAAAAAAAACCCTCTTGAAATAGATTGTCGTGGATCATTGATGAAAACTGATTAATATACAGTGAGGAAACACTCATCCATGAATGTAAACTGCCTGTAAAACTAATCATAAGACCTTGCACCAGAAGAGCTCACTGAATCTGGCCATTTAGCCCAATCAATATACTACTGAGTCACCTTTTTATCCACATAATATGGATCTATAGTTGCCTATACTGAAGCTTCATCGTTACCATTCGTCTAACAAATCAACTTGACAATACATACAGGGAAAAAAACATATATGCTTAGATGACTCACAAATCAACTTGAACATAATGATCAGTAACAGATTGGTCCAGAAGCAGCCTCACTGGGTCTCGATCATATAAGAACTTCAAAAACAAAACTACGAGTTCACTGCAAAGTTGGAAAAAGTGAACATTCAACCATTATACAGAGATTATCATATGGTAAATCAAAATCCCTGTAAGATTAAAAACAAAAAAGCTAAATACCTGTTGTATGTCGGAAGCTGATCAATAGACTCTGACATAAGTATCTTTATACACTTTAGCAGCCAGTTGAAAAAGTTTGAAAACTGGAAAAAGGTACAGATTTACCATTACAGTGAAAAATAATAGAAAAAAACAGCTTAATATAAATCCCGAGCTACAAAACAAGGATAAAGGCAAATTTCTTCACATAAAATTGATTTATCTCCCAAAAATAATGGTCATAATAAGTATGACAGGATGGAATGACTAATCTAAGGTATTAAAGTTGAGTTGGAAGTGACATCGATCACTGTCTGCTGTCTCTTCTGATGGATCCAAAAAATGAGTCACTAGCTAAATTAGACAGTTGTTACATCATGTAATAACCTAATATTGGATGTACGGAATCATTTTTCATCCAGGAAAGAGAGCTGGGAAAGAGAAATATGCAGATTAATGGAAAGGGAAAAGTTGCAGACAAAGAGAGTTCCAAAACGTACCTGCTGCACAACAGGTGAAAGAATCTGAATGAAGCGTACACTCTGCATAATAAACATTCCTACTTTTTCTGTGGCATTGTCCATAAGTTTCTCATCCAGACCAATGTCCCCATACCGTGCACGCCACCTTGATAGGCCTTTAAGTTCTCCCATTCTAAATCCAATTATTTCTGCAGCTGGCTGGGCAAAGTAAATGTAATGAAAGTTAACAGCTTTGCTTTTGCACCATCAAGCTATAAAGTCAGCTGGTGCCTCTGATCACAAATATACATTCTCTGTCAAATCAATTATCCTGAAGTGTCCATAACCTGTGCTCCCAAAGACATCCAAAGTTTTTCCTTGTCTTGAGTTTTCTTACAGGAATTATGATGTAGCTGAATATTTCCTCAGGAAACAACTAAAGATATAATTTTTTTCACCACTAGACCAAGCTGAGCCTTCAAATAGCTGAATGACGATCTTTTCAACTTTCATTTTAGATCAATAACCAACCTACCAATGAAAAAAGACTAGCTAATAATAGTAGTGGACTAGCGGTGGAAGTTGAGAATATAAGCGTTTTATCTAGCAAGTTTATTCAACACCGAGTTTAGGATAGCAGACTCCAGAAGGACGACTTTATGAAGAATCAGATTTAAATCTTCTTTAAATAAGGTCCATAGAGTATCCCAGAAGGTGAAAGCAGTTGGTCTAAGCCTTGGTAACTTATAATACCAGGAACAGCCTGCTGGTTACATATAGGTACAATCAATGAGGATTAATCGGCAGCTCTTACTACTCTGTGCTGAGCCCCCCTTATTTTCTCTATTCATCTATATTCCTTTCTTTACTATTTTCACTTTCCTTGTTTTCCAAATTAAATGTGTATCTATCGTTGTTGAAATGACATTTCAAAAGTACTTCCTATGGCCTTCTGGTATTAAGGAGTTTCTACCTCATAAACCGATTATGTCCCCTTAAGAATATCTCAAGGTGCTTATCAGCTTGGCAAGTGGAAAAGTTGTGTGGTTACATATCCTTCTTTCCCGTATGATCTTTTCCTAAATTTATGCGTCTGTGTAATCAACTGTTTTCTAATTGACAGAAACATATGCCTAATGAGACATCCAATCAGAAGGAACTAAGGAAAAGAATAGGAAGGGGTCATGTCCAACAGTTCAGGAACTTTGAAGAATACAAAGTATGATAGAGAAGGGAGAAGAAAGGGGAGCACCTGGATATGATCCAGGAGGATGAGTTGGAGCTCTTTTCCTGTGCCAGATACAGACTTCATCACACGCTTGAGACCCTAGGAAGAAAGTAAGGTTAAACAACTTCAACTCCTTTCCCCAAACCACAACATATGAAGCTAGTCATACACTCATACTTACCAATTCACCGAGAGAATTCACCAAAAATTGATGAACCGGTGGGCTAGTTCGAGCGCCTCCTAGAAGACTCAATAGCTCATCTTGAGGAGAAGAAGCAAGTCCTGTGCAAACGGAACAAATGTGGCTCTCAGCAACCAGAACTCTACTCTGAAAGCTGAGGTAGTGATAGGAATGCTGTCTTACAATGGTTACCATTGCTAACAATTAGCGTAGAAAGAGAATGAAATTTGTCATGAAACGTCTGCATGCAGTCACACCATTGCTTGTACATGGTTGAAAGTGAAGCACGGATGACCTCTGTCAAATCTTCAACGTTGGATGCTTGTTGAGCGACTTGATGGAGCTCTTTTGCCCTACAAAATCAAAATGATGACTCTTAAGATCAGTCAACCTGAGCGCATACACATTCACTAAAGATATACACTAACCATACAGCGGATGCGAAATAACCTTTTTGTTAGATAATAATTGTTGCATAACACCGACGAAAAGTTGTTATGGAAGTGCACAATGTAGGCTGTTTCTTGGTGGAATTTGTTGGAGCCGAGTTCTTCATTTCTTTAGGGGAAAAGGCACACTTTTATTATTATCCATTGGGGAGAGTATTTTTCCATTTCCAATGGAGCCAAAGACTAATTATTCTTTGGTTTTTGGGATATAAAGGAATAAAGCAAAATGGCTCATAAAACTGTCTGTGCTTCTTATGAGTCGGTGCGATTCTCGAAGCAATTTTCATTTCGGGTCATCTGTGCGCAGCCTCTCTATGTTTCAATAGGGTTAAGGCTTGCGTGCATCCGACCCCCCCTACCCCGCCTTATGGCGGGAGCCTTCAAGGCACTGGGGTTAAAGATGTTGTTGTTGTCTTTGTGGACCAAACTTTGGGGGTGCTTTGAAGGGTATTTTAATTGTAGTGTTTCTGACATATCTTTATATCATATTTTGTATCTGTTTTAGATAAACATAAATATTATTGAAAGTCAGCAGAGAAACCAAATATAAAAACAGAGAACCAGAAGTCCTCTATGGAACCTGCACGTAGCCAAAGTTATTACGACCTAACAAAGAACCCTTTCTTAAGACCACTTCAATCACAATTAACGGTAGTCTGAAGTTTTCCAATGGCACACAGCGGCCGGTGTCTATCTAGTAAGAAGTTGTAGTTGTGTCTTTTTGTACACAGGAGTCACCTCCTTGGTGTTCCTTTATTGATATCCTTTAATACTAATCAAAAGAAAAAGAAAAAAGAGTTGTAGCTATGTTCCTAAAGCTTCCAGGGTTCTATGTTCGAGCAAGCCCCTTTGGCTGAAAAATATGACAGGCCTTATCATCCGACTGCTTGCTTCCTAGAGTAGCTCCATCAAGCAGATCTCCAAGTTGAGATCACTAACTAGGTGAACAAATAATGTCTTAAAAACCTCAACACATTTGTCTTTATAAAGTAGATGTTGTAAACTAATAAGGTAAATAATTTGCACAAGAGGTAATCCAATAGTGATTATGTACATCAGGGAGTACAAAATCCCAGGATAGGGGATTTTGGTCGCCAACCTGAATAAAACGCTCATTTAAAAGCAGAAAGCCTATCACCATGAGGCAAATGATCTGTATGCATTTGTGTATAGAGGTATGGGTGTATATGCAGGCATATAACATGATCAAAAAAGTCATACAACAATTGAAATTGTACAATTACCTCCTCCGGAAAATTGAGGTGTTCAACACAAAGCAATGCGAACCCTTGGTGTTATGTCCAGCCAAGTTTCCATAATTGGATTCACCACTGCATTTAGAAAGTTGCCCAGAGCAAATGACGATCAAGCGAGAAAGATCCTTTGACAAAGCCACCTAATAACAAATGAGGTGCAGAAATCATTCCAATTTGATACATATACATCAAAGGAAGGCCAACTCAAAAATGCTATATCACCAACTAGGAAATGGCAAAGAATTAGGTATATTATAATTATGAAACACTTCCCTGCTACTAGTTTTAATTTTAAAAATATTTACACTATATCCTAAAGCAGGGGCATATCAAAAAGATCGATTATCAACCAAGCAGAAATAGACGTTTGATGAGTGAAATGAAACATTATTGGAGATTGATTTATCCCTCCCTATACTGGAGCTTCTCAACCCTCAATCTGCTCTGCCCACAAACCCTTACTCTTACTGCTGAAAATTAAAATTTCGATATGACTTACTCCTTAATGAATTGCTATCGAACTAAAATGTATCTACCAGGAATGAGGATGCAAGGTAACAGGGATGAGAAAAGGACATCAATTACGGGCTTAGCTGAGGTTCTTTTTTACCCCCCATACACACCTTCCTCTAGCTCTTCCATTTCCAATGCCTATAATCTCTACCGTATCAATAGTCAAATCCTAAGCAGATGATTATACCAACCGCGTCAGTATCATGACATTAAGCTTAAGCATTTCAACATATTTCTTTGGATATTCATTAATGTGGAGGAGCATGTATGCTCAAAGAATGTAATCAGTATAATCAATGCTTGATCGTGATTCAGGTAGAGATTTCAATTAGAGTGGGAAGGCAGGATGAAAGAAACTCAACTACAATATAATCACATGTTGATGTTACATATTACAAACAACGGTAATTAAAAGGAACACTATTTTACAGTGGAGAATGCACACCTTATAAATTGAAGCTTCTAGGACACGATGCACTACTTGTTCCCCATTGACTGGAAGAGATAGGCTGTGTACATTCTGGCAGAATTCAAACAATTCGTCAAGACATAGTCGTAACTCGTAAGGAAACATGAATCCAGGATAGTTGACACAAAGCAAACTGTAAAATCTCAAGAAAAGACATGTTTTCAGTAACAAATACAAGAGGATGTATGGTCAATGGGGTCAGAATATGTCAAAAACATAGTCGTCCGAAAACATGAATCTCTAGAGAACAGCAAAGCTTTGTTTTTTTTTTTTTTTTTAATATGCTACCAAACTGTAGTACCTGTTGGGCAGAGAACAGCAAAGCTAACACAAAGCACCGCAATAATCTTAATTTCAATCGCAAGGAATTTAGTAATATTTTATGTATCATGCATCTCAAAAAAAAAAAAAAAATCATGGAACCAAGTTTCCAACTCCAAGAGAAATAAAATTAAAGGGGGCAAGTATTTACAAAGTACAACAATCTCTTAGCAGGGTCATTCATCGAGGCAAACTGACAAAATACATATGAATGGAAATAATCAAGAAGCAGTCGAACTCCCCAAATAGAAGGGGAAGTATTTTTTAACCTAACACGAGAAACGCTTATCCTAATGCTGCCTCAGACCTTTGCAACCCCCTTTTAACTGGTGAAACACTATGCTGGACCTACCCAATACTTTCCTGTCACCCCAAAGTGGTGCTCCAACAAAATTGAGCCACTCCCTATGAATGAAGTAATGTGAGGTGCCCCACAGTTATTATGCTTATGCAGACACATAACACATGATAGGAGAGAGATTCCAACTATGTCTCCTTTGTTGGAGCGTTTAACATTATTACTCAGATAAATTTTGTTTAAGAGTAATGGACTAATGGTCCAACAGATGTGTGAGCCTTCGCACAGGAGTTAAAGTTTGAGATAATAGAAGAGGCAAACTGGCGTGCATCATAAAGGATTTGCTTGCATGAGGATAGGACTATTTTACACCTTTCAGAAAACAAATACTTATCAATCACAATAGGTGACTAAGTGCCACAAACGGCTTCATGGTTAGCAAGAAAACACTGCACAACTTCTGAAACTACGAACAATGCCCCTATTTGCCTTTACTATTCAGAATTTCTCATTCAACCCAAGTATGCAACACCTGTAAGCAATGTGTACAAACTCAAAAAGACCACACAAGGAGAGCATACTGAGATATGTATCAATGGAATATATTTCGCACTTGGCACGGACATAAAGTAGAAATGTGATCATGAAAGCACTCACAATTTTTCCAATGGAAAATATACCAAATATACTAAAGCAAATTCCACCATCAGTATCTGCACTGCAGAGAATGTTAAATCGTTGATGAGAGGTATTCAGCAAATCCTGAATTGAATCTTCACTGTTATCCATAAGAGTGGCATCTCCAGATACTACTCCAGCCATCCGTGGGGCTCTTGGAGCAGGAGGGAAGAAGCGTGGAGTACGATCTTCATAGACAACATTGTCTCCATCATCCTGTAGAAGATAGAAAGTTGAGTGGCCAGAGTGAAACAAAAGAATACACCCAAAATTACATTAAGTCACCACCGAGCATAACAACAATCATAGATACATTGCTTGAACTGATCTCTTGCAAGAACCTTATTTCTGAGGCGATGAATCATTTTGATAACAGGAGATAGCAAAACTAAATTTTTGAACATGTAAATACTACTCACTTGTCCATGTTCATCATCCTCCTCCCAGTTTAGACAAACAACTGCCACATGGTGAGACTTCATGCTTCTTAACAGCTTTCCATTCTGCATCAACAGAACCATCCCATTTTTATGTTTTCTTTGCTTCGCATAACGTAAAACTAAGAGATTACGATTTCGAGTGACTGGAAATGCATAGACCTTAGTAAGAAAATAAGAATGACTAACGGGCTCGTCAAAAAAGGAAAAAAAAAAAAAAAACGTGACGAACGGGGATAAACTTCAATTCTGCTAGCACTTACTTCAACATCATGCAACAAAATTGTTCCATCTTCCAGTCCAACCGCTATAACTTTACCATCAGGACGCCAACATAATGATGATATAGACTTTCCTGCAAAGACATTAACAACAATAAAAAAACTTCACTGCGTGACTTACTCTACAGAATGCACTATACAAAATACTCACATATCACGTGGATATACATAAAACCAAAGTGAAAGCACAACTATGCTCAAGCCTTTTGGGATATAATCTAATAGCATGACAACCAACTGAATGTCTGAATTATACCGCATTACCGCCAAAGAAACCCATACACTCCCTCATGAAGCACGTCACATTAGCACAACCTCATGCTCACCCAATATGTACTGTAAGCTAGTCTATATCTAAAGTCAAACTCTGCATCAAATTTATCAACTGCATAACATATTTTGCACTCAAGTTCAACATTTCCCACTGAAATTTTCCTCCTAAATCCTAGTCTAAATCCTTCCACTGTCATCCAGATAACATAGTTTACTAATGGTAGAATATCAATCATTGCCTTTTGGCTCATTTCTGAAGGTAGTTACAACTTTCAAGAGGCAATCAAATCGAAAGGTTTCGCAGGTATGATAAAAAAAAAAAAAAAAAAAAAAAAAAAAAAGATTCAGATTTCAGAGTGAAACTTACAAATTGTAAAGCAAAGCTTAAGCTAACAGTCAAGAAGTTTAGAACAGTAGTTTATCAAAGACTAGAACTTATATATCTAGCTATCAGACCGACTGAAGAGACTAAACAGAATGAAAAAATAAAGAAAAACGAAAGTAGAAAACCATACCAGGTGATACCGTCCATAACCGCTGCCAATTGAAGCGGTGGAGTATGATCTTAGAATCCTCCGTAACCATCGCCAATAAATCTTTCTCCGGATTCCACTCCGCCAGTTTTATCTACCCGATAATACACCAAGAATAACAATCAAGTCAAAATAACAACACCATATTCAGTCACAAGTTCCAAAATATGATATTTCAATCAACCACTCTAAACTTCAATAACTTATCCTTATAAAAAGACTTCAACTTCAATAACTTAAAGCATTAAAATTTGATCCTACGTTGTAAAACTCCGGCCCTTAATTTCGACAAACAAAAGGGTGTTCTCAACTATGAGACCCATCTTGCTAAAACACCAATTAAAATCACAAGTTCCAGCATGTGACATTGTAATCAACACACTCTAATCTTCCAAAGCTTAAAGCCTTAAACTTTGATGATAATACACTGTAAAAATCGGGCCACTAATTTCGACACACAAAAGGGTGTTCAACTATTGATCATCTTTGAGGCCGTCTTGCTAAAACACCGGTACTAAATTCAATCACAAGTTCCAATACGCGACATTTTAATTAACCACTCTAAACTTCAGCAACTTAAAGCCTTAAACTTTGATCCTACACTGTGAAAGTCCAGCCATTGATATTGATCTCAACATACAAAACCCGGGCTCAATTATCGATCATGTTGTACAATCAGACCGTCTTGCTAAACCACCAATACTAAATTCACACTCCAAACTTCAAAAACTAAAAGCCATAAACTTTGATCCTACACTACAATACTCCGGCCCTTAATTTCGACACACAAAAGGGTGTTCAATTATCGATATATCGAATACAATGAGACCGTCTCACACAAAATCAACTGCTGAACTGTATTAGCACGAGAGAGAGAGAGAGAGAGAGAGAGAGAGAGAGAGAGAGAGAGAGAGAGAGAGAGAGAGAGATAGAGAGGGAAAACCTGAGAAGGGGCAGGTTTGTCAAATTGGAGCTGAAAGGGAAGCACCCGGCTCGAATCATCGCCATCGGTCTCCATTACCTGGAGAAAGATGCAAACTTTACAAAGAAGACACAATAACTAGTACAAAATTGAGCCCAAAATGTATGAATTAAACCTTGCCAAAACCCTAGGTGAGTTTCCCAGGGGTTTATTATTTTCAAAATAAAGCTTGTAAAGTAAGCTAGTGATAAATTGCTATGGAGTATTGTTGAATTCAGTGGGTTAAAATGTAGGGGAGTAGAATAGAAAATTTGAGAGAAGAGAATGAAGAAATGTGAGCATGAAGATACCAACCTGGCCTGTGAGAAGAACTCAAGAACACTGGAGCAGTGAGAAAAGAAATTAATTTTTTGGAGGGATTTTGAGTTTTGAGGGCTGTAGCCTGTATGCCTGTATTATGGGGTGGGTCGGGACGGTTTCGGATCTGATTACGCCTAATAGATTGAATCAGATCAGGTCATATCGAGTCAGGTCTGTTCGGATGAGAATGTTACGGAGTATTTGGTTGGGTCAATTATACGTCAGTCACTCGTCGAGTTATAACTTATAATCGGGTATAATTAACGATGTTGACTTCTGCATAAGAATAACAAAGAAAGAAAAAACTGAAGATGAAAAAAGACGCCGTTGCCGGGGATCGAACCCGGGTCACCCGCGTGACAGGCGGGAATACTTACCACTATACTACAACGACCTTGTTGATAAATATTGTCTTCTTAGTTAGTTATTTCGTATTACAATGATAAAACTAGTAAAAGTATCCGTGTTGAGGATCGGGAGATTGAACCCGACGTGAATCGAAAACGCAACCTTCTGATCTGGAGTCAGACGCGCTACCATTGCGCCACGGATCCTCGTGTTGTTATGTTTCCCCGTTGAATACATATTACAAATAACGTATAAGTTCCACTAATAAAAGAGAACTTATGGAGTATTTTTGTTACAGAGATTAAAATATCTCAGCTTCTTCTCTTTTTTTTTTTGGGAAATTTCAAGGGAATCTCTGGTTTACTCATACATATTCAAATTCGATTGAGGTGCTTAAACGTATACCTTATTGGAAACCATTTTTTTTAACTTTGTGACGGGATTGGGATAGATAATCTGTATTTTAAGCAAAAATTTGAACTTCTATATCTTGCTACCACGTCACTGGCAGTGTCTCGGTATGTCTTTTGAATTAGCAGGCCTATATGGATCGTATTTTTAATTTTTTATGTTAATTTATATGCAATATAAATTCACATCGGTTCACATGTTTTTGGTTGCGAAAGAACCTTAGGGTGTGTTTGGTTCATCATTTTTAGGGGGATTGGAAACGGATTCGATTACGACTCCATTACATTGTGTTTGTTTTCATATTTTTTGTTCTCTAATCTTTTCCCATTCCCATTCCAATCGCTCAAAAATTAGTCCCACAAAAAATCTAAGGTTACAAAAATGAATCCCCTTCATCATTTTCTCTCTCCTCCCACACACCAACACCACCTACCCCCAGCCTCTCACCGGACCACCACATAGGCCACCGCCGAAGAACACGAGCCGCCACCTTTCCTGCATGAGACGCCACCCTCAGGTCGCCCTTGCTCCGGCGACTTCACCGGCCACCTCATCGACCGCCCTAGCCACCACTCGACGTTCGTTTTAAATTTTCTCTCTTCTCTCTTCTTCTTCACTTCTCCTCTCTTCCTCTTCACACCACCGAGCCCTAACCCCCTGCCCCACCGTCGACCTCTCCGCCCACATCTTCGACTGTCCATCTCCTTCCCCCACCACTTTTTCCACCATCAAATTAAAAGAACGAAAACAAATACCTAGATCTACATCAATTGGAGCAATATTAGGAAAAAGTAATTATATAGGCATGTTAATTATGTAATTTGGGTAGAAATTATGGTATTGGTTGTCGTACTGGTCGCGGGTGGTGGTGGTCAATGGCGGCGGCCGAGGGAGGAAAGAGAACAATTGAAGTTTTGGTGGTTATTTTGATTTAAAAAGAAATTTATAATTTTGCCCTTACTAATAGAATCATTTCATTCATATACATACTTAACCAACAACATTCATAAGGAATGAAACATGTCTCCACTCACTTTTCATTCTTATTTCCAATCCGTTTCCATTCCGAAATGTGAACCAAACGCCCTCTTAAAATATCAAAAACGTCCCAATTGTACAATAATGCTTGGAAATGATAACTTCGAAAAGTTTAATTATGGGACACGCTACACTGAGTCGGGCGCGTGTATCATACGCGCACTATGGATTTTTGGTGATGAAATAAGGCCTTCCTTAATTTTTCGGGACTTTGTTTTATTTTTTTCGGGACCTTTTTTAGTTTTATGATGATGTCAGCAATGGGGGTAGTACCCTTAGGTGAATAGTAGAGGAACTGGATTGGAAAGAGAGTGGGAAAAGATTTGAAAACAAAAAAATATGAAAACAAGCACAATGTAACGGAGTGGCAATAGAATCCGTTTCCAATCCCCCCAATTCGATCAATATATGATGAACCAAACGCCCCCATGATGTTTTTTAATTAGCTAATGTATAGCAACGACCGAAGATGCAGGCTCGCTCGGGTTAATTATAGCACGCAGTAACACAAATTCAACAACGAAGACATTACAAATTTGAGGCCGGTTTAATTCATATGCAAATTATCAAGATCATATTCTTTGCTAAATTTTTGAATTGCAAAAAAAAAAAAAAAAAAAAAAAGGGTTTGTTGGGCTTATATAGTGACTAGCCTCATTTTATTTTACCAGTGTGTCTCTGAAAACACGTGGTGCCGGGGGTCATAAACCACTCTCGCCGTGTGACAACTACCGCACAGGGTTTGACTAAAAGTTTGGATGATTAGGGTTGCGGACTTGCGGATATAGGAGTTGATCCAAGTAACTACAGTTTGAGGATCATCCTGCCGCTTTCTCCCTTGTGTGGAATAGTGGAACAATGGAACATCATCCACACGAGCAAACATTCCCTATTCGGTCGCTTGACGAAGAAGACGAGCGAAAACCGAAACGGTTCCGCCATATTTCCCACGACAGTAGAATAAACAGCTTACCAGACGAAATCTTACTCCAAATTCTCACCTTGCTTCCAATCAACAATGCAATCTCTACCAGCGCCGTCTCGAAACGCTGGATTTCCCTCTGGAAATCGCTCCCCTCGCTCGTTTTTCGCTACGACGACTTTCGTTCCAAAAGGTTCGTCTCCCTTGTTGAAAAGACCCTTCTTTATTACGACACCAACGACAATATCCAGCGCTTTTGCTTGGCTTGCAATATCATACGTCCTTCGACCGTAGATGATCGTCTTGCATGGTCCCGTCATGCATGGTCGCGTTCTATAGTCGTCCACTCTACCGACGAGCACGACATCGATTCATGGGTTTATATTGCAATTAAAATCAAGGTTAAAGAGCTCGAGTTACTGTTTAACGAGAGAGAATATTTTGATCGTGATAGCGGCAGTGGCGGAGCCATGATTGAAACTTGGACTGGGCCAAAAATTATTTTTCGGAGTTGGGGTGGGCCAATTATTACGATTTTCCGATTTTTAACTAGTTTTATTGTAAATATACACAAAAATTTCGACATTTCGCAAACCTGGGGCGGGCCGTAGCCGGGGTAAACCCCCCCTTAGCTCCGCCCCTGGATAGCGGCTCGGAATATTATGATCTACCTCGTTCGCTGTTTCGACATAAGTTGCTGACGAGATTGCAGGTGCGGTATTGCAAATTTCGCAATTGTCCAAGGGAAACTCAATGGATTGCGTTGAAAAGTTTATCGATCGACCATGCCATAATCGATGATGAAGAATTATTGCGAAAACTATTAACCGCGTGCGAGAAATTAGAGTGTTTGAAATTGTGTCACTGTTCCGGGTTGGTTAGAATCGATGTCGATTGTAGAAATCTCAAGGAACTGAGCCTTGGTGATTGCGGGAATGGAGAGACGGTAAGAGTTTCGGCTCCAAAACTCGAGTTACTGGTGATCTCAGGGCCTTTGCATTATAGAAAGTTTGAACTTGATGACGACGATTTAGCCTAGTTAGATGAGATTCGGATTCTTCCATACGCATCCTCAGATAATGCTGATGAGTTAGATAGTACTAGGATCAATGTTGGAGACATAATAAGGATTGTTCATGCCAAAAAACTGACCTTGAGAATACGTTGCCGCAAAGTAAGACTTCTTCATCACATCACATCAGCATGTCACTTCTTAATATTCCAAATGTCGATTTCATTATCTTAGTCGACGTAAATCATTTTTGGACTAAGACTTTGTTATATCTTCTAGTAATTATTATTGACACATACATGACATTATTGTTGGTTTTACAGGATTTGTTTCCCGAATCACGGCCTTACTCGTTCTCATCGAGTTATAAGACTTTTAATCTGAATGTTAAACTTAATGATTGGTCTCTTACTAGATTGCCAAGCGTACTTGAGACCTGCCCTGAGATGGAGACATTGATACTTTGTTTGACAGAGAGGTCCTCGTCTAATTATCATGATGATTTCAATGCTCACCTTCTCACCCAATTCTCCCTCCACTACGATTCCATTCACAAGGTATGTTTTTCTGATCTTATATTTGATCACTGTCTGCCTGCTTCATTGGTTGGTTTCATGACTTGTATTATGTTGAGACAAATTTTCATTTTTAATGGTGTCGAAGACTCGATCACTAGCGATTTTGAGATACAATGATGTAGTTAAGTCGAATAAATCACACGTTTTGTATGATACAATGATCACTAGCGATTTCAGTTAATTTATCAACTAATTCAGTTCAGATCAAATCAAATCAAGTTTATTCAAATCAAATCTAATTAATCAGATTAGTAATCAAATCAGATTAGAAAAATGCAGTCCAATCGCACAGGGCCTAAGTGGTCACGGGTATTATTAGTTCCGCCTCCATATATAACCAAGTGCCCTTTCTTTTGCTGTAGGTGGGTGAGGATGCTCAAAATTCCGATGAAAATATCTCGTGGATGCAAGTCAATAACGGTCACTATAGCTTGTCGCGACATCTGAAGTTGGTCAAGATTAATTTAGTCTTTCCATGTTCAGAGGACGTTGAAGAAGTTGTTGGATTCGTACAGTTTATAATGAAACAGGGAAGAGTATTAGAGAAGTTGTCTATACATATTCAGTGGAGGTGCTACTCTCGAGACATGCGCACCACTTTATCTGACTTGTTCCAGAAGATTTTAAATCGTCCACGATCATCCCCAACTGCTGTTGTTCAACTCACTCATAGTATAACATAATTCCGTAGAAATCGTGGGATGACTCCGGCGCCGGCGGGTTAAGCCGTTAAGGTAGTCCGCCTCATCAAGTGAATTTGTGCATCAATCTTTAATTTTTGAACTGTCAGACTTAATTGGAATACTTGTTATTTTGCGAAATAAGTAAGCTGTCTTATTGAATTTCTAATATTTTTCCATGTATGTAGTAGTTGCTTCTTTACTTGTTTAGATTCCTATCTGTTTTCTTCAAAATTTGATTGGTTGAGGATAAAACTGAAGCAGCTACTATCGAAATAACAGAAAGAAAAGCTGCTTGGTTATCTGATTACATTGTGTAGTTTGATACAGTCATGATTCGGAACGAGTAGTGTTGTGTATGTATGCTAGTTTAGTGCTTCGTTTGGGACGGAATTGAATCAAATGAAATGGTCACCTATTTGCACCTACGGAGTAGGTACGGTACTTTGCATTGCATGCATTCTACCAATCCACAAAATTGGTTTACAATAAGTGCCACAAACACAATACTCCGTGCTTCACAAAGTATGTCTCTTCTAAGAGGAGTAACACCCAATTGACTAATCAATAATAATCAATTAGCCAAAATTTGCGGGGTGTTACATGAGCAAGTCAGCAAAATAGGAAGGGTGGTGGAGAGAGATAATGTAATCATTTTTTAGGTACGCGTGTAGGAGGGCGATGAGTAGGGTCACACCATAATGGGTGGCCTAGTGTTGGTGAGAGCATATTTATTGGGGTGTTACGTTGTTACCCGGTCTTCAATGGCCAAAACTAATATAAAACGAGGAGAGACAGGAGAAAATATGGTCTCCATGCCAACGGGAATTAGAAAATGAAGACCACCTTGTATGTTGAAGATGAATCAATCATAATGCACCAAGGGTCTCTTTTTGTTGTCCTACAAAATTGTTAGCATTTTCATCTTTTAAGGCTTACTTTTATAATTTTTCATTCATAAAAAATAAAATAAAAAAGATATACCAATAGATTAAATTTTTTTCCACTAAAAAATAAATCCATTTCAGTATATTTTTCATTAAAAGAAAAATCAAATTTTCTATCTCATTTTCAATTTTTCATAATACCAAAAGTAGGTCTCCAATGAATTTGAAAAAAGAAAATGAAATAGTATGGAGAGATGGAAGGAAGACCAACCAAGTACCTGGTCTCCAGTCAAAATGCTCCGACAGTCAATGGGAACGGAGGTGGTTGGCGCTGCTTGTGGATGGTCGGTTTTGGTGGCCGGTGGTGGTTAGATGAGACTTGGAGGATAAATAATGTCAAAGTAAAAACTTATTAACACACGGGAAAAAAAAACGAAAGGAATATACCGAGTAATACAATTCCAATAAATTTTGTAACAAAAAAATGAAAAACAATTCCATTAAATTTAATTTAGGATCCAAATGGACCTAATGCGTGTGAAATGGGACAACTCAAATTTGACTCGAATCCCAGAATTTGAACAGTAACTCTTCTTAGGGTTTACACAGCCAATTTCCCCCCAATTCGATTAATCGCATCTCAAAATTAATTTCAAATCAAAATCTAACATGGGTAGTCATCTTCCAATGGAGTTGATCACAGAGATACTCTTACGCCTCCCTGTCAAATCGCTCAAACGATTCTGCTGTGTATCAAAACAATGGGAATCTTCAATCACAAGCCAAGATTTCATCAAACTCCATCTCAAGAAATCCATGGAAAACAAAACCAATCAAAAGCTCATCATTCGAGACTGTAACATCTATTCCCTGGACTTTCCCACACTCAATCAAATCTCTATTATGAACCATCCTTTTCAAAATTCTGACATGGGAGCTGATCTTCTGGGTTCTTGTAATGGTTTACTTTGTTTGTGGAATGGTGAAGAGGTGTCAATGCATGGTACTATTTTCTACAACCCGGCAACCCGAATGTACCACCCGTTACCCGCTTCCGATATCGAATACTCTGAAAATGCGTTTTGTTGTGATCGTGTTGTTTACGGGATCGGGTATGATCATGTCAATGATGATTATAAGCTTGTTAGGGTTATTCAGTTCGATGAGTACGTAACTGGTCAGTTCGATAGTGAGGTTAAGGTTTATAGCTTAAAGTTGGCTTCTTGGAGAAGGGTTGCTGATTTTCCTCGTAATTATTACCTTAATTTCAAAAGAGGATGGGGGATTCACGTTAATGGGTGTTTGCATTGGGTTGTGACGCGAGATATGGATGATGAGGGGTATGGGTGTAAGTGTATTATTGCGTTCGATTTAGTGTCCGAGGAGTATAAGTTTGTGCCTGAACCGGAGTATTTGAGCGAGGAATTTCATATGAATGTGGATGTTTTGGGAGGGTGTTTGTGTGTGTTGTGCAATTACGTGAGTGTGAAGTTTGACGTGTGGGTTATGAAGGAGTACGGTGTGCAAGAGTCGTGGATTAAGTTATTTACGATCACACAAGGTGGGGTTATGGGTTTGTTTGAATATGTGAAACCTTTGGCTTACTCGAATGATGGTTCGAGTGTTTTGCTTATACGGGAAAGAGGTATGGGTGTTGAGGGTAGTCAGGATCTGATTTGGTTTGATTGGGAAGCACAAACATTTGAGATTGTGAAGGTTACTGGTCCGTCGCGTTTGCAGGATATGAGTATGATGGTGGAAAGCCTTGTTCCTCTTGAATGTCATCAGAAAATGGAGAAAGAACAGCCGAAAAAGAAGCCTAAACAAAAGGGGAAAAAGTCTAACAGGAAGAGGTATAAGAACTAAATTGTACTTGTTTACTGTCTTCCTTTGCTTTATGTGACTTAGATTCCGCTGTTCTCGACTACTCTGTATGTCTTTGCCATTTGATTGAAAAATTGAGTGGCTGAGACTGAGCTGTTTGGTTATCTGATTACATAATTATATAGTTTGATACATGATTTGGGAGCTAAGGAGTGTTGCGTATGTCAGCTTAGTGTTTCGTTTAATTTGGGACAAAGTTATTGGAGTTGAGTTTATGAATATCCGGATATAGGCTTATGTTGAGTTGTTCTACTGTGGTTATTGTTTCTTTACGGACGCTGCTAAAACATCGGTCAGTGTTATCTTTTATATACTGGATCAACATATGAGAACAATTTTTAATTTTGGCATCACTACTATTCACTAGATTTTTGAAAGATCTTTCTTTAAGTAGATGTTTGCTCTTTTTATTGTTAGAAGAAGCTGAGATTTATGTCCGAGTGAATTCTAATGCAAATTGAGACTCAAATGAACGATTTGTCATTTCTTTATGTACTGTACATGAATGGAGGGGCCAACAATGTGGACTATTTACTCTGAGATTTTGCATTCCATGATAAAGAGGAAGGGTTCTAAGGGTTGCGTGGTTTGCTTTGAATTTGGACTTGGAGAAAGCCTATGATAGGATCGACTGGGATTTCATCGATTATAGTCTTAATGTATGTGTTCAGTCTAGCTAGACCCTAATGTTCTTGTTATTGGCAAAGCTACTGAGAGCTCTTCAAACCTACCTGAGGCATTAGACAAGGAGACCCTCTTTCGCCTTACATTTTTATTCTTTGCATGGAAATTTTGTCTAAGCTTATTCATGAAGCTTGTTCTAGACTCTAGAGGCGATTGGACCCCTTTCCAAGTTGCTGGGAGTGACATTTGTATTTCTCATCTGTTTTTTTTTGCAGATGATGTTCTCCTTTTCTGGAGAAGCAAATGATGCTACTCTCCAAAGTTTAATTAGTGTTCTTCACCGTTTTTCACCCTTTCTGATCAAAAGATGAACAAATCTTGGTATTACATGCGTGTTATAAAACTTCCTAAGTGGCTGCTGACCAAAATTGACCAAACGTGTGCTAATTTTTTTTGGGGTAAAAATGGTGATCGCAATGAATTGCATCTCATTTCCTGGTATATTTTGTGTGGTTCCGTAGAGAAAGGGGGGCTAGGTATTAGGTCTTGCATTATTATGAGTAGCGTCCTCGTGAAGAAACAGTGCTGGACTCTTAATCCTAAATCTAAATTGGTCACTTCTGTTTTTTTCTTTTGCCTAGTACATCAAAAATAAAGATGACCCTACTAGCTCTCACATTTGGCAAGGGGAGGATTACTGGCGTGCTGCTGGTATTCTTGGTACTCTTTTTACTGGTCCTTTGAATGCGGATATGTTGACGTGGCCTGTTAAAGATGGTCTGTCTGTTTTACATTTTACTTGGCAGCAGCTTAGTGACATTTTTTGATGATAGGACTGCTTATATTATTTCTGGTACTCCTCTCTTTTCGGAGTGACATGAGTCTCTGTCTGTCACTGTCTATAACTAAGTTTGGGATTGACTTCATTCCCCCTGTGCTGAATTGTGATGAAAATTGGCATCTCATTTGGAATACGCCCTGCCCCCTCGAAAATTAAAATGTTCTTGTGCCCTGCCTTGTTCAGAGGCGTATTTGCACTAACGGCTGCTGTACTTTTTGCCCTTCTCGTCCTGAAAGTTCCATTCATGTGCGTAAGAACGAAGCTGATTGTAGGCGTTTGTTATACACTATTTTGTGGTTCATCCTACACAAGTAGCTGATTTTTCTTTGATTTTCGATCTTTGGTAGGGACGGTATGGATGGTTTCCTAGCGAAAGGATTCAATCTGAAGCTTTAAGGGCAGTCCAGAAGTTGGTGAACTTCAGATGTGCAGGTTAGAATTCCATTCCCAGTTTCCCACAGTCCCAAAGTTTCATTAAATAACTCTATCACCCTCTTTCCGAGTTTTGATTTTATCGGATTAGCAACTTGAACCCTTTTACGCGATGTTACTTCCTCATGTGATTGTGTTTGTGTTCACTTCATCGTTTACAGGTACATACGACATTGCTGGTTCTTGCAGGACGTACGGCTCTGTAGTGTGTGCCTTACGTTTGTGCTGGGCAAATTTTATGCTAAACATAATTACGCCCTTACTATAGACATTGTAGTTAGCTACTCTTATTTTCTCCGATCCACTTGCTTGGATTTAGTTTATTCGTAGGGAATCACACTACGGACTTACGGAGTATCTAATAGTGATTGTAAGGTTGTAATTTAACTAACTTTTGACTGTTGTGGTAATTAAGTGCGTATTACATTCATGATGGCCCGGTGCGTGTTTGCGTTTAAGATTAATTGCCTTAACCTCTGCTCTCGCTGCTTGCTCTCTTTATTATGCGCGTCCAATAAATCATTTTAGAAATAAAGCTTAGTTGTTGTTATTGTATCCAATAAATTTAAGGAGTCCTGATCATTAGTTATCAGCTTTTCGATTAATCTTGGCTCAAATTGTAATTTTTTTTCATCATGTGTGTAATGTGTTGGCATGTTGCTGCTTTGCTTACTCTTTTACTGCTGCACTTTTATTTGCTTTTTTACAAAACATCGTCTATGTCTTTGTCTATAGCTTTACTCAGCTCAATTCCGGACTAAACAAAAGTTTTGTAAAGAAAAAAAAAAAATCAAGGCATTAATTGTGATGATTATACGTTTTCAATTGAAACTTTTAGAGTAACTTTCTCCATCTAATATTACAATTACGATAGGATTGCACGTTAGAAAGTAACTTTACCCTGTAAAGTTTACTAAAAACTGAAAGATCAATATACGGAGTAGTTAGATGTTGGTACCATTTTGGTATTGGGTCATAGCCCTTAGGTCAGTGTACCTTAATAAAGGCCCATGTGATGCAATCAAGTAAAAAAGATATCAACCATCGGATTAAGGCATAATGGAGGGCCAAGATTGATAGGGGTACCCTTGGATTATTCCTAGGACCTCTACCACCACTATATATACCCCCCTTCATTCCACTAGGAAGAGGGGAAATGTTCCAATCTCTCTCTAAATACCATTTTCTCTCTCTATGCCTCAACTTCTGACTTGGGCGTCGGAGGCTCTGCCCCGGGCTACGGCTCGGGGCTCGGAGTTTCTCCTTGCAGGTATAAGGATGAGACGATTGAGGACCCCCTCGTGGAGATCGACATTGTTCGGTTCCAACATTGGCGCCGTCTGTGGGGAAGAGTGGTGGTACCCATTGAATACCACAAAAAAACCACCTCCCCTCGATTTTATCGATTAACGAGCCGTAGGAGCAGATTGGAGCACCACGAGCCGTGGAAGCCGATTGGAGCGGCACGAGCCGTGGGAGCCGCTGGAGCCCGGACCTTCGAGCCCCAAATGAAGCCGCTCCCCACAAGGGAGAAGACGACTCACTGGGGCTCGAGAAGGACGAGCCGCTCTAGCGGTCCGAAGATGAGAGGCAACGCATCGTGAGCCGATTGGACCACCGCGAGCCATGGGAGAACTCTCTGGGGCTCGATGAGGACGAGCCGCTCTAGCTGTTCGAGGATGAGGAGCAGACTGGCGGCGAGGAGATGCAAGGCGCAAGACGCCACTCCTATAGCGAGAGATCGCTGAAAGTATGCATGGAAAACTCGATCCCCTCGAACCGGTACGAGCAGTAGGAGCCCGGACCTTCGAGCCCTAAATGAGGCCGCTCCCAATAAGGGAGAAAAGGACTCTCTGGGGCTCGACGAGTACGAGTCGTTCCAGCTATTCGAGGAGGAGCCGACCAACGACGGAAAGACGGAGAGCGAGGGAAGGTCGCGAGACGCCGCCCTATAGCGAGAGATCGCTAAAGATGAGGCTGGAAGTCCCCCTCCCCTCCTCCGATTCCAGCAGTCGAGCCAACGTCATCAAAGTAAAGCAAACATACATCTATATAGTACTAGTCAGAGTGACCTCCGAGCACTCCCTTATACGACTTTCGGCGAGCACACTGGAAAGCAAGAGCATCACCGGCGGCAATGGCTCACCGATAAAGCTCGGCGGCAGGTTGAGTGATTGGTACGAGCACCATTGGGCTGATATTTCGAAGCAATGAAGAAGGCCTCGTATTTGTGGTGCGCGAACGCGTCCCTTTGGGTTGATGCGTCGCCCCCGAAGTAGGAACCCGCAATGGCGGCGGATCCATTGTGAAAGTTCGAACTCCTCGAGTCGTTGCTCTGTATGCTTGAGTCGACCCTCGGCCTCGAGCGGCTGCTCGATAGAGCCGGCTGTCGGTCTCGAATGGTTGCTCGGCACTCTAGAGCTGGCCCTTGATCTTGAGTAGCAGTTCGACTCAGTTCGTAAAAATTTACTTAACTTTGAAGAATTTTTAATTTTTACAAAAATTAAAGTTTGGTTCATGATCTAATTATTGAGCCGAGAGATTTAATATAATGATCTTTGAACCAAAGGAATTTTGTTTATACGCCTCGAGTCTCGACAACATTAAAGCTACTTTCTAAGTATATGATTACCAATGGTGGCCGCATGTTTTATTGATCAAAACCGTAGCGTGCAAGGTACTAATTATTTTTGGCAAAATTCCCGATGCTCGGCTTCGAAATCGACCACTACTAGCCGTGACCTCGGTGAACACCCCGAAAACGAGAGCTTTACCGGCGGCAGACCCGAGTGCGAGGTAATCGGATGCGACCCATATTCGAGGGATGGCTCGGACCCGTTCCCGCATTCGAATTCTATTCGAAGTGGTCACCACTGACTAGATGGCAATCGGATGCTACTAACCTCGGCCTCGAATATCACGGCTCAACATGGTATAGCTTGCCTCGGCCTCGACGGATTCGACCAGTTGAACTCAGCCTCGACTGGTCGCGTAACATTTGAGACCTGACACTCGGCCAGCCGGCCTAGAAGTGGTAGGTGGGGACGCAAGAGCCTGGATGTACTGATGAGCTTGGTTCGAAGACGAAGTGCACGCCAGGTGTTCGAAGAAATGCTACTCAAAGTGAGAGCTTGACCTTGGCGCCGTTTGTTGTTGAATAATCAGCTGGTCGATCGAAACCGACTCTCATTCGAATTGGTGGCTCGAACTCGACCCGCTTCCGAGGCGGCAGTTTGGATACAACCTTTCCTCGAAGTAATAGCTCGGATCCGACCCGAGTTCAAAGCGGTTGGATTCGAGCCCCATTGGAGACGGACTGTCATGTCACTTTTTGCTCGAAGCGGTTGCTGGGGTTCGACATCTTCGAGTTTATTGCTTCACCGGCGATGGAAGAATGGTTGGACGACGAGTGAAACTCGCAGCTAGCATGATTCATTTCCTCTTTATTTGAGGACCCTATATATTATTATTAGACGGCAAATGCAGCTTTTTATTGGAGCAAGGACAAGTGAAAGCAAGCCATCGGCCTCGGATTGGTCGCCTGTGACTACTGTGCGGACCGCGAAGGCCGAACCCGGCCGCAGTTGCTAGGGCTCGTCCCAAGTTCGAGGTGGTCGCGCGGATTGCAGGCTCACGGCGACTAGGATTTTTCAAATGTTGTGGATACAAGGCGAAGACTCTGTTATGAGAATGCTAGAAGGATGCTTGTGGTGAAGATTATTATTTGCTCTTTATTTGAGCCAGATGCAGATTATGTGCTCTTTATTTGAGAGGCGTAAAAAGACACGCATTATATCCCTCCTTAGAGGTGATGCGAGTGCAATCACCCAAATGGGGAGTCACTCGAGCCGTTTTGGCGGACAAGAGTCCTTAAATTGCCCTACTAAGGTCGAAGGTATTGTTATAGAAAACAATTACCTGGAGCGGGTTAGAAGTTGCCCCATCTTAGTAGCGACACGTGTTCCCAACTAGGGCTCACGTCGAATAAAAAGTTCAGCAGAGAACGAATTCGCCTACGAAGGATAAAATCCCGTAGCTCCCTAAACTTCGACTTGGAAAAAGGGAGGCCGATGGGAGGTATCCCCTCGAATTGCATTCGCCAATAGGCGGGCTTCGACCAAGCACAAAAGAAAGTTCGCTGAATCAAACTACTAATATCCCTCGCAAGTATACCACCACCCATGGTAGAACCGAGGCACCCCCAAGAATAGTTACTCGATAGATTGTCGACTAATGACTGGGGCTAATGAGTCGCACTCCCATTCAAGGGAATGCGCAACCCCTCCTAACCCTCCCACAAAGAAGGGATAGAGGTGAGATATTTGACCCCCAGGGGTACTGGAACACTCACAAGCCGCGAACCGTTACCCCCCGCGAGGGGGTGATGATTCTTCAAGCCAAGATGCCTCGAGTAGAGGCTCGGGCAAGGGAGACACAAGGTGTATGATGATCGAACCATTCATAGGGTTCGAGCCATTATTGGTTCGAGCCCTCGCCTCCCATGCCTCACGGTGAAATTTTCGAGCTCTCCCAGGCGAGGGATTGAGGACTCGAAAGGGGTGAAATTTTTCGAACCATTATCGGTTCGAGCCATCACTCCCCCATTAAAGGGGTGAAATTTTCGAGCTCTCCCAAGTCATGGGATTGGGGACTCGAAAGGGGCGAAATTTTCGAATCATAATTGATTCGAGCCATCACTTCCCCCGCCTCACGGCGAAATTTTCGAGCTCTCCCAGGCGAGGGATTGAGGACTCGAAAGGGGTGAAATTTTCGAACCATTCATAGGGTTCGAGCCATTATTGGTTCGAGCCCTCACCTCCCACGCCTCACGGCGAAATTTTCGAGCTCTCCCAAGTCATGGGATTGAGGCCTCGAAAGGGGTGAAATTTTCGAACCATTCATAGTTCGAGCCCTCACTCCCCATTTAAGGGGTGAAATTTTCGAACCATTCATAGGGTTCGAGCCATTATTGGTTCGAGCCCTCGCCTCCCATGCCTCACGGTGAAATTTTCGAGCTCTCCCAGGCGAGGGATTGAGGACTCGAAAGGGGTGAAATTTTTCGAACCATTATCGGTTCGAGCCATCACTCCCCCATTTAAGGGGTGAAATTTTCGAGCTCTCCCAAGTCATGGGATTGGGGACTCGAAAGGGGCGAAATTTTCGAATCATAATCGATTCAAGCCATCACTTCCCCCGCCTCACGGCGAAAATTTCGAGCTCTCCCAGGCGAGGGATTGAGGACTCGAAAGGGGTGAAATTTTTGAACCATTCATAGGGTTCGAGCCATTATTGGTTCGAGCCCTCACCTCCCACGCCTCACGGCAAAATTTTCGAGCTCTCCCAAGTCATGGGATTGAGGCCTCGAAAGAGGTGAAATTTTCGAACCATTCATAGTTCGAGCCCTCACTCCCATTTAAGGGGTGAAATTTTCGAGCTCTCCCAGGCGAGGGATTGAGGACTCGAAAGGGGTGAAATTTTCGAACCATTCATAGGGTTCGAGCCATTATTGGTTCGAGCCCTCACCTCCCACGCCTCACGGCGAAATTTTCGAGCTCTCCCAAGTCATGGGATTGAGGCCTCGAAAGGGGTGAAATTTTCGAACCATTCATAGTTCGAGCCCTCACTCCCATTTAAGGGGTGAAATTTTCGAGCTCTCCCAGGCGAGGGATTGAGGACTCGAAAGGGGTGAAATTTTCGAACCATTCATAGGGTTCGAGCCATTATTGGTTCGAGCCCTCACCTCCCACGCCTCACGGCGAAATTTTCGAGCTCTCCCAGGCGAGGGATTGAGGACTCGAAAGGGGTGAAATTTTCGAACCACTCATAGGGTTCGAGCCATTATTGGTTCGAGCCCTCACCTCCCACGCCTCACGGCGAAATTTTCGAGCTCTCCCAGGCGAGGGATTGAGGCCTCGAAAGGGGTGAAATTTTCGAACCATTCATAAGGTTCGAGCAATTATTGGTTCGAGCCCTCACCTCCCACGCCTCACGGCGAAATTTTCGAGCTCTCCCAAGTCATGGGATTGAGGCCTCGAAAGGGGTGAAATTTTCGAAGCATTCATAGTTCGAGCCCTCACTCCCATTTAAGGGGTGAAATTTTCGAGCTCTTCCAGGCGAGGGATTGAGGACTCGAAAGGGGTGAAATTTTCGAACCATTCATAGGGTTCGAGCCATTATTGGTTCGAGCCCTCACCTCCCACCCCTCACGGCAAAATTTTCGAGCTCTCCCAGGCGAGGGATTGAGGACTCGAAAGTGGTGAAATTTTCGAACCACTCATAGGGTTCGAGCCATTATTGGTTCGAGCCCTCACCTCCCACGCCTCACGGCGAAATTTTCGAGCTCTCCCAGGCGAGGGATTGAGGCATCGAAAGGGGTGAAATTTTCGAACCATTCATAGGGTTCGAGCCATTATTGGTTCGAGCCCTCACCTCCCACGCCTCACGGCGAAATTTTCGAGCTCTCCCAAGTCATGGGATTGAGGACTCGAAAGGGGTGAAATTTTCGAACCATTCATAGTTCGAGCCCTCACTCCCATTCCAAGGGGTGAAATTTTTGAGCTCTCCCTAATCATGGGATCGAGGACTCGAAAACGGCGAATTTTTCGAACCATGTATCGTTCGAGCCCTCACTCCCATTTCAGGGGTGAAATTTCGAACCCACATGGTTCGAGCAAGTCAGAAGAATAGAATACCTCGAAAGGGGTACGTTACATCACATGGCTTTACCAAGGTCCACAGAGTACACCTCGGCAAAGGGCGGCCAGGGATCGTACCCCAGTCGCTACTAACGAGTCCGCCCCTGTCGACAAGGAAGGGCGCGACCAGGCTCCGAGGGGCTCTGTTGGTACCATTTTGGTATTGGGGCATAACCCTTAGGTCAGTGTACCTTAATAAAGGCTCATGTGATGCAATCAAGTCAAAAAGATATCAACCATCGGATTAAGGCATAATGGAGGGCCAAGATTGATAGGGGTACCCTTGGATTATTCCTAGGACCTCTACCACCACTATATATACCCCCCTTCATTCCACTAGGAAGAGGGGAAATGTTCCAATCTCTCTCTCTATATACCATTTTCTCTCTCTATGCCTCAACTTCTGACTTGGGCGTCGGAGGCTCCGCCCCGGGCTACGGCTCGGGGCTCGGAGTTTCTCCTTGCAGGTATAAGGACGAGACGATTGAGGACCCCCTCGTGGAGATCGACATTGTTCGGTTCCAACATTAGAGTTTTCAAAAAGTTGTGAACTCAACAAAGTCTATGAAAAAAACTCTACCATGTAAAGTTGATTGTAGAGTAAAGTTGATTAGAAACTGAAAGATCACTATAGGCCTGTGATGGTATTACTGCTGTTTTCAGTTTTTGGTTTTTTTACGTAAAAGATTTAGTTAAATAAGTTACAAAATTAACTTTAAATTGTTTGGCCCTATAATAATCATATAGAAAATGAAAATTGACAACTGAAAACTGAAAACAACTTTTTCTGGTTTTCAAAAACGGGACTTTTCAAAAAAACAGAAAACGATACCAAACAGGCACTGAAAACCACTTTTTCTGCTGGTTTTCAAAAAAACAGAAAACTGAAAACAAAAAACGACACCAAAAGTTTTCAAAAGCACATTTTTGTTTCTACTTCTACGATTATTGTAAACTCGGCAAAGTCAATGAAAATCATGACCATAACAAACCCCTGAATACGAATGTTGTGTGAGGCCGTCTCACAGTGAGACGAGCCCAATAATAAAGAGTGTAATGCCATTTTTTTTTTAATTTTTTGCTTTTAGACTTGGGGTTTTAACTAAACACCCTCCCAAAACATCCACATTCATATGAAATCCCTCACTCAAATACTCCGGTTCAGGCACAAACTTATACTCAAATTTATATGTGGGATTTGTGTTTCTAATTTCACTTTCAATTTCGACGTGAATGTTAGTCTTAGTTGTTGCATCATCATGGATACAAATTGAATACTAATTTCACTTTCAGTTTCCCAGGGTATGTATGAGTGAGGTTAAAATGCGACGAAAGGACCTGTGTTGGTCTGTGAGTTCAGTACACAGCCTGACAAACTGTCATAGGTTGATTTTTGTCGTTCGACTCTTGATATTATTTAGTTGTGACTGGTTGGAAATGTTAATAGGACATTTATTATGACCGTTATGTCAATCTTATTAATTTTTTAAAAACCTTTGATTTATTTACATGGCATCCTATCTTCTAGGATATCCATGGCAAGGAACTTCTGGTAAAGAGATATCATCTGTAGGGTTACCTAAATCGCTCATGCCCCCGCGAATCGCGAATTGATTCGCGCGCCCTCAATGGCAAATCCTTTTCGCACAAGTCGATGAAAATCGCGATTTAGATCGTCATTTTCAGCGAATCCATCAGTTGCCAAGTAAACTTGATGCTATTCTCGGAGTTTTTGCCGGAAAATATGTATGTCGTCTTACATATACAGAGTTGCAGAGTAAATAGCAGCGGAAAGAGGTACACGAAAGGTGGCGTGACTTTTTTTTTTTTTTGATGGGAGGTGCTGAGTATGAATAAAATAAATAAAATACTAGGGTTTCAATTAAGGTCATGAGCGATTCAACTTATTCAACAATGTTTTCAAATCAGATCAGATTTATTCAAATCAAATCAATTCAGATCAGCTTTATTCAAATCAAATCAGATCAGATCAGATCAGAATCATCCAAATAACAATCAATGAATCTAGTATATTTCTAGTTATTAATTCGTCTAATTGCAGTTAATTTATCAATTAGTTCAGTTCAGATCAAATCAAATCAAATTAAGTTTATTCAAATCAAATCAAACAAGGTCAGTTCAATTCAAATCAAATCCAATCAAATCAGATCAGAATAATACAGTCCAATCGCACCGGGCCTAATAAGGGTAATTTAGTCTCTAACTAATAAAAGATAATAATTAATTATGTAACAGACTCCTATTTTTTTTCTCATTTTCGAGAACGCTGCAAATTTCTCCTCCCAATGCAATGAAAATTAAATTGATGAACTACTATAATATGAACAAAAATTAGAGCGAATTCCTCAGCAATTTGATTGAGAATGGCAGAAGAGGTGGTGGACTGGTGGTGCTCGCTAGTTGGGAGTGACCATCTTCCTACAAATATTTAAGTAAAAGGATATTCAGATAAGGAGATAAACAAAAAAAGATAAAAAATAAAAATAAAACTTAACTGACGAATATATTGTTCAATAAAAAAATAGCGGAATATTAGACAAACGTTTATACCAGGGATAAGAATGTTAATATACCTCTGTATAAAAATACATATAGACGGTATACTGCCGCCCTTCATTGTTGAGAATTGAGTATTTGGTAGATCGCTAATCTAATAAAAAATTTGAGCATTATTACGGAATTTTTTACGAGCTTTTGTGAATTGATACGAAAAAATCGAGTTTTTTCCGAGGAGATCGAACCTAGTGACTTCTTTGTTCTCTTCCATTTAGTGCATGTATGAAAAAAAAATCAAAACATGAACAAACTAATAAGATTGACTAGAGAATATGATTTTGGGATGAGCGGATTAAAAAATGGAGAACTTCATATATATACTCTATATGCTAAGCCAGGGGTAGTAGGAGGATAACACATTCATTGAATTCTAATATTATTCTCTTATTTTCTTTCTATGAACGATATCAAAGAAATACATTAATCATGATTTCCTTGATTATGTTCATGATCAAAGTGAATCGTAGAAAATCATGAAAAAATAATCAGCGAAATCATGATTTATGTATCTCTTTCAAAGAATACCACATTCAGTGAATTATGATATGCTTTTATTTAATTCCTCTCTACATAGAAAGAAATATATCAAAGAGATACATCAATCATGATTTCCTTGATTCACTTTATTTCATGATCAAAGTGAATCAAACAAAATCATGAAAAAGAATTAGCAAAATCATGATTTATGTATATGTTTCAAAGAATAACACATTCATTGAATTATGATATTATTTTGTTTTCTTTCTACATTGAAGGAAATATATCAAGCAGATACATCAATCATGATTTCCTTGATTCACTTTCATGATCAAAGTAGTGAATAAAAAAAAGTCATGAAAAACCAATGAGGAAAATCATAATTTATGTATCTCTTAGATATATTTCCTCCCATGCAAAAACAAGAAAAACATAGTACAATGAATTGAATATACTATCTTTCTAGTGCTTCAATATGTATGGTGACGACTTTAATTCATAACCTCTATAGCTATCACTTTTCAGATTGACCGGAGGTCAATTCAGTGCCCTTAGAGTGTATTAATGGCAAAAATAATAACAGGTTTAGGGAAGATAAATGAATAAAAAATTAGAAAATAAACGACAAATAATAGAGATAAACTAAGAACCTGATAATAGTTTGTATGAGATCTAACACGCAAATTATACCATGCTCCCGGGATTACAATGAGCATGGTGGCCCTTCTCACAATAGAGAAGTGGGGACCACACTTAAAATAATTTAAAATTTATTTAAGTGTAGTCTCTATTCCTCTATTGTGAGGATGACCACCATGCTCCTTATGCTCCCGGGAGCATGGTATAAGCATTGGATCTAACATGCGGTTCCAACAAAGGCCACGTGAGCAAAGGGAAACAATTGGACCTTAAGACAAACAATAAGCTAAATGAAAAATAATAGTTAGAGAGATAATGGGAACACCATCTTTCAAACTCATAACATAACCGTTAACAACTCTCTTGGCGAATTACTTAGAGAAATGTAGCAGTCTCCTTCTCTTCCTCGCATTGACATTTTTTTTATTAGTTGTTGCGGCTTAATATAAGTGATGAATAAATACACTTTTCACGCCTTCTATACTAATCACGCCGCTAAACAAATGAAAGCCTACCTACACCTTTCATTGTTTTATACTAGTTTTTGTGGATACATAAATGACTCTACCTACCGCACATTTTATACTATAGCTGTAAAAATATAGTCTTGTCAATAACACGTCAAGACAATTATGGATAACAATGAGTATATGTGCGGAATATTTTTACCCAGAATGTAAATTTCAGGAAACAAGATATCATTGTGTATTCGCTACGCATTAATTTGGATATTACATTAAAAATGCAAATTAGGACACATAACATACTCCGTGTGGTACAATATACTCTCTCCGCTTTTCTGTAGACACTCCATTAGTTATTTTGATTATTTAAGGTAGTTTTTTTCCTTTCTTTCTTAAGAAAGGTAAGAAAACAACAAAAACAAAGTTAGTTGATCCTTTTACCTAGGGTATTACCCAACTTGTCAGCATCAAGAATAGTACAAAGGGATTTTGGGGGGGGGGAGGACACCTCTTGAGTACAATCACCATAGAATCATCGATGGATATGGTGCCCCAACTCGCAACCTAATCAGCACCCTCGTTAGATTCAGGAAACACGTGACGAATAATGCGCACCTCCTGAAATTATCGAAGAAGAGAAACACAGTCCTTTACCAAAGTACTGATTTGGCAGAGTCCACACATTTTGAACAGTCGAGATAACAACCAAGTGATCTCCCTCAAATCTTAATATAAGAAATACCAAGATCAAAAGCCATACGAATTTCATTCATAAGAGCCCATCAGGACATTTGTATGACCTAAATTAGAAGCTTCCATGTGAATACGACTGCCGAAGTGATCCCGAATAACATAACCTGCATATGCATGCTCGTCAATAACAGACCCTATTGGGGTGCAAATCCAAGTCCCACACTCCCACATCGAAGAAATTAGGAGTCAAAAAACTGTATTTTAAGGGATTACCAAACTAATTAGTATGAGGCATTTTGCGGAGGAGCCCAAAAACAAATCCGTGAGGGCGTGGCCCAAAATGGACAATATCATACTAATTGGACCGGTAGTCGCCAGACGCAGGGGCCCAACAATTGGTGTCAGAGCCCTAGGTTCGACTTGGTCAGGCGCACAACGTGTGGATAATGGATTTGCGCAAGGTCCACATATGACACGTTGGGGAAGCATTGGTCGAGACTTGAATTGAAGGTGGCGTACATGCACTAGGAAATCCCGAGCCTAGAAGGAAAAGTCATGATCGAGGAGCCAGCCCCGTGGGACGGGTACGGAGACTCTTCAGATGCAGTGTAGCCAAGTCCCCGAGAGTGACATGAGCTTGCAAGACCTGGAGTTGGAACATGTGGTGCAGACATAGCTCAGAAGCGCATGGACTCATGGCTAAAAAGAATGTGGTGCAGACATGGCAACTCAGATAGCATGGTGTTTCGGCTAAGGGGAGATGATCAAGACTCGAGAATGCTCTTGGTCAGCCTGGTTAGGGACGACGTGCCGTAGTTTGTGGGAATTGAGTGTGATGTGGGTGTATCCTCTAGCAGGGATCTGAGACGCGAAATCCTTCGGTGGCATAGTTCACAGGGGTTGCTTGCTAGAGGATGTCGTGCATGCCGTGGCTTTTCTCAAACATTTATTTAGTTTCATTTGGGAATAATTTTGTAACTTGAGTTTAATTTTTTAGAACTGTAGTTCGACATTTTAAGTCTTCCGCTGTCTTCTCATTCACTTGGATTTTTTGTTAGGTTGTATTTGAATTCTAAGCCTAGCAGTTGACCGTCAACTGCGAAGTGACAATTTTATATTATTTTCTTATTTACTACTGCGAAATTTTTGGGTTGTTATACTTGATTAAGATAGGAGGCAGTAACGTACAATGCACGGGGGGTCAATTACGAATCGATAATTGACAAAAGGAATTAATGTGAGATTAGGCAGAAACTTTGGGTTTGGGAACTACGAACTACAAGAGTAAGCCGTATGTAAGAAGACATATCAAACGCAAAGTGATACAAGAGATGATAAAATATTGGTAGTTATAGTGTTTGGGTGAGGTAGAATTGTCAAAGCCGTGAGACACGAAGACGGCAAGAACAAAATTCAAGTTTTGATTGAACTGGAAAATAGACAACGAAGAATTTGATCATGAGGATTAACGAGAGATCCTGCCGGCAGACATTGACTAGATAGCCCACTGGCAAGAACGGAAGCAGCGGAAGTGAGTACCAGGATCACCAAACCATTGACTCTGATACCATGAAGAAATATAGAGGAGATCGAATAGAATGATTTCATTGACGGGTGAATTGACTTACGGTGAACCTCTATTTATACATTAACATGACTTGGAGAATAAGACGGAGATAATCTCTACGACATAGAATTCTACCATAACTAGAAATTACCAAACAGTAATACTCCCTATTACAACCCATATTCCTAATATGATCTTATCATATATCTCTAACACAAAACAACAATCGTCAACTTATAATAACTTGCTTATCATATTTTCATTTCCTGTGTCCCGCGTTACTTCGACACTCATACATAGATATGTCCAATATGACACGGCACTTAAAAACGTAAGAAATTGACATTATATATGTTTAGACAGGCACTATGATGAGAGTCTGATACACGGCGTGCGCTTGAAGCTTTGAGTACATAACATAATTGTCTCTCTCGTTAAACAATAACTCAAGCTCTTTAACCTTAAGTTTAATTGCAGAATAAACCCACGAATCGATGTCGCACTCGTCTCTTGTATAAGGGTAATAGACTAATAACAGTCGTCATCAGGAAGCTCCAACAAGGTACCGTCCACCTTGTCATACAAATCATCATTACGGTGCAAATCGAAAGCCAAACAAAAGCTCTGAATCTCACCGTTGTCGTAGTAAACCAAGGCCTTCTGAACAAGGGTGATAAATTTTGCGGAAGGGATCCCGTTATAGTGGAACAAGAGGGAGGGGAGTGATTTCCAGAGGGACGTACGTCCAGCGTTTCGACGCGACGCAGGTAGAGACGGCATTGTTGGTTGGAAGAAAGGTGAGAATTTGGAGTAAAAGATTTCTTCTGGCCGGTAAGTTGCTTATTCTATCTTCTTTTTCGCCGGAATTTCGACGGACCTTCTATTTCATCGTCGGACTCCGAGTCGAAGTTTAGCATTGTTACACAAGGTACGAGAGGTAACGATCAATAAAGGGTAGATATAGTATTATGGTGGTTGTAACTTGTAAGCAAGTGTTTGTTTGCAAAGTTGAATTTTATTTATAAGGTAATTTTTGCCAAATTTTCCTAGCAGGAGTATAAATCTGGTATAGGACTCAATAGGTTCAATCTAAGGCCTAGTAAATGGTGCGTCCTTAATGGGTCTATCAAGACCAAATTCGGATTATGAGTCTTTTAACATGTGTCCAGCGGGCACATGATAGGAAAACCATATTAAATAGGGCATTGTTAAATGTAAACTGAAAATTACTAGCGTAACATATTTTTTTTCCATTTTTTTTCCAATATTATCCTTAATAATACCCCCCTTCCTGCAACTTCTCAAAGTGAACGTATAACAAATCAAGCAAGCAACCCTAAACAATCATAATATCAAAGAATAGATTGCATTGCATGTAAAGAAAATGTTTCAATACTATCATGCATGGAACGTTCGAACCCGACGGAATCGAGCCGAAATAACGACGAAATTGAGGTATGTAATAGGGTATTATATGTCGCGCATTATTCCGAGTGTTTTTTTTCCTTTTTAATGATGGAAAGACAATTTGTATAATATACTATCATAAAACGTTCGAACTCAACGGAATCGAGCCAAAATAACGATGAAATTGAGGTACGTCATGAGTTATTACGCTTTGGTAGCCACTAAATAGGTTTGACTAGAAAATAAAAAAAATCATTAAAAACAAATGACCCACCAGCCTCCATCCTTTTCTCCCCCCCCCCCTTTTCCCCTACCCCCTCCACCCGACCCAACCCCCCCTACCGCAGCCCAACCACACTATACACCCTAATTGTCGCTCCCCACCCAGGCTGACTGATTCCGTCGGCGGCCATGCTACTCCGCTTCCGTGATGGCCCATTTGACTTATCACCCATTTTCCTTTCTCCTAATTTTCTCTCTCCTCGCATCATACATAGCATAGGAGTTGCGGCATGTGGCATCGAGGCAGCAAACTTTGAGCATGCGCGACGGCAACCACGTCAGAGAGGCGGAGAAGCTTCTATATTGTCGGAAATGAGGAAAAAATAAGATGGATCGAGAAAAAGAAAAGCTCGTGGACCTTTAGAACGTGTGGGGGTGGGGGAGAGGGTGGGCGGCGTGGCTATAGAGGTGATAGGCGAATGTGTTGGCGGTGGAAGCGGCTGATATGGTGGTGTTTGGTACAAGTGGTGGTGGTGGAGGGGTTGATACGTGGTGGTGAATGGGGTGATTATTTTTCCTATAAATGCAGTCTCATTAGTTACTTTTTTTAGTATGGTCAAACTATAAAAGGTTGAGATTCTTTTATTTAAAATTAACGGTTGAATTTGCTCTCCTTATATGTAGAATAGCTTGTTATTATATGTCGCGTAAAATTCCGCGTGTTCTTTTTTTTTTAATGGTAGAAAGACAAATACCAAATATAGGGCATTTGTGTTATTTTGGGAAAAGTGGGGATATAATGGGTATTTTACCAGGTAAAGTTTGGAAAAAGAAAGTTGCATTTAGCAATCAAAATTAAATAATACAGGAATTCGAAGTTTGTTTATGGCAAACTTTTGAAAACATTTGGCTAATTTAAAACAAAATGGTCAAAATCAGCCAAAACGTATTATACAAACAATTTACTTGGCCATCCAATTGAACATATCCTAAATCCTAATGGACCTGATGTGAAATGGCACGCCTCGAATCTGACACGAAATCAACTTGAAATTAACCCGAAATAGTAGAGACCTAAATTGACTCAATTCAAAGGCGCTGTTTGATAAAACTTGATAAAAGTAGTATTCAGATCAGTTCCAAATCATTTAGATCAGCGGACCAGAGTCATTCAAATCAGATTAGAAAAATTCAAATTTTTATCAATGTATTTGGTCTATAATTGATACTAATTCATTGAAATTCAATCAAAATTTCAACACATTCAGATCAGATCAGATCAGTTCAAAGTTATTCAAATCAAATCAAATCAGATCTGAGTCATTCAAATCAAATCAGATCAGTTCAGAAAAATGCAGTCCTATCAAACAGGGCAAAAACCATTGATCGACGAGGACTATATTGAGGGCTGATAACAACCTTTTTTTTTTTTTTTTTTTTTTTTTTTTTTTTTTTTGTTTTTTGTTACAAGGACTGATAACAACGTGCATACATTGTATTATCAATTGAATAATTTGGTTAATTAACGTACACTTGTTTTCATATCGAAAATGAAAATTGAGTACTCAAAATTGATCGAAAATAGACAAATCTTAATCTTAATCTTAATATTATATTTATAAACGAATCTTTTTTCGTGGGCATGGAAGAGGTCTAGAGCCCTTCGAATTTTCTGAGAGCTTCTGGTGAATAAGGAATTAATTTATGTTATGGTATTGTTTTTATATACCATATGTGAGTTTTTGGTAATCATGTACAAAATTCATGCATTAGTTATGGAAATGTAGTATACCATACATAATCTTATCATGAAAATAAGCTTATGGTAACTAGGCTGAAGATATCACATTTTCATAATTATGAAATTATTTTATATGTTATGGGAAGATAATATTCCGTAAGTTAAAAGTCTAATATGACATTTTCTACATTTTTGTACATATAAGCACCAAATGATGACCTTTAAATTTGAGATACTAATACTAATAACTATAGGTCACCCTAATATAAATGGGTAACCATTTAATTTATTCAAATGAATTTCTCAATACTAACAATTATAAGTCAACTCTATTGAATAGGTTAAAAGCCCTACGAATTTTCTTAGAACTTTAGGTGAATAAAGAATTAATTAAATGTTATAAAAATGTAGTTAGCATATGTAAGTTTATGGTAATCATATAAATAATTCATTTATTACTTATTATGAGTGTATAGTAACCATATGTAAGTTTATGGTAATTTATAAAGATGAATCAATATAAAAGTTTTCTTTTATGAGTTATAGTAAGGTAATATTCCATACGTCGAACTTATATTTTGATACGTTAAAAAAAAATCTGACGACATTATCTACATTTTGGTAAATATAAGAACCAAATTTGTTTCTTTAAACTTCGAATTAGAGATAGTAATACTAACAACGATAAGTCACTCATCTACTATAGGTGGATAGTAATTCAACTTATTTTATAATTTCTCAAAACTAATAAGTACTTCCTCCGTTCGCCTATAAACTTTCTATTTTCTATTTAGAGGTGTTCATCTTCAAACTTCCTACTTAGAATCTATCCTTATTTGTACATATAAATTAAAGTCCAAAACATCCTTACTTGTTTATTAAAAATACATGTGGGACATACCCGTATGTGTAATTTTACACCAAGTGGACCCTAAAACTCATTCTTTATTCTATTTTTCTTAAAAACTGTGATCCGCCCCTACGCGTTTAATAGGCAAACGAAGGGAGTAGGAGCATAAGTCAATTATATTCCTCTAAACTATGCATTATTATACAAATCTATTTTTTTTCTTCTTCTAATTTATGTTTTTTTTCTATGTATAAACAATTGACCAAATCCTACGAATAAATGGAGTTTTTATATTTTTGAATGAATACGATCTTATCTATATCTAACTATGAGTTATTTATGCGTCTAGAGTTAATGAAATCTTATTACAATAATTGGTGAATAAAAATTCCATATGTGAATAAAATTTTTCATTTATAAGTAAGAAAAGATAGTAATAATTTCATATATGCAAGTATATCTAATTATGAAATGGTACGATAATACAAAAGATTTTTTATGGGTTAAGGAAAGATTATTTCGAAAGTTGTTTGATCTGGTTTGCACATTTCAGATGTCAAATGATTTAAATTAACTAGAAAATAACTAAATTTAATTTGGTGAGCTATAGTCCTAGGGTATATCCAGGAATGTTCGGAGGACATTTGGCTTTTTTTTCGAAAAATTGATCAAATTTGACCAGAATCACAATACGTAATCCACACGGTTTTTCAATAAAATTGCTTCGGAGCAAAAACGACTCAAATTTTGGTGGTAATCTCTAAGTATGATATAATGAGGATTTTCAAAATATTAGAATAACAAACCTAAGAGAAGGTTAGAAAATTGGCCAAAACGGTCATAAAATCCATACAAAGTGACGAGCGTTGAAACGCATGAAATACTTCACAAAATGAGGAACCAACACTCAAATCCAATAAGTATAATCCTAATGTCTATTCAGTAATGTTTGAAGGACATTTGACTTTAAGCAATCGCCATCAATAAGCTCTTATCCTTTGGCGGAAAATTGATCAAATTTGACCAGAATCACATTACATAATCCACTATTTTTTGATAAAATGACTCCAGAGCAGAAACGACTCAAATTTGGGCGGTAGTCTCTAAGTATGATACAATGAGGATTTGTAAAATATTAGAGTCAAAACCTAAGAGAAGGAAAATGGCCAAAACGGCCAGAAATCCACACAAAGTGACAGCCGTCGAAACGCATGAAATACTTCACAAAATGAGGAACCAACATTCAAATCCAACAAGTATAGTCATAGGGTATCAAATTTAATGTTTGGAGGACATTTGGCTTGTTTCGAAAAATTGATCAAATTTGACCAGAATCATAATACCATAATCCACGATTTTTCGATAAAAAGGCTCCGAAGCGAATATGACTCAAATTTTGGTGATAGTCTCTACGTACGAGATAATGAGGATTGGAAGAATATAAGAGTCAAAAACCTAAAAGAAGGTTAGAAAAACGGCCAAAACGGTCATTAATCAATGCAAAGTGACGAGCGTCGAAACGCACGAAATACATCAGAAAATGAAGAACCAACACTCAAATCCAACAATTGTAGTCCTAGGGTACCTATAGTAATGTTTGGAGGACGTTTGACATTTTTCGGAATATTGATCAAATTTGACCAGAATCGAAGTACATAATCCACGGTTTTTCGATAAAATGGCTCCGGAGCAAAAAACGGCTCAAACTTTTGTGGTAGTCTCTAAGTATGATATAATAAGGATTGGAAAAATATTAGGGTCAAAAGCCTTAGAGCAGGTTAGAAAACGACCAAAACGGTCATAAATCCATGCAAAGTGACAGAGCGTTACTTGAAACGCATGAAATACTTCACTAAATGAGAAACCAACAATCAAATACAATAACAATAATCCTATGTATCTTCAGTAATGTTTGGAGGACATTTGGCTTTAAGTCATCGCCGACAACCAGCTCTTATCCTTTCGCGACAAATTGATCAAATTTGACCAGAATCACAGTACATAATCCACGATTTTTCGATAAAAAGGCTCCGGAGCAAAAATGGCTCAAATTTTGGTGGTAGTGTCTATGTATGATATAATGAGGATTTTCAAAATATTAGAGTAAAAACCTAGGAGAAGATAAGGGAAATGACTAAAACAGTCATAAATCCATACAAAGTGACAAGTGTCAAAAGCATGAAATATTTCACAAAATGAGGAACCAACACTCAAATCCAACAATTATAGTCCTATGGTATCTAATTTAATGTTTGGAGGACAGTTGGCTTGTTTCGAAAAATTGATCAAATTTGACCAGAATCGCAGTACATAATCCACAGTTGTTTCGATAAAAAGGCTCCGAAGCGAAAATGGCTATAATTTTGGTGGTAGTCTCTGCGTATGATATAATGAGGATTTTCAAAATATTAGAGTAAAAAACCTAAGAGAAGATAAGGAAAACGACCAAAACGGTCATAAATCCATACAAAGTGACGAGCGTCGAAACGCATGAAATGCTTTAGAAAATGAAGAACCAACACTCAGATCCAACAATTGTAGTCATTGGGTATCTACACTAATGTTTGTAGGACATTTGGCGTTTTTCGGAAAATTGATCAAATTTGACCAGAATCGCAGTACATAATCCACGGTTTTTCGATAAAATTGCTCCGGAGCAAAAAATAGCTCAAATTTTGGTGATAGTCTCTAAGTATGATATAATAAGGATTGGAAGAATATGAAAGCCAAAAACCTAAGAGAAGGTTAGAAAAACGGCCAAAACGGTCATAAAGCCATACAAAGTGACGAGCGTCGAAACGCATGAAATACTTCACAAAATGAGAAACCAAAGCTCAAATCCAACAAGTATAGTTCTAATGTATCTTCAGTGATGTTTGGAGGACATTTGGCTTTTTTCAGAAAATTGATCAAATTTGACCAGAATCGCAGTACATAATCCACGATTTTTTATAAAATGGCTTCGATGCAAAAACAACTCAAATTTTGGTGGTAGTCTCTAAGTATGATATAATGAGGATTTTCATAATATTAGAGTAAAAAACCTAAGAGAAGATAAGGAAAACGGCAAACCAATCATAAATCCGTAAAAAGTGACGAGCGTCGAAACGCATGAAATATTTCAGAAAATGAAGAACCAACACTCAAATCCAACAATTGTAGTCATTGGGTATCTACAGTAATTTTTGTAGTACATTTGGCGTTTTTCGGAAAATTGATCAAATTTGACCAGAATCGCAGTACATAATCCACGGTTTTTCGATAAAATTGCTCCGAGCAAAAAATAGCTCAAATTTTGGTGATAGTCTCTAAGTATGATATAATAAGGATTGGAAGAATATGAAAGCCTAAAACCTAAGAGAAGGTTAGAAAAACGGCCAAAACGGTCATAAAGCCATACAAAGTGACGAGCGTCGAAACGCATGAAATACTTCACAAAATGAGGAACGAAAGCTCAAATCCAACAAGTATAGTTCTAATGTATATTCAGTAATGTTTGGAGGACATTTGGCTTTTTTCAGAAAATTGATCAAATTTGACCAGAATCGCAGTACATAATCCACGATTTTTAAAAAAAATGGCTTCGGCGCAAAAACAACCCAAATTTTGGTGGTAGTGTCTAAGTATGATATAATGATGATTTTCAAAATATTAGAGTAAAAAACCTAAGAGAAGATAAGGAAAACGGCCAAAACGGTTATAAATGCATACAAAGTGACGAGTGTCAAAAGTATGAAATATTTCACAAAATGAGGAACCAACACTCAAATCCAACAAGTATAGTCCTAGGGTATCTAATTTAATGTTTGGAGGACAGTTGGCTTGTTTCGAAAAATTGATCAAATTTGACCAAAATCGCAGTACATAATCCACAGTTTTTTCGATAAAAAGGATCCGAAGCGAAAACGGCTCAAATTTTGGTGGTAGTCTCTGCGTAGGATATAGTGAGGATTTTCAAAATATTAGAGTAAAAAACCTAAGAGAAGCTAAGGAAAACGACCAAAACGGTCATAAATCCATACAAATTGACGAGCGTTGAACGCATGAAATAATTCATAAAATGAGGAACCAACACTCAAATCCAACAAGTATAGTCCTTGGGTATCTACATTAATTTTTGGAGGACATTTGACGTTTTTTGAAAAATTGATTAAATTTGATCGGAATCACAGTACATAATCCACGGTTTTTCGATAAAATGCCTTCGGAGCGAAAACGGTCAAATTGTGGTGGTAGTGTCTACGTATGATATAATGAGGATTGGAAGAATATTAGAGCCAAAAACCTAAGAGAATGTTAGAAAAACAGCCAAAACGGTCATAAATCCATACAAGGTGACGAGCGTCGAAACACATGAAATACTTCACAAAATGAGGAACTGATCTGCCCATTTTGTACGCATCAAGTTGATGGTTTTTATTGTATTTTAACGTTCCAAATGATGTATTATACTCACTATTGGTGTTGAGTATCGGTTCTTAAGTTTTATGTAATTTTGATCATTTTAAACACTTTTGGATGCGAACAATAATTGAGGCGCTGTTGAAAAGCTTTCCAGAGACTCTTGCCGGCCGCGCTGCAAGCTTGGCAGAGCGTTAAAAGGAGCAAAAAGATATGCGTCAAGAGACTTTTCGCTGTCCACGGTCGTTAGCTTGGTGGACTGCGATGAGGTTTTGCGGGCCGCGGTGAAGAGCTTGGCGGACCGCGGTTTCTATATTTTCCTAATTCTGTATTTTTCTATTTTACGTTTTCCTAGACTTTATAAATAAGAACCCCCGACTCTAGTTTTATTCATTCAGACTTTTTAGAGAAAACAAGGGTTTCTATGGATTGTATGATGAGCTAATTCCTTTATTTCTTGATCTACTAATCGAAGCATCGCATTGACAATATCGTGAGTTTGTTCTATTCCTATTATTGTTTTCAATTATTGTCTTATCTTGGTTTCCAATTCATTCAATTATCTTTTGTGATTGCTAGGTCTACAACTAGTCTAATACTATATATTAAAATCTAAAATCAAGTCTTTCCTAGGTGGACACTTGACACTTATTAATTGGATAACACTAGGTAATCATACAATATGGTAACTACAAAGTTTTAGCTAATTTATGGAAAATAATATAATTTATGGTGGTTATTGTGGTAAGCTAAGTTATAGTAATATAAAAATATAATGTGATATAACATGTGATGAGATGGTGGAATGAAGATGAGATAGTAAAATGGCTAATTTAAAAGTGGAAATGAAATAATAATATGATATGGAGTAAGTGAGCCGAAACATATAATATAATACTATCATTACTAATAATATTATAAAAAAGATAAACCAACATTTTTATAAAACGAGTATAATAATATGAATATGCAGTCCGGGCGTAGGCCGGGCATGCAAACTAGTATATAACTAGTTTTTTTACCCGTGCAAATGCACAAGAATTCTAAATGCTTACTTAAAAATATTACTATGTCATGTTATTTTTGAAATACTAAAAAAGTCGACCTTTGCAAATTAAATCTAATGATTTATAAATATAAATTTAAAATTTATTGAGATAATAATAACACCGATAAGAATTTAGAACAACACCAAATACAATACACCATCTGACTTTCTTTCAGCATCTCATACTCAAAATACCCCTTTGCTAAGGAGAGAGCACACAATAATCTGTTAATCAATGTTTCAAAAAAATTACATAGCGAGTTAGATAAGAATCTTAGCTAAATTTCCATGCAATTTGTTTGAATTTAGATTAACCGATTAGTGTGTACACCCTCCTCAATTAAGTTGCGTATTGCATATAGGGTGTTTAAAGAATGACGGAGGGAGTATTGGGGTTGTGTAATTTTTGTAGACCCGCCAACACCTATTCCGATCCGTTTTTTTCTTCAAGAACTATTTTTTCTGACTCGAATCCGTTTGTTACCCGTATGTGTTGGTCAAACTCGAATCGACTGTTTGACTCGTATTTAAAACAAAATTAGGAAAAATTTTAGTCTTATAGTTGATTCTAAAAGTCCAATCGCGACCCAAACTTGTATTTGATCCAACCTGTAGCGAACTAGCCAATAATATTTAACCTCATTTGACCCGTTTAATAGGTTTACTTTTATGTGAACTTATTTGTTTTAAAAAGTAAGTAGAATCTAAAATTTAGAAACTCTCATTCACCTCCCTAACCTCTTACCAACTTATTTGATCTCCTACTCCACCCCTTCACCACCCGTTGACTATTGTACTCGACTACCTTTATGATGCTGTTAGTTCACTCCCTCCTCGGTCAATTTTCTTATGCATTCCCACAATTCGTTGTTAACTCGTATACACAGACATCAACGTAACAACTCTCACCCATGTTGCGAACTTTCCTAATTGACAGCCCCGTTTCACCTACTGATTTAAATCAATTCTGATCTGATTTGATATTACATATTTAAATTAGTTCAGAGTCATACAAATCAGATCAGAATTGCTCAAATAATGTTCAATGAATTCCGTCCATTATTGATATTAATCCGTTGAAATTCAATCAAATTTTCAACAAATTCAAATCAGGTCAGATCTGTTCAGAGTCATTCAAATCAAATCAGATTATATTAGAAGCAATCAAATCAGACCAGATCAGATCAAAAAGATGCAATCCTATAAAACGGGGCCTTAGATGTATCATTTTATTCTTGGTTATAAAATATATATTTAGCACATCTTCATTGTTGTTCATATAAGATATCTTATTATTTATTTTTGGTTACAAAAGGATATTATTTAATAAATATTTAATTTCACTGAAATCTGCTAAGATACCATTGGAATGTACAGAAAGATTTTTAACTGATCAAATGTGAGTTTTTGTACATTTGTCGGCTTCATTTTATCTGTTGTCCATGTCAGCTTTTCATGCACGCAATTATTAAAAGTAATAGATACATATGAACTCCATAATGTTTTAGTTATTTGACTCCTATAATTGAAAAATAAGAAAGGGCTTGCATAAATCCGAGCCCTCCGTACCTATCTCGCAATAGACTTGACTCCAGATTATTTCGCGACTCCCAACCAACTTGTTGTAATTTATTATTTCTAATTAATGTATCAATAATAATTATTATAATAACAATGTTGTTGCATAATAATAACTAGAATGCGAGCTTAGCTCTGGTCGATGGCACGCAGCCGCGCGGAACGCTGCTAAAGGTTAATCTCAACGGCACCTTAGGGTTTGGCCATCCAGAATTGCGCAACCGTTGCAGCAAACATTGGGATAAAGAGGGCAAAAAGAACCAGGTGGAACACAGGACTCCTGCGCATTTCGTCTCAGAATACCTTCTGAGGTAAGCTGCTCACTTGCTCCAATTCTCCCCACACTCGGACCTGTATGTATGTGTTTATGATCATTTCGAAATATTATCCAAAAGAACGAATTAAAGACGCTCAAAATCGTAAATTAATAAAATGTTAACTTAGGAGAAAAACATGAGTTGAGGCAACATACTTGTGAGAGCAAGAAACAAAAATGCTAGGAAGGTCAATTTAAGTGTGGCGGACATAAGCTTCTCCATTATGATCGTTTCTTTCTCTTAAAAATTGCTAGGAAGGTCTATTTCAGGATTGAGGAAGCCTGTCTATGAAGGCTTATATATTGTGTGAGACTTATATTTATAGTGTAGCGTATGTATGAAGTATCGTATGTGCTTATGTAGTAATACGTCTTAAATGCCAGTCACGCGGATCCGCTAACCATGGATCATGCCCATGGGGTTATCAGTTTTCACGGAAAAATATTAATACATCTATCTTCTATTTTAATAATCTCATTTTACGCGGGAGGCATTAATTATATCCGTACGCATACTTCATCGCTAATGCTAACAATTCGAAAGACTAATAAAATAGACTCACAGTAGTTGTCACTCCGTATTTGTTAGGCTGTATGTAGTTTTCTATGCTTTGTCAAATTATTACATAAAAAGAAAAGTACGTAGTACGTAGTTGTAGTTGTTAGGGGTAATCAATCTGAAGAAACAAAAAATATATAATTCAACTGCAAGTGATTGCTCTATTGATTAATCAATTTAATTACGTGTATAGGGATGGGCACGGCTCAGCTAACATATTAAGAACAATTTCATATACTAAAGTCGATGATTGTTCTTCAATTAATTAACGGCGAAAGTAGTAAATGACCCTCATACGTTTGCTCTTATGTGAAATCAACCCCCACATGTTTTAATTGTAGCAATTGACTCCCATAAGTTTGTCATAATGTGAAATTGAGCCATTCTTCAATTTCTCACCAATTTCTCATCACCCATATATATCATTTCAAAATAAATTGTACTTTATACCATTCACGAAAGAAAAAAATAGCAAAATACATTAAAGTACAAATACTTAACGTTATAAATTTGAGCTTAGCTTTTTGTGGGTTACACTTGTAGACATTAACTTAAAGATAATTTATCCATTCTTCGAATTTTGTGATGATCAGATTCATCACATGTTTTGGGTAGGTTTCATTCGCGAGTCATGAAATTGTTCTTAGAATAAGTTATCTTATAAAAACAAAATTGCAATTTTGATTATATATATTTATATTGGGGTAAAGATCAATGGACCATTTTTAGAAAATTAGATTTAATAGTGTAATGGTTTGGGAAGAATTAATGTTAAGTGAGTGCCCAGCAAAATGAAATTTGCTTTTTTTTTTTTTTTCTTCTGTTGATGTGGTTTAATAGTCAAATGGTTTGGGAAGGGTTTAATAGTGATACGGTATCCATTCAATGATATAATGTACAATTTATATTTAAATGGTAACTGTGAGTGGGAATTTGGTGAGAAATTGAAGAGAAATTGGCGAATGGTTCAATTTCACATTTTGACAAACTTATGGGGGTCAATTGCTACAATTGAAACATGTGGGGGATGATTTCACATAAGAGCAAACGTATGGGGGTCCTTTACTACTTTCGCCATTAATTAACTATATATCCTTATCCCCCTTCAAGTTATAATAATTGCGTATACATTACGAAGTAACAAATTATGTCCATATGTATGTGCAATTCCTTTTATTTAGCCAATATTTCGTGACATGAAGAAATGATTATGTATAGTACTATTCCACCCTCATATCTAACAAAGATACGACTTCAGTTTGTCCATGATAAACCTTTGAGACGTTTTTTTTTTTTGGGGGCCCAAAAACGAGAACATATCATATCTTTGTAATTTTTGATAAGTGCTTATAGCATTTTCAGCGTGATGTGAAATGGGACGTCTCAAATTTTCACATGAAACCAACTCGAAATTAATCCGAAATATTAGAGATTTGAATTCGAATTGACTCGATCCGAAGCCTCTTCGTTTCCTAAATCTCGAATTGAATATTACTTGTTAGGGTTTCCACAGTTTACATTTCCCCAATTAAATTCATCATCGCGTCTAAAAAATTCTTCAGAGCAAAAATCAATCATGGGTCATCTTCCAATGGAACTGATCACAGAGATACTCTTACGACTCCCTGTAAAGTCCCTCGTACGTTTTTGCTGCGTATCAAAACCATGGGAATCTTCAATCACAAGCCAAGATTTCATCAAACTCCATCTCAAGAAATCCACGCAAAACAAAACCAATCAAGCGGTAATCATTCGAGACTGTTACATCTTTTCCCTGGACTTTCCCACACTCAATCAAGTCTCTCCGATTGAACACCCGCTTAAAACTCCGAAATTTGGAACTGAAGTTCTCGGTTCTTGTGACGGTTTACTTTGTTTGTCGAATGGTGAAGAGGAGGGAATGGACGGGACTATTTTCTACAACCCGGCAACCCGAAAGCGCCATGAATTGCCCGCTTCGCCTATCGAATACCCCGAGAATTCTTGGGGTTGCGAGCGGTTGATTTACGGGTTCGGATATGATCATATTAATGATGATTATAAACTTGTAAGGGTTACTCAGTTCGCTGTGATAAAAGGGTTTCGTAGGTATGATCGTTTTGATAGTGAAGTTAAGGTTTATAGTTTAAAGTTGGCTTCTTGGAGAAGAATTGGCGATTTTCCTCGTGATTATTACCTTTCGTATAAAAAGACATCGGGAATTTATGTTAGTGGGTGTTTGCATTGGGTTGTGACACGGAATCCTGACTCTGATGGAACCAAGTTTATCATTTCTTTCGATTTAGGGTCCGAGGAGTACAAAGTTTTGCCACAACCACAATATTCATCCGATGACGAATTTCATATGAATGTGGACGTGTTGGGAGAGTGTTTGTGTGTGTCGAGCAATTACGTGGGTGTGAAGTTTGACGTGTGGGTCATGAAGGAGTACGGTGTTAAAGAGTCATGGTCTAAGTTATTTACGATCACACAAGGTGGGGTTATGGGTTTGTTTGAATATGTGAAACCTTTGGCTTACTCGAATGATGGTTCGAGTGTTTTGCTTATACGGGAAAGAGGTATGGGTGTTGTGGGTAGTCAGGATCTGATTTGGTTTAATTGGGAAGCACAAACAGTTGAGATTGTGAAGGTTACAGGTCCATCGCGTTTGCAGGATCTTAATATGATGGTGGAAAGCCTTGTTCCTCTTAAATGTCATCAGAAAAACAAGGAAGAAAAGGTTGAAAAGAAGAAGAATCAGCCTAAACGGAAGGCAAAGAAGTCTAACAACAAGAGGTATACCAACTTTAGTGTACATGTTTTAAGTCTTATTGCTTTACTTTATGTATGTAGTAAGCTGTCTTATTGAGTTTCTGATATTTTTTCCGAGTATGGAGTTGCCCCTTTAATTAGATTCATACCCGTGATTGGAGGGGTATAGGGAGTGGGATAGAAAAATGGGACAGGTGATCTGTACTGATGCGCCTGTATACATGTTTTTGCCATATTATATATCGTAACTTTGTTTGTGTGTAAATGCTGCTTTTCTTATCTAATTTACGATCGAAATTACCAAAAAAAAAAAAAAAAAACATTGATCATGTCTTTGCCACATTTTGTCATCCTAATGTTTTATTTACTAATCTAATGTCATAGTCCATGCTATGCTGTTGCTCTCGTAAATGCGCTGTACACTGTTTTGTGGTTCTACGTACACAAGTAGTGGCTGATCGATTATATATCATTGGGTTTTCGGTCTTTTGTAGGGGCGGTATGGATGGTTTCCTAGCGAAAGGATTCAATCTGAAGCTTTAAGGATACTCCATAAATTGGTGAATTGAAATTCAGATGTGCGAGTTAGTGTTCATTTCCACTGTCAAAAGTTTTGATTACGTACACTTTTGATTGATATCTGTTCTTCGATCACCCTCTAATCGGGTTTAATTTTGATGATTTTTCATGTTAACAGCTTTAACGCGATGTTGCTTCCTCATTTGATTGTGTATCCGTTCTCTTCGTCGTTAATTAACCGGTACATTGTTGGTTCTGGCAGGCGAATTCATAGTGTCTGGCCTTGGAATTGCGCTGAATTGCTGATCTCGGTGAAAATTATGCTGAACATAATTAGTTAGTCCCTTTGTTGCTGTAGACATTGCAGCTACCTTCTCTAATTTTCTCCACTTGGTTGGATTTATTCGTTCGTAGGAATTACTATTTATACTAGTGATCGAAAGGTTGTAACTTGTTTGTGGTGACTCTTAAAAACCAAAAAATGTGTTGCATGCATCTGTTGAATCTCTGCTAAGAATTACGGTATGAAAATGATCTGATACTACTGTACTTGGCGAAAAAGAGTTACTAATTAAGATCAATACTCTGGTTTGTGGTAATTTATCCTCCTTACAATGTATTTCGGATCTCCATTTATTATGTTGTTTCGAACACTTGGATCATCGGATGCCTTGGGCACCTGGTTTTTGCCCGGCCACTCTAGTAGTTGCTGGCTTTAGTCTCGAAAAAGCTTTAGAGACTAAGTGCATGTTTGGTTTGACATTTTTGAAGTCCAAGTAACGGATTCCCACTCCGATTACGTTACCAATTGTTTGGTTTGAATTCTTTTTTTTCCACTCCCTTACTCTCCTTTAACCCACCCCCTCAAAATGAATCCCTCCCTAAACTTTAGGTATCCCATTCCATATCATCAGATTCATCACCAACCACCAAATTTCTCCACCATAGCCAGCCAATGTTGTTCTCGCTGGCGCCGGTGGTCGTAGCTGCTGGGTGGCGGCGGTTTAGCGGCAGTGGAAGGGTGGGGAAAGGGGAAGGGGGAAGAGGGAAGGGGAGAGGCCGGGAGAGAGAAAAGGAAGGGATTGAGGTACTTTGCTTTTTTACCTTTTTGTCCTTGTAGAATGATTCCATTCCATTTGTAAGTTGTACCAAACAACTTATTATAAGTAATGGAACTTGTTACCACTCCACCTCAATCCCATTCCATTCCGTTACCATTCTAAACATCAAACAAAACGCCGCCTAATGGTTTTCCATGAGTGTTCCATGAGTGGCACTTGAGAGGCTATATGATAATATCATTGCAATATGAAAAAAAGGTTTATTATTTTTTATAAATAAATTAATTTTTTGATTAATTTACTGTTTGTTTCTTCGCAACGGATGGCAAAAAGTTGAAAATTGTGGTTGGCACTCTTGGCAGCTTGCACTAGTTAATTGGGCCGATTCATTGTAGTTAAGGGTTAGTCTCAAACAATAAGACCTTCTCATCGTAAAGTTTTATCTAATAAATGGGTCTATCGGTAATCATCAATTCATCAGTGTTGGTGTGAGTTCGACTTCGGGATAGATGGGGTCCAAATCTCTGTCCTGCGCAATGAACAAACAGTCAAGGGGGCCCGGTTTTACCCAGGCGACGCCCCTCCGACGGTCAAGTCAGTACTGGGTGCGATCGAGAAATGGGGTACCGAGAATTACTTATCTCAAGAATAGCAATAAAATAGCTTTTTGAGAGCTCAAAGTCCGAATCCTCCTAAGTGAGGGAAAATGAGGGGTATTTATAGTGGAGGAGGTACCCTCAAGGAATACTCCTAGGGGTCCCCCCTTCCTCTTGACCCTCCATTCCCCTGACATCCAACGGATGAGATCTGCTGGATACTAAGAACATCATTGGGCTTTATCAAGGGCATTGGGCCTCCTCTCCCAAGGGCTGTGGCCTCATTAAGAAAATGAACCCCAACAGAGCCCCTCGGAGTCGGGTTGCGCTCGTTGGTCACTGCATCTCGGCTTTTTCCTTTCACCGAGGGCGACCTGACTGCGCATCCCCTGGCCGCCCTTTGTCGTGGGTCATGTAATGCGCCTTGACAAAGTTCTATGATGTCGCTCTCTTGTCTTGCTTGTTTCCTAGGCCGTGGAGCTCGTACTTTTCGATTTTAATCGAAAAACTTCGCCCCTTGCGAGCTTCATGGTCGTATGCGTCATGTTTCCTTATACGATCCTTGTTCCCATTTCGTTTCTTGCGGCTCTTGTTCCGATCTTGCTTTTTAGAACTTCCGATATTTTCGCCTTTGAAGTGTAGACGGAAATCGCGACCGAATATCGCCCCTAGAATCGGGCGCGATTTCGACTTGGTGAAATAAACTTCGCCCCTGGAGTAAAGGCGGAAATCGCAACCGAATATCGCCCCTGGAGTTGGGTGCGACTTCGATTTGACGAAATAAACTTCGCCCCTGGAATTGGGCGCGATGCCCTTTGTCGAGGCGGACAACGTATTGCCTTCGGAATTTTTCACTCAATTATTTGGTGAGGATTTCGAAAAGATTTTGGAAAGATTTCAAAAAGATTCCTTCTACCCGTCAGTCTTTGAAAAATCCAAAGGTCACCTCGAAACGGCAAAAAGACAATTGCCTTTAACTGTTCATTATGACAGTTAATGATGTCTTTCACTGGAAATTGTGTAAAACCATTGGATTTTACCACTTTGCCCCCGGCTTTTTCCTCTATAAATATCCTCTACTGCCATACAGGGTTACTCTTATTTCCTTTGCCAAAATTTTCACCTCTCTTCTCTTCAACTTTCATTCCTCTGAAACTTTGGAAGAATTAGGGTTTCCTGTCCTTATCTTTCTACCAACTTTTCGATTCCCGGTTGCTACCGACCTTGTTCAAAGCTTTCTTTGAAGATCCCGGCGTTTTCGATCAATCTTTCGTCAATCTAAGGTAACTCTCCCTCTCTTTTTCCTGTTTTTGCACTTATCTTTTGGGGTAACCGTTGGTTTGACCTAACCTCTTTTCCCTCTTTTGGTACCACAATCTTTGGCACCTTAGTCAGATACTCCTTCAGTTCTAGGAAGGACTTCTCGGCCTCGTCGTTCCACTCAAACGTCTTGCGCTTTCAGAGTGCATCGAAAAAGGGTAGACAGCAGTCAACTGACTTGGCGATGAACCGGCTGAGTGCCGCCACGCAACCAGTCAACCTCTGCACATCTTTGAAGCACCGAGGGGAAGGCATATCCAGAATGGCCTTTATCTTCTCCGGGTTTGCGTCAATGCCGCGCTCACTGACCAAGAAACCCAGGCACTTCCCCGAATGCACCCCGAATACACACTTCTTGGGGTTCAGCTTCATATTGTATTTCCTCAAAGTAGCAAAAGTTTCACTCAAATCTTGTGTGTGGTTCGCAGCCAACGCACTTTTCACTATCAGGTCATCCACATAGACCTCCATGTTGCGTCCAATTTGCCCCTCAAACACCTTATTGACTAACCTTTGGAATATCGCACCCGCGTTCTTTAACCCAAAGGGCATCACGTGATACATGTATACTCCTAGCGGAGTGACGAATGCGGTTTTTGGTCTATCCTCCTCCTCGAGGGGCACTTAATGATATCCTGCATAGGCATCCATGAAACTTAAAATTCCATGGCCCGAGGTCGAATCAACTAATCTATCCATGCGCGGTAAAGGCTGGCCATCCTTTGGGCACGCTTTGTTTAGATCAGTGAAATCAACGCACATGCGCCACGACCCATTGGGCTTTTTAACAAGCACAACGTTCGATAGCCACGTCGGGTATAAGCATTCTTCTATGTATCCAGCTTTAAGGAGCTTACCAACTTCCTCCTTAATCGCTTCGGACCTTTCTGTCCCAAAATGTCTTCTCTTCTGGTGAACTGGTTTGCATTTCGGGTCCGCATTCAGCTTGTGTGTAATGACTGCGGGATCGAGGCCCGACATCTCCTCTACTGCGAATGCGAACACGTCTCTATATTCTTTGAGCAACGCGACCAGTGGATCTCGCTCTTCCAATGCGAGATTCCGACCAATGCGTACTGCTCTCTCCTCATTGCCTTCTTGTAAAGCCACTTCTTCTGTATCCTCGCGGGGTTGGGTGGGTCCTTCCAGCCCATGACGCGCATCCAAAGTCTCAATGGAGTATGTCATCGCAGCCGGGACGGTTTCACCACCCCTCTCTTTCCTCTTCCTGGAAGGTTGGTATTCGGGTGCGGCATCCTCGAGGTTGACCATCGGCGGCCGCAGCCCCGCGTGATAACACTCTCGAGCCGTTTTCTGATCGGCTCGTATTATTGCCGGCTTCCCGTCATCGGTGATATATATCATTAAAAGTCCCAAAGTAAACACCAAACCAACCACTTCGTTTAACATCGGCCTCCCGATGACCACGTTGTATGCGCAGGGAATGTCAATGATGATGAATTCCACCATTGCGGTCCTGATCGCACTTCCAGTACCAATGGCACCAGGGAGTCGAACGGAACCTAGCGGATAGATAGTCTGCCCGCCGAACGCGACAATAGGATCATGCAGTGGCTTGATATCCTTTCTCGTGTATCTCAGCTTCAGTAAACGTTCCAAAGTCATTATATCTACTGAGGATCCTGTATCCACCAAGCATCTTCTTATGTCCTTGTTCGCCACTCTCATGGTGATCCCCACCGGATCATCATGTGGTGTACGAACCTCAGTGATATCAGACTGCTTCAAAGTGATATCAGGAATCCTTATCGGCTTCATCTGCAGAGACGCAATAGAATAGATAAAGTTCCTCAAATTTTCCTTTCGTCCACGGTGACTTGGTCCACCGTTGGCGAAGCCACCCGAAATTGTGTTTATCACACCGGGACTGTGTTCCCTATCTCCTCCTTTGGGTGGTCGCGGCCTACTCCCAGGCCAGCCATTGTTGTTGTTGCGGTTGTTGTAGTTGCCGCGGCTCTGCCACTGTTGTTTATACCGGTCCCGCTGCCCTCGCAGTCGGGTCAGGTATCTCTGCAACCTTCCATTGTCAGCTAGACTGTGACACACATCTTCCAAATTAGGGCAGTTTCGGGTACTGTGCCCGCTCTCCATATGGTATTCACAGAATTGCTGCATGTTGACCCTATCTGCGTCCGCCATTGGCTTTGGTGCCGGCAGCATCTCATCATCCTTGATCGCCATAAAGATTGTTCTGATTGATGTGTTGAATCGACCTGGGTTGCGCAAGCCGTTGCTCGGCCGGCGCGCAGACAGGAAGTCCTGGCCCTTGTTCTGCGCCACCACAGCCGCCTTCTCTTTGCGTCCCAAGATATTTACCAAGGAGGCATTGACATGCGCGGCCACTCTCTGATATGCGCTCACCATGGTCTTGGGCTCTTTCGCAACCAAGTCATACTTGCACCTGCCTTCTGCCATTCCCATGATCAACGCCGCAACCCCAGCCTCATCAGTAAGGTTGGTCACGTGCGTTGCATTCATGCGGAATCTCTGGATGTACTCGTCCAGAGATTCATTGTCTCCTTGTTTCACCGTGGCGAGATGGATGGATGTCTTCTTCCTGGTCTTGCTGGTTACGAAATGGCCAGCAAACTTCCTTCTTAATTCTCTCCATGAATCAATACTGTTTGGGGGTAGCTGGTCAAACCACCTCTGCGCAATCCCGCTTAGCGTAGACGGGAACAACTTGCAGATGGTGGGTTCGTCCATAGTCAGGTAACTAATATTGTGCAGATATGACGAGATGTGATCGTGCGGGTCTCCTACCCCATCGTACTCCGTCATTTTGGGCTTTTTAACGCCTAGCGGCTTGTCTGCGATAAGGATCCAGTTTGTGAATGGGGAGTCATGAAGCAGTGTTGAACGTCCTTGATGACCATAGCCCTGGTTTTTGGAACTTGCCTCATCCTCAATTTCGGACTCGCTCTCACTACAGCTTCGCGTCCGGGTCCTGCCTATGCGAAGCGGACTCCGGGACCGCTTACCGTGATGACGCTGATGGTCGTGCTGAGATTGAGTCTTTGGCTGTGGTTGCGACTGACGGGTGAGGGCTACACCTCGTGTGGGTGGAGGAGACCGGGACCGTATCCACAGGGGCGGGTTGCGTCGCCCTGGATCCAGTTGTAATCTGTCAAACACCGATACCCGATCCTCCTCTACTATACCCTTGCCTTTCTCCATTGCAGAAAATTTCTTGTAGGACACTTGAGGTCGCTCTTTCTGTCTTTTCTTCTCCCTTTCCTTCTCTTTCCGCAACCTTTCCTCTTCCTCTCTCTTTTTTCTTTCCTTCTCCTCGCGCGCCTTCCCCGCATCGATGATGAGACGCGCATCCAAGAATCGAAGGTTGGCCTGCCTCTGCGCCTCCTTCGCGCGTGCCACTGCTCTGCGGATGCGCACTGAAGGGCACGGTCTCTTCTTTCCTTTCTTCGTCCCCGAAGACCCGGGTTGCGTCTGAGTCGAGATCGGCGGCATTTGCGCATTCGCCTCCTTTCTGAACGCCGCTATCTGGGCATCCAGATTCTCCATCATCTCCTTGCGGAGCTCTTCTCTGACTGTGGATACCCGAGCTTCGAAAGCCGCAGTGCCCTGGCTATCCGTCTCCGTCTCCTCTTCGTCTGTATAATCCATCTCGTCTTCATCCTCGACGACGTAACCTCTACGGCGACGCTCGTCTTCGATGGTTGCGGGAGGAGGGGGACGCGCAGCTTCAACTGCCTTTGGCCTTTCCGGGGGTCGAGTGGGTGCGGTTGCGGTAGACGCAGCCGGTCCCAATAACTCACCCGTCACTGGGTCGCAACGGCCAATGATTGGGTTGTCTCCAGGGGGCGGCGCACCCGTATGTACAGTTACCGCATTTGACTTGTCAACCTTCTTCCGCGTCTCAGCTACCATTTCTATCGCAGTCAAAAATGTTCAACTCGCAAGCAAAAATTCAGACTTCACCGATCTATCCCCACAGACGGCGTCAAATGTTGGTGTGAGTTCGACTTCGGGATAGATGGGGTCCAAATCTCTGTCCTGCGCAATGAACAAACAGTCAAGGGGGCCCGGTTTTACCCAGGCGACGCCCCTCCGACGTTCAAGTCAGTACTGGGTGCGATCGAGAAATGGGGTACCGAGAATTACTTATCTCAAGAATAGCAATAAAATAGCTTTTTTAAAACTCAAAGTCCGAATCCTCCTAAGTGAGGGAAAATGAGGGGTATTTATAGTGGAGGAGGTACCCTCAAGGAATACTCCTAGGGGTCCCCCCTTCCTCTTGACCCTCCATTCCCCTGACATCCAACGGATGAGATCTGCTGGATACTAAGGACATCATTAGGCTTTATCAAGGGCATTGGGCCTCCTCTCCCAAGGGCTGTGGCCTCATTAAGAAAATAAACCCCAACAGGACCCCTCGGAGTCGGGTTGCGCTCGTTGGTCACTGCATCTCGGCTTTTTCCTTTCACCGAGGGCGACCTAACTGCGCATCCCCACAGACGGCGCCAAATGTTGGTGTGAGTTCGACTTCGGGATAGATGGGGTCCAAATCTCTGTCCTGCGCAATGAACAAACAGTCAAGGGGGCCCGGTTTTACCCAGGCGACGCCCCTCCGACGGTCAAGTCAGTAATGGGTGCGATCGAGAAATGGGGTACCGAGAATTACTTATCTCAAGAATAGCAATAAAATAGCTTTTTGAGAGCTCAAAGTCCGAATCCTCCTAAGTGAGGGAAAAGGAGGGGTATTTATAGTGGAGGAGGTACCCTCAAGGAATACTCGTAGGGGTCCCCCCTTCCTCTTGACCCTCCATTCCCCTGACATCCAACGGATGAGATCTGCTGGATACTAAGGACATCATTGGGCTTTATCAAGGGCATTGGGCCTCCTCTCCCAAGGGTTGTGACCTCATTAAGAAAATGAACCCAACAATCAGGGTACTTAATTAAAAACCTAATTTCCGCAATTCTACCGTAAAGAACACAAAGATAGATAGCCGTAGTATTCTTCTCCTTCACGCCATTAATCAATGTCGGAATCAAGCGGCCGTGATTCTCAAAGTCCACCTCCTAGACGAAGTCTTAGTCGTAGCCGTAGCTGGAGCCGAAGCCGAAGTTACGAAAGATACCGTCATTATTCACCACCACAGTCGAAACGTTCGAAAGTTAGTAAAGTTGATCGTTTGAGTGAGCTGCCAGAATCGTTAATCACACACATCCTCTCCTTGTTACCCGTAACGGATGCCGTAAAGACCGATCTCTTGTCGAAACAATGGCGACACCGCAACGCGTGGACATTAATCCAAACCCTTGTATTTCCACAGGGCGAATTCAGCAAAGATTCGTCTTACACAAGATTCATTAACGCAGCTATAATGCTACACCTTGGACCAAAGATAAAAAAACTCTCTCTGCCCACTATTATCGATGTTTCGAAAGACGGGCTAGGCCCGCTATTAGACTTGTGGGTGAGAGCTGCCGTTGGGAAAAAAGTAGAGGAGCTTGTTCTTGACTTGGATTATTCCATTGATACCTATTTGTTGCCTCCTTGCTTGTTATCGTGTAACACCTTGACAGAACTTTATCTTAATGCTGTAGATATCGAATTTGGTTCTGTTGTTAATTGGAAGTCGCTCAAAAAATTGACGCTTAAGGGCGTCAGAGATTTGCACGACGATATGATTTCTAAGATTATTAGTGGTAGTCCCGCATTGGAAAGCTTAATCTTGATTGACTGTGTTGCGTTTAAACAAATTTGTGCTCCTTGTGGTAGTAATTTGAGATATCTTGCCATTAATTATACTGATGATCACGAACACGTCGATCAAAAGATGGATGATTGTATGGAGATTTCGGCTCCTAGTGTCACGACCTTGGAGATTTCGGGGAGCCTAGGCGACATGCAATGCCTGTTCAAGGATGTCTCGTCGTTGGTCCAAGTAACCCTAAGGTTTTCTATGTGGGTTGAAGATGCCGATGGCCGTGCCATTTTGGATAAATGTCAGTGGATTTTGCTTAATCTGCTTCGAAAACTTAAACATGTTGAGAAACTTGTAATCGGGACTTGGTGCACGCAGGTAAGGACATGTGATTAACTTCACCGGGAAGTATTCAATCTCGATCAATAACACTCTTTCAGATGCATGGTTATTACGAGAGACTTCAATATAATTAATTATATGATATTGTCACGCTGTAGGTTTTGTCTACGTGTGAGTTGGGAAGATTGCCTGCTAATTTGTTTTTGAAGTAAAAAAGCTTGGAACTTGGTACACTCTATATAGAAAATTTACCAGGCATAGCTAGGTTGTTTCAGAGCTCACCATGCTTAGAAAGATTAACGATAGACTTTGGTCGTAATGACTACAACGACGGCCGGGTATTCTTCTTCTCTATTCGATTTAATTTCTTGTGAAACATACGTGTACTATACTCTTCCTTTTTGTATAACACTCCTTTATAATTGTCTCCCTTGAGCAGTTGGACGAAATCGAAGGCTTTAATGGTGAGAACTACTGGAAGTCACAAGGAGTAAAGGAGATTTCTGTACCGCGCCTCAAGGTTGTCCAGTTCAAAGGTTGGGACGAACGTGCTGATGGGCATATGCTTGAACTAGCAGAATTTCTGCTAAAACATGCATTTGTATTGGAGGATTTTCACTTTCAGCCAGGAAAAGGCGCTTTTCGAAAAGGTAGTTGGGTTCCAGATGTAGGAAACCTAAGTGTGTACAAAGCAATTCAGAAACTCTTAAGCTATTCAAGATCTTCGCATCGAGCTAGAGTTCTACTCTTATAAATTTTAATCATCATGCTCATGCATGATTTCAGTTATAACTTATAAGCTAGCAGCTCTACCCTTATAAATTAATTATTAGTTCTTGTTTACATATTTCTGAAGTATGTAAGACACTTGCAATAGGTAAGTCAAGACGATGAGCTGACTTATTTTGCTGGAAATAGGTGTTTTGGGAGTGTTCGACATAAATTTTTTTTTTATTTAAAATGATGTTTGACAAAATCTAGCTTATATGAGGAAGCGTTTGACAAAATATGTTTTTCATAATGATTGTTATTCACTTATTCTGCTGTCTGTAGAATTTTTAGAGGGGAGGAATATGAGAGTAAACCATGGAGAAGTTTACCTGATATTAAACTTGCTCATAAACTTTCTCAATTAATATTTACATAAACTAGGGCCTTATATAGGCACAATACAATTTAACAACTAACACCACTAATCAAATAAATCCTATATACTAGGAGCATAACTCAAACGTACTGCATACTAAACAACTAACCCACTAACTCAATGCTAATTATTAGGAATTATTAAAACTAACTTTGACTTAGTTATTTTTGGATCATTAATCCAACATTCTCATCATCTATGGAAGGAGAAGGCGGGGAAGATCGAAGAAGAAAATGAAGCCATCTTTGGAACTACTTCTAGAGCAAATAAAATACCCGTTCACCTTAAACTCAAATGGGTTTGGTAGAATGTACTGCAGAATAGAATATGTACTAATTTTTTCAACAAATGAACGATTCATTTGGTTTAAAAGTAGCTCCGAACATGACTACTCAAAAACAGTTTTTGAAAGGGGAAAATCATTTTGGGTAGGAGGGAGTATATGATATAATTTAGGCGATTTACACACCTGTGGGCTGTAGTATTTTGGTTGCAATAAGTTTACTATTCTTTGTAAGGGTTAAATAATAATTAAACAAATCTTTTCATCCATTTCTTGTGAGTCCTTAGCACTTTTTAGGTCCTGTGCAATTCAACTTATTAAACAGTGTTTTCAAATCAAATCAGATATATTCAAATCAAATTAAATCAGATCAGCTTTATTCAAATCAAATCAAATCAGATCAAAATTATCCAAATAACAATTAATGAATGTAGTCTACTTCTAGTTATTAATTTATTTAAATGCAGTTAATTTATCAATAATATATTCAGTTTAGATCAAATCAAATCAAATCAAATCAGTTTTATTCAAATCAAATCAAATCAATTCAGAAAAATGCAGTCCAATCGCGCAGGGCCTTAGTGGTGAAAAAACTGAAAATTGTGATCGGCAACTTGAACTAGTTAAATGGGCCGATTCATAATAGTTCGTTGGTCCGTCTCATGGCAAAAAAATATCGGTCTATGAGCCTATCATTAAGAGAAGACAAAATTCTTAGTGCATATATTCATATACATTTCTCCGGCTTCTTGAAGACCTAGCGAAGTTAGGCAATCTACGTAAAGACCAAAAAGATTCACAGTCGTAGTATTCTTCTCCTTGACGCCATTGATCAATGGCAGATTCAAGCGGCCGCGATTCAGAAGGAAACCGCTACTCTCACGCTACAGGGATGATGAATACAGGGATTCGTATTACACAAGATTCATTACCGCTACTCTCACGCTACACGACGGACCCAAGATCAAGAAGCTCTCACTGTCCGAGCTCGAGTCTTTGAGAAACGGATTAGACCCGCCATTAGGGTTGTGGGTGAGGGTTGCAGTTGCAAAGCAAGTTGAGGAGCTTGTTCTTAACATCGATCGTTCTATAGATCCCTATTCGTTGCCTCCTAGCTTGGTATCGTGTAACACCTTGACGAAGTTTAGTCTCAGTGCAACAAAAATCGAATTAGGTTCGGTCATTAGTTGGAAGTCCCTCAAGAAATTAACACTCAAGTACGTCAGAAATCTGAACAATGATATGATTTGTAGGATAGTGACTTGTAGTCCAAGTTTGGAAAGCTTAAGTTTGATTGATTGCTACGGGTTTAATCAAATTTGTGTTCCTTGTGGTAGTAATTTAAGAAATCTCATGATTAATGGTTATGGTAATCATCATCATCATCTCGTGCATCAAGGTAATAATGTAGATGGTGTTTATATAGAGATTTCGGCTCCTAGTGTTACGACCTTAGAGATTTCGGGGTACCTGTGCCGTAGGCGTTGCCGATTAAAGGATGTGTCTTCGTTTGTCCAAGTAAAACTAGGGTATTCAGTGTCAACTTCGGTTGAAGATGAGGATGGTAACTCTACGGAGGTAGTGTGCCGTGACAAGCTGCGTCTTTGTCAATGGATGTTGCACCTCCTGCTAATGAAGATTAGACAAGTTGAGAAGCTTGTAATCGGACTTGGTGCACGCAGGTTAGTACATGTGATCTGATTAACTCATCAGGAAGTATTCAATCTTAGTATTTTTAATTACATTGTTCTACATTGTTGGTAGATTTCAATCCCGTATATAGGACAGATTTACGTACAAGCAAATACATACATGTTGAAAGACATGAAAGTTTGGTACCTAGCTAGCAAAATTGGAGAGTATTACTAATGACGCTATCTAATCCTCTCCTATATCATACGCTCGATCACAATATGTAAAAAGGCAGGGTTAGTTGTGACCAGTAATGTTATGGTGAGACCGTCTCATCATATAAGACCAATTAATAGGTTACTTTTGATAAAACCACATGTGTTAATTTTGAAATAGGTTGGCTTTAATTTGAAAAGTAACTAGTTTGCATGCCCGTGCCACGCCCGGGCTATATATTTATATTGGCTTATCTTTGTTCTAATAAAATACCATAATGATTATATTCCATAAATTAGTTATACTATACTACGTCTTATCTTTGTTCAAATAAATTACCTTAATAATTATTTTTCATAAATTAGCTATATTATACTACTCTATGATAATTTATTACCATATCTTAACCGATAATTATATTTAATGCTATTTTTATGTTCTATCCAATTAATAAATGGCAAGTGTCGTTTTAGAAAAAACTTAATTTCAGATTTTAATATATAGTACTAGTTTGCATGCCCGTGCCACGCCCGGGCTTGTCTATTTATAATGTTTATACTCGTTTTGTAAAAAAGACAGCATGTTTTATCGTTGTTCTAATTTTACAATGAAGGGTAGTAGGGTACTATAATCAACTTTTGTCCCCCGTCATATTTTATTATTATATATTTTTACTCACTCATCGTATTATCATATTTCCACTTTTATGTCACCCATTTTACAGTTTCAATCCCATTATCTCGTCACATGTTACATTATGTCATTCTACTATTATTCCGTCACCCGTTATATCACATCATATTCAAATTTATTATCATAAATTAGCTAACCACCATAATATTATCTCTTATATCTCATGTTATAAACTAAATTAGCATATTTATTATTTCCATAAGTTAGCTAGTATGATAATTTATTACCATATGTTAATCAATAATTGTATTTTAATACTATTTTTATGCTCTATCCAATTAATGTATGCTCTATCCAATTAATTTATTACCATAAATTAGCCAACCACCATAATACTATCTCTTATATCTCATGTTACAAACTAAATTACCATATTTATTATTTCCATAAATTAGCTAATATGATAATTTATTACCATATGTTAATTAATAATTGTATTTTAATACTATTTTTATGCCCTATCCAATTAATGTATGCCAAGTGTCAACCTAGGAAAGACTTGGTTTCAGGTTTTAATATATAGTATATATAGTATTAGATTAGATAGTTAGTTTTGAAATTTGTGAGATGTATCATCGTATGAGACCGTCGTACAATAGAGTTTGTAAGTTCTGATTATTATTTAATTTGTTACATGATATTGTCACGCTGTAGGTTCTGTCCGTATGCGAGTTGAGAAAAATGCCTTCAATATCTTTGAAGTGCAAGAGTTTAGAACTTCATACACCCTATAGAACGAATCTACCAGGCACAGCCAGATTACTGCGGGGTTTACCGTGCTTGGAAAGATTAACGGTACACATGGGTCATAACGACTACTACCCTAACCAGGTATATATTCGTTTAGGATATCTTGTGAAACACTACCTTTTATGACATTTTTTCTCGTGAAACACTCCTTTTAATTATTTGACGTTGTTTTAAGAAGATGGACAAGGCAAGCGACTTCGTTGGCTTTAATGGTGAGAACTGTTAGAGTTATGGGAATACTAGGACTAGGAATATGTGTTGTATTAGAAATACAAGTGTTTTGGTAAATTCTAGTTATGGTAGAATTGTATGTTGTAGAGATTATCTCCGACATCTATTTGTATAAATAGGGGATTCACCCTCAAGTCATTGACACATCAATATATCGAATATCATCAAATGTTTTATCCTCCTCTATATTTTATTATGGTATCAGAGCCTCTTTCCTGAGGACTCTTTAAATTTCGCTTCCGCTCCGCCGGTGGGTAATCTAATCAAGCCCACCGGCGGGATTTCTCATCGATTATAATGGTTTTTTTTATTTCTCATCGATTATAATGAGTTTTTTTTTTCTCTCAATTTCTTCTTTTGGGTCTTCAACCATGGGCTCTGATACCATGTTAAATCACGATCGGGCCGCCTGGGCCGCACCCACATAGAGGAGAGAGAGTCCACGTCATAAGCTCAAGGAGGTTTCATCCTAAAACCAATTGGCAATAGGTGGAGTAACTCCTTGGTTTATAAACATATCAACTCTCTCCTCTTTTTCCAATGTGGGACACTCACAGGTGGAGCTCACTCTAACACTCCCTCTCACGTGTGAGTTCCCTTATTACTCAGCAGACTGGGCTTGGGGCTAACCGGGGCTCTTCTAGCTCTCTTCGGTTCCCACATCTCGGGCAGACTGGACCTTCACAAGCTCACCGGGGCTCTTCTAGCTCTCTTCAGTGGCATCGCAAACCGGGGCTCTCCTAGCTCTCTTCGGTTGCGTAAACTTGGTCCATCTGCAACGAGTCCAATTCGTCTTCTTGAGTCCCGGGTCTTCAACCATGGGCTCTGATACCATGTTAAATCACGATCGGGCCGCCTGGGCCGCACCCACATAGAGGAGAGAGAGTCCACGTCATAAGCTCAAGGAGGTTTCATCCTAAAACCAATTGGCAATAGGTGGAGTAACTCCTTGGTTTATAAACATATCAACTCTCTCCTCTTTTTCCAATGTGGGACACTCACAGGTGGAGCTCACTCTAACAAGAACTACTGGAAGTCAGAGGGAATGGAGATATCGTTCCGTCACCTCAAGGTTATACACTTCAAAGAACCTGTTGGATTCATGCTTGAACTAGCAGAGTTTCTGCTGAAACATGCACTTGTATTGGAGGAGTTTCACTTTCAGCCAGGAAAAGGCTCTTTTCAACTAGATTGTTGGGTGTCAGATTTACAAAACCTAAGTGCGTTCAAAGCAATCCAGAAACTGTTGAGCTATCCAAGATCTTCGCTGCAAGCCAGAGTTCTACTCTTATGAATTTTAATCATCTAGCATGATTTCAGTTATTTGTATAATAAGTAAGAGCTCTACCCTTATAAGTTAGATCTTGTTTACATATTAATGATATAATTTATAGTCACTTCCGTCTAATAATTTCAGTTATTATATTTTTTCAGCTTGTACCTAACGCCACTTGGGCCCCGTTTGATAGGACTGTATTTTTTTGAACTGATCAGATCTGGTCTTAATGATTCTGATCTGATCTGATCTGATTTGAATGACTCTGAACTGATCTGAATGTGTTGAAATTTTGATTGAATTTTAACGAATTAGTATCAATTATAGACCCAATACATTGATAGAAATTTGAAATTTTCTGAACTAATCTGATCTGATTTGAATGACTCTGATCTGATCTGATCATATTTGAATGATTCTGAACTAATCAGAATACTACTGTTATTAAGTTCTATCAAACAGGGCCTTGATACCTGCGAGTGCTTGTCATAAAGTATCCTTAGTTTTGCTTCAACAATGTTATACATTTATGCCCTTCAGAGGAGTAGCTGCTCGGAGCTCCTTTTCCTAGTCACTCAATTTATTTTCTTGCTTTGTTGTAGTTGTTTATCGTAACTCTTTATTTTGTTGTCTTGTTGGTCTATATTGACTTTGCCATCTCGATTTATTTCTATCTATTGGCGCCGAATTCCCAAAAAAATGCTACAACTAACACATGACAATTGCAAATAATATATCATGGTCCCGGGACCATGAGGAGCAATGGAGCACGGTGTAGTACTCATGACAATTGTTGGATTTGAGTGTTGGTTCCTCATTTTGTGAAGTATATTAGGCGTTTCGAAGCTCGTCACTTTGTATGGATTTAGGACTGTTTTGGCCGTTTTCCTTATCTTCTATTAGTTTTTGGACTCTGATATTTTGCGAATCCTCATTATATCATACTTAGAGACTACCACCAAAATTTGAGCCCTTTTTGCTCTGAAACTATTTTATCGAAAAATCGTGGATTATGTAGTGCGATTCCGGTCAAATTTGATCAATTTTTTGAAAAACGCCAAGTGTCCTCGAAAGATTAATGATGATAGCCTACTTCTATACTTTGTTTGATTTGAGTGTATGTTGGTTCCTCATTTTGTGAATTATTTGATGCGTTTCGACGCTCATCACTTTGTATGAATTTATGACCGTTTTGCATGTTTTCCTTATCTTCTCTTTCGTTTTTAACTCTAATATTTTGTGAATCCTCATTATATCATACTTAGAGACTACCACCAAATTTTGAGCCGTTTTTTCTCCGGAGCCATTTTATCGAAAAACCGTGAATTATGTACTGCAATTCCGGTCAAATTTGAGCAATTTTTCGAAAAACGCCAAATGTCTTGCAAAGATTAATGTAGATACCATAGGACTATACTTGTTGGATTTTAATGTTGGTTCCTCATTTTGTGAAGTATTTTAGGTGTCTCGACGCTCGTCAGTTTGTATGGATTTATGACCGTTTTGGCCATTTTCCTATTCTTCTCATAGGTTTTTGACTTTGATATTTTGCAAATCCTCATTATAACATACTTGGATAATACCACCAAAATTTGATTTGTTTTTTGCTCCGAAGCCATTTTATCGAAAAACAGTGGATTATTTACTGCGATTCTGGTTAAATTTGATCAATTTTCCGAAAAAAGCCAAATGTCCTCCCAAAATTACTGAAGTTACCCTAGGACAATACTTGTTGGATTTGAAGTTTGGTTACTCATTTTGTTAACTATTTCATGCATTTCGATGCTCGTCATTTAGTATAGATTTATTATCGTTTTGGCTGTTTTTCTAACCTTCTCTTAGGTTTTTTTACCCTAATATTATTCCAAGCCTCATTATATCATACTTTGAGACTACTTCCCAAATTAGAGCCGTTTTTGCTCCGTGGCCATTTTACCGAAAAACCGTGGATTACTGCGATTTCGGTCAAATTTGATCAATTTTTCGGAAAACGCCAAATGTCCTCCAAACATTACTGAAGATAGCCTAGGACACACGTCAAATGCCAAGTATAGAGTTTACTAGTGGCGGAGTAACGCATTCGGTGTGTCTAATGGATAAATAAACCAATTGTTTTCGTTTTAGTGATATATTTTTTGTTACAATATGTATTCTTAAAGTGAGTGTAAGCAGGCTAGGGAGAGATGGGATCCGGATGTACCCGAGGTGAGAGCTGCGGAGCTGAGGGTGTTGATGGCGTGGCAGCAAGGAGCAACTTCGAGTGTATTGGAGTCAGATTTGCTGAAACTCATTAAGGATTTGTATTCGGCAACGTTTAATTTTCGTAATTTGGTTGAATTGTTTCAAACGCTTTTTTCATTTTCTTGTCATTTTAATTCTTGTAGTTTTCACATCGGCATGTTCGTAGAACATGCAATAGACAGGATTATTTACTACTGTATGTGTGGATTTGCATGGAATACGTTGAAACACACTTCATGATCATGGGGTTGTTCTTTCCATATTTCTTTATTCATTCATGTTAAGTCTGTTTGGCCAAGATCTAACTTCTCCAAAAGTACTTCTCAGAAGTAGTTTTTGAGAAACTGTTTCTTGGAGAAATTATTGAGTGTTTGGTAAATTTACTTTAGAAGTGTTTTTCAAAACCAGAAACAGTTTAATAACTGTTTGGCCCATTGTACAAAAATAAGAGAGTATAAACCAAAAATTAAAAAACAAAAACATTTTCAAGAATTCCAACCCACATTTTCTCTCTCCTCACTGCCCTCCCCACCCTGGAACCACCCATCACCACCGTCAACCCACACACAACACAACCATTGCACCAGCGACAACCACCAGCAGCTAGCGGCACACCGACGACTCGTCCTAGGCCATCACCGTCCATCAACGTTGGCTCATTCTTTCTCAACGCGCGATTCTCTCTCCTCTTTAAAATCCCCCGTCCCACCCTCTGCTCCACTGATTTCCGACTGCCACCCCTCGGAAACTACCTCCCGCCCCTCCCATGACTCCCTAGTGTTCATGGTTGGTTGTGGGTGGTGAGACAAAAATCAAGAATAGAGAAAATAAAAAGAAAGGGGGACGATCGACGTTATGTCGGCGCTCCGGGAGGGGAAGTCGTGACCAACAATGAGTATTGGTGATGATGTTGGGAGTAACTCAATTAGTGGTAGAGAAGATCCATGGTGGTGACGGGTAGTAGGAGGGGTGATTTGGGTTTGAGGAGAGATAATTTATTTTGATTTTTTATTTTAATGGGGAGTAGAAGTAGGAACCAAAGGAGAAGCTCCAATTTGGTGTTTCTCATTCTGGACACCCCAAAAGCTGTTTTGGGCTTCTCAAATTAGTAGAAGTGCTCCTCTAAATACCTATGTTTGGCCAATTTTCTGTTTCTCACCTCCAAAAACAGTTGTAGAAGCTTGGCCAAACGGGCACTAATTCATTCATGATTTAGTGATTTACCTTGATTTGCCACGCTTTCTTTTAAAAAAAAGTGTTTACACCTATGATTTGGCAGCTTAATTGGGCCCATCTATTATAGTTAAAGATTGGTCTCACACAGTAAGACGGTCTCATAGTAAAAATTTACTTATCTAAGCAATGGGCCTATCACCAATCATCAGGCTACTTGAATACCTAATTTACGCAATTCTACCGTAAAGAACACAAGATATTTTAGTCGTCGCAGTATTCTAGCGATCTTCTCCTTGACGCCATCAAATCAATGGCGGTCACAGGCGGCAGTGATTCTCATAGTCCACCTCCTAGCCGAAGCCGAAGCCGTAGCCAAAGTCACGAATATGAGGATGATGAGCAATCAGATGGAATTCGGTGCTACGAATATTCATCAGACGACGAACCAAAATCGAAACGGACGAAACAAAGTAAAGTAGATCGTTTGAGTGAGCTTCCGGAATCAGTGATCAAACACATCCTCTCCTTAATGCCCGTAGCGGATGCCGTAAAGACCAGTCTCTTGTCGAAACAATGGCACCACCGCCACACATGGACATCTCTCCAAACCCTTGTGTTCCCTGAATACGCGACTTCGCCTTACATCAAATTCATTAGCGCAATTTTGATGCTACACAACGGACCAAAGATCAAGAAGCTCTCTCTGCCTCACCTAGCGTTTTCGAGTGATAACGATCCACACCCGCCATTAGACTTGTGGGTGAGAGCTGCGATTGCAAAGGAAGTTGAGGAGCTTGTTCTTGACGTCAATCCTCGTTTTATAGATACCTATTTGTTGCCTCCTAGCTTGACATCGTGTGACACCTTGACGAAATTTGATCTTTCTGCTCGGAATATTGAATTAGGTTCGGTTGTCAGTTGGAAGTCGCTCAAGAAATTAACTCTCAAGCGTGTCAAAAATCTGAATGAGGATATGATTCGTAGGATTATGGATGGTAGTCCATCATTGGAAAGCTTGAGTTTGACTAGATGCGAAGGATTTAATCGAATTTATATTCCTAGTGGTAGTAATTTAAGAAATCTTGTTCTTACTGCTGATTATCATGGTGAGTACGATTGTATAGAGATTTCGGCTCCTAGTGTCACGAACTTAGAGATTTCGGGATACTTACACAACAATCAATGCCGGTTAAAGGATGTCTCATCGTTGGTCCAAGTAACCCTATTGTTTTCCATGTTTGCATGGGTTGACGATCCCCATCGTTATGAGACCTGCCGTACCAGGTTGCAAAACTCTCAATCGCTGTTGCTTGATCTGCTTCGGAAAATTAATCATGTTGAGAAACTTGTAACTGGGACTTGGTGCACACAGGTCAGTACTCAATCTCGATATCACTCTTTCACATTGTTAGACGTCTTGCGTACCAACAACGTTAGTTGTTTACCTATTGATGATATGATATTGTGATTTGTGACACTGATGCAGGTTCTGTCCACATGTGAGTTGGGAAAAATAATGCCGGCAATATTATTTTTCGAGTGCAAGAGCTTGGAACTTGCAATTGGAACACTCAATAAAACAAATCTACCAGGTATAGCCAGGTTGTTCGAGAGTTCACCCTACTTAGAGAGATTAACAATTGACTTTAGTCGCCGTTACAGTTACGACGCAAATGACCAGGTATTCTATTCGATTTCTTGTGATACATATGTATATCGTATATGTACTATTTACAGCAATATATTTTGTAAAACATTCTATGTCGTCGGAACTCTGCGGCTGCTGATCACCTGTCCAATTAGTATGATAACTCTCTTTTGATGTGCAGTTGGATAGCGCAATTGAGTTCGAAGGTTTTGACGGTGAGAACTATTGGAAGTCACAAGGAAACGGGATTTCATTGCGGCACCTGAAGGTTGTTAAGTTTATAGGTTTCCAGGAACCTGATGCTGGTTTCATGCTTAAATTAGCAGAGTTTCTGCTAAAACATGGAGTTGTTTTGGAGGAGTTTATCTTTCAGCCAGGAGAACGTGTTTTTAAACAACATTATGAGTCAGATTTTCGGCGCCTAAGCATATTCGAAGCAGTCCAGAAACTATTAAGCTTTCCAAGATCTTCGCATCAAGCCAAAGTTCTACTCATATAAATTGTAATCATCATGCTCTCGATCAATCTCTTTCTATATGGTTTTAAGGGTTATAGTTAGACTTTGTTTTATACTTCTAATCTCCAACTCCCAAAGTTGTTCGATCTCCCGTCAGTCTTTGATGATATACACATTTCTAAAATGTAATACTTCCTTCATTTCTTTCATTTGTTAACGTTTGATTTGAATAGGTGACATCGAGATATTCAAACCATTTCCTAATACACTTAAAAAGAATAAAAAAGTATAAGAATTATAACGTACACTATTTTGGAATCTCATAAACTCAATATTATTCCGTATTAACTTGCTTACAAAAACCTTGGGGTAAACCCCTATTTATACTATTACAAGACTTGACCCTTACGAAACCTATCTCGTAACATATTCCTAAACACATATTCTACTACGTATCGTATTCCTAAACACATAATATTCCTTAACCCGGAATTCTCTGGAATATTCCATAATCTTACAATAACCTTGGGGTAAACCCCTATTGATACTATTACAAGACTTGACCCTTACGAAACCTATCTCATAACATATTCCTAAACACATATTCTACTACATATCGTATTCCTAAACACATAATATTCCTTAACCCGGAATTCTCTGGAATATTCCATAATCCTCTATTAAAAAGACCGGAGATGGCACATTATATGTAAGAAGGAAAAATAATGTGTTGCGCATTGCACAGTTGGACGACCAGACAGATTTTTGAAACTTTAACACATACGCCTTGGTAAATAATAAGTTTGCAGAGTATATAATAGGAAATACGGAAGGTGACACTAGCAAATTACTGGAGGTCTACAATGTAGACACAATTAATTTGTTTACAATGTAAAACTGAGGTAGTAGTTTAAAATTGAGATCAAATTCGTAAAATTAATTATAATGAAAAATTCAGGTAGTAAAATTAATTGTGTGAGTAGTAAAATTTTGATAGTGTAGTGAAATTATTGCTGATTGTAGACACTTTTGGGTGTCTACGCGATAGACCTTTAGCATTGTTTGTGACGATATTACGAGCAATATATTACCATATACAAAGTTATGGTAATATCGTATATATCGAGAATATGTGTTTCTTGTAAATATGTACGAAGTACATTTATGGTAGATTGTATTTAAGAATGTTATATTACTAACTCGATTAATTTCAAATGACCAGTTAGTGATACTTATTTTTTTCTAGGAAAAAGTTAGTAGGAATGTTAGTCGTCAAACATCGACATAATGTTGTTCGTGACACGCTGGTTGACATCTGTTATCGATCAGGGATCTCAGCTGGAAAGGACGTTGACATTGGTTTGCTTGCTGCTGATGGCCGACCTCTTCGCCCAGCAGATATGCTGCTTTACTCTTGGGATAGACGGGGCGACGTCTGCGTCGATTTGACTGGGTCGTCGCCCTTGACTCAGACGGGATTCATTGATTTTAAGCCAGGTAAGGTGGTGCGGGAAACGGCCGATCATAAGCGTGCTGAGTATGAGACTAGGTGTGCTATTTTGGGCTATGGCTTCCTTCCCTTCTCTTTCTCCTCTTTGGGGGAGTTGGAGCCCGCAGTTGTTGTTTTGCTTAAGCGGATCCAGCTGTTCTCCAGAACGTAGGATATCGGTGCGCAGGCTGCATCTTTTATTTTTACTAGGATTGGTTTTTCCATTGCAAAGGGCGTGGGGGCTCAGATCGTATCTCGGCTCCCTACCAACTTCTTGTAATTTATAAATGATTTTTCGTATATCATAATAATATATAATGTAGCAGTAATGAAATGGAAGGAGGAGTAGCAGATCGAGTATATAACACGATCGCATCTTTTTTGTTTATCCTGCTAATGAAGAAGGAGTAGCAGAGTACATTTAATACTGATTACTTTTTGTTATCATGAAGTGGCGTTTTTATACAAAATAATTATCTTATGTCGAAGCACATACATGAGAGGGACTATGCCGATCTTTTTAATAACGTCGGAGTTACTTTTTGCTTACCTACTGGTCTTTCCGTTGTGTGACAGGTTCACAGGTAGGCAACGCAAGCAAATTCTCAGGCTTTGATGGTGAGAACTACTGGACGTCGTCACAAGGAACGGGATTTTGTTTCCGAACCTCAAGTTTGTAAAGTTTAAGGTTTCGGCCATATTCAGGTTGAGAACATGCTTAAACTAGCACAGTTTCTGCTAAAACATGCAATTGCATTGGAGGAGTTTATCTTTCAGCCAGGTAAAGGTGTTTGTGATTCAAATTTACGTGACGCATGTGAGTCTGAAGCCATCCCGAAACTATTAAGCTATCCAAAATCGTTGCATCAAGCCCAAGTCTTTGTAAAGTTGGAATCGACTATTGAGTTGAATTGCTACTAACCTTTTAGGATCAAGTTTTTAAATTTATTTGTAAGTGACGTTCTCATTTGATTGAATGATACATGTTAAACCACCATTAATTCAAATCCTTTTTATTGGTATGTGTGAATTCAAAACGTTTGCTTTTAATAATATGTATTCGAGAAGTAGAAATTAAAACTACTATCACTTTTCTTTTAATAAGAATTCGTAATGATTTTGCTGAACACCATACCTTAAAGAACATTCAAATATATAGCTAGCTATCATCAGTAATAAGGATTTTCGTCAATATAGTCATTCCCTTAATTTCTTTCAATTCTACAATATAGGGAGATCATTCTCATCATTCATTCATGTTTCCAATTCAAATGGTCAATCACTTAGTCTAGTTGTTAATTAGTACTAGACATTAGTCGAGCTAAGGTTGTTCAATAGTCTAGTTGTTAATTAGTACTAGACATTAGTCGAGCTAAGGTTGTTCAATAAGCGAACTCTTGTTGCGTGATAGTTAGCCTAACTAGTTAGAAACCAAAATGAAAGGAAAATTTTAAAGCCGTTTATAGTCAAGGACCGAATTCACATCAAGTACGTAATCACGGCTCACTAGTCACTATATATACCGCGGGCAATCCCAAATGTCAAATTTTAAATTCACCCCCTAACATACACGCTCTCTAGAAATGAAGTTTTGCGATTCATATAACTAGTTTAGCCTAAGTAGTTAAAAACTCGAAAGAAAAGAATCAATTTGAACACGGATCACTTAACCACTACTCAATATATACGGGCAATCCCGGAGGTCAAATTCTAACTTCGTCCCCTATATACCCTAATATACATTCCCACCTTTCACTACGTCAAAAATGGGCTAAGAGAACGGTTCCTCTAAAGCTAAGCAGAACGGTTCCGGAACCGTTCTCTAGACGACTGTACTTAAAGGGTAAGAGAACGGTTGGAAGTTCTTGGAACCGTTCTAACAGGTTATGAGAACGGTTTTGGACCTTCCAGAACGGTTATGTACAAAACCGTTCTTTTAGGTTCTGGCTCTACCAGGACGGTTTTGTACAAAACCGTTCTTAAAGGTATTACAGTTTAAAAAAAAAATGAAATTTAGTTTTCACTGACATCCTTACCCGGAAATGGCCGGAATAAAATAAATAAAATAAAAAACACAGCAATAAATCACAACACCAACAAACTTTAGTGTATATACTCAAAATTTCGAGATGATTTACACATCAAAACTTACAATATAATGAGTCCAATACATTGGAAAAATCTAAGTAAAAAGTAGATCTAAAAATCAAACTAGACCTTAACAACATCACACGTCGCCATCGATTCGCGAACCTAGCTCTCCCGTCGTCGGTGTCAGCACCATTATTGAAGAAGTTTGAATCTCAGTGTCGATCTAACAATTAAGAGGAAAAACGAGATATTTAAATTATAATCACAAAATACAATTAACTGAGATCTAACAATTAAGAAACAATCAGATAAATTAAAAGTAAACAGTGTAGCAAACATATGTTAAAGAAAATGAATCTAATATCAACAACAGTCAGATCTAAGTTATGAAAAACGAATCAAATTTTCAGATATACAAATTCAAATTTGCGCCTTAAATATTAAATCAAATTTGCGAAACTACATTAAACCTTATGTCGCCTTAAATATTAAATCAAATTTGCGAACCTTGCTCTTCCGTCGTCGCGGTCGCCTACCCCGTCATGTCGCCGTCGCTCATCCCGTCATGTCGTCGTCCTCCTCTTAAGTAGATCTGGTTTTCTTTTTCTTTTCTTTTTTTGGGTGATTTGTTTGAACAAAATCAAATTAACAAAATAATTATATGAGAAAGCAAATTGATGAGAAAACGAGAAAGGATGAGGGAATGAGAAAACTAAGCGACGAGTTGTGGTAGAGGAAATCAGATAAGGTAGAGGAGAGAGATGGAAATATAAAAGTTCTGAGAATAAAGAGTAGAAGGGAAGGAGATGAGAGTTTAGGCGGCAATGACGAGGTGATATGAGGGTTCTATTTTGGTAAGGTTTTACTTTAATTTTTTTAATTTTTTTTTATCCTTTTTGGGAGTTATAAGAACGGTTTTGTTCTGAAACCGTTTTCTTAGGTGGATGTATTAGAACGGTTTTATATAAAACTGTTCTCTTATGCTTAGTTCTTTTTCTAACGGTTTTGTCAAGAACCGTTCTCTAAAGTCTAATTTTCTTTCTATCTTTTCTACGTAAAATACATTTAAGAACGGTTTTAGAGGAACCGTTCTCTTATGTTATTAGAGATCGGTTTTTAAAAATTCCGTTCTTTTATCTAGGTTCTGGAAGCCCATATTTGACGTAGTGTTTCTAGATGTGAGTTTTGGGATTCAAATAACTAATTCAAAAGGACTGCCGTCTCTTCTCCTCTGTGATTGACAAATTAAGAGTGAGCAATATATAGCAAGGCAATGGATTCGCAAACACAAAAGAAGAGAAAACCCCTTGAAAACGAATCGACACCAACATCAGCAATAGTTTCATCATCAGGAGATGAAATGGTTGATAGAATAAGCAACATACCAGAGTGTATAATACTCTACATTCTCACATTTTTGCCAACATTATGTGTCGTAAGAACCTCTACACTGTCGAAACGATGGCGTAACTTATGGACTTTAGTCCCGGACGTGTTCATCAGCGCCTATGAGTTGCATAAGATGCCTACTGCTCGTTTTGTGGAGTTTATCAACCATATTATCTCCTCCAACAACTGCGCTAAGCTTGACGTTTTCGATGTGGTCATGACTTACACTGAGAAGTTCAAATCTGATGTTGATGTATGGCTTCGCAACGTCACTACCAAGCGCATCAAAGACCTCGATCTAGGGTTTAGTGCACAGGTTAGGGTTTCCATCTTAATTCTTCTGTTTTTATATGCTCCTAATTAATATCGTCTTGCATTCCAATATCTTTAATATATCATTGGCTTTTTGTTTGTACCATCCGGTTTAGTGATTATTCGAGTAGGATAGATCACATAGGACGTCAAAACTCTTATAATTATTGATTTTGAAACCTGAATTATATGTTCGTTGTCTTTTGACTGTCGAGTACGTAACTACCCACAACTCTTGAGGGTATGTTCCCAAATTTTGGTGTTGATTGTTAGTGCTCAGTGTGAATGGCAATTAGTGTAGTTATAGGCTTATAGCTAGGACATAGTAATTGCAGTTGAGATTAGGTTTATTTGGTTATTTGTTTGCACCATCGTGTTTAGTCCATGTTCGAGTTGGGATGAACCATACAGAACGGTAAAACTCTCCCAGTGAGCTTTAACGACATTGTTGCATTCTTAAGGCTCGAAATTGAGACCCGTGGTTAAACTCTCTCGATCATGTTTGTGTAATTGTGTTGCAGCCATATAAGATCAAATCGTCGAAAGGCGGGACTGCTGCTGTTGGGGGGCTTTATGTAATTCCCGAGCATTTCTACACAAATGATTCAATCAAGTACTTATCCTTGACAGGATGTTACATTTCGTCTAGCTCCATCATAAACTGGACCGCTGTCAAGCAAATTTACATATCTGATACCTTGCTAAATGACGATTTAATTCACAACATTTTACGGGGTTGTCCTTGTTTAACTAATCTATGTGTGCAAGATTGCTGGGGTTTTTCTAAGTTTGACGTGAGCAGTAGCGTGAGCTTGAAGACGCTTCAGATAAGTGGTGTCGGAGGTGGATGTGATTACGATGCACCTTCTGTATTAGAGATACGCGCACCTTATGTTGTGTCGCTGGCCCTGACGGGCTATTTTTGTCAAATAAAGTGTGAATTAGTGAATGTATCACCAACCTTGAAGGATGTATGCTTCGCTTTCTGTCAAGCGGAAGGTGATAATCACAGTGACGACGAAGACGATTATGAGGAGTACAACCTCATGTTGCTCAATCTTCTTAATAAAGTTAGTCATGCTTCTATCCTCACAATTGGATGTTGGTGTCTTAAGGTAATATATACTGATTGATTTGCAATTAAATTGTTCCAATGCAAGTTGTGTGAAACGCGTCATATATATTAAGGGCTTGCTTGGATTGGGAGTAATTATTAAGGGGGTAATAGGAGCTACAATAAGGGGAAAATTAGAGAAAATGTGGTGGTGGAGGGAGGAAATGAAGGTGGTGGAAGGAGGAAATGAAGGGTGGAAGAGGAATCATTACCCCATATGGGAGTAATGTATTACCCTAGGGGGAAGGGGAGTAATGCATTACCCCCATATGGGGGTAATAGTTCCTCCTCTACCCCTTATTTCCTCCCTCTACCACCACCATTTCTACCATTTTCCCCTTATTTTAACTCCTATTACCCCCTTAATAATTACTCCCATTCCAAGCAAGCCCTAAGGTTAAACTTATCGTAGTTACATAAGTTGAAAAAATCGTCAGGTTGTAAAGTTCTAAACCTTATTGCCACGACAATTTTAAAATCTTATTATCATCATGGCATGTTTCACACAAAAAAAAAAAAAAAAAATCGAGTGAAATGGATTCATCCAAAAGTTTACTATTTACTAACTTACTTATTTCTCGTGTTTAATTCTAAGGCTCTCTCGACGAAGTTTGTAAAGACTTCATCCTTCCAAGACCTAAACTGCAAGCACTTGATCTTAAAAACTTTGCTTGGAAAATTTGAACTTCCAGGAGTCGCGACTTTACTGGGAATTTCACCGAAGATGGAGACACTACATCTGCATTCTTCAAATGTTCCTCATGATCAGGTTTCGTGTTTCCTTAATTTCCTGAATTATTTTCGTACTCCCCCCTATCCACAAAGATCTCCCCCTTTCGAAAACAGTTTTTTTGTAGGCATGTTTGGAGCTACTTTTAGCTCAAATGACCGTCCACTTGTTGTAAAAATTAGTACACATTCTATTTTGCATTGCATTCTACCAACTTCACTCGACTTTAAGGAAAAGGGGGTTTTACATTTGGTCTAATAGTTACTCAAAAACAGAAAACGAAAGGGGAAAATCTTAGTGGGTAGGAAGGTGTACTTCCGATCAATCTATTTACGAGAAATCTCAATTTTAAAATCCTCTGATCCTCCATAGTTACCTAACACGTCACAATGAAATAATCTAAGGTCGATTATTATCGGAGAGGAGTAGCTTTTCGAACACTTAATTAACTTGCTAATTCGAACCCTGTATCAATGTGTATGTGCAGGCCGATTATGCTCTGCCTGCTATTTGCTTCACTCATCTCACAGACGAGGATTACTGGACGTTACTACAAAACTTGAAGTGCCCTCTTGAAGAGCTCAAGATCCTAAAATTGTTCGATACTAGCGAGCAGTGTTGTGAAGTTGAAGCTATCAATGCATTTGCACACTTCCTGATGGAAAACGCGCCTTCTTTGCAGGATATTACAGTTTGTGGGAAGAGACTACGCTGAAGAATTGATTATTATCACTAGCTGCAGGCTACTTCTTTGATACCTGAAGCCTAGTCGAAACTGAAAAGTCGAAATTTTAGTGGCTGTACACTTGTACGATTGAATTTAGCGAGTTAGATTTAGATGTATCTACTGCGATTTCAGATTTATGTTTGAAAATGAGATAGCGTAACTAAACTTGCAAAATATCATGACCAAATTTGTATACTGTGAACTTGAAAAATGCCAGAAAGAACAAAAGTAACAAGTTAAAGCCAAAAAAAAAAAAAAAACAAAACAAAAAAAAAAAAAAAAAAGACGCCGTTGCCGGGGATCGAACCCGGGTCACCCGCGTGACAGGCGGGAATACTTACCACTATACTACAACGACTTGTGTTGACTAAAATAACATTCAAAACTTAGTTTAATATAACTGATAGAAGTAATAATACGAGAATCTTATTCCATGTTCATTATAACAAGAACAGAATTAGGCAGAGAACATTAATAATATGTGAATCTTCACAAACTGTCCTCTAAACATCTAAGTAATCTTATTAAACGCCAACGCCGAGTGAAATGATAATTAAGTTGTAGTAATTAATAGCTAACTATATATCCTGACTTTTGATTTTATAATTTCTCTCTTTAATGAAATTATAAGCCCATCACACGGTGATACATTTTGATTTTGAGTAATTAGACTAGTATGAAAGTTTAGTTTTGGGTACAACCCCTAGGCTGGATGATTTCATAATAACAACTAGGTCAAGCTTAATGCTCAATTATAGGAAATGTTAGTAGCTAATTGATACCACTTGATCAGACAGCGGTTGCGACTGCAACCCCTTGCAATATGATGATAAGTAACGTATCTTCTTTTATACCAGAAACATATACCGCTAAGACAGAATCATTGAACATGCTCCATATAATGGACATATTTGTCTTGGAAAATGCATATTTGACTTGGCAAAATCATCACGCTATCTTTATATTATAGTGATCTAACTATATTAGGGTGGAATAGTCTTATATTATTCCGTTTACATCTTCTTGTAATTCTCTCTTATTTAGTTGCCTTGTTTATTGGGAATCTAGTTTAGGGTTTTCGTTTATATAACCCGCTGCTTCTTATCATTATTCACAGTGTACTAAAATTCATTCACTCAAACAAAAATCAATGAAATTCAAACGTACCTTCCGGAGAAAGTCTTCTCAAAATTCAAACAAACCAATTGAGAAGGAAGATCGAATAAGCAACCTACCGGAGCAAATCTTACTCAAAATTCTCAATCTCCTACCAACAACAAAAGATGCAGTCCGGACCAGCCTCATCTCGAAACGTTGGACAACCCTCTGGAAATTACTCCCCTAGCTCACTTTTCGCCACAAGTACAACAACAGGCTTGCTTGTAAGGTACACTTCGTCACCTGTGTTTACAGGACCTTGCTCCACTACGACCGAATCACTAATCTTCAGAGCTTTTCTTTGGCCTTAAATTTCGAACAAGAAGACGACGAACCTCGGTATGATTCTGATCGAGAAACGTATTCTGAATATGAGGAGGGGCTCGACATTGATTCATGGGTTTATAAAGCAATTAAACTCAATGTTAAAGAGATTGAGCTTTGGTTTACCGAGGGCGAAGATTGCAATGATAATCATCTTAGCAACACCGTGTATTATGATTTGCCTCGTTCGTTGTTTCGACACGAGTTGATTACGACATTGAAGCTGAGCTATTGCGGGTTTTCCAATTGCCACGACGAGATTCAATGGTTTTCTTTATCGAGTTTAACGGTTCATCATGCCGAAATTAGTGATGAATTATTGCAGGAAATATTAAGTGTTTGTGCGAAATTAGAGTTTTTGGAGTTGATTTATTGTTTAGGGATGAGTGAAATCGATGTCGTTTAAGACTTGGTAAATGTGGATTCTCTGAAGATGAGCATTACGAGTTTACGGGTGGGAAGAGGGTGAAAATTTCAACTCCGAATCTTGAGTTACTTGTCATCGCACGGCCTTTGTATTACGAGGAGTTTATCGCCGAGGAATTGCCCTCTTTGGTTGAGGCTAGGATTTATTATCCCGAAGAATTTGAAGAAGATGAAGTTTTTAACTCGGAAAACTCGAAATATATTGTCAGTCTTGCGGAGATACTACAGAGTGTTCAACAAGCCAAGATACTCGCCTTTGGATCACAGTGTCTCCAAGTATTATTCATCCTATCTAGTCGCAATTAAGCCTTACTTACAATTGTACCCTTATACTCTATTAACTTATACATAGAACTTTTTTGTATGTATGTAGGAGTTCTTAGAGCTAGGTTGACTCGACCACATCTAAACCTACGTCAAAACTTAGTTCATATTTTAATTTGATCATAACATACATGAATACGTGTATATCTAGTTCATTCGTGTCAATTCATGTGTTGGATTATGATCCAAAAATTAGCTGTTTTTAGTCCAATTTAGTTACCATGATTTCATAATTAAGTTTTAGAGCATATCGGTGAGTACCTAGGAATTGATCATATGTGATTTTACATCAATTTGAAAGTTCGGGATTACGGGATATATATATATAGAGAGAGAGAGAGAGTATAATTTGTAATCATTTTAGCTTAGGTCTATTCAATGTGCGTGGAGAGTTGTATGTACTCTAAATACATGCATCGAGTTTTTGCGTGGAGAGTTGTATGTACTCTAATACATCGAGTTTTCCATATCATTTCTATTGTGCATATATCATAATCAACAAAAGTGTTAAAATTTATAATTGTATCGCTAATTTTTTTTTTGTACACTGATTTTTACTATTTTATTTTTTTATTTATATAGGATCAATTGATTGAATCACTGCCTCGTTCGTTCTCAAGTTGTAAGAGTCTAACTTTGGAAGTTAACACTAATAATGATTGGTGGCTTACTGGTATGTCAAACATATTTGAGACATGCCCTGAGATGGAGACATTATTCCTTCATTTGACTGAAGATTATTACTACAATAAGGTATGATCATATTTTGCTTTTCCTCACTATTTGCTTAATTTTTTTCCACTTGCAATTATGCTGATTATATGATAATCAATTATGTACTTTATACGGCCAATTGCATTTATCGAATTTACCTCTTTTTTTCGTAATTTCGACGGTTGGATAAAAAGATAAAAATGTTTACACGAACACAAATAAGTTCAAAGAAAAATAAAGTATCGAATTTACTTCATTGACACGCGTTTTCTCTCCTCTTTTAAGCGCAAACCAAAGTCGGAGAATTCACAGGAACGGGGGAAGTATAAATATCATCTGCCCCGACATCTGAAGGTGGTCAAGATCTATGGCTATTTCCCAAGATCAGATGAAGAGGTTGAACAAGTATTTGGATTTGTGCAGTTTATATTGGAACATGGAACAACTTTAGAGAGGGTTTCTATAAATGCACATTTGGGTTACCGCACTCCAAAAAAAGAAACCTTATTTGAGTTGTATCAGAAGTTATTAAACTGTCCAAGATCATCCCCTGCTGCGGTTGTTCAAGTCAGTGAGTCACTGATGATATCTTTCGAAAAATTGACGACAAATTCTCCACAAGTTGAAGATGGAGATGATCATGATGATGATGATGAAAATGAAAATGATGATGATGATGATGATGTTGAAGAAGATGAAGATGAAGATGAAGATGAAGATGAAGATGAAGATGAAGATGATGATGATGATGATGATTATGATTATGAGGATGATGATGATGATGATGATTATTAGTAATTGCAATAAGTTTTTCAAGTTTCACTATGCTATAATAATGATTTTCCGATGATTTCAAGTCCTGGGAGCAACCTCTTGTCAATGTTTGCCTTCATTACACCCTTGTGGTGGGACCCTTCCCCGGACCCTCACTTAGCGGGGACGCCAATGTACACTGAGCAGCCCTTTTTATTAATACTATGAGAATTTTATTTTGTTCTATGATAACAAGAAGATCATCCTTTAAAAAGAACACAGAACTACGCAATGCAACGGGGCAGTAAATGTAGCGCAACGGGGAGTACAGCATTCATCTCAGACGTACTACTTGTGAAGAGAAGTTGCTAGCAGGAGATGTGGAGTGGGTTTTGAGAAGTATGGGTAAGTGATGAAAATTAAAACTGTGCTTCACAAGATGTTCCCTAAACATGACTCCAAGTTACTCACTCCGTTCGCCTATAAATCGTGTAAAACTGGAATACAGTTTTTAAGAAAAATAGAATAAATAATGAGTTTTCGGATCCATTTGATGTAAAATTACACATAGGGGTATGTCACACATGCATTTTCAATAAACAAGTAAGGGTGTTTTGATTTTTATATGTACAAATAAGGAAAGATTTTAAGTACTGAGGGAGTACCTTTGAATGAGAAGGTAAAGGAGTTAGTGTAGTTCATGGTGCTAGAAATGTCGAACCTATTGTTCTAAAATCGGCCTATATATAATACATACAGTTTCACATTGTTTTTCTGCAATACTTTGTTCTCAGGGGTTCGTTTTTAGAATGTCGTAACTATGATGTTTGTGTTTGATTAATTTGTCATGTTTCGATCATTTTGAGTAAGGCTTGTTTAATTAAGTCGTTTTCAAAACCATTTGATGGGCTTTTTGTTTCGTTAAGCTCCTTTAATTAATTTCGGACATTACCCTATGCAACGAATCAATGTCATATGTCGATATAGACATCACCCTGGCTATACTAGGAGTGGAAGTGTGGAACCAGCTGATCAATATATGAGGTCCCCCCAACTAAAACTTATAAGTGTTGATTTCACAATTTAGCAAAAATGTATAGGGCTTAATTACCAATTTCGCCCCACAACAAAATACATTAATCTATAATCTGATTGAGGGTTTTTATACTTCCGTTGACCTACCACAAATGAGTTCATCATCATGGAAATATCGAACTTGAAAACGGAGACTACTTTCCTTCTGCTTAATTAATCTTTATAATCTCTTGTAACCAAAAAGAAATTTAAGCATTATAATCTAATTGATGAATGAAGGAAGCAAGCGACTACGGTTTTCGAGTAAAGAAGAAAAAGCTAGATGAGGAAGAAGACGAAGAAGAAAGCCGAAATTACGAGGAGCCATGTGGCATTCTTTCACTTCAACCAACCTGATTTGATCTTATGAGTCACATCTCCATCTAATTCTCCATCCTTTTGAAGAATCGATCCCAAATATCGAAAGAAATTTGATCCCTGAACAATCTTTCCATCCAACCTGATTGTCCCTGGCTCTGTCCGCCTACTGCCGCTGAACTTACACTCCAAATACTCGGTCTTGTTTCGGCTCAACCGAAACCCTCTAAACTCCAAGGTGTGTCTCCATAGTTTCAACCTCCTCTCCAAATCTTCTTTTGTCTCTGAAATCAACACTATATTATCCGCAAACATTATGCACCATGGTATATCATCCTGGATTGACCTCGTCAATTCGTCTATGACTATAGCAAAGAGAAACGGACTAAGTGTGGACCCTTGGTGCACTCCAATTGTAGTAGGGAACTCTTCTGACTTCCCTACACTACTAGTCTGTACACTCGTGCTAGCTCCACTACGTCAAATTTGGCCTACAAGAACGGTTCGTTTAAGCTAAGGAGAATGGTGTACAAACGTTCTCTAGACAACGGTACTTAAAGGGCAAGTCTTAAACTCTTCCAGAACGGTTTCAGTAAAAACCGTTCTCTTTGGTGTAAGAAAACGGTTTATGAAAAAACCGATCTAGTATGTTGATGGGTTATAAAACGGTTCTTATCAGAACCGTTCTAATACAATGCTTATACCATGCTCTCGAGAGTACAAGGAGCATGGTGGTTTTCCTCACAATGGAGGAGTAGGGACCACACTTAAATAGATTTAAATTTATTTAAGTCTGGTCCCTACTCCTCTATTGTGAGGAGGACCATCATGCTCCTTGTGCTCCCGGGAGCATGATATAATTTGCGGTTCTAATAGGTACCCGTTTTTAAAAATAAAAAAAATAAAAAAATTATTTGTTCTCACAATTCCTCATTTTCCAACCCCAACACACGACCCTTAACCCAGAACTCAAATTACAACAACATTAACACCAACCAACACCAACAAACATCAACAAATACAAAAAATCTCACGATAAAAATCTGGGCATATAACTCCCATCAAATTGATTATACGAGATCTTGTTCATACAAGCGTAAAATCCATAAAAGCTGCAGAAATGATAAAAACACTAACCCAAGGTATAAACCTAACACTATTTTTAAATCTTGTTGCCATCGTCTTGTTCATCTTCTTCCATACTTCACATCTGAGTTTTTGTCCGTCGATCTGAACACAAGAAAGAAAAAACACAGATTAAAGAATTAAAATAAGAAATCAATGCATAAAAATAATTAGAAAAACCACCTGATACATGTCAAAACCTTCTCAACTCTTCTCGACCCGAATTAAACCTTTAATTTGAGTCTGAAAACCGCAAATTATATTACCCTCATCTTCCCAAAACATGAATTCTCATATCAAATGAAATACTTATTCGACAAAAAATTACAATGCATTAAGCTTTTAAGAAACTTAAAACAAAAAATCAAAATTTTAATGCCTAAATGAAAGAACGACGGCGGTATTGCGGCTGGAAATCGGTCATCGGAAAGGCGTATGGTAGAGGGGACGAAAGCCACACTAGCAGGACAAAATCTAAGGGAATAAAAGGGGTTGATCGACGAAGAAAGTGATGAGGTTGATGATAGTGAGCAAGAATAACTTATGTTAATGAAGGAGGGAAATAATGAGAAGATCAGAAAATAATGAGATAGGGAGGAGAGAGATAGAGTTATGAGAAGAAAATAATTGGGGGGAGGGGGGGCGGAAATGACGAGATTGAAGTGTGGGGGGATGTTTATTTTCTTTATTTTTTTTCTTCTTTAATTGACCTAAGGCTAATAAAACGATTTAGTATAGAACCATTTTTGTAGGTGGGCCTAAGAGAACGGTTTTATAGAGAATCGTTCTCTTTTTGTTGTTCTTATTTTGACTGGACATAAGAGAACGGTTTTAGGTCTAATTTTTTTTTTAAGTTTTTTCCAGAAAATACATTTTTAATGGAACCGTTCTCTTATACTTTAAGAGAACGGTTTCACTTAAATACGTTCTCTTAGGGGGGTTCTCGAATCTGTTTTTTGACGTAGTGCTCCCTCATACATGTCCTTAATGATGTTAATATATTTTTGCGGAACTCATTTCTTAGTTAGAGCCCACCAAAGCACTTCCCTTGGTACCTTATCATAGGCTTTCTCCAAATCAATGAACACCATATGTAGGTCTTTTTTCCTATCCCGATACGTCTCCATAGATTGATGATTGAAATAATTAAGGTGGAGGATAGTTTGCCGGGAATTGGTATGTTTTTGGCTAACTTGGTGTCTACCCTCATTTTAATATATCAATCCGTAGCCGGAGTTTTTTTATTTACCAATCTGTCAATTGTTTTCCACTTTTTTTTACCAATTTGGTAATTTGGCCCAAACTCTTGTATACGGAGTATATTACTAAACATATACGGAGCATGGCGGTAGTTTGTGATATTGTCTAATTTTATGTGGTGAGATTGAGAAGAGAAAAATGAGATGTTGTTCAACTCATCAGTGACTCACCGATGACATCTTATGGAAGATCGACCACAAATTCTCCATAAAACTAAAATGTTAGCCGCACGGTTAGTTAGATTTTAATTAAGCCGAATTACTCCGTATAATCATTTTTTGTTTTTTGTGATTGCAATATTTTGTCAAGTTTATAAATGACTTTTATTGACTTTAAATACATTCGATTCTTATTTTTCCAATGAGAATTTTATTCTATTTCTCGTCATAACAAAAACTGAATGTCTGAATCCTTAATAATAGTAATAATAATAAACACATAATTATGTAACGCAACGGCCAGCAAATGTTGCACAACGGCGACTACAACATTCTTCTGGGACGTAGCAATGTCCCCCAGCAGGTGCACACTTGACGAGTCTTGCTTCTGGATAGTAACGTACCACTTCTTTGATCATCACATCATCATCCTCCATCATTCTTGCTGAATTTCTAGCCAGAGTTATTGGAGCTGCATGTATATATGATTTACAACACAAAGAACATTACGAGTAGAACCAACTCATTACTCATTAATACATCGATAATGTACTCAATTCAAACGAAATGCAAGGAACCAAATTAAATAAACGAAATGCAGATATCAAAAGAAATTGAGGAAGTGTATGTGCTCGAACTAAGTTAATTGAGAATACCTGTAAGGGAGAGCAACAAAAACACAAAGAAAAACGGAGTGAATGAATGCTTCGCCATTCAAGCAAGTTAGATGACAGAGATTGTGTTACCTTTGAACTTTGACATCTATCTATACATGTCATGTATCATGTATGTATACTGTAGCTTGTAGGACAAGGTAATAATAGAGATGTACAGTATTATACTATTGGTCTTACGACTTTGTAAGTTGTCGGCCATCTTATCTAAACCATTATTATGCATGCGTAAATTACAACTAAGATTTTTGGCAAATGAGGGAGATATTATTCCCTCCGTGCTGCGTTCCAACTCAAACGCCCTATATCGTTTTTCAGAATATTTCAACTCAAACACTTCATCTATTTTAAAATATCATTATCTCTACTACTTTCTTCCCACCCACTCTAATATTATATCTCCTACTTTTTGTTAATCCTCACATTCTCTCTTCTATTTTCTCCTAATTTGCGGTCTAGCACTACTTTACATTCTTTACCAATTTTTCTTATTCCACTATAAATATCTCACTGGGCGTTTGAGATGGGACGGAGGGAGTATAATAGTTGTAGACAATGATTAATTATGCGATACCAATAATGTCCTTGAATCAAGGTCAGCATCATGCACATTTTGGTACAACCCATGTTCTAATGTTCTATTGGGCGAATTGGTTGAATCCGCTTGGGATCGGATCAGATTATGTCGGTTAATATGACTTTTATTTCACGTCGAGTTTGAGTCGATTCATTATAACTTGTAAAGTTGTAATGTTTCGTCAAATCGTTTCAAATTGGCTCGAGTTTGCAAGGTTAGGTCGAGTTTGAGGCCCGTGTCACTCGGATCCTGCTACAAAGCCCTCATCTTTATTTCACAAACTATCGAGTCTTGACTCTTGACGATTGTTAAACGACAACGTTTGGTACAGTTTAACAAGAACAACTCTCAGCCAAAGATCAAATGTCAGTGTCGCCGGAAAGTCAAACGGAACTAATCGGCCGGAATCTAAACTGTCCGATCGCCGGAAAATCAGACGCCGGAGTTGCCGGAGTTGACACACAGTGCAAAAAGCGCACCAATTCAACTCGTGATCGACTCAGTGAGTTACCCGATCTCGCACTCGTTCACATCCTCTCTCACCTCTACACTGAAGAAGCGGCGAGGGCGAGTGTCTTATCAAAACGATTCAGCTCGCTCTGGAACTCGGTTGACTCGCTCAGATTTTCCGATAAATATTCCGGCAAAGACGGCGTCGTATTCATCAGTATCGTCGACACAGCCCTGCGGTTTCACCGCCGAAAATGTATCGAAAACTTCTCTCTCACGCTTGATTATAATTTCACCTATAAAGCATACGTTGATCAGTGGATAAATTTCGCCGTTGAAAAACAGGTATAAAATCGGCCGTGCTGTAAGAATTTAATTACTGGTTTATTTACTGCTTGAGTTTAGATTTTAGAAATTAATTGCAAATTCCTGTTGTAGCCATGAAAAATTGGAAATTTTCAGTGTATCTTATTGAAGAAGTTTGAGCATAATTGGAGTTTTATATTGTTAATTATATCGAGTTGTGTGTTTTTCGCTGAAATTAGATGATAAGTGGATTGTTTACTGATTGCGATTTCGAGTGTAGAAAAAATGGCGTAAATTGGAAGCTTTGGATTAATCTGTACATAAGTATGGTTTTTCTAAAATTGTGGAGTATAGAAGAAGTATTTGTTTGCTAGGTCGAATATGCTGCTGATCAGGTGAAAATTGTTGTGGTCTTGAAGGTGAAATCGCTTCATTTGATCTTCAACGAGAAGGTTGGTAGTCGAATGCCTCGGATGCCCGATTTGAGGTATACATTGCCAAAAATTCTTTACAAAAATGAGACTTTAGTGGAATTGGTTACCTATTGTTGTGATTTCTCAATGGAGACGAAAATAAGCTGTAGTAGACTTAAATTCTTGAGTATTACCCAAGCAAGTTTGACTGCAAAGATGATTTCGAGGATTTTGCATGGGTGTACTGTGTTGGAGACACTAGAGTTGAGAGATTACACGGGGTTTGATATGTTGAAGATTGATTCGAGTAGTTTAAGGGTTTTGCGCATTGTCGGGGAGCAGATTCCGCATTATTTAGTACAACCGGGAGATAATTGTGTGCTTGAGATTTCGGGGCCAAATCTTGTGTCCTTGGAAGTGTCAGGTGTGTTATATAGGACAAAACTTCGGCTGACTGATGTGGGGAGTTTGGTGAATGCAGTGATGAGTTTTACTGTTATGTGTCGGGCTGGTTATGGTTCCAACAATTTGGGGTTTACTACATGGGTCGAAGAAATTTGTAGAGAAGTTCTTGAGAGCCTTTGTCTTGTTAAGGTGGTGACAATTGGTGGATCTATCATGAAGGTATAATCCGTTCTTTCACTGATTTAATCTGAGATTTTAGTGTTTTTTTAGATGAATCTATAACAATTTTCGGAAAGCAATGTCTTTTCTGGGTTGTGTTGTGGCTTTTCACCTTTTAAATGCTTAGCTGCACGGAACTCGTTTTTGTAATAGCATAACTTATTCCCACTCCTTTAGCTTGAACTAGCTGGGGTTCAATGTATTTTAAGCTGCTTTTGGTAACTATCATCTCATTCCTGATGAAATTTTATTGACAGTCTGATGTCTTTTGGATTTGAGTAATCGTGGATGCATGGTAGAAAAGTTGCAGATGGTTGCAACGTGTAAGAATCAGCAAAGACTTGGGCCTCATGGTTTTAACTTGTTAAGATTGTTTGAGGGATGAAATGGGACAGTACAAGTTAGATGATAATCTTAGAATAACACTCAAATGTGAGGTCTTTGATGCTTAGACGTGTTAGGGAAATTATGTAGGATGGACTCCCTGTTTTGATTTTCAGTTTTTATAGTTTTCCTTCTTCTTCATTGTGGATTGTATTAGATTAATTTGGAGAGATGCATCTCTGGAAAAGAAATTGGTCGTCAATGCCATACTGTGTGTCTAAAGTCTGATGTGTCACTGGATGGAATTCAAGTACGCCAGTTTTAGCCTTTTTAAATGTCTAGTAAGAAGTTCCTGTCAATGTCGAATTGTTCTACCATCTACTTGCCTAGTTGCCTCGATGCCTGTTCATGAAGAATCAGACGCTTTTGCTAGCAAACTGATCACTTTGATATGAAGATAAACTGTTAGTTGGAACCCTGCAGCTTTGTTGCAGACGTGGGTTTCTTTCTTTCGAGTTAGCTTTATTAATCCCGTTAACTTTTTGACAAGAAGCCTAGCAAACATCACATCATACATGTACGTTGAGTCTCATCTGCATTCAACTTGCATGTGCTTCACTCGTTGGTGCTTGTATATTTGCTTTGCATGTAAATTTGAAGTTAAAATCTTGCTTAACTGGATCCTGAACTTGCTTAGGCTTTATCTCGACTCGAAGCATACAACCTATCATCTCCCTGGTCCGAACGAAGAAGTCTAACTTTGTGCGTACCTGTAACTGATTGGATACATCTTGGAATAGGAAGTCTGCTGTACAGTTCACCTTATCTGGAATCTTTAGTCATCAGAACATCTTATTGTTCTGACACGGTATGATTTACATACTTGAGACTTTCTCCTATTCTCTGTATTTTCGATTTTCATGTATGACTTCTAATCTATGACCGCTCCCTCCACCTCCTACCATTTTAGTTACGAACTACTGCACTCAAACTTACTTCTTGTTCAAAAATTGTTGAGAGAATCAACAATGCTGTTAACCCTTGTTTGATTTGATACACAAACCATAAGAAGGATCTTGCGATCTTTTAGTGCATCATATTATCTTCGTCATCGGATCATCTGATTAGAATCAGCTAGATTTGCATTGTTTGTTTGTTTAATTCTTCAAGATCAAACTTTATATAACAAATGAAGTTGGACTGTAGTGTGTTATAGAGCATGCCGACTCCTCACGCATTGATAACGAGATGCACTATTGGAAGTCATGGAGTACTATTTCAAAGTGCCCGCTTCTGCATCTCAGGACTGTCAAGGTAGTTGGATTCCAAGTGTCTTGCCGATCAATAAAGCCGCTCTTTCTGTTTCTGGAGTTCTTGCTCACCAATTCAAAGGTTCTTGAAGAACTTGTTATTCAAGCATCAAGATATGTTCCTCGAGCAGCACTGAACGAGGCAATGAAGCTGCTTGATGTTCGTACAGCGTCTCCCGATGTTGTAGTTCAGTTTGAGCCTCCTCACTTTTGGGTTGATCCCCTCTGCATGTACCAAGAAACATTTCCTCCGTTTCCTACACAGCAGACTTGAAAGTAGGCATCATTATGCTTGTATCATATTCCATGTCACTCAGGTACTTGTACTCTCTACTGTTGTAAACTTGTAATGGAAAAGACGAGAATTCGAGCTGCACGAGTTCTGTAATTGAAAAAAAGACTGAGCCTGAGCCCGAAAGGTTGTAAAGTTTTTTTTTTTTTTTTTCTTTGAGAGGAACAACCAAGACGATCAATAACGAACCAAGTCTTTATAATCCCAGAGAGGATTCAAATGAAATTATGTACTCCCCAACATCAAGTAAAAGTAACCACTAGAACAAGTATGATTACTAACTCAAAACATCCACATATACATATTATCGAATTTCGTGTCCACAAAGTTATAGATCTGTTTTATTATTTCACATTTTCACATATATATTAAAGACAAACTAAAGGAAAATGGATAGTACCATTGGTAAGCTGGGAGGACATTATGGATGATTGAGATGATAGCTCTTATGCTGTTTTGCGCTACTTGTCAAGAATCGTAGAATTACGCGTAAATTGGGTATTGTTTTTCCCAACATTTCCCAAAACGAGAGAAGTGTAAAGATTAATTGGGTGTAAAAATTATCGCGCATCAAACTAAATTGGGACGACCAACACTATTATTCCACCTAGGAATTGGAATTAATTTATAGTACATTTTACACTTAGTACTTTTTCTATTAATAAAATACCTAGGTGGAATTATAGTAATCAATAGGTGTCGTTTGGATACCCTCAAAATTAAAATGGAGTTCACACTTCTAACTAGTAATTTGATTAATTTATAATACATTTCATTTAGATTATTAATTACCCTCGTGAAATGGTGTTCACATATAAAATTATGCGAAAGGACAAGAGACTAATTGTTTATGCAATATGAAGATTTGTTTACACAAAATTATTGATAATGTCAATATCTATTTATCGTGGACTTTGCAAATTCACTACTTAATACTTTAATTTACTGGTTGTTAGAAAGCTTATTTTCTCAATTAACACAAACAATTATGACCAAGATATGATCGAGTTGTTAGGGTGTGAAAAGTATTAATTGGGAGGAGTAACCCACGAACGTATATACTAATCCTGTAATTCTATACTTTTATTGTGCGATATTTTCCACAACTCACATAATTATATGTAGGTCATTGTCACTACAAGAGGGAGTATATCCATGGGTAGTATAAGAGATAAAATAAGAAAGAAAAACTTGCAAGCGCATGATGACATTACGGAGTACTTGAATTAATCAACTAGAAATTTAAAGTAGGGCAACGGTATAATTTGCGTACTATAGACAACGGATCCTTGAGGGATTTTGAATGTGTCACCTATAATAAATAGGAATGTTCCACGTTACTTTTGAGGTATTCGAGTTTTTCAATTGTATCACTTACGTTTTCGAGTTTTCAAAAATCATCTTAAAGGTTGCGAAACTGTGTTATTTTATTTTGTTTTTTTTATTGCTTTTCACTAACGGAGGTGTTAGGATTTTTTTGGTTTTATTTTTATTTTTACTCTCATTTCTTAGCTTTCCTTGTCTCTGCCGCCACGGGTTTCTACTTTTCATATTTTTTTTCTTAATTTTTTTCCCTTTCTAAGTTCTCTATCTGGACCGTAGATTGGTTGGCTTTTTTGGGGCACTGCATCCTAAATTCTAGGGATGGTGCTCCGTCCGCTTGGTCTATTGATCCGTATTTAATTTTCTTGATTGTATTTTTGCTAATAAGTTAGATGATACCCTAGAGAGAAGGCCTAGGGTTACCTTACTTACCTAACTTTTTCCTTCTTTGTAACACTTTCCTTAAAAAAAAAAAAAAAAAAAACCTCTATTTGGACCCTATTACCCCCATTTTTACTTTTTTTTTTTTTAACCTCATTATTTCGCAGTAGATAAAAACAATTGACAAATATTTTCTTAATTATTTATTTTTATGGCAAATTGAATGAAAATAACCCAACATTTGCAACATCTCATGATATAAACAAACATTTCAACTTTAACAAAATAACTCAATGTTTTACTTCGCGTCACACTAATATCCCAAACCACTAAAAGTGAGATTTCTCGCACTCCAATTCTCAAGCGGCTATCTTTTATTTGCACAATTTTTTATAATTTTTTCCTTGACAGTATTCTTTACCTACCTGCATTGCTCTAATTAATTACCCTTTTTGACATTCAACTTTTGTCTTCTTCATTGGTTAAATTGTCAAACATATAACATCCTTAAATTAAATGCACAAACACTTTTATCATGTAAATGAATGTTTGAATGAAAACAAAATAAATTTTCATTTGAAGGTAGTTGTGATGTTGATCTAAATTTAATTCGATTGAGGTTGAATAGATATGTTGTAGAGAATAAGGGAAAAGAAATTATTATAAATTATTTATTAGAAAATAGGGGGAAACACAAGGTAAAAAGAATAACATAAATTTGTGCAAAATGCATTCTTTTTTTTCCTCATTATTAGCCCCTTGAGATTTGAAGTGGGCAAAGTGAAAAGGTTGGATTACATGAAGATGTTGCCAACGTTGGATTGTTTTCATTAAATTTGCCTATTTTTATCACTACTCTTCTCCAAAAGTAATACTTTATTTATCATACTCAAAGAAAACTCTTAGGGTACGCTTCAAATAGATTTCCTTAATGTATTCGATAATATTGTGTTAGTTTGTGAGTACTTTTTACAAAAATGTTAGGAGTCTATATGTAGACAAATAAAAAAGTGTCTATGGTTAGTTTGTAGTAAAAATAATCAAATGTGTAATAAATTTTGTTGCATAATTTAGAATATGATTTCGGAAAAAGAGACAATTAAAAGTCCTTTATTTTGGAAATAAATCAATTTAATTTTTTCTCCATTCATAAATTTGTAACAATGTTGATTTTACTTCCATTGTCATAAATTTACAACAAAAATGTTAAATTTACTACACGACCATATTTTTTACTACTTGTCATTTTTAAATTACCGCACTTGATCGATTATATTATAGACAATTTTTCTATTGTTTACATATAGACTCTTAGGATCATCATTCTTTTTATTAGCGTATAATGTGTGGAGATCGGCCCCCATAGTTACAAAATCCTGCTTCACCTTTGTAAACGCCACATGTAGTCATGTATCACACTTTCACGACTCACGAGTATGTTTAGCATAAAATGGTGTTCTCTTTATTAATATTTAATCTTTATGCTTTTTGTTTGTGCCTAATTATATCATATCATTTGGATAGTTCTTATATTGTAATTTATTTAAGTACAACAAATAAAACAAAAGTATAATTATTAGGAACTACTCGTAGATTAGAAGAAAGATCCGTTAACCTTAATATTAAGTGGAGTTGATAGACTGCAAATCTACTATGCAGGATAAAATATGTAAGATTTTTGTATGTCTATGAAAAACATAGAACGAACTTTATTCCATAGTCCATAGTCCATTACACTGATACACACCAAACGGAAGGAAAGTCACTCAAAAAAAAAAAAAAAGGCAAGGAAATTGAGATAGTAATACTCGCACAATATATATAGACATATAGTGCTTTCGATTTGATTACCACCATATATATATATATATATATATATATATATATATACTAATGGAAATAGAAACATGAAGTTCAAACACAAAATAATGTTTCAATTAAATTCCCTCCTAGTACGTAATCATTAAGCTCTTCCTTGTCTACAGGTCCAGACAAGATTGATTAACGTGAAGGAGGATCGGAGAAGATGAGGATTTTAGTTTCCGATACAACCGGCGAGACCGACAACCGGCAACGTACCGCAGAAGTTAGAACAACAATCTTCGTTAACAGTGCAACTCCCGCCTGCCCCCTTACAACTCTCCTCAAGTAGTTTACGCCCAACCGCGTCATTGCCAAACTGCTCAGCTGCAACAGTTCCTGGAATTCTTGCCAATGTTGGAGCTGCCAAATTCGTATCATAATTAATTAACGTCAGTTATAATTTTTATTTACTTGCAAAAATAATTAAACGGTTTTTCTAAACTGTGAATCTAAGTGTATCATTTAATTAAAGAAGGAAATGGAGATTTATTATGTCACACGTTAGATAATCCAAATACTAATCTTTGTTTTAGCTAAAATTAAATTTATTAAGATGTAGTTACCAAAGGTTCACTCGAGATTCCAATCATAGACGTTCTTTATTACGATACCGTATATCAATGTCTTATAATAAATACTCCATCCATTTCAAAATATATGTATTTCCCACATATCGGGGTGAGTAGTTTAAACCTAAATATGGGTTAAACGATAGGGTATAAAATCATAATATTATGAAATTTTTTGATAGGAATCTAAAGAGTATAATTTTGCCTAAATAAATCGTAATAGTTTTTTGTTAATCACAAGTCAATGACTCACCTCGATAACCAAAAACGTCATATATTTTGGAATGGAGGAAGTAATAAAATTACAAGAAGTTGGTAAAATTACTCATGAATCATGATTATAGATTTAATTAAATAAAATTTAGACAACAACAACATCAACAACAATAATAATAGTAGTAATAATAGTAATTAAGATAGAAGAGTTTATGATGCATTTGTTGCACACATTTTTTTCATGCAGCATGTAGGTCATCACCAAAACCTTAGCAATTACGATGACATGCATATATATCACCAAATTTTTTATAGCATATACGGATGTGAAAATGATTTTGCATAAATTATGAGGAAGATGATTATACAAGCTAAGGCTAATTATTAAGTCTAAGATAGAGAGGTCGGCCGGGGACGAACCCGAGATAGTGAGCAACATGATAGCTAAGATAGCGAGCTTGAAGGTAGTGGAAAATTGCTTATCCATTGAAATTGGAAGGAGTAGTGAAGAAGAAGCTAAGATTGATACAAGGAGACTTTTGTTTTGTTTATATTTCTTTCTAAGGGTTTTATGATGATTATGTATGAGGTAGGTTAAGATTTTGTAAAGCTGAATGTCCTCCATTTATACTAGTTTTCCAACCTTGGAAGTACATATTAAATTGATTACTAATTATCATCGTGAAGGGGTGTTTCATGTTTTTATATAAAACTATGTCAAAGGACATGCGACGACTAAGTAATACCGAAACTCAGAAAATTTGTCATTGTCGTGGCCTCGTCGGCCTCATGACTTGTAGTAGCAGGCCGGATACTAAATAGTAGTACTAGTTTTAAAGTATTAATTAATTCACTACATACACATGTCCAACTATAATAATATAGATAAACTACTCGTAAAAGTACAATCTTAACTAATATAAATAGTACGTTCCTAGAGGTCTAAGTTTAGACGTTAATAAAATTGATTTGCGATAATATCATATATGTAAACAATAATTTGTAGACAAAATCAAATTGATTATGCTAATTGTTTTTATGATTTGGGTAAAAATAATTACTGATAATGTCATTATCGTGCCAATGGCTAGATATATACCACTTGTTAGAGAGAGAGAGAGAACCCTGAATTGCGATTTGTGAGGGGAAGGGTGGAGTGAATGAATATATCATCAAGTTAGATTAGTCGTTCTTTTATCATTATACGACGACATATATATATACTAAATACGACATTTTTTCCTTTTATTCATTTATAAGTAATTGGCCAAAATATCAACATAATATACAAAATCAGAGAACAAACGAAATTGGGAGATCATTAAGCTATATACGGAGTACTATCTAATCTAATACTATATATTAAAACCTGAAACCAAGTCTTTCCTAGAAGAACACTTGGCATTCATTAATTGGATAGCGCTAAGTAATTACATAATATGGAAATTATTAGCTAATTTATGAAAAATAATATAATCTATGGTAATTATGGTGGTAAGCTAATTTATGGAAAATAATAGTGTTGCTAATAATATTATAACAAAGAAGACAATTTTATAAAATGAGTATAACAACAACATAGATATACAGCCCGGACACGGACCGGGCATGCAAACTAGTATAGTCACTAAAGTGTAAAGTTGTGGAAGTAACACTCTTCATAACAATACGAGTAGTACAATACAATCTGATCATTTTACTGAAAACGTAAACAATCCAAAGAAACGGAGGGAGTACGAGAAGAAGGTGATAACACTATTTGAAGTTGTAACAAAAATGGACAGGATATAGCCAAAGGCCCAAAGCCCACACAGCCCACTTTTTTTGTCACAGGCCCAAGTAATATGTAGCAAAATCGATTATGTGATAACTTTTTGTATTATCATTTTTTTATCTTTTAGATAATCTTTTTGGGGTCATTTGTGGTTAAGCTGGCGTATGCTTTTCACAATGAAATTTGATTGAATTTTGTGGTCAGAATAGCTAATTATCTGTATAGTTCCTAGTTATGTTTGTCTACTTGCAATTTTAGCAAATTGAGTATTGCCAATCTTTAGTCTTTCGTCATAATTTATGTTTGATAACACGTCGAAAAATTTCCCATCATTTCCATCATTTTGAGAAATGATCCATTGTAAAACATTGAAGTGTTGTGTTATTAATTTATGTAATGCAGATGGGAAGAACTGCTTCATATATCAATGAAGATAGCTCTTCAAATCTTCGAGCTCAACTCCACTGGGAATTCGTAACTACGATTGTGGGACTTAGGACTTCGAGCTCATATTAGTTTTATACTTACTCCACCTTATAACGTTATTTATGTACAACTGTTGCACACGCGGGTATCTATCTATATCTATATCTTTTAATAAAGCCGTGCCATAAAGCTGATGTGGCATGAGCTTGATAAACAATCGACATGTCAGCAATCATTTAACACGTCAGTATACTCATTGGTAGATCAACCAAAAATTGTCAGCAATCATTTAACACGTCAGTATACTCATTGGTAGATCAACCAAAAATGTGTCTATCAGGATTTGAACCATTGACCTCTCAATTACTTATTCATCACATAACCAGTGTGCTAACCATTACTTCATGCATATTTTTACAACTCATACTATAAAAAGGAAATAACCAGTCCAAATGAATATCAATGATGACGTCATAACCTACATTTAACAATTAAATAATCCGTCATCTAGCATAATTACGGAAAATTATGGTCGAAAATTTTGGCAAGAGATATTGTCGAATTTATATTAGTTCCAAATATAAATCATCGAATCTTTTTTATTCTAGATAATATATCAAAAAATCTCATGATCAGTAATAATTAAGGTAAAAGAAAGCTAGCAGAAATTTTGGCATAATATGTGGCTGAATTTTTAAAAACAAAATAAAATCTTCTACTTCTTTCTTATGAAAAACAACATTTTTCATTATTCGGAAACTATAAAAAAAGAAAATGGCATGTACACTGTATACATACCCTAAATAAATTTAATTCCGGATACTCAAGGTGGGTAACGACGAGGTTGCACAGCCTAATGACGGCGAGAAGACCCTAGAGATTTCAGATGACACGAGTTCATAAGCCTAATGTAAGACTACCTATTTTATGATTTTCATACCTTATCACTTATAACTTCCTTTCTATATTTCTTAAATGCGAACATTTACCAATCTAATAACTTTATTTTGCCCCTATGAATCCAATTAGTTTTTTGTTAAATAAAAAATAAAACTCACCTCAAAAGAAAAAGAAAATGTCACATATTCCTAAAATGAGGGAGTATATACATAGCATTATTAGAACTACTTCACATAAACATTTAAGAACCCCGTGCATGGCACGGGTTCATAAGCTAGTTTTTACCTAAACCCGTAATACATCATACCCATAATTGCCTTAGATAACTCGACTTGTGATATACCTGCCGACCTGCTTAGAATCTTTCGTACCCATGGATCGTGGTCGAACCTATGGGCTGAAACCCTTGTAAAAACCTAGGGTTGGCAAACCCAACCCGACCCCGATAAGACTTGAAGTTGTGATCAACCAAACCCGACAAGACCCGACCTGATGATGTCCCGAACCAATGCAACCCAATGATGACCCGACCCGTAACCGACCCGACCTCATGTTACCCAACAATAACCTGATTGGTAATGCCAAAACTTGAACTAATGTCCATAAATGATCACCGGTAACTAAAACCGATTGTAACCCGACTCGAAACCGACTCAATCCAGCACAAAATTTACTCGATAGAACCGACCCAAAACCGACCCGACCCAACCCAAAGGATCACCTGACCCAGTATGACCCGACCTGATACAAACAGACTCGTTATAACCCGACCTAGAACCGACCCGACGACCCATTTGCCACCCTTATAAAAAAACCTGTGAACCGGTCCTTTCTTAACGGGTCATGACCCCACCCTACCCCATTCCACAGGTCTACCCGTGGTGCCGGACCCGAGATCCGACTCGAGTAGTAGGCTAATGCAGTAATACTTACTCAAAAGATGGCTAACCCCTCATGATTCCGACCCGGACCGTTCCGAATACTAATTGAGAAAAAAAGGGAAGAAAAAACTGAGGACTGAAGTAGTAGTGAGCTCCAATGGCGGAAGAAGTTGAGCAGCAGCAACACCATGAACAAGAACCAGAACAAGAAGACGACCAACTTTTCCCGGAAAACGGAGAGCATGAGGAGAATGGTATAAACAATGAAGAAGGAGGAGGAGTATCATACACGTTTCCATCAATCAACTTTGATGTTTCTCCATACAAAACCTACCACTTTTACCAACAGTTTCGCTCTCCTTCTCACCCCAACAACTTCCTCAAGTCCGTCAAATGGTACTCTCTCTCTCCTCAAATTTCTGGGTGTTTTTTTTTTTTTTTTTGGAATGTAAATATGTTGAATTTGATTTGATTTTGTAAAAAGGTGTTTGTTTAATCAAATTTGATGGTGTTTTTGCAGGTCACCAGATGGGTCGTCTTTTCTTACCACTTCTGACGATAATACCCTTCGCCTCTTCTACTTGTATGTTCTGAGATTTTTGCTTCAAGCTCATAACTTTATGTGTATATATGAAATTTTATTGCATGTTTTACTTGTAATTTTTGCTGTTTTATGTTGGTTTGTGAATACAATGATATAATTTAAGCGCCCGATGATTAATTCGGCCCGAAATCGATTAAGCTGGGTGTGGGTGGGTGGGTGGGTAGGGGGAGGGGGGTGGGGAGGGGAAGAGAGGAAGAAAAGAGTTGTTGCTACTTGTTAACTTTGTTGCTGATATGATTTTCACGTAAGTGTGTCCAACACCCAGATGGCCGACGTGACCCTTGGAACTTCATTTTTAAGTTAAAAGCTTGGAACTTTTTTATGATATAGCCGTGTCTGGCACTTGGAATCAAGTGTGACTGACCTAATTGTTTGATGACAATGTGATGTGGTTGATTGCTCGTAGTTTTTAGGGCCCTAAGATTTGTTTTAGTAATCTTAATGAATTGCTGTTACGTTGAGTAAGATATGGAAACCGATGTAAAAGAAGCAACAGAAATTCTTGTAGGTCGATAGACCTCATGATTGGCGTCTTGAGCACATTTCCATATCCAAAAAGGGTCATTGGCTTCTGAATAATATAGGTGTAAATGTTTTTCCTTTCTTTGATCCCAGGACTGTCTCTCTCATAGTTGAATTATCCAATCCATCTGAGTAATATCTAGTTGTTTTACAGCCATGAGAAACGATATCATAATTTTGAACTTTTTGTTTCTATCAATATAGGCCGGATAATGGAAGCGGTGATATCTTTAACTCGTCAAATCCTGATGAAGGTGAGAATGTAAACCAGCTTGAGAAGAAGATGAACAATTGCTACATCTTAAGTATCAAAAACAATTGTTCTTAGTTACTTTTTCTTTGTTGTCTTTGTTTGAGGCACATGGCTTTCTGACATGTATTCTTCAACTGCAGATTCATATACTGCCAACCTTGTGATTAATGAGGGAGAATCTGTATATGACCATTGCTGGTATCCTTACATGTCTTCTTCAGGTATGTTCCTTTGCTCAGGTACAGATGACGTTTGTATAAGATTTCGTCCATCTCCCCATATAACTTTTGAGATACTTTGGACTCCGGTGGAGGGTGGAGGGAGGAGGAGGATGCTGTTAGATTACATATGATTCATGATTTTTTGTGGTGGCATCTGCATATTCCATGCCTCAACTTCAACTCTTCTCCTAAGGCGCTTGCTTGCCAACAGTTTGATCAATGTGGCAGAAGGAAGATCGTTCTGGATCTTGGTGTTATAATGTTTTCTGACATTGGTTGTCTTTTCAGATTTGACAAGCTGCGCTTTTGCAACTACAACTCGTGACCATCCGATTCATCTTTGGGATTCAACCACTGGTGAGGTGCTGTTTGAATACTTTTTTTTTCTTTTCTTTTTTTGCCAACTTCTAAGCCTTCTATGTTTTTAGACGACTATATGTTTAAAGTTCAAAGGTTCCTTTTGTTTAGTGTGTATTTAGTGTATGTCATATGGCGACCTAAATTACTTGCTTATGAGCTCATTATTCCCTTAAACTTGACCACACTTTCTAACTTATTAAAACTTTTCCCAATGGTGTCTCCACTTTCCATTCTTTATTTAATCAAGTTCTTAAGTAAAAAATAAGTGGTTGCATTTCTCTGTTCAATCAAAATAGCTTTTTCATGTCGACTATGAATTGCAGCTACGATGCACATACCGAGCTTATGATGCCATGGATGAGATAACTGCTGCATTTTCAATTGCCTTCAATCCTACTGGAAACAAGTAAGCTTCATCTTATGAAGGTTCATCATTCCAAGTTTCTGCTGTTATTTTCTGTATTCTCTTATGTACCCCAGCCTAATAGTTTAAGCTCCTCCGTCACCTTTGTGTTTTGTCTTTTTATTTTCAAAGTATGGTTGCATATCCTCTTCTTCTGTGGACATGGAATGCACAGCATCATGTGTAATATGTACAGAATTATTTGAGACGCGGAAATGTTGTAAACAGATGTAGCTTTCTTATACTTTCATCTGATGCATATGATATGAAAACAACTCCACCTTATTGAATGGGCGAAGCTAGCAACAGAGACCGTTATGCAGAGATAATCATGTTAATGTACTATAACAATTTGTCTAGATGCTGCATGCTGCATAAGAAAATTGATAAATTATTCCATCTTGAAGTTTCCAATCTCAATTTCTGTGTTGTCAATGAGATGTTGCTCAGTTGTTATGCCATGGACTTGTCATTGTGATTTGGATTAACGCCATATGGTTCTTTTATTAGGCATTCAGGCCATGTGAATTAAGTGTTTGATAATAGTGGTATCTCGTCATTGCCATTTTTATTTTTATTTTTTTTGATAATGATATAACATGGTTCTCACTTCATTTTAGGATATTTGCTGGCTACAACAAAACGTTAAGAGTGTTTGATGTACATCGCCCTGGCCGAGACTTCGTACAGCATTCTACTCTTCAAAAATCCAAAGAAGGACAATCTGGTACAGTATTTGTACAGTTACAATTTCTGCAAAATCTCTTGGCTATTTATAGAGCTTTTAAATGTTCCCTAAGGCTTAGAAGGGTCTAGCTTGGCGGCAAGGAAGGGGTTTTAATTGCCATTAAATGATGAATCAATACAATATATGTTTGTTAGCTAATCGTCCCAGAATCCTACGGAGTGAACTACTATTGTGAGAATTTAAACGAGCAACAGATGACTAAAGTGAAACTCATATGTATTCAGACTTCAGAGCTTTGGTTAGTATTTCCTGCACTGTGCTTTTATGGTAAACCTTTCAAGCTGCCATTAATGGAAGTTGTTTTTTTTCAAGCTGTCCAAGAAGACCTGTTCAAGATTACCATTTTCCTACTGACGAAGATTGTACCATCTCTTGAGTCTGCCTCTTGAATATGGCGGCCTACCCCCCCCCCCCCCCCAAGCCAAATGCTTTCAAATGAAGTCAAGAATTCTAGTCGTTATGTGAGCTTGCAAGTTTCTATTAATTGGAGCTCACTGAATGGTTGATTGGTGTAATGTATGTTATAAGTCACAGTTGGAATTTTAAAAAGTCTTAAAACGTAGCCTTTATATACAGCTGATGTCTAATGATTTGCTTGTGTTTACGACTAACTTGAGTATGCCTTCGCTTGTTTGTCATTGATGCGCAGGCATCATATCTGCCATTGCGTTTTCTCCAACACATTCTGGCATGTTTGCTACTGGTTCTTATGATCAGACTACTGCCATATATAGGGAAGACAATATGGAACTTTTGTATGTGTTACATGGCCAAGAGGGTGGGGTCACACATGTAAGTTTTTTTGCTAGGACGAGCGTATTTTGATTTCTTGGTGATGGACAGAATATATGACAACTTGTTTGTATTCACCCTTCAGGTACAGTTCTCTAAGGATGGCAACTACTTGTATACAGGTGCTCGAAAGGTGAAAAAAACTTCCTCTCAACTGTCAAGGTTTTATCTGTAAGGACATAATCGGGTAGGATTCAGTGGGGTCCTTATGAAATATTTTCATGATGCTTGTATGACTGACAGGCAAGCTAGGTGCATCCCTACCTGTCAACCAGAAATTCAATGCCATGTGTTTAGATGTACACGTTAAGTTGAATGCAAATGGAAACTGTTCTGTGCATAACAATTCTTACCTAAGTGCAAGCTTAATCTTTTTTTTTTTTTTTTTTTATGCATAACACTTTTTCTTTCACATGAATTTTTGGCTTCAAAGACTCCTGATATGAAAGGTGTAAGAAAATGAATATGTGCTGTGTGCGAAAAATTAGACATGAAGTTGTTGATTGCTCCGAGACACTGTCCCTGAGTTATTGTCATCTATGGTTTCTATCAGGGTACCCTGTATTTGGTATCTTCTCTTGGTTAAAAAAAAAATGAAACCTAAAGGTTACATGGAATTTTGTCTCACAGTTTTTAAGTGTGTCATTGGCTCATCGCACTACAAGTTCATTTCATTAACTCCTAAGTACTGATTTTACTGATATGAACATATTTCTTATACATAGGATCCTTACATAATGTGCTGGGATGTTCGCAATACAGTAGAAGTTGTGTACAAGTAAGTAGTACTCATCTACTAAGCTGTTTCCCTGTTCAAGTAGCAATACCTTCTCTTGAATAGTGGTTCTGAAATTATAAAATTAGTGGTGGATCAGCCAGCTGTGCCAACTTGGTTTAATTCAACATTGTTCGACACAATTTTACATCAGATAGATGGCAGTGGAACGACCCACATATGCTGGCATTTTAATTCGTAATCTAAGACTAGTTTATATTATGCTTTCCTTTTCGTAGTGCCTTTACGCTTGTAGGGTCTTGCCTTGTCTTTGCCGAATGCTTTTGGGTATTTGAGCCTTTGGTGGTTCCTATTTCTCAATGTCTTTTCTTGAGTGTTCTCAGTATATTTTGCATCCCTAATGCTTGACTGATAATACCAGCTGTAAGCAATTGTATGTTTGGACTCTGAAGTTCGCCTGATCCTGAGCTCTCTTATTGTTATTGGTACCATCTAGGTTATATAGATCAACAGAGCAAACTAATCAACGGATATCATTTGACATTGAGCCCAGTGGTCGACATCTCGGTACAGGTGGACAGGTATGAAACTATGTTTATGTTTATTCCAACATCCGCCCCCTCCCTCCCCCTTACCTTGCCATAGGAGGGAGCCTTTGAGTCACTAGGTTCATGCTGCTCCTGCTAATATTCAAACTGGCCATATTGGTTCAAAAAAGTCCTGTAGTTGTCTCAATCCTGTTCCTTTTTCCTCTTGTTCCAGGATGGTCTGGTGCACATATATGATCTGCAGAGTGGACAATGGACATCTAGTTTTGCAGCTGCTTCTGGTAATCACACCACTTATTAGTGTTTACAGTTACAAGGGTAATATTGCTGCCTACATTACCCGTCAGATTGATTACTAGCACTAACCACTCTAAATCTGTGATCTTGAGCAGATACAGTGAATGGTTTTTCCTTCCATCCATTCCTTTCGATGGCCGTCACTTCGTCAGGACATCGGAGGTTTGGGAATCCTGTTGATGATGATGGAGAAGAAACAATCGTGCAAACTGGTAACTATTAAACCCTGTTATCTGTATAGCTTTTGTTTAGTAAGACTGAAGTTTGAAGCTTGGACATCTGTTAGTAAGAAACATGCAAGATGTAGAGCTTCATGCTTCCACTGCCAATAAAAATATTTCCAATCAACAATCAGAGTTTCTCTAGCGAGAATCAGAACAAATACTGGTATAACATGTGATTGAAAGTTGTGTACTGGTATGTCGCATGGACTCTCCTAAAACCAGCATTCCTGATCTATAATGGATTTGAATTCCAAATTGCTCTATGTGACCCTGTTTAAATAAATTCTGCTGTAGATAGTAATGTAAGCGACTCCCATAAGGTCTACCATGATCTTCGGTTCCTCACTTGCAGCTTAAACAGGGGACCAAGGTCTCCACCGATCAGGGGCTTTTGATAAAGTTTTTCACTGAATTTTAAGCGGAGTAATAGATACTAGTCAATGGATAATTGTGTAGCAGCTGTAGAGTAGAGGAATTTAGACATCATTCTCGTTTATTGTACAAGAACACGATAAAGAGTTAAGTGTACGCTAGGGATGCTGTCCAAATCAACTCTCTAGTCCTAATGTGAAGAGATGTGAATCACGGTATATAGCCATATTTCGTTCTGCATTTCTAATGACTTTGTAGTTGACAGTAATCTTCAGGAAAATAATTGTCATTTTTTCTTTGTCCAGGTCATGAAAACTGTACCACAGTTTGGAGCTTCTCGTACAATTCAGCTGAAGAAAATGGTGTGAGCATGAATTGTGAAAATTCAGATAGGAAATTTGTGGATGAGGAGTCGTGAAGTTTTAGACGGTGGGTTAAAGGTTCTCGACTTCCCTGGATTGATCTTTGAGGCGTGCGCATTGCCAGCCTTCTTGTTGGACAATTTAAGAAAACTGTCGAACTCTTGCACCACCTGCAGTCGCTCTAATGGTAGTCTAATGTAAATTTTCAATGTACAGCATTTGCATTATGAGTTGCCTGTCAGTGTTCTACTACCATATTGCAGAAGTGCTCATCCAGACCCTAGGGGGTAAGATTTTGGTGCTCGAGTTGGAGAACTAACTGACTTTAGTGTTTAAAGGGATTGATAATACCCAATAACATGCAAAGAAAACGAGTCCTTTTAAACGTGTCGATAGTTTTACAATTGAACGTGTTTGTTAAATTGTAAATCTTAAAATTGTTGACATAACTGAACGAGTTGTCATAAGTACCTGCATAGTGAGCGTATATCCATGCGCCCCTAGCTCAACTATCTAGCGAGGTTGGTTTCGAAAGAGCGTGTGGAAACATGCAAGGTTATAATTCGACATTTACATTTCAAGTCTTAAAATGAGAGATTCTCAATGTAGATTAAAATTCAAATGAGAGAGTCTCAAAAATTGAGATGATTTCTATTTTTAAACACTGTCTCAAAAGTCCCAAAAATCAATTACTCCCTCCATTTTATTAGGTTCTTTGCATTTGGTTTGAATTTGTGAGAGAAATTCAAACCAAATGCAAAGAATCTGATGAAATGGAGGGAGTATGTGGGGTTCACTAGTAATCTAATATATATATATATATATATATATATATATATATATATATATATATATATATATATAGGGGCACGATCCGGTAGGAAGTTATATATTGGTAGGAAGGTAAGAAGTACTCATATAGCATTATCAATATCTACGATTGAAACTTACAAAACCAATAACACATCTAAACAAAAAGACATAATTCTTATAAATTGTGCTTTTAGCTCAACAAAAGTCACTTATATTATTATAAAATGCAATTTTAATTACAAAATATTTACTGTTATAAAATGCACTTCTACTTTAACAAAATGCACTTATTTTTAGAAAATGCATTTCTAATTTAACAAAATGCACTTTTCTTATCAAATGCCCTTCAAATTTAATAATATACACTTTTCTTATAAAATGCACTTTTAATTTAACAAAATGCACTTATTTTTATAAAATGCACTTCTAATTTAACAAAATGCACTTTGTCGTTTTAGTTTTATAAAATGCACTTCTAATCAAACAAAATGCACTTGGTCTTATAAAATGCACTTTTAATTTAACAAAATGCACTTATTCTTATAAAATGCACTTATAATTTAACAAAATGCACTTATTCTTATAAAATGCACTTCTAATTTAACAAAATGCAATTATTCTTATAAAATGAACTTTAATTTAACAAAATGCACTTATTCTTATAAAATGCATTTCAAATTTAATAAAATGCACTTATTCTTATAAAATTCACTTCTAATATAACAAAATGCATTTGGAGTTATAAAATGCATTTCTAATTCAACAAAAAACACTTATTGCTATAAACGCACTTCCAATTTTACAAAATGCACTTCTAATTTAACAAAATACATTTCTAATTTAACAAGATGCACTTATTCCTATAAAATGTACTTTTAATTTATCAAAATGCACTTCAATTTAACAAGATACACTTATTCTTATAAAATGCACTTCTAATTTAACAAAATGCACTTTTTCGTTTTGGTTTTATAAAATGCACTTTTAATTTAACAAAAAACACTTCTAATGAAACAAAATGCACTTTGTCTTTTAATTTTATACAATGCACTTCTAATCAAATAAAATGCACTTCTAATTTAACAAGATGCACTTATTCTTAAATAAAATGCACTTTAATAAAAAAAAAATTTTTAAAAAAAAAACAGAAAAATGAACCACATTTTTTTCTCTCTCCTCCCATACCCACCCACCACCACCACCACGAATCACCTAACCACCGCCGGCCACCAGCACTGACCACCACCTCACGCGACGCCGACACCACCATTCGACGCGCGCCTCCTCGGCGACCCCACGGCGGCATCCCAGAGATCGCGCCACCTCCTCTATCCTCCTTTACGTCCCTTTTTCTCATTTTCTCTCTCCTCTCTCACTCCCTTCCCCAGCCCTTATCGTCAGCCGTCGCCGCCCAAAAGCCGTCCCCCACCCCTCGCCCTACGCCGCCGATCACACGCACACCACCATCGCCGCAAATAGGAGGGTTTTGAGGAGATCGAAAAGTAAGTGAAGGGGATAATGGGGGAGAAGGAAGGGGCTATGGTGGCGAGGAGGGGCGGCGGGATGGTCGCGGCAGAGAGCCGATCATGGTGGCTGGGTCGGGGCCAGTGTTGGTGGTGGTCGGCGACGGCCATCGGCGGGGCTGGGGTGGTCTCGGGTTGGGGGGGTTGGGGAGGAGAGAGAAAAAGGAAGGGAGTGGGTTTTGTTTTTTGTTTTTTGTTTTTGTTATTGGATTTAAGTTCGGTGGATGGATGATATAACTTCTTACTTCTCACCATAAGAACACTTCTTATGGGAACAACATCCTATATATATATATATATATATATATATATATATATATATATATATATATATATATATATATATATATATATATATATATATATATATTAATTACATAAAGGTTACTCCCTCCGTCTCAGTTCAAACGCCTCATATTTTATTTTGGGACGTCCCACTTCAAACACCCCATCTATTTTGGGACATATTTCTCTCTCCTACTTTTATTAAATTATCACATAATCTCTCACACTATCTCTCCTACTTTTATTAATCCCCACATTCTCTCTGCTCATTTTTCCTAATATTACCCCACCCAACTTATTATATTAATTTTTCTTATTCCACTACAAAAAACGCCCAGGGCGTTTGAACTGGGACGGAGGGAGTAATAATTTAGAGCGCATTGAGGGGTTCGGGAAATCAAGAAATGTACAAAGAGTCTAATAATTACAAAACTGTCACATTAAGAAATGCACAAAGAGAGTTCAATGTTTGTAAAACTCTTACGTAATAAAGTTATCAACATTAACATAATATAAACCGTTATAATTTGGGTTACGTATACAAGAATATTACGATACGTGCATCATTAAGTTTGTTTCGAAATGTACTTTAATATAAGATCCATTTTCACATACTTTTGAAAAGTTAAGTATGATTTTGGTTGAGATATGTCGACAAGTTCAAAGACTTTTGTGAAAATACTCTAAAAAATAATAAAATAACAGGAGTGTAATTTAAAGATAAAGTAATACTCGGTATAATGATATACTCCGTAAGTGATTAATTAGTGAGATTAGAGCATCTCCAATGGTAACAAAAACTTTGTAGTTTGGCTTGACAGGCCGCTGATGTAATCAGCTTATACCATTGGAGAGAACTTGCAAGCTGCTTACATCACCAGTTTTGTGGGCAACGTAGCCTCCCCAAGCTACGTAGCTTGGGCAATAAATAAAAAGCATAAATTAATTGTTTTGTCTATAATTAATGTAAAAAAAACTTAAATTTATTTTTACTGGGTAAAAGCAAAACTACATCCTATGTAGCTTGCCATCTAATCTTATCTTATCTTATATCTTTATAAACGAAGCTTTTTTCGTGGACATTGAAGAGGTTTAGAGCCTTAGAGTTTCTGGAGAATAAGGAATTAATTTATGTTGTGGAATTGTTGTTATACCATATGTGAGTTTATGATAATCATGTATAAAATTCATATATTTTATTTATGGAAATGTAGTATACCATATGTAGGTTTATGGTAATTTTGAAAAAAAAATCCATCAATATGAAAGTTTCCTTTTTAAGTTATGGTAAGATAATAAGTCAAACCTACATTTTAATATAAGAGAAAATTATACGACATTTTCTACATTTTGATAAAATATAAGAACCAAATAATTTTTTTAAATGCAGCTACAATTAATGAAATTTTAATACAGTTAAAAGTTTAATATCTTTTAATATAGTTATGTAAGCTTATGGTTATAAATATATTAAGATTCCTTAAGTCTATTCTCTTTTGTAATCTATGTAGTGTTTATAATTTTTAATGAATCTGATCATTTCTGCATATCACCATAAGCTTTTAATACGTCTAGAGACATTGAAATTGTATTTCATTTTCAGATAAAGAAAAATTTGATTGGTTTATAAAACATTAATTTATAAGTTATGGAAGATAATATTTTTAAGCAAGTATATTGTAGTCATGAAATGGTAAGATAATACAAAGAATTTTATTATGGGTAATGGAAAGATTACTTATATTCCAAATTTTAATTTATTGTAATCGTAAAAAGATAGGATACTCCCTCCTTTTAGAAATGTAAGACAATTTTATTTTACGAGCTAGGGCATTGATTGTTGATTTCGCAAAGGAAAAAAAAGTATCAGATTTGCACGCTTAAATTTATACTCATTTAGTGAGTTATCTGCTTTGATAATATTATTATAGCTTTGTAATTCTTTGCTTTATATTTTTAAGTGGATAGCAATTCAACTTAGTCAAGTGAATTTCCAAATACTAATAACTACGAGTATAAGTTAGTGGGTATCTCTAAATATGCGTTATTCTATAAGTCTTTTTTTTTTCTAATCATAAAAAGATAGGATACTCCCTCCTTTTAGAAATGTATGATTGTTTTAGTTTGTTTAGCTGATGAATTATTAGATGGTGAATAGTTCATATGTCAATTGATCTAAATTAATTAAAAAATAGCTCAATTTAGGTAATATGCTTTGGTATTTATATGTTGCAAAATTAAGTTCAATTGTATCATACAAGGTCATTCATGTATTAGATGTACTTATTTCTATGAGAGCAATCAATGTTTTTACATAATGTGTAGATCTCTTTGCTCTAAAACAATTACTATCAAACGAAAATTATTTGGTCAGCTACTTTAATGTAATATTGAGTTTTGAAAAATTTAATACATAGTCATAGAAAATATAATATTTGATTTATAAATATAGTCTATCTATTGAAGAGACAAACAATTATATGTATTTCTTTGGAGGTCTAGACATGTCCTCGAGCCATAATATTGAAAATGATAATATAATGTCTTTAATTGAATTAATAACTATAAGTAAATTCTTGATTATCAAACATATGCGAAGTGCATTTATATATATTCCAACCTAAAATTATCTTTTATTGCTAGGTAGCTTGAAACATGGTCACATAAGCAAAGTCATTGGTACGAGTCACAGTTTTTCATCTTGAGAAATTGTAATGTACAACGTGCAAACATTATTGCAATTATAAGATTTAAAATAAATAATGTATAATTTGAGTCATTGATTCAACAAATCAAAATATAATATGACTTAAAAAAACATACAATTAAGGTAAGATTTTGCTTCGGATTGGTAAGTTATGATATAAAGTTATTTGAATTTCTTTAAATTTATTAAATTTGCACTAAACTTATTAGATTTGAACTAATATAAATTCATTTGGAATCAGTTTTTTTACTAGATTCATTATAGTTACAACATCTTACTCTCATGATACATATAAGTTGAATCATACAAAATCTTATTAACATCAAGCGTAATAAGCTTAGAAATCGATATACAATATAGGGAACAAATTCGAAACTGAAACTTATTGTATTCAGTACCTCTATCTTAATCACTATAGCACAACATCTGTCAATTTGTTATTTACATTTGTTGATGTGGAATAAATGTTATATATCTTGCATAATTTGTGTTCAGCTTTGTTTAGTATTGACATCTTTATACTTTTGTCATGAGACATAAACACGTAAAACGATAAAGGTTGGTTAAAGTAGGTAATGAAAGTAAATGGTTTTCACAAATTATTAGGTACCCCGGGGGTACCTAGAGCTACATAGCCCCCGGTTAAATGTTCACTCATTATATACCACATTATAGTCATTATATACTTTCACTCATTATTTTACAATTTTCACTCATTATTTCTCAATTTCACTCATTATATACTTTCACTCATTATTTTACAATTTTTACTTATTATTTCTCAATTTTCACTCATTATCTTCCAATTTTCACTCATTATATACAACATTATAATCATTATTTATTTTCAGTCATTATTTCTGAATTTCCAATCATTATATACAACTTTATTGTCATTATTTATTTTCCAATCATTATTTCCTAAATTTCACTTAGTATTTCCCGAATTCCACTCATTAGTTTTCAATTTTCACTCATTATTTCTCAATTTCACTCATTATATACTGCTTTATAGTCATTATAGACTTTCACTCATTATTTCCTAATTTTCACTCATTCTATATTAGTTTATAATCATTATTTATTTTCTGTCATTATTTCCCAAATTTTACTCATTATTTTGCTAATTTAGTAACGGAAAAACAATAATGAAAAGATCCACCATTTCCCTCTTCTCTCTCCTCGCCCACCCTCACCCCCTTACCCCACCCGACACCACCCTAGCCCCGCCGCATTCCGTCCCCGACCACTACCATTGACCACCCCCGACCAGCCTCCATGAACGCCTCCCTACCACGACCCTCCCTCCGCCAATTCACGACGCCCCCGCCCCTTCCTTCTCCTCTATTATCCCCTCCCTTCTTTTCGATCTCCTTTGACATCCCTTATTTGCGGCCATGATGGTGGTTTGTGTGGTCGGCGGCGTAGGGCGAGGGGTGGGGGACGTTTTTTGTGCGGCGGCGGTTGACGATAGGGGTTGGGGAAGGGAGTGAGAGATGAGAGAGAAAATGAGAAAAAATGGACTTGGAGGACGATGGAGGTGGTGGAGCGGGCTCAGGGATGCCGCCGTGGGGTCGCCGGAGCGGCGCGACTCAAATGATGGTGGGGTCGTCGCGTGAGGTGGTGGTCGGCGCAAAGGGGCGGTGGTGGTCAGGTGGTGCGTGGTGGTGGCTGTTGGTGGGTGGAGAAAGAGAGAGAGAAAAAGATGTGGTTTGGGCTTTGTGTTTGATATTTTGGTCTAATAGTATGGGTCCAAATTATTTTCTTTTATACTGGTCTAACATAAATCCATAGACTCTTAATAGATAAGAAGGGGGGTACGTAGAGCTACGTACCCCAAGTGTACCATATACCAATTGAATGGTTATATGAAAAAAGTTAATTAATTAGTTAGAACAATAATGTCATGTAATTATACACTGTGAGAACTTTAAAAAATGAACTAATCAAAATTTCTAAATAAATGGTAACTTTATTTCGTTATTACCTTAAAAAATTTTTTATTTAACTACGATAATTATAATGATTTTGGTAATGGAAATTACCTATATAATATAAAATATTGTTAATGACACCGTGCAACGTACGGGCTTTAAACTAGTACTATATATTAAAACCTGAAATCAAGTCTTTCCCATGAGGACACTTGGCAACCATTAATTGGATAGCACAAAAAATTAGTATTAAATTCACTTTTTTTTGTTTAGAATATGATAATAAATTACCTAAAACTAATTGGATAGCACAAAAAAATAGTATTAAATTCACTTTTTTGTTTAGGATATGGTAATAAATGACCTAAAAATATCTTATTCTATTATCTAATAACAATAGAAAAAAAAAAAGATAAGGAAACATCTAACAATAGGAAAATAAAAAAGTAGTATTAAATTCACTTTTTTTGTTTAGAATATGGTAATAAATTACCCAAACTATCTTATTATATTATCTAATAGAAAAAAAAAGACAAGGAAACATCTAACAATAGAAAAAAAAAAAAAAAAAAAGATAAGGAAACATCTAACAATAGAAAAATAAAGGTATTTGAGTGGAAGATAATACAACAATAACTGAATTAAAATATCGCGTGTAATAAATCACTGCAAAAAGGCAAAAAGTCAAAACAAAAGAAATACACCAAAACTGAACCGTTGCTTGGATACCATATTACCTTTAGCTATTTGACATGGATTAACCAATGAACCAATCACGCATAGACATGGATACGATGATCGACACTTTTCAATAATCGCAGGACGAATTTTGTGACAATACTTTTATCAACCTTAGTCCTTAAGTAATAAAAATTAACTTGATTTTTTGGGAGTTTCACGAGAATGATTATTTTCTCTTTTTTTTTTTCAACTCAATTTTAGGAAAAAAACAAATGAAAGAGGGATGACGTCGGGATTTTATCCAAACATAAGATAAAAAATAAACAATCTACGTTTTCTAAATAACAGAGTGATTGAAAGTTGCATTTGATAGATTTGGGTTGTATAACTTCATATATTACAAGACAAAAATTTAAACCTCTTAAAAATAGTGCATTTAATATTTGTAGCCCGGGCGTGGCACGGGCATGCCAACTAGTTGGAATAATTTTGGATTTTTGTTTGCCAAAACCCTATTACCTACTTGTCATCTTAGAACTACATTGATTGTAGTTTACCATTGGAGATGTTTTATGAGACATCTTAACTAACCAACATTTATTTAGTTATCATAATTTATTTATTTTGAGATCAACTACTTAATTGAAAATAAAATATGAAAAAGTGTCTCGTGCTTTCCATCTAGTTAGAATTAATTTCATATTATTCTGGCCCCAATTAATAACTAAAAAATAAATATTTGAGACCAAAAAATATAAGTCTCGCCATTGAAGAGTAGAGTCTCCAATTGAGTCACATTCTCCATTTTCTCCATTTGATGTCAGCATGATATTATTGTGACATCATATGGTATTTGAAACCTAAAGTGGGTCTTTCTAATAAGGATGTTCTTAGATCATGGGGGGTCTAAGAGATGAGAGAGAAGGGTTTTTTCCCTAATAGAGAGGAATTTGATGGGTCTTGTCTTTAGAGACGGTCTCTATTTTCAGATATCGTCTCATTGTTAACAAGACCATGTTTTTACCAAAATAAATTTAGAAATAATTTAATATTGTTTGAGGTATATTATAGAGACTCATTTTAAAGTCTCACCAATGAAATATATGGTCTCAAAATGAGTTTCAAAAATCAAAAGATGCTCTTAATAAAAGAGGTATTCAGATCAAATCAGAGTCATTCAATTCTGACCAGATTCATTTAATTCAGATCGGATCAAACGGGGCCTTAATGTACTTATCGACTTATCACATGGTAAAAATTCATTTTTTGACTCGATATTTCACTCTATTTATTAGGGTTTAGGCTTAGAGTGATTTATCTCAACACTAGCATGAAAGTTCATTATTGATGGATTATTTTGCCTCATGAAATGCCCTCTTATTCGGGACTATTTAACGCATATTTATTATCGATGTATTTATTTCTCTACAAGTCACCATGTATAGAAGGTTATGATTTGATACGATTTCGTCTCTCCATAATTGTTGCTTTTATTTAGAAGATCGTGTTTACCTTACCATCTATCTTCGTGAATAACTTCAGATACTCTTTATACGAGTCCCCATATATTTAACCTACACAAGGTTTTCTTTCCGCCGCCAATATAACCTAATAGTTTCTCAAAACCCTACACCTTAGTAGATATTAACTCATTGAAACCCTTGCTCACAAATTTATAATTACCCTACCTAAGGTTTTCTCTTCGCCGCCATAGCCTCATTGTTTCTCAAAAACCTACAACTTTCATTGATAAATCATCCTTGATCCAATTCCTAACCAAAAGAACTATGTTACTCTTTCAAAATGTTTTTAATTAATGATATAAACTCATTATTGTTTCTTACAACTCCTACTCATATATAATTATATTTAGCCTACATAAGGTTTTCATTTCGTCGCCATAACCTCCTTGTTTCTTAGAATCCTGCAAATTTCATAGATCAATCATCCTTCGTCCAATTACTTTCTCTTTTGTATAATCCATTTTCTCAAGAGATATCCAGGTAAAAGTTTATTTTTCTTGTCGAACTACAGTTATTAGGATTTATCACGTATATGAATCTACACATGAATTTGTGCCATTAAATCACAGATGAATTTTATGAACAAACAAGCAAGAGTTCACTAACCAGATAAGTTCTCGATTTCTCCTCTTTTTTAATTATTTGTGTTGTAGTTTAGATCTATCAATTTTTTTTCTATTCATATGTTAATTCTTATGTTATTTCCATACGTAACTTTCAAGATTCTTGCATTTTTTATTGGAAAAATTTTCAAGATACCCCTGAGGTTTTCAAGATTTTCTGCTATACCCCTCAGATTTCTGAATTTCCAAAAATGCCCGTGAGGTTTGCAAAATGGAGGTTTTTTTTTTTTTTTTTTTTTCCACTAACGGACCCTAACACCATTAACCCCATAAATGGTTTGTAATTATTTGTTATTATTTAACCCATTCCTCCCCCAATCCCCACTCCCCCACCCGACACCACCCACCCACCCACCGCCTACCACAACCACCAACGCCCTCACCAACCACCACCAAACCGAGATCCACCACCACCAGCCCATCCGTCGTCCTCCGGCAACATGGAGGCCCACCATTCGCAACACCGTCGCGCCTTCCTTCACCCCCGTTTATTTTCTTTTTTTTTTCCACATTTTCTATTTTCTCAAACATCTTCTATTTCCGGCAACAATGATGGCTAGTGGCGCGAACGTCGGGGAAGGGGCGGTGATCAAGTGTGAGGGTGGGCGGAGCAAGGAGGTGTTTGGGGGATTATTTGAAGGAAAAGATTAAGGGAGAGAGAGAGAAAGGGTCGTGGCTTATGGAGGAGTGGATGGTTGGGGTATTGGTGGCTGGCGTGTGATCGCGGAAGGGACCCGCATCTGGTGGTGGTGGTGGAGGTGGAGGTGCCCCACGTGGTGGTCGGTGCTGGGGCACGGTGGGACAGGGGCTGCATGGGATGGGTGGCCTGGTTGGTGAGAGAGGTGAGAGAAGATTGATTTTTTTTTTAATTTATGTTATTAATGGTCAATTTGTTAAAAAAAAAAAAAAAAATTCATCAACATGGATAACGGTGTTAGAGTTTGTTAGTGAAAACACAAAAAAAAAAAAAAAAAAAAAAAAACCATTTGCAGTGAGAGGTATACCTGGAATTCTCGCAAACCTCAGGGATATTTTGGAATTCTTTTCCGGGTCATTGGGCTCAAATGTTACACATATTACCACGGCATTATGTTGATTTCCATGCAACATACTAACACAAAACAATATTTTAAAAATATTTAAACTTGGATAATTTTGGGAAGATTAGTGCAATTTAAGATTATTTTTGGCAAATTTCCAATTAAAATATTCTTTTTTAAGTCATTGTCCTTACCTCTCTAATTTTTAAGGGGAGCATAATGCTCACCATGGTCCATGAACCACGTTATAAGCATAGGTTTCGTGCTTATTTAGTTCATGTATTAGGTTAGGTTTATTATCATAAATAAACAAACTAGTTGACAAATAATTCCTAATATGCATACTTATTTCAATTTTTCTATTATGCGGTCCATCCAAGAGCATGAGTGCAAATCTTTTATCACACTTCTATATATGTACTACACCAATTCAAGCACACCAATAATGTGATAGGATCTTCACAAACTTTATCAATAAAAATAATCTTTATAATCTATCACAAGATTGGTGTGATTGGTATGGTACACTAAATGAGATACAAAAATAGGACAGAAGATTCACACTGCAAGACACACGTGGTTACGTGAAAAGCCTATGACTTTTATGTTAGAATTTCTCCAATCACCAACGAAATCACATTTTGTTTTTCCAAATAAATTAATTACTTTTGATGATTGTTAATTTCTTAGAGCTAGATTTTTTTAATTATATCCTAAAATTAACTACAATAATCTTACATGGAAGAAAATCATGATTTTAATAAATAAATAAAAAAGTACTAATGACAATAATCTAACATGGAAAAAAATCTTGATTTTTGCATTTATTTTTATTTTTCTAGATTTTCATCTATGTTAAATTAATAAAAGCTAGAAGTAATTAATTTTTTACCAATTAAAATCCAATGAAAATTAATTACTTCCTTCTTTTATTAAACAAACATAGAAGATAATCAGAGAAAAGTACTTTGTCATTAAAATCTTTTTTCTATGTTTGATTAATAAAAGAAGGAAGTAATTAATTTTCATTGCATTTGAATTGGTAAAAAATTAATTACTTCTAGCTTTTATTAATTTAACATAGCAGAAAATCTAGAAAAATAAAAATTGCAAAAATCAAGATTTATTTCCATGTTAGATTATTGTCATTATTACTGTAGACAGAAAATCCACACTGCAAGACACACGTGGTTACGTGAAAAGCCTATGACTTTTATGTTAGAATTTCTCCAATCACCAACGAAATCACATTTTGTTTTTCCCAATAAATTAATTACTTTTGATGATTGTTAATGTCGTAGAGCTAGATTTTTTTAATTATATCCTAAAATTAACTACAATAATCTTACATGGAAGAAAATCATGATTTTAATAAATAAATAAATAAGTAATAATGACAATAATCTAACATGGAAAAAAATCTTGATTTTTGCATTTATTTTTATTTTTCTAGATTTTCATCTATGTTAAATTAATAAAAGCTAGAAGTAATTAATTTTTTACCAATTAAAATCCAATGAAAATTAATTACTTCCTTCTTTTATTAAACAAACATAGAAGATAATCAGAGAAAAGTACTTTGTCATTAAAATCTTGATTTTCTTCCATGAGAGATTACTTTGATTAATTTCAAGATATTATAAATTTATGTGAAACACTGATAACAATCAATCACAAGAGCTAGCTTATCATAATTTTATCACACTTCTATGTACTACACCAATTCAAGTACATTAATAATGTGATAGGATCTTCACAAACTTTACCAATAAAAATAATATTTATAATTTATCACACGATAGGTATGGTATATCGAATGAGATACAAAAATAGGACAGGATATCCACACTGCAAGACACACGTGAAAAGCCTATAACATCTCTTATTTATGTTAGAATTTCTCTAATTATCAACGAAATCACATTTTGTTTTTCCAAATTACTTTTGATGATTGTTAATTTCATAGAGCTAGATTTATCAATTATATCCTAAATTTAACTACAATAATCTTACATGGAAGAAAATCAGATCATGATTTTAATGCCAAAAAAAAGTACAGTAATAATGACAATAATCTAACATGGAAATAAATCTTGATTTTTGCAATTTTTATTTTTCTAGATTTTCTGCTATGTTAAATTAATAAAAGCTAGAAGTAATTAATTTTTTACCAATTCAAATGCAATGAAAATTAATTACTTCCTTCTTTCATTAATCAAACATAGAAAAATTAGAGAAAAGTACTTTGTCATTAAAATCTTGATTTTCTTCCATGAAACATTATTTTTATTAATTTCAGGATATTATAAATATATGTGAAACACTGATAACAATCAATCACAAGATTGTATCGTCACTCGATTCCTCATTGTCAATTCTTCAATGGCAATACAATCTAGAAAACGAAAACGCAGTCGCTTTGACAATTGTGTAGGTGAAGCTAGTCAATCACCCCCACAAAATATCCTCCTTGATGATGATGTGATTGAGCATATCATATCATATTTACCCATCAAATGTGCTACAAAAACATCAATCCTCTCTAAGAGGTTTGAAAAATCATGGCAATTTTGTGAAAGTATATGCTTTGATTTAGAGATGACGTATAAACTTCCTCAAATCAAAGTTATAAATATGATCCATCGAGTTATGTCACTTCACTCTATCGGTAAAATCAAAAAATTTCAACTATGTGTTAATCCATACATGCTAGAGAATTTTATTCTTGATTGGGTCACCATAGCTTTGTCCAAAAAACCCGAGGTTTTTGAGTTAGATTTCTTGTTGGGGAAGTTTAACTTAGAGCATATTCAAATCCCTTTTGAAATGTTTGATGTTGATTTCATACAATCCTTCACATTAACCTATTGTTTGCTTGATCCTCCTCCAAATTTTAAAAGTTTGCATTTTTTGCGTGTCTTGACTCTTAGGCATATTAGACTTGTCGATAGAGAAACTTTTTTCGACATAATAATTGACAACTGCTCATTGCTTGAATGCATAGATATTGCAAAATGTGACGACCTTTACCGCATTTCTATAGTTACAAAGAAATTGAAATTTTTCAAGGAACTAAGGATTAGTGAATGTGCCATGCTTAACAATATTTTTGTGGATTGTCCAACTCTAGAGATATTCTGGTTGATCGGAAAACATCCTGATATCGTATTTGAGGGGACAATGCTGCATCTCAAAGACGTTATTATCAGTTTAATATGTCTTCCATCTATTTTAATTCATAGGTTTAAAATGTTGGGGGTAATGGAAAACATCACTTATAATGTTAAAGTTCTCACCATCAACAGCACGGTCCTTGAGGTATGAATTATTTTAACTTTCATTTCTTATTGTTCGTTAAATGAATGATTTTAAGTATATAACCCCAAATTTACAACTAACATTTGATTTACGTTTAGGGTTTATGTTCAAAATTTCTGAAACCGAATGGAAGAGTAAAGCAATACCTTTGGAATGTAACGGAACTTCAATTGCTTATGGAGAGCACAAGTTTTTGTACTCCACTTGATATTGTCAATTTCATTGAAAGGTGCCCGTCTCTTGAGAGGCTTTATATTGATGTGAGTACATCTGATCTCTTCAATTTATAACGCATATATTACATCTAAAAAATATCTACTGCGATCAAGGTCTTATAAATGATTTAACTTTAAGAATTAGTGGATTGCTTATTCTCATTGGTGCAGTATGTTTATATATGGAGTAGAACATAAATTGAGGCATTGTAAATTTTATTTCTCATGTCCTCATATTAGAGATTCATTAATGTCATCTCATACGACTTTACTTTTCTGAAAATTTTATTAATCAACAACAATTTTCTATCACCCGAATGAAACTCATGAACTCAATTCATAATTACAACCTTTTCATAATTAATTACAAGAAAAAAAAAATCCTTTGGGTAAGTATTTATAATGTGAATGTATATTGTTGTTGTCCTTTAATTAAAGAAAATTAGTATTTTCCACACCTAAATTTTTTTTATGGAATAAAATGAACTAATTAAGCATTCTTCCACCAATTAATTTCAAATCTACTCAAAAATTAATACATCAAAATTGTATGCATCATATTATAAGTTTATAACAACGAAACAGTGCACTCGTTGTACAATTTTTTGTCATATTAATTTGGTGTATACACGTACTAATTTGTTTCATAAGAAATTATTGAACAGTTTCAGAAATTTTCATTCGATGGAGAGAGTCCAATTTGGCAAATGCATGGTAAGGAAGATTTTGAGCGATGGGGCATGCATTTTTCTTTCCTGAAATTGGTCAAATTCACCTCCTTCAACATCAACAAGGAAACGGAGAAACAATTGGTTAAAGTTGTTCTTAAGAATTCACCAAAATTGGAGACCTTTGTTATATTTACCAAGAAGAATTACCGTAATAATAGGCACGACTTCTCTACTTCTTCAACATTTAAGGAAATGATGTTGAGTTGGAAATTATCTCAAAATGCACAAGTGGGTGCTTACGAGGATTATGACAAGAACAGTGATCTTTACGTTCCCGTTCATGAGGAACCTCAATGGTATTTCTGCCCTTTGGAGCGTAAGCGTGTGTAATGTAGAAATTTGCTACCGAATTGAATAAAATAATCATGTCTTCATATGAGGACCTCGTCAAAGAAGGCTTGTCTAATGCGTTGTACATCATGTAGCATTCCGTTTCCTCATATTGTATCAATGCAAGACGGTGTTAGTTGAGTATCCCTCAAGTGAAACGTATTTTAATAGGACTTTCATCTTAGCTTGCATGCTTTGCACTATTTTGTAGACAACAATTTTTGTGTTTTGAGCTTTGTATGTGCATTGCATAGTTTTTGAGCTGACTGTTTTACATTGTCAATTAAGCGTGCATTCGTCTGCTGTGTAATTTACAAGTTACAAACTTACAATCAATACAACTGCATGCAATCGGAATATTGTCAGTTAACGTTAATGGGCGTGCATTTCTCTGCTGTGTATGTGTAATTAACTTACAATCAAATTAACAAGCTAAGTGCAATCGAAACATTGCAGAACAAAACAAAGCTCAATTGCGTCTCTGTATCAAATTTTTGAGCTTGGTGTACAGGGTTGCAGACCCTAGCGCACGAGGCACGATCTCATCTACACATGCAGTGATGCCCCCTAATTGCGCAGGTAATCTGTACTCCTGCAACATCTTCTGATGTGAATTTGCCAACTTCCTTTGGTTTTAATTATCGACAGTGAATCAGTGATACCAATATAATTATTGATTCTCGAAGCAATTTTCATTTTGAGTCAGACATGCGCATCCTCTCTACGAGTTTCAATAGAGGTAAGTCTTGCGTGTTTCCGACCCCTCTTACTCCTCCTTATAACGGGAACATTTAAGGCATTAGGGTAAAGATGTTTGTTGTTAGTGATACCAATTTAATTATTAATGGACTGGGGCTATCATTGTGAATTTGTGACCCAAGCCCATTTCCAAGAGGTCCGAAGAAGGAAATCCTGAAATTAAGTTTTATTTTGACAATCAATACAATATCCTAAGATGCACATAGTACTCCGTATATGACTTAATGACTATGACCCTTGGAGATTTCCAAAAAGATTTTGAGTTTTTTTGTTTCGATGTCATATTGGTAAAAAACCGTGAATTATATACTTTGGTTTGGTCAATTTGATCACTTTAATAGACATAGACAAATGTTACCAAAAGCTTTGCCATATACGATAGTCTTGGAGTTATATCGTCGGTTATGAAGGTTGTTTTCTTTGTTTGGTGAGTTGTACAAACCTTTTCGGCACATGGTTAATCACACGTTCAAACTTAAGAGTACGTGCATTTTTTGCTGATGTTCGGACTTACCATAAGTTTTTAGCTCAAAATTTTTTCCAAACGCGTAATATAACTCATAGCAGTTTCCACAAAAATTTGAGGTTGATTTTGCTCCAGGGCCATTTTGGACAAAGAAATTGTGGATTACATATTTTGGTATGGCCAAATTTGACCATTTATGTGAAGTAGACAAATTTTGCCAAAAATCCACCATAGATAGCTTTGGAGTAATTTTGCAACAAACCTACCATTGTACTTTTTTTTTCTAAAGTTCTTTTTTTTTTAAAAAACATCTTCTTTTATATTATTTTATTATGAAAATGTTAATTACTATCTTATCCAATTGTTAATTTCATGCCACTTCACCATTTAAGGATGAAAGTTAACACCGTTAATCAAGATTGGTTAAAAGGACACCATATGCACTATGATACATATTTTAAGGACATCATGATGTAGTAATTTGAAAAGTAAAGCCCTCAACGCTACGCACATTTTAACATAACTTAAGAGCACCGCTCAATTTGAAGATTCTATTAAAATTGGGAACTTACGGGTCTTCATTTTGGTGCCGTGGTAGATTGGTAACTTTAAATTATGGATCATGCAGGCCAATCGTCGATAAGGTAGTTACTCTGTGGGCTCTTGGGTCACTATCCTTAATTCCTCATATCCTGATCTTATAGCAGCGGGCACAGTCCCATAAGTTTGCGGATTCTTCCCTCCTTAATAAAGAAAGAACAGAGAAAGTGGTCCATTGGCAAAACATGCATGTGGACTCGAGATCATCACACCACGGAGCTTGGAGTCTGGTGCTCATCGAGCTAAGTCATCACTCAATTAGCAACATGCATGCTAGGCCACGACATGTGCTATACTGTAGAGCGACACGGGAAATGAAAATAACGGACGGAGTACTATTCAGGTAGTGAAATATAAGCTCACATATGTTTGTTTGTCGCAGCTGTTCGGGTGACATATACAATCTAATAAAAAGTGGCTGTTAACAATGACATGTTTGACAAGATCACAAATAATATATATCATAAAGTTAGAAATGTCACTTTTTAAGTGAAATGCTACTTATAATAGCATTTGGCAAAATGAGGAGTACCGACTCATGTCCATAAGTCTAGTGGGGTTACTTTCTAAAACAAATTGGCAATAGAAGAGGTAACCTACTATCTTATAAATATGTTTCACCCACTTCAATTTTTCGATGTGGTACAACTGCTCACTCATAAATTCCCAACATAAATGTACAACCAAACACGTCAAATAGCATTCTAATTTGGTCAAAACACTAAATATTACCTTTTACTAGAATACCAAACACACCCTAAGGATCAATTTTGAGGTGCTCAGTCACCCCAATTCTCTCCTGAAATACTTGAATATTGTAGGTTAGATCCGCTTAATTGTGAGATATAGTCATATGCACCACGGTACAAGTCGGTTGTTTGTACTTCATCTATTGATCTATTATTTTTAATTGGATTGCTATAATTAAGATTGGATTTAACTGGCTGGATTATTCAGTATTGAAGAAATATGAGTTAGACACTCCATAATAGGGTATTGAAGACTCGAGATCAAGGATTAAATCGAAATCTAGGACCATTATTCTAGATGTTTATTAGGACCATTGATGAAGTGATTACTATAAGCACAACTTAAATTACGGGTTTTCTAACGTGTGCGGTGTGCCCATTTGGCACATAATAAAAATACATTTTCTTCATTAATAAAGTGATATCACTTGAAAAAACAAATTGTGCAATCTTTTTTTATTAATCGAGGAGAATATAACCCAATTAAGGAAGGAAATTAAGTCATATGTCCTATGGGTACACGTTAGAAAAATCCGTTAAATTAACACTTAACCTGTAGTTTCACATTACAATTCACCTAATTACTACTTTCATTTAAGTGATCTTCGACCATCTGTACGCAGATCTCCATCTCCTTATTTTTGAACACGATATCTATTTCATTATTATTAGCTATAACGTTGGGCTAGTTATTACGTTTAGGTGTTATTATGCTGCTAAGTGTTGACCTTACCCATTATTATCGGTCATAAGTTTAATAAGGTGATGGTTTTGTTAAGACAAATCAGTATCTTCTAAGATAAATATGTTCATTATATGAATCAGGTTCAATGAATCTGCATAGACAATAGTAGTTACAACCTTAACAAAATTATAAGCCTTTAACAATAGTAATATACTTGTAACCAAAAACAAGTAATATACTAAAATTGACGCACTTGGATCAATTATTATGCCCAATCATACTCCATTTACAGTTTACATCTGATCTGTTCTTCCTTTATTTCATGCTTAAAGTTTGTCCAACATTGATTCGATGTCCATGTAACTTATGGAAGTGTAACTCTTACTTTAAAGATTATTATTCGACCTCAATAATTATGATGACAACGAATGCGATACCGATCTAACATGATACCAACAACGTAAAAGTGAATAATTAGAAGAAGAGAATGTCGACCAACACTTTTTAATTATACGATCGAACTTCATTCACACGGCACTAATTGCGCCCCCACCGAAACTACCCTTGCTAGCGCAATTCACAGCCGTCACAAACTTTTAATTGCAAAATTGACGCGTTGTTGACCCTTTCTTTCTTCCACACGGTTAAAATTCGTGAATACTTTTACACTCCACTGTATATTTATTTACTGCTTCTAGTCTATTCAAATGAGCTATTGACCAATCCACTTTCTCAAACCAAAGTCAAAATGGTCAATTCATGTTGGCGATCATACCATACGGGGGCTTCGTTTGAATAAGGTTAGGCCAGGTCGCCAGGATACCACTCGTATGAAATGTGATCATCTAGATGTGACTTGTACAAGTAACGAGTGTGTGACTAACCGATACCTGAACGACTCAACCCGAATATTATAAAAGGACGCGATATTGGCAATAGGACGTGGAACGAAAACTCAAATTGTCTCGATTTTATTCGAAATTGGCTTGTACTTAGGGCGTGTTCGGCGTAGCTTTTTTCTAAGCTTTTAGATGCTTGACCTGGTCAAAAATCTACTTACTTACAATTAAGCGTGTTCGACACAATAGCTTTTCTAGTAACTTTTAGTGTTTTGGGGTGCTTTTTCCAAACGTTACCCTGGGTAACGTTTGAGGAATCATCTAGCTTTTGTTAATTTTTATCCACTAATTCCCTTGAGTAGCCATTTAATAATAACCCACTCCCCTATCTTTTAGCTCCATAACAATAATAATCTATACCCTCTTGTTTACTTCCACGCTTGTTTGTGATTTTTTTTTTTTTTTTTTTTTGTTATTTGTTTAAAGTATCTTACATGAGGGAATTAACTTAATATATATAGGTTTAAATAAAAATCTTTGATGTATATGATTGTTTTATGATGTTACTATATGTTGATACATATGGACTATATGGAAGAACGGGATAATTTCAGACTACACCAAAATAAAATTAATTTTGTAATAATAATTAAACTCATTTTTCGTAATTTGGTTACTCAACAACTAGTTGTACACTTGTACCGAACATGTCACATAGATTTCAGTTACATCTTAAACAGCTACAGCTAACAGCTACCAGCTATTAGAACCGCTACAGCTACGAAAACAGCTACCAGCTACAGCTACAGCTAATTTTGCCGAACATGCCCTAGCTTAATCCTACAAAATTGCTCCAACGAGTAAACCTGGCCGATTTGAATTGATCTTGGCAAATGACAATGTTTGGTATGCATAATAAATTAATAATCTAGTTTATTTGGCAAAAGTATCTTATTTAACTAGTTTTTAAAGTTCTTTAGCTAAGGCTATGTTTGGTATGCACAATAAGCTAGCTTATTTGGCCAAAATAGCTTATTTAACTAGTTTTTTAAGCTCTTTGACCAAATAAGTTGGTTTGGTAACACCACTAACTTAAACAATAAACGAGTATTTTTTTTTTTTTTTGGAGAAACCATGTTGTAGAGTATGTAAATTGGAAGCCATGAAACGAGTAAAACCGTATGTGTGGTACGAAAATGCAGGGGGCTCAATTACCGTTTCACATCGTATAATAACATAAATTTAGACATTGCAGATGTTATGTAACTTAGTTAAACAATCAAGGAACAAATCATTATGACCCGATTCAATATATAAACAAGTACTCCCTCCATAAAATTATATATGACTTTCTCACATTTTGAGGCGTCCCCTTTATCCGCCAATATTTCATAAAGTATATTAGTAAATATTATGAAACTATACTTGCGTAAAATGATTTTTCAATACGAATTCAACGATATATGTTTCATAATTTTTCGATATGTATTTCTCCCTAAAATCGCGAGTCAATGTCTCATCTCCTAATCCGAAAACATATACTTATTTATGAAGTGAGTACTTTTTACTAAAATTGCCCTTGTAGTTTTCCTAACACCACATACCTTGAATATGTTGTTTGGTATAGGAATGACCGCATGAGAGCGGCGAATGCGAGGAACTAGTACACCTAATCCTCTCACCCAATGCTTACCCATCAAGATAATTACACATGCATTTCTCTAACTTATTACTCGTACAATAAAGTATACTAATTACTAGCTCTATAAAGTAGAGTAAAGGTTAAGCAACAAGCCAAGACAGTAACATTGTACGTAAGAACTTATCTAATCAAGAGCAAAGTGAAGAGTAAACTATAAAGCTGAAAAGAAAAATACAAAGTTGCACCTAGTATTATGTTGCTTTTGTCGGAAAGATGAGAGAATCAAATTTGGGGATTAACGAAATTCTATATTTTCAGGATAATGCTAAACTTCTTCCCTAAATTAAATCAATCAACTAGCTTAGCTTCGATCAAAGCTACATACAATTGCTGTCCAATGACTGAAGTGAGACGTGCATGATCTCACATTTATTTGTTAATCGCATATACTACGTAATGAATAATGAGATGCTTATGTGCCACAGATATGTAGGGAGGATAATCCTCCACAAATGACTCATGATTGAGAATTTAAACTTTAATTGGGAGTTTGAATGTTTGATACTAGTACATGAAACACTTACATGTTAATAGAATAAATAATAGAGGTATCGAGTTTGAGTTACGAGAACTACTCTTTCTCCGTTGAAATCTCAATGTCTCGATAGTTTTTAATGAATGTGTATTATTACTTATACGAATGGTATAAAACAAAACAAAAAATTCATTTCTTGCTCGTAGAAGTCGATTAATTGCATTGATAGTATGTTGTTCCGATCCTTATATGTGAGAGAGATGAATAGGGAGACAGGTCGGAGGAGTTGCTCAAGAGAGAGATCAACTCGAATGGAATTAAGTTATGGGAAATTGCAAGAGGAATTCTTATACATCACAATATGCTTCTATGAATCCATCTATATTGAGTCATACAGAGTCTAATGATGAGGAAGCTGGTGACTGGTGAATATGGGTTGGATTCGAATTGGTGTATGTTGTGTATGAGTACGGATGAATGACTAAGAGTTGGATTGAAACGGAGTGAGGACCTAAGGAAAGAGTGCAAGAGCTCATTTCACTAGATAGAGTTATTACGATGAAGTTAAACTTCTTTAAATAAAGAAACCGATAGATTCATTTTAAAATCATATACAACTACAAAAGTACTTACCTAATCTCTCATTTGGTCATAAAACCAAAAGTGATGGAGTAGTGAGCAAATCATGCTCTTGAAAATAAAAATTAAAAATTAGATCTTAAACCACAAAGATGACGTACCTAATTACCATCTAATTACCACCAATAAACCAACAATCTACAAGTATCATTTTCACCTTGATCTTATCTTCACCAATAAGTCAACCAAACCTATTAAAATTCGCTTCCTCACTCACTTTACATGTGCCACAAAACTCTTCACTCTCCTCAACATTAAAATAATACCATAATATTCACCCATACACCTCACCTAGCCCACCAAAAATAAGCCCAATATAATTTCACCACCACAAAAAAAATTAGAAAACCCAAAATTAATTAATTAAATTATAGTAATAAAATAAGTACACAGTTCACCTAGAAGTAGCATCCCATTGTATCAGACGAAACCGACACAGCCGACCAAACTCCACGTCACCTGAACCATCCCACGTTCTTTCCTCACCCAATCACACTCCTCCACGTGTCCATCTCTCCCTCAAACGGCTAGTTTTACCACATTCATTTTACTTTTATTTTAAAAATGGACGGCCGTGTATAAATATAACCGCCATACTCCAAGATCTTTTTCCTCCGAAATTTCTGGTCTCTTCTTCAGTAAGTCTCCCAAATTTTATTTTATTTTTACCTCAAACCCCAAATTTTATTTTTAGCAAACCCTGAACATTTATAACACTTCCCCAATAAAAACTCTCAAAAATCTTTCATCTTAACCAAAAACTTTACTAATTTAAACTGTTTAATTCCAATTTCCAGTTCAACTAATTTATTTCTTAATTTTTAATTTAATTCATCTGATCAGCAGCGGTTACAGTATTCTTCTCCGCAGTAATTATTAATTTAAGTAAGTAGTATATTACTCCCAATTTTAATTTTGCAGTGTTTTTCCCGTGGTAAATTTGAGATTTTTTTTGCTAATTTTGGGGGAAAATTGGAATTTGTGCAGGAAATGGCGTTAACGAAGAGCTTGAGTTTTTCGATCGGAAGAAAAAGGGTATTGATATCGAATACCAATAGCTGCGATTTGGAGCAGTTGTGTGCTGATTACGAATGTTTTACTCCTATGAAGAAGAAGCTATGTGCTCCTGAAATTGATGAAGTTGAGAGAGATTTTAACAGCAGCAGTAAAAGTTCGAGTTGTATGCTTGAAGCTTTACCTCAAGAACTTCTGGTAAGTTTTAATTTTCGCCTTTTCGCTTATTTATTTTAAGTGTCTACACTTTAAACCTCTAGCATTCGACATTCGCCTAATTTGCGAGTTTCGAGGTGATTAATTGTGAATTTGAATTGAATGTGTGCAGATTAAAGTAGTTTGTGGAGTGGATCATGAAGACCTAAAACAGCTCTTTTTCGTTTCTAAAACAGTTCGCGATGAGGTAAGTTCAATTCAATTCAATTTTGAATTTTTTTTTTTCACCATTTATTTTTCTCTCCCCAAAATTAATTAATTGTAAATTTTATATAAATGAATGATTAATTGCATTGATTTTTAATTGAAGTTTTAATATTCATTTAATTTATTATAATATGCAGGCAATAATTGCGAAAAAGTGTCATTTTGCATATAGTACACCTTCAAAAACAAAGGCATTTAAAAATTCAGTTGATATGCTGAAAAATTTGGAGAATTCCGACGAATTTGAAGCTCCTAACGCTCCGAGACAAGCTCGGAAGATGAACCGGCGGCGGCTCGACAGCAAAAAACTCAGCGAAATCGCCGTCGCGCTTTTCGCCGATGAGGTGGTGGTGGGTGATAAGGCGGAGCAGAGGTGGCCGAGGAGGAGTTTATTCACGGATAATATGGACAGTTAAATTTATTGAGTATGGAGTTAAATTATTTTTTTTTCTGGTTACTCTGTAAAATTTTCAGTTTTTTTTTTTTTTTTTTTTTTAAATGTTGAAATTATATACTAGTAGGTCATAATATAAATTTAGAAAATGATGGGGGAGTTTTAAGCAGAAGTAGCAAAAGCCAATTTTAGGTTTTCTTCTTCAATAAGTTCATTGAAGATGTAAAGGAATTGTCGGCTTGCGTTAGTTTTTGCTTTCTTTGTACAATAAACTCTTGTAATTGTAACACGCATAAACTCAACCATAATGTTATGTAAATTAGAATAACAGAGCTCTTTTTCTCAGTTTTTTGGACTAAATGTTGAATACTACTGTATCTTTCGTGACTGTTTTAATTAATGCGGTTGCTATTAACATCGGGACGTGAACTCAAAATCGCTACACTGGTTATATTTCGTAGCAATTCTGCTTAATCGTTCATATCTTATATGATGTGTGGATTTGTCTTGGTGTTCGCCCAATGCAATTGACTTGTGTGTAATGATTTTTATATTTCCTATGTTGACGTGTATACGAAGTCCTATAGTTAATCCCAATATTGGGAAATGGGGTTCAGGGAGTATAAATATGAATTTTGTGAGTGGCAAAATTACAAGCCGTGTACCTTGGTGATTAACTGATTATGATGATCTTTGGTGTCCTATTTTTGCACTTTACAGGAAAGTAACTTGTGGTATCGTGTTACAAATGCTCCCATGAGGTTACAACTTTTACCTTTGGACTCGAGATTGAAATCCTCTAATTAAGTCGTTTAGATAGATCTCGCTTGTACGTATCAATTCAACTAAATTTTGATAGCACATGAGATTTAACCTAGTGATTGGGTAAAGCAATGCTTATCTTATGAGATCCACTCGTGTTACATGAGAATCAGTGAATGTGAAGATTTTTGGTGCCCTTGTCTACGGCTTTAACTTGAGGAATAATGGTACAAATACTCTAGGGAAGTACTACGCCGTAAATCTCAAGGAAAGTAGTTGACATTATCCTTGCAACATACTCCTACTAGTGTTGGTTAAAGGAAGGATGTACTTTAACTACTACCCTTTAACTGCAAGCAAAAGATGGAAATGTTTGGTAGCTTCAGATTTACACTTAATCTGATGATAGCAGTGGTTGTGAGTTTGTGACTCAAGTGAAGACATAGATCTTTCATTAATTATTTGATGCAAGATCTGTCAATAATTTGGTGGCAGTAGTGAGTATTGACATCTTGACATGCAGATCTTGTTCTTAGCTCACTTTACACTATTAAGACAATGGCCCATGAGCAGTAATAAGAATTGGTTCGACTTCTTAAACAGGTGGTGAGATTTATCGTCAAGGTAAAAAGCGTTGCTGGCATTCGCGTGTGATTTGCAGTCTGTAATTTGTAGGAGAGAGCAGAAACTCGGCCCGGACCGAGTAAAATTCGGTTCGATCCTCAGTCCAGTTTTTTTTTGGGAAATTTCGGTTCGGTCTACTCGGTCCCTTGGATCGAACCGGACCGAGGGGGATTCGGTCCGATCCTCTGTCCACAATTTTCTGAGTCTCGGTCCGGTTCGGTCCGGACCTGGACCGATGCTCAACCCTAGTCATTTGTGCCTAGAGAAAATACACATCAAAGATAGCGACCACGGACATACAATTACCAAGGTAAATAATCTAGCATACCTAACTTAACAACTCAATCTTAAATGTGAGGGTACTCTTTGATCAATCATTATTAGAATTAATGGTAATAAATAGTAAGATCTAATAAGTTAAGATTGTGACTGCTGGGGAAAAATCACATGGGAGTTGAGAGGTGTTTATCACTGATTATCACTAAGCAACAAGTTGGTGTATGTAGCAGATCGGAATGTAACGGTGGGTATATATGCTCTAAACTTAGGATCCCTTATGACAAGTGATGGGAATACGAGGCTAAACTTTTGGCCCCATATTGCCACCCTATGCCAAATCCCTCTATCCCTCTATACTATTAAAGGAGGCTTTTTTAGAGCTCTCACAATGACCGGAGGTTATTAGAAAGTTTTGACAATTTTTTAATATTATTTAGTTATCAAGTTTATGTGAAACTTTTTTAATTAATTAGACAATCTTCTAAAAATAATATTATTATAATAATAATCTAGACAATCCTACTAATAATCCTACTAATACGTAGTTTACAAAGCCTATGTCATAGAATTGTTATAATACGATAATACACATTTCAATTAGGAGTTAATGTTAACTATATTCATCTAAAAATCAATTGAAGATTGCTAAATGTGATTGGTGGTTTTTTTTTTTTTTTGCTGAAATGTAAATTTTATTGCAAAAGATTGGTGGGTTTTCATCTGGAAACTTTGTGATGATCTTGAATTCGTCAATTTTCATGTCTCTTGATAAGTTGATAATAAATGGTTCCAATATGATTTTCATCTCAAGAAGTATTTAGAACCCCTATATAACTTCCATTATTGCCGGTTAATATGTAGTATTAGATTGTAGTTAGCCTTCTTCATTTGTTAGGATTAGCGTACGATATGCGTTAGTGTAGAAGGTGTTTCCAATCACAATTACAGTACTAAACGCAAAACATACACTACGTACTTAACCTAACTCAACGAAATACGTTATAATCCTACGTACTTTGTGCATGAGTTTTAATAAGTGTGTCCAATATCTAGCCTATAGGTTGTACAAATATAATTGTATAAGCTTTGCTTCTTCTTTTTCTTTGTTTGCTTTTTTCAAAAGAATTAGTTGATATAATTATCATCCGAAAGAACATTTCGAAGAGATTTACAAAAGTATAGCTAGCCACTAACAACCTATTGGTTGTATAATTTTAATCTATTGTCTAATATAACCTGTAGTGTCTGTCTAAACTCAAACTACTCCCTCCATTCATTTCCAAGTTTCACGTTGCCTTTTACACAAAGTTTTAGGAATGGATTAAAAAGTATTAAAAGCAACCGGGAAAAGAACATCCACCACTCAGGAGCGAGGCCTCTCATTGGCCTAGAAGTTATAACAACTGGAAACAAGAAGCTTGGTAGTGAAGTCCCCTAAAAGAAAAATAGGAAGCTTGAAAATGAATGGAGGGAGTATCATTCATTGTAAAAAAAAAAGAGCTTAACTTTCGTGACACTCCTTTAGCGTTAATATCTCTCAAAATACAATGGTTGGATTATAATATCATACACTTGTGAAATTAATTTTCACCAAGAATCTAACGAGAAGTTTCATAATTGTTTTGAAATATTTTTTCGTCAGCCCTGACCATCAAACCCCTAACTCGAAAAACAAATACGTTATACAATGTATAAAAAACTATACATATAAATATGAAAAAATGTTTATTAAATAGAGATTTTACCACACAATATCTATATCCAAACATAAATTACAAATTTCAGTTTTAATAAGTTTAAGAGAAATCATTATTCAGAAACCCGTGCAACGCACGGGCTTTCATCCTAGTATGTGAATATAACCATTTTCCACTTGCACATGGTTCTACATCTCTTCAATTTCAGATTAGTTTTGCTTGGACTCGTAGATTGGCATCGTTGTATATTGATATATCACTTATCGGAAGGGGATTGTCCATCGAGATTTGAACTTGTTGAGAGCTGAAAAGTAATTCAAATTTCTAATACATAAGATGATATAGTCATGCCAATAGTCGAGACTGATGGTTTACACCAGCTAATGATACTGTACACTATAACATAAACATTTTGGCGTGAAGCCTTGAAGTTACCAACTAACTTTCTTCAATATGGGCTCCTTACCTATGGACAAAGAAAGTTGGGAGTTAATAATATAGGTTAGATCCAAATCATCCCATTCAATCATGTGGATAGGTCCCTTTACGAACTAGGCAATAGCCACTACTTTAAGAAGACTTTTAGTACAACTTATAAGTAAGATGATCGTGGAAAGGAGTTGTAAAGAAACTAGATCGAGTAATAGTTTACATACCTTCATTAAATCTTATTGAATTATTGAATTGAGAGAATTTGCCTTCCGTGGCCTCCTATGAGCACCAAACAACGATCGCTACAGATCATCTGTTTATTTAGTGAAAGGGTAAGAAAATTACATAATATCATATTCTATACCAATTAGAATTCTTCCTAGTTTATTTTCTCTTAGAATTGTTAGCGTTTACTTCACGTGGTCGGTATTATAAATGCGTGCATAATTGAGATAGTGTTAATAATCTCTTGCAATTTTGAGTAAATTCTATATCACCGAGTTATTTACTAATACAGAGAATCTCGATACGCAGTTAAACGGTGTATGATGATATAATCATTTAAGAAAAATATAAGTGTTTCAGAGATTTACAGTAGTATGTTGACAATTCATGCAACAAAAACGAAGAAACAGTTGACATTCCTGCAAACATTTTTTGATCAAAGGAATCATATTACAGATGACGATAAATGAGATAAAGTTCGAGATCTAAACCCTATCCCGTAACATGGGGTTGTGAGCTGTGACATATACGCCACATCTTTCAATTATTGGGAGCTAGCAACAAATTATAAAGAAACACAGTCCAGATACATATAGATCACATTTCGGCTGAGATTAGCATTTAGCTCATTATGGTGGGGAGATGCTTTCAAGGGATTTATAAATATTTACTACCATTATTTAGCATGGCCGTGTCTATATTCAAGTTTAGATAACCGATTACTTAATATTAACACGGAAAATAGATCTATTGTGATTATGTATCGATCATGGGTCATCAAGCTCATAAGATGTCGAGGTGAGCTATTATGTACTTAATTAGGCATGTGCGTAACCTTTTCATCTAGCTCGTTAACGTGACCAAAGACATGTCATGTGTCAATCGATATGGTATATTTTCTTAATATGGACACTCCAGAGTACATGAGCTCTTCACATGAGATTTCAATAATTGAGGTTTTATAGGCACGTTCGCACGTAATTAAAAAGTGATGAAGAATCCGTCCGAGATCACATTTCGGTTGAGATTAGGTTTTGGAAGAAGAGTAATGGAAAAGCCAATAATGTAAAAGTAGCTAGCTGACAAGTTGAGGAAGGGTGGTTGCATATGATGATTATAGATGGTGATCCCAATGACTTAATGAAAGGGGATACAAAGCTCAGAATTTGGTCGCACATAACTTAATTTTGTAAGACAATTCTTTCACGGCTCATTAATTAAGGTTAGATTCCGATTCCAGTAGGATCTTTGAGACTTTGGTCGTGCGGAAGTGTGGAGTTAAGAGTATCTTCTTGTGCTAGTTCAGTATCAAGTTGAGTAGTGGAAGATTCCGACAATTCGCCGCTTACCCATTGTTGATCTTGCCCTTTAATGAGATGATGAGATAGCTTAAAAAATACTTAATTATACTACCGCTCCGGTATCTCAATGTCCATTACTAGTTGCGGAGGGTAATTAATTGTGGTGGTCCGTGGTTGTTGGACGATTTGCGGGGTTTTCGACGCCCAACTTCGATTTACTATCATACTATAAGTTAGGATCGCCTAGTAACTCACTAGACTCCCGACTCTTTCTTGGGTCATTAGCTCAGAGGAAAGGATTAGACATATACTCCATCCGTCCGAATTTAAACACCTCATACCCAAAAAACAGTGCTAGAGGTCTGCAGTGTAGACACCAAAAAATGTTTACAATCAGCATTAATTTTACTACACTATCAAAATTTTACTACTTACACAATTTATTATACTACCTGAATTTTTCATTACAATTAATTTTACTACTCCAATCTCAACTTTACTATTACTAATTCAATTTTACATTGTAGACAAATTAATTGTGTCTACACTGTAGACCTCTAGCAATTTGCTACCCAAAATACCCAAAAATTCTATGTAATTTTTTCGTAACTTTGATTAACCGTTTAGCGTTTACACCATCTTTTGTGCGGATGCGTCTTTGCTTTGAGGTGTTTAAACATAGACAGAGGGAGTAAGTGTTTAATTGATAAGCATATCATCACATCTCAAAACATCATACACATACAATTCAGATTTAATAACTCGTTTTATTGTTGGTTTAAACTATAATAAAGCATAATGTGCAAAAATAATTTGAAAAATCCCCCGTATATGATTGTGACCATGGCCCAATAGGTCAGTGCAAGTCAAAGTCCATAATGGTGTGGGTCAAGAAAGTGTTGTAACACTTACTTTTAGTGTCCTTTCCCACGAGTTGTGGGCTTCTGCATGAACACATTTGAAACTAGCCGATTCGACTATGGTACAACTAGGGATGACAATGGACCCAAAACCCGACCCAGACCCGGTGGATCCGACCCACTTGGATCGGATCTGGGTCCATTTTTTTAGACCCAATGTATCTGGGTCGGATCCAAACCCGGTGATAAATGTGCGGGTCGGATATGGGTCCTTGATTTGAGACCCAGACCTGACCCATGGACCCGCGGACCCGGCCAAAAAAATCTAAAAAAAAATAAAACCTAATTTCTCACGATGCCAGTCTTCCCCTCCCATTTTCATTTCTCAGTCTTCTCATGAGTCACGCCTAATACTTCTCCGCGGCCTCAAAACTTTTCGCCACCGCCTCAAAATCCTTCGCTACCGCCTCAGAATCTCATCGTCGCGGCCGTCGTTGTCGCTCTCCCTTGGTCTTCTGAAGTTCTGATGGACGAGGAATGTCCACCATAGGATGATCGCAAATCACATCAACACATTAACGATCGTAAATCACATCGACATGGAAATATCATAAGTTGCGCAAGTTTTACACATGACAAATTTGATTTTATAAAAGACCCATCTTGGACCCAGACCTGGTCCAGACCCGCTGGATCCTGGCGGGTGTGGGTCTGGATCTGTAAATTTTGGACCCGATGGATCCGGATCCGATCTGGGTCTGCTTGTAAAGACATGGATCCGGGTCTGGATCCTATAGGACCCGACCCAGACCCAACCCATTGCCATCCCTAGGTACAACACGACGTCTAACAAACCCAACTCGACACGGCACGACAACGATGTCGCCCATTGTTATACTCCCATCGTCCAAGTTTAAACACCCCATTTGTTTTAGATACAGTATGTCACGACAATAATTAGAATTGTTATTCAAAAAACTTTCATAAAAGTAAATTTTTTCTAAAAAAAATCATTTGAATACATATAGCAAATATTGGTCAAAGTAGCGTCTAGAATACCGCGCAAATGAAGTTTTTAAATTCCGACGGAGGGAGCACAATTTTTTTATAGAGGCTCGTGGGGCGACGGAGGTTGATTAAGGCCATCCCTTGGTCCGTCTAAGCCAGTCTAATTGAAACCAGACCAGTTCAAGTACCAGTTGACCAGCCCAACATAGTTTCCCACTGGCCCTAACCCAATCCATAAAATTGGGCCTGCCCTAACTCAGCCCAGCCCGCGCATTGTACATCACTACTGCTGAACCAGTAGCAGTCATGAGGCTAGTGCCTAGTACAAACTGGACTGGACCAGCCTTTGTACAAACATTGCGACACTTGGATGGATATATGGACCTTGCGAAATTGCGAATATAAAATCATCGGAAAATTCAAATACTTCTCTTGTCATTTGAATTACTAACGTTGACACTTGACATGTACGAAAATCTCTCGTTTTCCAACGCAAAGCACCTGCAAGTTACAAGGACTTGCACAAAAGTTGGAGTAGGGTGATAATCGAGTGGGTCGGATCAAATTTTGGACCAGGCATTCCGAATCAACTTATATTAGGTCGAACCATTCTCGAATCAGATTGATGTGGCTTAAATTCGGTCGGGTTGAATTTGAGTCCATTACAAAGCTACGGGTCTAATTAATTCGGACCGTGTGTTCGTGTCGATTTTAGGTTGTGGACGGGCCGGATTGACTCGGCTTTGAGTTAAGCCTTGTATTCGATTTTTAAGTCGGTTAAAGGACAATTTTGCCGGACCGTTTGAGGAGGACGGGGTATATATATAACATCATTAATATTATTTTTTTTTTGGGAAATTATCCAATATACCCCTGAGGTTACCGAATTTTTCCGGTATACCCCTCAGGTTACCGAGCTATCCAATATACCCCCGAGGTTTGCAAAATCCCTCCAGCGTACCCCTAAATCGTGTTTTTTCCATTTTTTCACTAACTGAGTTTAACACCGTTAAACATTTGATAAGTTTGACTTTTTAAAGCAAATTGACCACTAATGATATAAACTAAAAAAAAAAAAACAATGTTCTTTCACATTTCCCCAACCCCCACCCAGCCCCACGCAGCCACCGCCTCACCACCGTGCCCCAGCAGCGACCACCACCTTGCCCACCTCCACCCCCACCACTAGACGCGGGTCCCTCCCGCGACCACACTCCGGCCACCCCATATTCCGACTACCCACTCCTCCATAAGCCACGATCTTTTTCCCTCATTTTCTCTCTTCTCCCTCAAACCTTTTCTCAGCCCTTATCCGCCGACGATACAGCCCAGAAACCCTACTCCGCCGCCCATAAACCCTCCCCCACCGCCCAGAAACCCTCCCCCGCCCACTGATAATGGTTTTTGTTGAAGAGGAGAGAAAGCGAAGAAGAAGATGGTGCAAACGAGGGGGAATTCAAAGAGGCGTCGTATAAGGGGGCCGGGGAAGGGTTCGCCGACGTCATCGCTCACTTTTGCGGTGCTGGTGGTGCGGTGGTGATGTGGTGGTGATGGGCTGCGTGGGTTGGGTGGGGAAGAGGGGAGGGAGGAGAGAGAAGATTGAGTTTTTTATTTTTTACAATTAATGTTATTAGTGGTCAATTTTGTTTAGAAAAAGTCAAACTCACTAGAGGTTTAACGGTGTTAAAGTCCGTTAGTGAAAAACTGGAAAAAACGCGAAAACGCAAACCTCGGGGGTATATTGGATAGCTCGGTAACCTGAGGGGTATACCGGAAAAATTCGGTAACCTCAGGGGTATATTGGATAATTCCCCTTTTTTTTTCCACATTTTTCTCTCGTTTCAGTCTGTTTTTGGTTAGAAAGCGTGACACTCAAGAGTTTCAGTTATGGCGTCCACGAAGCGCGAAAACCCAGCTACAGAAGAACAACAAGAAGAACCTCAATTGAAAAGACTAAAGAACCCTTCTGATAATTCCTCTGAAAACCTCCCCAATTTCCGCGTCGTTCTCAATCCTGCTGATTCTGATTTGGGTAATTTTTCTTTTTTACACAATTTTTTATTCCTTTTATTTTTTACTTTCATGCAATTTGATTGCCATTTTATTCTGGGTTTTTTTGTTTGTTTGTAATTGTACCGCTTTACTTGTGTTTTTTTTAGGGTTTTAGCAATGATTATTATAATTGAATTTCCCATTTTTCTTGCTATTTAATTCATGCATTTTGCTGGGTTTCTTTCGTTTTTTTTTTTGGTATGATTTATGTGTAAATGAATGTATTGCTGGTAAATTTTTTTAGGAGAATATATACTTTCGAAACAATTTTGCCGTAATTTAGGTTAAATTTCTACAATGGAAGTAAATTTTGATGAATGTGTTGGAGAATCGAGTTTTTAAATGTGTTTGTTTGGGTGTTCTTGGTAAGACTGTGAGGGAGATGTTGGTGTTCATTCGTCTTTGTGATTGATGACGTAATGGCTCGATTTTTAGGGTTTTATGCAGAGGGTTTGGGTTGGAATTGGTTGGTTTTATGTTGTAGGTCAGAGAGATTTGAATGTGTATGTCGTCACTCGATTCTTATTTAGGAATATCGGAATATTAGTCGGTTTTCATCCGCTGTGGCGTTTGTCTAGGGATGTAGACCACGTAGGGTTTTGCTAGAGCTTGTTGTGTGAGAGAGTTTTTACCATTGGTTTGGAGAAGTAGCTTGGATGAATTAGGGTTCGGGTTCTCAAGGGTTAATCTATGAGTGAAGACGCTTGGCAATCAGCTGGTGCAGGATTCATTTAAAAGTGTATGGCTAGTGCTAGTAAGTTGGGAGCGTGAAATTCAATACGAGGGCATCGCAGATGATGCTCCTGTAATGCTAGTCAGGCCATCACAGGACTTGGTAATCTTTGGGTTGTCAGTTTGTAATGGAGAGTATCCAATATGTAGTTGGATCTGTGTTTTGTAAGTATGGTGTAGACCTCCTGAAGATGTAATTATACGCTTATAGGGAGCTTGTAATCTGCCTTGGTGAATTAAATTGTCAAGAATGTTTAATATAGCCATATAGGTTGAGATAGGAGCCTAAAACCCGAATCTATGGTCTGTTGTTGGCTAAATTTCTCCAGACACACAAGTGATTCCTAACAGATACTGCAAATTTGCAATATCCTTTAATTGTATGGTTTGGGATTTGGTTGACATGTTTCGGAAATAATATTGGTTCTTATTTCCCCCCAGCTTTCAACATTGGAGCTGATGGCCTCACAGGAGATGCGCTTTATGAAGAGGGATTCGCTTACTGCTGGTCTGGTGCTCGTGGGAGTGTGGGAATCACTGGAGGAAAGTATTATTTTGGTTGCAGAGTAGTTTCTCATCAGCCTGTGAAGATGGAAGACACTCTCCCTGAGGATCAAAATGTCTGCCGAATTGGCATTTCCAGAGGAGCTGATCCAGTGGGCAGCCTGGGTGAAACTAACCACAGCTTTGGCTTTGGTGGAACTGGTAAATTTTCTAATGCTGCCAGATTCGTTAACTACGGTGAAAGGTTTGGGGTTGGTGATACCATCATTTGCTTAGTTGATCTTGAAAGTCAGCCATTGGCTTCGATAGAATTCTGTAAGAATGGAAGACGTCTAGGCATTGCAAAGCACTTTGACGCAAGTCCCAAAGGTCTAGGAGTAATTGACTCTTCCGCTCAGAATTTGCCATGGGAGTCAGCCCTCTTTCCTCATGTATTGCTGAAAAATGTGGTCGTGGAGATGCAGTTTAGCGTGGAGGATGGACTAATTCCTATAGAAGGCTACAAGCCATGGTCTTCAGCTGTGAACGATGAGAAAGCAATAATTGGACCATCTTTGGCTGAACCAACGGACTGTGAGGTGATCATGATGGTGGGATTACCAGCTTCAGGAAAGTCTACCTGGGCAGAAAAATGGGTAAAAGAACACCCTGAAAAGCGCTATGTCCTGCTTGGAACAAACTTGGCTATGGATCAGATGAAGGTTAATTTGATGTCTTCATATCTATTATATGCTGGTCTTTTGCAGTTCAATTCTGCTTTAGTTATGTATTGATGTGCTACAGGTCTCTGGATTATTGCGAAAACACAACTATGGTGAGCGATTTGATCGGTTAATGGATCGGGCAACAGGGATTTTCAACACTTTATTGTCAAGGGCTTCCAAAGTACCCCGTAATTACATCCTTGACCAGACAAATGTTTACAAGGGTGCTCGGAGGCGGAAATTAAAACCATTTGCATTCTGCCATAAGGTATTTGATGTCAGTTAAAACCACAATTGCACTCATAGTAGAACTACTCTTTGACTCTAAGTGGTTATTTCTGCATGTGATATTTTTGTGTATTTGTTGGCAGATTGCTGTTGTGGTTTTTCCAAGCGCAGAAGAACTGAAGTTACGTTCAGAGAAAAGATTTAGAGACATGGGAAAAGATGTACCTGCTGAGGCAGTTAATGAAATGTTGGGTATGGGTCTCTTAAAATCTTAAATCAGTATCTTCCTTATGTTCGTCTCAGTGAGCCACCTATGACCATTTGCATTATGCTTCTGCCAGCAAATTTCATCTTACCGAAGAGCAAAGACATGCATGGAACAGATGAGTACTTTGATGAGGTCATCTTTACAGACCTCAATAGGTTTGAGGCCCAGCAACACTTGGATGAGATGAAGCGCGAGCTAGTATTGTCATCCAGTGACAAACCCAGAAGAGATCAGTATCCCAGAGAAAGTTCTGTTCAGTCAGATTCTGGTTTGTCAGCACATTCTTTCCCTGGCCATGGGCATGCTTACCCAAGATTTCCTGTTGCATCAGCTGTTGGAGGAGTTGCGCCAGGTTTTCTTCTTCTTCTTTTTTAAGTGTCATTATGAGCGATGGCTTGTCCAACGACTTAGTGTTGATGATGTCCTTGTGTATCTACTTTGTTCAGGGTACTTGTCAGGAGGTTATCTTGGATCCTTTGCGCCGACTCATCCTTCCAATGTGAGTAGATTCAAGATTTCGGTTCACCGTTCTACTTTCCTTGGTGTTTTTGTTGCACAGCTCTGTTCCCATAGTGATTAGGGTCTAACCTCTACAATCTTGAAATGGGTATTGATGGATTTCTGCTGTTGTCTGTACTTATGCCAGGTCAATGCCATGTATGAATCATGTGCTAGTCCTTATCAGGGAAGTTTGAATCCAGTGCCCGGAAGAGATGCTTATCAAGGAGCACACATGAGTCACGATCAGAACCAGTATAGAGGGTATATGCGTGATCCTCTTAGTATCCAGCCTTATGGACCTCCAGGAGGATTTACGAGTAATCCTGACGGCAGAAGTTCAGCTAATCAGTACTCCTCTTACGGTGGGTATCAATTCTCTTTGTCGTAAACATGTGAAATTTCAACTTTCTGGGATATCTAGAGTTAGTTCACCTATATTCGGGTTTGTTTGCAGGCCCGCGTTATGATGCTCCAAGTCCAAGCCCTTACGGACTTCCTACTCCCTATGCTGCAAGCCCGCGTTATGATGCTCCAACTCCAAGCCCTTACGGAGTTCCTCCTCCCTATGCTGCAAGCCCGCGTTATGATGCTCCAACTCCAAGCCCTTACGGACATCCTTACCCAGCAAGTGGTCCGGCAAACGTACAACATCCTTCTCCCGGAGGCCCAGCTTACGGTCCTCCGAGATATTACTAATAGGCTACTAGCTGGAAGGCAAAGTCGTGCGAGACACTAGTTCTGACTGAAATGTAGAATTGGAAATGTAGCTTGATGCTTACAACGTTAGAAGTGGTACTTTTGCAAGATTATAACCGCATCTGTAGAAATTTCATACAGTTGGGAAGATCATGAGCATTAGGCTTGTGCCGACTGCCGAAGGCTCGTTTTGAGGACAGGTGAAATGGGGAGTCATCTACGGACTACGGTCCAAGGTCGGAACTCCGAAAGGGCCTAATCTTTTTGGTGTGTACTATTTGGTTTAGTATGAATACGAGTCGAGGCCGGATCACATACTAAGTGCATAGATTCCATTATCATTTCATCGCATATAATTTCTGGTACGAGTATGAGACCTTCGTATGTGTTCCAAAATTTTGGCTAAGCAAGTAGATTGAATGATTAATCAGACATATTAACACCACATAATAATAAAATTACAAATGTGATTACCAACAAAACTCATCAGTGCCACTTTTGGAAGGAGAAATGTCAATCTCAATGAGATTGTCTTCCTCATCAACTTCTTCAACTACTTTCCTTAGCTTCTTCATCACGATAACACTCTTATCATCACCATACCCATAATCTAGGGCTATCTCAAACATCCCTTCTTTCTCCTCCTCATCCCACCGTTGAATCCCAAGATAATCCTCATCGAACGACAAAGATGAGATTTCAGAATCCGTGTCTGTGTCCGTGTCCGTGTCCGACCGTGAGAGTGACGGGTACCTACTATCCGTTCCCGCCTTGTCATTATGATTATACAAAAACGCGTCGTTTTGATCTTCCTCCTCGCCTTCCTCTCCCTCGTACGCCTCGTATATGACCTCTAGCGGGGCCCACACACCCCACTCTACAAAACTCTCCGCACAATACGGATTCGGGCCACCAAACGGGCAGGGCTGTTTTTGTTCGTGTTCCTCGTTGCCATTGTCCGCATTGGCAAGTGATTTGGGCTCTTGTTCCGGGCTGGCTTCATTGGAGGGTCGGGTTTTGGCCTGGTTGCAATGCGGGTCCACTTCTCCTCTCTCTTGACTTGAGTCCGTTTCATTAGCGCATTCCTTAACAATTTCAGTCGTGGGCCGGGTTTCGACAATTCCTAGCTTTTCGGGTTCGGGCCTTGGGTCGGGCTCGTATGAGGCACCTGTGTCCCGGATGTAGTGTTGCTCCACTTTAGCTTCCTCTGGACTTTGGTCAATTTTGTTGCTAACCTCGTGTTCAAACTGAGACTCAATGACTTCAGTAGAGAATATCTCATTAAATTCGCCCTTAAGTTCGACACCATTCTTACTACGTTGTCGTTGTTGTTGTAGTCGACGTTGTTGCGATACACCCAATCTTAAGAGGGAGAGGAGTAAAACTAGAGTGGAGATCAATATAGGGGAGATAATAATGTGTTTAACGGAACAATTAGGGAAGTAGAGGAAGATTAGTATGTAAAGAGTGACAATACTAGAGAAGAGAGGGGAAGTATATGATGAAGTTGATCTCATGACTAATGTGAATTTCATATGAGAAGAGAGAATTGCCATGGATTAATATTGTTCTCCACACGTGAGAATGTTGTTAATTTTAGTCTATTAATGGAAAGTTAGAAGAGCTTCAATGCCACATACATCACTATAATTGGAAATTAATGTAAGGGGAAGAAAAAGAGAGAGTTAGAGATCATGATTCATGGGAATAGTGACACACATTTAAAGGGGTAGGGAAGTTTTGTGTGGAGGATGAATAGTGGGAGTATTAAGTTGGGTATGGTGTTTTGGGACACCTTTTGGATTCTTGCAATTAGCAATGCGTGATAATTAAGGCACATGAAAATATCAACGCGGGGGGTAACACTTTGCCTCATAGCTCAATTACCAAGACGAGCATTGGTCTTCTACTCTTCTCCATTGGTTTTCCACTTTCGGTTTATCACAATTATACCTGAAGTCAGATAAATTTTCATAACTTGTTAATACTAAAGGTTTAATTTTTAAATACTCCGTATTAGGTAGTTAAGTACTCCTTGTGTATTAAGTAAAACAAAAACACGATAATTTTTTTTAATACGGTTATTTTAAGATGGAAATGTAATATCAAAGGTGTTTTAGTGGCAACTTTGCTCAAATTCGAATTAAATTGCACCTCCATACTAGAAACCAAAACCATGTTGAAGAAACAAACGCTACACAATTGAAAATGTACTTTGGCTTTATTTCGTTTCTTGTCCCTCCATAAATCAAAGTACCATCATGTTCGTTAATGTCGAACCGGCCCCTGGCCTCCTCATTTGGACCTACTGAACAATTTAAGTTCGCTCATGTTCTTATCAATCAACAAATTAAATTCAGATTTAAGATAAAAAAAACTAAAATTAAACCTCGAATACATTTTTCAATCCTTGCAATATAATATGAACGTGTAGTTAGTTAAATATGTTAGTTAGGTGTAAACACTATTAGCATGTCAAATCAAAGAAACACATAGTCTAATACATGATTACTAGTATGCATGCAATTAGTGTAAAAGTAGCATATCTGATCTATGATATCATTAGATGAACGTGCTTAAGATCGTTAATCGTAGGCTCGTAGCTCCAAAATCATTTATCAGCCGTATATACGTAAATCAACCATCAATATAGTTATGAACTAAACATCTTTTATATGGCATTTTCATATAACAATTCATATTCCGCTATTCGTTATTTAATTTGTCGTATTAATGGACTAATTACTAGATGATACAAAAGAAAGAAGTACGAGACCAAGCACGTGGTTGGTTGTCCTAAAAATGGAGAATTAGGTGTTTCCAATGTTCAAAGTGATGATCTTTTTCGATAGGGAAAAAGCTTAGACTGAAAAGGAGAGGAGGTCAGCACTTTCTTTGCATTTTGCTTCTTTGATCGTTTGGTTACTTTTTGTTGTAGAAAGAAAGGAAAATGTTGGGTCGGGTCTACCACCAAAAAAATCTGTTTAGAAAATTGACTTTTTGCCAAGAAAATAATCAAAATATAATACTGTTCGAATTAGAAACTAACTTTGGAAATTTTTGATGGAGATGTAACACGGATTTTGACCACAGCTGGAGCTTTACATTCCGGGTATGGGCTAAAGTAAAGGCAAGTAAATGGAGGAGTATGCTTCATTATCATGATTCATGATATTCGGTCTTTCGGTTCTGTGGATAAGTAAGACCTTACAAGTATTGCAAGGGGATCGTCGGAACGTGCATTGAACCTTTTGGTTTATTTCCGAATTTGAGTGGTTTAGTAAGATATAAGTCGACAAAGCTCTTCTTTGAAATCTTACAAGGCCCTCATCTACTTCACAAGTCATTGTATAGCCACACCAACGGCTCATATTGTCGACCACCACAGCCGTACTACCATGCCCCTTGTCACGTGTTCCCGACAAGTCGACCACCCATGTTTTTGAATTTTGGAATGGACACAATCTGGGAAAAGGGGTTTAAAGTTACTTTGGCGCGCCTAAGAGAACCTAATATAAGATTTAAAAAACAGCTAAAACGGTCATAAATCCATATAAAGTGATCAACCTTGAAACGCATGACAATGCTTCACAAAATAAGGAACCAACACTCAAATCCAACAAGTATAGTCTGAGGCTATCTTCGGTAATGTTTGGAGGACATTTGTTGTTTTTCGAAAAATTGATCAAATTTGACCAGAATTGCAGTACATGATCCACGGTTTTTTGATAAAAATGGGTCCGGAGCAAAAATGGCTCAAAATGTGGCGGTAGCCTCTAAGGATGATATAATGAGAATTTGCAAAATATTAGAGTAAAAAACATAAGAAAATATTAGAAAAACGGCTAAAACGGTCATAAATCCATACAAACTGACAAGCCTTGAAACGCATGAAATACTTTACAGAATGAGGAACCAAGACTCAAATCCAACAAGTATAGCCCGAGGCTATCTTCAGTAATGTTTGGAGGACTTTTGATTTTTTTTCGAAAAATTGATCAAATTTGACAAGAATTGCAGTACATAATCCTCGATTTTTTCGATAAACAGGCTCTGAAGCAAAAATGGCTCAAAATTCAGCGGTAGCCTAAGGATGATATAATCAGAATTTGGAAAATATTAGAGTAAAAAACTTTAGAAAATATTCGAAAAACGGCTAAAACGGTTATAAATCCATACAAAGTGACCAACCTTGAAACGCATGAAATACTTTACACCTTGAGGAACCAAGACTCAAATCCAACAAGTATAGCCTGAGGCTATCTTCAATTATGTTTGGAGGACTTTTGGTTTTTATTGAAAAATTGATCAAATTTGACCAGAATTGCAGTACATAATCCACAGTTTTTCGATAAAATGGCTCCGAAAGAAAAATAGCTCAAAATTTGGCGGTAGCTCCTAAGGATGATATAATGAGAATTTTCAAAATATTAGAGTTAAAAACGTAAGAGAAGATTAGACAAACGGCTAAAACGGTCATAAATCCATACAAAGTGTGGAGCCTAGAAACGCATGAAATACTTCACAAAATAAAGAACCAACAATCATATCCAACAAGTATAGTCTGAGAATATCTTCAGTATTGCTTGGAGGACATTTGGTGTTTTTTGAAAAATTGATCAAATTTGACCCGAATTGCAGTACAAAGTCCACAGTTTTTCGAAAACATGGTTCCGAAGCAAAAACGGCTCAAAATTTGGCGGTAGCCTCTAAGGATGATATAATGAGAAATTACAAAATATTAGAGTAAAAAACGTAAGAAAATATTAGAAAAACGGCTAAAACAGTCATAAATCCATTCAAAGTGACAAGCCTTGAAACACATGAAATACTTTACAGAAGAAGGAACCAAGACTCAAATCCAACAAGTATAGTTCGAGGCTATCTTCAGTAATGTTTGGAGGACTTTTGTTCTTTTCGAAAAATTGATCAAATTTGACTAGAATTGCAGTACATTATCAACAGTTTTCGATAAAATGGCTCCAGAGGAAAAATGGCTCAAAATATGGTTGTAGCCCCTACGGATGATATACTGAGAATTTGCAAAAAAATTAGAGTTAAAAACATAAGAGAAGATTAGAAAAACGGCTAAAACGGTCATCAATTTATAAACTATAATTAGGGTTGTGACTTGTGAATGATAGTTGTGTTGTTGTATTATTGATCTTGAGGTGAACCCCATATTTATATCGTTACATAACATGTACCGTAAGGCGGAGATATTCTCCATAATATTATTCCTACCATAAGTTTATATTCCCTAATCATATTCCTAGTACAATATAGGAATAATTCCATAATCCTCTAACATAAATCCATACAAAGTGAGGAGCCTAAAAACACATGAAATACTTCACAAAATAAGGAACCAAGACTCAAATCCAACAAGTATAATCCGAGACTATTTTCAGTAATGTTTGGAGGACTTTTGATTTTTTCGAAAAATTGATCAAATTTGACCAGAATTGCAGTACATTATCAACGGTTTTTAGAAAAAATGGCTCTGGAGCAAAAACGGCTCAAAATTTGGCAGTAGCCTCTAAGAATGATATATTGAGAATTTGCAAAATATTATAGTAAAAAACGTAAGAAAATATTAGAAAAACGGCTAAAACGGTCATAAATCCATACAAAGTGACAAGCCTTGAAACGCATGAAATACTTTACGGAATGAGGAACTAAGACTCAAATCCAACAAGTATAGTGAGAGGCTGTCTTCAGTAATGTTTGGAGGACTTTTGATTTTTTCAAAAAATTGATCAAATTTGACTAGAATTACAGTATAATCCACGGTTTTTCGAAAAATGGCTCCGGAGCAAAAATGGCTCAAAATTTGGCGGTAGCCTAAGGATGATATAATGAGAATTTGGAAAATATTAGAGTAAAAAACGTAAGAAAATATTAGAAAAACGGCTAAAACGATTATAAATCCATACAAAGTGACCAGCTTTGAAACGCCTGAAATACTTTACAGCTAGAGAAGCCAAGACTCAAATCCAACAAGTATAGCCCGAGGCTATCTTCAATTATGTTTGGAGGACTTATGATTTTTATCGAAAAATTGATCAAATTTGACCAGAATTGCAGTACATAATTCAAGGTTTTTCGATAAAATGGCTCCGGAAGAAAAATAGCTTAAAATTTGGCGGTAGCTCCTAAGGATAATATAATGAGAATTTGCAAAATATTAGAGTTAAAAACGTACGAGAAGATTAGAAAAACGGCTAAAATGGTCGTAAATTCATACAAAGTGTGGAGCCTAGAAACATATGAAATACTTCACAAAATAAATAACCAACACTCAAATCCAACAAGTATAGTCTGAGTCTATCTTCAGTAATGTATGGAGGATATTTGGTGTTTTTCGAAAAATTGATCAAGATTGACCAAAATTGTAGTATAATCCACAGTTTTTCGCAAAAATGGCTCGGGAGCAAAAATGGCTCAAAATTTGGCGGTAGTCTCTAAGGATGATATAATGAGAATTTGCAAAATATTACAGTAAAAAATGTAACAAAATATTAGAAAAACGGCTAAAACGGTCATAAATCCTTACAGACTGACAAGACTTGAAACGCATGAAAAATACTTTACAGAATGAGGAAACAAGACTTAAATCCAACAAGTATAGTCCGAGGCTATCTTCAGTAATGTTTGGAAGACTTTTGATTTTTTTTTCGAAAAATTGATCAAATTTGACCAAAATTGCAGTACATAATACACGGTTCTTTCGATAAAATGGCTTCGAAGCAAAAATGACTCAAAATTTGGCGATAGCCTCTAAGGTTGGTATAATGAGAATTTTCAAAATATTAGTGTAAAAATGTAAGAGAAGATTAGAAAAACGGCTAAAACGGTCATAAATCCATATAAAGTGAGGAGTCTCGAAACGCATGAAATACTTCACAAATGAAGGAACCAATACTCAAATCCAACAAGTATAGTTCGAGGCGATCTTCAGAATGTTTGGGGGACATTTGGTGTTTTCGAAAAATTGACCAGAATTGCAGTACATAATCCACAATTTTTTTGAAAAAACGGCTCAAAATTTGGCGGTAGCCTCTAAGGATGATATAATGAGAATTTGCAAAATATTAGAGAAAAAACGTAAGAAAAGATTAGAAAATTGGCTAAAACGGTCATAAATCAATACAAAGTGACAAGCCTTGAAACACATGAAATACTTTACAAAATGAAGAACCAAGACTCAAATCCAACAAGAATAGTCCGAGGCTATCTTCACTAATGTTTGAAGGATAATTGGTGTTTTTCGAAAAATTGATCAAATTTGACCAGAATTGCAGTAGATAATGCACGATTTTTCGATAAAATAGCTATGGAGCAAAAATGGCTCAAACTTTGGCGGTAGCCCCTAAGGATGATATAATGAGAATTTACAAAATATTAGATTAAAAAACGTAAGAGAAGATTCGAAAAACGGCTAAATTGTTCATAAATTCATACAAGGTGAAGAGTCTCGAAACGCATGAAATACTTCACAAATTAAGGAACGAACACTCAAATTCAACAAGTATAGTCCTAGGGTATCGACAGTAACGTTTGGAGGACATTTGACGTTTTTCGAAAAATAGATCAAATTTGACAAGAATCGCAGTACATATTCCACAGTTTTCGATAAAATGGTTCCGGAGCAAAAACTGCTCAAAATTTGAAGGTAGTCTCTAAGTATGATATAATGAGAATTTGCAAAATATTAGAACGAAAAACTTTAGAGAAGATAAGGAAAACGGCCAAAACGGTCATAAATGCATACAAAGTGACAGCGTCAAAACGGATGACACTTCACAAAATGAGGAACCAATACTCAAATCCAAAAATTATAGTCTTAGGGTATCGACAGTAATGTTTGGTGGACATTTGACTTTTTTCGAAAAATTAATCAAATTTGACCAGAAATGTAGTAAATAATCAACAGTTTTTCGATAAAACAGGTCCGGAGCAAAAAATGCTCAAATTTTGGTGGTCTCCACGTATGATATAATGAGGATTTTCAAAATATTAGAGTGAATAACCTCAGAGAAGATAAGGAAAACAGCCAAAACGATCATGAATATATATAAAGTGACGAGCATCGAAACGAATGAAATACTTCATAAAAAGAGAAACCAACACTCAAATCCAACAAGTATAGTCCTAGGCTATCTTCAGTAATGTTTGGGGGACATTTGGCGTTTTTCGAAAAATTAATCAAATTTGACCAGAATCGTAGTACATAATCGACGATTTTTCGATAAAATGGTTCCGTAGCAAAAAAAACCCACTCAAATTTTGATGATAGTCTCTCGGTATGATATAATAAGGATTTGAAAAATATTAGAGTGAAAAACCCTAGAGAAGATAAGGAGAACGACCAAAATGGTCATAAATCCATACAAAGTGACGAGCGTCAAAACGGATGAAATAATTCACAAAATGAGGAACCAACACTCAAATCCAAAAAGTATAGTCCTAGGGTATCGACAGTAATGTTTGGAGGACATGGCTTTTTTCGAATTTGACCAGAATTGTATTTCTCTGGTCCTATTTAAACTCCCTTCTCCCTTTTTCAGGGTTTCGACTCTGTTTTTCCCATTCCAAAAATATTACGGTTTTTGTCGAGTGAAAAATTAGGGAGGCAACATAAAGATGGTGGTTAAGATTAACTTTTAAATTCATTTGGTAAATAAATCATTAAGTAATATTTATTATTTCTTCTTTTGGAGTGCGCAGAAGGGAGAAGGAAGTTTAAATAGGACCGGAGGGAGTAGTAAATAATCCACGTTTTTTGGATAAAACAACTCCGGAGCAAAAACTGTTTAAAATTTGGTGGCAGTCTCCAAGTATGATATAATGAGGATTTGCAAAATATTAGAGTGAAAAACCTTAGAGAAGATAAGGAAAACGGTCAGAACGGTCGTAAATCCATACAAAGTGACGAGCGTCGAAACAAATGAAATCTAATACTAAATATTAAAACCTGAAACCAAGTATTTTTTAGAAGGACATTTGACATTCATTAATTAGATAGCACTGAGTAATTACATAATATGTAAATAATTCGCTAATTTATGGAAAACAATAGTGTTGCTAATAATATTATAACAAAAATAAAATGATAATTTTATAAAATGAGTATAACAATATAGATATACAGCTCGGGCGCTGGCCGGTCATGCAAACCAGTCTAATACTATATATTAAAACCTGAAACCAAGTCTTTCCTAGAACGACATTTGACATTCATTAATGAGATAACACAAAGTAATTATATAATATGGAAATTAATAGCTAATTTATGGAAAATAATATAATTTATGGTGATTATGGTGGTAATCTAATTTATGGAAAATAATAGTGTTGCTAATAATAGTATAACAAAGATAAACTGAATTTTTTTTTAAAATGAGCATAAGAATATAGATATACAGGTCGGGCGTGGGCCAGACATGCAAACTAGTAGTTTGTTAAAGTGAGGAGAAAATGGAAGAACATTGATGTTCGTACTTTGCTTTAATTCATATAGTTGCTTTAGATTGTTGGGTTTTTTGTTTTTATAATGTGTGAGAGAAATTCAAACCTAACATTAACAAGCAATGATGAAAACTTATGTTTTAAACTTTCCATACAATTCAGGCGGATTCAAGTATTAGAAAAAACACATTCATTACTTACCACCCTTCCAAAATTTCTACTTTCATCATGTCCAAATCATTTTTTCCTCCTTCCACAACTACTCAATGCATAGTGTATAAAAAAAAAAAAAAACAACTACTCAATGCAAATATTATGTCTCATTTTCTATAGGACACAAAAAGTGGGACAGGAGATCCTCAATATTTGCTATACTACTATGGTGATGACAATTCTAAATGCGATTCAATTCCAAATTCTACCGAGTACCGACCCGAAATTATATTTAAGAAAGAAAAAAAAGAACACCCCCATATATTGGGCCTAGCCCATATTTATATTATTATAACCTAAAGTTATATATGCCCCTCCAAGCGAACTCATATATAAAACTCCCTTTTTAATTCAGCGCATAATGCAGTCACGTATACGCTACATTCATTACATAAACCCTAAACCCTAACTCACTCTCTCTCTCTCGTGATCGTGAAAATGAGATACTCTGCGTTTTACGAGAGAGCTTCTAGAACATTCCGCGATCATCCGACGCTTTCCAAGCTTCTCGTCGTCGTCACCGTTAGGTAACTTCTCAATCAAGTTCCTCTTTTTTACTTTATTTTTGTAATTATTTCATAAATTTCTTATTTTGTAGCTCAATAATCGGAATTATATATGAATATGAGCAAAGTAGCCTAAAGTTCTGTTCTTTTTTAGCTTATCGCCCGCCGAAATCGATTTATTCCTAATATCCTGTAATTTTGGCTGGATTTATGTCTAATTTTGGTTATTATGTGATGAAATGTAATTTCTTATAATAATAATAATAATGTTGTGAATTTTTGATGAGTTTGATCGTGATTATGTTCGAGATATTTGTGATTAATTGCTGGTTATTTGATGTTTTAATGTGAATTTTGAGAAATAATTCTAGTTAATTATTTCCTCAATTGTTAAAACTTAAAAGTTCAATCTATTTAATTAGTGCCTTTTTGTTGTCCTGAATCTGAATGGCGTAACCTCTTGTGTCACGTTAATTTAATTTATGCTTGTCGATATCGATTTACTTTGTAAAATGTCGAATATTGCAATTATTTGCTCGATCGATCTGACTAGCTAGGTTTTCGGAATATTGTTTCCCATATTCACATTCATACGTGAATGATCACATATTCACATTCGATTATTCATACATGAATGATGACTTTAATTTGTTAAAGTAAGGGATTCAATCAAACTGACGTGAATTGTGATCTAGCAAGCTTAGCTTGTTGCGTAAGTGATACACCTTACAAACGGCTAGTAGATGTTGATTGTTGACTATACAAAAACATTGCATTAGGCCAAACAAGTTAATGACCATATGGCTGAAAATAGAAAGGATGCTTTGAACTCTTTCCAAAATTAGCTGCATTGGAATTCTGCACTTTCACAATTAGCCTTGACAGCAACATGACGAATAATTGACTGATAGGTTGGAGATCAGATCACGTGAATCTAATTTATTGGGATATTTGTTTCGACATTTGCTCGATTAATATGTTACGTTGATTTTTAACATTTGATAGCTCGAGTATAAAGAAATGTTGCAATTAGATGCTTCGAGATCAAGTTGAATGCTCGTCTCTAATTAGTAGACTAAATTGTATGAAATCGACTGTGGAAGTCTCTATACTACGTACGACAATGCATATTTGGGATTGTCTGGTGTAGTAGTGTGCCTATGAAATCGACTAGGTGACTCCTTCTATCGCGTGACTGAAAGAATGGGAGTATGGGACAAGGTTACTATAGTATGGGTCGCGTGATTTGGAATGAGCTTTCTGATTATCGTATTTTAATTAGGTATAGTACACCTTACTAATAACATCAAAGGTTGGAGGTGTCCTTGTTAGTGAAAATTTGAAAATGTGAGATTGTGTAAATTCTTGTTTACGAGTGAATTTCTGAAGTATTGGAGATCCATGGGATAAAATATTTACATTATGTGCTAGACTGTCTTTATTTCTTACTACATCAGCTGCATGCCTCATTTACCATATTACCTTGTTTGCTGTTTACCTGTGAAGATTTTATGAGCAGGAATTTCCTTGATATTCAACTTGTTGTGTTTGTGATTTGTTTTGGGCCCCTGCTAATGCTGTTCTCGCTGTGATTATTTGGTTTCTGTTAGTGGAAGTGCTAGTGGATTGTGGGCTTATTCTGATTCAAAGCCATGGAATTCTACGCCTCAACCCGGAATCAAGAAGAAGAAGGTGGTAGTACTAGGAACTGGGTGGGCTGGAACAAGTTTCCTGAGAAATCTTCAGAACCCAACATATGACATTCAGGTTATCAGCCCTCGTAATTACTTTGCATTCACGCCGTTGCTACCAAATGTCACCTGTGGCACAGTTGAGGCTCGTAGCATTGTTGAACCCATCAGGAAAATTATGAAGAAGGTACATTGTTCTGTCTTTTGAAATGTCTGTTTGTTTAGTTGATCTTAACTTTGGCAAACCTGAGTTTTTTTTTTTTTTTTTTTCTCTTCTTTTTTGGGGTGGCAGAACGATGATGTTAACTTCTGTGAAGCTGAATGCCTCGGCATTGATCCTGTAAACAAAAAAGTAAAGTGTCGATCAACTCAGAATGCTGATCTGAATGACAAAGCTGATTTTACTGTGGACTACGACTACCTTGTAGTCGCAATGGGAGCCCGGTCTAACACATTCAACATTCCTGGTGTAGAAGAGAATGCCTATTTTCTGAAGGTAAATAACCTGTTAGAACACTCGCTACTCTTTGGCTTTGAGATATAATGGAAAAGAGCGAAATGTCTTACTTACGTCTCCACATGTTCCTAATATACTGTACATCCAAACCGCCTTCAGCTGTCATTGTCGTTTGGTAGAATTATAATGTGGAATTCATGGATGTTCCAAGAACCTTGCTTACCTATTGAACCATGCACAATTACAGGAAGTGGAAGACGCCCTAAAAATCAGACGTGGAATTATTGATTGTTTTGAGAAGGCTGCCCTGCCAACCCTCAGTGATGAAGAGAAGAGGAAGATACTTCATTTTGTTGTTGTAGGTGGTGGTCCTACTGGTGTTGAGTTTGCAGCCGAACTTCGTGACTTTGTCGATAAAGACCTAGGAAAATTGTATCCTAAAGAGAAGGAGCTTGTGAAGATAACACTTTTGGAGGCAACTGATCATATTCTAAATATGTAAGAACTTGTTCATCAATGCTTAAAACATTTCCTCTTTTTTTTTTTTGGGCGCATTGATTTTTCTTTTTCTTTTCTTTTTTTTTTTTTGGTTACACGCATTGATTTTTCTTACATGCTCGTAAAAGTCATCTATGGACAATTGACGTTGTATTGTCTGCAAGCATCCGAGAATCCTGCCTGCATACTGTCTGAAACAGTGGCTGTCTGAGACAACTGAACTAGTAGAGCAAGCCATAATGTATACTGTAGTGCATCAGTAATTAGTCGAGTCTGTTTCCGATTTTTAAACTTCAATGGTCGTCAATATGTTGTAGTGACAATTTTGTTTTGTTTTCTTTCCGAAGGTTTGATAAGAGAATTACTGCATTTGCTGAAGAGAAGTTCCAGAGAGATGGCATAGACCTAAAAACAAGTTCAATGGTTGTGAAAGTGACTGACAAAGAGATAACAACCAAAGCACTCAAGAATGGAGGCGAAATCTCTTCTGTCCCTTACGGAATGATGATCTGGTCTACTGGCATTGGAACGCGTCCAGTGATAAGAGATTTTATGACTACAGTCGGACAAGTACGCTTCCTTTCCTTTTGCTTACCTTTCTGTAGGACTACTTCCTGCCTGTATTAGGTTTCTGTTCTGGCCTGCATTTGGTGCACAGGGGCCTGCCTTACCGGAATCTGTCATTCAAGGGTGTTCTTTTCAATTGTAGGGCGACAGGCGTGTCTTGGGAACTGATGAGTGGCTTAGAGTTGATGGAACAAGAGACATATATGCACTGGGTGACTGCGCAACTATAGTCCAGCGAAAAGTCATGGTATGTATACCTATAATTACATTATAGTTGTAGCCTTGTAGGTTCTTGGTTCTGTTTCGTTTCTGATTTCGAGTAAACATGCAATCATTCCTTTGTCTGCAGGAAGATATTGCTGAGATATTCAAGAAGGCAGACAAAGATAACTCTGGCACTCTAACAGTAAAAGAAATGCAAGAAGTCGTGAATGACATACTCGAAAGATACCCCCAAATCAAACTTTACCTGAAGAGCAAGCAAATGAAGAGCATTGTTGAGTTGATGAAGAATGCCAAAGGTGATGCAAAGAGGGAATCTGTTGAATTGAACATAGAAGATTTTAAATCAGCTCTCTCTCAAGTGGACTCACAGATGAAAAATCTTCCTGCAACTGCTCAGGTACAGGCCTCATTCCTGATACTGAAATCCTGAACTGTCAGTAATACAGTTAATTTGACTGTCTTAATCATGGGACTGTATATAATGGTGCCTCCTTAATCTTGTAACAGGTTGCTGCTCAGCAAGGTGCCTACCTCGCCGACTGTTTCAACCGTATGGAGAAATGTGAAGAGAAGCCTGAAGGTCCGATCAGAATCAGAGAAGACGGTCGCCATCGATTCAAGCCTTTCAGGTAATCTACTGTACTAGTACTATCTGGTTAGTTCTTTCCAGCAGGGGCAGACTGATATCCTGATCGACCTTCAAGTTGGTATCTGAATAATTTGTCGTTGCAGATACCGGCATTTCGGCCAATTTGCTCCACTTGGAGGAGAGCAAGCAGCAGCACAGCTACCTGGAGACTGGGTTTCCATTGGACACAGCTCACAATGGTTGTGGTACTCTGTCTATGCAAGGTATAAACAACCCTGTCCAGCTTCTCTTACACTCTTTAATCTTTATACTTGTTCATGTTACGTATCTTTTTACATACATTCTTTTGGATGAACCCGTTTCACAAAATCAGTCACTCAAAAGTTCAAAGTGGTTGCCAACTTATATTGGCTATAGGTGGCTATAAGTGACATGAAACGTGGAAAGTGGTTACTCCCTTTATCCTTTCACGGAATTATTTTAGTTTACCGTAAAACGGGTTCTTCCAAATATATATAGAAGGTTGCGATTCCATTTGGAGTATATGTGAAGCTAATACTAACTTTTTTGTGAAATTCAGCAAGCAAGTTAGCTGGCGTACAAGAGCAGTGGTGGTTGGAGACTGGATGAGGCGTTTCATGTTCGGAAGAGATTCCAGCCGCATCTAAATCATTTAATAGTGCAGTTGACAACTTGACACTAGACATTAGAGGCTAATTACACGTTGAGAGACAAATTTTGGCAATTGAATTTTCCCTTCTCAAAGTGTCTCTCTGCAAATTATCAATTTTAAGCGGCTTTGATGAAATGTTGTTACTTAGTAGTGATTGACAAAGGTAATGCGTCCGGATCCCATAGAGTTTCTAAGGAACTCTATGGGGTAGAGTTCCAATCCTGGCCGTCCATTTAAAATCAAAGGCTCAAAATGCTCCACCTCATCAACTTATAAGATACACCAACCCACACCCAAACAAAACAACAATCACGATCTCCATCCCCATCTCCACCGTAACCACGACAACCACCAACCTCACGCTCACCCTCCTCTCCCAGCCTCCAACTCCGGTGATCCACCATCTCTACGGCGGTGCATCGCCAGCAAAGCCGGCGAGACCAAAAGACACCCTAAGTAGGAAGGGGTGTTTGAAAGGGTGTGGTCAACCCTATTAGGATGTGGTTTCGTGAAGGTGGCCGAAAATAGGGTTTAGGGCCCCACTTCCCGACGCCGCTATCGCGGCACCGGAAAGTGCGACCCTAAACCCTATTTCCGGTGTGTGGGGAAGCGGGACGTGTTAGGGGTAGGGGGCTGTTATTTGGGGGTTTCAAGGAGTATGGTGGGGGTGGTGGTTGACCGGAATATGTCCAGGTTTGTTGTTTTGGTGGTGGCCGGCTATGGCTGAAGATGAAGAGAGTAGTTATTGAAGGTGGGAGAAAAGTTGCAGGGTGCTTTGACGGGATATGGGGAGGTAAGAGAGGATGAAAGTGGAGAGTTTTATTTTCGTTTTTATTCCCTCTTTGTATTTTTATAGCCATTGATTTAATTGAATGGTTGAGATTTTCCCAACTCTACAAGGTAGAGTTATTAGGAAACTCTACCGGATCCATTTCCAAAGGTAATTAGTATGTGTGGCCTTGTCGGTTCAGCTACCTAGTATTATAATGTTTCTTTGGTTCACATTGTATACACGTCGAGTTTTACTTCTAAAAGGTGATGGAGGTAAGATTTGAGCTTTGGCATACCAAAATGATTAGACTCGCTGTTTATGAGAAGCCGAGAAAGGTATAAGTATAATCGTGTCTAGAAGGTTTAAAGGTATGAGATTTCGATATAGAAATATGTATCCCAAGCCTTATCAAGTCTAGCCTTTTATCTCATCCAAAAGCCTCACTGCAAATTGCTGAGTTATTGAGTCCTACAAGATTTGCTTTTAATCTACGAGTGTTTAAAATCAAAATTTCCTTTCCAAATTAAGTGTACTCTTTACACATTCCTTTTTAAAAGTCCATGCCCTTGCGTGCGAATCCCATGGAAATCTAGAGCTTCGTCTAATCTCAGCGTGCATAGACTCGTAATAATATCCGAATGGTAAAATCAAAAGAAAGCAATACTTGCGGAATCATACACTCGCATTACAGAGCAAAAGTTAGAAAATTATCGGCCTCAAGTGAAAACCCCACCACTCGCCACATTTTACTATAGGCACAACCTAACTGGTTTATTTAAAAAATACGGAGTAGCAAAGATCATACAACAAAAGAAACATCCAATTGCGAGAACGAGTGTTCAATAGCCGTATCTAAGGCCCTAAACCACATATCATCACCCATCTGACTATTAAAGAGTATCCCAACATCAATACGCAAGGCATCATCAGACCGAGGGAAAGTGGCAGGTCCAGTGAACTGCTGGAGAGTGCGCTCCATGGTTAGGCGAAGGAGGCGCCCACTTGATCCATCGAACGCAGCGAGGCTGCTACCCCACACTCCGGGCTTACCAAATAAAGAGTCGACCAGATCAACCGAACGTTGCTCTTCATGTGGAACTGGGAAAAGCATTCCTAGTGAAGAGCAATACATCTCGAGAGAGGGAATGAGCTTTGTGTCTACATATGAGCATACAGAGATCACTTCAAATCTTCTTTTAGAAGCCAACTTCATTTGATTGAGCCAAAAGGGGAGATGTCGCTCCCATGCACCCGGATCCGGGTTTAGTGGCGCCCAACCAAAGTATACAATAACGTCCGTGTCTTGAAGACTACGGAGAGGATATGTGTGGCCATCACGACGGAATGCACGTATTCCGTTATCAGACAACCAGTCGTACAAGCTCAAACCGCGTAGTCTCGCTACTTCCATATCCCATACAGCTTCTTTAGTGAACGGATATGCACCAATGCCATAGTCGAGATACATTTCTTTGCCGTCAGGGTCTACATACCTACTGTTGGGTCCGTAAACAACCAACTTATCGTGAGAGCTGTAAACGCACAGTGATTCTAATCTCTTGCCGACAATGTAGTCGTAGGGAAGGTAATACCAGCCACAACAAAGTGGGTTGTTCCGGAGTTGAGACTGGACATTGTCCTCCCAAGAAGGTAAAATCATTGGTTTGTCCTTAGGGTAACTCTTTGCGCAAACCACAAGAAGCTCAAACTTATAGCGCGAATCAGCCTTACACGAGTGATACAATTCACAGAGTTTGTCCATGAAATCGCCCTCGTATAAATAGTACAACCACACAACCTTGTTCGAAAGGTTAGCCAGGGATTGGTTTTTACCACAGTTAGATCCGCAATGACAATGAAGGACATCACTACTCTTGCGACGCAAGAGAGGTGCAAGGGGCATTTTACCAAAACTGATCGCGTGATCTTGGTGTCCGAGCTCATTTAGCCTCTCATTAGTGAAAGGGTAGAAATCGGGCCCATACTGCTGGAACGTATGAGAGATATCTATGCACAACAGCTGCCGCGTCTCCAAATTAGCAACGGCACAGCCAGGGGAAGAGAACTTAGATGAGCCAATAAATCGAAACATGTTGAGGGAGCGAGTAGAATCCAAGATTGGGACTGCAAGGCAAAACGGGGAGAAGGCGGAGAAGAAGTGATTGAAAGCATCCTCGGACAGTTTCAAGTCAGTGTCAAATTCAGGGAAATCTGACCTCATACGCGCCACCAACACAACCACTGAATCATGTTTCTCCTTGGCTAACTCGCTGAAAACGGCTCGTAAGTCACAGCAGAGAGTGGCTACGTGACTGTTTTTCGTCACAGGAATATGGAAAGTACAGATGATAACGTATCTTTTACACTTCAGGCATTCAGCTGTGAGCCTTTCTTCTCGGCCATCCTCTTTCCTACGAGTGAGGTAGCTATGGGGATAAGGGAACAAGTGTTGTATGGCATCAAAGGGACGATTTGACCCGTGACTTACGTTGGCATGATCAACAATACAAGGGTCATAACCTTCTGCGTCTCTAACACGCTGCTCATAAGAATCTGTGCCATAACCAACATCTGTAGTATCCGGAAAATAGCTACGAGCATCGTAAGCCGCCATATATATTATAGGTTTAATTCAATCGAATTTTTCAAACCCCAACGTTGAACAATTCAAGCAACCAACTCCTCTTATAAGTTTACTTATATACTCCGTATACAAATATATAATTCCAAAACATAATCAAAATCTGATATGGAAAAGATAGGAATTACGGTTCATCAAACCAATGTTGGTAAACTGTAAACGTAAAAGGGAAAGTTTTGAGGAATGCGACGGAAACTAATCTCCTGTATAGCAAAGTAAAATTTGTAAAACTAGTTTGCCACGGCCCAAAGTAAAATCGATCAGGCTCGCAGCATTGTTGAACCGATCAGGAAAATTGTTAAGAAGCTAAGGTAATCATTCAGTCTATTGAAATGGCATGTTTGCTTTAGTTGATTCGAACACTAGCATCTGAATTGTTGTTTTTGAAATGTTCTGCAGAAGGGTGAGGATGTAAACTTCTGTGAAGCTGAATGCCTCGGCATGGATCAACCCGGAATGCTGATCTGAATGACAAGGCTGGATTTACTGTGGACTACGACTACCTTGTAGTCGCAATGGGAGCCCATCACTCCAACACATTCAACATTCCTGGTGTAGAGGGAAATGCCTATTTTCTGAAGGTAAACAACCTGTTCAAACACTTGCTATTCTTTGGTTTTGAGATACAATAGAAAAGAGTGAAATGTCTTACTGATGTCTCTATATGTTGCTAATACTATACGTCTGTACACCAATAGACGTGGAATTATTGATTTTATGACAACAGTTGGACAAGTACGTTTACTTTCCTTTTCTTTCCTTTCCTTTTTGCAGGACTACTTCCTGCCTGTGTTAGGTTTCTGTTCTGGCCTGCATTTGGTGCTCATGTCCCTGCACTTTTATCTATATCTGTCATTCAAGGGTGCCCTTTTCAATTGTAGGGCGACAGACGTGTCTTGGGAACTGATGTGTGGCTTAGAGTTGATGGAACAAGAAACATATATGCACTGGGTGATTGCAAAACTATGAGAAGTCGTGGTATGTACACCTTAACTGGTTTAATCACATTATAATTTACTGATCAAGTTACAAAGTTTTACATTTGATCCATCTACCAAGTAGGAGTAAGCTGGAAACAGTAGTATAGGTTGGTTCTGTTTCGTTTCTGATTTCGAGTAAACATGCAATCATTCGTATTTTCTGCAGAAGGATATTGCTGAGATATTTAAGAAGGCAGATAAGGATAACTCTGGCACTCTAACAGTAAAAGAAATGCAAGAAGTCGTGAATGACATACTCGAAAGATACCCCCAAATTAAACTTTACCTGAAGAGCAAGCAAATGAAGAGCATTGTTGACTTGATGAAGAATGCCAAAGGGATGCAAAGATGGAATCTGTTGAATTGAACATAGAAGAGTTTAAATCAGCTCTCTCTCAAGTAGACTCACAGATGAAAAATCTCCCTGCAACTGCTCAGGTACAGGCCTCATTCCTGATACTGAAATCCTGAACAGTCAGTGATACAGTTATTTTTGGTGTCTGAATCACTGGGACTGCATATAATATCTACCTCCTTAAAAATATTGTGACAGGTTACTGTTTTAGCCGTATGGAGAAATGTGAAGAGAAACCTGAAGGTCCGATCAGAATCAAAGAAGATGGTCGCCATCGATTCAAACCTTTCAGGTAATCTACTGTAATCAGTACTATCTAATTAATTCTTTCTGGCAGGGGCAGACTGATGTTCTGATCGAGCTTCAAGTTGGTATCTGATCGGGCCATTTTGCACCTCTGGGAGGAGAGCAAGCAGCAACACAGCTACCTGGAGACTGGGTTTCCATTGGACACAGCTCACAATGGTTTGTATGCAAGGTATAAACAACCCCTGCCCAGCTTCTCTTAGAGTCTTCATTTATACTTGGTTCATTTGTTCATGTTACGAATCTTTTCATATACAATCTTTTGGATGAAATTGTTTCACAAAAACTATCAGTCGTAATTTCCGAGTTGGTACCAACTGATCTTGTCTATAAATGACAGGAAATGACGAAAGTTGTTAATCAACTTATCGTTTCAAAGAACTGAATTAGTGAAACGTAAAACAGGTGTGTTTTCACGTATATGTGAAGCTAAATAGCTAATACTAAATTGTTGTGCAATTCAGCAAGCAAGTTAGCTGGCGTACAAGAGCAGTGGTGGTCGGAGACTGGATGAGGCGTTTCATGTTCGAAAGAAATTCAAGCCGCACCTAAACCATTAAATAGTCCAGTTGACAATAGACATTAGAGGAGGCTAATTACACGTTGAGAGACAAATTTTGGCAGTTGAATTGTCCCTAAAATATGCAAATGAGTTCTTGATTTCTTTAAGGTTTGTATTTAAAAGTCCATACTCTTGCGTGCAAAATACTTAAATACCATATTTTACAAACTTTTACCATCAATTTAGTGGGTTACTACTCGCAATGAGCAATGCAAACACAATCATACTAACATACTTAAGGCTAGACACGCAACTATCGCACTACAAACGAAACATCCGCTCGCGAAAAAGACTCAGCAATAGGCGTATCTAAGGCCCTGTACCAGATATCATCACCCATCTGACTGTTCAAAAGTATCCCAACATCAGCACGGAGAGAATCATCAGACCAAGGGAAAATGGCAGGTCCAATCCACTGGGTCAAAGTACGCTCCAAGGTCAGCCGAAGAAGACGGCCACTTGATCCGTCGAAAGCAGCAAGGCTGCTACCCCACACTCCGGGTCTGCCAAATAGGGAATCAACCAGACTATCCACGCGACTTTTTTCATGGGGAACTGGGAAAAGCATTCCCAGCGAAGAGCAGTAGTTCTCGAGGGAGGGAACCACCTTCTCGTCTACATATGAACATACAAAGATGACTTCAAAATTTCTCCTTGAAGCTAGCTTCATTTGATTAAGCCACAAAGGGAGATGGCGTTCCCATGCCCCTGGATCCGGATTTAGGGGCGCCCAACCAAAATAAACAATAACATCAGTGTTGTCGAGACAACGGACCGGAAACATCTCCCCATTACGCTGAAATGCACTGATTCCATGAGCAGTTAACCACTCGTATAAGCTCAAACTGCGTAGCCTTGCTACTTCATTATCCCATACCACTTGTTTAGTGAACGGATATGCATCAATGCCATAGTCACGATACACTTGAATGCCATCAGGTTCCACATAGCTACCATGGGGTCCGAAAATAGCCAGCTGCTCGCAATAGCTGGGCTTGAACAATGCATCTAACTTCCAACTGAGAGTGTAGTCGAATGGAACGTGATACCAGCCGCAACATTGCAGAGGCGAGACACGGTCATCCCACAGAGGTGAAATACTCCCTGTGGTCTTACAGAAGTAACTCTTTTTACAGACCACAACAACCTCAAAAATGAGAGACCGAGACCTACACTCCTTATACAATTCCCCAAGTTCTTTCATGAAATCCCCCCCGGAGTAATAGTACAACCACACAACCTTGTTCGAAAGGTCAGACATGAATTGAATTTTACCACAGTGCAATCCACAAAGGCAATGAAGGACATCACTACTCTTGCGCCACAAGAGAAGTTCAAGGGGTATTTTGCCGCAACTGATATCGTAAGCTTGGTCCAGGAGCTCAGTTAGTCTCTCATTAGTGAATGGGTACAAATCAGGTCCAAAACGCCACAACTTAGAGATGTTTGTGCACAACAATTGCTCCTTCTGCAAATCAACGACGACACAGCCAAGGGAAGAAAACTTAGATGAGCCAAGCAATTGAAAAAGGTTGAGGGAACAAGTAGTGTCCAAGATTGGGACGGCAAGGCAGAAAGGGGAGAAGGCGGAGAAGAAGTGGTGGAAAGCAACGTGGGACAGCCTGCCATCGTCAAAACAAGGGAAATCGCATCTCATACGCAATACCAACACAACCATCACGTCACGTTTCTCCATGGCTAACTTGCTAAAAATGAATTGTAAGTCATAGCACAGAATGGCGAGTTGACTGTTTCTCGTCACCGGAATGTAGATAGTACAGATGATCACATATCTTTTACAGGTCAGGCATTCAGCTGTAAGCCTATCAAGTCTGCCACCCTTCACACGAATCAGACAGGATCTGGGATCAGGGAACAAGTGCTGAAAGGCATTAAAGGGACAACCCGGACTAAGATTTTGATCAACAACACAGGGGTCATTCCCGTCTTTTGCCTTATCATCTGAATCCTTGTTATTCTCAATAACTGTATTATCGGGAAAATAGCAACTACGATCGTAGATGGCCTCCATATGTTTCAATCTAATTCTTCAAAACCCCAACCTAATAATACCAATCAACCAATTTATTTTACATATATACAAGTCCAAACACATTCAAAATCTGATAAAGGGCAAGAGGAAAACCAGCAACATCATGGACAATTAGGAATTAGGGTTTTCAACAACAACAACAATAAGAACAACAAATAAATGTTTTTTTTTTTTTCTATCAAGAGAAGAAACATCAAATAAGTTTTTTGAATTTGAATTCGACGGAAACTAACCTTTGTTCTGAAGATCTGAATAATATATTTAATTTCTTTCTTCTATTTTTTTTCTGTATTTTTTGTTTTGGGTCTAGAGCATTCTATCGAGTTAACACTATGAATGAATGGGGAACAATTCTTCCATCCAAAGACGCGATAGACAAATAGCAATGTCTTGATGGTTGTGAGTAGTTTTCAGGGATCAAAGTGGTCCTGTCTGGTCATGTGGATCTGAATCGTTTAGCTTCTCAGCTGTGAACATCAACTTACTTGGTTTGATTTTATTACATTTGAAAATGCCAGAGGACATTAGAGGGAATAATGCTTTCGGGTTCTACGTATCTTGCATTGTAAGTAAAACTTATATTTAGAAAACAATGCATGGAATCTGAGATTGTACATGATATGGTTGTTAATTTTGTGAACTCATCATATTGCCACCAGTTTTGTGTTATACAGAAACAGCCGTGAACTCAATCTGTTGATTGTTAAATCAGGAATTCTGAGATTGATACGACCCACTGATCTGGCATTCAACCGTGCTTCTGTTTGTCCGAGACACAATAAATAAAGTTGTACCTGTATGCCTGTTTAGTTTGTTTTGGGTTCTGACCATTACAGGGCCGTTCCTGACATTTTGGAGGCCCTGGTGCGAAACTACTATTATGGGCCCCTAAATGCTCAAATTTCCGGCAATTATCGTAGTAATTTTCTTAGGATTGGGAGCGAATCTTTTTTTTTTTTTTTTGAGTGTGGGTATAGTCGCTTTTAAATAAATTAAATCGCGGAATCAACTATGTTAGAGTCATTAAAATGTATAGCATTTGTATTTCGATGGAAATTATTATTTTTATATTAAGTATAGTGAGTTGCATGATTCTTTAGCGTGTCAATATAGGACTAAAACTTGGTTATGAATTGAAAGAGTAGGAAATATGGTGATTAAAAACACAAAGGAACAAAAACAAGGAAATCCTTTATAATTAGCCAAAGAAAAAGGAACAAGGAAATCCTTAGTAATTAGCCAAAGAAAAATGAACAAAGAGGTGATAGTAAACTGAAAAAAAAAAAAAAAAAAAACAGCAAGTGTGGGTAACAGGAATCAAACCCAAGCCCATACACAAGAATGTAGCATCCACTACCAGTATGCTATGAATATCATTACATAATATATTGCTGCTTAATTTATATAACTATAAATACTGTATAGCTAATCAGATGGGCCCCTTTTGGTCGTGGGCCCTAGGCCGTCGCACCCCCGGCCTACCCTCAGGGCCGGCCCTGGACCATTACCATACCTTAAAAGTGTGCCTTTTATCAGAACCTTAAGCTCGATGTAACCTTGTATGACGTGCATGTTACTTTATTTATTGTGTTTCGGCTTGTCTAGAATCATTTTGGGGTTAAGGCTTTATTGGGGAGCATTATATACTACATAAAGCAAACAAGAGTGGTGAGTAGTCATATACGTACTTGTGAGCTTCTGCGTCTTTGTTCATGGGAAAACCACACTTTTCCACTGGAGAGTAAGCGAGAGCTTTCAGTTGGGTACCATTGCATCGAAATTACACCTGTCAGGGATATGGGTAAGAAACATGCCAGATTAATGAACAAAATTAAACCATATACGAACAAAATCTAAAATCTCTGCAAAAGGTTTGTAGCTTATGCTATGCTTATTAGCAAGATCTAGAATGCTAATCCTTTGTCTGCCAGCTTGAAAACAAGTTTCTTTTGTGCTTTCTTCTCTTTTGTACTTACCATAGTCTATTCTTATACATAAAGAGGAGGTGAGAGGAGAGAAGTGGGGGAGGGAGGGAAAGAGAACTTGAGTTACAAGAAGAGTCAATCGAAATGGGGAGGGGGGGTATTTTAAGAATTTTATGGCGCATTGAATAGATACATTGTTAGCTTTGAATATGATGTTTTGCTTATTACAAAATTTGTGAACTCGCAGTTTTATACTAAAAGAATTGCATGTTCATCTTTACTACTGGTAGATCAGATAATAAGAGGGTTTTTGTTGGTGATGTTTGCTGAAAGCGAGTCAGGGAGATGAGAAAGACAAAAAAATAATGGGAGGCGAGGGAGGGGAAAGAGTTAAAGAAGGCAGTGATGAAAAAAGAAGGGGGTGACTATTAGAACTGGAGATGAGAAAAAACAAAAGGGAATGAAGATGAGATAGTAGTGGTGCTTTAAGCATTTTAATTTTTCATCTATCCCTAAGTTGTCAAGAGCATTTCAGTGTGCATGCTCTTAGGAAGAAAAGATAAAATGAAGCTAAACAAATCTCTTAGGTTTGGAATGTAAGTTAATTGTGCAAAGTTGTCGATCAGAAATTTTGGGACTACTAGGTAAGAGTGTTGGATTAGTTTTGAATAATGTTAAGTTTGGAAGTTTGGATTACTTTGGATGGGTAGCCAAAGTTGGGATCATTCTCATCAAGGTTTCCTCTCCTTATACAACCTTATGGTACATGCTCTTTTGTTAATGTTGGGCTTTAAGTAGCTGTATTTACTAATTTGTTCTATGAATTTCATATCGTCTGCTTTTCAACAATTACTCGAAATCATGAGGAAAGGGAAAAGCTCTATGGTACCTGCCCTTTTTGTTAATGTTGGACTTTAAAGTAGCTATCTTTACTAATCTGATCTAGGAATTTCTTATTCTCTTGTGGGGGTGGTCTGTTCTTGTCTTGTTTAGAGTTAACGCTAGGGCTGCTTGTAATTTTTATGAAATTGTTGCGGTTACTTCGCCTACCTTAAAGTTTGAGCACTCTCGTCGGTGCTTTACAGGTGTTCGTGGTTGCAGATTACATTTTTGCGTGGAATTTAATTTGGCTGCTTTCGGCAAAAGAGACTTCTCCTTTCAGTTGTGAGTTTTTTCCTTAAACTTTCTTGTCAAACCATGTGAAATCACGACGAAAGGGAAAAGCTCTATGGTACCTGCTCTTTTGTTAATGTTGGACTTAAGTAGCTGTATTTACTAATTTGATCAATGAATTTCTTATCATCTTCTTTGCAACAATTACTTGAAATCATGAGGAAAGGGAACAGCTCTACATTGCCTGCCAATGTTCATGTTGTGGGTCATAATGTGCATTCTGGGTATTGTGGTCCATGGCAGCCTATCCTGAACTTAATGTGGTTTATATTGTTATGGAATATGAGGCCCCTTGGTTTAGTCGTAGAGACTTTGTCATGTAGGTGGTTTGCTTTCTCTTTTTAGTGTTGCTTTCTCGTCTGAATGAAGTAAGAGAGTGAGGGAGTTGATTGTTTTAGGGTAAGGATAGGCAAAGTAATCTCATCTGAATGAAGTGGTAACAAGGACTTTCAAAAAGGAATCCCAAACTCCTAAGTAAAATGTATATGAACCCTTCGGTGTCAAGCTTCTACGCAAAGGGTGTATAACGCTTATTCTTATTAGTGAACAATGAATTTATACAAGTCTAAAGGAATAATGTATATAACTATGAGTTACCAGGTGGTTGTGGTGTTGTATAAACCGATATATATGTAGGAGTATTATCCATGTCATTGTTTGGTTAGAATATTGAATGTTTTATAGTCAGTGAGGAAAATCTTTAGAGGGACCCCATGTTCAAATATGTGCCATTAAAGATACGAATTGTCGCTTCCACTCTTAGTTAAGTTGATCAAAGTTGGTAGGTTGATGTTCGCTCTCTCGTGCTACACATTCATCTACTTACACTGCCTACTGTATATTTCAGGTTGCGTAAGATGCTTATAGAGTAAACCAAGAGCGATGTACCCCTAGAGAAGCTGATAAAGGTCTTAGGAGAGCTCATAAGTAGCATTGTGTATTGTGGGTACAAAAGACACATTTTTCATGTAGAGACCGTGTTCCATAGCCAATGGTAAAATGTAGGTTGCCACGTTTATCAAGCTATTAATAAACTATGAGAGATGACATTTGGTAGCGAAAACATTCTCACATTTTCGCAAACATTTAGCCCTCCATTCTCACAGTTAGGCCCGTTTCTTTTTTCATGATTGTGAATCGCGACTTACGCTACCAAACGGCGCTTCTAATGACCACATTAGAATTGGAAAGAGAAAAATGTCTCGTGGTGTAGGATTTGTTTAGACAAAGGAGAAATGACAAATTGTGGAAATTGGGGCGGGATTTTATTGTCAATTAGTCGATTTCTATATACAATATTGTTATGTTGGAAGATTATTCATATTCATACAATTATAACAACACCGCACTATCAATGAATTTTACCAACAAAAAAGAACCACACATCCCGATAAATTCTCCGAACAATAATGTTGGGGGAGCGCGCGCGCTCCAACAACTAGTATATACAAATGTGATTACCAATTAAACTCAGTGTCACTTTTGAACTTTCGGAATCGGACCCACTAACACTAGAGGTATTCTTTAAAAAAAAAAAAAAACTAATCGCATTTTACTTTGTTCCCATTTTAATTGCAACCTTGCTCTTCTACTTATCATGGCCTGGTCCCATCAAAAAAAAAAAAAAAAATACTTATCATGGCTTGGTTTATACGGTTGAACTTCGATTGTAATGATTACGGAGTATGGCTATCTGTTATTGAAATATCGTGTTTTCCGAATGTCGAAATTCTTCCTCTTGAGTCTTGATGAGTAAATACCCCGAACCGTGCTCCCAATCCAAATTTTTCGGGCCCATTCCTAGTGGGATGAATTCCCTGTGCTCTCAGTCCATTTCTTGTGGCTCACCTATATTCTGAATTTTGGGATGCAGATATAATGCTTCGTGTAACTTTAGCATTGCGATATGTATCAAATAATGAACTTCCGTTACAGCGCATAGCACTTCTCAAAAATCAGAAAGCATATACATATGATATGATTCAACCGTTAGAATACCTAAACTAGAATATCGACAACGATGGGTTCACTAGTCAATCAAAAGACAAAATGAAGAGATGCACCATGGATTTTCTATAATGGTGAAACTCATACATGATGGCATATAGCCATATACATACGATATGATTCACTGTCAAAATACCTAAGCCAGAATATAGACCACGGTGGGTTCACCAGTCAATCAAAAGACCAAATGAGGAGGTGTAAAATACTTGAGTTGTAAAATACTTGAGTGGCAATATATTCGCAAATACCTGGTCAAAGTTGAGACGACTGTTATGCGTGTTATGCCGAGCATCTGCTGTCAGGTGACAATGTGTAACACTTCCTCTATCCGGATTTGGAACATGTGGAGTTCTTAATGGCCGTAACTCCCTAAAAGTGCGGACACTCTGCACAGCAACATAATTCAATTAGGTTGGCGACAATATTTTATAGAGACCTATTAAGCATGTAAAATACTCCTACCGTCTGGCAGTTCACAAAGTAGGTGTCCGTGGAAACATGAAGAGGCGCAACCTGGTGGCGGTCCTGAACTGTTGAACCAAAAAAATCAGAACTACCCTTAGATCTTATATACAGTATTATAACTTGAGAAAAATACAACCATACATATACACTAATAACATCTCATCACACGAAAATAAAGGACGTAGTTGCCATAACTTTGTGGATACCATCCACCGTACCAAACCCACCCTCCGGAAGGATCAACGTACCAACCAAAGCCTGGACCTCCGGAAGGCGGCCCACCGTAACCAGGGCCTCCAGAAGAGGACGACCCCGTGTAGCTAGGTCGCCCCCAAGAAGGCCCGCCGTAGCCAGGGCCTCCAGAAGCAGACGTCCCCTTGTAGCCAGGGCCTCTTGAAGACCACCCCGCGTAGCGAGCCTCCAGCACCAGACGACCCTGCGTAGCTGGCTACGCCTCCAGCAGAAAACGACCCCGCGTAGCCAGCTGCGCCACCAGTAGACGACCCTGCGTAGCTGGCTACGCCTCCAGTAGAAGCCAACCCCGCGTAACCAGCTGGAGGCCAACAAGACGGTCCGCCGTAGCCAGGGCCTCCAGAAGAAGACGACCCCGCGTAGCTGGAAAACGACCCCGCGAAGCTGGAAGACGACCCGCTCCACCAGAAGTCGACCCTGCGTAGCTCGCTACACCTCCAGCACCAGACGACCCGGCGTAGCTAACTACGCCTCCAGCAGAAAACGACCCCGCGTATCCAGCTGCGCCACCAGTAGATGACCCTGCGTAGCTGGCTACGCCTCCAGTAGAAGCCAACCCCGCGTAACCAGCTAGAGGCCAACAAGACAGTCCGCCGTAGCCAGGGCCTCCAGAAGAAGACGACTCCGCGTAGCTGGAAGATGACCCCTCGTAGCTGGAAAACGACCCCGCGAAGCTGGAAGACGACCCTAGCTACGCCTCCACCAGAAGTCGACCCCGCGTAGCTCGCTACGCCTCGAGCACCAGACGACCCGGCGTAGCTGGCTACGCCTCCAGCACCAGACGACTCCGCGTAGCTGGCTACGCCACTAGTAGACGACCCTGCGTAGCTGGCTACGCCTCCAATAGAAGCCAACCCCGCGTAACCAGCTGGAGGCCAACTAGACGGTCCGCCGTAGCCAGGGCCCCCAGAAGAAGACGACCCCGCGTAGGTGGAAAACGACCCCGCGTAGCTGGAAGACGACCCTGCGTAGTTGGCTACGCCTCCACCAGAAGTCGACCCCGCGTAACTAGCTGGGAGTCCTGGGAACCAAGAAAGCGGCCCGCCGTAGCCAGGGTCTCCAGAAAAAGACGAGCCCACGTAGCTGGCTCCGCCTCCAGAGGACGACCCGGCGTAGGTAGCTGGGCCCACAGAAGTCAACCCGCCGTAGCCTGGGCCTCTAGAAGATGACAACCCCGCTTGGCGTCCAAAAAGCAACCCACCGGACCCATCAGAAGACAGCCCTGTGTCGCCAGCTGTAGAAATCAATGATTGAACTTGTTATTGTCATATTGGACTTCATATCAAACGGGGAAAAAAACCAGGAAAATAACAACATGAACAAAGTTTGGGCCTTTTGTAAAAAAATCAATGATAAATCATATTGAACCTAGAACCAAAAGAAAACAAAGCTAATCATTGAACATAATCCGGAATAAACTAGAGTTTGGGCCTTTTGCAAGAAAATCGATATATACAATAATCATATTAGACCTAGATCCACACAAAAATAGCGCACAATTACTAAAGGTGATCATAGGCCGGGCCGGGTTTGGGTAAATATAGGCCCAATAGGTGGGCTGGGCAGGGCTTTTCTTTCGGGCCTAATTGAAAGAGCGGGCTTCGGGCCGTTTCGGGCTCGTTCGAGTATTTTTTTCTTTTTATGTACTGTAGTAGCTAATTATTACGTTTTTGATAATTTAACGCATTAAAATTCTTTAATCCTTGCATATTTAGTTTAATTATAAACTATATATTGTACCTTTTGAAAAAGGTTTTTGATATTGTTATCCTAATTTACAATATTTTATTTGGATATTATTACTTTTTAAAATTATTTTAATATAATTTATTTACTATACCCGCCACCCGGCATAATTTTACTACATTGAGTACTTTATATACCAAATTTGTTATAATCAGACATTATTTACACTGGTTTACATTCTAAGATTGATAAACTTAAAAAAATTTACGTTTTATTTTTAAAAATGGGCCGGGCCGGGCCAAATTTCGGGTCACGAGGTCGGCCCACGCCCGTCCCATATTATTGTGGGCTTTTTTCGGGCCGGGCTTTGGACCTTTTCGGGCCTGAATGAAATGCCCAAACCCAGGAAAAAGTTGGGTCGGGCCAATATAAAGTCATCAAGTATGATGTTGATGAGAAATTTTCGCTAAAGTTGACCTTATCAAAGAATAAAATAGAAGAAATTATTATAACGCTATTAAAAATGTACTCGTTGTGATCGCCCAAACTCCGGCCCAGTAACCGATATTACGATGTTTTTATGGTTGTCTCTAATTAAACTCTCGTGACTAATTGTTGTTATGATTCTCCTATTAAATCTTTACAAAATAAATTAACGAATAAAATTTGTTATTCATTCACAAAGGACACGTGGTAGCTAAAAACAAAAAGTGGTAGCTACGATCAGCTAGCTTAGCTAGCTAGTGTTACAAATTAAAGAGTACCGTAGTGTTTATTTTGATTGACATGATATATTAATGAAATGTTACTGTACTTTTAATAAGAGAATAAGTAATGTAGCTAAGATTTTATTTTCGGCCTAGCGGAATAATTAAGACTTATGAAAATGTTAATCGTATAATCGGTGTTGGAAGGGATTAGGATATGAGAGTTTAACATAAAATTGCGATGAATTTCAAGCCAAGGGATTAACTACAAATTAGTTATCTTCAGATCATCAAGTCTAAAAGTCTCGCCTGTTCATAGTTTTGTCCATTGTTGAGTTCTTGATGATTATTACCATTTTAGCTTATTTGAGATCAAATTTTCCATTTACTACCGAATTGGTTTCCATTTACTTACGGGTATACGATAAGATCAACTTTTCCTTTTCAAATTAGACTACACGCTCTTTAATTAATGTTCCGTTCTGGAAGTAGACCATATTTCTTTTTCGGTCTTCTCCTTTTGCACGATTTGATTACATTATGGAAATGTATGGATGGCCGTAAAAACTTATCTAAATTTGTTACTAAAGTCCCATTTATGGTGAATTGGTGATTGGAAATTTGGATCTCTGTGGAGTAACTTATAATCTTGTTCTTTCAGTATTTGATTACGTTTTTTTCTAATCGTACATTCGTAGTACATTTACATGAATGATATACTAACGTAAATACTGCTACATTATTCTCCATCATACGTACAATATTGTTAATTCTCTTTGAAGATACTTACGAGACGACCTTATTCAATCATACTTGACGTCGTCGATGCATGTGATAAAATGCATTGAATTGAAAGTACTGTACTAAGTTTGAATGATCACAGTTCATAGAATATTCTTTCAAGCCTACTGTATTATTAAAGCTTACGATGACATCAAATTTGACTAAACCTCCAATAATCGAGGGTATAATGCTGCCAATTTCCTGGCTTAAGCTTAAATAATACGAAATCGTACGAACTAAAAGCTTGGAATTGCAAGTCCAAGAAATTATGAACGACAAGATCTAGGACGATGCTACTGTCTGTCCATTGCGCACTTGGACATTTTTACAGCCGCTCTTCTCTGTCAATTGTCAACCCTTTAATTTTATTCTAACTCATATGCTTGCTCGCTTAATACTCGCAATTTCATTTCTCGCAATTATTTTAGGCCAAAAGTTTGCCAATCGATACTTCAATATGTTAGTGACACGAAAGTGAAGTTTGATTCATTAGTAACTTATCCTATTGGAACCAATAGTTGGTGACGTGAAGATACATATATAGTGCATGCGTATAAGATAGTACATAACAAGAAATATTCTAATCGATCATTTTAAAGTTTGTTATGCGAAGTACATTTGAGGAGTTGAACAAAGTATTAAATTAATATTTTTTGACAAAATCTAGAACGTGGTCAAAGAAAGGAAGCTAGCAGTGACGACATCAAAGATCAGCCGTCGGTAGGTAGTAAAACAAATCTAGGCCGTTAAATCAAGGCTGGCTGCGTTGCTTTAGCCATCACCGCAAGCGCGCCAAACGTGGTTCGGAACACAAATCACGTGGTCCGGTCCCGTATAATTGGAGTTGTGCGACAATATTGGAATTCCACTACCTTGAGTACGGTACACCAATTGAATTGGTCCGTTCACATTTGTGTGATTCATTTGCGTCATTTCTCAGCTGATTAAAGTATAAAAAACAACCTTTAACATATTTTGTAAGATTGTATCAACGTGGGAATTGGCGAGGTGAGAGGGAAAAGCAAAGTTGTTCTCTTGTCTTCCTTTTCGGGTATTTGCAAGGAAAGGGAATTGACTGAAACGGGAGGAATATGCTAATGACACATCGAAATTACAAAGTTAGCGTCGTTTGTGGAATCGTTGTCATACTCTAGTACTCTTGAAGTCTTGATGATGTGATAAAAGCGATCAAGAAGAGTGAAATAAGTCCTATTGAATCTAACTAAGTACTCTGTACACTATTTGATTTATTGTTGGCAATTTCACATTGATCAACTAGTTGCTAAGAGACTAGAACTCTGGAAGTACTCCGTATGCGTTTTACGTACCCTACACATTTCTTCTCCTAATTGTCATGATTTTTTTATATTTTTCTGGTGTATAGCTGCAGGATGAGGATATGAGGATTCGATCCTAAAATAATCTTTAGGCACGTTTTTGTCATAAGTTTTTGAACGAATGAATTTATGTGGAATTCATCGCACCAAATTGTACTTGTCATCTAAAGTCCTAAAAATACTAAACTCAATAACTTTAAATCGATAGAACCACAATATCGAACTCTGTTGATGTTCAACAATACACAAGCCCATTATCGTTAATCAAAATAATTCACAATGTAATATCAACAAGTGTAACAATTCTAACAACAGGTTTTTATCGTCTCAAAACCGACCCGACCCAACCCGTCACATGTCATCTCTCAGGCTTATTTCCAACTCACAAAATTCTCTTCCAAGTAGGCGAGGGGGGTGTGATTCCGTGTGAAGCTGCCATCACATGCCACGCGTACAAGTTCCTTGAGCAACAAGCCAGCACCAAATGTAATAACAATAAAAAAAAAAAAAAAAAAATTAAAAAAAGCACTCTCAACACGTCCTTTTTATTTCGGACGCACTATAACATACATTCCACATTTATTGGCCCCCTTTCCATTTCTCTCCCTCTCTCTCTCTCTGTTTCTTCTCCAAACTTCTGGTACACCAGAAAAAACAACAAAAATACTTCCTCCTTTTTTTTTCTGCAGAGAAAAAAAATAATGAAATACTCAACGTTTTACGAGCGAGCTTCTAGAATCTTCCATGATCATCCATCTTTTTCCAAGCTTCTCGTCGTCGTCACCTTTAGGTATCTTCTCTCACAATTTTCACTTTTTTTTATTCTTGCTAAATTTCTGCATTTTTGTGCTCAAAATTGTGTAAAAATGATGCGAGATAATTTCCGATTTTTGAGCTTAATTATATTCTCATGTTTACCTGTAATTCTGCTAAATTATCGCCGAATTTGAATTATTTTGATTTTATTTGTAGTATTTACTGGAATTATGTCTAATTTTGGTTTCCTGAGATGTTGCTGAGCTTTGGTTGATTTGTGTAAATTATTTGGCGTGATTAAGACGCTATTAATAATTTCTGGTTAATTCGAGTATTTTTTTTTACCGAATACGAGTACTTTTGCTTGTAATTTTACTGTCATTTACTTCGGTGAAATTAGTTTGATCCTGATTCGTAATTCGATAGTAGAAATACTCCGATTATGCTTTTAATGTTTGCTAGCGTGCTGATAATTTGATGTTTTGTTTGATTTATTTTCCTGCATTTTTAGGTTTATTTCTGTGATTTTCCGGCTGATTTTTCAGAATATTTTGGTAATAGAGCATCCGTTGGAACTAAAAAAATTGTGATGTTGCAATTTCCGGAGTGATTTTTGCTAGAGTTGAATATTTTAGGGTAATGTTGTAGCGTTGAATGCGATTTTCAAAGAACTAGTCTCCTAGGTAATTTATGACTGATTATATCCTGTTCGGAGCGTTTGCCGATTTCGAGTTTTTCGCAATTTTCGCCGGTAACTTTATGTTTATTGTGCTCGTTGGAGTGGAATGTGTTTACGACGTGTTACGTGACCGACGATTTGACCGTTTTATGGATGTTGTGTGGAGGATTTCGCGGAGGTTGCATTGTCTTGTTGTGGACAAGAGATTTTGTCTCATTGTCTTGTTTTTGAGTCATATTGCCAATTGTAACAGTAGCTTCCAAGCCATTTGCGTTTGATGTGGAATGAGCGGTCATAGATTGCTTTTTAACCACCCAAATTTTCTGATTTGAAGTTTTCTCATGATCCGTGGGCTTAGTTGTTGCAAACCAACATAATTCTCCCAACCTTTGACTCAAATGAGCATTATTCTCCAAGGTTTTCTTGGCTTGAGGACTTTCGGCTTTCTTAGTGTTGGAAGGAGGAGATGGTGTACGGACTTGTACAGAGGGAGAGTGATTAACGTGTTTGCTCTTGGATGTGCTGTGAATTGTTAGAAAAAGTAAATTTAGTTTGTTCAAGTATGGTAGGCTAAGAAGCCGGATGGTTACTTAAAGGTGTAGTTTGTAGAATTACGGACTACGGTAGGTTAAGCTGCGGAACCTCAAACGGCATGAATGACAGTCTTGTAGAATCGATTTCACAGGTGTTACACAAAAAGTAAAATGATGGCTAGAGGTTAAATCATGGGATTAGGTGTTAGGTTAGTATACTGTCTCTTGAAACCGTGGTAGCTGGAAATGTGGTGAATTGTTGCACTTGATGGAATACTTTTTATGAATAGATGATCTGAGTTCGAGTTAAATGTTGATCGCTTTAGATGATACACTGTAAAGTCAAATAAGTACAAAGGTTTCACGATGTATGACCGATTATATAGCCTGGTAATTGATAAGAGATTTTGCAGAAAAACGTTGTAGACTGATTGTTTGAAATCGCCAGCTGAAGTGTCTACTTTTAGCTGTATATATTTGGGCTTGTTTAGTGGGGAATTTTAGTTTCACCAAAGCGTATGAACTATGAGGAGTAGTGGCTGACTGGTTCTTGCAATCGAGGGGTATGGTCCTATGGAATTGACTGACTTAATAACAAAGGACATGATTTGAAACGAGCTTTCTGATTACCATTTCAGTTGGACACAATGTGTAGTCCACCTTGTTGCATTACTGATGAATTCTTTGGGTCAATTTGCGTGATCTCTTCTTGACTTGTCTTGTTGCATCTGGATGTCAATTTGTTGTACTGTTTGTTAGTAAAGTCCTTTGTTAGGGAATATCTTATATTGTCTTGTTGCAACGTTTTTCATGCTACCTTGCAACTAAATCGTAGATGCATTCACGTAGCCTTATGATGAGCTCTGCATTTTTGTTCACACCTCTTATGCTTTGCATTTCAGAATGCTCATATCTGAGATGTTTGATTATCGGTAATATCGGAGTTTGGTAGATTTGCTGTGTAGGTGAATGGAATGATTAAGATTCTCATATTCTCCAAAACTTATGAATCAGGGCTGAATGACTCAGGGCACTTATAAGCAACTCTGTTACTCCTTATATTTTGAGAAATGAACTAAGAGAGAGCACTTAAGCTTTGACGACTTGATGGGTTTTCATTTTGTTTTGACACTCCATGTTACAGAATCTTGGCTTGATTTGTGCTTTACTTTGAGCTTAGATATTCAGCATTTTTATTAATCATATTCTGTTGCCTTGTGGGATGATTCAATGAGCTAGAGTTTCTTTATATTCGACTTGATGTAGGAATCCGTTTTAGCCTTAACTAATGCTTCTTTTCCCTTTCTTTGTTCTTGTTTCTGTTAGTGGAAGTGCTGGCGGGCTATTGGCATTTTCTGATTCAAAGCCATATGATTCTGTTGTTTCTTCACCTGAAACCGAAATCAAGAAGAAGAAGGTGGTGGTGCTAGGAACTGGGTGGGCTGGAACCAGTTTCCTAAGAAATCTTAAGCATCCTTCATATGATATTCAGGTTATCAGCCCTCGCAATTACTTTGCATTCACCCCTTTGCTACCAAGTGTCACATGTGGCACAGTTGAGGCCCGTAGCATTGTTGAGCCAATCCGTAAAATTGTTAAGAAGGTAAATCATTCAGACTTCTGTAATGCCTTTTTTGTTTAGTTAATTTCAACACTAGCATTTATTCATTTTGTGTTTCTGCAGAAAGGTGCAGATTTTCACTTCTGGGAAGCTGAATGCCTCAGCATAGATCCTGCAAACAAAAAAGTAATCTGTCGATCGACTCAGAATGCTGATTTGAATGGGAAAGCTGAATTTTCTGTGGAATATGACTACCTCGTCATCGCAATGGGAGCCCGATCTAACACATTTAACATTCCTGGTGTAGAGGAGAATGCCCATTTTCTAAAGGTATGACTTATGAGAAGGAGCGTATCAAATATCTGTCAGTATTATAATTTGAACAACTAGATGTTTGACAAAATTAATTCAAAGACTCACGTATTCAGTCACAGAGTTTTCATTAACTTGTTGAGCCACACTTGCAGGAGGTGGAAGACGCCCAGAAGATTCGCCGGGGTATCATTGATTGTTTCGAAAAGGCCGCCCTGCCTAGCCTTAGTGATGAAGATAGGAAGAAGATACTCCATTTCGTTGTTGTTGGTGGTGGCCCTACTGGCGTTGAGTTTGCAGCGGAACTTCATGACTATGTCACTGAAGATCTAGCGAGATTGTATCCTAAAGTTAAGGAGCATGTGAAGATAACGCTTTTGGAGGCAACAGATCATATTTTGAATATGTAAGCTTCCTATTCAATGCTCATGAAGTCATGATGGCCTCTTTTATATCCCCGTATTCTGTTGTTTAGTTTATGCTAGTAAATGTCATCTAATCATCATAGACATCGTTGCTTAGCTAAGAACTAATATGTGCTTCATAGTTTATGACATTGATATTATTGTTTTCTTTTTCTACTTTTTCCCCTTTGAATCTTTGGTCACCTTTTAGAAATTTAGGCAGGACTTCTACGCAAGGTAGCCAAGGGATGTAATCTACTTTTCAACAGTGGCTGTGGAAAGATTACTTGTCCATTTATGTGTATAGAAACTTGTATGGGTTGTCAGCATGCCGTAACAATGATTTTGCTTTGTTTTCTTGCTGCAGGTTCGATAAAAGAATTACTGCATTTGCTGAAGAGAAGTTCCACAGAGATGGAATAGACCTAAAAACTGGTTCAATGGTAGTGAATGTGACGAACAAAGAAATAACAACCAAAACAGTTAAGAATGGCGGCGAAGTGTCTTCTATTCCTTACGGAATGATGGTCTGGTCTACTGGTATTGGAACTCGTCCAGTGATAAGGGATTTCATGAATCACGTTGGACAGGTATGCTTATTTTTTATACATCCAGGACTACTTCCTATTTTTGGACCTAGTTTTGATTGCACAAATGCATGGCTTTCAATATGAATATGTTGTTTATGCACTTATGCTTCTGGCTTTGAGTTTAATTCAAAATTTTAAACCAATGTACCATTCATTTGTAGGCCAACAGGCGTGCCTTGGGGACTGATGAGTGGCTAAGAGTTGAGGGAACAAGCAATATATATGCACTGGGTGATTGTGCAACCATAGTCCAGCGCAAAGTCATGGTATGTAGTTTGTAAACCTTCTATTTTTTGGCTCGAAACTGGAACAATTATGGACTTGTATCTGGTATGAGTAGTAAGACATGAGAACTTCCTGTCGGGTTAGAAATCATGGAGTATAATCTATCGTTCAAGGATACATTTAAACATTGGGGAGCTGAAGTGAAAACAATCGGAGGTTCTCTAAACTGTTTGCTGCTTAATTTATGGCTTTGGCTAAGCATCGACAATTGCATTGTCAAAAAAAAAAAGAAAAAGAATAAAGCATCGCCAATTCAGTAACTTCTCTAACTTGTGGTACTTTAAAGTGCTTAGTCAGTGAAATTCTCAAGGCTGTTTTTGTTAACTGTTTTCCAGTGTCACTAGCTATATATGATTTGATAGATGTCAGTGAATAACATCTCTTCTTATGAGCTTGACTATAAGGATGGGGTGCCGCAAAGTTACAATAGTTTCGATTTGTTCTCACTAGCATATTAATAATCAACTCCAAAAAGAAAAGAAAAGAAAAAAAAAAAAAAAAAAAAAAAAAAACCTCCATAAGTCTGGTCTTTGATTACCAGATGTTCACTCAAAAATCGTTTGCCATTACCCCTTGCTTGAACTGTGATTCATCTATTAAGCTCACCAAATTTTTTTTTCAGGAAGATATTGCTGAGATATTCAAGAAGGCAGACAAGGATAATTCCGGCACTCTAACAGTGAAAGAAATGCAAGAAGTCGTTAATGACGTACTTGAAAGATATCCCCAAATTGAACTTTACCTCAAGAGCAAGCAAATGAAGAGTATTGTTGACCTCATGAAGGATGCCAAAGGAGATGCTAAAAAGGAATCTGTTGAATTGAACATTGAAGAATTCAGATCAGCTCTGTCACAAGTCGACACGCAGATGAAAAATCTTCCAGCAACTGCTCAGGTACAGGCCTCATCCCTCAGATTAGAACTAGGATCAGTCTGCTATGTAGCACGTTTGGTGCTGTTTATGGCTAAACCATCGAATATAATGTCCCCTTGAATCTTGTCACAGGTTGCTGCCCAGCAGGGTGTCTACCTCGCTGACTGTTTCAACCGTATGGAAAAATGTGAAAAGGATCCTGAAGGCCCCATCAGAATCAGAGAAGATGGTCGCCATCGCTTCAAGCCTTTCAGGTAATTTTCTTTAATTATGATTCTCGCTGTACATCAGTGCATGCCCATTCATGAACATTAAATTTAGACAGGACAGGCATTCTCTACCAACTTACCTGTCAGGAGGCTTGTATGTGGTGTTTAGGTCTTATTTCAACAGTTACTTCTTATAGACATAGTAACTCTACGTAATGTCAGCATGTCATTGATGTACAATCTAAAAGTATAGGAGCAAGAGCAATTCGACATGTCTTTGTTGGATGGATGACCTGGATTTCTGAAACTCATAACTCGAACTTTGAGTCTTAACCGATGCATTACAGTCTCCTTTGAGAAGGAAACTTTCAGGAGTGAAATAATGTCGATAATCCATATTGACGTCTTATTAGCATGGGTTCTAATCTTAGAGGATTGGTGATTTGATAACACTGGATCAGGTTTTTTTTTTTTTTTTTTTTTTTTAAGGAATGATCAGTTTTACTCTATATCTTGATGTTTAGAATTAATTCTGTTTCACGGACGAGCTCAATTCAGATTTTGAAATTTCTTTATGTGCTCACCGGTGTTGACCTTAAGATGGTATTGATTTGATTTTCTTTGCAGGTACAAGCATTTTGGCCAATTCGCTCCACTGGGAGGAGAGCAAGCAGCAGCACAGCTACCTGGAGATTGGGTTTCTATTGGACACAGCACGCAATGGTTGTGGTACTCTGTCTATGCAAGGTATCGACGGCTTTCTCCTCATATTATCAATATCCAAGTTACTAAGTCATCTCGTGTATAGTAAGCTGACAATAACTTTTTATGAAATTCAGCAAGCAAGTCAGCTGGCGTACAAGAGCTGTGGTGGTTGGAGACTGGATGAGGCGTTTCTTGTTCGGCAGGGACTCTAGCCGCATTTAAATCTGTTAATTGTGCAAGAGCTATAAACTGAGGAAGACATTAACACAACATTCTAGTAATCACGGAGTTGTTATGTTCATATCGCCATTAAAGATGGCAAATTTTGTTTGTGGTTATGATTCTTGTTCCCTGACATGGGATTGTTAATGTGTCGAAACAGATAAGAATTTTGGTCGGATTAGCACGGGACTAGTGTCTAGGACGCAATTACTCTGTATTGAGGGAGTTCTCTTGTGAAACTTGAAAGGCGGAAACTAGCTTTGCTGAAATGTTCTTCGGCTGCAGACTGCAGTATAGCAGTGCTGTTGTAATGCATAAATAGAAATGGATTTTTCTTCTTTGTGTCATTCAACTTCTATATGGAATGGGCCTGTACTTCGGAAATATGTTGTTTATAACCCGGCCCGATGAGGCAGCTGCGAGTCTGATGTGCTCGTTCTTGGTTCACCTGGTGAGTTGAGCCTGATGTGCCCAGACGCACAGTATTCGTTTTATATTTTTGAGAAATTAAAAAAAAAAAAGGATGACTTGCTTCAGTCTATCCAAATGAAACCTCACCGATATAAGGCAAACGATAGATTTTTGATGATGATATTTCAAGTACTCGTACAAATTTTTGATAATGTTTATTTGTTTGCTGATCTTGCGTTAATGTGTTATGATCAAAATCCCTCTTGTAGCCTCGTGTATGTACTTAGTTGAGTTGATAATTTGATATGCATGTGGATAGGGCTAACTTGATCACAAATCTTAGATTCGAGCACTAAATATACGACAATATCTTAATTCAAGTTAGAAATTTTTTCGCCTTAATTATGTCTAGCTTGACTTGAATCCAAACTCAAAGTCGAGTTACACAAACAAACAAAAAAATCGTACACAACACTTTTTCTCCTAGTCTATAATTCTGTATCTACACGTTTACAACTTATGGACACCTCCAAAAGGGGTAGAGGATAGATCAGCGGGATCCATCATATCACATCATGTTCCAATGAGTCCTTAGAAAACAAAGGAAGTGGCGGGCAGTCTAGCAAAAGTGGCAACGCCAGTCAGGCCTATAGATCGCACCAAAGGCTACATTTATACGGGGTATGGCCTATTACATCTACTATTAAACGTTTACTCATTGGACATTCTTGTTTTTAAACAAAAGGGCTCTCTGCTTAAAAGAGGGGCTAACCATTGGCTGCACATGGCCATATTATATGAATGGGGTTTGCTAGTTTTGATACCATGGCCATAATTGATAATACGGGGTTATGATTCTTATGATTGAAGATAACGGGATTATAAACGAAAACTTGCAACACCGTGATGTGCGTACGTGGATTGTATTACTTTGAAATAACTCTTAAAAGAAGACAATTAATATATGATCTTTATTCACTTTTCTTGGAACGTGTATGATCTACTAACTTTAAAGTTCGACCGCTCAAGTCTAACTTAAAGAGAAGGTGATTCGAAGAGAAACAACAATGCGAGTGCAAATGTTTGAGATTATTTGTAATTTTGCAAACTTGCAACTGAGAGCTTTAGATTCAAATGGACCTATTGACAATGCTCCGTCATAGGCTATCATTAGGTGCTAAGTTGAGATTTAATACCTCTAGAGTTAACATTACTTAACTCTTCGAAGTAAATGTGTCGAATTAAGTCTAGTTTAAGTCACATCGCTCGTTAACTATGTCAATTTCTTGGTCTCAATGTCTTATCATTACCTAGCCATTTGAATGGATAAAAAAGGAAAATGGAGTAAGGATAGGATTTGGATGAAACACAATTGTATAGGGTAGGATGTGAATATAACATTATAACCTATAGGGCCATTTTATCTATATCTTGTCTATTGTCAATCAAATTAAAACTGATTCCGAACATTACTCAAACTGATACCCGGCCTCGCCCCTTAAACCTCTTAGCTTCCTCCTTGTAGCCAACCTCACGCCGAACTCCCGTCCGACCAAATGCCGCCACCGGCGTTATTAAGGCTCATAATTACACCATAATTAGTCTCCCTACCTCAATAAGTACGTACTAAGATCAATAATAATGTAATTCATCAAAACACCCAAATAACAATCTGGTAACAGCTGTTCTTTATCTCATAGTACTTAGAAGCTACTAATACGAGAATTAGCTAAGCTAGTTCCTCTGACTAGCTAAACTGAATTAATGAGATCCAAATGCTACAATGCTGATTAATTAAGCTTAGTTTTTTGGAACTTAGTGTGCATAATTAAAACTTGTACTCGTGCGGGTGAGGTAAGCACGTGATTAGTCACATGATTGCACACGCTTGTGTCAGAAGACCAGCTAGATTGAGCCACCATTTCAGTTGGCTTAATTACTCAAACTTTGCTCTGTTCCATGTTAATTACGTACGCGGGGCGGCGGAGTTATATGTGCACTAATACATACATATTGCACCATAATATATGTCGTTGCATGTGTATAATATAAGGTTTTGGGACTAATTATACATTATTACCATGATTATTAATGTAAACCAAAAATCTTGGTCATTCTTGTGTATATATTGAATTGAATTGGAATAATAATGTACGGAGACTCAAGATTATTAGATTATAATGCATATGTATGTATGTCATGTACTCTAGGCACCAGATGTAGTAGCATGCATGTTCCGCGAAATTACAGTTAATCAAACTTAAGATGATGCGTTAAGTGATTTACGTGAATCGAGAGCTTAATGATATGTAGTGTATACAAAATAAAAATGATGTCATTTTTAATCGAAAATCGAGCAGGTTGAAAAGAGATAATAGTCGGAACTCATGATTGAGTATTCGAGTACTATACTTAAAGTAGGGGTTTTGTACCGTAATTGAATGACCTTATTTGGATGAGATGAAAGAGGTTGATTTGATATCGGCTAATCAGTTATGCTTTACTTGTAAATTTAGGCATTCAACTTAAGAATTGATTCGGTCAAGGCTCAAATTGAGTGTGTGTGCTTCATTATTTGATGACTCACAACAATCTCTCATACACATTGTTGAAGATGACAAAATTTTGATTTTGTGCAACACATACTCTGTGTTCACATACATTGAGTCACGTTTTGATGAAAATAATGAAATGTGCTATACACATCAGCGAAGACAACACACTGAAAGGACGAGAAATGATGTGTGTACCCCCTTCTCTTCCCCTCGACCATCGACAACAAGTCAACAACTGATCCAAAATTTAGAGAATTGAGTGTATGTATACAGAGTGAAGATGTATGATTAACAGAGTCAAGTATATTAACCTTAGCTTAAGAATGTTATTGTTGATTGTTGAAAGTGATAATCTTCTAGCTAAAGGTTATTCTAGTAATAAACCCTACAAGAACTATAATAGGACACCCTTGTAGATTGAAAGGACTTTCTCTCAAAGCTTGCCTTATCAACCTTAATCAAGTTACTTTTCTTGTTGTTATCGAGAGACAATAGGATGAGTGAAAATTTGTTAGTGTATAGTTATGATGTCAAAACCCAGTCTAAGATGATATTGAGTACGAGAATTATTTAGGGTGGAGTTTTCCCAGAAACCGCCTTAAAAAATTATTCTCATATACGGGATTGACCTTGATTTTGACTTGTTTCCGAGATATTTCTACAAAAACAAAATGTTTCGATTAGGAAGATGTGAGACAGTTCGATTAGGCAAAGCATGATTTCAACTCATAGCAGATGCGTTACATGCGTAAGAACAACTTTCAATGCAAAAGTGTTGTTACCCTTGTTCTCTTAGGCAGTTAGGCCTTAAAGATAGGATGTATGAACGGCTCCGATATGCCATACTATATATACTAACGGCTAGAGTTGGACATATGTCGTGTCATGCCATGCTTAGTGTTGGCACGACATGCTAGAAGGCCAACTTGGCACAACCCGGACACGCTTCTCGTGCCAGCGTACTCGTGTCGTGTCGTAGCGAAAATTCAAAACTTCACCATGGCACGACCCGTGGCACGCTGACACGGCATGTCGTGTCGTGCCAAAGCGTGTCAACCGCTATTTTTTGACATTTTTCTTACTTTTCTTATTTTTTTATTTAAAATATCGTGTTTCAGCGTGTCGCAGCGGCCCAGCCCGCGTGTCGAACCCGCCGTGCCTCGTGCCGGGCCGTGCCGAGGCACAACCAAAGTATGATTTCGCAGCCATGGCACGAGGTGAGCCCGTCGTGCCGGCCAGCTCGACGCTCGTGTCGTGTCCATGTCAACCCGCATTCTGCCCGTGGCACATAATACCAACTCTACTAACGACGATTAGAGTACTCAAACTTGTATAAGTTCGACATTGATTATACAAACTACGAATGATACACTTGAGAAATGAGAACGAATTCGGGTATTTGTTCCAATCAATAAAAGGTCAAAATTCCGCCAAAACAATAGTAATGCACGCGTCCGGCTCCCATGGAGTTGTAATTAGTGATGCTCAAGGCTCCACGTCACCTTCCCACTCCAAATCCAAAAACAACGCATCACCACATTAAAAACCCACCCTTCAATCCGCATCCCCACCACCACCACCCTTCATTTCAGCCACCAAGAATCCGGCGACCCACCTAGCACGCCGGCAACACATCGCCGGCTCCGCCGGCGAAACAAAAGGACACCCTATGGAGGGCGGGGTGTTTGAAAGGGCTTGGTCAACCCCTTTGGGGTGTGGTGTTCTAAAGTGGCCGGAAAAAGGGTTTAGGGTCCCACTAACGCGGCGCCGGAAAGTGGGACCCTAAACCCTTTTTCCGGGATGCGTTATTCGGGCACAGCGGCATGGTGGAGTAGTGGTTATGGTGGGTGAGTAAGGTAGGTGGCTATGGTGGGTGAGTAAGGTAGGTGGTTATGGGGATGGTTTCATGGTTGATAAGGAGGTGGCTATGGAGAAAATGGGGAGGAGGTGGCTATGGAGAAAATCAAACGGGCAGTTGAGAGAATGGGAAATGAATGGGGGAGGTGAGGGAAAATAAGTTTTTTTTTTTTTTTTTTTAATGTGTGGTTTTTTCTGAGCCATTGATATGAAATGAAAGGTTGAGATTTGCTCAACTCCACCTCATGGAGTTATTTGGCAACTCCATGGAATCCAAATCCGTAATGCACTAATGCTCTACTAGAAATTATCATATCGAATTGAGCTGATTTTATCGCACATTTCGTAGAGTACTAGCTAATAAAGTCAAACTTGTATAAGTTCGACATTGATTATACAGACTACGAATGATACACTTGAGAAATGAGAACGAATTCGGGTATTTGTTCCCATCAATAAAAGGTCAAAATTCCGCCAAAACAACAGTAATGCACTAATGCTCTACTAGAAATTATCATATCGGACTTCAAAAAAAAAAAGAAATTATCATATCGAATTGAGCTGATTTTATCGCACATTTCGTAGAGTACTAGCTAATAAAGTCAAACTCAAGTTGGGGGGAGATCAGATTAGCTCCAAATTTCACTGTTGTTCAGATTGAAACAGCAGCAGGGCCCACAAAAACATACACACACAAACTGGGAGTAGGAGTCTTAAAACAAAAACAAATCAATCTCTCATTTTCGGATCTAATTATTCAATTCAAAATAAACTCGTCATCAAATATTCAGTGGAACGTAGAGAGAGGAGAGAGGAGAGAGGAGAGAGGGATCATTGAATCACACACTTCCTCCTCCCATCACTTTTGGCCCTTTCGGATGCTTCAAAGATTCAATAAAAAGTTTCATTTTTTTATATATACTAGTATAATTTAATTTAATTTAATTTAATTTTTTCTTCTGTGAAATAATAATAATATTAATAATAATTTTCTTACTACTATATTTCTGTGATTCACAGGTAGATTGATTCTGTTGCCATGGCAGATCTCACCTTCCATTAACTTTCTTTCTTCTTCAACACACTTCTCCTATATATTCCCCTCTCCCTTTTTCTCAAACCCCCCCATTTCTTCTTTCTCAACTTTTCACAACCTCATTTTTTTTTTTTTTGTGTTCAACAATGGAGTTTTTTTGAGGTGGGCACTTGATTTTTCTCCTTGTTTTTCATTTTTAAGAAGTACCCATTTATTTTTATCCGAAATAATTACTGGGTTCATCTTATTTTTCAATTTTATTAAGAAAAATTACTGGGTTTATTCATCATGTTTTTTCGTCTTTTTTTTTTTTTTTTTTAGTATAAAGTTTTTATTCAACGCCCAAGTACAAAGCACTTAGTGCGCTAGGTACAACCACTGCTTCATCCCCGTTCTTTTGTAGGGTCCACTTCTCCCTAATATCCCATCTTTTTTTTTGTAGATGTTTGTGTGAATTTTGTTTTTTTCTTTTCACTTTTTCCCCTCATTATCAGACTTTTCTTTAAATCATTCTTCATGTAATTTTACCTTTTTTTGTTTGATGGTGTAATCCTCAAGCTTTGCTGATAGTAAAGTTTGGATCTTTACCCATTTCTCTGAATTTTAAGTTTTATTTTTTGGTTTTTGAGCAAATCTAAGGATGGTAGATGCAAAAAAGAGCAAGGAATGCTCAAATTTGGAGAGAGTATCATCATTTCCAGATGAAGTGTTGGAGAAGGTACTGGGGTTGTTAGAATCAAACAAAGATAGGAGTTCAGTGTCACTAGTTTGCAAAGAGTGGTTTAATGCTGAAAGATGGAGTAGAACACATGTTTTTATTGGGAATTGTTATGCAGTAACACCTGAGATTGTTGCTAGAAGATTCCCAAATATTAGGAGTGTTATCTTGAAGGGGAAGCCAAGGTTCTCAGATTTCAATCTGGTGCCTGAAAATTGGGGGGCTGATATTCATTCTTGGTTAGTTTGCTTTGTTAAAGCTTACCCTTTTCTTGAGGAGCTTAGGTTGAAGAGGATGAGTATTACTGATGAAAGTTTGGAGTTTTTGGCTTTGTCTTTCCCTTTGTTTAAGAGAATTTCTCTTCTTAGTTGTGATGGATTTAGCACTGATGGCCTTGCTGCTCTTGCCACTCATTGCAAGTATGTTCTTTCTCTTTTTTTCACTTGGTTATGTTTTTTGCACTTGCCCTCTTTCTTAACCTTTACATGTTATGTTATGTTATGTTATGTTTCAACTTAGAGATAGGGGTAAGGCCTGCGTACATCCGACCCCCCCCTCGCCTTTCGCCATAAGGCGCGAACGGGGAACCTTTAAGGCATTGGGGGTAATGGTTGTATTATGTTCCTAACTTTCTAAGATGTGATCTTGTTTTTGTTGAGATTGAACTATCTAGGTTGTTTATTATTCACTATGTTTAAATGTGTGGTAAAGTATAGATCTGTCTAGTTGTTTGGTTGGGATTCATGAATTTTGCTCACCTTTTGAAGATATTACCCCTTTTGGGAACTTGTTCATGGTAATTGCACATTGTTCTTGATTATTCGAACTGGAAATATAAGCTTTTTACTTGTTTGTTTGGTTATTGTATGTGTGGAGTGTATGAATGCAGTTTGGTTCATTCATATTGGAAAGGGATAGACTGCTCTTTTTTTCTTTTTTTTTTTTTTTGCTTTCATTTCCTTTTGGATGGATAAGGACTGACATTATTAGTAAAATGTAAACGAGTATAAGTTTCCTTTTCAGTTCTTTATTCTCCCCCACCTTTGTTGATAGGACATTTGCCTTAATGTGTGATTATCCGTCATCTCTTTGATTGTCATTATCCACATTAATATTGTTAGGTAATTGCATCTTGATTCACATGTTAACTTACCAAAAATGATTCACATCATCCTAAGCTAACCCCACCTCGATCATCTTAACTTGTGGAGAGATATTTATGTGTGTTCTCTTTCACAAAAACATCTGTGAGACTGACATTCTTTTAATTCTACTTTGTGGCTGGCAAAAGACCCAAAAGGGTAGAAATTTGATGATTAATGAGTGACGAAGCTGAGGGTACTTGCTAGATTAATATGCCAAATCTCAATTATTAGTGATAGATTTTGTTATAGCAAGTGCTGTCATTCTTGTCTGTTGAGGTAACTTCACCAATGACAAGGCTGTGTAGGAAATGACTATAATGTGGTATTGTCGAAAATTATGTCTTTGGTGGGTTCACTGAACTTATGAGGATTTGGATAATATCTTGTGTCAAGCTTGTTGCCAAGCACTCTACCTGTTGTGGATTAGTGGTTTTGATGACATAATGGCTTGCAAGCTGTGATTCTTGAATTAAATGTGATGATGGTATTGGGATGCCCCTTTTCAAACGTTCAAGCTTCCTTGGATAAGTTTCTTAAGCTATTGGTAAAGGTTAAACTTGAAAAATATCTAATACTCCATTGACTTAAAATCCATGCGTAAGCACCCAACTATGGTGAATTACGTGTAAACTCTTTGGAACTTCAGTGAAATCACATATCTTTTGACATACCGAGGTATTTTCAGTAACCAACATGCTCTTAAATTCACGTTTTACCGATTGTTGTTATTTGGTTTTTGTCGGCACATATGAGTTTCCTTTGCGAGAGAATACCTAATGTTAAGACAAATTTTAGCTTGTCAACAGAACCCCGAATGTGTCCATAGCTAACTTTTAGTCAGCTGATTCCTCATATGATCTGGGTTGCGTTTTGATGTTCTATTGTTCCACTTTTTACCATAACTGCTTTATAACGTGTACAGCTGAATCATTCTTGGTGTAATATATTAGTGTATGTGGTCCTTTTGGCTCTCTAAGATTCGTGTTTATCTTGTCCACAACTTCTTTCACCCCGGGAAGTTCACACATGTCCTATCTGTTCTATATAAAGGCAATTGCTTTCTGTAGTACTTTTATGTCTTTGTGTGTACTGAATTCGGCCTTAACATTTTATTGTGTCTGACAGAAACTTGGTTGAGCTGGACATTCAAGAGAATGGAATTGATGATCGTAGTGGCAGCTGGTTAAGTTGCTTTCCGGAAAACTTCACATCACTGGAAATACTGAACTTCTCCAATCTTAACTCTGAAGTTAGCTTTTCTTCCCTTGAGAGACTTGTTACCAGGTGCAAATCTTTGAAGATTTTGAAGGTCAACAAAAATATTACCTTGGAGCAGTTACAGAGGTTGCTTGTCCATACTCCTAGGTTGGCACAGCTTGGCACAGGTGCCTTCTCACAGGAGCTCCACCCTTCCCAGTATGCGAGTGTTGAGAGTGTATTTAACAACTTCCGGAATCTCCAGATTATCTCTGGTTTATGGGAAGCCAATTCACTCTATCTGCCTGTTCTCTATCCTGCATGCTCAGCGTTGACTTTTTTGAATTTGAGCGATGCAGCCCTGCAATGCGACGAACTTGCTCAATTTCTTGGTCACTGTCCAAACCTTTGTCGGCTTTGGGTAAGCTCCCTGTTAATATTTTATGTTGAGATAACTCTACTAATTGCTTGTGTGTGGATGAATGAGAAAAACGACTCCTTTCTTGAAACTCATTCTTGTCTTGGATGAAATTTTAGTGATGTTTTTGTAGGACATTGCTTTAAGGGCATGTGTGATCATGAGCTCGATTTTGCATTTATAGCATGCATATTTCCCTTTTTCTCGCATCCTAAGAAGAGAATTGCACGAGGGAAGATGTCATTTATACATATCCATACTGTCCTAAGGTTTGACGAAGGCACTTGTACTTTATTAGCTGTCATGGTCATCTAAAGAGTAAACTGTGTCGTTGCCATACATCTAGTCACGTGTCTGTTGTTCTGACCCAACTCTGTTTCCTTGTTATTTGGTTCTTGGACTTTTACCTTGAACCTGGTTTTAAGTTTGATGATATGCTTTGCAATACTTTGAGTTCTCACATCAAGATAAAGATCTCTGTAATGAAGCATGATGCCATGATCTCGAAGAATTTAATTTAATTTTGCTTCTTGTATTGTTAGGTGCTGGATACTGTTGGAGATAAAGGTCTGGAGGCCGTTGGAGCTAGCTGCCCGTTGCTTGAGGAACTAAGGGTTTTTCCTGCAAGTCCATTTGACGCTGAGATACTCCATGGGGTTACAGAGTCTGGCTTCGTTGCAGTTTCCAATGGATGCCCTAGGCTCCACTATGTTCTTTATTTTTGCCGGCAGATGACAAATGCTGCTGTGGCAATGGTTATAGAGAACTGCCCCGAATTCACTCATTTTCGTCTGTGCATTATGAATCCAGGCCAACCGGACCACTTGACAAATGAGCCCATGGATGAAGCTTTTGGTTCTGTTGTGAAAGGCTGTAAGAAGCTAAGAAGATTGGCCGTTTCTGGTTTGCTGACTGACCGAACTTTTGAATATATTGGGAAGTATGCAAAGAACCTGGAGACTCTTTCTGTGGCTTTTGCTGGGAGTAGTGACTGGGGAATGCAGTGTGTCCTTTCTGGTTGTTCGAAGTTGAGGCGGCTGGAGATTAGGGACTGTCCCTTTGGCAATTCTGCTCTTCTTTCAGGATTAGAAAGATACGAGTCCATGAGGTCCCTGTGGATGTCGGCATGCAATGTAACAATGAGTGCCTGCAAACTATTGGCGAAGGAAATGCCAAGGTTGAATGTTGAGGTAATAAAAGACGAGGATGCTGATGACTGTCATGCTAATAAAGTTTACGTCTATCGCACTGTGGCAGGACCCAGAAAAGATGCCCCACCATTTGTCCTCACACTTTAAAGTTTGAAGTGATTGTCTCAGCTTGCTAAGTCTTCATGTCTACTTAGTCCTTACCTTCCAATGTGACCTTATGTGGAGTAATCACTTGGTAAAAGTTGCTGTGATCTGCCAATATATTAGACTGGGTAGTTTTCCCAGTGGCCAAGCTAAATTTACAGCCTTAGTGCACATAATATTTGTGTTAGGATGGCATCCTTGCTTTCTATAGCTGCACAGGGATGTGTCTTGGGCTTCTTGTTCGAGTATATCTGAACTTCTGATTTTGTCCCGTGAAGTAAATTCCTGTTTTAAATGTAATCCTTAAGCTTTAGGTTCAGCATCAAAACATCAAGTAGTTATTCCTTTTAAAGTTGCTGGTAAATCTTCGGGGTTGATCTCTCCATCAAATGTGTAATTACCCAATGAGATAGAAGAATCTGCTGCAACACACTGATGGTATACCATGGGCACTGCAGTCTGCTGATGCTTACTTCTGGTTATATATTTCTCTAATTGAATCCTCGTCACTCTATTTCCTGCCTATCACTGAAATCTCCATTGATTCATCCTGATATGTACAGTGCGTGGATGCGTCTACCAGTACCTACTCTCTGCCTAGATGAATCTACTGCTAGTAACACTTTGGAACTGAGGGTCCTTGATTCTAGTGATGAATTTTACGCGTTCAGTCTGCAGTTACATGTGACGGGCCAATGAATTTGTATGGATGGTAATCGTCAAGTATGGCATGATGCGGGGGAGTTTTATGGAATGTGAATCGATTACTGTCAGTCTTTTTTTCATTGGCTGTCTATATTTGCTCAGACTGGGGAACAAGACTGGGTTGGTGTTAAGGATTGGTGATTGGTGGTTTAGGTCTACCTGAAGGCATGGGAAGAGCCACAATATATCAGAACTCCTGATCTGAGGCAAACATGTCATTCGGTGTTGAGAAGATGCCGTCTCAGACTCTCAGTAACTTCGGCTGCCCTGTTGTTGAAGTGCTGGATACAAAGTGAGTGACTTGATGTTGGGGTGATGTTGTGGACGTTTGTGGAATGTGAAAATGGCTTCGGTCTTTGAAGTATGGGCTACTGGTGTAACTCGGACTGGGGAAGAAGATAGGGTTTGGTGTTGAGTTAAGGATTGGTGTCTGGTGGTTGTTTACCTAACCTGAAGGGTTGAAAAGTGCCAAAATACGTCCTCGTCCCAGACGTTAACATGTCGTTCTGTGCTGACATGATGTGCTGGACGCAAAGTGTCTGAGGGATCTGGCGCGACTGGCTGAGCAGCTTGTGTTACAACTGGAGAGCAGCTTTTGTTGCAGTTAACTGGTTGCAATTTGCGAAACACTCACACCCAACTCAAGCGAGTTCAACTTGTACACAGTTTGTGCTGTGGTTTGCAGAGCTGTCGGACACAGGACAATGGCCGTAGCAACTTAAGCTTTTACTAGCTGCACGTCATGCAACCAAGGGCATTCCTCACTGACTGAAGAATCATCTCTCTAAAGAGCCGATGGGGACGCAGGAGCCGAGCCCTGTGTTGGACGCACGAAGGTACGTTTTTGAGCCACAAGAACAGACTTTCCCAACTCATTTGTAATGCGCCCCTCTTCTGTAGGACTGTAACAGTAGCATGTGTAATACAGTATCAGTCAATGTGTTATGTGCTGGATGATTGCCTGATGTTCTGTTCAATAAGTTATTCCTGACTTCCATTGACAGAGCATGTGGCTGCACAGTTGCAGATCATTATATTCAGATGAACTTCATTCGAGTTCTGCGTTTCATGTGCTGACACATTTGTTATTAGTTTAAGTGATTGTGGATTAATTATGAATTTCTATGCTTAATACGCTACTATAGCGTAATCGACGAGATTAGGCGCCGTGTCCCGGAAATTATGCAGTTAAAACGTGTTTAACAAAACAAAAAAAAGTTGTCAGCATAGAGCTAGGCCGGCCAAGATGTTGGTTAAGTACTAAATTGGTCTTGGCTTTTGCTGCTCTGTTGGCTTACTTTTTTAAGTTTTTATCTGAGCTAGTGGGCTTTATGTTCTAGAGGAAGTGGCTGTTGCGACTATGCAGTATGAGTCTCGACCTGTCAAACGGGTCGTTGGGTCAAATATGTCAATAAGGGTCGGATCATACGGGTCAGTACGACTATGAGCTAGTGGGTTTGTTTTTTTGGTGTTAACAAGCAGGCCCGTAGCATTCATTTGAGGGGCCCGGGACAAAATACATCAAAACGACAATTTTGAGGCCCTAAATATAAACGACGCATCTGTGTTCGAGACTATATACAAAACATTGTTTCAGACCCCTTAAAATACTTTGAAAGTAAAAAAAAAAATAGAATTAAAATAAATAAGGAAGATTACAAATATTGGAAAAGAAAAAAAAAATCAAAAGTAACACATTCAGTATGGGCAAGGAAAGGAAAAAAAACATTGGAAAAGAAAATAAATCAATAGAAACAAAGTTAATCAAGGCAACGAAAGAGAAAAAAAAAAGAATAAAAAAAGTAGACAGTGGGTTTTGAACCCATACATAGGTTTTTTGAATAAGAACATTACCACTAGGCTGTATTCATTCATCTGATATATTAGGAAAATGTATATTATACATTACGTTTTGACAGTTTTGGGGCCCTCAGATTTCGGGGGCCCTGTTCCTGGGTCCTGCTCGCCCAGCCTTATCTACGGCCCTGTTAACAAGGAGTGTTCACCGTCGACAATGTGGGAGGTCTCTTTCGAGATACGCAGGTTCATGCAATGCAGACCCTCCGAACATTGGTTGCTTTATCGCAAAATTTAGGGTTCACCCTGACCACTTGGTTTAGGAATGAAAGTACCTACCGATCACAATAGTCAATTATTTGATTTGTCTTTGTTTTTGTAAAAAAAGTATGCGAATCAGTGGTATTACTAGGACAAAGTTTTTGATATATAAAGCAATTTTCATATTGACCGAAATTACCCGATGATCAACACAATCGACTCGAAATTGGTCCGACCTCACACAAATTTGACAGGGTAGAGCATAGCTCGATAGCAACTTGAACCAAAATTGACCTGGCCAAAATTCCTCACTCCAACAAGGCGCAAACCTGACATGAGTCGACCTGCCTTAACACAACCCAATACTAACCCGGTTTGCCAACTTTACGAGTAGGCCAAGTTCAATGCTCGGAGTGAACATTACACGCAACTCCGCTCAGTCTAGAAGCGCAAATAACTGTGATCGTGTTCGTTTCAAAAACAAAAGATAACTGTGATGATGATACAGTACGTTTCCTATTAGAACATGAGAAACAGACCTCGTACAAAGAATGCAACAACATTTGCCAACAACTCCCACACATTTCTACGATAACGAAATGCACAGAAATGTGAATGAAAGGAATTGAAGGCATCCATTTCATTTCATATCAACTGTGAATTCACAGGCCGAGTGTGAAGAATTAAGACTTGTGAGGTAAGCTTCACGGTTTTACCAACCTCCACACATTCAACTTTTCACCGTCCAATCATTTACTATGTTTTCCCACATAAATCTCATTTAATTTTGGTTTGGTTTGCCTCTATTTTTGACACATAAACTAGTCTACTTGACGCCTCTCAACTGCAGTGAAACATGTGATAATCAAAGCCAAACTTGTGAATGAGCCATGAGTGTATGGGCACCCCTCTCATTCCTTGGGCCCCATTATTAACGAGATTATGTGATCCAAATCATCCAATACCAAATAATCATGAGTTAGAAAGGGTAAAAGATGACATAGATGTGACTCTAATCTCTTGTCATCCTAATTTACCTTTCATTACAACTTACAAGTTTCCGATTTCCTCTATTTTATCGAAATATGAAGAATTGAAAGAAGCAAATGAAATACTATCAAAACTTTGAATGTACTAATAAAATATTATCAAACTTAGAATGTGTTAAAGACTTAAAGGCTCCAGTCGAGCTTAACCCCGAGCTGATTTCACATGAATCGAGCTTTATTCAAGTATATGATCCGAGGCAATTCGAGTGATTTTAAAGTCGGCTCAACACATTTTCTTCTAGTAAGAACAAAATCTTGAGCTTATTGACTTATTGTTAAGCAATCACACTCGGTATTTTTAATTTTGTTACGATAATATTTGATTACCCTGGATTTCGGTTTTCTTATAGCGAAGTCTTTGTCCCATGCATATCAAAATGTTGAATATCTCTTCCAACAATCTGAACATGCAATGAGCAACTAGCCTTAGATTAGTACTCTCGTAGTATTCTTATTATAATATTATGTTAAGCAAGGGTCAACCTCCATGAAACCCACATGTTTTAAGTCTTTTACCTTTGATTAACATCACATTATAATAATTCTTAATTTCTTATAATGGAGTTTCATGCTACATTAATTAAATTTTTAATGTTGATTTAAGCATACAATTATAACCAATCCAATTTTATCTGCTTATTACGTTAGTATGCTGACGAAAGCTTGAACATAACCCAAGTACAACCTCAATTCGAGCAAAGGGTCGTTTGGCCACTCTACTCAAGCGAGACCAATATACGGTATTTTGAGTTGGGTTCAATATGTCAAAATCTGTTATCAACTTGTGTAATCTATCACTAGCTAGTGCCTAGTAATCTAATATCAAAATTGTTCAATGATATCGATCTTTGCATCGTTGTTCGTAATCCGAATATGCCAATTTCCGACTTTTTAGGTCATGTGCGATTCAACTTATTCAACAGTGTTTTCAAATCAGATCACATTTATTCAAATCAAATCAATTCAGATCAGATTTATTCAAATCAAATCACTTCAGATCAATTTTATTCAAATCAAATCAGATCAGAATTATCCAAATAACAATTAATGAATTTAGGCTATTTTTAGTTATTAATTCGTCTAATTGCAGTTAATTTATCAATTAATTCAGTTCAGATCAAATCAAATCAAGTTTATTCAAATAAAATCAATCAGATCAGTTCAATTCAAATTAAATCAGATCAGATCAGATCAGAAAAATGTAGTCCAATCGCACAGGGCCTTAGTGACTAGCATATAGTGTTTACTCAAATATTACTTGCAATGGTTTATACCCAAGACTTTCTCATATTGTAACAGACTAATTGTACATTTCCTTCAAAATTATCAGAGGAGGGATGAGATTAAGTTTAAATGTATGCAATATGTACGCTAGCTAGAATGGCCGACAAATATATATTGAAAACAATGAAAATTATTGCAAGATCAATATAAATTTGAGGATGTTAATCAAGTGTTTTGGTCTTTACTAAATCTTCACCCACAAGTCTATGATCATATGCATTATAGTTCGTTATCACTCTAAACTTATAGCTATATATATAATAGTAGTAGTGCTTCGTTTCTCTTGTAAGCTAAGGTTCTTAGGCGATCAGTCGATCACTATGTTTTGGAGTTCTCTTAGCTTCTTCTATACTCAAAGTGCGTGGTTATTTTCAAAGGTTGGGTAGAAGCGCACTTTGTTTAATTTGCATTATTTTCTTATATCTCTCAGTTCTTGCCACCTAATAACGTGTGTGGTAAACGCTAAATAACTGAGCACTAGCTAGATAGCTAGCTAGCTGCATGATGTGCGCGTTGCATATGTTATCAGGATTCAAAAGCCGTATGCATGTACATCAAGGTAGAGATAAGATGAATGCCAACTAAAATAAAACGAGAAAGAAAGAAAGAAAAGCTAAGACACAATCGTTACGAGTTCGATTTTTCACCGGATTTAATTACACTCCACTAAAGTACTACACGTACCTTAAACGAATAATTGTCGCTAGGTAGCAATGAAGATGGACGCGACTTCCATTTCTCATGTACGGAATAGTTTTTTTTTTTCTTTTTTCTTTTCGGGAATTTATTGATTTTAGGAATGTAGTATTAGATATCTAGTTTGGTCACATGATCGAGTAGAATCTGTTATTACGGCCCTTTCAATTTAATTATTTAAATCATATACGGAGTAGTAGTAAGAAGAAGAAAAAAATGTACACGTTAAAAAAAAAAAAAATGGAGGGAGTTAGACGAGCTCTACAAGAAGCAACTCTACGAGACATTATTGTATTTTTCAAGTAGCAAAGGATACTGCGATCATATATTATTACTTGTAAAGTCAGCTAATCATATTAGGATGGTCATAATTAACCTTAATTTTGGGATTTGTCATCTTTTGATATTTAATACTGCAATAGCATTATTAGCGAAACATTATGCTACTGTCCATGAAAAATATACTTTGATGATTGAAAAGTATGTTTCACCCATAATAATCCTCCTTAGCTTATTGCTCAATCTTCTTCGCCAAATTGCCACTGTTGAACTGTTGATGATAGTCGACTTATTTTCTTTGCCATTATGCTATATCTTGAGCTTTTTACTATACTTAATTAATTCCTTGATAAAATAATAGCTAGATTGGGAGATAAAGTGAACAAGTCTTCATCTTGTTCATTCCTTGCAAATTGCACACGTTCTTGGTAACTTCATTCCTCGCTTATTACCAAGTTCAACTTTAGTGGCCATTGTAAAAGTTTGTCATATGTGAATGATTTTATCCATTTATTCTTTAAGAATGAGTATGATTTCAATCTATATTAACTCGAGTGAGCGCCATATAAGTAGCTAGTCGATTATGTAAAAACATAACCTTAACCAATGTCCTAATAAATCGTTGGTTGAGGTTAATTCGTGATCCATTTCATGAAGAAAACAAGGTTAGATCCGGATTATTAGTATCATTATACCACTCTGTCCCAAATTAAACTTCACATGGAATAATATTATGTGAGAGTATTTCAAATTACATAGGAAGTTTAAAATGGGACGGAGTGATATATATCTAAGGATTTATACATTTTATGAGATTGTTGAATTAGTGTCCACGGAGCTTTGCGTTCCATCACGGCGTAATCTCGTCTATTTAACTTTATAATTGTGATGATTGGCCCCGAAAATAATCCTCTGTAATTCATCAAATTATTCATAATTTGAACGATCGGTTTATAGTTACACCAACTGTTGTACCAAAATTTACGTTTTGGGGGTTTAGGATCGAGCTCTCCCTAGTAGACCTCATTGTCAACTCATATCCTTTAAAATGTTCTATTCCCTTCTCTTGTTACTTTCTTTCTTTTTGTTCTTTCTTTTTAGGCTTCTACTTTTTAGGAGTGTAACATAGCCACATATAGGGTAGACTTTTTCCATATAATCTTGAGATGCAAAGCATACATACAATAAATACTACTAATACATACCATTTATATCTTAGCCCCCAACAAAAGGTTAAAAAAAGAGGGTTCACCTTTCTCTCAAAGAAACTAGGAATTATTCTACCCCACTAAGACAATGTCATGCAAAAAAGGATAACTTATTGTGCCATGAGCTAGCATACAATTAGAGGACATCACATGGTGGTAGGGTGGCCATTTTTGGATCAACCAAGTGACAAGCATATTGATAACTACAATATTATCCTTATTTCCCAAATAAAATATGAGATGTCCCTATTAATTAAGGATACGTATAACATATGGTTCTATAAGAAGCTTTTGCTTCTCTCTTGAGTATCAACATTATCACAACTTTGTCAGCTCTTTTGCACTTTGCTTTTGCTTTGCATAACTTGAGCTTCAACTTTCTACTATGTCGCATTCCTCAATGGGTCCTTATTCATCAAGTCCCTTCCTCAACTTCCATTTAGCGAAAGGGACGTGAAATTAATGATGATTTAGACTACTTAACATGTGTATGTTACGGAGTAGATAATGCTATATTAGTGAAAGAAATGTTATAGCTAGATTGTTATTGCTCGATTCGTTTAGGACGAATAATGCTAGTTATTGATCATGAGTGTAGACGAAATTAGACCGTCTAATAATGTTTCATTAGTATTGAAAAAACTTGACCAGGAAAATGTTTTTTTTTACGGGATAACAAGGAAAATGTTGGCAGCAAAATACATTCAAACAGGATTACTACAACAATAAATGCAAGTTTATAGAACGGGTGCCAACAAGTCCACATCGAAGAAACATGGAGTAGTACAGTAAAACACATATTTATGTATGATGATCACAAAATTGATTAGTTTGAACCTTTTGAAGACCAGAGGAGTCCAAAAAAATACAAATCCGTGAGAGCTAGTCATCCTGAAACGGACAATATTAAACTAATCAGATAGACAATGGTCGCTGCAGACGTAGAAGCCAACTATAGACACCTTTCGAATCTTAAACATAGTATCACTCGGGGAATCAGATGAATTAGCTAATAACATTCACCGGTAATTAATGGTATTAATTTGCCAATGGAGAGGCAATAACCAAACGAAACTTACGGCTCACAATATGTTTGCTAGCTAGAATACTGTGCGTCATATTTGTTGGTGATTGCATGGCTTTCAAGGATCATGTTATACCTAGAGATAAAGGCACTATTGATATATGCTTGTAGTTTTCTTATATGTTCCAGGTTTTGTAAGAAGGCAATACGACGACGCTAATTAACTCGATGATTGCAACATACTAGCTACGCTCTATAGAGAATCTGAACTGCCATTTGCTTGTGTAGACCTACCTAGTAGTACTTTTGTATTCCCACTATTCTCTACACTTTTTGTCTTTTTTCGCATAGGCTAGGTGATCTTGGGTGATCACCATTTAATTCAATCTTTCATCCCAAATCTTTGTTAATTACGACTCAATAAGTTGTTTATATATCTTTCCTAAATAAGTGACAAGGGTAACGATTGGCCAATGGAGGGAGTAATAGGGAGATCAGTATAATAGAATGAATTTCGGCGAAAGTAGTAAACAAGCCCCATACGTTTGCTCATATGTGAAATTAACCCCCTTAACTTTTGATTGTAGTAATTCACCCCCATATGTTTCCTAATGTGTGAAAACAAACCCCACCCAATTTCTCACATGAGAAATTCAATATCTCACAAATTTCTCATGGTGTGCTAAAACAATCGTATTCCTCTACATTTTAGAATACACGGGGAAGAAAGTAAAGGACAAAGCACGTCACATTTCAAAATTCTTCAAGAACTGTACACACTAAGTTTCTGCCCTATTTATCATGCTCATGTTTCTACGTCTACAATAGGTAAATCACCTTCTATGCCTCCATTATTTCGTTACTAGTTAAAACTTCACTTGTTGATTTTCAATATAAAATAGGGCAGTCGCACATCTGCAGAATATCAACTACAACTTACAATTGGTTAATAAATTCATAATACACACAATTACCTAAGGAATCTATTGATGTTACAATGCATATGACTTGTGTATTAGTGAGTGTAAAATTCAATTGCTGGAACGACTAGTACTAGAATTACTTTCTTAGTCACGACGAGCCCTAAGCTAGATACATATATTTTTTTTTAACTGTAGACCTTGAATGATATGGAGCATAATATTTGTACGAAAAATTTGTGAGATATTGAATTTCTCATGTGAGAAATTGGGTGGGGTTTGTTTTCACACATTGGGAAACATATGGGGGTGAATTATTACAATCAAAAGTTAAGGGGGTTAATTTCACATATGAGCAAACATATGGGGCTCGTTTACTACTTTCGCCAATGAATTTCAACATAACATCATCATATTGCAAACATCCAATTAACGATAGAATGATACAAACTAGATTAAAATCTGTCAAAAACACTTTGGTTACGTTACTATCTCTCATGTTAGTTAGAATCTCACATTCATAATAATTAAAAATTCGATAGCAGTGCCAGTTGCCAACAAATTAAAGTGCATGAGAAAGATGGACAAAAGCCACGGAATTTTGCAATTGTTACCCTGTTAACTCGTCTCTTTACTATGCACCATTCGATCGTTCTTATAAATGCTTAACATTGGGCTTGAAATTTGTAAGAGAAATACTAAGCAAACGTCACTAATCCAAGAAATGAAAGAGATTACTTATTAATACAATCCTAGTATGGTCCAACCCCTCATTAGTAAACTAGTAATAATAGAGCAATCGGATTCGACTACTATTCAAGTATACTAATAACATGGTCATTGATTTGATCCATCAGAGAAGCAATATGCCAATTATATAGAAACTACGCCATCGATCAGTTTTAGTCAATGAATGTGATCGCAGTCACAAGCTAAGAATGAAAGAATCCATTTGCATTATTATTCATTATTTGGCAATACATTTTCGTCATGCACTACCCAATTTCACGGATTGCACTTGACCATCTCTACTTCTGTCACAAGCTCCCCAAAGCTTAACCCACTTCTTGAACTACTCCATTGATTTTGCCACAGAACCTAGAGTCCTTTAGGTTGAACTAAACAAAGTCGCACTTTAAAAGGTTATTAGGGTCGAAATCAAAGATCCGATCCGGATCAATCCTCTAGAACCACCCAACTCAACATTGTTACTTGAATAGTTGAATAAAATGAAAATACTTTTCCATTTTTACGTGTTTATCTACACAAAACGAACACAAACTTTTAGAACGTAGTTGCCAAAGTCCAAAACAAGGACACAACCACACCAAAACACCAAAATTGGGGCTATAGTAGTCAACATGAGCTAACACCCAAATTCAGTTTTTATTTTTCAACCGCAGTTCCAAAATAGAAGCACGTAGTTTGTCCCCACCATATCCCACATTCTCCCCATCTTATTATTTGTTGTTATTTCATTTTCACTTTTAACCCGTCAGATTAACATTTAATCTCAATCTTAACCGTACATTTTCCAGAGTCTATTAGATCCTCTCCAATCCCGCCATCAACTGTTGCCAAATCTCAACCCTAGATTCATTCATTCACTCTCTCACTTCACTTTCTCTCTCCTCAACAAACAAAAATGGTGGGTTCTCTCAGTTTCTCTTCTTGGTAAATTAATAAAAACTTCTAAAACACACCACAAAGTTCACAAAAAAAAAAATAAAAAAAAAAATAAAAAAATGGCTGAAGAGTTAAATTCAAATTGCCGAAACTGTCCTTTCCCGTCGCCGTCTACTACCGGAGAATACGCTGACGGCGACAGTATTCGCAGAACAATCGACAAGATAAGCTCGCTATTTTCATTGTCGCATGCGATAAGGGTGTTCTCCGTAAAGTGGCAATTAATCAGGAAGCGGCTGGAGGAGTTAAACTCCGGATTAATTGCATTGGAGAACACCCACTCCAGTTCACACGATCAGACGATCGTGGATCTCGTGGCACTCGTCTGCCACGCGACAGACGAGTGCCACGAGCTAGCGTCGCTCTGCATCAGCGTTTCCTACAGCGGGAAACTCCTGATGCAGAGCGACTTAGACAAGGTCATTTCTAAGCTAGACCTTGCCGTGAACAAGTTCGTTGAAATATACCACACGGATGGCATAATATCTGGCGGCCTCGCCCTCGTGGTTTCGAGGCCGCCAGTTGGCGCGACCAGAGAAGATATGAGGTTTTTTGTCAAAGATTTGTTAAACAGGTTGAAGATTGGGGATTGCCAAATGAAAAGGCAAGCGTTATCTTCACTCAACCAATTAATCGCCGAGGACGAAAAGTATGTCAAGATTGTTGTGGATTTGAGCGATTTTGTGTTGTTGTTAGCGTCTTGTTTGGACTCGGGCGACTCGAGTATACAAGAGGAGGCGGCGGTGGTAATTGGGGTTATTTCAGGGTTTGATTCTTACAAAGGAGCGCTCGTTATCTCCGGTGTGATTGCGCCGTTGATTAGAGTGTTGGAAACCGGTAGCTTCAAGGCGAAGGAGTATTCCATTCGGAGTTTGTTGAAGCTGACGGAGAACGGGGAGAATGCGTGGGCGCTTTCGGCCCACGGCGGAGTCACTGCTTTGTTAAACTTGTGCACCACGATTGATGATGAAGTTAAACAGCAACAACAACAACAACAATTGATAGGTCCGTGTTGCTGGGTATTGCGAAACGTCGTCGTAGTTGAGGAAATTAAGAGGTTTATGGTTGAGGAAGGTGCAATTTCGACCTTTATTAAGCTAATTAAAGGTAGAGATGAATTAGGACAAATTGGTTCAGCTGAATTCCTACAATCTTTAGCTTCTGGGGATGATTCCGTCCGCCAATTAGTTATTAAGGAAGGCGGAGCACGGGCTTTGGTTCGGGTTCTGGATCCGAAGATGAATGTTTCCTTCAAATTGAGGGAAACAGCATTGCGGGCAGTCGAAAATCTGTGTTTTTGTTCAGTGGAGTATGTGAATTTGTTGATAAGTTGTGGGTTTTTGGAGCAATTACTCTACTTTCTTCGACAAGGCGATGTTTCAATTCAAGAATTAGCCTTTAAATCGGCGTCTAGGCTATGTGGGACTTCGGAAGAAGCAAGGAAAGCCATGGGTGATGTTGGTTTTATGGGTGAATTTGTCAAATTTCTCGAGGCGAAATCGTATGATATACGAGAATTGGCGGCCGAGGCATTGGCTGGTATGGTTGTTGTTCCTAAGAATAGAAAGAAATTCTCTAATGATGATCATAACATTGGCATTGTTCTTCAGTTGCTTGATCCGAAAGAAGGGAATTCTGGGAATTTCAAGTTTTTATTGTCAATATTATTGTCACTTAGCAGTTGCAATCATGCTAGAAGATTAATTTCACATTCTGGGTATGTGAAAAACATTGAGAAACTTGCACAATCTGGTGTTTCTGATGCGAAAAAGATCATGAGGAAATTATCAAATAACAGATTGAAGAACATTCTAAATGGGATTTGGCAGAAATAAAAACCCAAAACATTGTAAGTTTTTACTGTTTTTACTGCCACTTTGTTGATCTTGTTTTTGTGGGTTTTTTCTTCTTAATTTTTTTTTTTTTTTTTTTTTTTTTTTTTTTTTTTTTTTACTGTAAAGTTTTACATATATGTGTGTGGGATGCTTTTAGCTTGTATACCCACCATTACTACTTCCCCCCCATCCTATCTCCTTCTAATTACTGCTTTTTTAAGTAATTAATTATTACTCCATACTGCTCTTGACTGGAGCATTTTGAGTAGTTTGTAACTAATTTACTCAGAGAATTAAGGATGATAAATACTTCTATTAGTTACTGTTATAGATTCTGTATGTTAGCCGACTTCAAATCATTTCGAGATTATGGATTGGTTGTAGTTGTTGTTGCATTTCGTAATACTGTTAACTGATCCACAATTCAGAGTTCCTTTTCAATTCATATTATTTAAAGTACAAGATGCTCTGTGTGTCTCTGTCATTTTTTTGTAAGCATTCTGGTTTATCTGCCAATTCTTGTGCTGATGTTTGTTTACTTTAGTTATCTTCTTTTTCCTCGTATCCTCCCGTCCCCCTCCTTAGTTGTTACTGAGCGTCATGGTGGTGATCGGTGAATTGGTGATGAGTTCACTGTTGGTCTCGAGCAAAGACAATGGATCCCGGATGTGATAGACCTAAGATAAGCATAAACTAAGTCGCATCTTATGGTCATTATTACCACTATTCGAATATGTGATCATGGATCACTATTCGAATATGTGATGTTATTTGATCTAGGATGTAGTATAAGCTATGCTTCATGATTCATGAATTGTTGTTGGAGTTGCCCACCTCGGAGTGGTTGTCTGCCTTCTGTTTTCATGTCTAATCTGGTAGTGAATTGGATAGATCTCGTAATGCTATGGACAATGATCACGATGCCACTGGGTGGTGCTCAATTTCAGTGTCACATTTTCACATACCTATAGCTATATGGGGTTAAAAATATGTGAGAGGGTGGTACTGAAATTGAGTATCACCCGATGACACCATCTCATTTTCCCTCGCCATATAATCCATAGGAGTGTCGGAGGAGGTTATGTCCTAGTCTTGGGTGAATAAATCTACCTATAGATCAATCCTAATGAGATAGCTTAGCAGGGTTTGATTAGTGTAATCTTGATGATCCATCTGCACCTACTGCATTAAGTGTGATCAAGACCAAAACAAACCTTAGACCTACCATTCTATGGGTTTGGTTTATGTAAACAGCAATGTTTGTACGGTAGTGGTAGGTAACACTAAATGATGACCAGGCCCAAATTTATTATGAATAGCAAGTATTTAATAAGCTAGTAATTAACAAGTGTATATTCCACATGGATACTGGGGAAGCTCTCCATGATTCACTGTGTACCGGGGATGCACATTAATGTGTACCGGGGATGCACATTAATAGACCGGAACTTTTTTTCTTGCTTTCGTGCAAGGTACGTACGATAAGACCCTGTCTTTTTGTGTGCATCCATGGTGCGCAGTGCACTATGTAGCAAGCCTCTGGATTAGGTACCATTGAGAAAACATGGAAGGATTATTAGCCACTCCAAATGTATCTTTGAGCACTCTTCTTGTGACGTCGACTTTCAAACGAAGCAGAGTGTTTGAACCCATGTTTTAGATTTTCGGAATGCTAATACTAATAGTGTCGCTCTAAAGATAATGAAACACGTAGACAGGTTAGTAAATGGGTCCAAAAATGTGACCTTTTTGTAGAGTTTAGAATGGGAGCACATGGGAAAGGCCTGAAGTTTAGAAGGTAAGACATGTGAGGTGGTGGCAATCAATGTGTTATGTAGACACAGCACAAGGAAAGGGATGTATGGATGATCGCTACTCTGTATTTACTTGTCATCTTCTGCTTCTTTCTAATCTTCTTTGTAAACTTTTCTTACGGCACTTTCCTTTCTTTTTGTGTAGTCTAAGTAATCATGCAATATGGCTTCATTGTTTTGGATTTAAGATCCGGAGTGGTAAATCCACAAGGTAATGTCCCATTCGACGGGCCTGTTACTACATTAAGGTAGAGTCCCTCTTGAAGCGAACATTATCTTCGTGGAAATATGCTTACCCTCTTGAGTCAAGTATGGTTACTACTTAAGCTTGGCTTTAGAGTCTAGATCATCACATTGTCATTTGATAATGTGTCATCCGTAAGAGAATTGGTTACAGCATAGAGAAGCTCACTACTTGGTGCACAGTATGCAATGGTGCACACAAAAAGACAGAATCCTTGCGTAATTTAGGAAAAACAAGGTTCCTATATTTTTGTGTGCATCACTGGTGTACAATGCACCCATGAGCATTTCTCATGGTAGAGGTTGTAGTTCAGTGGTTGCATTTCTCGCCTCGTAAAAATTAAAGAAAAATTGGTTGCTCTAATTGGGAATTAGCAGTAACCTCCAGCTTCTGGTATATTCTCTGATTTAGAAATCTAAGCTTTTGAGAACAAACTTTGTCGTATTTGCATCCTTGTAGTTTTCTGAATTGGCTTCTCTGGCACTCTTTTGTTTTCTATGAATTCCAAATTTCCAACAAGTCATTGATCAGTTAACAAATAATCCACCTTTTGTTCATTCATGGTAAAAAGAAGAACCTGAATTATGATAGTTAGCTGTGTTTAGTGATACATGAACATGAACCCAGTAAGCAATTATTTGTATTGTTCAGAGAGATTAAAGTATGATTTATGATGTATCAGGCTACCAGACTTACCTACCAGCACCTCATCCTTAGTGAGTACTCCGTATTATGTGTACAAACTTAACTTCTAATACAAGTTCAAGTTCTCTGATGATTCATGAATATGTCTGATTGGCTGATTGCCAATCATTGTTGTTATTTGTGCGAAAAGATTTCTTCTACTTCCATACTTTCAGTGTTTCATCACTTCGTGTGATGGTTCTAACTTTCTAAGTTGTGACTAATTGTGAGTGAGGGGGTTTCACGTTCAAATTTTTTGGAGTCAGAACCCAACGAGTACTCTTGTAGGAGTATTTAGCAATTCCAAAATAATCGAAACCAAAACAAAACAATTGGTTCCAAATTTCCAATTATACTAGTTTTCAGGTACCTGCATTTTTTTATGGAAGGTATAGGTGTAATGAAAATGGGGCTTGTTCTTTACCGATATGACTATAAGAAGGGTGGCCATATTTCTACCGTTGAAATCAACCACGCCATGACTTAATGTGTCAGGCGCGTGTACTACACACAAGTGTGTAGTATATGAAACTGACACATTGAGGCGTGGAGTGGTTGATTTCAACTGTGACATAATCATTCTCTCATGTAGTATAAGAGCCTAACTTATTGAGACGTGATGTGGTTGTTTCAACTCTAGATGTATCAGTGCCCCGAAAGAGACAGGTTCTCTCCCTCCATAGTTCACCGCTTGAGCCTTGAGGGAAAAGGATACTTTGTCAATCAGTACATTGGACAAACTACTGACGCAAAAGCGTAATAGATAGACCGAACATAGACTGAACAAATTTTTTTTTTTTACAAAGGTAAGAACATGTACGGAAAAGCGTAACTGATAAATTGAACAATGTTATCAATTCTGTATTATAGCATAATCATTGTTTAGAATCAAGGCCAAGATCAGTTGGGAGGTGACTTAAAAATTAATGGACAAAGAAGGTCCAAAAACAGCAGGCATAATGGAGCTTTGGGTCCATTGATAATGTAGCATAGTACCAGACCACCAGTAGCAGACTAGTAGTAAAGCTCAATGGAAATAATAGCATGGAGTGATGCAAAGACCTCATTAAACTCCACGAGTGGACCATCGCCATGCTTTTCGAGTTGCATATAGATCTGAGCCACGCCCTGTGCACGATGTATGATAATTGGTTCTTTGGAGTCGCGTGGTGGAACGGGAAGACTAGAAATAATCACCTTTGTTCTGTGATTGAGATGAACTGTAACGTAACTATTCAGCATATAGTTCACTAATAAGAAAAGAAAAAAAAAAACAATGGTAGAATGATATGAAAAATCTGAATTAGAGGGGAGGTAGAGAATGATGACTCCTAGTCGAAAGTCGCAAAATTAACCACAAAAGCCGTTGGTGCATTATATACTGTATAGAGTCGAGTGTTGCAAAGAGAGATTGTTACATGTAATTTAGCGATTATAGTTATCAAACTTGTCTTGATTCTCGAGTTTCTGATTTTTCATCTAAATTCAATCCGTCAGAATCAAAATTGCTCTGATACCTCGCTTCTAGAAGAAGGATAAAAGAGTGGTAAAAATTCCTCAAATCATCTTTGTCGAAGGTGTGCTAGTATAGTGTTTAACCTTTTGGAACTGGACCAAGCCGTATAGAGTCCTTGACAGTGGTCCAGTTCATTCTTCTTTACGAGCTACAGCTTCTTGTCCAGTTAGAAGATGTAATGCGCCCATTTCGAACCCAAATTTACCTCTCAAACATTTTTGGGACCTAAACAAAGAGAATGCGTGAGAAACGGCCCATGTGGTGGGTGCGCCCAGTTCTAGAATGTGACCCATAACTCACTCAGTGATATGGCCTCTCTTAATTTAGCATCAAACTCATGCAATTGGTAGTAGACATGTCCTTTCGGAACATTTGGAAACACCATATAAATTGGAACGATACAGAGAAAAGTAGCATGGCCCAGACCGGCCAGACGCCCTAGGATGACACAAATTGGAATTGGTAGTAGACATGGAACAATGGGGCCAATAAGAATGATGCACAGTGGTTGAGGACTGGAGTAACAGTTCTAGGATTTTAGGCATATGCATAAAACTGCGTACTAGTAAACATCGCGATAACATGGGGGAGACTCTTAAGTCTCTGACCAAAGTAATATCAGATACTCCATAAGTTACTTGATAGAAGGAGACTCCATAGAAATCAAGTTAACTTGACCTGGGTTTTAACCGACTCACTACTAACCTGACCTGATTCAACCTAACCAATTGTCGCCCCGAACTAGACGCATTATATTATTATAGATTTATAGGTATGAAAGCTGGAAGTTTGCGCTTTGGAACATGACTAAATGAGTGTTCCCTCCGTCCCAGCTCAAACGCCCCATATTCCATTTTGGGACGCCCCACCTCAAACACCCCATCTATTTTGGGACATATTCTATCTCCTACTTTTATTAAATTATCACATTCTCTCCCACAATATCTCTCACATTATCTTTCCTACTTTTATTAGTCCTCTCCTTCTCTCCCCCCTCTTTTCCTAATATTACCCCACTCAACTTATTATATTAATTTTTCTTATTCCACTACAAATAATGCCCGGGGCGTTTGAGCTGGGACGGAGGGAATATACAAAATTAGGCCACCACTTGCAAACTCCCTTTTGGTGACTTTTCCATTGCGGTCAACTAATGGTCAAGCCACGGGGGTCACTGGGTCAGGGGTCTGGACTCTGGAACAAAGGGGGTTGAACTCTGGAAGTTGATGTCAGTGACAAATTTGAGGTACTTTATTAAAGTTTAAAGGGATGGCTTTGTCAGACTTGTCGCTTGTGCTTATATCATACGTTTACTTGGACTCTTATGAATATGACAAATTGATTGTCAATATCATAAATCATAACGAAATCAATCTTGAGATTATTATGTAATCAAACTTGGAAAATTATATGATGATGGTCGATTGCAACAACTTGTTACGGACTATTACTTAAATAGTAGCTAGTTTCTTCATTCAAACATGTTTGATAATTGAAATGAGAGAGTTGATGGTTTGGGTTGTCTACCGCCAACATTTGGAAAGTGATTGCATTGCTCTCAATCTACTATGTCAATGTCGAGTCTTGTTTAGTTGTGAAAATAATTTTGTAAGATTTATTTCTTATCTAATGGGAGTAAAAGAACTCGTGTTGTACATTGGTAATAAAAGCTGTAATTTTGGTGAGTTAAAATTCATAAAAAAAAAAATGATACAATGAAATTTTAACAACTGATTTACTACTTACTTGACGTAATTAGGACCTAGATGACCCCCATTCGTGATCTGCTCGACATGACAAATACCAAATTATGACAACTCGTTAACCACCCAACTTAACTTGTAACCGACTCAATGGTAATAATAGACTCGACAATGAGTCAACCCGAAACACACCCACACTAGATAATTCTCTCACATAACATCATCATCATCATCCTTGTTATTATTATTACCATTATGGGAAATTTTTACTTCATTAATTTGATGTAGTCTATAATGGAGATCCACAATATAACATGACAAATTGACAAGCCAACCTAATTCATATTCATAACACCATACAATTATCAAATTACAATATTATACAGGTACAATGTTGTTAACGACTTAAGGCTACTCGTATGAAACTATATTGAAAGTTCTTGTAATAATGTAAGAATAAAACGCTACACCATTTAAAAATTCCGCATTTGCATGGTTGACTAATTGACCATTACTAATCTAAATATTCTTTTTTTGAGGGAATAATCTAAATATTTTTGGTCAGTTGTCATTCCAATTTTCCAAAATTAATATACAAATAAATTAGATAGAGGGACAATTTGGGAGAATTGAGTTTTTTCATAGCGTTGACTTGTCCAGGAATTAAGGTCATGAAAATATGAAACCGAAGGGGCCAGGGTATCCCATAATAAACGTATGTACCAACCAAGTCGACACCACATATCGTCTGTGGACAGTCATCTCTGAAGTAATAATCCACATTATATATTTTAGATCATGGCAAATTGGCAAGTACAGTATACAACATGGCATCTCTCTCCCATAAACTATTCTTAGGTTAAAATGGGGGAGGAATCATTCATTGAAGTCCCGTTTATGCCGAGGATAAACTTCGGACTAGTAAAATTGTTTACAAGGGATGGTCCGGTCAATAGGCTAAAATGAGACTCCTATATGGTGCTCACATCAATTTGATGGGCTCACCGGGAGATTAGAATGTTGTTTCCGCAAATAATAGATCGATTATTTAACTAAACGTATAAATTTGTGTTGTAAGTGAGAAATTGAATTGGTTTGCAATATTGCATTGTAGTGTCGATTATAGTGTGGCATTTTCAATCAACCCGGATTTCCTATCCATTTGGAATCAACTAAGCAAGACTTGTCCATATATACCAATGATTCCGTTATTAAGAACGTCGCTCAAACGCCGTTTCATTATGAAAATTTAAAATCTCACTTCTTAATGAGAATCTTAACAACTAGTCAATAACGAGTTCTTCGATTTCAAACATCACTAGCTAGACTCTTCAGTCATTTCGTCCCTATTCTCCTTAACTGTTATATGAACTTATTTGGGATGAGCTTATGTAAATCGAATTAACCCAAACTAATACCAACAACTAGACTAATTTCATGAAATCTAAAGAACGAACCCTAATCTACCAATCCGAAACCACCTAAAAACAAATTAATTCAAGTTGAATCAATTAAGGCTAATGATGACCCTATTAATAAGACCCGACAAGTAATAATAAAGTTTACGGTTTGGGAATTAAGGAAACAAGCAATAGCTGTCCTCGAAAAGGATTCACATGACATTACATACTTTGATGTCACATTGATCAAATCTACGAGTCACGTTATCTTGCCAAGGAAGAACACACTTTATACCAAAAGGCGCATTTTCATTTATATTAAGCTTGATATATAATGTGAACCTTGTTATAGTATATGCTTTTTTAACCTATGATTCAAATTAATTTCATGCGCCGCGCTTCGACCGACGTTACTAGTACTCGATCACTTGTTATGTTTGCCAACATTATCCAAACCCGATAAGGCTTAATTTTGCGCGTAATATGAGTCAGCAAATAGACACGTAAGTGTGGACTAAGCATGAGCTAAATGTGTAAAGATATCTATATACGCAATCTTCGCTTCCTTTTTCGGGAAAAAAGGGGAGTATTTGATGTCATTGAGAGTGATCCATCACCATTATTATTGTTAGATGACTGAAGAGATATATTATTTGATTTAAATATGAAATCCTACCGAAAAATACGTTAAGTTTACAGTACTCTACAATTGTAGATACTTACAAACTCATTTCACGATGTTAAGAAACTATTTAGGTGTATTAAGAAGACATTATAACTCAATGACATTATTGATCTATTAGTGATAATGTTTGGTCTACTAGTAAACGCTGCATACGATTAAACTATACTCCATATAATTAAATTTGTATCAAATGATAATATACGTACTACCACAGGTTATATAGTAATTCTATAACATTACTTGCATTTCATAAAATATTTTTGTACACAAAATTATAATTAGACTTGGTATGTAGATGGATTAATTAGTGATTAGCAATTACTAATAGGAGTGTGTGTATGATGAGATGTGATCAAGCTCTAATGATATATTGATATGATGAGGATTTATAGGTGGTGCCGTGCGTTAACTTGGAAATGTAGCAAAATTGGTGGGCCGTTGCTTATTGTGTCCGGCTCCGTATCTCCAACTCAATTGTAATCCGTTTTGGTTGAACTTCAAAGTCATACGTTTGACCTAACATCACAATATGGATATATATCTTTTGAAAACGATTTATATGAAAAAAAAATGGAGGTCATACAATTATAATGTCCGATACAAAAAAAAACAATGAATTGCGTTGTAGTTGAAAATGTAGGACTTCAGATCAAATGTTAACTTTCTTAGAAAATAGGGGACATAATAACTTTTAAAACATAATCGGCTCTTGTTGATATAAATCGACGTAAACCAAATTCCTTTAGCAACAGGCACTCATCAATCTGAATCGATCCGCCTAGAATGATAGACAAACCTAAGTAAAATGTGGCACTTCTCTTATCAAAGATCATATCAGCCTAAACTCGACCTGTCCATCCTGGATCTAGCCTATCTCTTTCTCGAATTAACGGGTAATCGAACGATTCAAGTAAATTCATATACATGAAACAATTGGGATTATTTTTATTTAATTTGATAATCACTTAATTCAGTCCTCGCACATCAGTAAATTCATTTTGTGAACAAAAAAAAATCCAAGTGGATGGCATACAATGTCTAAGGGTTCTCACTTGAAAAACTAGGTAGCAAAACAAGCAAGTGACAAGGTTTGGACTGTAAGTGACCTGTCCTTAAATTTGATACTAAGTTTCATTTTACTAATCATCCACTTGCAAATTATTCAAATCACACTACTTTCCCAACTATCCAATAGGTGTTTGACCCTTTTACGTTTAATTTAATCAATTTAAATACATTAAAACTTTACGATATCATAAAATAATAAATTTCAATTATCCAAAAAGATCCAACGTACCAAATTAAGAGAAAATTTTCCCGTTGTAGAGATAATATTTGCATGCAATTTGCGGGATACCAGGATTTTTCCAAGTCAATGCTTCCCTCATTAATCTTATCCTAAAAAAACAAATTAAAACTGAAAAAATTAAAAATCAAAATAATGGACCCCCAAAAATTACAAATATAGGAAAAGTTTGATTAGAAAAAGTTGTCATTGACAGCTAAAACTTCCTTATTATACGTATAATATAATGATACACACCCAAAAAAAATATGGATTAACATGATCTTATTCTATATAAATACAATCTCATACATCTCCCATTTTCATATTCTCACTTATAAATATTTCACATTTCTCTGATTTCTCTGCTTTTCCATCTGATTTTGCTTAATTTCCCCTTGTTCTTTTCACGACTAAAAAAAAAAACACAAGAACAACAAAGGAGGAAGAGGAAAAGAAGAAGAAGAAAAAACCCGAAAAATGGCGGGTGGTCCGACGTTTCTTACCAAAGGGGGCAAGGAGTACCCTGGAAAACTCACTCCTTACGTTCTATTTACATGTATCGTTGCTGCCATGGGTGGTCTCATTTTTGGTTACGACATCGGAATTTCAGGTAACGTATATCCGACTCCTTTTTTTCCTCGCCTAGGCGCGTTACATCCTAGGCAGGGCGGGATTTTTTGTTTTTTTTTTGTTTTAAGGCTCTAATGGTTTAATGTCACGTTAAACAACCCTAGGCGTTTTTGTTTTTGTTTTTGTTTAAGACACTGGGGTAATGATGATGTTAATAATGACGGGTTTTGGTTGTGCAGGTGGAGTGACATCTATGTCGATGTTTTTAAGCAAATTTTTCCCGGATGTATACAGAAAGCAAAATGCCGATTCATCAACAAACCAATACTGTAAATTTGACAGTGTACCGTTGACTTTGTTCACTTCTTCACTGTACTTGGCTGCTCTGTTGTCTTCTTTGGTTGCATCAGTCGTGACCAGGAAGTTTGGTAGAAAACTTTCCATGTTGTTTGGAGGAGTTCTCTTCTGCTCTGGAGCTCTTATTAATGCCTTTGCTGAAGACGTTGCTATGCTTATTATTGGTCGTATTCTTCTCGGTTTTGGTATTGGATTTGCCAATCAGGTAATTTTCTCCAAAAATCATATATTAAATTATTACTCTTTTTGTTTTATGTCGAATCGAAATTTAAATTAAGGTTTAAAATTGAATGAATACATTTAAGGTTGATATTATTGTCTTTTGCTGTTTGGGATTATTGGTTTGTGAGTTGTGAGTGAAAGGCTGTTTTTGTCTACAATTGGGATATTATTATTTTAGTAAGATTAGCCTTCAAAAGATCTGAACTTTTTGCTTATTTTTTTTTTTTTAAATTGAATGTTGTTCGTTGAATTCTCATACGAGATCCATATTTAAGTGTGCTCCCGAAGCCGGGGAGTGTTAAAGATTAATACGAGAAGTGTAATACGAGGAGCGTAAAACATGTCGTCCCAACTTTTAACATGTTCTTGAAATGCTTTCACTCCAACTCTGTTTTTTCAAAGTTTTGTGCTTCATTTTTCTTGTTGCACGTACCTTTCCTGGTACATTTTCTTCTGTTTGAACTGATGTGAAACAACTTAGGTGAAAAAGACCCTTCAAACAGAAGTTTTGTGACAAGAACGTATAAATTCATTATTAGACATTATAGCAAGAATTAATTGCACTTGGTGATCGGTTACACTAAGAATAATCATGGCCATACTCCCCTAAAATAATTACCACCCATCATGCATATTATGTGATCATGTGTGTTCATCATGTGATCAAAGCTTAAAAAATGTGACTAATCAGTTTCTTTTCCAACTCTCGGAATTGCGACAATTTGAATTTAACTCGTTCTCGGAAAATCGAAGAGACCATCTTTTTAGCCATTTTTTTCTCCCCATAGTAATAGAGCAAGAAGTACTATAGCAGTCATGCATCGGCGTTGAATTCAACGTTTCATTGAGCAATTTGCAAATTTTCAAATAATATATAATTACATGACACAATTTCATAAAGTAATACTAATACACTCTGTCTTTTACTAAAACTAAAGATAAAGATATGGGATGCGCAATTTTTCAACGTATGTGACATGAGAAACCACAAATTTTCAATTCATAAAAGTAAACTGTGGTCCGTCCACTTGACTCATTTTTGCATTAAGATTTGTCTTTAATAATCATTTCCTTTAGAATGTTACGCTTCATGATTTTGAAATTTCGATTTATGTTCATAATATGTGACGTGACCTTACTAGTACAACTTTTGAGTCTTAATGCGGATTAAAAACCTAAATAGAGTCATAGCCTACGCGGAATTGAATTGGTTAAGTTTTGTTGTCGCAGTTCTTTCATGTTCGTTTTAGTACCTTATAACTTGGTATCGTACTAATAACATGTCTTTGATCATGTGTGACTACAGTCAGTACCACTCTACCTATCAGAAATGGCACCATACAAGTACAGAGGAGCATTAAACATTGGTTTCCAACTCTCAATCACAATTGGAATCCTAATTGCAAATGTACTCAACTATTTTTTCGCGAAAATTCATGATTGGGGCTGGAGATTGAGTTTGGGAGGAGCTATGGTACCCGCTATAGTCATTAGTATTGGAGCCTTAATCCTCCCTGACACCCCTAACTCATTGATTGAGCGCGGTAAGCATGATCAGGCCATCAGCCAGCTTAAAAAAGTACGAGGAATCGAGGATGTTGAGGCCGAGTTTCAAGACTTGGTAGATGCTAGTAATGTGTCTAAGCAAGTTGAGCACCCTTGGAGAAATCTCCTAGAGAGGAAGTACAGGCCTCACCTTACTATGGCTATCGCGATTCCTTTCTTTCAACAGCTTACTGGTATCAATGTCATTATGTTCTACGCTCCTGTTTTGTTCAAGACAATCGGGTTTAAGGACAATGCCTCGCTTATGTCTGCTGTCATAACTGGTGGTGTCAATGTCTTGGCGACCCTGGTGTCTATCTATGGTGTCGATAAATGGGGACGTAGGTTCCTTTTCCTAGAAGGTGGCATTCAGATGTTCATCTGTCAGGTACTTATTTGATCAAAATCAGTCTAATTTCATGTCGTAAAGTACACATTGTACAATTTACTGATGCAAATGTCGCGAATTTTGTGTGTACAGGTAGCTGTGGCAATCTGCATTGGACTGAAGTTTGGAGTAAGCGGAGATGTCCAAAGCCTGCCACAATGGTACGCCATTGTGGTAGTGCTCTTCATATGCATCTATGTATCTGCTTTCGCGTGGTCATGGGGTCCGTTGGGATGGTTGGTGCCTAGTGAAATCTTTCCCTTGGAGATCAGGTCTGCAGCACAAAGTATCAATGTATCAGTAAACATGTTTTTCACCTTCATTATCGCGCAAATCTTCCTTGCTATGCTGTGCCATCTCAAATTCGGCCTGTTCCTGTTCTTTGGGTTCTTTGTACTCGTAATGTCAGCCTTCATCTACTTCTTCCTGCCCGAAACCAAGGGCATTCCAATCGAGGAAATGAGCACGGTCTGGAAGACGCACTGGTTCTGGGGCCGGTACATCCCTGATGATGAACTCCCTCCTGGTGCTGCTGCACTCGAAATGGGCAAAAAGGGTGACTCTAAGGACTAGCAAATTCATTTCATTAGCAAATTTGTCTAGGATAATGGACACACAATTGTATTTATTTCAATAGGATCACCCCTCCTTCTAATGAATTTTTTTTTCGAGTTTTTTCTCTGTTTCGATGACTCTATTATTATTATCGGGTTTAGCATTCGATTCCTTACATCTAAAGATAGAGGTCGAATTTCATCAAGTAGCAGTGATTAAGGATTAAAGATTCACATACATATATAATCAAGAAATTCTGGTTTCTCAAATGTCATGACTTTCATGTTATACTAGAAGTTGTGTAGTACACGTTTATAGTCACAATATCTACACTGCATAAAATGCCTCAAAATGTTGTCAGCTGTACATGAAAATAAAGTATGTTCCACATCTGTGAACGATCTGCTCTAGGATTTTGTTGAAATATGTAATAATATATAGTTAAATTTGTTTAGCACTTCTAAATCTTGATATGCATAAATAGATTAGGACAACCTTGATTTAATCAACTTAGATAACGACCTTTTAAGTCTTAAAAAAAACGATATCAATGTACGAGTTCTTAAGCCTTTCCTTCGGGGTGCTTCGTAATTTCGAATGAAATTTCTTAGAAGCAATTAGCTAGAGTGATTTGTAAATCAACTGATAAAGCTATGGGGTCATAGGTAAAGCCAATTAATGTATGAAACTCGTACACGCGACTCTAACCTCTTCGACTCATTTCAAACCCACTGAAATATGTTGTTGTGGGTGTAAAGATGTGATTAATACTTTTTACTACTATAAGAAACTTTAGGTTCAATCATTTTAGTATATCTAGTTTTAGTAGCAATATTTAGTTGAGGGTAATGTGAATAAAATGAGTAATTTTGTGACAATTGCTACTCCGTATTAAAATGTATGGAGCTCATACACGCGACTATAATTTCTTTTTTTTTTGACACATTTCAAATCCACTCAAAATATGTTGTTGCAGTTGTAAAGATGTGATTAATACTTGCACTACTATAAGAAAATTTAGGTTCGTTCATTTTAGTATATCTATTATTAGGATTTGTGGGCAAATTTTAGCTAAGGCTAATGTGAATAAATTGAGTAATCTTGTGACAACTGCTACTAAAATAAGTTTTTCCATGAGACGCAAAAGTAGTAAACCAATCGCATCAAGCATTCAAAGTTGGCTATTTACTAGTATTTCGTTTTCTCAACGTTTATTATTCACTAAATAAAGAGTAATTGATATGCACGCACACAAGAAGATAAATGAGTCGTGATACATTATGCTTTGGCCATTGGTTACTGTAATTGTCGTAGTCCTATATATTCACGAAAATTGAGCAATTATGAGTTATCATGAGTATTCACGACAATCTTCCTTGTAACAAAAGAAAAGATGACTTCCAAGTCGCAGTTTGTCATAAGAGAACTTAATGTTACGTATCAATGACATTCATATTATCTTAGTCCTTTTAGCATTGTAAGGGAAACCCTAAAAAAAATAGAGCTTTAATAACGAAATTTAAAGGAAAGAAATTTTGCATGCTTGAAATCTAACTTCAAGGACAACACACAACACGGAAAAATAAATAAAAAACGCTACATATTTTACAAATTTTTTAATTTTTTTTACAAAGCAGAAACGCAATTTGGAAGAAATCTTAGTGAAACTTGAAGAGCACAATTACACCTAAGTAGTATGAGAAGACCATTTTTGTGTTGATTATAGTTATTTACTTAGTAGATCAGATAAATCACGAGTCTTGTTACAATTAATGAGAACTTCACAAAGAAGCGAATTTAATCACACATGATGAGATACACTAGCCCTCCGTATCCTATACGCCTATACATGTTGTCGATGTTGAATATTTGCTATTGTTCTAAATAGCAGTAACAAGTCTTTACAGCTACGTATTCTCTCCGTTTACTTGTCATGGACATTAATAAAATTAACTTTGGGCCCAACAATTCATGAACATGACTTGCCTAAAAGACTCTTCCAATTGCACTCTTGAAACCCCTGATCCATCGTTCCTTTGCCCGGGAGGTCTTAGACGCCCTCGACCCTCGTTCTTGCTTACATTTGGCTGACTACAATGGCGTGACTCGATACCAGTTTCGACACCCTTCCCGGACATCCGAACCATGGGTTGATAGTCCATTTCAGAATTGCAGTTTTTTGTATGCATAATTGTAACCTTTAATAAGTGGGAGAACCTAGTATTCTAAATGGCAATAGTACATCGTAAGATATATAATAGCGTGAAGGAGAATTAGATAAGGATGATATATTATTACTCCATGAATCAGTTGGCCCAAGACTCTTAGAAACACATAGTTTTGATTACAAAACCAGGGCTGTGTTCCATGGTTTAGATGAGTTTATTAAAATGTGGTCATTGTGATCGTGTGGCACTATTGCACTAATGATGCATTCCCGATGACCATAAATGCTAGAGGTCTCATGTAAAAACGTGTTAAGTTATGCAATATCCAAAACAACTTGCGGAAAATTATTTTGTAACGTAACAAAATTGTCTATAGAGAGTCAGAGACTCATTGTCCCCGTTTTCCATCGGGGGAGAAAAAACAAAGAAGCAGAGACATAAAAGCGACATATTTCTTTGCAACTTGACTATCGTACACACGAATTTGGCCATTAGCCCATTACCAACCTTTTTACGCGCAATATTGGCGTACAAACCTCTCAATTTAACGGTGTTTACTTTCAAGTAATTGTGATTCACAAGACACATTTTGCTCCATTTTATCACCGTTTTCACCTTAAATTGTGCGCCGCAAAGTAGTGTCATACTATACAATATGGATAGAAGAAGTACTGTATCGTTTAACAGAACTTTATCAATGATGTAAATGAAGGAATGTCCGAGTACAAACCAGTACACCAGAGTCGAGGATCATATATTCATATGTATAGTATCATGAAGGTGACTAGTGAAATCGAAGTTTGACTTCCTTTTCAAAGGAAGCTGTAATCTCCCGAGTTAGGAACATTGTTTGTCAAGATCAGGATCGATACTCATAACTTATGACTCATATGCAGTGCCAGATTGCTGATCATAAGAACACCGTAAATGACATCTTCACATAACCTCGAGACTTCCAAGATTTTAATACATTGTATACCAAATATCAGGTCTCATTTCCAAGCAGTGGTAAGCATCAAGTGAAGTCCGGAAAAGAAATGCAAAAACATCAAATGAAGCTTAAAGACTCTGAACTACATCATGTCGGTAAGACTTAGATATCGAGACAACATACAACCAGCATTCAGCAGAGAGCAAAGTTTAGTCAACAACATTTTGGCAAGGCAAAAGAAACGGCGTCACTTGATTATATTCTTACACTTCAACTTCAGGGTCTCCCATAGTACAAAAATTACATTTTATCTACAAGTAAACGACAATCTGGCAAGAATAACTTCCGCATCCTTCCCAATCATAAGACCAATAGTCCTAATTAAGCATCTCACTTGAAATAGCCCTAGTTCAGATGACAGTGGAAATACATAATGCAAGGAATCGTAGAATGTAAAGACTGCCATGTACCTGAACCATCTCGCTCAATATACTATGTAAAGCCCCAATGAGGTAAAAGGGTACCTTCTTTAAGCTGAGTCGACCCCTTCAACCTGCTGCCTTGCAAGGTATCTTTCTCGTCTTTCCTTCTGAATAATGCAGCAAAGAAAACACTTAAGAGTGAAGGTGAAAATATAACAATGTAAGAAACTACATCATGTCTGTAAGACTGTAACTGACCCATTCATCAATAACAAGTCCTTCGCCAATGATTTTGGGACCATTGTCCTCTGGAGGTTTCTTTCGCTCTTCAAGCTCTGCTTCCGCCTCAGCCAACTGACGATTCAATTTTTCAAGAGCCTAAAAGGAAAAGTGCAACACAAAACTAGCTCAGACACAGCCCTAAATACATACTTGTTCGATGTGAGTCAATGTATTCTGTATGGAGAAGAGTAGGCCAAAGCACATAGGACTTACAGAACTGGGACGCTCCACATCCAGAAAAATAACACGAAGTATCTGCTCTACGGCTACTTGATCCTTCTGCTCATTAAACTGCACATTCCGGACACATGAAGTCCTTAGACCATATTTAACATATCATTTCAGAAAAATTACACTTGCAACCACTCATGAAGCTCGAGAAAGAGGCATATTTGTCAACTTAGAAGGTTAGTGATCAACATCATAAAAGTACATGTGAAGAACTGGTCCCCAACTGCTGCATAAGAAGCAGTTGCCGGATAATAATTCTTAATCCTTTTCCGCGGTCAGGCAATCACTGGTTGTTTGATGCATGTAATGTGGTTCCCTTTATATAGATCAGAGTTCCAAAAAGTAGGAAGCCACAGAGACACTGGATGTATAGTCTTTACATCACTCAAGAAGGCAGCACAAACCACAGACCAGCCTTTTCACCAGTCTTCGACAGTTGAAGCCAATGTATACATGGTTAATGAAATCGTCTAGGTTTCTTGTGATCACTTGTTAATGCACTTTGAAAAGTTGGAGATATCCTATTTCTTTTCTCGGGGGGAAAGACCAGAGACCAAAATCGACAACCAAACACAACCCCAAGATATCTTACCGGTTGGTTTATAAGACTGAGCCTCATTGGCTCAATAAGTAGGGTTTCATTATGATTGTTGGGTAATGCGTAATCCCGTTGGATAACGTTCTAAAGAACAGTCATTGTGCATCAGATTGTTAAACTATACAAGTTCTTGATAAGGTAGAGACTACAGATGACGTCTAATGCTAAATGATAGCAAGATCTTGATCACTTGCCACTCTATGTTTCAATAGGGCTAAGGCTTCCATGGTTCCGACCCCACCTTACCCCGTCTTACGGCGGGAGCCTTTAAGGCACTAAGGTAAAGATGTTGTTGTTGTTGTTGTTATTGTATTCTCTGTCCTACTTTGTTTTAAGGGACTCTATTCTGTGTCATTTTGAGATTAAGGTTTTGTTGTTATTATCGTTTCCTGCCATTGTTTATTTTGAACTTTATAGTTGACCCTTAGGTGAAACGAACCAAAGAAGAAAGCCACATTTGTATCCTTCAAACCCTTTCATGTGATCTGAACTAAATTGTAAAAAAAAGAAGGTAGGCATAATAAAACATACGTAAAGAGCATACACACCATTTCAGGAACATAGTCCATTGGCCCTTTCACCTTCAGGCTCATGATCTTGAACTTCACCTTGCTCTTCTGCTCCAATAATGGTTTTTCATTGTTCTCTGGATGTTCCACGAACTTAAAAACTAGCCAGATCCATATGCAAGGAGAACGATATTGTTAATTACAAGAGTAAAAGACCAGCAATGATGACCAAAAATAAAATTGTTTGAAACAACGTAACCTACCAGTTGCTATTAGGCTTTCGCCAGGAGCAAGAACAGCTCCGGGAGGACGCATGAAACAGCTCTTAGGTGCTGTGGTTTGAAACTGAAGAAAAGAAGTAATTCATTAAAAGGAATGCCAAACTTCAATAGTGTTTTAATAAGAAACTCGTGCAAAGCTGCAATTCGATACAGTATTAATACCTGCTATATAATAAAAACACCAACACATAGCAATTCAAAAGCCCAAGGACTAGTGAACCTTCTACTTAATACAACGTCTACAGACATCCTATGTTGGAATAAAATTCCTTCTGGGTAAAGAATGAGTCATACAAATATAGAAACATCCATACCTTGAAAGCTACATGTGACTTGCTGGTATTTTTAATCTTAATGGCACTCCTAACCTGCTTACCAGGCTCATCTGCAACCCAGACAAATTTAGAAATTAGATATAGTGATCAGATGAAATTGACTAAAACTAATTAACCAGACAATCAAATTGTAGTCTCATGTCTGTGAATCAAGAAAACAGTACGTTAACATTCATGATCCACTATGGTCACATCACATCAATGATGACATTGAAGTCCAATGAATGTGTACAGTAACACAAGTCTCGTTGCTAAATTTCCTGGAACCTTAAACTCTACCTTTTCAACTCTGCACAGTAGAGATGGCTATATGGGCTTTCACTTCCCCTGGCATAGGTACTAAAAATAATTTCGTAGACCAAGAGCTTAGGTAAGGGTAAGTTTTCAGTAGCCAATCGCGGAAGTAGATTTACATGAAAACATGAGAAATTTGGCAGATAATGACCATCCACTCGAAAAGGCTGGATTCAGTTGTAAGGTTAGGGAGCGTGGGTGTTCTCGACTCTTTGCAGAGACGTCAGAAACTGCAGTAATAAGTCAACAAACTCACATCACAAGGTAATACTCTTTATGTAGCATGGTTTTTACTGATTTACTGCTACTACCTATTAGTGAGCCTTGGCGCACCGGTTAAGGTGTTACTTTGTGATGGATAGATCACGGGTTCGAGTCCTGAGAGTAGTCTCTTGTCCAAGAATGAAAGGGAAGGCTAGCCCCCTATAGTCCTACACACCCTTGGGGTGGGACCCTTCCCCGGACCCTCGCCTTGCAGGGACGCCAATGTGCACCAGGCTGCTTTTTTTTTGTTGCTACTACCTATTAGAGTGCTAAGAAGAATCTATTTCTACAGTAAGCAAGTCAAGGAAGAAACCGTGACACCAACTTATGCAATTTTGGTATAAATACATGTGCAAGACGTCATTGTGTACACATTTTGCAAAGGCCTCAGCAACAATCCCAAGTACTGGACTCCAAATTATCAGCAAACAGATCTCATAGCACACATTTCCTAACGAAAAAACATGACGATATACAGTCTATACAGGGAATACAAGGAACTAATCCCAGTAGAAGCATCGTTTAAGATAATCGACGAGAAAACAAAGTCACGTGTTTGGTCTCCTGAAGAAGTTGTCAAGGTATAATACACAGCAGATAGGAGGCATATTGTTATTTTTGAGATGCATAAAAATATTACGCGGACATGTATTCAGTTATATGAAACAGCCACAGAAAACTACATAACAACAAGAAGTAAGAAACAGGTGAAAAAAAGTGATATCAGCTAAACATTACATCTCCAACAATTGGAGATCTGCATACTCCCTAATTGCAAGCATCAAACCATTTTACATGTAAACATCAAAGAGACTCTCCATTTATTACTCCCCCACCCCCCTCCACCCTCCACAACTCCCTTCACCTACAAACACATTGGATTGGGTTGATCCAAAGCCATAAAGGCTTTATGAATCAAGTTTTCTGTTGATTTGAATCATAGTAATCCACCCTTAGCCCTTGCTACACCAGGGCAGAGTTCCAAAGAAGTTTTATTCAACCATTACCCACTCACTTCCCACTTTGAAATTCGCTTTACTGCAACAACAACAACAACAACAACGTTGCCAGAAAAATAAAAAAAAGAGATCACCATCATTGCATCCACTATCCCTACTGAAATTTGTAAGGTCTAATCAAAGAGACTCCCTGACAAATGGAAAGGCTTAGTTTCAATATGGAACAAGAACCGTGGCCCCTATGACATCCATAATGGGAGCCGCATCACTCAGTACAAAACCTCAATGGGACGGCAGGCATGATGAATAAATTTACTGGTGAAAGGGATTCGGATATGAGAAAGTGATGAAAGGTGATGACATAAAAAGCATCCTAGTGATTCTAGGGATTCTGGAGGAGTCACCTGATGCAGAAAAGAGCGCGCAGACCGCAAAGTAGTAGTGGCTCTTCACGAAGCCACAAGTATAGAAAGATATTTGAAACCAAATTTTGAAAATCAAAAGACTTTATATCATCAAATCCTTTGATTATCCTCCTTTTTCTCCTCATTGGCTACTACACTACCAGTGCTTGAGTCATGGACTTGGCCTAAGCTGGACCAATTTCTTCAAATTTGTACCAAAAGGAGATGGTTAAAGACACAGGACAGATGCCAAGAACATGTTCATTTTTCTCAAATTCTTGACAGATATAGGAGAGGAATTACGACCAACCCAAGAAAATCAATTGCCAAGGCATCACTGCATCAGTAGTCCTCTCTGTATCCCTTCCTAGAAAAACATAGGACCTCACGAGTCGAGAGAAAGTGAACCTTTGACATTGCTTATCAAGAAGTCAGTTATAGCATGTTCTATGAACAAGGACATCAATATAACTAACCCCAAATCGAATTTCAGCATAGCCTTCAGCAACTCAGCGGCATTGTAGAAGGAACCTGGAAGCCAACTCTGGAACAAGCCTCTTACCAATCTTTTCTCAATAAAAACGACAAAGTAGCTCACAACAAGTGAATAACCCAGGCTTTGCCCAAGTCTTGATCAAGATAAAGCTCACTTAAGTGCCTAAACTTTATGTTGTGGATGGTACATAAGATAAGATATAAAGGCATACAGATGTAGACACATCCACTCATCAATCATCTAGCTCACTACTAGTTAATAATTCCCATGCAAAGGACATAGTTTTAAGCTCACAGGGACATATTTTCTCTAAAAAGCATACTGCTTGCTATACACCAACCATTGTTACGCTCTCGGATGGAAACTGTAAAACAATGGCTAAATGTGAGCTCCTGCAACTGAAGAGACCATAGGTACGGCATGAAGAACTCCCATTTCAATCGTAGGATTCCGATAAGTCTAGTGCATTGAAGTTAGAGGCAAATGAGCTACTAATAATATATTATCCAAGCAATTGTTCAATTAAAAGTTGCATAAACAACTGCCTACCTTACTACCACCAGATATCAAAGTATATACAACTTTTTCCACCTTAAAACCATATAATCATCCAGTTTCTTCTCCCAACCGATATTGTACAGTCTCCAAAATTCGTAAAATTAACTCATACTAGTACTAGTATGATAAAGTGCTGATCAAACCCTAACACAGTGTTCATACATTTCTCCAATAGCACAGAATTTCTATGAATTGGTCAAAATAAAACAAACCCATCACTAATTATCACCCAATCTAGTCAACACTGAATTGTTTCTTCAGACAGTTTGATTATAAACTCCATAGAAAGTTCCAACCTTTAAACATCAAATTCAAAAATCTTCTCAAGCACGACACAACAAAATGAAACCCAAATAGCAATCAAACACAATAAATCAACCCGAAAACGCACATAAACACAAATAAAATGAAAAAAAGAACACAACCCAGATCCAATTTCATCATCTAAAACAAAACACACATCTCCAAATCATCGGATCATCAAAAGAATAAAAAGAATTAAAAGAGAGAGAAAGTATACATGGGAAATACAGCTTATTTGAGGGATCAAGCCGAAGACGACGTCGTGTAGGAAGCAAAGACTTGGCAACAGAAGCAACAGAATTATTACTACTGCTGCTGCTGCTACTGCTGTTTAAGTGTGACTGAGAAGCTTCTACATTTTGCTGAGAAAAACTGTTCATTGCTGAAGAAGAAGAAGGAGAGGGAGTAGTAGTAGTAGTAGTAGTTTGAAGAAATGGGAGCTTATTGAAAAGAAGACCCCAATTTTTGGGTGTGCCTTCTTCTTGAAGCTGTTGTTGCTGTTGATGTGATCCTTGGTGCCGTTGGTGGTCAGCAATTACCATTCTTAGACCATCAAGTTGTATTTTTTTTTTTTTTTTGGTTATTTTATGTTTTTCTATTCATTTTATTTATCCCCCTTCTCTTCGTTTGTTGACTATAGACATTTTGATTGTGTCTTGTGTGTGAATTTTGTGCAAAGGTGACTTTGAATTTGAAAGGTGGGAGAAAGTTTGAGTTGAAATGGCCCTTCAAAAAGTAATGGAGAGATTGTAAATTGGTGACTTTTTTATTATTGATGTTGAGGTGGGGAGAGAATGGATAGGGTGGTGGGTCGGATTAGAGAGGTATAGTATTCCGTTTAACATTATGAGTCCGTTCTTTCCAAGATTTTGTGATATGCATTTGTGGAGTGTTGTATAAGTGGTTCAATTAAGTGTGTTGTTACTCTTATATATGAAATGTCGGGTTTGGACTAAGTGTGATCTTACTTCTAGTTCAATACGAAGTATTACTTGCGTTCTTTTTATTTATTAACGTTTGGTTTGAACATGTGAGAAAATTTTAAACCAAACTTTAACAAATAAAAAGAACGGAGAGAGTATCTCTTTGAATTAGAGAAGTTTCATCCGTTAAATGAGAACTACAATAGTATTTCGATTATCGGTAAACAATTAAACGTTAGGGGTGACAATAGGTCAAATTCGAGTCGATTATTGATAAACCGTCGAAGGCGCAACTTGCATAATCTGTACACATAGTAACGTAGACATAGTATAAGACTAGGATTTTTACGCTTTATGTATTGAGATTTGAAGGGATCCTCTGTTTTACACTTTTACCATGTCTTGTAGCTTGTAGGATTTAGGTAATACCTTGGTCAATAACCAATAGCAAGACTATAATAATAATCCAAGACAAACATACTCGATGGAGGGAACCAAACCAATGAAGAATCCACAATTTTGAGAAAATTAAAACATTGTTTGCTGACTTTGAAGAGATAATTAGGTGACCTAATGTTCTGTTTCGAGGCTTTTGAGACTAAAGATGACATTATCTTAAAGAAGAAAAATGCTACCAACGACTCTTTTTTGTCCTAATCTTATAAGGCTCCTAGCCTAATCACCCGTTGATCACCCGTTAGGCTGAAATCACTAAATTAAGGACCATATGCTTGTCTCTAGGTAACTAGGTTGGCAATCCTGTTTGAGCCGTGAGAATGTAGCACCTATTATTCTAGCGTCTATTTAGAAGAAACCGCAAACACAACTGACATGTATATCTAGTCACAATATTGTACACTGTAAAATATGATTCTACTATTGTGTTCATGTAAATTCACGTGCCTCTGTAATGAATATTGAACATTTTTCACGTGCCGGTTGTCTATGATCCTTCTCTAGCTCGAGCTAGAATCAACAATTAACCAACCTATATATTGAATTATTTGGAAATCCAATTGAAATATTGAAATTAAACAACCTCTAGAAGTATACACCAAAATGTCTCACATGAAATCTTCGAGAGGGTCATCATCATCCCATTGAAGGACAGCAGTGCCGATATTTTGTTCTCTTTTCAGCTTATCCTTTAAGAACCAATCACACACCTTTCCTGCATTAAGCTCTTCTATTGTGCACCTCTCTTGCTCTGCTATCACTTTCAACAAGTTTAACGAAGATATCTGCCAATTGCAATCACACATTAATAACATTGTCAAAATGAGTAATTACATGTTTCGAGTTTGAGTCTTGCTAAAACAATAATTTTTAAAATGAGAGTGTTTCGTTATCCTAAGATGTCTTACCTTACTCGAATTTTTCCCATCATTACCAAAATTTAGTTTTGAGTTTAGCTACTTTATTTTCAATGCAAATTCTAGGTGCGCCCTATATATACATTGTGAGTTTGTGACTACGTAGTCTACAGTAAATAGTATTTGATGTGCTAATATATTCTAGTCGTACTATGTAACAACACATACAATAAAATATAAAGTTGTGTAGACATACGGTTAATCGACAGAGAAATCGTTCATGGGTGTTTAGACCAGAGATTTCAACCAAACCAGCTTCTTCTAGAGACAAAAACCCGCCTCGTCTTTCGCCCGTCGTTTCGTCGCCATTGGATGCTCGGACTGCAAGAGGCTTTCCGGCACGGGTAACGTTCATGGACAAACATGGTTTGGGAGTAAGAAACAAGTGTGCTAGGCTGATACTCTTATTTGGTAGTTTAGAGTAGTGTTTAGAGTGAAATGGTGAGTGATAAATGTTGTTATTGTAAATTGTGCAAGATCGTTTGAGCATGTTCATTGTGTTTGAGTAAAGTTTAGGCTACTTTATTTGTGAAGACGATAGAATATAGAAATGTGAAATTGAAGACATTGAGCTAGGTTTGGCTTTGGGTTTGTTACGTGTGGTGGCAATTGACTCATTATGCATCACTTGTGGATAATAAAACTTAGAGATTGCTATCGAGAATTGTAAACCAAATTTGGCTCTTTTTGGGTCCAAGGAGTACTATTTAAGGCCCATTTACATAACCATCAACATTTTTAGATAGTTTGTACTTCTGCGTTATCATTTATGATTCTCGAGTTTGAGTTTTGGCAATCCAATGGTGAAACTCACGAAGAAGAGTATTCTGTCTCATTATATATAATCCAGTCGATAGAACTACGATGCAAATTGATATAGGTAGTGAATCTTAGAGATGTGTACAGTAGTGGTAGCTAACTTGGTTCAGTTATCACTCTACAATTTGGAGGTTGGAGCTGAGATTTAAATCCCATCACCCTTAACTTGTAAAATTAACGAGATCTTTTATGCCTCGTAGACCCAAATAATTTCTAGTCTCCATATTGATTAAAATCTATTCTAATAATAGTTGACCCTCTAAAACCAAAACTGTGATCGAATATAGGACTACCCCCTCTATTATTTAACCAAACTACTCTTGAGCCAATGATCACGCTAGCTAGAATGTAGTAAAGAGTTAAAATTTGCCAATTAGAAAAGATTAGCAAATGACATCGTTTAACTAGTGATATCGATAATTAGCAAATATTAGTGTCAAAAAAATAACACATCGTTCACTCACACTTGTATTTGCACATTATAACCCTTATCATATCAGAAAAGTTAAAAAGTAAAAAAAAATATACACCAATGTTTTCATCAAATTGAAAAATAATTTCCAAACGAATTAATGATCAATTACATGATCAACAACAATATACTATACTATAATAAATAATATGTCTCTCAAAAAAAAAAACCACTATACTATCATGGAATATTAGGGTCCGTTCGGTATCACTGCCGTTTTCAGTTTTTATTTTTTTTGCGTAAAAGGTTTAGTTAAATAAGTTACAAAATTAATTTTAAATTGTTGAATACTATAATAGTCATATGAAAAATGAAAACTGATAACTGAAAACTGAAAACCACTTTTTCTGGTTTTAAAAAACGGGACTTTGGTTTTCAAAAAAACAGAAAACTGAAAATAAAAAACGATACCAAACAGACCCTTAGTTATTCACAAAAAGAAACACGTACGTACATGCATACTAGTCTAGAAGAACTAATGAAAAGCATAATGATCATATGTAGACATATTGTACGTTATATTACATGTTATTATATTATATTAATATCAAAACGGACCCCAACAGCTCAAATACATCACCGTCCGGAGAGCCTCCTCCGATAGCCGGACCTTATCTTCGGCAGTGGCGACGGCCTTCTTCATATGATCAGTCGTGAGCCGCCTCGCCGCGACTTGCCGGTTTCCGGACGACTTGAAGGCAAATTCACATGTTGATGAAGCTTGGCCATGCATTAGTTTCACCCTTATATTTCCAGAGGCTTGATACAACACCCTTCCCATATACCTCAAGCTCATTTGGTTTAATTGTGAGATGTATCTAATATTTTCGGCTAATTTTGTGCTTAAATTTAAGGTAATTGACCAATGATTGTGCTTTATACAATAAAGTTTTGATCTTGCTTAAGAAAAAGCTGACAAATTCTGTTTGTTTAATTTTCTTATGTAGCCGGTCGATTTAAAAGGAACGGAAGGAGTATTTATAAGTTTAAGTTAAGCGGATTAATAAAAGTATTTATGTGTCGATAATGACGTGGAGGCTACAAGTTACACTTGTGCATTCTGTGGGTAATGACAAGAACACGTCGTTGTAGATGAGAACAACGTATTCTTAAGCATAGTTGGTCATCATGTATATCTTTCAACAATCTCACTGCGTAATTACATGGAATTCCTCTTGATGATGTGTATGAGAATATGATCGAAAGCACTTCCGCTGTTGCGTAAAATGGTGGTCTAATCACGTCTCTCTCAATCTTTCGGCTACAAATAATTAAGTGTCGTACGGATATAATTATTAAACTACGAAAATGAGTTTTTTAATTCCAATCTGATGAATTTTAATCTTTTTGATCTATTAGCACATACTATTGCATTTCTGATTCAAATATAATTAGATAATTTTAAATTGAATCACCTGAACAATAAATTAAACGTGTCAAATAATGTTCACAATACGGTTAATAAGAATTGTATTGATATGGTTAAAAAACATGTTTGAAGTTCTCCTGTTTTCTCGAATGCATGTAACCCCTAATATGAGTTGTTGTGGGAAGGCCTCTCACCCTCACATGTTTGGAGTCAAAAATGTCACATGTTTAGAGTATACGTTATGATTAATTCAAAGTGTCTAGCTACCATACTTGCTGGTGTACGTAGTACATGCTGACCTAAAAAAGTATACTTACTATTACTCAAAGAATAATCTACAAATACATACTGGTGTACAAGACCGGGCGTTAAACTAAAAACTTATATTACAATTGAAAAAACAAACAATCAAACAAAAAGAAATCGAAGTTCTGTATATTATTAGATAGATGTGCTATAATTAATGGACCGTTTTGTAATTGCACCGTACGCCATTTGATTAATTAGCTAGTGATCGAGCCACGCACAAGGCATTATTACGCATTAGGACCCCAACAGCTCAAATACATAGCGGCCCTCAACGCATCCTCACTACAACCGTTAGCGTCCGTCCCTTTGTCCCCTAGGGCATCTCCTACGCAGCTGGCGGCAAAGTCGTAGCTTGCGCTGCCAGTCGCGTAGCAGTCGGTGTTTTTGCCGGTTGTAGCCGTGGAAGTTGGTCGAGGCGGCGGCGTTGATGATGACACACTTACACGTTGTGTATGTTGTGCCGCCAGCTCGTGCCATGACGTACACGCTTGGTTCAACATCTTCTCACCCACGTACTTAAAACTCATATCTAGCTATCTGGTCGATTTATCTATCTAGTAATAAAATCGAAACGCTATCGAATCAAATCGTTGTTAATTTGTATGTGAGTATACTTAGGTTTGGATGTCGAGTCAAAGATACGCACACAAGTTGTACAAACTACTCCATATAAAGAGTTGTAGACCATGATATTACTACATACGTACTAGCTAGTATCTTTTATGCTTAATTAGGAAGTTGTTACAAGATATATAAGGGGAATTAAGGTGGGTAGCAGGGTAGACAAGATCTTTTAATTTGCTGTATTTGGTTAGGATCGGATGCGATTGAAAGATATCCAAAATACGTGGAGAGTAACTTGATTTGGATTTTGTGTTGGTCTTGAAGATTCTTTGTTAATCGCTGTATTTCTCTCCTGGACGATGGAGTCGACGGTACGATCCTTCTTCGAGGCTCGACAAACCGCACGTGGCTATGCGTAAGCTAAATAAATACTACTGTATGTAATTTCGAAATTAGATCGTCTCATCTTACGATGTTCTTTGTATATATATTACGTTTCAAAAGTTATTCATATGATTTTTTTTTTTTACTTTCGATTTAGTTTTATTCGATCTGTAGTTGCAATGCTTATAAGGCGTCCCCTTAAGGACATGTGTGGTTTTGCAAAAGTAAGTAATGGAGATTATAACAAAACAAAGTATATATCGTGATTAGAGCATGTTCTCTCAAAACTAACGAGTTTCAAAAAATTAATAGAACATATAGTTATAGACTTATAGTATAGTAATAGTAATGTATATATTATATTGATTCTCAAATTGCTCAGCTAAGTGATGATATATAACATCAAAATTTGATCACTGTGATTACTGAATAGTTGCATATAATAGAACAGACTATGACTCTGTTTGATACGATTTAGTAAAAGTAATTTTCATACCAGTTTAGATTCATTCAAATTAGATCAGAGTTATTCAAATCAGATCCGATCAGATCATAATTGCTCAAAAAATGATCAATGAATTTGGTCCATTATTTGATACTAATTCGCTGAAATTCAATTAACTTTTTAACTAATTCAGATCAGTTCAGAGTCACTCAATCAACTCAGATCAGATTATGAGGAATCAAATTAGATCAGATCAGTTGAAAAAGATACAGTCCTATCAAACAGAGTCTATATCGGCAAGATGCTTTTTTTTTTTTTTTTTTTTTTTTTTTCATATGTGAAGCGCAGGACTACCCTTGAAATTCATGACTAATTTAAATGGTCCATATTATTCATGTGATATGCACTATCATAGAATAAAATGAGAAATTTTGTAACTTCTCCACATCTATACATATATAGCCGGTCGAAAACTAAACATACCATTATGAGCATATTGTTTCACCTCACAGTAATTGGAGGAATAATGACTTAAAAAGAAATTTTGATCTACCCCTCACTATAGTGGAGATGTAACATCGTACTAAAGTACCTCCTTTATTGTTGTTTGTTTTATGTTGTTCTCACATTTCAATGCGTTGTTGATCGTAAAACGTTTCTCAAAACATGAAAACTAAACTAACTTAAAAAAGTCATATACTCATCCGCATAAAAGATGGAGGCAATATAAAGGTCGAATTCGACATGTTAAAGTTGATTTATTTTTATTTAAATTATACCAATATCTAAACCTTGATCTAAACAACTTAAGAAATCAAAAAGCTCTAAACTTAAAAAAAAAGGGATTAAATGAAAGATACCTAACTCAATCAGGATGAAGACATTTTACCTAAGGAGGTAACCTCATCCATACTCCAAGTTCATTGCATTATTCCTTATTCATTATTAGTGCTTCTTACGTGTTAACTTAACTAGTGAAATCATTATCGGATCAAAATCCGTACATTATAAACTTTATCAATACTGCATCACTACATTACTAGTACCTCTTAATTCTCACCGTCTGTCGTACAAACTTAACTAGCGAGGTCATTATCGGATTAGAATCGGAACCATATTCGTAAACTTTTGGTGTCCAAAACAAATGCATACACACCTTCTCTCTCTCTCTCTCTCCTCTTGATCATTCATGGGCCAAATAAAAACAAGGAAAAATAAGAATAAAAAGTGGGAAAGGTGTGTTCATCCTTGCTTCCTAGTCTGCAATAATCTCGTCAAGTTGCCACAAACACACTCTCAAACACACACATCAACAGTTTGATACCAGGATTTTCCAGCTAATTCCTTCTCTGTATAGTTTGCACTTTTTGCTTCTTTCATGCTATACATGTCCATGTCCTAACTTTTGTTGCCCTGTCTTTCTCTAAATTTTATGACTATTTCAATGGATTTATGCTGAAAGATTCAATCTTTTTGATTTTTTTGATTTGGGTTTTTCTGGGTTTTGCTTGATTCGAGAAGATTATGAATTAAACCCATGTTGTTTTTGGTAAAGTGCTGATTTTTTTTTGAGCTGCTTTTTACCTAGTACTGTTGATTTTTGTACTGTTTGTTTATGTGAAAGTATCATTTTTGTTGCGTGATCAACAAGTTGTACTGATTAGGAATAAGAATCATAGAGGTTGGTTGGTGGGTTCATGCTTGCAATAATTTATTTGATTGGTTTTTATTGTTTGGGTGCTGAATTATAGTGGCTTTATTTCAATTATATGGTCTTGTTTTAGAGTAGATAGTAGAGAAAGCGGTGTATGTTACTTCTTATTGAAGATTTTGGGGAAAATTCCAAGTTTAGGAGATTGAAACAAAGAGGTTGGTTTCTTAGGGAAAACTGAGACTTGGTCTTCTTGTGTGTGGTTCTAGAAGTAGAAAAGATGCAAAGGGTGAGAATTTCTTCAAAGCATTCACCAGTTTACAAGCTTGGTGATTCTCAGCTATCATTGTCCCCCAAATTTAGAGTAGCTTCAATAACATCACCTTTTGTAGATCCCTCGTCGGATTGGGAGTTAGCGATAAAGGGGCAGCCCCTTATCCCGGGGCTGCCGGATGATGTTGCTCTTAATTGTCTATTAAGACTTCCTGTTCAGAGTCATACTGCTTGTAGAGTGGTGTGTAAGAGATGGCATTTGTTGCTTGGTAGTAAGGACCGTTTTTTCACCCGTAGGAAGGAGCTAGGGTTGCGTAATCCTTGGTTATTTGTGTTTACATTCCACAAATGTACTGGAAAGTTGCACTGGGTGGTGCTTGATCTTGTTCATTTTAGTTGGCATACCATTCCTGCAATGCCTTGTAGGGAGAAAGTCTGCCCCCATGGGCTTAGGTGTGTTGGAATACCGAATGATGGCGTTCTGTTTGTGTGTGGAGGCATGGTTTCTGATGTTGATTGTCCGCTTGATGTGGTGTTGAAGTATGAAATTTACAAAAATCGCTGGACTGTTATCAATCAGATGACTTCTGCAAGGTCGTTCTTCGCAAGTGGGGTGATTGATGGGATGATTTATGTGGCTGGGGGAAATAGCTCTGATTTGTTTGAGCTTGATTCAGCTGAGGTTTTGGACCCCGTCAAGGGATATTGGCGGCCTATTGCAAGCATGTGCACAAATATGGCCTCTTATGATGCGGCTGTTTTGAATGGAAAGCTTCTTGTTACTGAGGGCTGGTTGTGGCCTTTCTTTGTATCGCCTAGGGGTCAGGTCTATGACCCTAGAACTAATAACTGGGAGAATATGGCAGTTGGGTTGAGAGAAGGATGGACTGGATCAAGTGTTGTCGTTTACGGGCATCTTTTTGTTGTATCAGAGCATGAAAGGATGAAACTCAAGGTATATGACGTAGAGTCTGATGCCTGGGATACAGTGGAAGGGTCTCCTTTACCAGAACAGATATGCAAACCTTTCTCAGTGAATTCCTGTGATTCCAAAATATATGTTGTTGGCCGGGACCTCCATGTAGCCGTTGGCCAGATTCTGAAGGTTAACCTGAAAAGCGAATCAGAGAAGAAATTGAGCTTTGCTGTTCTGTGGCATGTCGTGGATGCTCCTTCTGGCTTCTCTGACTTGACACCCTCAAGCTCCCAGGTTTTGTTTGCTTAGCTTGTTAATATATATAGTCTTCCATGTTGTTGAATAAACCGTAATGATATGTAACAGGTGAGTGTTTAGAATTGTAAACTTGTTATTGGTGTGCTGATAGTGTTACCCATGTTTATTGACTAGATGCCAGATGAGTAATTGTGGATTCTCTGCTCATGCGTATCTGGTCTTGAACATTATGTTTGTATGATACTCCAATTAGATACCATAAACCTTTGAACATTTTGTGTATGGCTAAATGTAATGGAGCCGTACCTTTTGCTCTCAGTTTTATAGAAAAGTGCATCAAGCACAAGAAAAATTTGGTGCAATAAGTTACTTGTGTGCTCTCCTCTTGTATAGAGATGTAAATCTTCGCCTTAACTAAATAAAGTTTTCCCTCTTTATATGACACATTTATGTCTTCTCTACCATGGTATGTGACTTTTCTTATGTGATAGAAATGGTGAATTTGGATTGTATATATGTCGATGAAGGTACAGATGGGTAGCACTAGAGCCCCTGGCTGTATACCTGTACTAATGTTGTAAGCAGGATTCCTTCAGTTGCAACTCTAGCCTATGAAATGCAGTTGAAGCAATGAGTTAATGAATGGTTTACGAGTATTAGAGTTTCCCCTTCCCTGATCCAGACATACACAAAAACCACAATATATTTATATGATACAATTTCTTGCAGCTGACATAAGTGATCTTATGCTATGCGAGCCTATTATTTGATTTGCTTAGTCTTTCTAAATCGGTAATCTTTTTTACTGATCAAGAGATCCTTACAATGAGTCGAGGCTGTGTGGATGGTAGTTTCTTTTGCTAGTTTGTATGTTATTCCATATTCCATGTACATTGGTCTGGGGGCAGGCATCTGTCAATGCTGTAAGTGCCAGCAAATATTTGGAAGTCGAATTTAGAAGAAAAATATCAATGTTAAACGGATGAGAAGGGGAAAAACACTGGAAGGTAGGTCCATCACCTGTATTTCTGTTCTATCACTTATGTTTGAGGTATGCCGACAGAATGTCTGGTAGTGGTAGTCTTTGTGATTAGCAAGATACAAGGATTGTGCTAATAGCTGTTCGCTGCTGATTATATAAAAAATGATCATCTACTTGACGCCAGCCGTCGAGCATTAGTGAGATGACATACTGATGTGAGATATAATCTGTACATATGTAAAAACCTTATCAACTATCTTGACTTTTCACTCTACATAATTGATAAGTGAAGAGTCATGTTACTAGAGTCTTACCCACGAACAGATGACACTTATACATTATCATGATCTTTTCTCTATTGGCTTTCTGACAAGTTCATCATCATAGTTAGACCTTAGTGGGCATGTCTGCTGTTGGAGATACTAACCATGGACTGCAGAAGTAAGTGAAGAAGCAACACTTCTTTTCATGTCTTTTTGTCAACTAGAGTATAGTTTTTAAAAAAAAAAATTCATACGGTATGGCGGGAGCCTTTAAGGCACTGGGGTAAAGATGTTGTTGGTCAGAAAAGCAGATATGTTATACTATTCTGCATCATCTTATAACGGAAACAGGACTCTGCATTCTGTTGTGCCATCTACCTTAGCTGGAGCAGTGGGATGGACAGTGAGATTTCGCCACTGAATACAATAAATAACTGGTATTTTTGACAGCAACTGACACTCGAGGAACGAATAGGTTTCAGTAATGATTGATAACAAGATGCTTTGGGTTGGGTTAGCATCGACATCATCATTCAGAGGAAACAGGATTCCGTATTGTTTCTTAAGTACCTTTAACATAGCTACAATGGAGTGGCTAGTAAGATTCCAAGAGTTGCCGGAGACAACAAGCCTCTGAGGTATTATTGTAAGCAACAGAAACTCGAGGGACAAATGAACTTTCAGTTATGATCAATGTATCAAGAGGCTTTGCAATTGGGACAAAATCTGTAAGTGATGTTTGTACTCCTGTGTCAACTCCTCCTTCTCACTCTTAATTATTGTTGTTGGGTATTGTTTGTTGTTGTGAGATATAATTTCAATTAAAATGTGTTTTCAGTCATCCTTGGGCCCTTTCTGAGCTTGTGTCCTGAGTACAAGTTTATTCCTTGGTAAATTCTACATTTCGGTTCGTAGCCTTTTTGTTCCAAGTAATGCTTTCTGAAATCTTCGTCATTTCATGATTTGCCCATATGTCTGACTCCCTATGCTATTCTGCCAAATTTTGTTTGTCTGCCAGTGTGGCAGTGTGCACTGCTTATTTGGGACAGATGCTGCTTGAAGATCTGTTTTTAAGCTGAACTCTTGTATATGCAAACTATACTAGTATTGTTTTTCTTCTTCTTTTTCTTTTTCAGTAAACACTCTGCAGTATACCCTTGCTTAATTCCAATGTGGCGCATTTATGTTTGCAGTAGGCGTCAATGAGGAAATGCATGTAGGGATGGTTTATTCTTTTCTGGTTTTGAATCACATGTCTTTTGATTTTGTGTATTTAAGAAATTCCCATGTTTACGTTAATCAGTTATTCCATATGCAGTATTTGTTTTTGGCTGTTTTCCTGAAAATTGAATCTGTATCAGGGATCCTTATGATTGCTCATGTAGGCATGTGGGCTGTCTTCCAAGTTCTAAGTACCAGCACTGGATGTACAGATGCATGGTACCATGAGCATGGGCAGGTGTTTGATGAACTATGCTTTCCCCTTGGTCTTCGTTGTTCTGTATTGAGTCACGTTTTTACATTTCATGTAGCGACAACAGTCCTAGAAGCAGTGTTCAGCGGGATTTGCCTGACTGTCTGATAAATTTCCCCGTAATTTCAGCTGATGGATTTGTTACTGATTTACTGTGTTATATTTCTGAGAAGTGCTGACATGCAATACAGCGGATTTTGTATCAGCTGAGACACAGTCCAACAATTGCTTAAGTTTTCGACTTTCTGTGAATGGCAGGAGCCGGATCAGGATTTCACTAATTACAGGGTTTCAGGACTCAGGAGTGACGACAAGTGAAGGTAAACCTTGACAGTCGAGCAATATAGGTTTTTTCATTTGTGGAAGTTAAAGCTCCCCTCTGGTTCCTGTATCTTCCAGAAAGCTAGCTGAATTTGTTCACTCATCCTTTGAAATGTATAGTCTACCGGGCTCAAGTGAGCTGCTGCATGAGCCGCTCTACTACTCGTCCTACTAACATGACTAGCTACGTGTATGAGAGTGTTTGTTCAACAAAGGATGTTTTTTTTTTTTTTTTTTTTAAATGGAAAGATCTCGAATATCATTATGTCGTTGTGGCTACAATATAAGCGCAAGATAAAGTACATCGACAGGTTTACTGTTGACACAAAACACGCTTCACCTAGTCTATACTTTATGAGCCAATTGGGGAGCGAATCATGATAAACAAAGCTTTGTTTCTAAACGTGTTTGGATCTCATGGAGTTGAAAATAAACTCTACCATGTGAGAAAAAGACATGTAACATTTTATGCATTTAAATATTTTCTTTTATTTGTTTTATTACTATTTATGGCAAATTCCACCAACTCCACCTTATTTTAACTGCATGGGATCCAGACACTTTCTAAACCCACACGCAACAAATACAAAGAACGAAACTTACAAGACAAATTGACATTACAAAGCCAAGATAATTAGAAAGATTTAGTTCAGTTTTTAATCCAATTAATTTCATTAGTGCCTATCGTTGGCGTTAGGGAGTAACCCGACTCCCTGATAATTTGATATCGCGATATCTATTTTGCCCTGGAATCCAAAATCAGCCCTTTCACCAATAGTAGTAACATATGAGTCATGAATCATGAGTCATGACCCACCCCAACTTGACCCGTAAATATTTCGCATTCTTATCCACCTTAAATATTAAGCGTAAAAGTTCAAAACTCGTTTGCATCGAACTCAAATCTAACCCAACCACCCAAGCCCAAATAAGCTGGATACTATTAATTTCTTCCCAAATTACTCCGATTGTTCTTGATGTTTTAAATACAAAAAAATAAATTCAAACCCTAATTCGCAAAAAAGTGAAAAAACTCCCCCAATTTCGCAGCAAACTAACATCAAATTAATTAGCTTCCTCAGTAAGATTCTACAATGGCGGAATCATCAAGCAGTGGTTTAACATTCAAGCTTCACCCACTCGTAATTCTAAACATATCGGACCACTTTACTAGGGTTAGGTCCCAAGCATTGCCTCACAACAATGGTGGTGGTTGTAGCAGCGGCGGCCACGGCGGCGGTGGTGGTGACGGTGATGCTGCGGTGGCGCCGAGAGTTTACGGTTGCGTGATTGGGAGCCAACGTGGACGGACGGTGGAGATCTTCAACAGCTTTGAGCTTCTCTTTGATCCCGCTACCAATTCTCTTGACCGTGCTTTCCTTTTGAAGAAGCAGGAACTTTGTGAGTTTTCGATTACTCTTTTTGTGATTATGTTGGGGTGATTAGGGTTTAGCGTCATCAAGAAGCTATCTTTTTTAATTGATTACTGGTTTTCTATTGTGTTGTTTATGTTAATTCGTTGATGATATCGATTGCCCTCGGTACAGTTGTTGATTTGTGGATGATTTCGTCGGAATTTTGATGTGCTTCGTCTAGTATTTCAATATGACTTGCTGATGGTTGGGGCATGTTAGGTTTATGGACTGCATTATCGGAAAGGTTTCAGCGAAACTTGCATTAAAACTCGATAAAACTAAGTACGATGGGACGCTGTGTTTGTGATTAGAACCGATGAACTGTAGTCTTACCAAATTTGTAGCTTTTGTGAAAGAAAGTTGTGTGCTTGGTAGTTTGAAGTGACACATTGACTCATTTAGGGTTCATGTCATTTGCGGTTCCTCTTTTGAAATCATTGATTCATTTCTTAATAAGGCAAAAGGTGGACTTTCAGTTTGTATTTGCAAGAGTATCATTCCCCCCCACCCCCTTCAACCACCACCACTGTCGCCCAACTCCTAGCATTGCTCCTCCTGCACAACCTGGCTCCTGTAAGCTAGCCCGCGCTCGCAGCATCCAACCACATCAACCCACTATTAATGCACACACACTCCTTCACTAACACATCACTCCTACTCCCATTCCTGTAATGCTCAGTCACCGCAACCCTAATGAACCACTTCTACTCCCACCAAGTCATCGACAAACCCTGTATGAACTATTGTAATTCACTGCGCAATTTCATGCAGCTCGGGCTTGGATGGGGCCTTGTTGTGGGGAATGAAATATATCTCAATGACAGTTATCAATATTTAATGGAGAGTTTATTATGTGTGATTGTAAGTAATCTCATACTGAATGACAAGGACACAAGTTAATAAGCTTGAATGGTGATTATTAGAAATGTGAAACGATCAATTTTAGAAACGTGGGTGAACTTTGAGGTCATTGTGAAGGAGAGAGGGAAGAATAATGAGCTCCCTTATTTGGATGGGGAAAAGGGGTATGGTTTTTGCTGTTGATAGAGAGATGCAGGAGATGGGGGTGCAATTTTATGTTAATTCCTATTTGTTAATCATGGATCGCCTAGAAATTTTGATTTTCGAGAAATACATGGACTACCTGTATCCTTTCTGTAGAGCATTGGTGTTTGGGGGAATTGTAGTTTTTAAGGCATCTTTAGGATTTCAAGTTATATATGTGTGAAGTCAAAACCCAGCTGAACATCCTTGAACAACTTGCAATGTCTTGCATGTTAACCATGATACGAATATGGTATGACCAATGCATTGTCAAGGGTCAGTCTAATCAGGATTAGTTGTTCAAACTTATGTTCTGTTTGCTAGTTTGTATTTTTCATTTGCTTGTGGTATGCTCTTTTTTGAACTGTGTTTATATGTTAGTATCAAAATTCAGGGTTAAGACTGCATGCTCTTTAGGTTTTGTGGTTGTTTCTTGTTATACATTTTCCCCAATTCATCACTCCACAAGTAGAAAGGTTGGGCCTTGATCTAATGTAAACTTGTTCCCCCAGAAAATGTACTTAATATGTTGATAAAAGAAAAAAAAGAAGATCTGTAACTAAGGACTTGACGTTTGTGCGGCCCGTCTGAAAAGCTAAGCCATTTATTTTTAGTACAACTGCGTTTCACCGTATCTGCTGTGGCCATTTAGATGTTGTAAACTTGTAGTTCTTGTAGCAATTTATATAATTTTTAATGCTCACATTGTAAGTGTCATTATTCATATTTCTTGATTATGGACAGACAAGAAGGTGTTTCCTAATTTCTATATACTAGGATGGTATTCAACTGGAACTGAGGCACAAGAATCTGATTTGCTCATCCATAGAGCTGTGAGTTGCCTCTCTGGTTTATCTTATTAATGTTTTTGCATATCATACTTGCATACCATATGTTGTTTACCAGTGACAATTACCAGAACAGTTTGGGAGTCTATTGGTGAATTTGATTTAGATTATATTGGAGGAGGTATCAAGTAATGGTCAATGGAATGATGGGAGCTCTCAAATAGTTTGGCTTCAAATAAGTAACTATTGGTTTCCTCATAAATGATCATCCCCAAAGCCTTATTGGGTCTTATATAATGGCATATTAGCCAGCTGCATAGTGGGTTTTCTGTCTGAGCACTGAACCATAGTACTTACCTCCCTAGGCTTGAGTTTGATCGCATACTTTTTGAGTCCTATTAAAGTTTAGGCCTTTAGGGAGGTGTGACTTTGAATTTAAGATGGTGTCGTCTTGGATTGCTAACTTAAGGGTTTGAGCCGTATGCAGTTGATGGACATCAATGAAAGCCCAGTTTACGTTCTGCTCAACCCTGCCATCAATCATGCACAAAAAGACCTGCCTGTAACCATCTATGAAAGTGGTATGTTTTATCACCTTCTTCCATCTTCTTTTCAACTAATAGTGAATATATGTTATCTACTTCTGTAACTTTGTTATCATTTGTTTGCCATTTTAAGCTCTTGCAGTGATGTTACATGTCGGAAGTCTGTTCTGCCTTTTGCACCCGCCTTTCCCAATTATTCACATTCTGGTTGTATTTTTACATTTAGCAAACTGATTATATTTGTGGTTGATACTTGATATACTTATGATGATGTTAGAACTTAGAACCATTGCAACAAATGCAAGTATTGTACTTTTAAAATGGCAGCCATTTTAATGCCTGAAACTTCTGCAAGTAACTAAGTATGGAGGAGGTGCTCAGATTGTCTCTTGATGTTCTCCAATACCTCACTTTGGTTGGAGGTAGTCATGCAGGACAATTAAATCGCACTCACTTTAATATTCTTTTCTCTCTATGATGGGTTAGTGGACCTAGTATAGTATTTGTATAAAAGTTTCGATAATAAAACTGCGTGTGACAATAACCTAAAAAAGGTCGAGTTGCAGTTGACAACTAGTTTACTTAAAACGGAAAAGACTCAGTTGGAATTGGACCTATATTTCCAGACGCCATAATTTTGTATCCTTGTCTTAAAATTTATTTAATTTCTTTCTAAAGTGAAGCAGTTGTCAAACTTATCCAACAAACGAGTTGTGGAAGTACCTCTACCCTTGACTATGTGCCACTTTTTTTCCCCTTTGTCATAAATTACCCAGAAAGGTTTCTATTCCAGCTTTGTTGTTGCTGGTGAGGTATCGTTCAGTGTCATGTACCATAAATAGCTGTCGTGTCTATATGAAATTGTTCTATTGTTGTTATTTAATCGTAACTGGACTATACTGTATTATTAGATGCAAGTCAATCTGTTAAAGCACACTCTTGTATTATACTTTATGTTTATTGTCTCCGGAGATTGGTTTTTGCATTTTCCACAGGATCTCCAGTACATTATTTTTTTTATTATTTTTTCCTTGGCACTTACAAGATGGAGTATTGGTTGTTATCTTGTTTATAATTGTGCTGTTTAAATTGCAGAGTTGCATGTCATCGAGAGTATCCCACAGCTAATCTTTGTTCGTTCAAGCTACAACATCGAGGTGCGCTCTTCTTCCTTCATCGCCTCTTCCATTATTTCTGCATATTTGGAGGCTCAACTAAACTATTCTTTTCCTCTTTAAAGACAGTAGAAGCTGAAAGGATCTCAGTCGACCATGTCGCACATCTTAAACCATCTGATGGAGGATCTGCTGCCACCCAATGTGAGTAGAACTCCCAGTTGCTTGTGCTTTACCATAGAGAACATAATGTTCTACTGAAGTTCATCAACTTTCTTATCTGCTTCAATCAAAGTCTCGACTCATAGAATTTTTGATTTGCTTGCAGTGGCTGCTCACTTGACTGGTATACACAGTGCAATAAAGATGTTGAACAGCCGGATTAAAGTACTGCACCAATATCTTCTTGCTATGGAGAAAGGTATTGTCATGATTTCTCTCTAAAGGTTTGGGTAGGTAAAAGGGTAGGTGGAAAGAAGGTGGGTGGGTGTTAAAGCAAAACATGTCATGTTGCAATGAAGGCTAGGGGATCCATATGATATGTGAATTTATAACTTTATCCATGGTCTTCGTTAGTGTTGGACATTGTGGTTTGCTGAATTAAATAGAAAACAAATTGTTGTTCATAGAGCTCCATTTTTGCTGGTGACAATTGCAACATGGCTACTGCTGAAGATAACTGCCCAATGACATTAATTCTTTTTCACATTAGTTTTAGGTGTCTTAGTAGGGTTTTGTATGATGATATCGTAGCGCATTTGGTGGTTCTTATGTCTCGAGTCCTTATAAAAGTTCTAAATTAGAACTCAGAATGACTAGTTATACCATTGTTGGGGAGATCTTATTTGTTGTCCTACAAATAGCAGAGACAAAGAGACATAAAGTTGAATAAATTTTTTCGAGAGCTAAGCTAGAGAGTTCACCCATTGTTTGAGATAGTTCGTCAGTATTGGATCTGTAAATAATGAGTTGGCATTTTAAGAACTCAATTTTCGGTTCTTTTTTGCTAATGCTCAATGTTTAGAAGACCAGTAGCCAGTGACACTGCGTATTATTTTGTATGCAGGTGAGATTCCTAGTGAGAATGCACTGTTGAGACAGGTTTCAAGTCTTGTGAGGAGATTGCCTGCTATCGAGTCGGGAAAATTTCAAGATGACTTTTTGATGGTGAGTTCTAATTTCAACATTGATGTTTCTTATTTTGGGAATTTCCCTGTCCATAGAAATGTGATTTACAATAGTGTTGGTCTTTTTATAAAAGGTGGCTTGCTCAGTTGGGTACTTGTTTATGCAGGAATACAATGACACCTTGCTGGTTACATATCTTGCCATGCTGACAAACAGCTCAAGGTAACAGATATTCAATGACGATACACTCCCACCCCCCAATAATTCCTGAATAAATGGAGTTTGTTCTTTGATGCAATATCTATATTGGTTCTCCCCTGGGTATTATTCCCCACCCCCCTCCATTCTTTTGCTGAAATTGTTTGGGTTGCTAGTAAAGACGGGAAGCATATTGAACACCTCCCCCCCCCCCCCCCCTGAAAAGAATCTACGCACCAACCAAAATGGTGATTATCTGAATTTGTTTCGCTAAGAGGTCACTGAAGATAAGGTTTGCAGTCGTCAACTTAACGGACATTGCCCTATTGTTTCAAGATTTGAGGTGATAGTATGCAATTAAGACCATTATTCGCATACATGATGTTTAGTTTATGGTTAGCTGACAACACGATTCAGATGAGACTGGAAAAGCATATGACGACGTGGTTACGTGTGTAACTATTGCTGCCATTGTATTCTTAGCTTCATCTTTGCTCAAAGTTTAACATGTGATTCTTTTGATGTAGTGCAATGAACGAGCTTGTCGACAAAATCAACACTACATATGACAGACACAGTCGAAGGGGAGGACGGAGTGCTTTTATATGAAAACATCCCTCGCCACTGGCATCTTGATGGCTGGAGAAAGTTTTTCCATAGGAAGCTTAGTTAATTGTTCTGATGCTGAGATCAAGAATCGGATGTCTACAGTTTGGAGACATTCAAAATTGCAGTGGATTGTAAAGAAGTTACTGATGTGGTCTCCTTTTGACTTTGTCCATGTTTACGATTAAGTTAAAACTTCATAGCCTGTGGTGATATGTTTCGCCATTTTGGTCGTGCAATTACAGTTGGTCCGTTGTATCTATGATTTGGATAGTGAGATGAAGGCGAAACTGAGGGAGTTTGTTGTCGATGAATTGATTGGTATTTCATGTGATTCAATAGTCTTGTGGTATCACAATCGGTTTTGGTGCTGTGATTTCTAGCTAGATTCGATTGTGGGGAATCATGTACAGTAGAAAAGTTCGTGTTCAGCCAGAAATCTGAAACCTCCATGTTTCTAGTATGTGAATGTGTGTGTGTGTGTGACGAATGATTTGCCCTGTTTTGATGAATTTCTTTCTCGAATGATGCCTATTTGGCTATTTCCCCCTGACATTGTACCATGCAAAGTTATAACAAACCCTCTGATGAATGAAATGTACATTGTACGCTATCTCTTCAACCTTTATCCCTGCTCCCCCGGCTTGCATTGCCCCTCCTTCTGCCCTTCCCCATCGACACCGCACCTCCTATGATACTATTGTTGAATTTTATAGCAAAGAGCGTCTCTTGAGTGGTTTACTGTGCCAATCATTATTGAGGAATATCGTAACCTACCTTGTTCTTATCGGTCTTTCTAATCTAATCTAACTCCGTATCAAAAGACGAGTACCCAAAACGACAACCTTTTTGACGTGTCGGTAATTTTAAGAATCGGAAAAATAGTGAAAATAATTTTTGACGGAACATCCGATCTTGACCGTTATTGAATTGGCGACGACAGTTGCAACTTGCAACCTCCTTCATCACTCATCAACTCCAAATTCCTTCACCTCTGAAAAATAACTGCTAATTCAACTCCGAATGGATCTCCGATGCTCCTCATTCCGATTCTCTCTTCTCACTTACGCTTCATCCTCCACCAAATCCCGCCGTCATTCCCTCAATTCTTTCTCTATCAGAGCGTGTATGCCGTTTTCGCCGCAGAAAACCAAGTACTACAAAGAGCTTGAAGCTGCTGTTAATGTCGTCCAAAAATCTTGCCGCATTTGCGTTGACGTACTCTCTATATCTTTCTCTCTCTTCTAAAATTTGATGTTGTTAATTTTTTTTTTTTTTTTTTTTTGTATTAAATCGATCGAATTTTATTGAATTTGTGCAATATAAATGATGAAGAGCAGGTGCAGAAGTCGTTATTTTCCGATGAGAGAAAAGTGTTGGAGAAGATTGACAACACTCCGGTAACGATTGCGGATTTCAGTGTACAAGCTCTCATTAGTTTAGGTAATTTACATTTTCATCTGATATTTAATTTCCAAGCTTTGTATGAAAACATGGAATTATTGTTGTTTTGTCGAAATTTTCGAGTTATGTGGAATGAGAACCGTAAATATATTAGGTCAATTTTGAGAATAAGAGGCCACATTCGATTTCCGAGCTCGGAACTCTGAGCTCTTGGGTCTTTGGCTTGTAATTGATTCAAAGATATGATAAAGTGATGTTGATCGTGTTTAAAAGTAGTAGAATGACAGTATTATGTTGTTGCAGCCGCGGCTGGTAAATATTTTACAGTTGACAGTGTTTAACCATAGGAATCGAATGTGGGAAGTATTTTGGTTCGAGAAAGTACTTGTATACTTTACTCCAGTTTTGCTGGTCGTAATTGTTAAGCTAGCTTACTTGGCAAATATGGGGAACAACTAGTTTTGATCCTTTTCATCGACTACCTTCATTCAATCTGCTTCAAATTCTCTAACTTTGACCCGAATTGGCTTTTTTTAAGAACTGTGCTGTGATTAAAGCTTGTGGCCGTGTTGTTTAATCATAGGAGAAAAAAGTATTTAGATCTCTTTTGATTTTTATTCTAGTCCGCTTGGATAAACTTTCTTTTAACGAGACAAAAACTAGAAAAGAGATTAGTTTCAGACACAAGTATGACTGTTTTATCTGTAAATTTTGGCTTTAGTTTGCGGGCACAATTGCTCTTCATCTTTGGAATAGAACATTTGTCAAGGTTTCTAAAGGGGGCGGGATCTTCTTACTGGCTTTTCAAGGCTTTTCTAGTGTGAAGCCTGTTTATTGATTAGTACCAAGGGATTATTTATGGTATGGTAATATAAAACTTTTCTCATAGCATGCTGCTGTGGAATCAATCCTGTTGTCATCCTTTCGGACCAGAAAAGAATGTGATATTGGTTGGTAATAGCTTTAAATGAAAAATAAAATTTTGCCATTGGAGTTGCATTTTTGTGACTTTTGTCCCAGTCTTGCCATAGATATGATTCCTTCCATTAGTATAAAGGAATTAGAGGAGCCAACCACCTGATGTTTCAGCTTAACTCTTTGTCATCTGTCTCTAACTTAATCCAAAACTCCTTCGGCGATTATTGTGCAATTTAGTAATGTATTTTCTTTTGACAGAGCTGGGGAAACTGTTCCCATCAATCCCCTTGGTGGCTGAAGAGGACTCAGCTTTCTTGCGTTCCAATAATCTAGCGGAGGCTGTGGTAAACATCATGAATGACAATACAATCTCCTCGGATGGTCAATTAACAAATGCTGAAGTGATGCAAGCAATCGATAGAGGTGGGAATAATGCTGTTGCTTTTGATGAGAAGCCAGCCACGTATTGGGTATGCCTGAGAGGTTTTTATTTTTTTTATTTTTTTTTATCATCTGATGAAATCAGGCTGTATATAAGCCATTGAACAGTTACGCGCTGTTCCCATAATGTTTAAATCTTTGGTCATATTGGCATGATGTAGTGACATTTTCTCTGTTTGACAATTTTAGCCACTAATGTTTTTCCGTTAATTTCCTTGATGTATTTTGTTTGGAGTCTGCAATAATTGGTGTCCCTGCCTCATACTCGTGGTATGGCATCAGACGTGTTACGTTTAATAAGCTGTTTTGCTGTCGATGTATCTTAACTTCCAATGATAGCACATTGGCTTATAACAATTTGATTTTGTCTGTTAAAAGTTTCCTTACTATATTATAGGTACTTGATCCAATAGATGGTACACGAGGCTTTCTCAAAGGCGGCACAGCCATGTATGTGGTATGTCCTTACTGGCTTTGTTACTCATACAGTCCAGTTTCTATTGTTTCACATGCTCAGAGTACCTTGATTTTTAGTTGATGCTTTCTGTTTTGAATATTAGCATATGACCTTCCCTGAATGTCAAATTACAGTACGCCCTCTTTTTATCTTCAGAGTCCCATGTGGACATTGCATATGAAGCAAGGAATAGGGTGTTAGTGGAGCAATCAAACTCAATTGGGAGAGAAGAAGTAGGCAATACGGGACTCTGAAATTGATTCGGAGGGAGTGATAGGGTTATAGTCGTTGGTTATAAAGGATCAAGGCGGGGAGCAATATGCCAAAATAAAGGAATCATATGAGGAACATGTAGAGCTATTTAGCTTTTCTCTTTTTTCAAGGGTATGCATTAGTTTAGCTTTTCAATGTAGAATGTGCGGATGTGGGGGTAAGGAGGGGGGGGGGGGGAGGGGTTAAATCAAGATTTTGTGCAGCTTTTTTGAGAAAAAAGGAAGCTTCATGACTTCATGAGTGGATGAGCTTAATGATGCTTGTGTATTATAAAGATTATGTACAGTTGGCTACTTGTTGATGACTCGATGCTAGAACTCTCCATGACTGTATAATGTGCTGGTTTAATCATTTGGTTGAAGTGTTTATCAAAGTCCAAGTAGCCAACTGCATCACTCTCTAATTCTATTGAATTTGGAGGTCATTTTTCCTGATTTTATTCTTTGTTAATTTACTTGTAGGTAGGTCTGGCACTTATAGTAGAAGGAGAAATAGTACTAGGTGTTATGGGCTGCCCGAAATGGGAGGAGGATTCTCAAAATAGATCCACCTCCGATATCCAAAACATTGAATCCGAATCAGGGATCATTGTGGCTGCCCATGTGGGCTGTGGGACTTGGAAAATGAAGTTTTCTGACCTGCTTGTTAATTTAATGGGTGTCGGTGGCTTTTGGGAGAGATGCTTGGTCAATGAATGTTCCACAGTTCAGGAGGCACATTTCTGTACTCCTGATAGTCAAACATGGGATTCATTGCCACTGTCAAAATATTTTCGTGAAATAAGTGGGCGAACTGATTTAGGGGATGGGCAAATTCTTCTTCTCCCAACGTGCTGTGGAAGGTATATTTTATCTCTAAATGTATTCTTAAATAGCTTGTTGCTTTACCGTTGAGTGTTAGACTTGTTGATCAAGAAGCTTGCCTCCCTTTTATCAGTTTAGGAGATTGGAGACAAGCTGTCTGTCCGTATCCCATATAAATTTGTAGGCTGAACTGTTGCTATGCTTACTCTTGATTGTCTGGCCTTGGATTCTCGACATCTGTGCTATGTAAGGACTTGTTAGTGGCTTGCCTTTTGTTTAAGTGAAACATCATATTGTCTGGTGAAGCAGTTGGTTGCTCCCTTGCCTTTCTGGAACACTCTTCTAAATTACTGTTGGAAACTTCATTCATTTCTGTTCTAACAATGCTATTCTTCATGCAGTTTATGCAAATATCTGACAGTAGCTTTGGGTAAAGCGTCTGTTTTCATCCTCCGATCAAAGACTCGAACTATGATAAAGGTATCTTACCTTCTTACTAGCATTTTAACCTCACCAAAAGTGTTGTCTTTCTTTCTGTTGATGCTTCAGCTCCCACTGTAGGCCTGGGATCACGCTGTTGGGATGATTTGCGTGCATGAGGCTGGTGGAAAGGTGTGAAATGAGTTTACTTATTCTACTATTTCCATGTGTTGCAGCACCAAGACTGAGTTCTAGTTTTTCTCTTTTTGTTCTTTCAGAAATTTATGGCACCTCTAATTAAGAATAATTTTGTGAATCTTAATGCCTTTTGACCAGGTAACTGACTGGAGTGGAAGCCAGATTGATCTTGCTGCAGATGCAGTGGGACGTAGAGTCATATTCCCATCAGCTGGTGTGTTGGTGACAAATGGAACCTTGCATAACGAGATCTTGGAGTTAATTTCTTCCAGTTCATCAGTTGCATCATAAAGATTGTCATACACCCAGGTATGATTATGTGCTGTTCGTGAATGCTGCAGCCTAAACTATCATGCTTCAATTGCGAAATTTGACTTCCATCTTCCTTCATTTTCTTCGTGTATACAAATCTAAATCTTGATTAAACAAATCAGTTTTCAGTCTTATGTCAGCTTTTGGTAATCAGGGTACTATATCCAGTCGCATTCTAGTGTGACACATCAACACGTTAGTTATATTATCCTCCTTATGAACATATGGTTAATTTCTGGCTTTCAGCTAAACTGGAGCCGTGTTTTTAAGCTCATTATCCTGGAAGCCCGATAAAAAAAAAAAACTCTCACTTCGTTGAACATAGCGACCAATATTCTCTTCGCAAAGTTCTGATTTTTCTTTTCAAGTAGCTGTCAAGGCAAAAGACTAGGCCATCCCGTAATATAGCAAATTCTTTTTAGGGGAAGTAATTGGTGGAAACAATGTTTCACCCCCCCTTCCCCCATCTCTATTGAGTTTGGGTGGGGTGAAGGGGAGGGGGAGGATACCGTATAACAGCACTACCAAATATCATGCAATATGGATTCTCCGAGTATCACTTGAAGCATAATGTCTCTGTCTGCAGCTTATTTCAGTGATGAAAATAGTTAAATACGTTTTGTTGGTGGCTTATACTGTTTTGATGTTTGTTGTGTCTGTTTCTCTATGCTTTACTTCTGTAGTGAGATTCAATTCTTGGTGGTTAATTTAATGGTATTTCCGTTATGTAAGACAACGACATTAATAAACAATAGTAATAAATAAACAATGTGCATGGAGTACTTATGCTGTTTAAGAATTAAAAGTTTTCATGTCAGCCACACACCTGGGGCTCTTACAGTATTAGCTCTGCATTGTATTTTGATTGTTTTAATGTTAGCTTAGCCTTATCTTTTACTCTTCCTCTATTTGTGGCTTACATATTCAAACAAATGTCAACAAACCACAGATTTGTCAAAGTTTGTTGGACAGACTGAACAGCTCTGAACAGAAACTATAAGCTTTCTGGACCTCAGGAAAAGGAAAAAAAAAAAAAAAAACAAAAAAACAAAAAAGAGAAGAAACCTTGTTAATTTTCTGGATAACTTTACAGATCAGCTTCTTTATCGTTCGAATGCGGAAACCTATTGGATCCATACACAAGAGGAACCCCTAGAATTTAGACAAGTTATCTCCTTGTTAAGTACAGTATGATATATGTCAAGCATTCAGTAAAAAAATGCATTTATACTATATTATTCAATGATCCACAATCCATGTGGACATGTTTTCTTAACAAATTTGATGAATACCTGGCATTTATCTGATCACTAGTGTGCAGGCATACCGCATATATGTACTGGTACTCAATAGTCAATAATATTTTAAGGCACCCTATTAGTAATCTCACTTTACGGGTTCATCCTTTTGCTTTTGTCTCTTTTCTGGGGTACATTTTCTTGTTGGAGGAGGAATAGAGAGTAGTGAGCTTTTCTTACGTGCAATTCCATGTATACTATAAGAACTGGTGAATCCTCAGAGAAGAATTAGTCGAGTGGAGCTGTTAGTCTTTCTGTCCAGTAATATCAGGAAAAGCGCATGTAAAACGCATGTGTGGATAGCTGCTCTTTACTGATATGCTTTCATCAGCCCCCCTTCATACAAATTACTTATTACTTTTGTAGCTTTAGAATGGTTTGAGAGAGTGAAATTTTTGCTGAAACATGGTAAATTTGAGCTGCGGAACCTTGTTAGTGACGTTCTCTTAACTTATACGGAGTATAGGCTTTGCCAGCACTGTAGTATCCTTACGAGCTTCCTTACTTATATCCCACAAGTCGAAAAGAAATTTGGGACTTAATTGCAATGGTATATGCTGTATAGATTATGGTACAATAACTGTTAATCGTATTGGCTAAACACTAAGCCCTCTTGCATTGGAATGAAATATTCAGAAGGCTTTTGTTTGAAAACATCTTGCTAGACTTGGAAATTGTTTGGTCGAGGCAGGCCAGGTTGTGGAACTATTAGGGCAATGAGCTGAGGGATTTGCGTGGTTTTATTTGACCTGTTACCCTCCTGAGATTAAAATACTATGCCTAAACTAGAATTCTAGAATAGCAAGCAACCAGAGCCTGTTACTCACTAAATCAAATAAGTTCCAATTAATGAACGATGTTAAGATTGGAATTTTGTTTAAGATCTACTCTTCATATCCTATAACAAGTTTGCTTGGTATCACATTTTGAAAGGATAATTTGGGACAAAAGAATTAGGACAAGCACTGAAGTTACAATTTACAGAATTGGAACTAGGAAGAGGAACATGGTTCAGGAAGGTTAAACATGGATGCATAAAATTTTGTGGAAGTACAACGGATTTAGGTTTCACTTTTCCTCCAGGCCGGATTATAATGACATTTCAGTTGAGGTAGACAATAAACCACACATTTCCCTTCTTTAAGTCTTATTCTAAAATCTTGGATCACCATTTTCCAAATTATCTGGCCTGGCCTCTGAGAGTAATTGCAAATGATTTTCTAATAGTTTTTACTGCTTTTTATCAGAAAAACGGTCCTTTCTGGAATCTATGCTGATAAGAGGAAGTGCATACCTCTACTGCAATGGCCACTGAGGGTAAGAACTCAGGTGAATAACGTATATTCTTTTTCTGTGAATTGGTAGTTATATTTGCTGTAACTTTCATTCCTTATAGATTTGCTCAAAATGAAAAGGGAATAAATAGTACTAGTTGTACATGGAAAGAATTACTTGTGTGAAGTTTGTCCGTAATTTTTCGCATCATTGGGTAGACATGACAAGAGTGTGAGTTCTTTTTGTGCTTATGTGCCTCCTGGCGCCTTTAGGTTTTAAGCTTATATTTGCTGATGTGTGGAGTGGCATTCAAGATTTGTTCTGTAATCTGTATATCTTATATTTTATGGCTTTGGATATGAGTTGCTGTTTGAGTTGTTTATAGACCTCAGAAACTATGATAAATTAAATAGTAAAAACAAAGTGTTTGTTAAAAGAAAAGTAGACAGCCAAATGCTATTTGTTATTACATGTCGACTATTGCTGTGCTCATTCAGTATCTCAGTTGACTGGTTTATATGCTATTTACTGATAAGCTAACTCATGATTCATTATTTCATTTAAATACACAACTGTGACTCTCATGTGTATGGTATAATTTGGGGAGACATGATGCCGTTGTAGTCTCCTTAAACATTGTGATGGTCACTCTAACATTGATGAATTCGGATGATAGCAGTAAATAAATAAATAAAACAGTTAGTGTGACCATTTGCTGATTCCAGTCTACTGTATGTAATGTTTTTAGATTTCAATTGCTTGAAAGTCGCTTAGTCCAAAGGCGAGTTAAACAAAGGTTTACCAAACTTATTGGATGTTTGTCATTGAAGTGTAAGCATTTCTTGCGTTTTTAGATGTTGGAGCCTAATTCCTGCCAGCGCAGAATTTACTATTTCTGAACATTGGTAGCCCAAAACCCTTTGAACTGGCATGAACATATTATGAAGTTGGCTTCCTTGTATGAATAATGATTCAGTAAAGAATGAAGGATTAATCACATATTTGTGAAAAGAATGTCTTGATCTCATACAGTTCTACATTCTGATGCAATTCTTTCTGCAGATTGTTTCGGCCACCAAGATATCACAGGTTTTTCTCGATTTGCATCTGGAGGTACCTTGGTAAGGGATGTCCTCTCCCATGTTGATGTTGCAGTACAGTCAGTTAAAGCTGCTTTATTGCATTCTCATACTCAGTAATCGCCAATTACAATACAGGTGCAGAACTTCAGCTATGTAATCACCATAGAGAAGACTGCTGAATATCTTTTTAGAACTTTGTCTGCTGTGTGTATCTTTCTTTCTTTTCTTTTCTTTTCTTTTTCTTGGGCGAAGTTCTGTGTGTATCAGTATAAAGTACTCCGTAAAATTTAACCTGAAGGTGGTGTAAAGAATTCTTGTAAGAATCCGTCTTTGCAAAGACCTTTTACTATAATCTTGTAATGATTCTGATACAATTTGAATGGAATAACTTTATTTTGTGCCACGATCCACGACCACGAAAGCATGCGATAGTAGCCAGATTTTTTCAACTGAAATTACGGAACAAAATTGGATGGATTGAAATTAGTTGAACTGAACTAGACTGCATTGAGTTAATGTTGTAGCATTGAACTGATCACTTTCTTGCTGGTTGTTTGAGTCATGGATAACGAATTTTATGGAACCATGCAATTGTTTCTACTCAGGAAAGGACCGTAAAGAAGGCTTGCTTATTCATTTACATGTCTCTGATTTTCGATTTTCTTTTGTTGTTTTTTCCTTAAACAAAAACTTGGATAAGACAGTTTCTCGATAATATGAGATGAAAAGTGTTCCGGAAATTGGAGGACGAGACAGACTTACCGTACTGTCTTTGTTAATAGTCATCTTGTTCTTATCTTTGACTAGGGCGTGACAGCTTATGTAAAAAAAAAAAAAAGAAAAAAAAAGACCAGAATACAAGGGAAAGTCCGTCAGAAAATGATGTGTGATGCTTAATCTGAGTCTTAACGTGCAGAAATTACCATTGATTTCTGATCTAATAATTAATATTAATTAATCATAATCATTGATAATTAATTTCTCCAATCAAAAGGGACACGTCGCCTATTGTGAAACATATGATGCAATCACTTGTTTTTCTTCTTTTCTGTGTTTTGCCTATATATATACTGTCAGCCAGAACCAATGTTTCTCATGCAGATACACGCAATCACCTGCTACTCTCCTCATTTTTCCTTGAACAAGACTTCAGAGTACAGAGATGGGAAGAATGCCGTGCTGCGAAAAAGCCGGACTCAAGAAGGGTCCATGGACACCTGAGGAGGATCAGAGGCTTACTGATTACATTCAGAAGCATGGCCCTGGAAACTGGAGAGCTCTCCCAAAGCAAGCAGGTACTTCTTATTTCTTAACTCGATTTCCAAACTTTCGATTCTCATTCGTTTTAATATCGTGTTTTCATTTCTGTAACATATGATGGTTTCATATGACGATTAGTAATATTAGCCTAAGACCTTTGTTGTTGTTGGTGGTGGTGTAATATCTTCCTGATGATGTATGTGGAATTATGTTCGTGATGTTGTTTAGTAGTAAAAATGACTTGAAATTTTTGACTGACTGTTTAGGACTTGAGAGATGTGGTAAAAGCTGTCGTCTACGATGGACCAACTATCTGCGGCCTGACATTAAGAGGGGTAAATTTTCCTCTGACGAAGAGGAGTATATAATTCAGCTCCACAGCGTTATGGGTAACAAGTAAGCTTTTTTACCTAACTTTAATCTGTTTTACGACATCCTTAACATTACCCTAGTGTGTCAAAGTTTCCTGCCTACAGCTGAAAATTGATCTGTTTGTTGGTTGTTTTGTGTATAGGTGGTCTGCTATAGCTGCAAAGTTGCCAGGAAGAACTGATAATGAGATCAAGAACTATTGGAATACCCACATACGAAAAAGGCTGCTCCGGATGGGGATTGATCCTGTAACCCATGGCCCTCGGCTTGATCTCCTAGACCTACCGGCCATCCTGAGCACCCTACAGAATCCGTCCTTACTGAACATGCCTGCCCTGCTTAATATGCAGAGCCTCCTAAACCCGGAAATCCTGAAATTAGCCACTTCATTGGCATCTTCACAGAATGGAGTACATCATGGTATCTCTCAGAATTTGCTGAACAATCCATTTGTTGGCAATACTCTATCTCAGAATCAAGCTGATCTAAGCTCACAGTTCATCAATCAAACTCAATCCCAAGTTCGGAATATACCTTCTTTCGACGGGGCACATAGGGAGCCTAATTTGACAGGAAATCAATCAAATATATGCAATGTAAAGACAGAACAGATTGGTTTTCAGGAGAATGGTCATGTAATGGCTGAGCCGGACTTTGATTGGTGTGCTCCTGATCACGAAAGCCTTTACCCCTCAGCTTATAACTCGGCCTTCATGTCGGATAACAGCAACCGGAGTGCGACCAGCAATAGCAGTGGCTTCTCCTCAGTGATCTCGTCCCCGTGTTCATCCCCGGCTAATCCTCTCGATGGAAGTTTTATGTATCTCAATAATAGCCAAAGTAGTAAAGATGACATAGAAAGCTTCCTAAATAACATCATTCTCAATAAGCTTGAAAACCCTGTGGAGATCCTATGATGAATGTCTGTACCTCATGACCATTATTGTGTATTCTCCATTTACAAGTATGTAGACAATTTTACACACTACAAACAAGTCAATGATGTATGAATGTAGAAAACTTTGTTATCATTTCTTATATTACTAGCGAGTTGTGTCAATTGTGTTAAAAAGTATTGTCCCACATGTAAAAGTAGGTTAAAAAGACTGGTTTATAAATTGGTACAACTTCGATTGTGAAAAATTGTTCGGAAAATCCTTGGAAACAACAGTTATGTACTGTCGATTGGAATGCTAACTTCTTACCTCGCCCATGTTATTCATGGGATGTACTTAATACGTAAACCTTTGAGCATTGCGCTCTTTATGTTTGATATGTCATTTAATTTTATAGTATCACAATTCACAAGGTCATTTAGGAGGATTACGGGGTTGAAAAAACTTTAAAAGGCTCCTAATATTATAGTAATGAACGATATTCATATCTTCCGTAGTAAAATCGGACTTTATACTTTTTGTAAACTCGTAATTGAAATCATTTATCGCTACACTACGTTCATTGACGTACTTTACTTGAAAAAAATAAAAAAAGCGAAGACAGAAGAATTACCTCCGAACGGGTAGATGTAGTGTCTGAGTAGAAGTCAGATGTCCCTGAGAGTTTTTTTGTTTTAAGAATAACGAATACAGAGGAATTATCTCGATGTAGTGCCTGAGTAGAAGTCAGATGTCCCCGAGGGTTTTTTGTTTTTAAGAACAAAGAGGAGTGCGGCTATAATGGATGAAGGAGATTTTGGTCTAAGAATCTTCATTGTTGTTGGTGGGGGAGGAGAAGTTTGTATGTTGGATTGTTTTTTGTTGTGTGATTTGTAAGCAGGTGCGGTGTACCACTTTTATAGTGGCAATTCATCTAGTCAAGAAAACACTGTGTAAACCGCAAAAGGCCCGATGATGAGGGGCATTTGGGTGATAACCGACAGTCACTATACCGACTTGCATAAAGCTCCAAGTTCACGTGATGTCCGGCATGAAATTGCATCATCAGAGTTGGTAAAATAGCAAATGGTTAACAAGAACATCAGAGGATCAAATCTTACACCCTTAGTTTTTGCCCCTACTATTAATGAAATTCACTCTGATGTACTTTGTTCGGCCTTACACCCCTCAAAGCCCATGAGCCTGATGGTTTTCAGAGATTATTCTACCACCGTTGCTAGGCTACTATTCAGCTTGGCCTCTTGAGGCCATTTCCTCTTTTCTCCTCACACCTTCTCATGGGCGAAGCTACTTGGTGGCGAGGGGTGGCGGCCGCCACCCCGTCGGATATTTTTTTTTTTTTTTCTGTTTTTTTAGGCTAATATTTGATACATATAATTATTAGTGAGTAATAACATTAGAATGTTGCATATGGTGTAGTGGTGAGAATGGAAGTGTAACCTCTTAGAGGTTGTGGGCTCAAATTCTAGATATAGCAAGTGTCATTTAACTTTTTATACCTAATAAACCTTAAACACCAATCCATAAGGCCGCCAATACAACAAATGATCATTTGATCATTTTTGTGCGTTTAATGTATTTATATAGTAAAAAAAAACTGTACCTTCTTAGTTCACGCTAAAATTATCTATTGGATAGTTTACCCCCTTATATTTGTTAATAGATTTATATACCCAAATTCAATAATTACATTTGTGTCTCTGAACACGAGTAACATGATTTGTTTAAGAATAAAAAAGGCTCGAGTAACATGATTTGTTAAAAAAAGCCGATATTTTGGCATGTCGTCTGATATATCTAATATGTTAACATTCGGCCGATACATATAACCGCGACGTTCGGATTCTATCTGAGATCCTGACCAAACCAAATTATAATCGAAAAATGCGATTTGAATCGCCACCCCGGATTTTAAATCCTGGCTTCGCCCCTGCACCTTCTCCTCAATGGCCTTAAGTATACTCTTAAAATCTTAGGGCCTGTTTGGTATCGTTTTCTGTTTTCAGTTTTCTGTTTTTTTGAAAACCAAAGTCCCGTTTTTTAAAACCAGAAAAAGTGGTTTTCAGTTTTTAGTTGTCAGTTTTCATTTTCTGTATGACTATTATAGAAACATACAGTTTAAATTAATTTTTGCAACTTATTTAGCTAAACTTTTTACGCAAAAAAACCAAAAACTGAAAACGGCAGTGATACCGAACAAGCCCTTAATTATCATCTTCATCCCCAAATGTGAATTCCCTTACCATTAAATAGTTACAAGATCATGATCAAACACCTTTGTAACCGGATCCGCCCCCTTGTTTTTAACTACATATCCCCCAACCAGAGCAGTTTCCTCCCTAATTAAGGAAGAACCTCCCATAATTATATCATTGGCTCCGAGATCCTCCACTCCATGAAGAAGAGAAAAAGTATTATGATGTCTTATGTAAGCACCCATTTTCTAAGTATTCTAGTTAACGGTTCTCTTACACCTTCTTTTCGCCCGACTAGAGGGATTCGACAATGTAATCCCTGGCCTTGTCCCCTTTCCTTTTCGGCATCTGCATGGAGGTTCTCTCAGCTCCCAGAGCATCCACCGGCTCGACCCCTTTCGGCACCCTAGGAGCGATCTCACTCGCTCCCACCTCTGATTTTACTTGTTGATGATCTCACCCTCTGTTTTGTCCAATAACCCCTTGACTCCTCACAATGTGAAGATGAGTCATTTAGAAGTTTTTCTTCTCTAAACAATTAAGCTCTTCCATCTAGTCTGAACTCCAGATGCCTATTGAGGGGGTCTGCTACTCATGACGTTATTTTCTCCAACAACATAATCAAAGATAAGATCATCACTACTCTTTTGTATCGCTTGCAGGTCTACTCAGGGGAGTGAATTTCTAATACATCCCAAGAGGATAGAATCGACTTGGTGATAGTTCTTAATCTCGTTCGGGGTTTGTAACCCTCTTTTTCATTGTACTTTGTGGTTAATGGTAAATCCACCCCCACTGATATGAGTACGCAGCGGAAATTACGAATAGGTAGATCAAAATTGGGATATGTTCTCTGTTATGGGTATAACAATACTCACAATAGAATAGAACAGGTGTCGATTTTGTACCCTCGAACACTTATGGACAAATAATAAAGATATGAACGAATGAAACTCAGCCCTTAGAGATTCAAACGAGCTATAATGTAATCCCTAAACAATACGGTCGTTTAGTTTTAGCCTTTGACCTCTAGTATGTCTAGTCGATCAACGACAGAACGAGTGCCTTCCGTTCTTTGTCTCAAGTAAGTTCAATTACCTTTAAAACAAAAAACGATTGCAAAGGAGGTGAGAAAACCTTCCTCAGGCTTTTTTTTATTACTTTTGTTAATTCAACGATGCATGAAATAAAACTACAACAACTTTGTTTAAATACTAAAGCTAATAACTCTAAAATCTTTCTTAAACTAATAACCTAATACGATATGGAAAATAACTTCTAAGGAAACAAAATAATCTACTTATCTCCTTAATTTTATTCTAACAATAATATGGATAATTAAACTAATGGTAGGTGATCTTTGAATAGATCACGTCCTTCCGAGCTAAGACACTCGAACCCACGAAACTGGATAGTACAGAACTCGGTTTTGTCCTCTCTGTAGCAGTTTTGCACGATTGCATGGAACAGATACTAATTCTGTTCTATCGAGCATATGAATTCAATCCGGGTGGCCCATGTTATGTAAAGCTACTTTGTTAGGCTTGTAACCGATTTTCTCTATTTTATGCATCTCGATCGGCTTCCATTAAAAAAAATAAAAAAAAAAAAAAAAAAAAATACTCGCCGTTTCCCGCCAATACGCTTGATGCTTCTCCAACACACCATCAGAACGTAACTCAGAAGCCTCAAATATCACCGTCGTCTCTACAATCTAATCATTCCCCACATTCATCGAAAAAATCCCTCTTCCGAATTGAAATTCTCAACATCAAGAATGTTAGCATTACATCATATTAAAATTCCCAAAGATTGAAATCTAGGGTTTTACGGGTGCGTCGTCACTCTTATAGTGGGAATTTTTTTAGGAGTTTCTTCAAATTGCCGATGATTTCAGATTATAATCGCCGATCACATCCCTTTTTAATTGTTGTTTTCATGTTTTAACTCCAATTCTTTGATAATTTATAAAATGTTGATTGTATGTATCCCTGCTAATTCGAAAATTAGTGTTTCGTGGTGTAGATTTAGTGGAGTTGTTGTAATCTACTAATTATGCAGCATGATTAATTATGTAAAGCTAATTTGATTGACTTTATACATTTATATAATCAAATAAATCAACTGAAGCTCGTTAAAGTTTTAGCCTTTTTCTTTTTTTGCATGGAGTACCTTATCAATCAAGTTGTTCGTGAAGACTATTGAATAAGTCAATTGGTCAATTTGGACTACCTTATCAATAATCAAGTATCGATTTTGCGTCTTAACTCGTTCACACCCCTAGAACATAGATAGAAAAAAAAGCTTGTATTCCGTCATCGAGGGCTTGATTAATACGTTTTGGATAATACATGTGATGTATGTAACGGTTTGTAAAGTATTTTGATTCAAATGTGTTGGGATTGTTTAATTTCTTTCTAATTTACCGAATTATTATAATTACGTATGTAGTCCAAGCATGTATGATAAATTTGTCACAGGAAATAATGTCAAGGGTTAATCAATGAAGCTTCCATGCATGATACTCATACACTACACTGTGGATACTAATCATGAGGTAATGTTGATGTTTTTATGCCTTGCTGTTATTTTTATTACATCATTAACAAGAAATTTATCACCTAAATTTCCCTGAACTACTTTGCTTGTTGCTTGAATTATTTGTTTAGATACATATGCATGCCCCTAAGAAATCCTTGGCACTTGAAACTCGGCCACAAATTATACATGCTATCATAATGTAATTGAAAATTCCGTACTTACTGAGAGCAGGTGATATTGAAATTGAGTATCATCACTGTCTCGTGTCCACTATCCCCTTCATGTATTGTCCTCCAAGTGTCTTTCTATGCTTACGTGAAATCCTGCAGTTGCTTGCACTGATCACTCTTCGTGAAAGTTCTGGCATGAAGGTCTATTTTATTCCCTCTACCTTGCATTTTATTGCTAGGAAAAAGCTTATTATAATATCTTGATTATGACTGTTACACTAATATTATTTCATTGGAGTAGATAGCTGACTACGTTGAAATAAATAATTTGCATGGATGCGTTATATTTCCAAGGGATTTCACAGCATCCACACACATGCATATACATGCTTGAGATCTGCTTGCTTCCAACATCAGACATACTATTAAGCTAAGGAACATGAATTTAATAAAAAAGAAATTGCATGTATATTTTCTGGATATCATGAATTGGGTCTTTAATTAAAACTTTATGATATATAAATGCATGGTTTATAACAAAGATTTAAAGAATTCAAAGGTTGTTGGAGCCACCGAGCAGCTTATAACAAGAAACTAACGACAATTATTCACACATCTAATTTGTACACATAAGAAGATAAGCTGGCTCATGTACAAGCTAAGATGCCCTAGATTCTGGACAAGTTACAATCAAAACAAGTATTTTGCATAATATTCACTCCGTTTCATTGAATTTCTTGCTTTTGGTTTGGATATGTGAAAGGAACTCAAATCCAATGGAAATTAAAGACTTGAAAGAAACAAAGGGAATTAGTAGTCCTTTTTAATATAAGAATTGATATTATCTGCATGAGCTAGCTATATAGCATGTGAATATTTTGATTGCTTCATATTTCTATATAGGTAGTGTCTTCCTTTTTTCATCATATATATATGGAGTTCATGAAGATTTTGTCTCATGTCCATAGTTGGTTGCATGTGATATATATGTTAGCGTTTCTCAGATTCGCCACTGATATGTAATATATACACATACGAGGCACGGGACATATATCACATGATATAATCGTCAGACACTTTTTTATCCGGGCATAGGAAAAACTTTAAGATATTCGGAAAAAAGATGTGTTCAAAAGTAAACACACCCATTGACCCATATATTGCATTTGTAAATTCATAGTTGATGCATACTAGAGCCTTTACCAGGCCATACAAAAACAACAATCTTCTCAAAAACCAGCAGCTTGTAGCTAATTGAATTGCTTAAAGAATGGATCAACCAAGAAATATAGGGAAGGTAGTTATCACTTTAAGGGTAGATGGAGTACAAATATTACAAAGTAAGAGGTCTAGTCTTAATGGTCAGCATATAGAAGCTAGAGAAGAAATTCAACAAGGACAAGTTAAAGGATATGGAAGGTGTGGAGGTTGGGGTTGTTACAATAGTAGAAAACCAAAGACATAACTTCTTACACATAAAATATTATTTGACCTGACATCGAATTTTTGTCTTTGAGATGAAAAGCGTGAGGATGGATACTTCTTACTTAATGTACTATGTGCCCTACACAAGGGTACGTCCTTTTTTTTTTTTTTTTTTTTTTTGGAGATCAAGGGGTACATATGTGTTGCTTGTATTGTTCAATTCACATTTTTCAAAGGTACCCATTTTGGGCCCTAAATACATATAATTCACTTTAAAAGCCAAGTCTGAGGCTTGAATACATACATTTTGATATTTCATAATACTTGCATCGAAGTCTCAGCAGGCTGCCCATCGTTCAAATACTATGTTACTTGGACATACACTTAATATATTTAGTGTGTTGCGTGTGGACTATGGAAAACAACACGACACTTAAATGCTTAATTCATATGGCCAAAAAAAAATGAATTAGTTATGTTACACTCCAACACATCACGGACACTTTAAGACGAGTCTGAGTAACCTAGGTGAAATATATGAATTCTTTTGAGGTAACTAGTACTCTTTATTACCCTATAATTCTATGAAAATCCTTGTCAGAAAGCTACAAATTATAGGCTGCGCTGACTGATAATTGCTGGTTGATTGAAGAGTTAGAGCTGCAGGTGCATTGTTTCCTGTTAACATCTGTACCAAACTGATGTAATCCATCGTAAATTGAGCATCAGTCCTTTCTGAGTCTGACGAATCATAGTCAAAAGGTTTTTTTTTTTTTGAGGTCATCATTGTTAAAAGGTTAATCTTGTGACTTGTGAGTATCAGCCAAAATCTTCCGTTAGATTACCAAATTTATTCTAGAAAGCCGTGTGTTAAACTCCAACGAAGTTCAAATATAAACACTATTATTGAGACATTTGTCTCTGTGATAATTTTATTCTTGCAACTGTTATCCTCTTGTATATTTTGATGCTTGCTTGTATTCACAAAAAGTACGAGAAAATTATTGCCTGACAGTAAACTTAACTGAGAAGATTAATTTCTAATGTATATGTTAATGGTGAGCAAAGTATTTTGAACTGTTGGTTAGGTTTAATCTCCAATTCTTAGTCCATGATTACAATTGGTCATCTTGTAAGCTGCATGAGGTAGGTATGGTGAACAACTTAAGAGCTACCTTTAGGAACTTCCCATTTGTTGTCTCACTTAGGTTCCATAGGTAGATCATGTACTATGTCTATAACTAACTAAGGGATTAGATTACGCGAAACAAATGTCAATTAGCCAAGTGCTAAGACATATATTTATGGTTAAGGTTGCGTAAATTTTTTCAAAAATAATGTTTAGTAGATTGATATGAATTTATCAAGTTATGTAAGAAAATCCATAAAGATCTCCAAGTCATCTGTTCTAACATATTGTATTAGTGAAAGTTCTGAATTAAGGATACCATGATTGGGATAGTCAAGAACAGAATGATATTGAGATTATAAAAAGATTAACACTAATTCTAGGGAGATTAAAAATTAAGAGCCATTCCAAATTCTTGTTAGAATAAAAATGGCTTCTTAGAAGGAGACAGTAGAGCGTCATATGGTGCTGTGTCAATGAAATAAAATAGTTATTCCACTTACTTGGAGACACGTGTCCGAGATTAGTGTCGAAATCGTGCCCTTAATATCTTATTATCATATACTCCCTCCTTAATTAATTGTTTTTGCCATGTTGAACATAAGCACTAGGCAACCTTACAGTACGGACGCTCCATGCACGGCATGTTAATCAAACTTGGCTACTAGGGTCTCATGGAGTACACATCCGAGTGTCAGACTCGCTATAATAACTCAATATTGGACATGGCCTGGGGACTAAGCTAAGACTTGATCGATGAGGATACGGACATGAGTATGGAAACACGTCTTAATAGCTATATTTTCATCTTAGGAAGATGTTGAGGTATAAAGCTCAAAATCATTAGATTTCATACTAAATGTTTCATACACAACCTTGTGTTTCAAGTACTAATTAAGTGTCTGATCGGTAGGAATTGAACTAAAATTCCGTATTTAAACTATTTTATATATATATATCGTATCTGATATAAATAACGCCCTAAAATGAGGAGTCGAAGTAGTATACCGTGGGGGCACTTTGTCTAATAATGTCAAATCTTGAGCTAAATTAAAATAGGCTGCAGGTAACAGTGATAGATAGCTGACCATTGGTGTGAAAACTGAAGCTCTTGGAATATATTGGTTAAAACTTAGTAAAACTAAAAAGGTGGGTTTTGAACTTTATGGTGATTAGAACAAGTGTTACTTTCTGGCTTGTTAAGGTGAAAGTCAAAACCTTGATGTCTTCTCTTTGAATTTACAAGGGAAGTCAAAATCCAATCAGGCTCCTTTTTGGTCGTGTCAATAGTATGAGTAATTTGTTATTCCTAATTATTGGGTTGGTCGGTTTTAAAGGCCTTATTTTTCTTTACTTGCCTCCACATTTTGATTTTAAGCTCTATAGTTGTATACCATCAAGACTTTCTAAGCTTTTCCAAACTGGCTATACTATGACATATATACATAGACTAAAAAGCTTCTAAAAGGTGCAACTAGCACTTTTGTAAGTCTTAGTGGATAAGTTTGCATCTAATTAATTACCTTGATGTAATTGTGTACTACCTATGTTCAATTTGCTCGGACCCTTTTATTTTAGTACCTATTCCATATGTGTATCGTGTATTCGCTACTTGAATCAAGTTTGAATGCCTGATAATTTGTTTTGGACCAAAGATTTTGGACATTTTTTTAAAGATAGTCGATCATGAAACCCGAGAACACATTCAGCTTGTATACTAATCTACATACATTTCAATTACCTGCCTGGTTGCCTATATCATACTTCATTATTCCAAGTGTTAGAGTTTTACCGATGTGGCTATACAGTGTTAGAACGTAGCAATCATTTATCACTTAAGTAATACTCCTTCCGTTTTTTCACATAATTAATGTTGTGTAATTGTGTATAGAGAATCCTTCATTATTGTTCATATAAACAAGTGCTTGATATAACTCGGATTCGCTTACGTACATTTGTGTTCAAAGTAGTTAGTAATTGAGCGTAAAAATACACTTAAGTATGAAGTAAGGGTACGTACGTGTCCGCAAAATGATGAATCCACATAATAATTTGTAATATGAAATGAAGAAATGTTCATATTTATTCTCGTTATAGCAAGTGTGACATAATATGATGAGTTTTTAATACGAATTATTTACAGCAAAAGGCTCCAATTTTCCCAAATAAGAGGGACACGTATCCTGTGTCACATATAGAGGACGGCAACAAATAATGTTGACTTCTATCTATCAGCTGTATATATATACATTCCCATGCATATCGAACCTGCAGCATTAGACATCAAGCTTTCTTTTCTTTTTTATCTTCTTAAGAAAACTTGAACTATCTAGTAAAACCTGTGTCTACTACTAATCTCAGTTGCAGGAAATTAAAGATTTCGATTTTACGACGAAACTAATAAAATGGGACGTGCACCATGCTGTAATAAGGATGGATTGAAGAAAGGTCCTTGGTTGCCTGAGGAAGATCAGAAACTGGTTGATTTTATTCAGGAACATGGACCTGGCAATTGGAGGACTCTTCCAAAGAAAGCTGGTAAGTATTTTTATTTTCCGTGTAGATATAAAACCATTGACTGAGCGTCTATTACTCGACCATTAGGTACAAATGCTCATTTAGTCATTTAGACTATAGTCTATATATCTAACTTTGTTGAATTATGGTATTATTGTACACAGGTCTTCTAAGGTGTGGAAAGAGTTGTCGACTTCGTTGGACGAATTATCTCCGGCCTGATATCAAGCGAGGCCGATTTACATTCGAAGAAGAGGAAGCCATAATTCAGCTCCACAGTGTCTTGGGCAATAAGTAAGTACTCATCATTGAAAATTTGTCCAAGTAACTTAAGAATGAACAAAACAAAAATAATACTTAGGCTCATTTTTCATGTGCTAATTGTAGTTATTTTTGGCTTTTTGTGTAGATGGTCAGCAATTGCTGCTAAATTGCCAGGAAGGACAGACAATGAGATCAAAAATTACTGGAACACCCACATTAGGAAGAGATTGATGCGGATGGGTCTCGATCCCGTGACTCATACGCGTCGTTTTGACCTTCTAAACCTTCCTTCTATACTCAACTCCCCTCTTCAGAACTCATCTCAAATGAACTTGCTTAAATTACTTAGCCTGCAGAGCCTGGTTAACCCTGACCTCCTCAGGCTGGCCGCTTTGCTGTCATCGAACCAGAACCAGAACCAGAACCAGCACCAGCATCAGCAACAAAACCTGAACTTTTTGTTACAGAACCTTCAGGCAAACGTAATTGCTAATACTTCTGGTTCAATGGACCAAAACCAGTACAGCCAAATCGCGCAAACCAGTAACCAGAATCAGACAGCATTTCAGAACAATGTTCCTGTTTTTGGTGATTCCCTAGTGATGCAACCAGGTTTGGAGGAATGTATGACAGCATTTCCAAACTTTGAAGCACATAATTTCGGAACTCAGACTGGTTCTTTGGTAGACGATCAGTGGCAAAGTAATGTTCTGCTGAATTCAGATTCTGCAGTACAACAACAACAACAAGATGACAGTCAATATGTTTCCAATACTCAAGTCATCAGTGACTTCTTGTTGAATACACCGGACTTCAAGTCAGGAAACAGCAATAATAACCCGAGCTTGTCTTCTGTATTGTCGACGCCTTGTACGAGCCAAGAGACACCATTGAATTCCAATTCCGAGTACCCCAGTAGCAACGAAGATGAGATTGATAGTTACTGTCAGAGTTTGATGAATTTTGATATACCAGAAAATTTTTTTAATGTATGTTGATTAGTATGTGTATTATTATTGAGGTGAAAATCATGTATGTGGATGTTGATCATAGTGTAGGAGATCACGTCAAATTTTGTTTGGTGTGATAATTTTGCTTGGTACATTTGTAAACAGAAATTCGTTTGGTATAGTAGATTGATTGTTTTCTTTCCTCTAAACAAAGTCTCAACTCTCGAGGTCGAGGGTATTCACACTCACTTTATGAAACTTGTAGCTCAATTTGTTTGAATTGAGGGATTAGAAGGTGGGAATCGATATTAAGAAATTTATAGTATGTTTATCATTTTTTTTTTTTTTTCTGGTATGTGAGATTAGAGGAAGGGATGCGAAATAATTATCTCAACTAAAGGCCTACTAGTGGTTGATGATCCCTCACGAAAATGCAATTAGTCTTGAAACGTGGATAATGAAAAGGTTCCGATCATATAACGTGAAAGAACGTCTCAACAAAAATTTGATGGTTGTTGCATTTTTAGTGGTTATGTTCATAAGTTGTTATCTAATATTTCGTACTATTTTCATGTATAGTAATACTAATAAAGAATTCAAGTTAATGACTTGATACAAATTACGTAAAATGAACTTATAAAGAACCATAGAATATTCCAATCTGTAAATATTGACTTGATAACGCAAAGGTTCTGATCATATAATGTGAAAGAACATCTCAACAATAATTTGATGGTTGTTGCCCTTTTTAGTGGTTTAATGTCATACCTTAGAGTAAGAACTAAAGTGGATTTGTTCATAAGTTAATGACTTGATATCGAATATGTAAAATGAACTCGTAAAGAACTATAAAATATTCCAATCCGTAAATAATTAATCGTACAAAACCTTATTCGACTCGGCCAACAAAAGCATCGTATCTCAAAGAAACACACATCTAATTAAACCCGACACGCTTTGAGCACTGGCCCCGGGAGAAACAAAAGTAGTAACGTTTTCCCGCCAATTAACACCGAAAACCTAATTTCATCTCCAAACCCTCGGAAAATCCCCAATTCTCAAACTTTCTGCTTCTGGTATGAAATTCCAGTTCCACCTAGCTCAATCTAGCTTATTTTCCGACGAAATTCGCCGATTTTGGGGGAAATTCAAGGTTTGTATTTTAATTACTCTTTTTTTTTTTTTCATTTCGTCGATATTAATTTACAGTATTTCATGAATTATTATTAATTTTTATATTGGAAAATTTCAGGTCCGATTTCGTCGCTCTGGAGTAAAGTATGAATGACGCTACTATCAGTGATGTCGATTAAGTTTAATTATTCGGATTCTTTCGGTATGCGAATGGCACGTATTAAGATTAATGCTTTCTTAATTACGAATGTTCAAATTTAAAAATGTAATCTTTTTTGTTATTATGTTAATCCTGCCGTATTGTTTGTTGTTATGTGATGTGATAGTTGATGCTAGATTATGTCGAATTATTCGAGTCGTTTATTCTGCTGTTAGTGATCTGTATTAATAATAATGTTATTTGTTTGGTAGGTGCTTGTATGATTAAACTCCAATTTTGGTGTTATGTAGCTTGAGTTTGGTATTAAGTGATGTGATTGTTGCGACTAAGATTTGCTCGAGTTTAATTTTCTCAATTATCGGTAGATTACTCTTGCTCTTGGAAGATTAATTTTGCAATCGAGATCATAGTTATAGAACCTTGTAGGGAACGTTAGTTTTGGACTAGGAAGATCGAGATTTGAGTTTATTTTCGGCCTTGCGAGATCATATTTACCTATAATTGTCTCACAAAGGGAGTGTAAAAATCAGTTGTTCGAGTGTAGGGTTAAACACTCTTCTCAAAATGTTGCGGTCTTTTGTGCAGTTTGAGTACAAAGCACCTTTTAGAAGACATATAAAGGTCATATGGCGAAAATGTCATAACTATGACTAGAGAAGACGTAATAAATGGATGATTTTGAGAAGGTTAAAGGGGAGTAAGATGATGAAACAATATAGTGTTGGTGTGTAATCTATGTAAGCTTCCACTCCTCCCTATATCGCATCTATAAAAGACTACACGCGCTTTCTCCTCTCTGTCTATAAGTTAAAACTTTGGAGGTATTGGGTAGCGACTAGATGCATGGTTGTTTTGCTCGTTTTCTTGCAGCCAAGGCCTTCTTAGTGATGCAACATCAATCAGAGTTTGGAACCATAGACTTAATCTAATCTTGTACGCCACACTATTTGCTGGATGTGTAGGTTTGTATTGTGCAAGTTAATAATTGGAATAATATCTTAAGCTTTAAAACTTCAAGTATATTATTGGTGAAGCAGGCAATATAAATATTATTGGAAACTCAGTAAAATACAAGTTTTGTGAAATTTGGTGGTTGGAAAGGAGGAAAACTCCAAGGACTAAAGGGAATAAACCAGAGCAAACTTACAAGTTGAAATGACAAACTCAAAGAGGAGGCCAGGAGCTTTTGTTTGCTATAATGTGGCATTTTATAATATGTTTCTTAGTTACAAGATTTGCCTAAGCTCGTGCACCTTATAGTGTCTTCTTTTGACAAAGCTGAGTGAATTGATTTCGGATTCTACTTCTTATCTTTTTGCTCAAAAAATCAGTAAGTTTAGAAGCTTTAGTGTTTGTATGGCCATATCATATATTTTACCATGGATAAGCATTAAACCACAACACTCTCTAGAAGCGCAACGTTATTAGTTACTCCTTAGCAGCAGACTCTCTGATTGAGAAGGTTCTGAGGAGAAGGAAGTAGATTATGGGTGAATGGGTGATTATCTTATGTCCTTCTTTTGTAAATGTGTGCCACACACCCACTTGGTGTCCCTTCTATATACTCCCTTTGTTACATATTCGAAAACTAAAATGTTTATGGTGATTAACCATGGATTCCCTTTCAATTTCAGCTGGAGTTCAGAGTTTCTTTCACCTCTGTTCCATTAGATACCCCAATTGTAAATTAAAGTTCTTTTACTTCTTACTATTGACCAAGTAAATATCTTGAGTATGAAAGGTAGTCATGTGTACTTTTGTACACTAGCTCATGAAGTTAACAACAAAATAAGGATGTATCAGTATATAATACTAGAATGTTAGACCTATCATGATTTTTTATTCTTGTAAGACTGAACTTTTACCTTCAACCTTCTCCCCTTTGTGAGGCAATCGGCCAACGGCCTGTAGGTGTAGTGATTCAAGTAGCTTGTAAATATATATATTACACTTTATCTTGGTTAAATGTAGGGAGGAAACATTTCTTCAAGAAAGATTCAATTTGGGAAAATGTCAGTAGAATTGATGAATGTTAAAGCTAAAACGCTGCTCTTTGAGATGTTAGGTTGAAGTGTTGAGCAAACTCCTCTAAATCCATATCTGTTTGGAGAGCAAACAATCTAGAAGTTAATGTCTGAAATCTTCATTTTAGTTAGTCTTTCTCGCTTCCACTCAAAAGTTTGAATTTGAATACTCTGATACTGAATGACTAAGAAGGTTCTGAAAAGGGAAAGCTGAGAATTTGAAAGTTACAATGTCATTAAAGATAATTACAGGACCTTTCTGTGATTGTGCATTTGCCATTTGGCTTGATTACCAAAAAATTCTATTTAAGAAATGAATTGAGCATGGCATTTGACCTTGCAGGTTTCAGGCTGATCTGCGTTCAAAAAGGTGGATTGTATGATCATCAATGGAAGCGTTACGATGCTCCTATCTACTCAATCCACGTGTCTCGGTGAAGCTTAGGTGGACGAATGAGTGGATTTTAAGTCTTCATCATCATGAAAGTTCTTCTCATCGGTCAGTATACTTTGTCTTCCTCTGCAAACTCTATTTTATTTGCAGGCTGAGCTTCTGTCATTGCTGATTCCCATTTTTACTATTAGGTCATTGGACTAGATTACATTTCTGACTACGTACCATTAAACAATGTGCATGGATTGCTTGTAATAGTATGAACTTGTACATCATCCATTGGTTGTTTAGATCTCATATCCCAATATAGCTCTATAATTATAATGTTGTTGAATAATTCACCTTCAGAAAACAGTCAACAATCCCGAAAAATGATCAACGATTGTTGGAGCTACTGAACAGCTCATAACAGAACAGAAACATAAGCACCCATTTAATACTGCACCTAATCTGTACACCTCAGCTAGTCAATTTATATAGATATTGATATCTTATTGGGGTAATCCATACATAAGCAAGCTCCCGAAGTTAAGACAAAGCGATTACCGAATCAGGTATGAGATGTAAGCTTTGTACAATGTGTTATTCCTCCTTTCGGATTTGTTTAGTCCTTCGTGTCTCCCTAATCGCAAGCATTAAGGCATCTTCACAAAGTTAAGCCAATGTGTGTCATTAATTATACTGTAGTTTAGCTTATAATCAAATATTATGCTCAATCGGGCATTCTAGTTTGGTGAGGTAACTTCTTACACACTCTGAAAGGCAATTAGCTTAAACTGACAAGTAATACAAAGTTAAACACATTAGGACATGGGATTGTGGGGTAGGTTGTTAATGCAGGTTTTGGGAAGTTTATGAAGCAGAGCCACATACAAGTCTCAGTGAACCTTAAAATAATGTTTGACTATGGCTGTCTTATCTTGGGATGAAAAGCTAGATGAGGATGCTTAGCATATGATATTTGATGCCCATGTATACTGTTCACATGTCTTCACTGATATAAATTTGCAACAAAGTCTCAGAAAATTACAAAAAAATTGGGTGGAGCCATCTTGGACCCGTGAATTATGATGTTGAGCACATACCTTCTACTAATCTCTCTCTGCCACTTGTCTGAATTGACGCAATAATGATATGCTATTTATATGGTGGCAAATTACAGCTTGTCATTTGACAAAACTTGTTTGAATTAAAGGAAGTAGAAGACTATGTTCATAGTATATTGATCTCCTTTGATCATTTGATACATCAATGAAAATGATAGTAATACTGTAATAGTAGTCAAAGTTATAATTGAGTACTATATGGACAAGGATAGAGTGTATTATCTTATACTAGCAGGAAAAGAAAGGAACTAGTGAATTGAAAGAACTTTTAGCATCAAGAAAGCCATCCTCTGTGCTTCATTAGGGCAATAATGATTAAATTCAGCTTGTGAATACTGACCTTTTCATTTGTGAATGCATTCCAAATCTTTCGATAATTGATTTGATGATTGAAATCGGTGTTAGACGACAAATTTGGATAGTTGGATTTGTGTTATTTTTTCATATATTTGGGGAAAGAAATGGATGGAGACTAATGTCATCCTCTGTTACTCTACTCATATTGTGTATGCCCTCCAAGTGTGTCTTTTAGGTGCGCGATTTTACTCGTGAATTGTGTGACCTATACAAACATAGTTTTGATCAGAGGATCAAAAAGTTCTCTATACTAGCATAAGTGAACCCCCCCGCCCCCTCCATCCAAACCTTTTGGAAACTTTGTACCTAAATCTGTAAGAGCTTATAGTACACTTAACTGCTGAAGGCTTTGTCATCTCTAAGTTTATGCTTCTTTCTTTCCATTATATTTTTTGTAGCTGATAATCCAGAAAATTCCATTTAAATTATAAATGTTTGGCCTATTGGAATATCCTGAGACTGCGGGTAAAACTTTGTTATATATTGCCTTATTGGCCATCTAAGGACTCACGAGTCTAGGACTTGGGTGGTACCACGTATTACAGGAAAAGTCTTATTCAAGCAAACTCTTACTACCAATAAATTATATTGCAATATTTCCTACTAGCTGAATTCGTAGAGTTTACATGTAATATTCTCATGCATATAGTATTATATCTTCTACTATACATTGCTTGATTGGCAATGGTAAAATTTACTGAGACAGCTAACAATGTGGTTTTGTAAGATGTTTGTATCGTGGAGACATTTAATTGGACAAAGTGCTACTTTCTCACTGGTTTTCAAAGTGTTACTTCAGAACATTTCAACTGAGAAGCTCTCATTGGTCTTGTAATTATCCTGAATTGTCAACTCCACTCCTTTTCAAATATAAAGAAAATAAGAAATTGTTTATTTTTCTTTTCTCCTGTTCTTAATAGTACATATGGTACTTGCAAAGGTGCATGTGTTTGTATTTTAAGCTTCAATTAGAAAGATCATTGAACATTTTTGAGGTGATACGTGTGAACTTAAGGTAGCGGATTGAGCCGTAAAATCCAAGTTGTAATTTCACCCCAAAACCTTCTTACTGCACCAAATCTTATCGTAGGATGATCATATGAAGCAGTTTCATGTGAAATAGTTATTGACATCATCATGAGTGCTGCTATATTTTGTAGTTCGAAAGAGTATTATGCATTTTAATGGGTACTTCACTTCAAGGAATGTTGATTTTCCATCATAGGTTACTAATTATTCTTTGCCTTTGGGATATAATGGAATTAAGCAAAATGGCTTGTAAAACTGTGTATGCTTCTTATTTTGTGAAATAGCAGTCAGTCGGTGCGGTTTTCGAATCAATTTTCATTTTGGGTCATCTGTGAGCAGCCTCTCTATGTTTCAATAGGGGTAAGACTTGCACACATCCGACCCTCCCTACCCCGCCTTATGACGGGAGCCTTTAAGGCGGTGAGGTAAATATGTCGTTGTTACATAATTCAATTCCCCTACAATGCTTTACATTTCATCCTTCTAGAAAAATGGTCATGCTTAGAATCTTATGAAACTTCCCCTCTGAATTGTTTACTTTCACGCTTAATGAATTACCTATTCTGTATGGAATCACTTGGTATGAATCATCTCAATGTGGTATACTTCTTGAACATACTCAGTCATTGCCCATTGGTGTTCTCATTTTGTATTGCTACTTCGATTGGTGAAATATAGGAGTTTAATGGTGGGAGCAAAACTGTTTACACCAACTCCATTATCCATATAGTACTCATAGTAGTAAATAATATCCAACATTTTTTTCAAAAGCCAATATGAAATCTTAAGTCATACTCTTCATTAATGTTGTCGTTTATGCAGTTGAATTAATGGATTTTTTTGCAATTCTACCTCCCTTCAAGTATGTCAATTTTTATTTGCTCATCGTGTACCCTACTAAATATATTTAATTACGTAGTTGGTTGTATTTGACAAAAGTTCCAAAACTGGAGGTTTTTGGCCCTGGGTCGTGTTTGACTTACTAATTCCATCTATCACTGCTGCAGTGTGTCTTTTGTTTCAGAGTTTAGAATATTATGTTCTTTGGACACTAAAATAGAACCAAAATGTAGAACAGAGTTCTCTGTTATGAGTTTTCTCTTCTTTTGGTCGTTTCTCTTCGATCTGTTTAAAATTTGGAACTTGCATTATGATGTAGTTGAACTTTGTATAAGAAGAGGCTTTAGTTTTCTTTATGCTAGACATGACAACTAAATAAATGGACTTTATTTTGCTCGAGTAGTTGTTAGCTTTAAAAGTAACGTATATGAGCTTCTGAAATTTTTGATGTATTTTTTTTTATTTGGAGATGTTACCGTCTTATACTAGATTTTGTTAAAACGCATGCAAGTAATGTGAAGTTGTCGTCTTGGTGCCACTTTTGTAGTGATGAGTTCTGGCAACTTGGTCTGAATAATCTCTAAAGTGTCATTGCAACAGCAGATATCAGGTGAAACTAAAGCAAGTTTTCTTGGTACATTTTATTTAACAGCTTCAATTCTCTACTAGATAATAGATTTTTTTGGCTTGGAGAGTTGAGTGTACTCTTTAGACAACATCAAAATGTGCCTTCGAGGTGATTTCTTTCGTGAATCAGCTGACGTTTCAGAAGACTTCCAATCCAATCTCGATCGAGCTTCCCCATCAATTTCTTCTTTAGGTAATAAGGTATGACCTTGTCATATTGTCAACTCTGTGTTTGGTATTATGCTGCCATGTCTTTTCTCAGTCGCTACGACGAGAACAGTAGTTTATTGTTGAATGATCAGGTCATGAACAAATATGCTTCTGCAGCTCTGATCTGCCTTACGAAATATGTTGCGAAAATAAATGATTGAGTAATCGGGTCAAAACCGACGGAGTTGTTTAGAGCTGCTAACTGTAGACTTCGTCCAAAACATTAAGTCAATCAATGCATCAGTTTCTTTGAATGGCCTCAATTATTGTCTAATCGCATAGTGAGGTTACTGTGACCTTGTTTATGTTATTATCATGGTGAAGGAACAGTAAAAATTCAAGGGGATAAGCCAAATGATGTTTTGCTACTATCTGCTTTCAATGTTACTAATTGGTGGGTTAGCTTGACCTGAAATTATTGGATCATGTTGAGCCTGCCTATTGGTGGCTTTCTCCAGTCCTGTTTGTTCTTGACAAAGAAGTTACTTAATGCTTATAGTCTGAAGTTCTTTTCTTGAAAGCAAAAAAATACACATCAATTAGACTGTTTACGGGATAGGTATCTTCTATTCCATGCTATTATGCTTGAGAAACAAAAGGATGTATGTGCCTCCTTGGTTTTTTTCGGATTGTTAGCATTTTACGGAGTATAATATATGAATTCAAATCAGATTTAGTAATGCAACGGAATGAGGGGGTAACTTCTCAACACAAGAACAATTAGAAATTACTTACTGTATGTTGGTAGTAGGCGTTATATCCATTGTTTGAGGGAATACTCTTATTGTTGTGCTACTTGTTTGATAAGAATCAACGGTGATGGATTTTCGAGTAAGTCTTGGTATGATTTGTCATCCCTTAATACTTTTACTTCATACCAACCACCCTTTATTAACATTGCTTTACCCAAACTAGCATACATATATTCCCTTTGACTGAGTTTAAACACCTCATATCAAAAGTGCACTCTCGCGAAAGAGGGTGTACACGCTAAACGGTTATTCAAAGTTACGAAAAAATTACATAAAATTTTTGTTAAGCCTAATATCTAACTTGCTGTGTAATTTTTTTGGAATTGTGATTAACCGATTAGCGTATATACTCTCCGCAACATAGGGGTATTTTGAGTATGGGGTGTTTAAATTCGAAAAGAGGATGGATTATCCACGTTTGAGAGCCAATATGCCTCAGATCAGAGGGCGGGGGGCATGTTGAGTTATAGTTTAGTGTGCCAATATTAGAGTTCTAGCTGATATTGCTGCCTCACATATTTGTTCCAAAACCACCATCCTCATATGTCATTTAGGTTAATTGGGTATATTAGTTAACAATTTTGAAGGGAATTGAATATGAAAATTTGAACTCGGAACAACCCGAGTTATATTGATCCCTTAATTTTGGGGCCAACATTACTCCTCGTATGCCCAATGTGTGAAGTAGGAGTATTAATCAATAGGGAAGTAGCCTCTAGCTCTCTACAGTTGGTACAAATCAATAGGAGGAGAAGGATCTTACCCGTCTTGAAAGCCATGAAATCTAATCTAATTTTGTAGTAAATGCTGACAAAAAGGTCTTTGAAAAAGCGTCAGTTGACACTGAAAGTGAAGGGGGTACGTGGCCTAACTGTGTTGGTTACAGCTAATGTGAATCCTGAAAGCAAGCTCAGAGCTTCCGCCGGAAAATGATATTTCTTTCTCTGTGTGTATGCATATGATGACCTGTGACATATGGTACCCCTTTTAATTGCTTATTACTGATTCCTTACTATTGTTTGTTAATGCGAGTTGTAACTGGTAAATGCTATCGACTTTTGAATAGTGTGTAAAAGGTCGATTTTGGATTATTAGGAATAGAACAATCGCTAGCCAGTAGATATAGAAGTTTACCCATTAGATTGACTTTGGTATCCCAAAAAAGATTGCTCATACTGTCGGTGTAAGACACTCTTAAGTCTTGATTAATGTCAACGTAAAAATGAATCCTTTATTTATGGTATAATTATCATTATAATACGACTTAGGAGTGTATGATTATGGGACTTTTTTTTATGTTTTTGATACGATTTAGTACGATAGTGAGAGATTATGTGGTCTTATATTTCTCCAAAGAGAAGGGACACGTCGCCAATGTGATGAACAGAGGACGGCACCGAATCCTGTTGACTTCCCCTGTCTGTCACCCTCTCTCCCTTTATATAACCTCTGTACCCTCCATACGGACCTACATCATTTCTGCTCCTTTGTTTTCCCAATCTCAAAAATCAAAAGTCCTCCTCTCTCTCTCCTAAAAGTTGTTTAACACTACAAGACTTCAACCTTACGCTCTATTACCATGGGGAGAGCACCTTGCTGTGATAAAAATGGACTTAAAAAAGGTCCATGGACACCTGAGGAAGACCAAAAGCTTGTTGATTACATTCAAAAGCATGGTTATGGCAACTGGAGAACTCTTCCTAAGAATGCTGGTATGTTTTCGACCCACGTCGCCCATTTCGCCATAGTGTTCTCTGCATGGAGAGATATATCTGATCTGTTAACAATGCATATAAACCTAAACATTGTGTTGTAATGTCTTATGCAGGCCTTCAGAGATGTGGCAAGAGTTGTCGCCTTCGTTGGACGAACTATCTCCGGCCAGACATCAAAAGAGGAAGGTTTTCGTTCGAAGAAGAAGAATCTATAATTCAGCTGCACAGTATTTTGGGCAATAAGTAAGTTTCCTGTGTGCTTGAAAACGAAACTGTACTTCTCCCACAAGCTTTGTGATTTATTCAAACAAGCTAAGCTTTCGATTTTTTCTACTTTGGACCATCCCAAAGACGTAGACGGTTCATGCACTAAATGATATATTGTCATAATCATACTATATCATACTGTATATAGTACAACTATACCTTGATTTTTTTTTTATTTTTTTCTGTGTCTAATCACGCTTCTTTATTTGACTGATGCAGATGGTCGGCTATTGCTGCTCGTTTACCAGGACGAACTGATAACGAAATCAAGAATTATTGGAACACCCATATTCGAAAGAGATTGCTTCGTATGGGAATCGATCCCGTAACCCACAGCCCTCGCCTCGACCTCCTAGACCTCTCTTCCATCTTTGGTAACTCTTCCTTGTACAACTCTTCTTCATCAAGATTGCTTGGTTTGCACCAACAACAATCCATGGTAAACCCGGAACTCCTTAAACTAGCTACGTCCCTTATGTCGACACAACAACAACAACAACAAAACCCGAATTCTTCCCTTATGCACCATTTTCAGGGAAACGGGTTCTCTAGCAACTCTCAAATACAAAATTGTTTCGAGAACCCGATTATTCAAACCTCTCAAATCCAAACCCCGATTCAAAATCCAATTCCGAGTTGCACCACAATGACGACTACTACTGCTGCTACTACTACTACGACCACTACAAGTGATACAACTTGTGTACCATATTTCGATGAAACTCAATTGATAGACCCTAATTTTGTACAATACCCTACAAACTTCCCTAACATTGACCCTCAAAACTTCGACCAATGGCAAAGTAATGGCTTTGTTGATATTCATCCTACAAATTTCGGGTTTTATGGCTCCGATAATCAAGCCCTTATGGACTCTTCATTGTCCGATAACTCTACGTTACACCAAAATTTCATGAGCTATAATAACACACCATCGGTTATGTCAACTCCATCTTCGAGCCCTACACCATTGAATTCGAACTCGAATTCTACGTCGTATGTCTACAACAGCGCGACTGAAGACGAAAAAGAGATGAGCTATTGTAGTGAAATGATCAAGTTTGAAATCCCTGATATTCTTGATGTTAATCAGTTTATGTTAGCTCAGGCAAATTAATTAATTATGTAGTAGTAATTAATAATTCACACGGGGTTACAATTTTTTTTAGTTTTTTACTTTCTTTTTTTTATTTATTGTGGATATACAGTGTAACTGTAAGAAAATATTTGTGTAATTTTCAGCTGATGTATGCATGAGGATTCACTATATCATCAAATCTCACTTTGTTTTCGCCTTCATTGGAACGTTCTCATGATTAGATTGGTGATACTGACTCTTTCCTTCTCGCAATGTAGTTGTTATTCTTACACATCACACATTTTTTTTTCTTTGTCGAATTTATATAGCGAGTTTGCAACGTCTTTTCGATTATAAACACTTGAGAAGAGTTTATTTTCTGAACACTTTGTGTTCGCTTGGAACAGTATGTAGTCTCAATTTTCTATAAGCAACGACGTTGGACGAAGATAATGACAATAAATGTTTAATTTAATATTTTAACGAATTTATAAAATACAAAATTTGACGTACGTTATTGATAAATGGAGTGTTACAATTTATGCATGTAAGGTGAGTTATCACATCAAAGACTTTTCTGCATCAATCATAAAATTTGAATCGTAGAGAAATTAGAATTATTGATACAAAAGGGAAAATGATATAAGTATATTATCCACAAACTTAAATATTTATTAGTTTGTATCATTTGCATGTAACAGTGCATGCAAAAATTTAAAGAAATTAGAAATGGTCTCATCGATTGCGCAAATCATTGTCGTCTTTTTCGCAGCAAACCTAATATGGTATTTCTTTAATGTCGAACAACCTATAAACAGAAAAAACATATCTATGACACTTGAATTTTAAATTTATGGCTTCTATAATTGGGCATATGCAAATGCTACTGATCGATCATGCCTTCCTAATTATTAGTTCGACGTCTTTTTTTATTCATCTTTGTGCTTCATTTTCATAGTTACACTTTTCGTCGGCCAAAATGCTAATTACGTATATATTTTCCGTCCATCAATCACTAAGGGGGTTACTCTTCATTTCCGATTTTCAGTCATAATATGTGGTTCTGAAATCAATTTTAGAGTAACAAAAGTAGTTTTAACATGGTTTTAGTTGTAGAACATTGAATGTTATCAAATATTACGAGTATGAGTGTTAGAGAACTCATATATATATGGATATATACTTGCTTGGTCGTTGGCACGTTGCCTAAAACTAATCATGATATTTAGATACGATATCATTAAAGGTGGCATGATCGTAAATATTTGAATATGTATACAACAACTTGTCAATAGTGAAATTGTACTCTAGATCATGAGATTTTCGAATACGGTAACTAATAATAATCATGAAATTATGTTATGGACAGAATAATAGAGCTTCATTAATTCAAAGCACCTATGTGGCTATATATGTAAAAATTCAAATGCTAGATTAATTAAGTAGTACACCATCTAGAAGATTTCATTATTTTTCACAAAAACTTTACGCCTTTGAAACATTACAAAACTTCACAAGTAAAAAGAAGTGTTTTTAAAGTAATAAGACAGGTTTCACGGATACCGACAGTACTTGCCGGCGACCTCGCCGGAGACAGCTGACCCTGCATGTGAACTAGACACGTGTCCCACCTCTCACAAGGTAACTGTCTATTCACGTACAAGTTAAATTTAAGTCAACAAATTATTAGAGGCCCCTATAATACTATTTTTGTCTTATTTCCAAGGTTAATTAACTATTAAATCACTGTTTAAATCAATTATTAATCTTCGATATTTGACTAATACGACGGCACGTGTCTCAAGCTTATGGATGACAAAATTATCAATATGGACCACTTTGTTTTTATTAAGAAAAAAATGTGACGTTCATTTGTTGAAATTTAAAGCTATGGCGGATCTCTTGTGTTTGCTTTTTTTTGTTTTTTTTTCTATTTTATCTCATTTAGATTTTGATTTTTCATAGGAGTTTATGCATGTTAAAAGTATATATATCTCTTATTTGGTGTGCAGTTTTATTGCTTAATCGAATTTAATCTCGTAGTTTGTCTTCAAAAAATAGCTATATATCACACAAAAAATAGTATACGTAATAGACTTTTAACATATGCCTTTACAATACACATACCGTTAATTAGAAGAAATGCTATCAAATGCGAGAATAAATTGTGCCATTATATATATGGGACACGTGTGAGTATCGAGTTACCGGTTTGACCGGTTTAGGACTCCATTGTCGTGGAGTTGAAAGATGGAATCCAAAAGCAACGGGGTTTTGACTTTGGATTTGTACGGAAATGGCTTTAATTAAGACCCACCAATATGATTAGTAGATCCTTTTTGTTTGAAGACTAATATGATTAGTAGATTGCCCTCTCAGTTAAAAAGATTATTACATAAAAAAACAAGTGCGTGGAGTATTGGTTTAATAGAATTACAATTTCGTACGTATTAAGTATGTTGATCGATATGTTTTACTAGGATCGGAGCTCTGCTAAATACAATTTGTGCCATCTTGTGGATGAATACGTTAATGAAGTTCATATTTTATCTCATCTGATCTTGTTGGTAATGATCTTATAATCAAATTAAAAACCGAAAAAATTAAATACGAATGTATAATTAATTAATCATACACTTGTAATTATCATATTTTGTTGAAGTTTTGGGATGAATGGTAATTATAAATTTAGGATATACTAGTAACTGGTAAAAGTTTTAAAATGTGGGAAAATATACTTTTTTTTTACATGAAAACTTTGGGTCGTGGGTCCAAATTAAGTAAAGTTTATATGAATGTGCATGGGCGGGGGTGGGCTCATTATCATGCAAAACTTCTGGTAGAAAAGAGTACGTGATTGGAATGGTTTTTACCACGTTGCTAGAATGCTACCGCGCCGTCTTGTTGACCCAAATTTTAGCATGCATGGTTTCTGGTTAGTATGCGGCATGCCCCTATTAATATTCTTGGTTTACAAATAAAAGTTGCCATAAAAGGCCTAAAACTTCAAACTCAAGTTGTAAAAAAGTTGCGAAATTGACTGATAAGTTGGAAATAGGAAGACCATGCTTTTTTGAACCACTATAGATGCCATTGGAGATCATACATTTGTCTTCGTTTATGATTAAGGATCTAAAGTTTTATTCCTTGACCAATTAGATGATTTTACGAGTAGATGATTTCAAACATATTCGCCTTTCAAATATATCGAAATAGGAATGAGATCGACCGGGGTAGTTATTAAGGTGTGGTGTCGATCACAATGATATATATATATATATATATATATATATATATATATATATATATATATATATATATATATATATATATATATATATATATATATATAGTTCCCCCTACGAGCTAAAATAGCGTAAATTTTGGTTTATAATCTTATTTTAATCACAATAAGGCATTCATATAGAGTGCATTGATATTTTTAAGGCAATGTAAGAAACTTTGTAAAGCACCAAAATGGCAAAATGCACATATATAGATTGAAGGTCTTTTATAATTACCATCCTAACACTAGGCTAAAATATTCCCCAACTATATATCGCACATTTTGATTTACAGTCTAAACTATGCATTTAAATAATATATACGTAAACTCTTTAGGTAGACCGTCACCAATTGCTTTTTACCTTTTTCTTTGAAGGGGCGAGGCCAGGGTAGGTAATACTCCCTCCATTTTTAAACTTTGCATGGATCAATAAGTGCATGAAAGAGGGGAGGCAAAACAAGTCAAATTAAAATTACTTGTTGGGAAAGCTAAGGTTATTTGGTTAGTTAGGTCGAGTAAACAATTCGTAAGCCATACGCTATGCGTACGTCAAGACTGAACAGAAGATCGAGATCAGGCAGCTAAAGTTTCAGTTGATAACATTCAGTCACCTTGTATTTTCTTCATGTGATGAATAATGATATGAAGACTAATGTTCAAGGAAATTAAAAGCTCAAACAATTTTCACGAAATGATCGAAGACTTTTGACCATCGACCGACCAATGCATCCTTTTGGGATACCTTCTTTCTCTTATCCAATCAAACTTATGAGTAATGCTCCTCTTTTTGCTCAATTTTATGTTTGCCCTTTTGTTTTCAAAAGGCAAAAATAAAGTTTTTTATGATAGTACTACATTATAAGAATACAATAAGCCATCAAATTTGAAAATTAGGGTTTGAATTTGCATGATTATTGGAGTTAAAATTGTTTATTACTTGGCTCAATTTCGTAATACTCTTAGTAAGACGGATGTATTCAAAAAAAGCTACAAGCTAAGCACAGATATAAATTCCATGTTTAATACGGAGTAACTATAATTTAGGCAAAAGTTTATACTAATAATGACTAAGAGTTTGATAGATAATGTTCCAACGTGTGAACTCAAATCCAAAATACTAATGTACACAAACAGAAATTTAACACCTCCAGTCCAATGTGTACGAAATTACAAGTGGATAAAACCTTGAAAAGGATAACAATTGTGGACAATCTCATAATTGCTTGTAATATTTCCATACACACATGGCCAATTAATTGGCCTGGCCAAATGTAGTGAAGTGAGTCCCTATCTTTGAACATCAATTGCAATAGTTTGTCTTTGGACCGCCCAAAATTGAAATGTGCCCCAAAAGTATGTAAATGTCGTTGCTCCAATTTATACCATATTTCACCCATATGTCTTTTGTTTGCTTCTTAATAATATGCCCATTTTTGGGTCATAACTTTATCATCTTTCTAGCTGGAAGTATTAGTACTTGGCTACAAAAGCTCTAAATGCGTCTGATCGTACGTGTATATATATGTGGGTTTATTTCTCTTTTGTTGGCTTGTGAGTTGTGAGGCCTCATGTTTATTTTTGACCAAGTTTTGGTGTCATTTGCATAATTGCCAATTCGAATACCATGTCCAGCTGGTTGTGTGGTTTCCCATCTTTCTTTCTCATACCATTTTATTTCAAATGACGGCACGAGCATTAGGACTTGTGTGGCCGCTCACAATTTATAGAAAGGACCGAAATTCCCATGTCTATGAAAATGGTAAAGGGATTCTCTAGAGTTCGATAATAACTCTACTTATTTTATTAAAACGCGATAAGCGTTAAATTTAATTCGTCTAATGATAATGTGAAGCATCTATAATTGTAGTTTTTTTTTTTTTTTTTTGACGGTCAACCTGTATCATTATGTTTCATTACGAAAATCGTTCACAAGTACAGAGTTAAGTTGCGGAGGGTGATCCTCTAACCAGATCATCTCCTCTGCAAATTATCTACTCAATTGAGCAAGTTCATGTGCAGCCTTGTTTCCTCCCCTACATACATGAGAAAAAGTAATTAATGAAATTCGGGAACTCAAAGGCTGAAAATATTTACCAATCTGAGAGAGTAGAAGATAAAATTGCAAAAGAATCCACCTATACAACGGCCCAAACAATTGTAGGTAAGCCCACTTTTCTTCAAGTCACAATAACCCAGCCCACTTGATTCAAGTCCCAAACACATTTTCCACCCACACCCCACCGTTTTGGGCCGAAAATGTCATCAAAACTTTACCATCAACGATTGGAAGGTATAAGAGTTCCCGTGATGAATTTGAAAGGCCGGTTCCCGAGTGTGTTGAGTGCGCACCTTTCCGGCACATGTCACCCGTTTTTTTCCTCTCCACCAAAATCGTGGGTTATATATATTTCGATTTTAGCCAACTCTTTGAAACTAGACATATACTCTTAAAATTTTATATTGGCCAGCCTCGAAAATTTAGCTTACCTTATAAAAATTTGGGGGACATTTTTCACTTAAATTTGTAAATTATATATTTCAATTTTAGTCAATTTTGACCAATATTTTGAAATCAGACATGTTTTTAGGAGAAATCATTATTTACACCATGTGTAACTAATGTAAGTTTACACAACCAATACTATTATAACATGTGTCATTTTTTTTTGATATTAACAAAAGCTAAATGGAAATATGAGATTCAATATCTAGTATCTAAACAAATATATTGCACAATATATTCAAATGTCGAACACATTTTTTCATTTGTATGATTGTATCCATGGACAGTATCCACACTATTTTGTTTTTGAGTTCACGTCATTGACCACCTAAGACACCCTTGATTGGGTCTTTTGACATAATTGGCCCTCTTTTATTTTTATTTTCTTTTAAATTTTTAACTTTTTTTTTTTACATCTATATCCTTGTTGAGTTTTTCTTTCACTTATGTGGGGTGTGGTCTTGTCTTAGTTTCCTACCTCTATACTAGTTCACTACTCGCGCTACACCTGAAGTAACTTTTATTTGTTAATTTTTCGGAAAAATAGTATAAAAGTGGTATAGATAATAAAGTTAATGTAATTGAAAATTAAAAATTGCAATAATAATTGGATTTGAAATCAATACTACCTCTGTCCGAGTTTAAACATCTCATACCCAAAATACCCCTGTGTTGAGGAGAGGATACACAGCAATCTGTTAATCAAAGATCCAAAAATATTATATAGCAAGTTAGATAAGAGGTTTAACAAAAATTCTATGTATGTAATTTTTTCAAAACTTTGATCAAACGTTTAGTGTGCACGTGCGTTTTCAATTAGGGGTGATCGAGTACAAATTTTTTTATTGTGCTTTTAAACTAAGATGTCACGTGGCATGAGAGATGGTCTAATAAAGTCGGTGAACGTGTTCATTGCTTAAAACACAACTTTTAATATTTAGTATATGATAAGATAAGATATGGGTGGGCGGAAATAACCGACCCGCTTTATCTTTTATTAATTAGGGTCAGGTACGTGATTTAAGAATGCTAATGGGGTACCCGGCTCGTACATGATTCTCTAATTTTGTGAGAAAAATTCGCAAGAACTCGAAATGAAAAATAAGAATAATTCACCCTCTAGTGCATTTAGTAGACATACATCACTCGATTCACAATTTCACAACAATGTTTAGGATAGAAATGAGAGTATAGCTTTTTTTTTTTTTTTTTTTTCATGTGTTGATGTGAGTGAAGAACATTTTTTGCCATAGATATATGTTTGTCGAATCATTAAGATTGTACATAGTGGCGGATATATGTAGGGATGAGAGGGGTCCTAGGAACCGAAAATATAATTTCTTTTTTTACCAAAATTTATGAAAAATCCTAAAAGATAAGAGAGGGACACCGAAAAATATTGTTGGGACATGGTGTAACACCCCGTATATTTTGGGAATTTATGTGTTACTATTTATATCGGTATTGGGTTAATTTTTGTAAATTGTTAAAATGGTTTTTAGATTTTCAAAGGAATTTTATTTGATTTTACAAAAAGAAAAGTAAATTAATTTAAACTAAAATTCTATTTAATCCCTAAATCTAAAATTACCTTTTACCCTTCTATTATTAATTAAACCAAACCCCACTAAAACCCATAGCCCTTCTATTATACGTACAATCATCACCATCATCGCATAACATCTTCATCATCATCGTCCTGCGCCGCGTATCGCCGTCACCTTTAATTTGCTTGTCGACTCCAAATTGCAGCCCGGTTTTCAACGAAACTAGTACCGTTATTCCTCTTTTTCTCTCCTCTACACAACGGTATGAATTTCTCAAAGCTTTATTAAAGTTGTCCCGATGTCGTCGTTTCATATTTTCTCAATTAACTTTGGTTTATGATGAATTTATTGGTTTCAATCCTTGTATTAGTGTTTATCATGATTTTTAAAGGATTGTAGTTCGTTTTTATGAATGTTTTTAAGTTGGGCTTTTCTTTGAGAAGTGTTGTTGTTGATGTCGTGTTGTTGTAGTTGCTGTTGGTATCGTCGTGGGTGTAATTAGTGTTGTTGGTGTAGCCGTCGGTGTTATCGCTATTGTCGAAGGTTGGTGTTGTAATGTCGAAGGGTTGAGTTGTATTTTCGAGGGGTGTTGGTATATTGTGCGTGGTGATGTAGTTGTGTCGATGTTGTTGTTAAGTTATTGTCGGGGCTGTTTTGTATGACTTTGGGTCAGTAGCGCGTATGTGTGGGTGAAGATTATTGTGATTGTGCATGGTGGCGTTAGTGTTGTCGTAGGTGTTGATTTGTTAGTTGATGCCGATCGAGGAAATTCCAATTTTGTGGTGGGTGTTGTCGTGAATGTGTTGTTGGGTTAGTAGCAACTCTCGGCTATTAAATTGGAGTATGATTTGGGGACTTTGATATTACATCTTTTAGGATTGTTTACGTTTATTATTTGGAGCTTATAATGTTTAGTATTTGGGAATTTAATGGCTAGAAATTGTTAGGGAATGTTTTGGGTTGTTTTGATTTATAGTTACTAAGTTCGTTTTATTAATTTTGGCATGGGTATCACTTGGTATTATGTAGCTGGTGAGTTCGATTTGGTTGGGTTCACTAACTTTTGAGAGTTTTAAAGGGGAAGCTCAACGATTTACGGTAAGAACGCCAACTCTCGAGCTTGAGCGTGCTTTATTGTCTTCTAATGTGATCAATTCTTGTATCATTTATATTGACTTCTATAATTCTTCTAATTGATCACAATATCTCTTGTTTGGTTGGGGATTGGTTATGTATCAAATAAAATATCTAATCATGGTTTTGAATATGGGTTATGGTTGATGGGATTTTCTTCTATAAACACTCTAGAGTGACGTGTTAACTCCTCTGGGGGTGCTCGTTTACAAATGATTTATTATACCTCTGATCAAGGTAACTCTTAACTGGATTAGCTACCAGTTGCCTATTAGAACCTCCTCCTTGACTGGTTACATCCTACTGGCCCTCATGTGAGGGGTGTGCACACTCGGTTTCTCTTAGGGTGGTTTGGTTGGCCTCTAGAGTTGTTCCTGGTTTGGGGTAGGACCCTTACCAAAGATGGGTTACTGATGCGGAGTGCCCATTCCTGTATAGATGGTTCCTCTCTCTGAAATTCATAATATTATTCTTGGTTCATATCTCTCTCTAATCATCTTGGTTAATCTTTTGATTGTAAGCGTTGCTTGTTCAGCTACGCGCCTCAAAGGCGCGTATCTTATTTTTCCTTGTTTTGCTTTGAGTTCTTACTCAGCCAGTTTGCTGACGTTCTTTTGTTTGAGTTTGTCCCTACCCTATTCTGTGGCCTGTGTCATTTTCTGATGGCGCAGTTGACAGGTGTGTCTGATGGTGATTTGTTGAGCTTGCGGACGTTTGCATTCATGGGGCTTTTTGTTTAGACATTCGTTGAACATTTATTATTTATTTGGATTTCGGATTCGGATTTTGTAAACTTTGACTAAGTCTTCCGCTGTCGTACTATTTCATTATTTACATTTTGGATTCATTATTTTGGTTTTCGCCTTGCAATTAACTTGGTTAGTTAATTGTGGCATAATAATCCTAGGTTTTCATTATTTAATTGAGTCGAAAATTTAGGGTTGTTACACATGGAATTTATTTTTCACTGGATCCGTCACTGATTTTACATTAGCTGCTAATAGTTGAAATGGTAAATGAAATACGCTAAATTAACTTAATTTAATTGGATTTGTATCTGAATTGGTAAACAATCGGCTAACTAGTAGATGAAACGTCGATAAATGAATATACTTGGCAAAATTGAATAGATAGTTGACATACATGATAGTTGAACTACTATCGAGTATTCCCTCCGTCCTAGTTCGAACACCCTGATTTACTGACTTGGACGTCCCATCTAAAACACCTCATTTATTTCGGAACACTGTTTCTTTCTCATACTTTTTGTTAAAGTATCACATCCTCTCTCACATTATCTCTCATACTTTTATTAATTCTCGCATTCCCTCTCCTCATTTTCCGTAATATTCTCCCACTCAACTTACTCTATCAATTTTTCTTTTTACTCTATCATATTTTCTCAATTTTCCACTCAACTTACTCTGTCAATTGAATAATTAGAACTCTACCTAACTTTACTAAAATAGTAGCTAGCATTTGGAATGAAAGTGGGCTATATAGAAATTATCTGAATAACATAATTTCACTGAACTTAGAGTTGCTAGCTCGTAGCTAAAACGATCCAGATCTAAATTAAGCTGAATTCAACTAGTGTGTACGTTTGTATAAACTTGTATTGTTGATTGTCAAACCAAGATTAATTATAATTTTAAGAAAGAAAAAAAAAAAAGATGAAAGATTGGTTAGCGCCAAATTAATTGCTTTTAGAGCCAAACTAATTGTTTAGCGCCAATACACTTCACAAAAATTTTGTTTAGCCCCAAAACTAATGTATTTTACCGCCAATTCATATGGCTTTGTGCGTGGCGGTCATAATTAGTTTCCCAGATCATATTTTTCTACCCTAAGTACTCTCATATATGGACAAAAGTGTTATTAGAGAGGAAAATAAAAAAAATAAAAAAATGAAAACAAGATATACAACACGTGATATCCATCCAAAATTATTTTGCATGAAATCTATTCCTAGCCACTTGTTGCATGCCCATTCGTTGTGTAAACAAGTTAGGCTTACACGCTGTGTAAGCAAACAGGGGTCCAGTTTTTAATCTTTTTCCTGATGACGTTACTTAACTGAACCTGATCGGATTTCTATAAGACTAGGTGTATTTTGGTAAAAAACCAACAAAGCATGACTAAAGTCTTGCAAAACAAGAAACGTGGACCGGTGTGCTTAGTGGGCTATTTACCCCGTAAGGCAAAAAAAAAGACAAAGATTTCTCGACAAGTTACTGTGAGACCGTATCATATAATACAACTTCTCGCTAGGATTAAAGATCTTGCTAAACCAGAAAGGTGGACCAGTTTTTGTTTGATGGGTTATTGCCCCACAGTGGGCTTTTGCTTGGTCGATCTTTGTGTTGTGTATCGCTGAAGCTTTGTTCGAGTTCTGCATCTCTCTCTTTCTCTTTCTCTCTCCTCTGCTTCTGTTTTCATGGTCGTCCGTATGTCATTAATAGCTCGGAAATTTGAGCTGGAGAAGCCCTTGCCCTTACTCGCATTAGGGTTCATCCGCCATTGAAATCACTCCTTCAATGTCAAGGTTCTTCCTTTAATCCTTAAAATCCAATAAATTAATTTCTTAATTTCAATTCTAAATTTTTAATTTTCACGCTTTTGTGATTGTATTGCTTTTTTTTTTTTTTTTCATGTGTTTTAATGTTATGGGTAATGGTAAATTTTAATTTTAAATATGGTGGAATTTCTTGTTTGAATAATTGGAAATGCAATTATTATGTATGTTGGGGGGTTTTTGGGTGTCAATAACTTTGAGGGGTTTTGTTGAATGTTGATTGTTAATTAAGTTTGTGGGTTAAGGTGCATATTGTATGTGGTATAATGTCTTACATTGTGATTTCTTCATTTGGAAGAAACTTCTTGAGGAAGCTTCTGAAATATGTTACTCCCAATTTGAGCTGATGAATCATGTGGTACTAGCTTTAGGAGAGCCTCTATGTTCTTCTGTAGGCCTAAATTTGATAACTTTGCCCTCAATTTTTATTTTTTAATAGAAGCTTTAGGGGAGGAGTTCAGGTTCATTTGTATATACATGATGTTGGATGTTTGGTAATGTTTTTATATGTTTTGAGCTGATAAATTGTGATGCTGTGTCGGATTTGATTGATGGTAGTACTTATGGGGATACCCATCTGTAAATTGCAGACTTTTCATGCTTGTTGGCAACCTTAGACAAGCTGCTAAATTGATTACGAAAGGCCGGGATAGCAGCTATCTAGGTTACACAACTCATGCAACGTATCCGGGCCTCAGGCATTCTTTACCTCAGTCTAGATTCTATTCGCAATTCAAGCAAGATTATGGAGGATACACGAGAAATAACAGTCTGTTTAAACAGTCCGAATGTAGTTACAAGAGTGACTTTACGAGGAATTATTCTACCATGGATAGAAGTAGCGTTATGACACATCATGCTCAAAATGCTTGGAAAAGGCTCTCAAAGTTGCGATCTTCCAATAGATCAGTATTTCCCTCCATAAACGGGATGGCTAGAACATTTAGCATTGCCTCAACTAAGTCTCACACTTTATTACCTGGCATTTTTACTTTACTTTTTGGGGAGATGGCTCGAACACAGACAGCATTCTCTGAGTCAGATTATATGTCCCAGAAAAATGCCGTTTATACGCGTGCACAAGATGGGCATGCCTACATGAGCAGGTTGCTTCTCGACGGTTTAGAGGTGCTTATTTTGTTGCTAAGAGCTGTTTATCTGGCAATATTATTCTCACCCAGCATAGCCATGGCTCCATTTGCAGATAGTTTTGGACCTCAGTTTAGGACTCTTTGGCTTCAGGTTGTACATCGTACCCTGGAACAAGCTGGCCCTGCTTTTATTAAGTGGGGTCAGTGGGCAGCTACACGGCCAGATCTATTTCCCAATGATTTGTGCACTGAGCTTGCGAAACTTCATTCTAAAGCTCCCGAGCACAGTTTTGCTTATACGAAAAAAACCGTGGAGCGTGCCTTTGGTCGTAGGCTCTCTGAGATTTTTGAGAGTTTTGAAGAGAAGCCTGTTGCATCTGGGAGTATTGCACAGGTTCACCGTGCTGTTGTACGCCATCGATATCCCCGCCAAAGGATAAAACCCATTGAAGTTGCAGTGAAGGTTAGACATCCAGGAGTTGGTGAATCAATCAGGAGAGACTTTGTTATCATCAATGCTGTTGCTAAAGTTTCAACATTTATCCCTACATTGAAGTGGTTGAGATTAGATGAAAGTGTCCAGCAGTTCGCAGTATTCATGTTGTCACAAGTTGACCTCGCCAGGGAAGCTGCTCATCTGAATCGATTTATCTATAATTTCAGAAGATGGAGGGATGTATCTTTCCCAAAACCTCTGTATCCTCTTGTGCATCCTGCAGTTTTGGTGGAAACCTTTGAGCATGGGGAAAGTGTGGCGCACTATGTAGATGGGTTTGATGGGGGTGAACGCTTTAAAACTGCACTTGCTCACCTTGGTACTCATGCTCTTCTTAAGATGCTTTTGGTAAGAAATCTATGCATTAGTTTTATCTTCCTTACACCTCGTGCTTTCTTCAATTTGTCTGTGTTGTGATTCTTTGACGAGTTACTGTATCAAATCATTCGTCTTAGCTCTTTCTATGCATTTGATAGTGTAAAGGAATGCTGATTTTCCATGATTTAAAATGCCAGGATATTTTTGTTTGACATTCTTTTATTGAAGTGCTGACATTGGACCACTTTCCCTGGTGCTTTAGTTTTCCGTGGAAGGTCTCAAATCTGAAATTCTACCTTTTGTGGTTTTCAGGTGGATAACTTCATTCATGCAGACATGCATCCTGGCAATATTCTTGTTAGGATGAAACATGGCAAAAGGAAGCGAGGTTCAAAATCAAAGCCCCATGTAATATTCATTGATGTGGGCATGACTGCTGAGCTTGCTAAGAATGATCGTGAAACCTTGTTGGAATTTTTCAAGGCCGTTGCTCGTCGTGATGGGCGTACTGTAGCTGAGTGCACTCTGCAAATGTCAAAGAAACAGAGTTGCCCTAATCCAGATGCCTTCATTCAGGTTTGATGATTTCATTTATAATTCCTTCAAATCAGCCATAATGTTATTTGTTCTTGGTTACTCTGTACACGTTTCCTTCTATCCTTCTACTTTGAGTTTACTTTTAAGTTTTAGTTGAAGAGCCTCTGTGGCTTTTGTTGTTCTTGGGAGTGTGGCGGTGACACACCACACACCTGTTTGACTACTTCATCTATCCAGTGGATAGAACATCTAACTTTGTATGTTATGAGGTTAAAGTTTTTGGTCCCTTTTTTCTATTGACTCTTGAGTTTACAATCAGTATTCCCCTTACATCCCAGAACACAAAACTAAAAGGCAGCTAAAATTTTCCCTTTCTTTTGGTAAAAGGCATGTGTGGCTGTTGGATGGCTCCTTTTTGCAGAGAATTGAGGAAAGGTCGAATGTGGAACACTCACCATTTTAACATGTTTTGGACATTAACTAGTTTGAAATGACCATCCCCCCAGCGCGCGCGCGGAGAGACTTCAGGCTGTGAGTTGGTGCGATAGAAAATATTGAGCACCAGCCATTCTAATCGTCATGATTCTCTCATGGCTGTACCCGATGACATAATAGGTTGTACTGTGTTATAGTAGCTCAAGTAGGATAGTTCCAGCTCCCTTTATCTTGTGATGTCTTATTTTCATGGGGATATGAGCTGCAGATCTCTGTAATTACCGTCTTTTCTTCTTTCATCATTTTCCCTTCACTTCTTGCAGTCTACATGCTGTGGATTAAATTTATGCTCTATTAAACTTGCAGGAGGTTAAAAAGTCTTTTGATTTCTGGGCTACCCCAGAAGGTGACGTGGTTCATCCTGCAGATGCTATGCAGCAGTTATTAGAGCAAGTTCGACGTCACAAGGTGAACATTGACGGAAATGTATGCACTGTAATAGTGACTACCTTGGTTCTTGAGGTAACTTCATTATCCTGTCATTTCCGAAGAAGAAATTAGGCATAATTAGTAACATGTCATGATTAGTCATATTGTCTATCCCGCTCCTGTGACCTGTCAAAGTGTTACATAAACGTTGAGCAATATCTGTCCAACTGTTTTAAGTTTCTAGGCACTTAGTTTTACCTTAGCTAAATAAAGTTGGCACTTTTTTTTTTCCACTGCAAACCAATCCTCTTCTCCCTTGCTCTGATATGTTGAAAGATTGGATTTTCAGAAAAGTCCGAGCCTTCACCTCAAATTGTACATCCCCTTGAAGGCTAGGTTGGGTTTGACTCTGATGGTTACGTTTGTGGTGTGACCTGATTTGGTTACATGTCCCCAATATCTGATTGACTGATTGTAACCCGAAAAACTTCAACCCAAGTACTGGAGTGTGTCAACACAATCAACCTACCTAGACAAACATGGTAGATTCAGGTTTCAACATGAAGCCAGCTGTTTCAACCCATTTAGTTGAAATGTTAGAACATTTGGTAGGCCAATCAGTCCCCCCCCCCCCCTCCCCCCTCCCCTGGCACACTCACCCTACTACTTGGGTAAATAGGCTGGGCGCTGGTTTCGGGCAAATGTGATTCTGACTAGCTCAAGTCCCATCCTTGGGATATATAGAAGAATTCTGTTTTTAAGTTTCTGTGAGGTATTGGAGATTTTCACCAGCTCAGAACCACTTATAAAGACGTCACATATTCTGTAATGGAGAAGTGATGCCTTTAATCATAGTCCACAGATATGTCAATCAGGCTACTTGTGGTATGGTGTGATACACAAGTAACACAACAAGGTCATTTTTGTCCAGATTCCATACCACTGTCTTATACGGTCATAACGTTGTTGCAAACTTACGTGCCTGCATAGCAGTACTAGTAGCCTAGTACTACACATCTAGAACGTTTAACATCCCCTCTCCTTTCAATACCCTCAAGTCAAACATAGAATTCTTTCTTGTTCGGTGAGGAATGGCAAAGCAACTGTTTTTTTTTTTTTTTTTCTTGGCATGAGCTTGGTTTTCTGTAGTATGAGTTGGTTTTCTGTAGCTTGTTCTGCTAGTAGCACGTCGGTCCATTGCCACGACTATATTCAGTTTGAAGTTCATAACCCATAAAATTTTGCTCATTTCTCCCAACCTGTGTATCCATGCAGGGCTGGCAGCGGAAGCTTGATCCAGATTATGACGTGATGCGAACGCTGCAGACAATGTTATTTAAAGCTGATTGGGCGGAGTCCCTTACATATACGATCGAAAGGCTAATGGCCCCATAGAAATCTGCTTAATTTTTTTTTGCTGTTATCACGACCAACAATTTTGGCAGCTACACAAAGTTTCCTACTCAGAAAAAATAAGCTTAGGTTATAATTCCTTCTGCTTCTCTTTGGCCCCAGAATTTTTTGTTATTCCACTTTGTTTTTGATGCTTCTAGAGTACATCAAGTTATAGAGTGGTGTCTGTAATAGCCTCTCCGAAACCGCTAATTTACATTTAATTCTGTATATAGCTGCTTCTGTATCAACCTATATTTCTTTTTGACGGTCTTCATCACAGTTAGCAACAGAAGGTTGTGTGAATTACATATTTGAGATTTAAATCCTGCTGCGCTTTTATTTCGACTGTTTTTCCCACCACAATTGCAATATTTCATGATAAACGCAAAGTCTCATAAAAGACGGTCTCTCAATAATTTATTGGGAGACCATTATACTGTGTTACAAAGTGACTCTTTTTACCTTGATTGTAACCATGATAATACTTTTAGTGATCGTATTAATTTACTATATTAAATGACATTATCTATGATTTTGGAAGCTCAAATCATATAAAATTAGCTAAAATTTATCAAGTAACCCATTTGCAAATCTTAGATTAAGTGTCGATTACAAAAAGTAGCATAATGATCCCTAATTATATAAACAAGGTCACGATGTAAATAACATAATTGATTTCTCAATAAATTATTGAAAGACGGTCTCCCACAAGACCTACTGCATGATAAAATGATAACTGGTGAGGAACTTATGTATAGACAAGCAGCAGAATTCCGTATATACTTCCGAGTAGCAAGGTAAAGGAAAACATAAGGTCTCTTCATTTTCAACAAGCTGAGAACAAGATTGCAGCATAATCGCTGCCCGAAAATTACATTAATTTGAAAGCATTATGATACAATCTGACTCAGGCAGTCAATGTATCACAAAAAAATGAAACACCTAGAGATTATTTACACTAAAGAAAGAATGATACAATCTGCCAGAAGCAGTTTCAAGAATGCTAACCTAACATACAGGCTAAAATTCGGAGCAATAGAAGCTAGCTATTTGCAATCGGGATTTGAACAGCCTGGTCGAGATGGCTTGATTCCTCGCTTCTCAACCGATAAATTTCTTTAATAGCTTCATCAACGCTGCATATAGTCATCTTCTCAACCTGTTCCAATGTTCAGAATGATATAACAATCCCTTTCTTTCAGATCAGACTTCACATAGTTGAAGTGTGGGAGTAATCTTACCTCTAATTTCACTTCTTTTGCCTTGTGATTATTAGGGAGGTAGCGGATCTCATTGATCAATTTGATACATTCCAGTGCATTTTCAGGCGAGATGAAACCCACAGCGACGTTGACGCAAGACTGTTAAGAGCAAAAAATTACATGAAACAATCAATTTACATGTACATTCAAGAGAAAAGGGGGAGGCGCAAAAGACATGCCAAGTATACAACAACAACAACAACAACAACAACAACAACAACAGCCAAGGCCTTATTCCCAAAAGACAAGCCAAGTATGAAGAAAAGTAATTTGACAGCACAACTACGTAATCAAGCGTCAACTAAAGCTGGAAGTGGCGTCTACAACAGCCTTTTAGATATTTCAGAATTGGGGTAGAGCGAAATTCAGGAGAAGGGACGGATAATATATGAAACTTGAAAAGAGAGGGAAAATGCCAAACATGAATTTGTGCAACTAGCACTGGCAGTTAGACACTATATTAGCTCAGCATATACGTTACCTAATCCAATAGCTCCAAGTCAATGTAACTAGAAGTTTAGAACTGCCTTGATGACAGGTTCTATAGTTTACTAGGAGCGGCATAATATTTGCTTGCTACCTAGAACCTACCATGAAAGTAGGCAGCAACAAAAAATTCGTTTTCCAAGATTTTGCACACTGCTCTTCTTTCAGTCGCTTTTGTAATGCAATCTAGACTACCGAAACATGACAACACATTCAAGAGACAGGGAAGTTGCACACTTGCACACAAATCATTCCGAGTTCGCAAGTACTTGGTTTGCTCAACAAGGAGAGAATCAATTTTCTTTTTCTTTTTTTTGGGGGGGGGGGGGGTTACAAGGAGAGAATCAATTTCATCTTGCTCAAACACTTTGATCCCTCTCTCCATGTCCCTCTTTTCCTCTATTGAAAACCTATACGTGCATTTTCTCTCCTCTCTCTGTGCCTCCTCTGCTTTCCCTCCCCTCCCTTACCTTTCAACTTTGATATTCAAAATACTTGTGAAAGTAGCTCAAAATATGAGTACTCTTCTAAATGAAACATACTTTAATGCCACCAGAGTAAATTACCTTAACATTCCTCATCTGATATGGACATCCTGCGGGGATAAACACGGCTTCTCCAAGGCATTGGTTGAATGTCCAGGGCTCAATATCTGGAAAAAAAGAAAACCACAACATGAGTCACCATTCAATCATGTCCTACTGCTACTTCCACACCAGAGGGGGGGGGGGGGAGTAAAGGGTTAATCACCAAATTCCTCCTTCAGCTGCATCTTATGAATTGAATCGAGGTAGAAACTTCCATCAAAAATCGGATGAACAACCTGCAGGAGTCAAAAAGAACAACGGAGAGGTCAAACAAAAAGAAGTTTAGGACAGTGGGTGGAGATTCCTGTAAAACATTCGTAATCGATTTGCTCACATTCTTTGGGAAGTCATAGCTAGCGCTCAATTCATCTACATGTTTTGTAATGTACTCCAGGAGCTTTGGAATATCTTGTCTGCGAAAGACATCCCACTGAGCTCCACAAGGCTCTGAAGGTCTTGTGCCAGCAAGCCTGGAACTTTCCAAACGCTCCAGGTGAGCCATCTCATCTAAAGACTTGTAGGGACTATCACTAGTGCCAGAGCAAATCACTGACGCATCCGAATCAGTATCAGAACTTTGAAGTTTTGCTGATGATTTACTATCTGGGAGATTAACAGCAGAGATGTCATTTTTGGTAGGCGAGCAACAAGGACCAACACCATGACCCAAGGTAGTGTCCTCTGCAGACTGGTACTGTCCCCCTACTTCTCCGGAGTTTTCATGATGCATTCTTGTCCCATTTTCTAGATCCTGAGAGCTTTGCTTTTCCTTATCCTTCATGTCTTTCCGTCTCAGTAACATAGATATCTTATTAAGCTGCTCCGTGGAACATGTTGCATCAGCGACATGAGCTAAGATGTTTACCTGCAAAAGAGCACCAAAAACAAGCTCAGATAACACAATTCTGTATGAGAATAATTCATTTTTTAGCAAATGCCTACATCTCAAAAAAAAAGGAAAAAAGGAAAACAGAAAAAAAAGGGATCCACCAATGTCGCAGCCACCAGAAAGGTAGTAGTCAATATATAACAATGGCCTATGAATCATATCATGTCACCACAAGGCCTTAGGGTTTCAGAATACATAAACATGTAATGAATAACTCAGATAAGAACCAAGAAGATGAACAGAGACACCCACCACATCAAACGAGTTAGAATGCAGCTTAGTGACCAGTTCACCCCGCGCAACTACATCCCGGCTGCCAAATGAGATGAATACATGGGGGCCAAGCTTAGATTCTGGAAAGTCTTCCGGCAACTTCCCTGCAATATTTAGGAGACCTGACCTGGGGTTTGTGTACTCTTGGAGAGGCAATGCACGAATTATCTCGCTATAACGATTTTCCAACAGTGTCTGGGAAAAAGTAGATGGAAGTTTCGCCTTTATTCTCACTGTTTTATGCCGTCTGTATGCATATCCCTCTGCTATGGATTGTGTGAAGGATTCCCTTGCGCCGAGTTCAACCTCATACCAGTCTGTGGAATTTGAAGCTCCAATAGCATCTTTCCCATCTACACATTTAGTAGAGTTGTCTTCCAGACAGCTACAAAACATAGCCAGTGGATCCCAGCTCAAGGGTGAAGCAAACTGAAGCACATTCCGGACTTTTACAGGATGTCCTTTCCGCCAATGTTTCTGGAAATGAGCAAGCACATCATAATGATCATCAGAAGAACTTGGGCAATAGACAAAGTTGTCATGTGACTGTGTTCTCCTGGAAGCTTCTTGCACTTCTTTAGTCTTATTATCAGCTGTCGGCTTGATAATGGCACATAATGAGCAGTGCAAAGAATCATCAGTACTTTGCGGAAACCTGTGTCCAGAAGCTGTTTCTTTGGCACTAACTTCCAATTCTTTGGTCCAATTCAATGGGAAAATACATCTGAGATCAAGAAGGCTATTATCACAGCCGCCAAGCTCCATAGGTGGACATGATATATGAAGACAAGGTGTTGAGTCTGATAGTGTAGCAGCAGTTGTGACATCAGTGTTGCCGATTCTGTGCGTTGAGCTGTTCTTAAGTATCTTCTCTGAACAGATTCTCAGACCAGGAGGTAGTGTTTCTATACTATAGTGGGGCTGGGAGCAAGAATTTTCAGAACCCCTAAGACATCCACCTTGACTGTATTCTCGACAACAGCTTAAGCAAAGGTTGTATGAACAATTTGGGCAACTTCTATGGAAATCCAGTATTGGACTCTTGCAGTTATTGCTGATTCAGTAGCAAAACAATAAGAGAAATTTTAAAACCTGCCATAGAAAATGGTTGCAATATTCAATAGTTCTTTATTAGACTTCAACCAGTAGAAACATACCAGCAACACTGGTCCCTGCAGCCAACATCTGCTTGTCGAATCTCAACTTCAGAAAGATCCTGCCCTGTCATGCATTTTAAGCTTCAGAAAAGGAAAAAACTAGACAAAGAAACAAAAGACGAAATGCATACGCGGACATAGAACTTGTTTGATCATGATTAATAGACCACAATGACCTTTAAATCTTGCCTCTGTCTCTGTCTCAATGGCCTGCTCCTCGTTTATTTGTTCGAGAATAGGAAGTAGTAATTTGATCAAGTACTGCAATTGTTGGAATTTGCTCCCTTTGAAAGTGCCCTTGAAGGTTTCCTAGAACAAATGATCATACCATCAACATCCAGCTAAAGACACATCAAGAAGGAAAAGCACACTCAAAAGTCCATCGACAACCTTCAAACTCACATCCTTTGTTTGAGTCGTCCGGCATGCTTTGCAGTCGCAACTTTCACGACAAACTGGACATTTGACTTTAACTTCTTCTGGATCTGTGTCCCTGAAGCATTGCCATCCAGATGCATCAAATTCAGATGTGGCATAAAGGCTGGCATTATCGATAAATGATATGCCAGTGCAGGTATAGTTAAGCAGTTTGATTCTCCAAATAAGGTAGTGTTACATCGGCACAAGAATATGGGACAGCAATGTCGCATATGGCTATCATATATCCACAACTTATACAAGCCACAAGGACAGTTTCAAGTTCACCAAACGTTCAAGTGCCATAATACAAAAGCCTGCTAAAATAGCTTTTCTGCACAACCTCCTAATATCTTTTTTTTTTTTTTTAAACGAGGAAATGCCCTTCCTCTTAATTTCCAAAAGTAACAATGACAGATTTCACGCCCTACATGAGATAGTAGCTGGGAGAAGGCAACGGATTGCTAAACCCTTTTACGTGCTCAGATAGCGTCGTAGCAGTATGATTCTTAAGTTATTAATCTAATGTCTTATCTTTCACATCAGTCTCACATATGAAGGCAGGTTGCATAGTTAGTTTGGCAATCTGTTCTTAATGATGTAATGGATATACTAAGCATCAAGGGTCTCGAAAGCCATCATAGCAACAAACAAAACCTGGAATGCCCTAGAGTAACTCTAAGTTCTGCCATATCTATCCTGACATTCAGAGCAAAATAGTAAACTGAACACCTACGTTGATATGATATCACCCCTTTAGGTATCTTTTTGTATATGGGAGTCACCCCCTTGGTGTCCTTTTGAATATATTGTTATCCTATCTTATCAAAAACAAAATAATAGGTACCTCTTTTTTATGCAACTGGCACAAAAGAATAGCTTCCTGCAGCTCAAACATTTCGTTAGACTCGAAGTATCGTTGTTTTGACACCAATGGCATTTCTTCTTCCCACCATTCTTTACTTTCCCCACATTTCCAGCATATGGCACAACCTAAATTTCAAACATGAAAAGTGCAACCTATATAAACTGTACTCATCACGAACTAAAAAACACAAACAACAAACATGTTCATACACAGCCACAAAAGTTCAATGTACCTTCAATGCCCCAACAGGAGGGGGCTCAATGTTTTTAGACCGAAAACGCCTCTTAACCAGAGTATTAGAAGAATGCACACCAACCTTAATCCCCAAAGACCCAGCATCCTCCAAAGTCTGCGCAGGGGGCGCAGGAGGAATTGCCATCAACCCATAGGGCAAATCCCTAGTAACTTCACCAGAATTACTATTATTCACATCACCCTTCTCACTCTTTTTATTCTGCTCAATAATCTCCCTCCTCAAAAACACACGAATCAACTCCGCCTTCATCCTCTTCATCCCTTTACCCGAATTATTCTCCAGGATTTCCAATGCCCTCTTCCTCTTCAGGTTCTTCTCAACCCTGTCCCATCCTTCCCCTTTCTGTATCTTCATCGACTCAGGCACCGTTATCCTCTTCTGCCGTAACCTCCCTTGTTCATAATGTATCTCACACAATGTCTTCCCATCCGACACCTTCCTCTTACATCTCCACCCTCGCCCATCAGTCCTCTTGCACCTCAAATCCACCACCCCCTCCTTTCCCCCTTTCCCCTCCGCCTCTGCCACCGCCAAATCAGCCACCATTTCCAACTGATTCTCCGTCTCCTCCTCATCCTCCTTCTCCGACACTACCTCCTCCTTGATCACCAATTCACACTTACTCGCAACCTTCTTATTATACTTCCTCTTCTTCTTAACCGGCTTTTGCACATCCTTTGCCCTAACATCATTAAGATTGATCCTCTTAAAATGAGCCTCACATAAAGTTTGCCCTTCCACAACCCTCCTCTTACACCTCCAATCCCTCCCATCATTCCTTACACACCTCAACTCATCCGGCAAACCCTCCTCCACCTTAAACTTCTCCTCATCAACCACCTCCTTCACTTTCGACTTCCCCTTCCCCTTCCCCTTCGACTTCCCCTTCACCTTCCCTTCCCCTTTCTCAACACCCTTGTCTTTGCCCTTATTCAAGTGATCAGCACACCTAGTGTACCCCTCTTTCGCAACCTTCCCACACCTCCACCCTCTCCCACTATCCCGCGTACACCGGACTACCCCGTCCTCCCTATCCACTCTACCCTCAACATCATCAACCACAGCAGGCCTCTTCACTCGAATGCTCCGAACAGGCTGCTGCACAGCAGCCAATCCAGCCATCCTCTCATCCTCCACCCCCACCATTCCATTCCCATTCCCATTTTCTCTCCCCTCCACATCACCCACAACAACACCCGGTCTCTTCACCCGCAGTGGCCGGGAAGTAACCACACCATCCACCACCCCCGCCGCCACACCGCCATTTTCCCTCTCCTCCACCTCACCCACCAATGCAGCCCTATCCACTCCACCCTCCACCATACCATTACCATTTTCCATCCCCTCCAAGTCCCCGACCACGGCTGGCCGCTTAACCCGAGGCCGGGCTCGCATTCCGGGACCACTCCCCTCCTCCCCGTCACCGACAAAAGAAGGCCGGCTGACCACATTACCCTCCTCCACATTACCAACAACAGCGGGCCTCTTCACCCGTGGGCCCCGCATTGGGGTGAAATCTCTCCCCTCCTCACCATCGCCGCCGCCGCTACCAAACACAACAGCAGCGGCCCGCTTCACCCACGGGCCCCGCCATGCGGGGCTCACCTGTGGGGACTTAATTTTAAACTTGCTAATGTGAATCTCACATAGGGTTTGCCCTTCCACCACTTGCCGCTTACACCGCCACGCCCTCCCGTCATTCCTCGAACACCTCACCTCATCCGCCACCACCGTCTCCTCCTCCTCCGCCGCACGAGCCACCGCCTCAGGCGGCGTCTCACTCGCCACCGTAACAGTATCATCACGTGCCACAGTAACACTATCACGTGCCGAATCCACTACCGCCGCCGTCCCCTCATCATGTGCTACCGTAACAACCTCACGCGCCGATACAGGCATCCAATCAAACTCGTCACGTGCCACAGTAATCGCGTCACGTGCCGTGTCAGGTGCCACCTCGACCACCCCACGTGCCGGTCCGGAATAATAACTGACCGGAACAGCCGGAAGAGCCAGCATAGCAAATGTCGGAGCTGGGCCAACAGTATGGGCCGGGTCAGAGACGGGCTGAGGAAGACAGGTATCATCATTGGGTTCGGGTTTAACCCGGAGACGGATCCGGACCCGGGGAGTAGGTTTAGGGATGGAGTCAGGGGTAGAAGCGTCATTTTCTAACTTTTTGGGGTTTTTCTTCTTGTGGGAGGAGGAGGCGCGGTGGAGGTGGGTGTCGCAAAGGGATTTTCCGGCGAGTGCAGCTCGTTTGCAGCGCCAACCACGGCCGTCGCTTCGCTTACACCGGAGATCGTCCGGTGGAATGGGCTCTTTCTCTCCCTCCATTAATGATGATGAGAGAAAAAAGGGTATATCCGTAATTTCAACTGATGAAAAAGAAGAACAAGAGCGGTGGAAACTTATGGAAGAAGATTTGATTTGGTGGGGATTGGGATGCAGATGTGGTGGTGGTTGTGGTGGTAAAGGAGAGGAGAGGAGAGAGAGAGAGTTGAGGGTTTGTGAAAGTACAGCTTTTTTTCCTTTTTTTTTTTTTTTAAATTTTTTCTATTTAGGTATCTGGGTAGAACTGTGAATGAGGAGTACTCAAGAAGATCTGTAATCAAATCTACTGGTGTGTACGGTATGTTGGATTGTTGGATCCCCCCCTCTACTCTCTCACGTTGTGTGTGCTTTCTATCGTGTGCTTGTGCTTGTGCTTGTGTTTGTGTTTGTGTTTGTGTTCGGTTCGGATTCTAAAAAAGGTGTAAAAAGCAATACAAACGAGGACGAGGGTGTCGAAGGGCTTTGAACAAGAATTGTATTCCAGGACTCAACATCCCGTATGAGTTGTACTTTTTTTTTTCTATTTGGGGTTGGTTTATGATTATGAGTTTCAGAATTCCAATGTGTCAAGAAAAAAAAGTGGATCTGAAAATAATCCCTTGTTTTCCAGCAGGAATAGTAACTGACTAACTGCCTAGTAGTGTATTAATGAAGCTTTTGAATCATGCAAATTGCTGCAGCATTGGAGGCTCTAGTGCTGAATAATAGCGTAAATTTTGCTGTACTTTTGCTGATGCTGAATTGGTAATACATCTCCTGCAAGGCTGCAACATACGCCTCGCCTTGCGACATCATAATGTACATTATTCAAATGTGATGATGCGAAATATCCAACATTAAAAAGACGAAAACCAAAGTAGTCTCCTTGACCTTGAGCATATCGAGTGCTCAAATTGACGAAAAAAGTTGAATAAGACAGTTTTATCGATACGGACTATCTATCATGAGCTATACGGAGTAATATTATTAACTTAGGGTAAGTTTCTACAAAGACAATGTAGTAGTTGTTGGGGTAAAGAAGATTGACCAATGGACATGTATTAGATGTATAGTGGTTTGACTGTTTTGAGAGGAAAATGCATGAATAAGAAGACAAGATGCTGACAATTGCTGTCACAATTTCCCAATCAGAGGTTCAGAATGCTCAATAGTGTGCACTGTGCAGACATGTGACTTCAGATGGCGATTTTCAGGCTTTTTCTACAAGCTGGGCCACTTTTTGGGCTCTTTACTTTTTTTAACAGTAAACTACGTAGCCCGGCCCAGTCACTTTTGCGAGCATGATCCTCGTAGTATTTCTGGTATCAAAATGTTGGGGGATTTCGGATTGGTTAGTCCTCGTCATTAGACCAAGTACTCCTCTGTATGATTCAATTGGAAAAACGATCTATTTAACTGAAGTCGTAACATTGGACCTAGAATGACCAACAACATCCGATTACGCTAAATCGCTAATACTATGGTAGCTCGTGACATTAGCGTACAAAATGTGTTGCATCCTCGAACATTAACTATTACAAGATTTTGAAAAGCAGCGAAAACTAAGCCATACGGATTTTCGGTCACATTTTATGCATAATGTACCCCTTCTTTGTGCGGTTGTGCCATGGTAGGGTGGTAGCATATACCAATAGATTTCTAACTCTCCCTGTGTCACTGCGTCGACTTTGTTGACTATCGAGAGCTAAAACACTCGAAAAGTTAGCTAAAACACATTATTAGAACCTTACTATGTACTAAAAAAAAAAAAACCTTACTAAAAATAAATGAATTCTCGAGAAAATAAGTAAAACTCACCCCTTTCTTCATGTAAAATATTGTAGCCTTACCTCTAATAAGTTACTACTCTATAGAGTTTGAAACGGAAGGAGTACTAGAAAAGAAAACGACAAGTAAGCGCAGATTAGAGAATGATCGAGATGCCAAAAACATAATTGAATGCAATGGTGATGAAAATTGCCTTTAGTGGCTAGTAGTGTAAGGGGAATTTCATCAACGCTGCACTCAATGATGTTTTCGCAATCTGGATTTGACATTATTGGATTTGACATTGAACACTAGTGTGATTGGTTTGGTGCAATTGAAATCATTTTATAAGGTAAGGGCGTCATCTTTAATTGTGAAATATGATATGTACCTTAAAATGCTAGTACATTGTTGTACACTTGTACGTTTGTACTGCATGTACTTAAAACTCTAGCTAGTACATTTTCTGAATGGACTGAATCCAAGATTTGTTGTATCACATTGCAAATGAATACACAAAAGTTTTAGTATGAATATAAAATGGACGCCCGTAGTGGTTTTTACAAAGATATTTACTTTTTTTTTTTTATGCACAGTGTATGTAGCTCGATCAAGGATATATGGGAAAAGTAAAAATCGTTAGCTAATAGAGAGAGTTTATACATTTTGACCAAATGTAAGAATCGAAGAAACAAAAGAAGTATCGGTTACGTTTGTACTAGAACAGCGGGTGGGTAGCGTACTTGTTACGTTTGTACTAGACAATTAAAATCAAGGTTGGTTTGGTACTTGGGTTAATTGGTTGTGTCCTGCCAAAAAGTTTAAAATTGTACTCCACATTAGTAATCATCATCACACCATGAAATCCTTAGGTTATGAATTGAATTGGTAATGAAAGGTTAGTAATGCGGTTTTTGGGTGTCATAGAGAATTTGTCACATATAACACACAAAAATTAAAGTATATGAGTGACAATGTTTTTTTGTTTTATACGGAATATAGGAGCAACTAATGTTGCGAGAACAGCAATGTAGTATGAGGGTTCAATTCACATGGTTACGACATACAAGACGAGGACACAAATCTAAGACTGGGATAATAAAGGATAATGCTCATTAACGTACATTTTATACATGATGATATATCAGCTCAACATTAGAAGGCAGTCTTTGCCTAAGCTGCTGCACCCAAGCCTGGTATCGTTCAGACTGTCCATCCTTCAAGTCTACCTTCCGCATAACGCTGACTTCATCCCCAACTTTGGCGTGTAAACGTACATCAATACGAATCTTCTGCAAAGACACTGCAGGGGCAACAATATACAGAACAAACTTCATGATAGTGTCGTCCACTTGAAAACCAACTATTGTAACCTCCTTCAGGTTGTGATGAAGAGGCAATGGAGCCAAATCCAGATCTCTCCAATCCGGATCAAAACTTCCACATAGCTACAAGCCAAAGAACCAGTATTAAAATGTTGTTTCGCATCTAATGTCTTAAAAACTCTCGCTTATGGCCAATCCGTCAAGAGGAGAGGAAGGGAGCGAGAAATTAGATGTATGCAGCTCGACCCTTACATTATTTAGTTCGAATGACACAAGATAAAGTTTGCATCAAATTACATTAGTAGGGGTCGGGGAAGACCCAAGATGACTTGGATGAAGGTAATTAGAAGAGATATGAGCTTCATATGGCTTGAAAAGAGTATGGTGTTGGATAGGGCGGTGTGGAGAGACGACGCTATCCATGCGGAGGACTTAATTTAACTCTTTTTGGTTTCCTTGTTTGGTTCCCTAACTTTTTCCAAAACTTTTCATTACCTATTGTTCAAAGTTCATATGTTTTTCCACTAATTTTCAAACTTTATATTTATTTTGATGAATTTCTAAAATTTCTTTTGAAAGTGTTTCAATATTCCTAAATGGTTCACAACGTTTTTAAAATTTATACCGTACACAAGACAGTTACAGAATGACGATTCATATTAGCCGACCCTAAATCATTTTGGAAATAATGCTTGGTAGGGGTGAGCAAAAAAAGCGGGTACCCGGAACCGGACCCGGACCCGCTTAGGACCCGTTGTGGACGGGTACGGGTACGGGTCCGGGTCCAAAATTTTAAGACCCGTTGACAACGGGTCCGGGTCCTAAAATTTTGGACCCGTTACCCGCCGGGTACCCGTTGCTCAACGGGTCTAAACGGGTACCCGTACCCGTATAAGTCAATTACTTGAAAAAAAAAAAACTTAATAAAAAAAAACTATAGAATTCAAGTAATAGCTCAATTCAAAGATAACCATGCAAATGCATAGTCCTATAATATAATATTGACCAAACTTGAAGTCCATGAACTACATCTGCCACTCAAAGGGGTCTATTTATAAGTGAAAACTTTGATCATTCTTATTTCCATGACCAATGTGGGACAAAGTATTAATTTTTCTTATAAACTTTGTCAACCTAAATAGTTTGACACTAAATTTCGACTAGTTATTTGTGTTATTTGAGTAATATCCCGGAAATAACTTTTGTAGATCGTGTCGATAACTTTCCGTGAACGCTTGTTTCGACCATTTTCGAATTTGTATGTGAAAGTTACGATGAACACTACTTACACATAAAATGGATGGCTTTGTTACTTAATAATCACTTATCAATGAGTTATGACCAAAATTGAGAAAATAATATAAATCAATAATAAAAACCTAATGATCACTTCGTGATTTTGTTAAGTTACCCAAGTGATTAGTATATATAGATTTCTATATGCTATAATAATTACAATGTCACTTATGACGATCATTACAAATTACAAAAGATGAGATAGCGTAGAAATTAGTATATATAAGAGTTTATAATCTTATCGAGTGTACCATAGTCAATAAAAATGTAAACATAATGTGTAATTCATATTCCATTCTATACATTGACACTAGTAGGCACCATTTCCGACACATAACACATTGACCATGACCCGTAACGACATCGATCCTCATTGAGTTAAGCACAAATCGCTTCTCGACGAATATATTCATAACACCAACAAATACAAACAATATATAGAAATGGATTCTACACATTGCTAATTACTTTGACATTCTAATGAAACTATTAATACATATATTATGTGATTGTGCAAAAAACTATTACTTAGCTAATAAGATAAAATACTCCAACCTAGTAAACATAATCCAAATCACCAATTATTTAAGCTAATATAATAAAATTACTAACTATTTGGATATTGCTAAGTGATTATTAGCTTTTATATAGCTCATGTATATAATTTTCTCAATTTTTATCATAGCTAATGGAGAAGTGATTGTTAACTAAGATGTCCATTATTTGTGTAACTAGTGTTCTTGTTTCGATCATAAATTTGACATACGAAGTTAAAAATGGTTGCAACAAGCGTCTACGGAAAGCTAGCAACACGATCTACAAGAGTTATTTGATGGCATTTTCTCAAATAATACACTTACGTAGTCCAAATTCATGGTCGAACTAAGTAGATTGATAAAGCTTATAAGAGTGGAAAAAAAAAAAACTGTCCCACATTGGTTATAGAGGAAAGAATGGACAAACCCTTCACTTATAAATATACACTCTTGCTTGACTCTTCTAGTACTTGGGCCTCAAAGTTTGTCTAAACTTAATGAACCATTGCATTTGCATGGTTACCTTTAAGTTAGCTTAAAATTAAACGGGTACCCGCTACCCGTTGTGACTATTAACGGGTCCGGGTCCTAATTTCTAGGACCCGTTGTCAACGGGACCGGGTATGCGTCCTAATTTTTAGGACCCGTTAGAAATGGGTCCGGGTCCGGGTCCATGATTTTGGAGCGGGTACCCGTTCATACTCACTCCTAAGGCTTGGTTGTTGTTGTTGTTGTGTATTTACTAGTGATTAATCATTTGAACAAACAAAGACGTCAATCATCATAAATCATCCTCGACATAGTATAATCTATCGGATGTGTTATGTTAAAAGTACATACCTGTATCTCAAGAAGTTGCAAATTAGGAGCAGCATTCAAATTGGAAGCAGCAGTACGACACCCGTGTGCTATGCATAAAGATCTTCCAAAATCCAAAACCACTTGAATTGTTTTAGATTATTAAGGGCAGGGACTAGTATAGTACTGCAGACTCCCCAAGAAAGTTCATATCCTGCAAAGACTTATTAACCATCTGTAAGGGTCCAATAGCAACATACATGAAAAAAAAAAAAAAAAAAAAAACAGAATGCACGCCAAATATGTTTAGCGTATACGTTACCTCAAAGAACAAACTATCAATGGATAACGATTCCAGCTTCCGGAAAAACCAGAAGAACTGACTAATGAAGTCCGTTTTATGCAGATGGATAAAGGGGACCGTGGGCATTGCAGTAAAACAACATAGGCTTAGATTAACAAGTTGCTGAGAATCCGTAATACTGATACTCCTCTCGAATCCATGATACATAATGTCACAGGATTCGGGGCCAAAAGTTCCAGTTTATCTACGTCACTGAAGCACAACTCCAGAGATTTCAATTTTCATGCAGGGATCTGAATAGTGAATTTTTTGCAGATACTAGCCCATAACTTGACATCAGAAGAAAATTTTCAAGGGAAACACATCTAGACAAGATTAGATCAAAATCTTCATCAGTAAGATTCACAGCTCTTAGGCAGAGATCGAGATACGTAAGAATGAACATAATAATTTTTACGTGACTCAAGTGAACATAAGAATCTGAGGTCCACCTCAAGGCTAGTAACACCGTGCGTGATTGCGAAGGAAATCCAGTGCACGACCTTCTCTTCGGGCGAGTTCCCTCTATTGGTATCTACATGTGACTTTTTTTTTTTTTTTTTTCTTCTCTCATTTATAAAGGTTTGTCTAGTGATTAGAAAATTAACCAATGAACAACCCTCGGCTCAACCCCCAAACACGACGACAGTCAATACAGATTAAAAATTAGTTCAGAAGTACACATACTATACTTGTGTAATCTAAAATGTAACATACTTCATTAAGTTCATTCTGTATGTTTTACACCTTTAGCCATAAATTCCAAACAATTGCAATTAATATCAAAATCCTTCAAACTACAAAACTATGGACTGATCATATAACCATTCCGATCAAGCAAATGAAACATTCACATTATTTCTTAATTTTATTGGGGGGTTATTAAGGTCTGAACATTAGCTCCATCGTGATAGACAAGCTCAACAGTAGAAGGTAGTCTTTGCCTAAACTGATGCACCCACGTATCGCATTGTTCAGAATTTCCGAAGCGTCTCCAATCCAAGCTGTCTTCAATGTCGTGATCATCCCCAAATCTTATTTCAAGACGCGCATCAATATAAATCTTCTGCAGAGACACTGCGCATGCAACAATATAGGGCATAAATTCCGTCGTAGTGTAGTCACATCGATAACCAACCAATTTAACCTCTTTAAGGCTCTGGTGTAGAGGCAATGGACCCAAACCTAGTCGTCCCCTTACCACGTCAGTTTTTCCTAACAGCTGCAAACAAAACAAAAGAAAGAAGACTTCAGAGTTACGCTGTTTCAGAAGAGAATAGCAATATAATTAAGACGTGTTGGTATGTAGTACATACATTTAAGTGGAGAAGTTGCAAATTAGGGGCAGCTTTTAATACAAAAGCAGCACCACGGCACCCACGTGCAAGCGGAGTTCTGTCAAAATCAAGTACAACTTGTTTTAGATTATTAAAGACAGGTAGTACTTCATCGGACTCGTTAGTGTTGGAGTTCAAGTTCATAGCCTGCAAAATACGCAATCCATTCAACAAGGGCTAGAAAAGCAAACACGAAAAACTAAAAACATCATCAAAAAAATGTTTCTTTTAGCGTACCTCAATGAAACTAGCGTCAATGACAAGATACTCCAGCTTGTGAAAACAAGAGGAGAACTGAAGAAAAAAGAAGTCCACTGATGGATTCTGTTGGGGTTTTACCAAACAACCTAAGAGGCTCAGATTAACAAGACGCTGAGAATCCGTAATACAAATACTCCTCTTGTTTGTTTGATACATAAACGACTCAAGATTTGGGGCGAAAAGTTGGGAGTTCTTCAAAGTCACAAAAGTAGAGCTCAATCGATTTCAATTTCATGCAAGGAGTTGAATTCCTGGCATATACTAGCCCCTGACTTGACATCAGAAGAAAATTTTCAAGAGAAACACATCTGGACAAGATTAGATCAAAAACTTCATCTACAAGGTTTACTGATCTGAGGCAGAGATACGTAAGACAATTATACTTGTTCGTATCATCGATTACCGTGCGTCCGAAAAAGACATGGGTAGTAAGAGAATAACTGTTCGGAGATCCATTTGAAAACCTCAAGTTGAAGTCGATCTCGAGGCTAAGCTAGAAACACCGTGGCCAATTGCGAAGGCAATCCATGTATCGATATGACTAGAGTCCACTGCATTGAATGGGAACCCTAACCTGAATAAACGCAATTCTTGTCCATTATAGTGCGTGACAATGTTATTGATGGTTTGTATAAGAGTAATCCTTTTCTCCAAACGTTCTTGACCTGATAAATCTTCTGAGAATTGACCTCCAAAATCAAGGTTAAGACACGATGTCCATAAATTTTTCCACCTTTTCGAGAGAATGCTAGTAGCCAATGCTTCCTTTATGGCCAGCCGAGATACAATATGTGAGAGGATAGAATCTCGCAGGCGACTAATCTGATCATTAACTTGCATCTGTGCTGCATCACTGATCATTTAGGGAGAAAAACAAAATGAGAAAAAAGTTTGAACACCAATATATATATATATATATATATATATATATATATATATATATATATATATATATATATATATATATATATATATATATTCATCATATCATATCATATCATATCATATCATATATCATATATTATATAATTACCGGTATATCATCATATATTATATAATTACCGGTACATTTGAAACTTTCTCGGGCCGTCCACATCAGCATTGACATCAGCGACACGTCATACCTGATGTCATCTGCCAATTTTCAACAATTAAATAATCTGAAAGAATAATTAACATTCCTAAAGTAATTTCTATCAAGCTACGAAATCACGGGAAAAATAGGAAGCAATCTTAACTTTCCAATAATGTGCAATAGACGCCATATTCCTAAAATTCGCTGAATAACAAACGGTTTATTCCTAGATTAAATTCAATTACAGCCGAAAGATCTTGATTATATCATACTCCGTGTTTACCTAAATTATAACAATAATATGATTCGAAATCACTACAAAAAGAGGCAACAAATCTATGAAAATCAATTCGCATTTTCCATATTACCCAGAATTAAATTAAAATAAGATTAAACAATAATCACGAAAATTGTAATTTTCCAATAATAATAATTATATTGTCTGAAAAAAGAATCAACTATAGCTACAATATAGGAAAGAGCGTATGAAAGGGATAAATATATTCAGGGAATTAACTAAAAAATAAATCATGTTAAACGTCAAAATCTCCCAATCCACGGCAACTTGGCAGCTAAATAAGATTACAATGCTCAAAACATTTATTCAAATTGGGTTTTTCAAAGAATTAATTGTCATTTCTTTTTGCTTTAAAATTTTCAATTATTTGCTCTAACTTTAGATTTCTTTGACATTGCAGGGCAGGTTGACATGAAAATATGAAAGTAGTAATGGAATCATCTACAATCCCAAAGATCTATGAAACCAAAGGTCGTTCAATTCTTTTGTGTATGATTCAATTAGCCCTACTTATATGCCAATATATTATTTATGATGTTTTATAATTCGGAATCGATTATTTTTCGCATAGGTGTTTCAGTTCTATGAGGGGTTTGATGCATGGTTAATTACAAAAGCTTGACATCTTTCTACATGCATCTAAATTGGAATGTTTGAATCTAAAAGATATTAAAGCTTGATAATGTTATATCATTATTCACGATTTTCACCTTTCCTTTACAGGGTGGCTTCCGTTCTACAGATGTCGCAGCACTCCAAAGCGACTATTTGCAGATAAATCGAATTCTGAGTTTCTCCTACAATTACTCCTTACTTTGTTTCCATGGTACAATTTTATTGTTTTTGTGATTTGTAATAGAAATCATAAATTAAATTGATTTCATGGTTGTTTGAATCATTTCTAAGTGATTTCGAACTTTTACACGGAATGTGCTAAAAGATCACTACTTTAGCTTCCAATGTAAGCCTCAGAAGTATTTTCACCATGAACTCACATTCTCACTGACATTAGCAATCAAATCATGCACGGCGGCGATGGTAGGATAAGCGACATCATCGGTTATCGTAATAATAAAGATTTGATTGTATTAGATATAGTAGATTATCAATACTACTGCAGTATTATTTTTGATAGAATTGGTTAGCGTAATTTTATGATTTGATCGTTTGATTAAATTTAAATTAAGCATCAAGTGCTCAAAATCGAGTGGAAATCGAACGACTCGGCAATTCTACATGATCTGTACGTACGACAAGGAAGGTCGGGCTCCCTGGTATGACAATCTCTGCCACCCTCTTACTGATCTCCTCCCTGCTACTTATCTTCTCTTTGGGAGTACATGTATTCTTTTAAAAAAAATTTGATGATGTCTTATTGTTTTTACATTTCACATCTCTCTTTCATTTAAATCATGCATTTTGTATTTGTATTATACTTATTCTTCTAACAGCAACCTCTTCACTTGATTGATTCATGCCAGGGGTTATGATACGAGATTAGTCGTAATAATTTTCGCACCTCTGTTTCATCCAATTTACTTTTCATTGGTTTAATGTGTGTGAATTTCTGTTTCGTTCTATTCAAAAAAAAAAAAAAATCTGTTTCGTTTGTAACACTCAAAGTTAAGAAGCATCTAAAGTATGTTGTGTCTTGAATTTCTGTTTCGTTTGTAACACTCAAAGTATGTAACAACACCACCATCAACATAGGGAATCAAATCGATTTAGAAGACTTTGTTTGTGAGGGAATGGAGTGAGGCGAGAATGGACAATTTTTTTTGTTTGTTTTATGAATAATCAGTTTTTACATAAGGTTCGAATTCACCACCACTGGGCCGCACATGGAGGCGCGAGCCCATTATGGGTCGTCGAGGCTGATAATAAGTTGAAGAAAGCGCAAAACGGGGTTGTCGAGCCCAGATCTGTTTGTCACACCCCATGTTTTCGCCTTCTTTCGCCTGTTTTCGGCTTTGACGACCCACCTTACTGGGCTCGCGTCGCCGTATGCGGCCCAGTGGTGATGAAGTCGGGGTGAATGTGGGAGGTCGGAGTGGGTGGCGGTGGTTGTGGGGGCGGTAGGGAGGGTGGGGCGGGGGTAGTAAGGGTGATGAGGGGAGAGAAATGATTAATGATTTTCTTATTAGTATTTATTAATTACAAAAGATTATTAATTCTTTAGTAATTGTATGTCACGTCACTGCTTAACATTCAAAATTTAACGGTGTTAGGAAATAAGAGGTGATAAGGGCACCACGTGCCTATAAGTGTAAAGTTCGGGTACTAAATTGTACAAGTTTCAAAGGTTCGGGAGCACCACGAGAATTTGCCGTTAATTTATTGCTAATCTCATGTTATGTTGGGGTCTAATAAAATAAAATTTAGGGTATTTTTGTTATTTTGGGAAAAGTGGAGACTTATTGGGTATTTTACCAGGTTACGTTAGTAAAAAAAAAAAAAGTTGCGTTTAGCAATCATGATTTCTAACGATAAAGAAGCAAATCTGTGAAGTTATCCAGGAAACAATTGTTTCTTCTTTTTCTTTTTTTTTATCCAAGAATTAAAAAAAGTAAAGCACGGAGAAACAGACACAACAAACATCAAAACATAATAAGACACCAATTCAAGTCACCAACAAAGGAGGTATGCAGCTATTTTCATCCATGTTCATTAGCACTGATGAGACACTTGAATACGCTGAAAGCCGAGACATTATGCTTTAAGCGATACTCAGGAATCCATATTGCATGAAGCATCTTGTGCACTTGAAAATAAAATTCACAACTTTTCGAAGGTGAAATAGGTAGCGCGTGTTCAATCAAGTCAGCTTTTTCTATTTTGGTAATAAGGTTTGGTTGTTGTTGTTGCTTGTAAGATGATTTACCTTAAAAACATGGCCCCAGTTTAGCTGAAATTCAGAAATCGACCATATATAAAGGAGGGGGATTATAAGTGATTATAACTAACATGTAGATCAGTAGATGTCTCACACTAACATGTGGCTGGAAATAGCACCCTGAGTACCATATACTGTACTTATTACCGGAACTGACATAAGACCGAAAACTGTACTGACTTGTTCAATCAAGATTTAGAGTGTCTACATTGAAGCTAATGGCAGGAAGGTGGGAGTCAATTATTGAAATAGAAGCATGATAGTGTAGGCTGCAGCAATCACAAACAGCACATATTGCTACCTGGATGTATGACAATCTTTATGATGCAACTGATGAACTGGAATATGACTTCCACTCCAGACAGTTACCTGGTCAAAAGGCATTACATTAAGAGATTAAGAGGTGCCATAAGTTTCTAAAAGAACAAAAAGAGGGAAACTAGAATTATCAGTCTTGGTGCAAGTTAAGTGGCCAACACATGGAAAATATTACATTCAAGTAGACCTATTTAACACCTTTCCACCAGCCTCATGCACGCAAATCATTCCAACAGTGTGATCCCAGACATACAGTAGGAGCTGAAACATCAACAGATAGTAACACAACACTTTAAGTGAGATTAAACACTTGCAAGATACCTTTATCAAGTTACCAACTGTAAAACAGAAGATAGTGAGCAGGATCAAAATCTTAGGAGCCAAGAAATTGACGTATGCTGGAAGATTGGTCCGAGTCAAGTCTGTTCTTATGAGCCTTCACACTTACTGGTCGAGAAATTTTCTTTTACCAAAGATGCTGCTCAAGAAGATTAACGCCCTAACAATGGCCAAGTGAGAGAGAGACTTGATGTAATCTTCTCCAGTTGCAGTTTTACTCCAGGAGTGTAATGTCTTGAGCTCTAAAGTTCAAGAATACTGGATGTGTATTTGGTTGGTTTTAATTTGATTGAAATCCTTACATTTCCCCCAAAAACAGTAAAACGGAAGAGCATTCCAGTAAGGCAAGGCAGCAACCAACTGCTTTATCAGACAATATGCTCTTGTTCGGTTTAAACAGAAAGACAAGCCACTAACAAGTCCTTACAAGGCTGAGATGTCGGAAATTGTTAGAGTGAGCTCCACTTGTGAGTGTCCCACATTGGAAAAAGAGGAGAGAGTTGATATGTTTATAAACCAAGGAGTTACTCCACCTATTGCCAATTGGTTTTAGGATGGAACCTCCTTGGGTTTATGACGTGGACTCTCTCTCCTTCGTGCGGGTGCGGCCCAGGCCCGATCGTGATTTAACATGGTATCAGAGCCCATGGTTAAAGACCTGGGACTCAAGAAGACGAACTGGGCTCGTTGCAGATGGACCAAGTTTACGCAACCGAAGAGAGCTAGGAGAGCCCCGGTTTGCGATGTCACAGAAGAGAGCTAGAAGAGCCCCGGTGAGCTTGTGAAGGTCCAGTTTGCGCTAGAAGAGCCCCGGTTAGCCCCAAGCCCAGTCTGCTGAGTAATAAGGGAACTCACACGTGAGGGGGAGTGTTAGAGTGAGCTCCACTTGTGAGTGTCCCACATTGGAAAAAGAGGAGAGAGTTGATATGTTTATAAACCAAGGAGTTACTCCACCTATTGCCAATTGGTTTTAGGATGGAACCTCCTTGGGTTTATGACGTGGACTCTCTCTCCTTCGTGCGGGTGCGGCCCAGGCCCGATCGTGATTTAACAGAAATTAAAGGCCAGACAATCAAGAGTAAGCATAGCGATAGTCCTACAAATTTATATGGAAATACAGGAAACGGCTTGTCTCCAATCTCCTAACCTGATAATAGGACGCTATCTTTTTAACCAACAAGCACAACAGTCAACAGTACAGCAACAAGCTACTTGGGAATACATTTCCAGAGATAGTATACCTTCCACACAGAACGTTGGGAGAAGAAAATTAGCCCATCCCCTAAATCAGTTCACCCACTAATTTCACGGAAATATGCCCCCTAAACTGTGGAACGTTCATTGACAAAGCATTTATCCCAGAAGCTATCGACACCCATTGAGTCAAGTTATAATGAGTTCTAATTCTAACTAATGAAGGTTGTGTAGTTGATTTAGTTGTTTAGAGTCGGGTAAAGATCAGACTATGTAGTATATAAGATTGAATGTGATATACGCTATAGTATACCAAATGTTGCATAATTTGCAAATAACCATAAATTTCTTGGATTATGTTCGATGGGTTTGTACTTTCTCGAAGTACGACCAAACAATACTTAGTTCGTTTGCACTAGTACGAGTACTTAAACCACCTACATAATTATAATACTAAGTTCAACGTTAATTCAACTCAACTCTAAACTATGACGCTTAAGTAGGCATATGATAAATTATGTCTTCTTTATTATGATAGAAGTTAATCTTCGATCAACCATTGCTTGATTCGCATTCACCGGCACCACCAATGATTCACCTTCACCGGCACCGCTTAATTTAGGGTAATGTATGCCATGTGTGCGTATTAAGTGTCGAGCTTGAGTGCCGGTTCCGTCACCTTTTTTCCATATAAATTCAAAAGTATTGTTGTTAGCTTTGCATACTCGACAAACAAGTTTGAAGTGTTTTGGTTCATCTTTGACGGGCAATTTGTCAAAGTGCAACTAAATATAACTTGTCATTTTTGGATTACTTTTTTTTTAAGTAAATTTAAAACTTGAATACTTGAGAGTTGTAGAATTGTAGTAATTGAAAAAGAAATGTAGAATAGAGAGAGTGATTGTGTGGAAATTGAAGTTGGATTTATTGGGTATTTATAGAAAATTTAAGGGTCGGGATAAAATTAAAAAAAAAAAAAAAAAAAAAACTGTCGTTGCACAAACGGCTAGTGATGGTATCAGGCGGACACTCTAGAGGGGGGGTGAATAGAGTGTTTGAGGGAATTCGACTAAACGACCCGAATTCTGCAACTTTTTCGCGCTTTATGGAAGATAACGATGGGAGCAGTGTATGGAACAGTGTATGTGGGACTGTTCTCTACACAATGAAACGTGAGAGGAATGCTACATGGAACAGTGTATGTGGAACTGTTCCCTGTAATATGGAAGTAATGCAGTACGCAGATAACACACAGATTTACCGTGGTTCGACCTTACCTCAAGGTCTACGTCCACCCTAACCTAATCTTCAATAATCCACTATTATCAAAAGAGTAATACAAGCACCAATTCACGTTCTTACCACAAGAACTAATTGACGTTCTTACCACAAGAACCTCTACCCAAATATCTACCACAGATATTGAGACTCTACCCGCAACACTCTTAAGAAAATAAAGATTACAAAAGATGTTATCTCGATAAGCTTCTTGAAAGCTAGGAGAGATACAATAAGCCCTAAATCAAGATGACGCACTAGGAACTTTGTTTGCCTTGATGAAATTCTGTTTAAGCTCAAAACGTTTTAATCTCAAGGTGCGTACTGTGCGTACATAAAACAACGTGATTTGTGTTCTACTTATAACAGAGATTAGGTCTCAAAACTGATTAGGAAAGGATATTCTAAAAGATAGAGTTTCCAACTTAAATAAAGTATTTTGGAAAAATATCTTATAAAACAATACGAAAATCTCTTTAAAAGATAATACCCGAAAATAGTAAGATATGAGATAATCGTTTTTACCAAAATCATTTTGAGACAAAATCACAATCTTTATGAAAGATTGGTTTCTTGCAAAATCACGTATGCATAAAAGATTTATAAAACTTGAATGCATAGGAACAGTGTATGGAACAGAGACTATGAGCTAGTCTATGACTCTGTTCCATGCTATGTTCCCACCTTTGTTTTCTTAAGGCAAAGTTAGTTCCGTGCATCAACCAAGATTAATACAAGAGATCTATACTCGACAACTAGATAATCTTGACGTCTCTTGTAGTTGCACCATACTTGTAATTGTTCCATTGAAACTCAACTCACCATCGTTGGTGAAACCTGTTCTTATAACGAACCAAACAACTCGACAAGTATTAGATCATAAGGTTAGTTCAATAAGCACATCAATCAAACTACTAACCTTAATCGTGCAACAATATTTGTTATCATCAAAACCGGAAACCCAACAGCTAGTTTTTGGGTTTTAAACCCAAATTAGCCGTTGGCTAGGGGCTGGCTAGGGCGGGCTGGTGCGGGCTGGGGGCGGGCTAGGGCGGGCCGTTACTTGTGCAGGGCTTGACCGTTACTTGACCAGGATTTTGACCAGGGTTTTGACCGGGTTTGACCAGGGCTAGTGCTTGAAAACTCGAGCACTAGCCCTGATACTACCAAACCCGGGCTTTGCAGTGCCTGGGCCGGGCCGTGCCGGGCAGTGCCTTGACAAGGGCCTGACCAGGGCGGGCCCGGGCTCCTAGTGCCCAATGGCCATCTCTACCTACTACATCTTATCTTATACTATATATTAAAATATGTGTTAGAAGCAACGACCACGTTCACCGGCTTCAGTTAGGCCATTTGCAATGCCACGTGACATGTCTCTTCAATTTTCTTTTAAAAAATACATTTGAAATATATTTTATGGTAAAGAGTATAGCGACCTTTTCCATATCAAAAAAATTCACAATATTTTTTTATTATAAAAAATCAATGTTTACTATTAGGTAGCGTTTGGAAACATGAATTTGGAAATTTGTAATCATTCCAAATCCATCATTTGAGAATGTAAAATTCAAATATAAATTCAATGTTTGGGGAGGGTGGTATTTCAAAATGACACCTCTTGAGGTGTCATTTGTTTTTGGCCTAATTGGATTTGATACAAATTCCAAAGGATTTGACACAAATCCAAATTCTCAAATTCTTGAGTTCCCAAACATGTGATTTGTGTCAAATTTGGATTTGAGAATCAAATCCTTGTTCCCAAACACTCTCTTAATTGATTTCATCTTTACCTTATTATTTTTTGAATATTCCTTATTATTTATTTGAAGAATCACACATCTATATTGAAAGTGAAAGTTCTATAAATGGTAAATTTTATTGATAAAATTATTTGTTCACAAAGAAATAAAATGATAAAATCTATTCCGAGCTACTAAACTAGTTAATATTGAATTTGATGACAATTAGCAGAGAGAGAAAGAGATAAGAAGCATACGATTGAAATGGAGATGAAAAGAGGATTCTCCTGCAACAATTTCAGCGAATTTAGAGAAAATTTTTCCCTGGGTTTTAAAATGGGGAAGAAGCTCTAACAATAATGGCGGACATGAGAGAGAAAATGAGAGGATTTTCAGTTAGGCCTGCCTTTCTATTTACGCTTCTGTAATAACCGACTGTGTAAACATATTGCCACCTCAGCTAGAGAAATAGAGAAACTGTTTTTTTTTTTTTTGTTTTGTTTTCATCAACGAAAGAAATTGATTATCATTCATTCATTACCGTCCTAGAAAAATCGTGTTATCGCAAATACTCCATTCATCCAGGTACATCGTTTACCCTTTTCATTTCCGGCCGTCTCAATGATTTGTCATATGGTGTCGTTGAACTTTGACAGAATGTATTTAGTACCCAATTTGGCAAGTTTGTGCATGTCCTATCCCCAAACTTACTAATATGTGCACATGGTTCCCAAATAGTAACTTCCGTTATATTTTTCCGTTAAGTGATAATGTCTCGGTTAATTGTTAGGTAAATTAGTTGACTAAAGTTACTAATTAAGTTATATAATTTGATTTTCAATCTAAAAAAAAAAAAATCAGAATTTATTTTAAAAAACAAATCCAAAATTTTTTTTTATGAACAAAAAATCCAAAAAACTTGTTATGTCTTTTCATAAAAATATAAACTCTGTACCCTTCAAAAAAAAAAATCGGCAAATTCACGTGGTGCCCCCGAACTATGTCAGAATGCGCATTGTGCCCCTATGTTTGAAACTTGTACATTCCGGTGACCCCGAACTTTGCACCTATAGGCGCGTGGTGCCCCTTTTCACTAACGGCGTTAACTTTTGGATGGAAAAAAATGATATGACATGTGGTTAGTGATATAAACTAATCAAATCTATTTAATTGATAAATAAACCAATTAAAAATATATATAACGGCAAATTCCCGTAGTGCCCATGAACTATGCCAGAATTGTCGTGGTGCCCCTATGTTTGAAACTTGTACACTGCGGTGCCCCTAAACTTTACCCCCTAGTGCACATAGTGCCCCCTAACTACTTTACCCCCCAGTGCACGTGGTGCCCCTTCTATAACATGAACTAGAATTCACGGAACTAATTTAATTTGAATGTGTGTTTGGGGAAGGTTATGAGTGTTTTGAGAAGGTAGTTATTGTTTTACAAGCTCATTGGGGGTATAGTGTTGTTTAAATACACACAATAGTGCAGTTTACAACGGCTATTTTTCAAACTAGCCGTGACACAAGAATCAGAGGGGCACCATGTGCACTGGGAGGTAAAGTTAGGGAGCACCATGTGCACTTGGTGGTAAAGTTCAGGGGCACCATGGGCACTAATTTTGTAAATTTGAATTTTTTTTTTTGTGAAAAGTTTTCGAGTATCTGAGAATTTTTAAAAAAAAAAATTTTTAAATTTTTTTTTTTTTAAATTTTTTAATTAAATAATAGTTAATCTTTAATTAACTTTCCCGCCAACCGCTAATCACTGCCATGTCATCACTTAACGGTCAAAGGACTAACGGAGTTAACAACCAAGGGTGGGAAGGGCCCATGTGCCGGTTGGGGTAAAGTTCGGGGGCACCGCAGTGTACAAGTTTCAAACATAGGGGCACCACGAGCATTCTGACATAGTTCGGGGGCACCACGGGAATTTGTTGTATATATATATATATTTTTTTTTTTTAAAAAAAACTTTGTTTCCTTTCCCCCACCATCCCCACTGCCACACCCTCTCTACCGCTACACCAACCACCGCCGACCAACCCAACCACCTCCTCTCCCCACGCCATCACCACCACCGGGTCGCACTTGGCGGGGCGAGCCCCGAGCAGCCCACCGTCAGGGTTGTTATGCGTCACAACCATCTAGATCTACTTGGTTAAGGAGTGAGAAAATTAGGTGGAGGGGGTTTTTAGGGTGTTTGTGATGAGCCCAGTTAAAGAGGAGAGAGGAAGAGTGATGAACAAGTGAGCGAGATTGAGTTGGAGAGAGAGGGGGAGACGAAACAAAATCTTACTTTGCTCAAAGTTTCTTGCAATTTGAGCAATTACCCATTTCAGATCTCCCCAAAATAACCCTGACCCACAAAATTCTGGGATAAAATTCATCAAATTTTCTCACTCCTTAACCAAGTAGATCTAGATGGTTGTGACACATGACAACCCTGACGGTGGGCTGTTCGGGGCTCGCGCCGCCAAGTGCGGCCTGGTGGTGGTGATGGCGTGGGGAGGGGAGGTGGTTGGGTTGGTTGGCGGTGGTTGGTGTGGCGGTGGAGAGGGTGGGGCAGTGGGGATGGTGGGGGAGAGGAAAAAAAGTTTTTTTTTTTTTTTTTTTTTTTTTTAAATATATATATATATATATATATATATATATATATATATATATATATATATATATATATATATATATATTTAATTGGTTTATTTATTAATTAAATAGATTTGACTGGTTTATATCACTAACCACATGCCAAATTATTTTTTTCCCATCCAAAAGTTAACGCCGTTAGTGGAGAAGGGCACTACGTGCTTATAAGTGCAAAGTTCGGGGGCACCAGAGTGTACAAGTTTCAAACATAGGGGTACCATGCGCATTCTGACATAGTTCGGGGGCACCGCGTGAATTTGCCGAAAAAAAATATATACTCTGTATTTTTTAAAAGTATTCATAATTTTTGTACATGATACCATTCAAGTTACCACTTTGTGCACACGATACCCTTGAGATCACGACATTTTAAAAATATTTTTTTAAATATTTTTTAAAAAATCTTGAAATTTAATGTTTATTTTATTAGAATATTAGTTTTATAATTTAATCAACTAATTACCTAACAACAAATCGACACATCATCACTTAACAGAAAAATCTAATGGAAGTTACTATTTGGGTACCATGTGCACAAAGTAGTAAGTTCAGGGATACCATGTGCACAAACGTGGCAAGTTGGATACCATGTGCAATCGGTTAAAGTTCGATGGTACTACGTGAATTTTCCGTAATATTTTTGCGTCATTTTTGTTTGCAAAATGACCAACCCACCATCCCTTAAGTTACTAAAAGACAACAACTCCATTTATATTTTGGTAATTAGCCTCATTTCACATGTGCTTTTACATTGTTTATTTATTTCTCTCTCATTTCCTTGGCCGGTAAGGAAATCATCGAGACAGAGGGAGAAATAATCAATTTATTATATACAAATTGTTTAAATGTTTCCACAAATACTAGTAGTCAGTTTACGTACACTAGCAATCGGTTTTCAAATTACATATCGTCCTATGGTCTGTTCGAAAAAATCGTTGGATCATAAACTATTTGTTTGGGAAAGTTGAATTTGCATTAAGGGGTTTTAGGCTTTGTTTGATAAGACTTAAAAGATAGTAGATTCAGATCAGATAGGATCAGATGCATTCAAATCAAATCAATTCATACGTATTAAAATTAGATCAGATCAGTCAAAATTGATGAAACTAGTTTGATGGCCCGTGCAACGCCCGGGCTACTTATGTTTAAATTTTAAAATTATGCAAAAGAATTTTTTATCTAAAACCTAAAATCTCATTTCAAACACTCGTGTGATATTTGTAATGTAGTTAGATGAAAACCCACCTTTAAAAACCTAAAGTCATGTTTCAAACACCCGTGGGATATTTGTAATGTAATTAGATGGAAACTCACCTTTAAAAACCAAGAAAAATGCACATTTCAAAAGCCAAAGTCTCATTTTGAAACACCCGTGGGATATTTGATCAAATTGCCATAAATCAAGTAATTACTATATTACATAACTATTTTCCATAAATCAAGTAATAATGTTATTTTATTAGAGTAATATTACCATGATTTTGAAACACCCGTGGGATATTTGATCAAGTTGCCATAAATCAAGCAATTACTATATTACATAACTATTTTCCATAAATAAAGTAATAATTTTATTTTATTAGAATAATATTACCATGTACTTACCATATCCTATTTTGGATAAACATTATTTATAATAAAATAATATTATTATATGCCACGTGTCAGTGTGAGAATTGAGCGGGTTCAGGAATACATATATATATTAGATAGCTATCAATATATTTAGTCCATTTTTATATGAATTCGTCGAAATTCAATTAAATTTACAACAGATTCAAATCAGATCAGATCAGTTCAGAGTTCAAATATAATAATATCAATTCAGTTGCATTCAAATCATATTAGATCATAAAGATACCGTCCTATCAAATAGAGTCTCGTTGGTGTGTTGGTTTATACATGACAGACTTTGTTTCAAGTTTTATGAGTTTGAGACATATCCAAATTCGCAAATTTTTAAAATTGTCAAACATGTGATTATGTGTTTTGGGTAAATATGGATTTGAGAACAAAATCCTCGTTCCCAAACACACTCATGTTGGTTATGTATGTTTGGAAACAAGAGTTTGACTCTCAAATTCAAAATTGACACAAATTACATGTTTGACGCAAACAATTAGATTCTTTAAAGTGACCAAATGTTAGATTTCTTATATCGACACATCTAAAGTGTATTTTTTTTTCTCCATATGTTAAACAAAAAGAAAAATTTATTTGTTGTGAAGCGAGTATAAATGATATAATAAATAGGTAGACCGGGCGTGACCGGTCCAGTAAACTAGTACCACCAATTCCCCTATCTTATTTCACCCATCTAATCCCCCAATCCAAACGACTCATCTGTTCCTTCCAAATTTTCCGTCCAATTACTCTCTACCAAACGAGCAAAGTACTCCGTAAGTCCGTATTAAATATTTACGAAACAACATCACATTGTCACTTTTTGGTGAGACCTGTCAGACTAGTTTTCATCTCCAAAATCATAGGCATGTCATCTTCCTCCGGAGCAAAAGAAGCAAAGAACGACGAGGCATTCGGAGAGAGAGTGAAGAAAACTTTCGGAAACCTCTTCGCAACCGTCTCACACACGCCACCTCCATCTTCCCTCTCCGACCCACTATGGTCACTCACCGGCACCGCCGTCGAGAAGCGGGAGTGGCGGCGCGACCAGGACACCTCCGGCAGAGACAACAACCCTTGTGCTTCTTCTTTTGACGACTTTGTATCTTGTGCCAGAAGGAACTCGCGACAGAATCTTAAGAATTACAAGAAGGAATTTGATGATGATATGCAGGGTTTTGAGGATGTTGATGAGGCGGCGGAGGCGGAGGACGGTGGTTCTGGTGGTGGGTTAGATGATTGGGATTTGAGGGGTTCCATTGGGTTGGATTCTACCCTTGACAATGAGGTAATTTTGATGATAATTTCTATTGTGAATGTTAATTTTTACTGTGAATGTTAATTGGGTTGATTGTGTTTGTGTTTGGACCTGAGTATAATTTTTTTTACTGGGAATGTTGTGAATATTTATTTTAGTACTGTGTAGCTGAGCTGCCAATAATTAAGGTATAAGATTTGGCTGTTGGGTGTTGATGGCTTGATGCTGTGTTTTGTGAAGATTGTTAGAGAAGTTTAGTTTTTTGGAAAAAGCACTGTGGAAAATTATAGAAATGATTAATGTATGGTGAACAATGTGAGGTGCAAGAAGAAAGATCCAAGCTTGTGGATTGGATGGTCAATATTTTAGCTCCCTGCTTCCCGTTGGTAGTCGGTAGGATGGTGGTTTGCTGAATTGGGTTTAGGTATGAACAGTAGGGAGATATGAATTGATAAGATTGATTAACTAATCGTCAATGATTTTAGGGTACATAAATGAACTACTCGATTTCCCTGAGTTTTCGTGGAGACAATGTTAGAAGTTTACATCTTTTTTTGTGTGTGCATGGTTAGGGAGTTCTACGTTCCATTTGTGTGCAGCTAGATTATTGTGAAGGGTAGGACTTAGGAGGCAATGACCATGAAGAATGATGCAGTTAGTTCTGCATCATGCTTGTATGTTGGGTGACTCATGGGACGAGGGGAGAAGGATGTGAATCATGTGATATCTGATATTCCTTAGCCTATGCTTTGATGATTTTCAGCGGGGTGAGAGGGAGCAAGGAGAGCTAATGTGAACTTGGAATGATGGATTGGGTCTCTTCTTGCTTGCTTAGTGGAACCGCAATGCTGTCTTTAGGTGGTCCTTTGGTGGGGAAGGGCGGGGAGGAAGGGGGGGGGGGGGGGAGCCATGGGATATGCTTGAATGAGTTTTTGTACACCTTGTGTGCTGGGTGGGTTGTTGTTTATTCCTGGGGATGGTGTGAATTCACATGGGGACTGCCTGAATAAGACTGTGTACCCCTAGTATGTTGGGTGAGGGATGCCGATCAGGGTACCATGGACAAGATGACTGATCCCCTCTCACATGGTGGTGGTGGTTGTTTGTTCCTGGGAATGGAGTGAATTCTAATGTTGGTTGCGTGAAAATGGTACATCAAACTTGGATCGTATTTCCATTTGTTTGTTTACTTTGGATAATGTCACGCCTCTACTTCTGTAGACTAGTGTAAGAGTACTTCACATTAGGTTATTTCTGTGACCTCGAGGGTCGTGTTAAAGCATTGACTTTCATACTGGAAATCAGATCAGCGGTTCTAAGTACAGATATTAGCACAAGGACGAGGGTATAATTTGTCTTAAGTTTTTTTTTTTTTTTGTTTTTTTTGAGGGGGGGGGGGGGCAAAGTGTCCTTGTCTCATTTGGAGAAACTTGATGTGAAATGAAGACTGAGGAGTTTAGAATTTTTCTTTGGTAATTATCCTTGTTGTGCCTGGATATGGTGAAATCTAAAACAATGCTTTTGGGTGTGTAGTGTGTTGTTTGTGTTGAGGTGGTCCACCGGTCCTCAGTTTCATCTTGCATATAATTTTCTCTAGTTGATAACAATGAATATCCACATAATATTTCTGTAAGTTGGGGGTTTGGGGAAAGGTAGGACTTGTGGCCTTGTGGGGAGCGTTCATGCAGTTATGTCTTCTCTGTCTGCTTATTTGTAGTGCTTCTTTACCTGAATTTTCCTTGGAAAAGAGGTAAGTTTTCTCATTATACAGACTTACAGACACTACACAGCTGTGGAAGTTGGCCATTCCTCAACTTTTTTTTTTTTTTTTTTTTTTTTTTTTTACTGAAGTTAGCTTTTGTAATTATAAACGTACAGTGTTTGTCGTACATTAAGTTTTAGTGGTGCGAGCTCTTATAGGGATTGTGATCTACTGGCTCTCTTTTCTCCCTACCAAATTGAAGATACAACATCTTATCAGAAGTTTTCTGCCTGATGCTTATGCATCTTTTATTGTCCTTGCAGGAAGAGGAAGATGCTTATGACAAAGTTGCTCTTGGCAGGGAGAATGCTGGTGACCGGTTATATATGAGTGACATTACTGGTAAAAATGACTCTAATTCCGTTTCCCCAAATGACCTGTCCTCTGGTAGGGGTAACAGGCGAAGGGATCCTCGTGCTAATCGCTTGGCTGCGAAGATGAGGCTCAAAGAAGATGATGCAGAAGTTGTACCAGAGGCTGGACAGCATAAAAATGCACAGGTTCCTTCTGCAAGTGCTGAGAAAGATTCTGTTTCATCAGCAGGAGATGGTGACAAGGTGCAACCTATATTGAAAAGGAAGGAGCATGAATCAATTTCAACTCCCTCTAAGCGTGTCAGGTTTGACCCTGAATATGGAAGGAATGGCCCTGACAATTTTGGTGCTAAAGAAAATACTGGTGGTGAAAGTCCTTCACAAAACTTAATCTCAGTTAATCAGTCTGTGATGAATGAGTAAGTGAGCCAGACTGATGACCCGGAGTAGACAGTTAAAGTTGATACTGTTTTGGCAAATATAAATTCTCTCATCATCGTCAATTCGTCATAATCAGTCACAGAGATCCCAGTTGTCTTCTTCAGAAAGTGTCCAAACTGTCCGCGGTCCTCTAAGCACATCGATTGAGAGGCTACAAGCAAGTCAGTCTTGCGATGTCCGGATGTTGTCTGATCAAGTTACCTAAAGGTGCACCCTTATCCCCACTTCCTCTTAAGCTGGGTCTATGTGTACCTTGGTTTGTATTGATTGTGGAAGTTGTAAAGTCAAGGTGCTTGTCGAATCTGTCATGTGCTGAACTTGTGTTGGTTGTTTGATCCTTCCTTCCTGGCTCTAGTAGGCTATGATCTAGTGAAAGCATAAGATCTCGTGGATCCATGTAGTTGCTTTTATATAAAATGTTCCTAGAAAGTTGTTCTGCAAAAGGATGTTTCGTTTCCAAACTGCTTTTGTGGAGTTGGTTATATAATGGCAAAGACATGTTTTGTGTTCAACAATTTGCTCTAGTTCAATTTTTACCTGTCCCTTATTTACCATGGTCATTTCTGTATTTGAAATTGCCGTAAAATACCAAAATTAGCTTCGGGTTTCAAAATTGAAAAATTTGCTTACTCTGGTTTGAATGTTATGAAAATGTAGTTCTTGTTTATTTAAGTAATATGTATGGTAGGGGGGTTAAGTTGTTTTTATTTTTTATTTTTTTAAAACTAGAATTAGAGTGGGGACTATTATCCCACTACAGAAATATGGCAACAAACTGAACTGGAGGGAGTCGACTTATTTTTCCTTTTCGTTATGGCATACGAATGCAAATTATAATGAGGCCCTGCTTTTGTGAATACATATCATCTGTCTTAAATACTAGCAGTATCTCCTTTTTAGTTATCAGCTGTGTAGTTTGAGACGAACAAATAAGAGAAAACAAGCAAAGAATCTCAAACATAAATGTGATTAACGGATAACCTCCCCAAATTCCTACTATATAATCTTTCCTATAAATACTAGTTATTAGAATTAATTTGTAGTAAATGTAGATTGAGATTAACTACAGTTCATTATTCTTGGCTGGTTCCAGAGACATAAAAGAGCACCAGCTTACGAGCATATTTTGGCTGGTTCCGTCGTTCATTATTCTTGAAAGACTTGATATTCCCTCCATCTTCGTAGGTTCTTTACACTATGTTTGAACATGTGATAGGAGTTCAAACCAATTGTGAATAATAAGAAATGGAGGGAGTTCAAACCTAAGGTAACAAGAGCTTTCGATCGTCAGCAACAGAGTTCCATCTCCCACAGTTGTTTTTGCAACAGTCATAACTGGTTTGTTGAGCCGAATTTTGTCAGCAAGGTTATTCATAGGAAACATAGATGGTTTCAAAGTATCATAAAAAAGGTAATAATAGACGATAGATCAATGTGCGGATTTCTGGTGAATTTCAATTCTATTAACCTTGGCGTTACAATCTGAAATAGTGGTTACCAACTATGGGAAACCCAGTAAACCAGCGGAGAGGGGAGACCAACAAGTTAAGGTTACATCCTTACTGTAATTTGCCAAGCCTAGAATCAAGAGTTAAACCAGCAGTTAATGTGATGATTGGTAGCATCCCATGTGAGTTGATTCATATATTTTATTTCATTCCAGCTTGGTACTTTGGTAGTATAACATATATTTGGTTGCATCCGTGGGAGGTCAGATGGTGCCTTTGTAAAAGAATATGAGTAAGACCCCTTGAGAGATTGAGTTATACTGAGATCAACTAGTGATTGACGGACTTTGATGCTGCTAAATGATACCTAGATGTCGTGTGGCTGCATGTTTCGTCTTTAACTTCTTTGCCGTAGTAGGCTGCATGTTTCGTCTTTAATGCTGCTAAGTGCTTTCAATGAATTGGTTTTATGTCTTTTGGAACTAGGAAGCTGCTCTTATGATTGCAAGATATGTCTAGTTTTTGAACTACCATTTAGTACTTTTGCGAAATTGTGAAAAAGTTTCTGGTCTTTGTGTACTTGCAACATTTAAATTTGTGGGATTGGAAGCTGTACCTCGGACAGTAGAGGAGCAAGTGACTGGCATTTGTATGCTTGCTTTTGCCAAACATGGTATTGTGCATTCTGTTCTGCTCTTTAGTTGTCATTTAATTATTTTTTCCTTCATTTAAGCTCTATCCTGATCCAAACGAACGAGATGCAGTGTGCACGGTTTTGCCACTCCTATACCTGTGTAGTTGTCGATCTTATACAAGGCCTCATCTTGTATTCTTATTAGTGCTGGGTTTTATCTGCGTGCCCGGAGTTCCCTTGTGGAAGCCGAATAGACAGAGATGCGAGTATGTTGTATCCAGATTAGTCCAGACAACATAGTCTAAGGTTAATCGTCCAAGAGTGCTATATATTGGGAGTAAACGATGAATGGTACATACCCTCCTTGCCTTTTTTTTTCCTTTGCCTCTATTTTTGGAACGCAGGATCACCAGGTTTTGTTCTATTGGTGATGATGCTTTACTTAAATAGACTGTGTACTCTCCTTTCTGCGATGTTGAATCAAATTCTCTGGTCATCCTTGGAGACGTGCAGAGGTGATGGAATTCTAAGAGTGACGAGGGGTGAAAAGAGGGAGACCAGGATGACGACTCACATGTCGAGGTAGTAGTTAAGCGATTTTCTTAAAAACCTGAAAACTAGAAATACTCCAGTATTTCACACATGGAGATCGAGAGGAGTTTACTTAAAGGACACCATTTCTACATCCATTGAACATCAGCAGTGCAGCTGAATAAGTGAATACACTAATGCTGTGTGTAAAGTCTGAACAAACTCTGCCTATGTATATACTAGTATATCTAAAGCAGGCACAGTACAATGATTTGTGAATCACATTGCAATGCAGCCAAGATTTTTGCCAAGGAACACTATTCTGTCTCTCCAGTTGGTAAGTTTGGGCACCCCAGGTTCACGTTCAAGCCGAGATGGGAGAAAGTGGTATACGTTATTTGGGAGTTGCGGTTGGTGAAGGTGGAATGGGGGATCCTCCTTTCATAGAACCCTCGCGTCTCTAATATCCTTGTTGACAAGGAGTATGTAGTAGTAGCAGTAGTAGTTTTGAGTGTTGCTAAATCAGTGATACTTTAGTTAGCAAACCCATCCATTGTTTACTGTAGAATTGTATGACAATTAATAAGACAAGGTATGCAGCTGGCCTTTGGAGATCAAGTGCATACAACACCAGAAGTATTCAGCTTTGAGGAGACAAGATTAAGGACGTTTGTCTTAGTTCAGTTAGCTAGTAATGAGCTTTGTCTTACTTTGCAACAGATAGAAAGTACTAGTTAGGTGGGTGTATGCAACTTGATTCCTAGTGGTAATGTTCCAGAACATCTAGACCTATATATATAGGCTTGTATTCTCACATTGAATGATAGGAAAATATCATCTCAGATTTCACAAATGAATTTCTTTAAGCTAACTTTTTATCATGGTATCTTGAGCTACTAATTTTTGGGAAAATTTTCTCAATAAAAAAAAAAAAAAAAAAATCGAAACACAGATCTATAGATCTATTCTTTAAAAATCCAATCAAACAAGGTTAATCTGAAATGGAAGCCTTGATCCCTAATAACCCCAACAACAATGAAAACAACAACAACAATCAACAAGCTGACCCATTGTTCCTGGCAAACTCCGACAACCCGGCTATGCAACTTACTTCTACACCATTCAATGGACAGAATTTCGTCAATTGGAGCAGAGGCGTGCGGATGGCCCTTGGTGCGAAGTTCAAGCTGGGATTCATTGATGGTTCATGTACCAAGCCTGCCATAACAGATGCTAACAGGTTTCAACAATGGTTAAGGTGTGACTACATGATTAGGTGTTGGCTTTTAAATTCTATGGAAGGAAATATATCTGCTGGTTTTATGTTTTGCAACTCTGCCAAGGAGTTATGGGATGAGTTTATTGAGAGATATGGACAGGCTAATGGTCCTCTCTTGTACCAGCTTAAGAGAAGCTTAATCACAACAACTCAAAACAATCAACCCATGGCAGAGTACTACACCAAGCTTAGGGTCTTGTGGGATGAGATTGAAGAAATTGAAGGAATCCCTGAGTGTGGGTGTGGTGCTCTGACGAACTGCACTTGCAACATCCTTAGGAGACTCTTGGCTGCACAAGCAAGGGACAAGACCATTCAATTTTTGATGGGAGTCAATGACGGGTATGATAACCTGAGAAGCAACCTTCTTGCCATGGATCCGATGCTTCCTGTCAACAAAGCATTCTCTTTTATGCTCCAGGCAGAGCAGCAAAAGCATATCTCAAGCATGATGAATTCCATTCATGAGGCTGGAGCTTTCAACACAAGGAGACAGAGCTATGGGCAGACTTCAAGAAACTCAGACATAGCAGACCCATACGCTAAGAAGAATAGGTATGACAAAGAGGAAAGAAAGAAGCTTTACTGCATCAAGTGCAAGAAAACTGGTCATCTAAGTGAAGACTGTGTTTTTTGTACCAAATGCAACAAGAGTGGCCATATTGTCAAGAATTGCTTCGAAATAGTGGGCTATCCGGATTGGTGGAAGGGATCCAGAGGAAAATCCAATATGAGCACCAAGTTTGCTGCTAATGCATCAGAGGTCCATCATGAAGGGCATAGCATAGTACAGGACAACCCACTTGAGATTAACAACAGTACACATGAAGCCGGAAGCTCTTCAGGTCACAAGCCCGACAACAACATGGCTGCGGCACTTGCACAAGAACTGGCAAAGATCTGGAAAGGGAAAGAACCCATGAACAACAACAATTTCTCAGGTACTTGCATTGCTTCTCATGTTAATAGCAATAGTGATATAGATGATTTTGAGTCTTGGATTGTCGACACAGGCGCCACTGATCATATGTGTGGAAATATTAATTACTTTGAAAATATGAGAAGGTTAGGAAAACCCATATTCGTTGGTTTACCTGATGGAAGGGTGAAAATGGTTGATAAAATTGGAACTGTGAGAGTTAATAGGAAATTAACCTTGCAGAATGTGTTGTTTGTGAGAGACTTTCGACATAATTTACTTTCAGTAGGTCAATTGTTGAGTGAGACTCAGCTAAGGGTACACATTAATGAGGAAAGATGTGTATTTCAGGACCCTACTACTGAGGAGGAAGTAGCTGTCGGAAGGAGGAGTCATGGGCTTTATAGACTTAGAGGAGAAGATGAAAAACAAGGATGCTTGGATAAAGGATCAAACAAGTCTGAAGTTTTTGCAGTGAATAAAACTGATTCTAGGAGTATATGTAGTAGATGGGAACAATTGGAAAGTAGAGTTAATGTTAGTAGTAAGAGATGTAGTCTTGATGTAATGCATGCCAGACTTGGGCACACATCCTTGAGTAAAATGAAGCATATTTCCGAGTGCAGTTGCAATAAATTGTCTGAGTATTCGTGTGGAATTTGTTCATTGGCAAAACATCATAAATTACCTTTTCAAAATAGCACATCCATTGCTGATAAGCCTTTTATGCTAGTCCATATGGACTTATGGGGTCCATATCACACACAAAACATATCAGGAGCTTCATATTTTCTTACCATTCTAGATGACAACACTAGAGTAACATGGACACATTTACTGCACAACAAGCAACAAGTAAAGGGCATAATATCAGGTTTTCTCAATCATGTGGAGAATCAGTTTGAAACTAAGGTGAAACATGTTAGGACAGATAACGGAACAGAGGTGATCAACTGTGAATGTCAAGCTATGTTCGTGGAAAAGGGAATTGTCCATGAAAGATCAATCCCGGGGAACCCTCAGCAAAATGGGAGGGTAGAGAGGAAGCACATGCACCTCCTAGAAACTGCCCGAGCAATGAGGATACATGCCAACCTTCCGAAACATTTTTGGGGAGAGTGTATCCTTGCAGCTACCCATGTTATCAATCTTTTGCCAAGCAAAGTGATTAAATGGCAAACTCCCATTGAAAAACTCATGAAAAAGAAGCCTGATTACTCACATCTGAAAGTTATTGGTTGTGAGTGCTATGCCTCAAAGCTGGTCGCAAAGAAGGACAAATTCGACGCAAAGTCACACAGGTGCATTTTGTTGGGGTACCCTTATGCACAAAAGGGATACAAAGTTTATGATCTAGAGAAAAAAATGACATTTCTGAGCAGAGATGTGACATTTAATGAGCAAACTTTCCCTTACCGGCCTCAATCTGAGAGCAACACCTACGTTACTCTTCCTATTGTCAGTCCTGCTAGTAATAGAGAACCATTTTACTCTGACACCACTCATCAGGTTACTCAGTCCGTAGACAATGGCCAAAATGAGAAGCAAACAAATTCAAACTCGGAACATTCTGATGACAATGCAGAACACAGAAAAGAAAGTAACACAACAAGACCAACTCGAGTTATGACAAGGAACACCAATGTTCCTAGCAAACTCAGGGACTTTGTTGTGCCTATTTTACCCAGCAGACAACATATTGAGCCAGAAGATAGTGCAGGCAACTTACTCACAAAAGAAAATCAGTCGCAAAGTTCTGTTTTTGCAACAAACGTTGAAGAACTATTGGAACCAGTCACTTATCAACAGGCTGTGCACGATGAGAGATGGGTGAAAGCCATGGATGATGAATTACGAGCTTTGGAGGTTAATGAAACCTGGAGTATGACAAAATTGCCAGAAGGAAAAAAAGCCATCGGGTCGAAATGGGTGTATAAGATCAAATTCAAACCAGATGGAAATGTGGAGAGATTTAAAGCTAGATTGGTAGCGAAGGGCTATAATCAAGTTCAAGGAAAAGATTACAAGCACACTTTCTCACCAGTGGCAAAATTTGCTACAGTGAGAACCTTGATTGGGTTGGCAGCAGCAAAATAGTGGCCCCTTTATCAACTCGACATCAATAATGCGTTCCTCCATGGACACTTAGAAGAGGAAGTGTACATGAAACCACCCGAGGGATACGATGAGGGATTTCCAGGGGAGGTTTGCAAGCTAAAGAGGTCTATCTATGGACTTAAACAAGCTTCAAGACAATGGAATATCGAATTGACAAGATTCTTGACACAAAGAGGCTTTGAGCAGTCAAAACACGATTATTCTATGTTCACACACGAGGTAGCAGGCTTGTTAACTGTTATACTGGTTTACGTTGATGATTTGATCATCACAGGTGACAATGAGGTTCAAATCAAGAAGATAAAGGAAGCACTTGATGTTGAATTCACTATCAAAGACCTAGGGTATATGAAGTACTTTCTAGGACTAGAAGTCGCAAGAGATGAGTCCGGAATCCTGATGAATCAAAAGAAGTATGCATTGGATTTCTTGCAGGATACAGGTATGCAAGCTTGCAAAGCAGCAAAATTCCCACTACCTAAGGGTCTGAAGTTATCTACAGATCAAGGAGGTATCATGGAGGATCCAGAGAGATACAGGAGGATCATTGGCAAGTTGTTATACCTGAATCTCACTCGACCCGATCTCACATATGCCGTGCAACAACTCAGTCAATTTGTGAGTGAACCGAGAGAGCCGCACTTCCAGGCAGCTCTTCATGTTCTGAGATACATCAAGGGAACCACTCACATTGGTTTATTTTATCCCTCAGAGTGTGACTTGAATCTCACGGGATACTGCGATGCCGATTGGGGGTCATGCGCTTTTAGTGGTAAATCTCTTACGGGCTTTTGTATCTTCTTAGGGAGTTCCTTAATTTCATGGAAAACAAAGAAGCAAAAGGTGGTTTCAAAGTCTTCGGCTGAGTCAGAATATCGGAGTATGTCGCAAACTACAAGTGAATTGGTTTGGCTGTCAGGCTTGCTTAAGGATCTTAAAGTTATAGTCACGCTGCCCATTCATTTGCATTGTGACAACAAAGTGGCTCAATACATTGCGGCTAATCCAGTTTTTCATGAGAGAACCAAGCATCTCAAGCTCGATTGTCACTATGTCAGGGATCATGTCCAATCTGGGTTCATTGAGACTCAACACATCCCATCAAGTTTACAACTTGCAGATCTAATGACTAAACCTTTAGGAGAAAGCCAGCATTACTTTCTTGCATCCAAGTTAGGACTTGTGTTCACTTCCAACCCAAGCCTAACTTGAGGAGGGGATGTAGAATTGTATGACAATTAATAAGACAAGGTATGCAGCTGGCCTTTGGAGATCAAGTGCATACAACACCAGAAGTATTCAGCTTTGAGGAGACAAGATTAAGGACGTTTGTCTTAGTTCAGTTAGCTAGTAATGAGCTTTGTCTTACTTTGCAACAGATAGAAAGTACTAGTTAGGTGGGTGTATGCAACTTGATTCCTAGTGGTAATGTTCCAGAACATCTAGACCTATATATATAGGCTTGTATTCTCACATTGAATGATAGGAAAATATCTTCTCAGATTTCACAAATGAATTTCTTTAAGCTAACTTTTTATCATTTACATTACTTTGACATATGCAAAGCAAATATCCTTTCATATGTTTTTATGTTATACGGGGTATTCAAATGACGCTCTCTCCACACTCGAAAAACATTCCCCTCGAGTGTTAGATTTGGTTTCTTGCACCGTGGTTTTCTTGAGATTTCACAATTTTTATAGTATGAGAGTTTCTGAGGATTTCACAGTCATCAGAACGGGTTAATTAAGAGCTCCTCTTCTTCAGGACGACTCCATTTAGATCCTGTCTCAAAATCCTGTTTAAAGTGACGGACTAGGTAGTCGTCTAGTAGGATTTAGGTAAAGACTTTCTTGAAATCAATTTTTTATCAAAAGCTTTTATGATTTACTGGGATTTTATTAATGTCATTGAATCAGAATAGTGAATATCAAGTCTTTGTTTATAAGTTTCTTAGCCTATTATTATGGAACTATCGACGCAATCCGCAACCATACTTTATAATATCGTTTACTACTTGTGGTGTTGTGCAGTTAACATCAACTTGACTTTGTTTACTGTATCTTTGGTTCTTGATGTGTGGTTTTGCCATTTTAAAATTACCCTACAACGTTTTATCACTCAGGGTACTATCCACCTTCTCTTCTTACCTTTGCCATGAATGATACGGAGTATGATTTTCTGGTACATTATCAGGCGCAAAACCGAGTACAATGAGCTATTAAATGAACGAGGTAAGTCGTAACATACACAATACCTCTATCTTAGACATCGTGTCGGAACGTTCATCATGGGATGTTATTTAAACTGCAGTCAGTACTGCCAATTGTTGTTCTTCATGGGTCTCATGGCTGTTGCAGGTCCAGATTAATTATTTTTACAAACTGTTAAAAATTACTCTTACAAGTGAAGAGGGTACATCTGATCATTTTCTTTGCCAACTGAGAGATTGTCAACAACCATTCTTTGGCCCTTTTCTCTGCAGGTGCACCGCCGCAGTAGCATCAGGTTCCTCCATTTCCTGTTTCTGTGTCTGTCTGCATCAGTTTTGTATATGTTTATACTTTATTTCTTTATTGTTCTTTCTACATTGGGATAATTTATGTTTTATTAGATGACAAAATTATTGTTTGTTGCACAACCGATCTCCCTTAAAAGAGATTGAGGATACCTATTTATCAGATGCCTTACACTTCAGATTTATAGTTTTTTTTGGTGACAACTACTTCAGATTTATAGTGGTAGACTGATAGACCTAGCAAATTAGGAGTGAGAACGATCTTATCGGTCATCCTAGAACGAATTGTTCTTTGGTAGCTATAATTGGAGGTTTTGATCCTTCAAGAATTGAACATATGGTCAAACTGGTGACATTCATGACCACATATGTTGCCAAAATGTGTCTCTGGTAACATCCTTCAGGAATACGTTTCTGATGTAGGGGATGGGGAACTGTTTTTGCTTATTCAAAGTTGAACAATCCACAGTTGGTATTAAGGAAAGGGGTGGAAAATTCGATGTTGTTCTTCAGCCAGGGTGCCACTGCGTCCCTTGGTTAATTGGTCATCAGATAGCTGGTAAGATCAATCTACGGCTACAGCAGTTGGATGTCCGCTGTGAGGGCAAGACAAAGGTGGTTTGCTTATCCTTGATGCTTTTCTTCTATGTTTTTAGGTCCAATATATAACATACTATATTTTGCTTGCTGTTGAAAGTAAAACAAGATAAGGACTGTTTTGCAAGGATTGTTGTTGAGTTATCAATCAATAAAGGATACTAGATTATATTTGAGTCTGTAATTGTCTGTACTGTTCCTGGCCGTGCAGGATGATGTGTTTGTCAATGTTGTTGCGTGCGTCCAATACCGTGCTCTTGCTGAGAAAGCAAGTGATGCATTTTACAAGCTCAGTAATAGCCGCTCCCAGATACAGGGCTATCTTTTTGATGGTAGGTTGTGTATGGCTGATATATAGAGTGGCTTTTGCGTGTTTGAATTTCTCACGCCTACCATTTTCAGCAATCGGAAGCAGTGTCACAAAGCTAAATCTTGATGATTTGTTCCAGCAGAAGTCTGAAATGGCAAAAGCAATGACTCATGAACTCAACAAAGTAAGCAATATTTCTTCTAGTAAGTAGAAACCAACTCCATAAGGATGATTTCTATTTGCTCAAACTGCTATGATACTGTAAAATGTCGATTCTTCCAGGCTATAACTCAATACGGATTTGAGATTGCTGAGATACTCATTGTTGATATTGAACCCGATGAGCATGTCAAGCGTGCTATGAATGGAATCAACGCTGGTAAGAAATTTTAGCAACCACTTAATGACTCCGGCTTTCTATTACTTATGCTATACACAAAATGAGTTGAAATGCTCCAATTTTTGTAACTATTTCTTCTCTAATCTGTGAGGGGTTGAATCTGGCAGCTTCCAGATTGAGGATTGCAGCTACTGAGAAAGCAGAAGAAGAGAAGATCATACAGATGAAACGAGCCGAAGTAGAGGTAGAGTCTAAGCACCTTGCAGGACTGGGTATGGCCAAGCAGCAACAGGCAATTGTTGATGGTCTGAGAGACTGCTTGATGAATTTCTCAGTTAATGTCCCCGGGACTACTGCAAAGGACGTTATGGATACGCTTCTCGCCACACAGTACCTTGACACCATGAAATCAACTGGCAATGCCTCCATGATACCGGCTGCTGTTGCCCCCCAAGGGATCGTAGCTGTGCATAACATTGCAACACAGATCCGAGATCAAGCATCATCATCGTCACCATCTGTGGAATAACAGTTCACAATTTCTCACCATTTGTGGATTTGGCCTTTTACTTTCTCCTGAGTGTGCAATCTGTTTTACTCCATGTCTCTACATTATATCCCTGGGTTACTTTCGTCTACAATCTTTTCAGTTTTCACGCCCTACCAAGTTTTTGAATCAAAGATTAAAAATGGTACGAGTGGGGTCGTCATCGTATTAGATGTCATAACGTTAATTAAATTGGCGGATTTCAAATCAAAGATGAACTATAGGCGACACATAGTTGATTTGAAAAAAACTCATTCTAAATGACTAAATTCATATCAATCTAATCACCCTCATCCAAGTCATCTTGGGTTTTTCCCGACTCCTACTAATATTATTATTTTCCGACCCTGAGCACAATTCTAAATGACTAAATACAACTCAAAATATCCATTTTGTAAGTCCTTTCTAAACATGTCCTATGGGATCTAATTGGATCTGGCCTACACAATTTGTCATTTTCAATTTCTTATGTTTCCTCCATTTGAGCACAATTCTATTTTACTCGTGTTTATCGGGTAATAAATCCTAACTTTGACGAGACTTGATTTCATATAACTAGCCTATTCCCTCCAAAAAAAATCCTCTTAATCATAGTCATGGCAATTATTTTATCAGTTGAGATACTGTTGACTCCAATTGGGTAGAAAATACTTTACTGAAATAATGCACATTGCGTAATGGAACCCTCATTTCCTAATTCAATTGGGCGAAGCAAATAGTTTGGGGATCAAACAATGGAACCAACATCTACAAATGAAGGTAAAAGTTTTATACTTGGGGATTATTTAGTCAATCATTTTCTGCAACTTTTCTTGTGTTAATATTACCATTTTATTGTTATGTATTGTTGTTTGATTATGTGATTATGTGATTTGATATATCGGTTTCTAAGGAGAAATGAAATGGGTTAAATTAAGGATCTGGTAGATTACATGATTTGATTAGTATAATTAAACCTTGGCTTTTCTTGTTTGCTGATGGCATTTTTGTAGTGAATGAGGGGCCATTGCATTGGTGGTCTAGGGTTAGGCCCGGGCTGGATTCGGGTGATCTTAACCCTACATTGTCGTGACCTGCCCGGGTTAGGGTCAGTGTTAGTGTTAGTGTTGGTGTTGGTGTTGGTGTTCGGGTTGGGGTGAGGTCAATCTATTCAGTAATGGCCCAGGTTAGGGTCAGTGCTAGTGCTAGTGTTAGGTTTCGGGGTATGGTCAATCTTGTCGTTACAGGCCGGGTTAATGTTAGTGTTAGTGTTAGTGTCAGTGTCAGTGTCAGTGTCAGATTTTGGGGTAACTGGTATGGTCAATCTTGACCCTGCTTTACAATAGGCTTGCCGAGTAGGGCTATATTAGTGTTTGGGCTTGACTAAAGAAGTTCAGTTTTGTTATTTGTGTCGTCTTCTTATATTTGTTGATAGGTTAGTCTTGGGTCGATCTAGGGTCAGCATCAGTGTGTTGAGAATTCCTCGGAAACAAGTGGAGTCCGTGATCAGATTAGCTCATATAAATAGGGGATTCAGATCCCCTGGAGTTATTTTTCCCTGGAGTTGGTAGAGTTTACTATAAATGGAAAATATAAATAAAAGTGTATTTGTAAACACAAGGAATAACTCTACATGGTAGAGTTAATTTTCCATTTTGAGTAAACTCTACCATGTAGAGTTATTTTTCAACTCCAGGGGATCTCAATCCATAAATAGGATAGCTGAGAAGTGGTAGCTTTTCGTTGGTGTTGTAATTCTTATGATGTACTCGTATTCACTAGTTGCACCTTTAGCGGCTTAGTATTTGCATCAGTTAGATGATATTACGTGCCCTTGTTATCCTGAGATGAATTTGAGCAGTTTTACTGCAAAAGTTCTCCATTATTTGTTTACTCTTGTCCCCTCCAAAAGCTAACTTATACTTATAGGATCATAGCTGTATTTTGGAGGCACTGACCATTGTAACTTTTCAATCACACACTGTTTCCCGTTTGGTGTATTGCTCCTCTAAGATCCCGTCAATTTGCTAGGTGCCAACTACGTATAAGATGTTCTTAAGAGTGATTTTAGTAAAGTATATGTAAGGTGAGGTGTCAAAAAATCAGTGTACTGACGTATTGAATGGAGTGGGACAGATGAACCCACCCACTTATCACCTGGGTTGTGCTGGGTTAGCGTCAAGGTTGTACTGTAGTTGACTCAGTTGAGCGGTTTGGCTTTCTGCCGGTTGGGGACAGGGACTGAGGGTGGGCAGGGCAGCGACCCTGCTTACCGGTGAGCTCTCTAATACAACAAAACTGCTTCTGAAAATGGTTAAAGCGCTCTGTTTGTGTACTCCCTCTATTCAATTGAATCCTTTACTTTGGTTTGAATTCAAACCAAACGTAAGGAGATGTAAGAGACAGAGGGACTGTGTCGTCTGACCAAGTTATTTTCTCAGCAAAATGCCCTTTTCTAAGGAAATACTGATCAATTTACTTAGCCAATGTTTCTAATAGCTTAAATCATGAGATGGTCTAATTCATAAGTCTATATCATTTTGTACAGAGACGTTGTTGGATCGCTTCCTTACTAAATTCTTTGGGGAATTTGGTATCTTGATGCATTCACATCCAAGGATTGCAGGTAATGCTGCTTAATAGGCTAACCAATTCTCTCTTTAGTGTTTTTCTTTGTTCTATTATTATTGGCAGACTAATCAGAGTATGAATCATCATGCCCCTGAGGTGTAGCAGCCCATAAATAGCAAATTCAGTTGATAGAGCTGTGAAACCCCTAACACGATTCTGTCAATATGTATATGCAGCGCTCAGGTTTACGTGCATGATGGCATCAGTGATAATGTGGATGATGATGCCATTCTTCACTGACCAATGGGGGTTTGACTATACTTATGCAGCTGCAATTCGCAATGTCTGGTCAGGCTTGATCATCGCACTACCGATTGTTCTTGTTCATGTGGCAGATGCTTCTACGGGAGACTTCTACATGAGCTCTGCAGGGTCTCTTTTCTTTGCTATTGTAAGTCTATTATGCGCGCGCAAACAGTTTTTTCAAAGTCAGTGTGTAAATATTTAGTGCAGATAGTTGGACAATCTTTACTCTTCTTAGTAAATTAACAAGCAAATGCATAAACAAATTTTTTTTTGGTCCCAGGGGTTAGGTTTACTTTCAGGATCCATTCCGCTAACAAGCTGCAGCGATGGCCATGAACCAGCAGAATGTTCAGGGATGGCGGCAGTTTTTCTTTACGTGGGATTAGCTTTCACTGTTGTGGGGTTGTCGGCTGTAGAAGCCTCCCTCTCCAACTTCGATAGACACGATGAAGAAATTTCAAGGCATAATGTGGATAACAGTCGTGAAGCAAAGGAGTTTATCATTGCATTGGCTTTTGGTATCTTGCAAGTACTAATGTACTTCAACAAAATCAAATCATGGCGTACTCGGTTTCTAATATCATCAGCTTTTGTGGGATTCCAATCAGTTGTTTTTGTAATTGGGAAAGGAGCGTATTCTGCTGATACGGGTCTGGAAAAAGCTCCTAACATGAGTTTGATAGTAACCATGCTAAGAGTTTTTGTAGCTTCCTCGTCCAAGTTATTCTACAGACACCCAGGGAGTGAGTATCTGTATAAAGGCCGCAATGGTAATCAGCATAACTCTGAAAAGCCCTTGACATCGACTTCAGGCTTGAAGTGGCTCGACAAGGCCGCAATGGCATTATATACACCACCATTAGAAGCTGAAGAAAAAAACTGCTGGAGGCTGTGTACTGTGACAGAGGTTGAGAAGACTAAAATGATGCTCCATATCCTCCCTTTGTGGGGCACTTTTCTAGCCTTAGGGGTGGTGTCTTCCATTGGAGATACATACTTCCTTGAACAAGCAAATCATTTGGAGCATAAATTAGGAAGATTAAATGTGCCGCTGGTTGCCCTTTTGTTCTGCCAGAAATCATCAGGATGGGCTTTTGGTAAGATATACAAGAAATTGACTAAATTTGTGGGAATAGAAAATAAGATATTGCGTGCATCTCTGGCAGTTTCTATGGCGATGGTATTCGCAGTGTTGTGCTGCATTGTAGCCGCAAAAATTGAGAAGAAACGGCTAGGTGTAGTGCTGAGCCATAACTTAACAGACAAAGAAGAGCAGATCCCAATGAGCATATTTTGGCTGGTTCCACAGTTCATGTTTCTTGGAGGACTTGATACCTTGTTTGAGCAAGGAAACAATGGTTTTGGCAATATATTTCCACGGTCTATGGTCAGGTTCATGGTTATTTCTGCGACAGGCATAACTGGGATAGGCCGCATTGGAGGCGTCCTCTCAATTTATCTAGTTGGAAAGGTTAATCATAGAGAAGGTAGGCCTAGCTGGTTTCAGGGTACCATAAACAACAGCCGATTAGACAATTACTACTTGTTTCTGGCAAAGTTGAGTGCTGTTAATCTTGGGGCTTATACTCTGATATCATGTTGGTACCTCTATAGGGAATCCAGTAGAGCAGAGGTCAGTGAAGACCGGGATTTGAAGGTTACCTCCCTGGTAGAATTCACCAAACCTGGTATGTAGTCAGACAGGCACAGGAGTAATAACATTGTGAAAATGTCAACAGTCAATGTCGCAGAATGCTACTGTCTTGATGCTGCTGATGAAATGGATGGCAATCCTGGAGCCTGCTTGGACGACCTTCAGATCGTGAAAAAGTAATAGAATGCTGCGTTTGGAGCTGAGCGGCAAGATGCTGTTGCTTATCTCCCAATCCGATAACTTCTGTTCCTAAGAAAATATCTGATTTGGCTAATGGAGATGGTATTCCAGGGGTGAGCATGAACGGGTACCCGCTCCAAAATCATGGACCCGGACCCGTTTCTAACGGGTCCTAAAAATTAGGACCCGTACCCGGACCCGTTGACAACGGGTCCTAGAAATTAGGACCCGGACCCGGACCCGGACCCGTTTATAGTCACAACGGGTAGCGGGTATGTAACACCCCGTATTTTTGGGTAATTATTTAATAAAGTTGTTAATTTTTAAATCGATTATTGGAAGATAAAATGAGTTCCTATAATTGAGTTTGGGTCGGGTTTATGGATCACTCATCTCACCCAACGAATAAAGCCCAAACCCGAGTCTACCCTCATACCTATATATACATATAATAAAGAAAACCGTTGCTTTATTTCATAACCATTCGGCCTCCTTCTCTCCCTCTCTCTTCTTTTCGTAGCCTCCACCCGCATAAAATTCCCAGCATCACTGTGTCAACTTAAAACACACATAATTCTCTCATACGATCTCTAATTGGAGCGTGGTTGGTGGCGTTAGAACCGTGATTTCGATACGAATTCGGGAAGATGTAGATCGTGCCAAGATTCCATAGGATGCTACTTGTGGATCTGTTTTAGTGGAGATGTGTCTATCTACCCGAGAATCTGTTCCGCCCCTCGGTATTTTAAGGATTCCCGTCGACTCCTAAGGAATTTGAGAACGATATTTTGTGGATATGTTCCTTACTCTAGCATTGACAATATATCAAAAATTGGTAAGATCTAGATCTGTGGATAAAAAGTTATATTATATTTCGTGGGTAACCCTAATTCGTATTTATGGTTCAGTGTGAGATCGATTCCCGTTGATCCACTTGGAGTTTGTGGACAAAATTTGGAGGAAACGTTCCTGACATTACCCTTTATGTCATAATAAATTTTGGTGGTCATACGATGTCGGAGGTAGGAGTTATCTATGTTTCAATACCACTGTCTTCTTTTAGATTCATGATATATTAGTTAATTTGTGAGATTATGGCTTATGGTTATACTTTGTGAATTAGGGGATCATCGATTGAGTTTGTGATTGATTGAGCGTCTAGATTGTGGATTCGAGGAGGTGTAGTTCATTGACTTGGTTATAAGAGTTTAATTTAAGAATTAGCGTTGAAAGGTAAGAACGTTTGATCATTCATCTTTGGACTATTCTATTCTCTCACTTGATTCACATGTTCACTTGCTCATTATTCCTACATTTGATTCATAACCATACACTTATTCAATTTGCCTACGCTTGTTTCAATATATATGTATATATTCGTTCATAACCCGTTTGAGTTTGCACGACCTCGGCCTCTCGGCTTCCTTACTCGGCCTCGGTCTTTTGTGATCCGAGCCTCTCGGCCAATCGGCCAGTCGGTTTCTCGGCCGAGTGGTATGCTTTTGTTGATCTTGGCTTGTGTTTTCGATTGTGTTGAATTATTGAATCCGGCTGTGGCTGTTTATAAATTGTATTATCGAATAACGTACCATCGAATAATGAATGTAAAACGGATGAAAGAAAAGAACGACAAATGTTTACCACCTAGAGTGATTGTGATGCGGCCCTGACCGATCACCGTTTATACCTCTGATCAAGGTACTGTTTCGGTCGGAGTAGCTACCGACTGCCTATTAGGCTTTCCTCCTAGAGGTACGCATCCTACTGGATCTCTAGCGAGGGGTGTGCACATTTTAAATCTTTAGGAATCGTTTATATGTACTCTAGCTCGCGCCGGTTCGAGATTGTGGTGGCTGCGGGGTAGGAGCCCAGCCGTGTATGATAGACAAGACCGTTTGTCTTGTCAGTGATACGTGACTATCGCACTGTTGTTTTCCGATGGTACTCTGTATTCATTGTTATATCCAATGCTTATTATTTGTTAGCTACGCACCTTGAGGCGCGTATCTTTGTTTCTTTGCTTTATGTTTCTTACTCAGCCTGTGCTGACGTTCTGTTTTTTGGTTTGTTCCCTACCGTGTTCTGGGGCCTATGTCATTCTTCGATGGCATAGTTGACAGGTCTTCATGTTGTGGATGCTTGCTAGAGGAATTCATTTGCATGCCGGGAACTTTTCATAAACATTATTTAGACGTGGATTATATTTGTTTTTGTAATTTAATTTCAGTTTTGAGAACTGTAGCTCGACATTCTAAGTCTTCCGCTGTCGTCTTTTCGTTTGTTCGAATTTATTAAGTTCTAATTGAATTTCAAGCCTAGCAGTTGACTCGATAGTCAACTGCGGCGTAACAATTCTATAATATTTCCTCATTTATCATTACGAAAATTTAGGGTTGTTACAGTTGGTATCAGAGCGTTAGGTTCTGATCCGTCGAGTCTACAAAAGTTTTCAAAACAAATTTTGAAAGTTTTAAAATGGGGGCGAGTCGGGTGCATTCATTCGCATGCTAGTTGCTACGTGCTACTTGTTTCTTGTACTACACCATGGAGTTCTTGGATTGATTTTTAGGTGTTCTAAAAGTGAATATTTTACACCGACCCACTTTGAAGATTATCTTTGGTGCTAACAGTAATTGATGATCTATTGATTTATGAGTTTCGAAATTTAGTTTATTGTTTCGAATGTGATATTGAAATGCTTAAGGCGACTAGGGTATTGGAATAGATTGACAGTATTGCAAGTTAAATAGAGGCATTAAGCACCTTTTGGGTTTATATTAGGGATGAGTTGAAGATGATGATAGTATGATTGTATTTGAGCACTGAATGTTTATAGTTATCGAGGATTTGGCCATTTTAGGTGAGATATGAGACAGAACATACCCTTGGGTTTGTGTATGTGAGATGGTGGTAAACCACAAATTTGGAAGCAATCGTCTACTTCCTCTTTTCCTAACCATAAAACTCTATTCATGGTATTGAATCAAATAAGATCGTTGGGAAAAATGAATCGAGACGAACCTATGCTTATTCCTGTAGAAACAGTCGACACTACTCAATCTAACTTTGCTCCACCAATTGAATCTAGTACAACGATTATTTTAAGGGAAAGTGAAAAGTCGAAGAAGGGACTAGTAATGGTGAGTCTATGAAGGAGCTAAGCTTATGCGTGGTAGGTTCTTGTATACTCGACCTTACGTCATTCAAATGCCATCGACGCGGATTTTAAGTAACGTTAAGAGAACTGAGAAATTTTATTGAGGATATCAGGCATATGATTGTTTTCGACATTTTGGGGTTAGATGACAAGGATTTGTTATGCAATTTACGATACTGGAAGCACCTAAATTTTGAAGGAACTCTCGAAATGAATCAAATTCTGTTGGGACAAATTGAAGGTCAATATATATTTCTGCAAGAGTTGTGAGGTTTTAAAGTAGTGCAAGTTAGAAGTGACACGATTTTGGGTTCGATACTTTAAAATTGAGGATTTCTGTGATTTCCCTTGCTTTGTTTTCTTTGCATTTAGACTATGTGTCTTGTAATCATTTTAGAAAAAGGATACAATGCCCCTATAAATATGTTCAGGTCAATGTTATTTGATTGAGATCACGTGCTATCTGAAAACTTATATGTCTGTGTGTTTTGTGTCCTCGACTCACCCGTTCTAAATGGCCGGACTCGGTTTGACCGATGGCTCACGTTGGCACCAGGGAGAGTGTCCACCGGTCTTGGCCAAGGCGCAGCCTGCACTACTTTCCGTCTTTCTCCTTACAGAATTTGAATCGAATCAGTAATTGATAAATCATATGGACGAGTTAAACAGGAAAGCACTACTCTAATTTCGTATGATCAAATAAAACACTCGAATAATACGGTTGGTTGATTATTAGTATTACATGGGATTTCATACTTGGTTTTTTTGAAAGTCGTATCATAAAGGTAAACTATTTACCCCGGGACCCATAACAAGATTCTTCAAGTTAGGGCCGTTTGGGTAAAGTTGGTGCTTATGGGTTTTAAGTGAGTAATCAAATTTGATTTGGGACTATATTGTATGAATTACGGCTAGCGTTGGTAATTACTGCCTATGCATGATTGTAGTATTATGGAATATAAATGAGCAAAGGGACACATTCATGAGTTCTCGAATCATCGATATATCTGTATGAGTTTTCTTTCGGTAAATCATATGATAGAAGTGTTGGGTGCCTAATATATAATGGGAAGTGAAATTTTGAGGTTATCATGAGGATTGATCAATTAAATTTGGGTATTAAAATTTTAGAGGTACAATTAGATGGTTTAGGGACAAAGATTCAACGTTCAAGGTCAGTTACACCTATTGGTACGTGATTGGTATAATTAATAAAATGGAATAGATAACATAGTTATGACTTCAACAATTGTTCGAAAACCGGAGTGGTAAAGGAGATTCAACTAGTCGCGTACATGCAAGACTCGAAGGAAATGAGACACATTTGTTTGTTACAAGGTTTGAACCTCCAACCTACAAGTCAAACATAACACAACAGAACCACTAGGACAATATTTGTTTCATAAGTTGCTTCTGGACTTTCAACAATGGAGTGTAGACGTAAGTAGAAAAGGAACGTCGCTGTGCTACAACAATATCGAGGTCATAAGTTAGTAGGACTGATGTACCATATAATGTGTAGGGAAAAGTCGACATAAAGATATTGTTTGAATCCACTACTGCAAGGTTAATTTTGAGACTTCATATGCATGGAATGCTATTATTCATGAGTGGTGTTTGTACACTATGCCCTTGGCATCGGTCTTTCTGAAGGCATTGTAGATCATGTTTTGGTGGATATATTAAGATTGAGATGGGGCGTGCTTAGTGATTGACACCCAAGTCTAATGGAAAAGATAACGTATGGGGCGCTATATCTAATTTGGTTAAATTTACATTCTTGACGTTGTGGCTTGCGACAAATGAACTTAGTCGATATGGATTGATAGTGTTTACCCTGACAAACAAGTTAATGGAATGTGAAGTAATTTCGAGGTGGTAGCGTTGTTGCGCCCTTTGAGTTCAAGGCACTTTGAGCATCATATCTCGAGATTTGAAGTCGTTGGAGGCTTTGATTTTAATTTCAAGTTAAAGGATGACTCCTAGTACATTTTGGTTTAAATAACTAGGAAAGGAATGAGAACTTTGAAGATGTAGAGTTATGGGATTGGAATTGTCGTGGAAGAAATTTAAAAGTGTTAGATAATCGAAAAGGACTTTGTATAGAGGATCTAGCGATTGTTATTATGATCAGAGTTGATACTACCTACATAACGCCTATGGTATTGAGTTACTGAAAATAAAATTAAACCCCTTTTTGAGAAGTTACAGTTGTATTGCATTAGTTCAGGCGGCTTTGGTGTTATGAAACAGATGAGAAGACAAAAGGATAATCATATCAGTTTTAGCTTGACAAGTTTGAGACTTGAGGCTACATGTTTACAAGGACGAAGTTTCTTCAAGTCAATTTAGGATGATGGTCTTAATGACTAAGGCTAAAAAGTGCGTCAACACTTGGAAACTTTGGATACGAATATGTGTTTGATCAAGTCCCGAAAGGGTTTCCTTGCAGTTACATAAAGCTTGTTTATTGCTTTAAGGTCTACACCTGTGAGACATGGATTCAAGAAGACTCCAATGTGCAAGAAACAGAGAAAAGTGACTCCGAGGCCTGTACAATATGTTTTGAGGATCAAATGAGAACTGGATATGGAAGGAAAACTCCTAGCTAACGGGTGATACTCTTAACACATTAAGGTCATATGATTATATGATTAAACTCGTTCGCACAACCAAAGAAGTTGACTCTAAGTATTACTTAAGGGTTGATGTGAGTCATGAACGGATAAAATTTGGAGAACTACAGCGGGCGTGTTCAGGAAACCCAATGAGTATGAGGAGAATGACCTACTTGAATTGAGGTTAAAGTGATGATTATAGTCTTAAACTTTAGAGACATTCGAGTTTAGGCCATCACGAAAAGGGTGAGATAGGTGTATAATTCAAGGATCTAACATCAGACATTCAGCGAGATTACTGAAACTTAATGAGTAGTATGAGACGACAAGTTAACGATGAGGTGGAAACTCAAAAGTTGTGGTCAACAACTTAAGGAGTTATGGAACCATCGTGAATGGCATAGAGAATATAAAAATACCGGACACACCAAGCAAGCATAAAGGTCTATGTAAAGTCATTAGCAAAAAAAAAAAAAAATGAGTCTACTCAGTGCGATAAAACAATTATTAGATGACGACAATATCTTGACGGGGTAAAACGACACTAGATGACAACAATTATGGAGATGAAAGTTTAGCTTAAAAGGTTACAACGTCTTTTATGAGCTCACAACAATATAACGAGGATGACGACTTGAGTGGCTCACAATAGAGGGACGATCGATGTCAATTCACTTTGTCGAACAAGAATGTGAAGGATACATGGAATGTTAAGATATTGTTTAGCCAGCTGCCTATATGCATTAAGAAATATGACTGTGGAAGTTCAACTTACATGTGAGTTGAGATTTTAGATACAAGTTCTACGACGGTGGTCTTGATACTAAATAGTATTCTGAGGTTTAAATGACAATACCTTTGACATGGAAGTGGCAACGATGAGATTCAAATGGATATAAATATTTCAGTAAAACTTCTAAGGATCGAGATATGGTACAAGTTTGAGTTGCCGGCCGGCTTCAGGAAAGGTTCTATATTAGTAATGTGTTCCATGTCTATCAACGACAATCCGAGGAAATACGACAAAGCATGGTCGACCTGGGGATGAGAAAGAGACAATGAAATATTAATTTGGGAAACACAAGTGAAAAGTGGCATTTATCGATGGTCAGATAATTTCCTCGCATGATACATAAAGTACATTGGTTCGAGGACGAACCTTTTCTTTAAGGGGGATGAGAACGTCGCATGTTCGTCCTTGGCTCTGAATTATGTGAATTACGTGATTTCACTTGTTATTATATGAATCGTGTTGCATCTTATCGAATTATTATGATAAATTGACACACTTACTACATGCACTGACGATGCATGTATACCTATTCTATGCACTAATGATGCACACGTACTCGTTTTGTGCACTGACGATGCACACGTATTGACATACCATTTCTCACTCCTTTCCTTTCATACATGCAATTATGTTGTTGAGTCACTACTTATTCTCATCGTATATGGTGTCCTAGTACCATGTATATTATCAAATACATATAAGCCTATTTACTTTCATCTCCCTCTCTTTGCTCGAATGCTCAAGCGGTTGTAAATGGAGTTGTGTGACTGAACAAGTGTTTGGAGAACTATAAACTTGGAAGGACGGTAATTGAGGACACTTTGGAGAATGAATTTAAGATTCGGGACGAATCTTTGTTTTAAGGGGGGAAGACTGTAACACCCCGTATTTTTGGGTAATTATTTAATAAAGGTGTTACTTTTTAAATCGATTATTGGAAGATAAAATGAGTTCGTATAATTGAGTTTGGGTCGGGTTTATGGATCACTCATCTCACCCAACGAATAAAGCCCAAACCCGAGTCTACCCTCATACCTATATATACATATAATAAAGAAAACCCTTGCTTTATTTCATAACCATTCGGCCTCCTTCTCTCCCTCTCTCTTCTTTTCGTAGCCTCCACCCGCATAAAATTCCCAGCATCACTGTGTCAACTTAAACCACACATAATTTTCTCATACGATCTCTAATTGGAGCGTGGTTGGTGGCGTTAGAACCGTGATTTCGATACGAATTCGGGAAGATGTAGATCGTGCCAAGATTCCATAGGATGCTACTTGTGGATCTGTTTTAGTGGAGATGTGTCTATCTACCCGAGAATCTGTTCCGCCCCTCGGTATTTTAAGGATTCCCGTCGACTCCTAAGGAATTTGAGAACGATATTTTGTGGATATGTTCCTTACTCTAGCATTGACAATACATAAAAAATTGGTAAGATCTAGATCTGTGGATAAAAAGTTATATTATATTTCGTGGGTAACCCTAATTCGTGTTTATGGTTCAGTGTGAGATCGATTCCCGTTGATCCACTTGGAGTTTGTGGACAAAATTTGGAGGAAACGTTCCTGACATTACCCTTTATGTCATAATAAATTTTGGTGGTCATACGATGTCGGAGGTAGGAGTTATCTATATTTCAATACCACTGTCTTCTTTTAGATTCATGATATATTAGTTAATTTGTGAGATTATGGCTTATGGTTATACTTTGTGAATTAGGGGATCATCGATTGAGTTTGTGATTGATTGAGCGTCTAGATTGTGGATTCGAGGAGGTGTAGTTCATTGACTTGGTTATAAGAGTTTAATTTAAGAATTAGCGTTGAAAGGTAAGAACGTTTGATCATTCATCTTTGGACTATTCTATTCTCTCACTTGATTCACATGTTCACTTGCTCATTATTCCTACATTTGATTCATAACCATACACTTATTCAATTTGCCTACGCTTGTTTCAATATATATGTATATATTCGTTCATAACCCATTTGAGTTTGCACGACCTCGGCCTCTCGGCTTCCTTACTCGGCCTCGGTCTTTTGTGATCCGAGCCTCTCGGCCAATCGGCCAGTCGGTTTCTCGGCCGAGTGGTATGCTTTTGTTGATCTTGGCGTGTGTTTTCAATTGTGTTGAATTATTGAATCCGGCTGTGGCTGTTTATAAATTGTATTATCGAATAACGTACCATCGAATAATGAATGTAAAACGGATGAAAGAAAAGAACGACAAATGTTTACCACCTAGAGTGATTGTGATGCGGCCCTGACCAATCACCGTTTATACCTCTGATCAAGGTACTGTTTCGGTCGGAGTAGCTACCGACTGCCTATTAGGCTTTCCTCCTAGAGGTACGCATCCTACTGGATCTCTAGCGAGGGGTGGGCACATTTTAAGTCTTTAGGAATCGTTTATATGTACTCTAGCTCGCGCCGGTTCGAGATTGTGGTGGCTGCGGGGTAGGAGCCCAGCCGTGTATGATAGACAAGACCGTTTGTCTTGTCAGCGATACGTGACTATCGCACTGTTGTTTTCCGATGGTACTCTGTATTCATTGTTATATCCAATGCTTATTATTTGTTAGCTACGCACCTTGAGGCGCGTATCTTTGTTTCTCTGCTTTATGTTTCTTACTCAGCCTGTGCTGACGTTCTGTTTTCTGGTTTGTTCCCTACCGTGTTCTGGGGCCTATGTCATTCTTCGATGACATAGTTGACAGGTCTTCATGTTGTGGATGCTTGCTAGAGGAATTCATTTGCATGCCGGGAACTTTTCATAAACATTATTTAGACGTGGATTATATTTGTTTTTGTAATTTAATTTCAGTTTTGAGAACTGTAGCTCGACATTCTAAGTCTTCCGCTGTCGTCTTTTCGTTTGTTCGAATTTATTAAGTTCTAATTGAATTTCAAGCCTAGCAGTTGACTATCAGTCAACTGCGGCGTAACAATTCTATAATATTTCCTCATTTATCATTGCGAAAATTTAGGGTTGTTACAGGGTATCCGTTTAATTTTAAGGTAACTTAAAGGTAACCATGAAAATGCAATGGTTCATTAAATTTAGACCAACTTTGAGGCCCAAATAGTAGAAGAGTCAAGCAAGAGTGTATATTTATAAGTCAAGCAAGAGTCAAGCTAAGTAATAGTTTTTTGCAATCACATAATATACATGGTGCAGTATGTATTAATAGTTTCATTAGAATGTCGAAGTAATTAGCAATGTGTAGAATCCATTTCTATATATTGTATGTATTTGTTGGTGTTATGAATATATTCGTCGAGAAGCGATTTGCGCTTAACTCAATGAGGATCGATGTTGTTACGGGTCATGGTCAATGTGTTATGTGTCGGAAATGGTGCCTACTAGTGTCAATGTATAGAATGGAATATGAATTACACATTTTGTTTACATTTTTATTGACTATGGTACACTCAATAACATTATAAACTCTTATATATACTAATTTTTAAGCTATCTCGTCTTTTGTAATTTGTAATGATCGTCATAAGTGACATTGTAATTATTATAGCATATAGAAATCTATATATACTAATCACTTGGGTAACTTAACAAAATCACGAAGTGATCATTAGGTTTTTATTATTGATTTTTATTATTTTCTCAATTTTGGTCATAACTCATTGATAAGTGGTTATTAAGTAACATAGCCATCCATTTTATGTGTAAGTAGTGTTCTCGTGTTCATCGTAACTTTCACATACAAATTCGAAAATGGTCGAAACAAGCGTTCATGGAAAGCTAGCAACACGATCTACAAAAGTTATTTCCGGGATATTCCTCAAATAACACAAATAACTAGTCGAAATTTAGTGTCAAACTATGTAGGTTGACAAAGTTTATAAGAAAAATTAAGACTTTGTCCCACATTGGTCATGGAAGTAAGAGTGATCAAAGTTTTCACTTATAAATAGACCCCTTTGAGTGGTAGATGTAGTTCATGGACTTCAAGTTTGGTCAATGTTATTAGACTATGCATTTGCATGGTTATCTTTGAATTGATTTTTTACTTGAATTCTATAGTTTTTTTTATTAAGTTTTTTTTTTTTTCAAGTCGTTGACTTATATGGGTACGGGTACGGGTACCCGTTTAGACCCGTTGAGCAACGGGTACCCGTTTGAACCCGTTGAGCAACGGGTACCCGGCGGGTAACGGGTCCAAAATTTTAGGACCCGGACCTGGACCCGTTGCCAACGGGTCCTAAAATTTTGGACCCGGACCCGTACCCGTCCACAACGGGTCCGGTTCTGGACCCGCCGGGTCCTAAGCGGGTCCGGGTCCGGTTCCGGGTACCCGCTTTTTTTGCTCACCCCTAACTACTAATTCCTAGTGAATCAACCAATGACAGAGAAATGTATTTGAAGTATTCCTCAAGCAAATGAACCTTGGTTGCTGGTTTGTTAGTTGAGATTATCAGACAGAAGTCGGTGGTTTGGATGGTGACTGGCCTGAAACAACTGTAGAATCAGGCGCAACCTTCAAGAAACAGGGCCGGCCGTCAGTATTAAACAAAGGCCCAGGCATGAGGTTATGAGTCCCTCTTTTATTCTACAGAGTGACCAAACTATCCATGCCTCCAAGATTCTCCAATAATGTGGATAAATTCGCGTTTATACAATGCCAGCCTAGTTGCTAGAAGACGTCGTTAGATGGCTTGTGTTCAGCATAATTTCGAGATGTTGTCAGACTTGTCACCGAGTTACCTAAAGGTGCACCCTTTTCCTCATTTTCTTCTAGAAAACGTGTTTTTTTTTTTTTTTTTTTTTTTTTTTTGTCGTAACTGTACTACCATTTGGATAAATCTTTTGTCATCGAAGTTATAAGTTCAGAATTCTGGTGCTGGTTGGAACTGTCATATGTTGTTGAACATGGCCCTTCTGTACCTTATTTGCTGTAGTAGGCTATGAACTTAGCAAAGATTAAAGGCACATGTGCTTGTGGATTTACGTGGTCGGTTTTATCTCATTTTGAAGTATAGGAAGCTACTCTGGAAGAGATGTTTCGTTTCTGTACTGCTTTGCAATTTGCATGGAGTTGGTTTTGTAGCATTTGTAATCAGGAATTTACCACTCCAAAATGCAAGAGATTTTAGTTTGTGAACTCATTAATCTGTTCTGTTCCCTGTAGAATTGTGAAATAAGTTTCAGTTTGATTTTTCCTTTTTGTTTGTAGTTGCAACTTTTATATCATCGGAATGGATGTCGTACCTCGGATAGGGGGAGGAGGCCAGGAGCAAGTTTGGTCTGTGTCATGTCTACGCTTGCATTTTCCAAAAATGGTACTGTAAAAATGGTACTATGCTTTCCCTTCTAATCTTCAGCTGCCAATTCTTCTAAAGTTCTAGTGTCAACTCTTTTTTCGTTTTTAAGGCTCCACGAGCAGTAAGGAGGGGCCAGGGGAGGGGTTTCGAGAACCCTCTTTCAAACTGCGTAGACGCGGACGCGAACCCTGGTCTCCCAGGAAACAAGACCGAGTGTGCACCACCATTGTGCCACTCCTTTCGGTTTTGTAATAGTCGGTGTTCAGATGCAGTTTACCAGGCCCTGCTTTAGCTTGTTGGTGATGGCTTCTCTCTGCCCTGCCCTATTATCTCGTCTAAAAGTAAAGTCAAATCAACCAAAACGTAAATACGCAAGATTTCCTTCCGTTCTTTTGGTCTATAAACGTTATTTGGTTTGAATATGTGAAAGAAATTTAAACCAAACATTAATAATGAATACAAGTGGATTGAGTACAATCAATCTCAAAGTGTGAAGTAATCAACGCAGCCATCTCGTGGCTTCAAGTAACAGTTACCGCGGAAGAGTACAAAAGCGATCAACTTATTTATTCAAGCTAAGAATCTGCCTATGAGTCGAGCCACCTCGGGCAATTTGAAAACGGCTCGATCAAAGCTTGGTTCACGTGAGTTTCCCAGTGTCTTAAAGGCTCCCATCATAAGGCGGGTAAGGGGAGGGGGGGTGTTGGATGCACGCATAATAAGGCTAAGCCTTAGCTCGTTATTACCCTTGACGGAAGTTATATATCAAAATTATTTTATCTTCTACGGAGCACAATTTTGCCTTGAGCATCTTCTTGCATAATGGGCAAAACTTCACTAGGAGGGTCATGGGTCCAAATTTGTGGCTTTTCAAAGTTGTGTCCTAGTTGAGCAAATTTATCAGCTGCTCTATTACCTTCTCTGTAGATATGAGTCATGACGAAGTTGTCCAACTCTGGTATCATGACATTTATGTGATTTACGTACTTTTGGGCCTCTGTGGATTTTACAGGACGCTTCCTACCAATCATGTTAACCAATGCCTTAGCGTCTCCCTCAAGCCAAACATCGCTCCACCCATTCTCCAACACCAACTCGAGTCCTCGACAAAGGGCAGCTAGCTCGGCATTGCTGCTCGAGCTTTTTCCTATGGATTCTGCATAGCCGAGTAAGAACTCGGCTTTGTGGTCGCGAAAAACCCCTCCGATGCTTGCATTTCCTGTTTTATATTTCAAGGAGCCATCAATGTTCAATTTTGTCCACCCAACCTTGGGCTTTTCCCATGCAACAGGTATCGGCTCTTTGTTGTGTAAGTTCCTAATAAATAATCGAAACCCTGTGTTTTGTGCAAGAAGTTTCTGGCATCTATACAATCTTGTTATGGTTGTCAACATTTTTACAAATTAGAAATTACAAATTTACAATAACAAGGTGATAAAAAAATTTCCTTGATTTTGTAAGAAAACAAAACACGAAAAATATTTACAGAAAGAGAAAGTATGTACACAAAAGAATAATTGGATTGAAGTCCTAACACATTATACAAATTGAGTGATCAATTTTGACGAGATCGATCGACATTAGTCGTGAAGCCTGAAATTGAATGTATATAGTTATTATAGTAATTATAGGCCTAATATATAGTATGCATCATAACATAATTATTATATAGTATTGGGAAAATAATAGGACTTACGTAATAGAAATAGAACACTTGGAGTGAAGGAAGAAGCAAAGGATATTCATAGTTTCTTCATCAAGAACAGCGTGTACGGCAACGCTTTATATCCTAATGAACTAAAAATTGTGATTTTATTTAATTATAATAAAAGCCTTTCCATTATCATAAAAGTAAATTTTAAAATATATAGAAGGCGACTTTGTAAAGAAGATGCGTAAATTGATAATTATGTGATGGCAAAGCTGTTTTTGGACACTACAAAATTATGGATAATGTGAGCTTGTTGCATAAGATATCTCTTGCTTCCAATTTTATCGACCGTTGAGTTTTGATTCTTGCAAAATATACCTGCTAAATTCTCTCCGAAATTATTTGGAGGTAAATGAACTTTTTTGGAGTTTTTAGGTAATGAAATGAGCAATTGTCAATTGAACAACCAGGAATTTTCTTTTAAAAGATTTTATAATTAAAGACAGCTAAAAAATCATCGGATATAGCACTGTCACTTAAATTACAAAATACTCCCTTCATTTCAATATATATGACATTTTCAAGTTACGAGACACTTTTTTGACCTTCGATATCTCTCAAAATATAAGGGTAAAAATTATGAAATTATGATCTTGTGAAAGTATATTTCATAACGAATCCATTGGTATAATTTTTATAATTTTTTACTAGATATTTTTTTATGAAATTGGAAGTCAAAATTTGACTCGTAATTTGATAACGTCATATATATTAAAATGGAGGGAGTAATTTTCAAGGATTATTATACAATCGTGGGATTAGCTTATTCACTATTAAAGTATTAAATAACGTCAAACGTGGCTAGAGTTTTGATAAATTGTGAAATGTCAAATGTAGATTGGCTTATTCGCATCACTAACGTCAAACATTAGTGTTAAATCACCAATTTTAATTAACCGTACTCAAAATAAACCAACGGCCGATGCTAATCAATGTATTCTAAGCTACGAAAGTCGGAATAGTGTTGATAGTTATTCGCAATTTCGTATTAGGTCTCCAGAGTTGTATCTATATCGTCCATCTGACAAATAATAAAAGTATCACAATAGAGCGCGATCATAACATTTTACTCCGATTATTACTCCAAAATAAACCATAAGTTAATATAAAATGTAATAATCTCTTAGCTATTGAAGGCTAACTCTAATTTCTTCTTGGCTCCCATTTTCAAATCATCAATAAAATTATCAAAATTCCTCTCGGAAGATCCATTCTTTGCTATTGCACTCACTAGCAATTCTTTGGCCTTCTTGATCTCTTCCTTAAGCTTGGGACGACCCTTTGATTCGCACATTAAAAGTTTAATCTTCTGTGATACGTCATCTTTTCGTACGGGTTTCTCCTCACAAAGATAGTAACCAATCTTCCAATCGTCCACGATTAGCTTTCGATTAGTAAATTGATCGGTCAATAACGGGAAACATAGTAATGGAACCTCGTACCATACACTCTCTATTGTCGAGTTCCAACCACAGTGCGTTAGAAACCCTCCAATAGCGGGGTGTGACAAAACCGCTAGTTGACTAGTCCACGTAACAATAATTCCTCGATCACGAACCTCTTTTTTAAACTCAACAGGCAACGGGTCCGGATTATCCGAACTCACCATATCGGGCCGGATCACCCAAAGGAAATTAACACCACTTAGCTTAATCCCATTAGCTATCTCCACAAGCTCCTCTTTACTAATATGCGCGTAGCTACCAAAGGAAACATATAAAACCGAGCCATTCGGTTTAGTATTTAGCCACTGGGTGCAGTCCGACTCGGCCCATAGGCTCGTGGCTACGGGCCGTTTAGTGACGCCACGAGGAATTAATGGGCCGATAGTGTAGAATGGGATTTGGGCCTGGATAGCTGAAGTCGTGTCGGGTTCGAGTTCCTGGACCGTATTGCTAAGTATAAAATCAGCTTGTTTCACATCACTAATTGCCCCAAAAATTGACTCATGATATATACTTGTCATGTCTTCTTCTTGAAGATACGACATGAGGTCCGTTGTTATAAGAGACTTTACTCCTGGTATATAGTCTATTTTGTCCTTCCGTGTACCTGAATTATAATTTGGTTAGAATCTGTAGCCTTGATGAATGGCAAAAGCTCAACATATGTATCACGTGTTACTCCTTCATTTTCGAGAGAACAAAAAGACAATCTATTGGATGTAGTCGATTAGTCGGGTAATACGGTCATCTACGGTAGGTGAGGACGGGTTGGTGCGACAATGATGATAAACAAGCATTCAATTATAACGAAATTTATGGTCAATTTTCGGTTGTCAATTTAAATTTAAAAATCTGTACCACCAATATCATTAAGAATAAGGTTACCAAATGCTAGAATTAAATAAAGACGCAAATAAATTTGAACATTACTCTCCAACCATCCCATTATTAGCTCCACTTTATTTTCCATTGTAATGCTTCATACTCTCCCGTTATTTTAATTGGATTGTTAAAAATGTAAGAGAAATTCAAATCACGGGTTGATAACCTTAATTAAGAAAATGAAAAACGATTGCATTCAATTTCTCCCTAACACGCGATCGTCAATTAAGAACTCAAGATCATATTTGTGAGTTAAATTTGTTTGTTGTACAACTACTAATTCCGTATAAAACAATCACAGTTTAATAGTATTAAGTTTCCCACATATTACTATTTGGTCGTTTTTAGCAATGGATTGAAATGATTCCAACTTGGAATGGAATATCTGAAAGTGGAAAGAATGCACCATGCACCAACATGGTGACCATTTATTGACCAACTACCAAATTAATGGTAGAGGTCCTCAACTAGACAAAAGCAGGGCTGCAAGTTGCCAACGCCCAAAGTTAACATTATTCACAAAAAGTATCTAATGTTGATATAAATGTATCGTCGTTCTCCTTCCTGTTTAATAGATTTTTTACGTTTCATTTGAACATACAAAATCAATTCATACAAGACGCAAGACTCCTAAAAAACACGGAAGGAGTAATACAATTATACGGTCAATCATACTCCGCATTTCAATTACTCTACTGGCATCAATATATAGATGTGTCATATATATGTAACCAAATTTTCATATCAGTAATGAGCCAATAATGACACATACATATACAGTTATAATGTGGCATATTCTAAGTCTGCATTAGATACATAACATAACCATTATAATAATGCTCATCCATACATTATCATTCACAGTTTCATAACCATTATAATGCTTAGAATTTAATGTTACAATATAAGTTGATTTTGGATCTTGGAAATCCTGTTTTAATATCAGTATTATCTTTATTTCATTGAGATAATATATATCATGGTAAGGTAACAAACTAACAGTAAGGGCGATAATTTTGTCAAGTCAATAATTACTACCGCCAATGCAGATTTATTGAATGTAGTCCATATAATTAACATATTTACATTGAAAGATATGCTGATTTGATTTGGCAAAATCACCACCCAACAATAATATCTTCCTCCTAAAAAAGCTGATTTTCTTGCTTGTTTAGGAAGTTTATTATAAAAATATTCCTAGAATACCGAGGATCTTATCCAATGAAATGAAGATAGAAAATTCGACAACCTTAAAAAAGATAAAGAGGCAATTTTATAATGCAAATATGCAATAAATAAAAATAATATTATTAGAGGATTCATAATATTACCTGGTGCAACATGACCGTTGTCCCTAAGCAAGTGAAAATGGAAGTAAATATCGAGCACCAAAGCAGCTTCGGTCCAAAACGACACATAAAACAACCCTAATTTCTTAGCCATCTTAGACGCCCAAACAGAGTAAGAATCAGCAACCAAGCAACACGTGGACGGTCGAGATTTTACAATTTTCGCCACGGCCGCCTCGACGTGAGCCGGGTACGTATGCATCATGGCTCCGATCCAATGATCATGGTTTAGGGACCGGTCGTACTCCAAGGGTAGTCCGTCCGAGACGGTCACGTAATCGAAGTCAAGAATTGAACCATTGACCGCCCCAGAGAAAATGTGGGTGGGGTCGTTAGTAGGATTTGAACTCGTGATCCGTTGGTGAATGCACTCGGTGTTAATGAAGGTTAATGAGAAGCCTTTAGAGGCTAATTTTATGGCTAGTTGGACCGTTGGGTTTACATGACCTTGTGTTGGGTATGCTACTAGTATTGCATGGGGCTTGTTGTTTAAGCTTTTGTGGTTTGAATTTTGCATCTTAAGTTTTTTTGAAAGAATATACTATGTGTGGGAAGAATTGGGAATTGAGAAATGAAGAATTGGGAATTGAGAAATGTTGGGTTTTATAGAACTTTGAGAAATTGTATTGACATTATCTAGTATATAATATATAATACTGTAGAAGCTATTGTGGTACTGCTACGATGATTCTATGGTGATTGTCACTTTTTGACAATTAGGATAAAATTTAACTAAGTTTAATAATTAAATAATAATATAAAATATTACATAATCTTTTGAAAATATTAATTTAGATTTAGTAAAATATATATCAACAATTACAAATAACTCTACTCTAAAAAAAAAAAAAAAATTAAAAAATTTTCCAGATCATCAGAGGCCATCAACTAAACAAATTAAGATCAAAGTCATCAAACCCACTTATCTCTTTCTCCCTTTTCTCTCTCCCCAGTTCCCACTCCCCCCCTCGTGCCTCCATATCGCCACCGGCGTTCTACACCGACGTCGGCCACTGCCGGCGCTGACACCGGCGGTCTACTCTACCCGTTTTGACGAGTCTCCGTCTAGCACCGTCGGCCTTCGTCAATCATCACACCACCGCGCAACTCTGCCTTCACTCTCATTCCCACTCTCATTTATGTCAAATCTCACCTCCGCAGATGATCTCCGTCGTCGAACTTCATATTCCTGGTCTCCTGCTACCTTCGTGCCGACATTAGAGGGGAAACGGAGGGGCGGGGATGGAGTCGTCGGCGTCGGGGTTGGAGGGCAAGGCTAACTCGGTGTGGTAGATGGAGTATATTGAGGCGATTACAAGGTTGGTGGACGAGGTGGGGGGCCGGGGGAGGGCGGTGCAGTGGCGGGGAGAGGGGTTGTGTTGGGTGGTGCGGGAGGAGAGTGAGAATGGCTGGCCTCCCATCAACGACCAGCCGCACCAGCCACCCAAGCGCGGTCAAAAACAAAATTTTCATTTCTTCTTATTGTTTTCTAAAATTGGAATTAAACAAGTTCCTTTACTTAAAAAAAAAAATTTCAAGATAAGAATAGATAGACAAAATCAATTCAATTAAGGAAAAAATATTTTGAGTACATAAAAAATGTAACACCCCACAATTTTTGGGACTTTAATTAATTAGGGTGTTACGTTTATTAATCATTTTGAGGGAATTAATAAGAGTTATTTTGGGAATTTGGTGAATTTGGACTATTTTACCAATTGGGTAATTTTATTTTGGGAAGTTCTATAATTGGTTTATTGGACTTGGTTCGGGTTGGACCATTATTCACAGTCGTCTAGTAAAACCCAAACCCGATTCCTTTTTATATCTTATACGTACAACACAAAATAAGAAACCCTACCTTCTCCTCAATTTATTCGGCCTCCCTCCATCTCCTCTACATGTCTCTTTCGTTTTTTCTCCACCCGCAGAAAATTCCCAACATCACTGTGTGAACTTAAAACACACATAATTATCTTATACGATCTCTAATTGGAGCATGGTTGGTGGCTTTAGAACCATTCTTTCGATACGAATTCGGGAACATGTAGATCGTGCCAAGATTCCATAGGATGCTACTTGTGGAGCTGTTTTAATGGAGCTGTGTCTATCTACCCGAGAATCTGTTCCGCCCCTCGGTATTTTAAGGATTTTCGTCGAATCCTAAGGAATTTGAGAACAATATTTTATGGAGATGTTACTTACTCTAGAATTGAAAATATATCAAAAATTGGTAAGATCTAGATCTGTGGATAAAAAGTTATATTATATTTCGTGGGTAACCCTAATTCGTGTTTATGGTTCAGTGTGAGATCGATTCCCGTTGATCCACTTCGAGTTTGTGGACAAAATTTGGAGGAAACTTTCATGACATTACCGTTTATGTCATAATAAATTTTGGTGGTCATACAATGTCGGAGGTAGGAGTTATATATGTTTCAATACCACTGTCTTCTTTAAGATTCATGATATATTAGTTAATTTGTGAGATTATGGCTTATGATTATACCTTGTGAATTAGGGGATCATCGATTGAGTTTGTGATTGATTGGGCGTCTAGATTGTGGATTCGAGGAGGTGTAGTTCATTGACTTGGTTATAAGAGTTTAATTTACGAATTAGCGTTGAAAGGTAAGAACGTTTGATCATTCATCTTTGGACTATTCTATCCTCTCACTTGATTCACATGTTCACTTGCTCATTGTTCCTACGTTTGATTCATAACCATACACTTAATACCCGTTTGAGTTTGCTCGACCTCGGCCTCTCGGCTTCCTTACTCGGCCTCGGTCTTTTGTGATCCGAGCCTCTCGGCCATTCGGCCAGTCGGCTTCTCGGCCGAGTGGTATGCTTTTGTTGATCTTGGCTTGTGTTTTCGATTGTGTTGAATTATTGAATCCGGCTGTGGCCGTTTATAAATTGTATTATCGAATAACGTACCATCGAATAATGAATGTAAAACGGATGAAAGAAAAGAACGACAAATGTTTACCACTTAGAGTGATTGTGATGCAGCCCTGACCGATCACCGTTTATACCTCTGATCAAGGTACTGTTTCGGTCGGAGTAGCTACCGACTTCCTATTAGGCTTTCCTCCTAGAGGTACGCATCCTACTGGATCTCTAGCGAGGGGTGTGCACATTTTAAGTCTTTAGGAATCGTTTATATGTACTCTAGCTCGCGTCGGAACGAGATTGTGGTGGCTGCGGGGTAGGAGCCCAGCCGTGTATGTTAGACAAGACCGTTTGTCTCGTCAGCGATACGTGACTATCGTACTGCCGTGTCTCGATGGTACTATGTATTCATTATTACATCCAGTGCTTATTATTTGTTAGCTATGCGCCGCAAGGCGCGTATGTTTGTTTCTCTGCTTTATGTTTCTTACTCAGCCTGTGCTGACGTTCTATTTTCTGGTTTGTTCCCTACCGTGTTCTGGGGCCTATGTCATTCTTCGATGTCATAGTTGACAGGTCTTGATGTTGTGGATGCTTGCTAGAGGAATTCATTTGCATGCCGGGAACTTTTCATAAACATTATTTATACGTGGATTATATTTGGTTTTGTAATTTAATTTCAGTTTTGAGAACTGTAGCTCGACATTCTAAGTCTTCCGCTGTCGTCTTTTCGTTTATTCGAATTTATTAAGTTGTAATTGAATTTCAAGCCTAGCAGTTGACTCGGTAGTCAACTGCGGCGTAAAAATTCTATAATATTTCCTCATTTATCATTGCGAAAATTTAGGGTTGTTACAAAAAAATAATATAGTTTGTGATCTAGTGTGGTAAGGTGTATAATAGGAACTTTTTTAACCATGGTTAAAAAAAATCAAACGGCTGAAATTTATCTTATCCTAATTTAACGGCCCCAATTTTATTCCTTATCCTAATGGTCAAATACTGACAACTATAATAGAATTTTTGGGTACTGCTACTATGTTTAGTAGTGGGACAACTATGAAATAATACTAATAACTCATGTAGTTGTTGGTGGATAAAATAAAAAAGAAAGTATTAATTTGTATATTTACTCTATAGTATGTGTTTTGGCTGGAATCAGAATATCTACAATAACTAGTTTGTATGCCCGACCAGCGTCCGAACTGTACATCTATATTTTTCTACTCATTTTATGAAATTGTCAGTTTATATGCCCGGCCCGCGTCCGGGATGTATATCTAAATCGTTATACTCACTTTATAAAATTGTCAGTTTATCTTTGTTATCATATTATTAGGAACAATATTATCTTTCATAAATTAGCTTACCATCATAATCACCATAAATTATATTATTTTCTATACATTAGCTAATAATTTTCATATTATATAATTATCTAGTGTTATCCAATTAATAAATGTCAAGTGTCATTATAGGAAAGATTTGGTTTCAGGTTTTAATATATAGTATTAGATGACGTATATGAACAATGGCCAATTGCAGTGGAGTATGTTCTCAGAAATCTCCAATCTAAGAAAATTGTATTTGGACATACCATTTGGCCAATCACAATGATTGGCATGTTTGGCAAATATAGGACTACATACAAATCTACAATGGTCATTTCAATTAGTAATGACCAAAATTATCCATGCATATGCGTGTTGTACATATAGTTGTATACTTGTATATCGGCGCTTCATGATGACCTTTGGTAGGCAAATGTCGTGGGTTGCACCAAATTAATTCAATACTTATCCTAAAACTCTGTAGTAGGGCAAGCAAGTTCGTATCCGCAGTTAATGTTTATGTATGTAATGTCGATTGGATAACCAATTTGGGAATTTTGGTTGAGTATGAGTAACTTAGCAAACAGGAACAAAAGCAAGCAAGTAGATGATGAATTCAATTAGTGACAAATATTGGCTTTATACTTCAATCCACTACAGTTTATCAATTGATCCTATAAGGTCACCTATCTATCAATGTGAGCACGTTGTTGTGAAAATAAGATTTCTATTCTTATTTCTTTAGCTATTTAGAACGAATCAGCGTATCTAAATAGCCCTAACCATCAAACAATCTAAATCACGCGTCTAGATCTATTCAATAGAAGCAATTATGTCTAAGAATATCAACAACAATAATTAATAAGATCACACGCGGCTCAAATCAAATAATAAATCAATTCTCCTCTAATCTATCTAACGTTGAATCAGCAATCAATTAAACAGATTAGGTTGCTACTTGTTCCAAACAGTTAAATCATAAAAGGCCTAACTAGTAGTACTCCTAGCAAGAACAATTATGGAATATAGGAATTAAAATAAGAGAACTGAAATTACTCACAATTGAATCGACGGGAACAATCTCACAATAGGACAATAAACTGCAGCTTCAATCCGTAATAAACTAAATAGGGAGATTAGTTCTCCATAAATCTTGATTACAAGATTGAAAATAAGTTTTGAATGTAAAGTTATGAAAATAGACGTAAACCTAGGTATATAAATAGTCTTACAAATAAAATAAGGAAAATATAACGTAATACGGAAAACCGGGTCTCGTCGCCCACCGCGGACCGCCGCAAGATTGGCGCGGTCCGCGCCCAGTTCTCTGGACTCGTCTTTGAATTTCTTCATGCATCGATCCGCGAAGCGCCTTCTTCCACCCGCGGTGTGCGCTAGACTTACTCTACGAGTCTTCAATCCTTGCTCACTCTTCACTTCAAATCGGCTTCCATAACTCGAGATTTCATACTCTAACAAAACCGGCTCTAAATAGCCATTTTCTCACCATAAATTACATATATCAATACCGTGAGAATATAACATAAAAACCAATGAAATATCCCGAAATAACATTAAATACAACCCAAAAAGAGTAACAAATACGAGCACATCAACCTCATCGACTGTACACCACCCTCAGCATTGGCGCCCAACACTCATCAAATGTCGATTGCTCCACCTCCGGCTTTGACCCGCCATGCATGTGCTTTAACTCGATCGCATATATGTTAGAGGAATTCAAACCGTAGAATTAAAATTATTCCACTAATTCTGCAACAAACTTTTTGGAAGCGCTCGTAGAGCAATGCAAGGACATGATGGTACGTACGGGGTCTGAGGGAGCTAGTGGTGTTGGTAGTTAGTTGACGACTTGACGATAAGTGATGGTCAACATTGGTTAGTGGCCTGTCTTGGTCATGATTCGTAACTGTTTCAAATTTGTTTGTAGACGTATTTTTAGAACGAAGCTTACAAATAAATATGGTCCTACATACAAAATATGATGTCAAAATTAAATATCACATAATTATTGAATGTTAACGTACGTCAGATTTTGTAAACGAGCAAATCTGAAATCCTCACGTGTGCTCAGGCTGAAATGCAACCCATGCATCATGAATAATGTCGGTAGTACAGTTCACAGTTGATAGAGTGGCCGATTGGACGAATCTTAGCCAAAGCTTGTTCGCTAGCTGACAATGTTGCCGCACGCAGTGGATGGATTACTTCCATTATTACTGGTGTTGTGGTTAAGCCGCTTTACCTAATGAACTCATGTTAAACTTATTATCTAAGCTCGCCCCAATTTTGTGACCAATATCGAGCAATCAATGCGCGGTGTTATCGTTGATGACAATGGTCATTTCTATTACGAGTACTATATATATACTATTCGTTGACCCGTGCAAGCCATATTTCATTGTAAATTCATAATATTTAATTTAATATCATTTTAGAGGAGTTATACTCGATTCGGTAAAAACTAAAACAGCTTAATAAGTATCATATTTAGTTGAATATTTTACATCGATTCATGAATTTCAATCTAAGCAACACCACCTGCAAACTCAATATGCTTGTTAGTTTTAGGTTCACTTATACAAATTATTATATACTCCGTATTGAACAGGACCCAAACATGTAAATTGGTCGAACTTGATGAATTTTCTATATAACGCACATAATAGACAATAATATTCACATAGTTTTTTGGTCCACGGGGTTTTTGAAGTGGGACGAACGAAATATGAAGTTAACATTATGTTAGCAATTCGGTATTTGCTTACTTTACTGGTTTTGTACGTGTAGTTATACAGTGTAGTCCGTATTATTTTCGAATTTGCTAACATATAATGGTCCTATGACTCCTATCTAATTCACCTGCGTAACATTTTTGTTCCTATCACCCGCGGAGCTCATTGTCAGCGTCTTAACTTTCGTTTTAGTTAATTACCCGCTCATATTCTTTGTTTAATGTATGTATGTATTAGTCTGATTATACCCAGCGCTTCGCATAACAATCATGTACAACTATTTCCAGCATAAACGTAACATAATCTCTAATTTAATTTTTTGATCCACAAAAGATTCCCTAATTTGATATTAATGGAATATATGCTGAAATTTCGGTCAAAATTGAAGAAATGTTCAAATTTTATTTCCAATAACTTTTTGTAGAATATATGGTAGTATAATTATTGGGCAAAATCTTTGTTTTTAATTTGGACGAAATATTAGGAATTAATATCCTTCATGTATAACTTGTCAAATAAAATAATCAACAAAATCAATTAGTTGTTGAAATGTTACAATATAACTCTGAGGTAATTAGGCCCCGTTTGATAGAACTTAATAAAAGTAGTATTCAGATTAGTTCACAAATCATATCAGATCAGATCAGAATTATTCAGTTCAGATCATATCAGTTCAGAATTGTTCAAATAACTATCAATGTAATTGGTCCGTAATTGATACTAATTCGTTGAAATTCAATCAAATTTTCAACTAATTCAGATCAGATCAGATCAGTTCAGAGTCATTCAAATCAGATCAAATTAGTTTAGAATCATTCAGATCATATCAAATCAGTTCAAAAAGATACGGTCCTTTCAAACGAACAACGAAAATAATTCACTAATTCAAAGGCTTTTGTTTGTGACGAGATAATCAATAAAAGCAACTCGCATTCTGTGTCGAAAAACTAGTGCTACAAGTCAAGCTAGTGAGGAAATTAATTTCTCAGGATTGATCCTACGTGCAAGAGTCGCCACTATGCAGATGGTGTATATTCCTCCCTCACATGAGGCACAGGGACAAATGAAGGCGATTAAGCTAAAAACCACTATGATCACAACTCCAGCAATTATCCAGCTGATCTTGACATCATTTGCAAAACCTGCTTTACATGATTGGCAATCTAAGCAAAGCACATTCGGATCATTGTCCCACGCGTCGCAGTCCATGTTTGAGTGATTGCCGTCTTTAGGCTTTGTCCATTGCGTTGGGCTTGTGTAGCTGAAGTTGCAATCTGTTGGTGGCTTGCAGCAGCCGGACTATACGCCCAACAACAACGACATCATCAGATCAACATACAACGACATGGTTAGAGTATTGTTAGTGAAGTTACCTCTTCTAAATAAAGTTGTGTGTGAAGTGATCACATTTGTAATTCCGATACTGTTTTAACAATTAGTTTACATTTTTGATTGAGATGGTTCACTATCATGGTATCAAGGGCTCGGTGTCTCAATAATGGGCACGAGGTAAAGCTTAAATTATGAGATGACAACTTTAATTCTATAGGCTGGCTGGTTTTGATAGGTTTCCACAAATAATTAAAATTCAGTCATTTTGCAAAATTTCCATGATGATAAAAACTTAACATGAAGTCGTAGTTGAACACATTTATATTAGATTGTAATTTGTGAGTTGATGTGCGAAGTGATCACACATTTGTAATTCTGTTAGAGTCTGAACATCAATTTCGACTTTTGGTTGAGATGATGATTTCTTATATTATCAAAGGTAATAAGAGATGTTTAGATGTTGAAGAGGTGAAGTTCAAATTATCAGTGTGACACCTTTATTAATCGTTTCCCAAAATTTTCATGTGATATAGATTCATCCAAAACATACTCAATTAAACACATAACATGAAGTCGATTCCAGTCCGAACTAAACTGACCAAATAGAAAACTTAATGTTACCTCGATGGAAGACAAATGCCTAGCAAAGAACTTGTCTTGAGAGTCTTTGACATAGTCATTAAAAAACTTGTGGCAGACCTGTTTTTTTACCAAACACCCCGCTTTGACCATAACCGTTTACTCCCTCCGTCCCCCTTTAAACACCCCGCTTTTTTTTTCACGTCGATTAAGGTGGTGTGATTTGTTTATTATTGTTGGAGATAGTGGGTGATTTGTTCATTATTGTTGGAAATAATGGGTGGTTTGTTTATTATTTTTGGAGATAATGAGTGGTTTGTTTATTGTTTTTAGAGATAGTGGAGGGTTGATGTGTGGTGAAAACTTATCCCATTTAGAAAGTTTTGAAATGAGGTGTTTAAAGAGAGACACCCCGAAAAGGAAAGTGGGGTGTTTAAAGGGGGACGGAGGGAGTATGGGCTAAGCTACCCTGCAGTCCCAGCTTGCTATATATTACCTACATGTCTATACGAGATTTGATGGTCTTCGCAATGAATTGGACCGAGTATGGACGACAAGGGGAAATAATGGTAGAGTTTTCATCCAGTGCTCATTGTTTACCGTTTTGTTATATTCGTATTATGCGTTAGTATAGCGATGAGGTCAGTAAAACTCTCTCTGTACTTGAATTACTTGCTAGTAATTCATGGACAGAGATTTCAATTGTTTACATGGATGATGGATGAGAGTCTCTCTATAAAACGTAGTGAAAAAAGTTTTTTTTTTTTTTTTTTTTAACAGTGTTGGGTCCTAAAATATCGTTATTTGACGATCAATGTGTTGTGCTTCCGCCAATCCTTTGATATTTCGACTTTGTTTTTGGGAAATGGGGCTTGTAAGTTGTAAGTAGGAGTAATAACTAATAATGAGTCAAATCGGATCACGACTTGACCCTTGCTCGACCAGAGCTTGTGAGAGAGATACCCAAGTTCAACTCGGCTCGAGAACTTGGGTGAGAACTTGGGTATAGATCTCGACTCGAGCTCGAGACCAAGACCGAATCAGCTGCTCAACTCGAGCTCGTGAGCCTTTTCGAGCTCATGCAAACCATGAAATTTAAGCCTAACATTAAGAGGCCCAATTTGGTAGGGGCCCATTTAAAAGGACCATAAGCCCAGTAGTATGGGCAAACGAATCCCACTTGCTATGTGCGATAGCTGTTCTGTGTGATATTATTTCATTTCCAATCATACATTTGGTTCTCTATTATTAAAAAAAAAACACTTAATAATGATAAAAATAATAATAATATTGAACATGGATCAGTTCAAGCTGAATGCGAAGACAGAAATTTTTGAAATTAGATTTCATGAATTTTCAAACCTTGATCGGTCTATTCCTTTTCTTTAAAAAATTACAATTATTGTCGAACAAACGCAATCCAATCTATCTAATCTAATCTAATCTAATGCTACGAAGAATTTCAATGGCATCCAAAACCGTATCGGATTCTTTTTACAATTATGCAACCGGTAAGATAAACTCAAGAACTTTGTTGATCATCAGAATTTTCCGTTTCCAATAATCCATAGCCAATCTAAGCAAACACCAGTGAATATACCACCAAGAAGGAACAACACCAGCAAGTTTCCGATGGCATTCTGCTCTGGTCCCTATATTAATTGAATACTCGTATTAACACGATAATCTAATCTAGCAAACATGAACTTCAACAATAATTCAGTACAGTTTGCAAACTAATGTAAAATAGATGGAGTATTTCTTAAGCAATAAACAAACCTTGTAGCCTTTGGGTGCTGCAGTCATAACACAAACTGTGAGGTGACCATTAGTCCAGCCGAGTAATCCAACAAGCGTGATCATCCATGCCTCGTGTGCATACTTGGCAGTAAAATAAAATGCAGGAACGAAGATGAAACGAGCTAGGACTGTCATCATGAGTCCCTTGCGTGATTCTAGATTCAGAATTTTTATCAGTGGAGTGTATCTCCCAATAAGATCCAACACATTGTATGTGGCAATCAACACAAGGGGGTACCTTCAAACATGATGGACATACATACACATGCATATTAATATCTCAGGAACATACAGTATTACCATAAAAAAGAATCAGATTAGATCAATTGAGGTAAGGATGTACCAGTCTCCAAGACTATGTTTTCCTGTGTTTTCATATAGAAAACCGGGGAATATAGATAACGTAAGCACATAGATTAGGTACAGGTCGAGGAAATAATCCCAATTTGGGAATATTAGTTGTTTGATAGACAACCGATCTTCCACCTTTGCACCATCATCAACCTGTGTCGAGTCGAGCATGCAACTTAGTAAGTAAGAGCGACTCAAACACAAGAAAAGTGCAACAGACTGGTGTATCAGAGATCAGTCTGACTTGCCTGATGAATACCACCAGCAGCAAGGTCAGCAGTAACAGTCTTTGATCCTTCTGAGGCTGCCTTTGCACGGAAATACTTGACAATTGGCAGCTTCGGAAAATATACTGCATATAAAGCGACGCAGAGAAACTCCATTGCAGTCGAGATAGCCAAAAACAACACTGGAAAAAAAAAAAAAAGATTTTGAAGGATTAGTCTCAAATTCAAGACACGCATATCTGTGGGAAAAGAACTGAGGCTGAGGTAACTTACTGGTACCCTTGCGTAAACCATCGTGAGATTTGTCAAATACTGCTTTTGTAACCAGTCTTAAACCAGAAGTTAATGCACCCGAAGCCGCAATTCCAGCAAAGAATGACTAAATGTAAACATTGCAAGACAATCAGTCTATCTTTTACCAACAATGACAATCCGGTTATTGAGGGAAAAGTCGTGAATTAAAGTGTTAAACAACCAAACCTACTTGCATAAACTCGGGCAACATAAAGGCTAGGTCGCCAACCATGCCACCTTGCACGTGAGCATCTGCAACCCCGAAGGCAGCAACTAAAACACATACGCCTACATAAGGACCAGGCCCTCCTTTTCCTGATGTTGCTAGGTCTAACTGTCATGATCATACAAAAAGAAAACAGACAAGAAGTTCACACATATGATACACCAGTGATTTACTGCAATAAACAAGAAGAATTTAGGGAAAGAGGCTGCAATGCACGAGTGACCTACCAAAATACAACCCAGAGTACTAACGGCAAAAAGGATGTACCCAGCTATATTTCGCTTTCTAGTATTGATTTGCGCTTCTTTCTTGGCAAGGATTGCCAAAGTTCCCACGGCAAACGGTTGATACACAAGGGTAAGAACTCTGGAAGGATGATAACTCTTCATGATGAAACAAATTATCCAAATCAATGAAACTCTCAGATATAAGACTACATAGTAATACATTGTGACACAATACAACTGAAACATTAGAAACTGTATCCTACAGATTACTTCAAAATTAGCAGAACAATGCAGCTGAAATTATGAAATTATCACCTATAACCCAGCCTATAGACTACTTCAAACATTTCACATTGTGATCATCAAACCATACTCAGGTTAATATAGTCAATCGATTTCGAAAATTTTATATAGCAGAGTTGTCCTTCTCATCGGTCATCAAGTAGCATATGGTGACATTTCTACCAGTTTAAAGCACTTCACCCCTCTTATCACAAATCATCTATGTTACTTACACTCTAACAATTACCTTCCTTCCCGTGTTGGACACTTGACACTCTAGATATGACACTTGGATCCATCATATTGAGGCCCAAAACAAAGGTTTAATTTTTCCTTTTCCATAAAAGGAGTAAGTCCGACACTTGAACACGCACCCGTATCTAACACTTCTAGCCGAGTAAGGCCGGCCCTGAAATCTTCTCAAATACTATAAATCTTTGTTTCTACCATAACAAGTAAAGCAAAAAAATGAATTTTGAGGAGAAAGAGAAAGAGCATACTGCAGAGAAAACTTTGTAGTAGTAATCACCAATGGTCAACATGGAGTTCCAAGACATAAGAGATCCCATTCCCAGCAGAAAACACACAAATACAGCAACTGATTTTCCCTGATAAACCCAACATCAGAAACAATTAATCAAACAAATGGGCACCTTCTAATTACATAATCTGTTCGAAATTACTAATGAATTTTAACTAATGCTAAAATCATAAATTAAAGACCTAATTTTGAAAATAGTACCTCCAATCTTGCTGGAATCCCATTTTCTATGGCTGCTGCAGTCATAATTAATCCCCTGTTTTGAGATTAATCATGCAATTAATTATTATCAACAATCAACATAATTAAAGTTCCAATGTATATTTTTTTTTCTGGGGTTTAAGTACAAGACAAAATAGAAAGTTCATAACTTTATTCAAAGAACAACTGATAAAGTTCAGATTTTGGGAATCTCATCACATAATGATTTACATAATAACCAAAGACAACCAAAAAAAAAAAACCACTTTAAAGAGAAGAGAGAAGAAATTACTTTCTGGGTGTAATGGGTTTTCAGAGCAGAGTTGAGATTTGGAAGGAATTGAAGAAGGAAGCGTACTATATACTGAATTTTCTTAATAATGTGAAAAGAGTATATTTTTAGTATGAAGAAGATGTGTGGAAATGTGAACCTATATTATTGACCGACTGACAGATTATGATGGAGAGTTGGAGACTACAGTTAGGTGTAAGATTAGGATATAAAATCATTAAAATGTAGCAGATAATATTTACTTTTAGATTAGAATCTATAAGAAATAGACATGTGAATCATATGGAATGTCTGACCTGGAGATGAGTATACAATGATTTTAAGGGATATTTTTTACCGTACTCATATAGATTGTAGTAAATGACGATTTTAATGTACCACAGATTTTACGGCATTTTGAAGTTACTTTTGAGGTTTGTGTTTTGGTTTTTTAAGGTTTGGCCTAACGGACGTCTAACACCTTTAGCTCTTGAATAAATACGGGGTCGTCCCTCAAAGTTTAGAGGCCTATGGGCGACAATTAGAGATAGACCATCAAATAACTTATTATACAAATGTGTAACGGTAAATTGATGTATTTTGCACATATATTACACATGTATTGCGCATCAACGGATCAACTACACACTTATCCGTATAATATCAAAAATAGCTTACTAATCAAACAAAAATAACTAAGTTGGGTAAAATATCTTTTTTTAATATAGTATCGAATGACTTTAGGCCCTTTTTAGTGTGAGCCCCAAAGCTTTGCCCAGGCTCGACCCCATCAAGGTCGTTCCTGTAAAACCCGAAAAAGAAACTTACTTAATTTAAAATTTTTAACCCATAATCTTACTAATTTAAAAAATTAAAGAAAAAAAAAACTATCTCGGTTTTAGTTTACACTTCTTCTATAGTTCTATATACAATATCCGAAATTAGTACTTGTTATTTTTTTTTTTGAGAAATCCGATCTTAGTACTTTAAAGTCAGAACTACAAGTGACAGTCTCACAAGTCACAACCGTTGTAATTTTGTCTTGATCTTTGGGAGTAATACAAGTCAACGATGATGCTATAGAAAAAATTGTGCATTATTGGTGTGGGAGTTGTGGACAGTGTGAAATGCCCTCACCCAAGCTCATGGTATGAACGCTTACGCCAACTACTCCCTAACACTTCATTGTATCCTATTTTTGGGTGACACGTTGCGGATAATACTACAATGACATGCTCCAAATTACAATAACAAGGTTATAGTTCTATCTAGGATTCTAACTCGAGTTCAATACATGATTCGCCATTGTTTTCACTTCTAGTTGTTGAATCGCAATTTTGCAATTAATTATGTACTCCGTATTAGAGTACTATTCAGGTCTTCTTTTCTTCATGTTGATTCTGATTTGTGAGCATTGTGGTGACCACTTGTAGTTGTTGAGCTTCATAGAAAGTTAGAAGTATTTACTCCGTGCAACTTTTCATTATGAGATTTCTTTTGCTATGATCTCGTTGGGCCCAAACTTGAATGGCCCTTCTGTCTGCGCTTTTGCTTTGAAGAAATTGATACTCTTACCGTTCAAGATGGATTATCCACTTTGTTGGTGGCTCATTACACAAACTTCACCTACTAAATTGAATGATTTTCCTATTTGTTTTGCAGTTTTTGATCAACTATATTAATCCTTCCTGTTTTGAATGAGCGTTTAGAACATGAGGGAGTAGCATATAATCGTGTTGATTATTCCTCCTTTTTTTTTTCTACTCTATATGTTAACGTGATGATAAGTGACTATGAAATGCGATCAGACATCAAACCTCATAATTTTGATGATTGACATATTTAGGGGGTTGTATGGTTTAAGTTCTCAGATCCTCTTTCTGACACCATTCACCTTTATTGATATTTCAAATAAAAAATTAATAACCTCCACGCATAGGGTACAAAACTACCAACCTACTCTATTCACTTCTCTACACGATCTTAAATTTTGTAAATGCAATAGCAATTAATTGAGCTCCCTCACCTTCCTCGTATGTGTTAGTTTATGAACAAGCTTGAAATATATGTGGAAATTTTGCGGTATAGACTTAATCTTTTGACACAAGTACGTAGAGAGTAAGTCTACCAACCCCAAACAAAATCTGTAAGGCACCTAGTTTCCTTTAGATGAAGTCTTAACATGAAATGAAATCCAAAAATAAAGCTCCTTCAAGCTATACAGGTCAATATTGTACCCATAAGTGCACCATGATTTGCCATCTTTCCTAGCCTCTTCAAAAGCTCCCTTTGCCTATGATCCACAACCAATCAAGGCAACCACCGGAAAGTAAGCCGGCAAGTAGGAACAACACAAGGAGATTCCCCAACGCATTTTGCTCCGGCCCCTGCATTAGTTTGCACGCAAAATTAACACTAGCTAGCAACCTAATGGTAAGACGGTCTCATAGAATAGTTATGCAGTTTTAGTTTTTTTTTTTTTTTTGGGAGGGGGGCGGGGATAGTAACAGAAATCCAATATACAAACCTTGTAGCCCTTAGGCGCCACGGTCATCACGCAAACTGTGAGATGTCCATTGGTTATCCCCAATAAGAAAACCAACGCGATCATCCACCCTTCTCCTGCATACTTTGCAGTGAAGTAGAATGCAGGGATGAGGATCAAACGAGCTAGGATCGAAATCAGTAATCCTTTTCGAGATTCTAGCCTCGCAAAGTTTATAAGCGGGGTGTATCTTCCAACAAAATCCGAAACATTATACGTTGCAATTAGCACAAGTGCATACCTAAGAGAAACAGATCAGAAAAAAATCAGATCAAACAATCTAAGAAATCAGGCTCATAAAGCTAAGATGTTGAAACTTACCATGCTCCTAGACCATGATTTCCTGTATTTTCGTATAAAAATCCAGGGAAAATCGATAGTGTCAGCGCATATATAAGGAACAAATCCACGCAGTAATCCCAATTCTGATACAGAAGTTGTCTAGTTGTTAAACGATCTGCAAGTTTTCCGGCATCTTCTGCCTACACGACATCAATCATCGGCCTCAGACATCGAAAAATCATGAAAGAAAAAAAAAAAGATTTTGTCTTGAAATGGAAGTAAAACATGTAATGTAGCTTGCCTGGTGGATACCAGCAGCAGCCAAATCCGATGAGACGGTCTTAGATCCTTCAGCAGCTGCCTTTGAGCGGAAGTACTTGATAATAGGCAGCTTTGGGAAGTAAAATGCGTACAAAAGAATGCATACAAACTCAATTGCCGTAGAGATGGCCAAGAATAGTACTGCAGGGGAAATGCAGGGTTAGCTTCTAGCACAAGATTAGCTGTACTGTTTAACAGAAACAGAATGTAAGACAATGATGAAAATGTAACAACATACAAGCGCCTTTGCGTAAGCCATCGTGAGATTTGTCAAATGCTGCTTTCGTGACTAATCTTAATCCGGCTGTTAAAGCACCAGAAAAGGCGAAACCAGCATAGTATGACTCCAATTGCATCATCAGATCATAACAAATTAAAATCAATATCATTTTAGTTAAATCCTTGAGAATTACGACAATTCATTTGCTTTAATAAAATCGGAAATACGTACTTGAGTGAACTCGGGCAACATGAATGCTAAGTCACCCGTCAATCCACCTTGGACATGAGCATCTGCAACTCCAAAAATCGCGACAAGTATGCATAATCCTACGTACTGTCCAACTCCCCCTTTTCCTGATGTCGCCAAATCTAACTACAACGTTGAACCACATCAGGTAGTTCATCAGGACACGTAAAAATGTTGAAATTACACAAATTGTATACTAGTGTAAAATTGTTTGGACGATATGATATCGATGAATGGGAGGCCAGGTATGTAGCGTACCAGTATGCAACCGAGAGTACTACTGCAGAAAAGAATGTATCCTGCTAGGACTCGCCATCTCGTATTCATTTGTGCTTCGTGGTACGTAAGTACTCCCATGGCTCCAATTGCAAATGGTTGATACACAAGAGGAAGTACCCTTGAAGGGTGGTAGTTCTTCAGAATTGAACATACAAACAAATCAGTGAACAAATTTCCTAATCAATCTCTGCTGAAAATTGCTGGTACTAGTTGTACTACCAGCAAAATGCCGAAATCATGTCACATTGACGCAATTTTACATATCGACTGTGACAGTAGAGACTAGAGAGCGCGTTGTTGGTGCTTCCAATTATTTACCCTTTGGAGTTATTCGAAGAGGTCAAACAATTGAATCATATCAAATTATCAAGGACGATTTATATTTATAGGTGAAATTAAGGCCATCTATCAGCTAGCTATAAAGCAAATCAACATGAAGTTTAATTTACAGAAAGAAATACGTACGGGGAAAACTTTGTAGTAATAATCACCGATGGTAAGCATACTGTTCCATGAGAGGAGTGTCGCCATCCCGAGTAACCAACAAGATACCATAGCCTTCCATCTCCCCTGAATCACACCATATCGGAAACAATCAAATTGGGTTTCTTTGCATTGATATATATATGGTCTTTACGTTTGTTCTGAATTCCTCTCACATATCTAAAGCAAACAAAGAGAATTTAATGAAACAAATCGAGTACCTCTAATCTAGTCGGAGCTTCTTTTTCTTCGGAAATAGCCATTTCTAGTTCCCTGTGACAAAATTAAGATAATACGTTATTCAAAGTTTCTGCAACAATTGCAGGGCAAAAAGAAAGAGAAGCGAAAGACAACTTGTTTGCACGCAAAATGTCTGGTGCAACTTAATTATGCAATTGTCATACGTGACAACATTTGCGTTTTTGTACGAGGGTTTTACCTGAAACTTAACTGACATTAAATTGCCGTCATGCTTTAGGTTTAAGGTATTGAGTTGAGTTTTCGACGTAGACTCAAATACTCATCCCAAATCGATCATTAAACCCTTGTTACACTTACAGCATGGTAATCGTTCGCAAACATTTATCTTCTAAAGTTGTCATGAATATAATACGCTACAACCAATGCAAACAAACCCCAACCCTGGACAATCGATCAAATAATCAAAATTATCCTCTTTCTAAAAGAAAATAGGATAGTGAAGATATAAATAAAACGATACATAAAACGATACTAAACGAGCCCGTAATCTAGCAAGAGTTGAGGGTAGATATTAGACATGCCTGAGATTGTTTTTGAGGGCAAATATAATGTCCGATTCAAAGTAGAATTGGAATTTGTCACGATTTGTGAATATTGAAGAATTTGAGTATTATTTACATACGTAGGTTGGGAGTTTGGAACCGTCTAGGATTTTGATTTGCTATATGATTAAGCTAAAAAAAATAATTCTAGAACTAATAGGTCGAGTCTAGTCCGACTTTTTTTCAGGTTAACTTTCTCAAGTCAAGCCGAATTTGGGAGACACATAAGTAATACGAGAAGTGACTCTTCAATCACATCGGAACGTAGAAAAAATGAATACAAGACATCGTTGCTACACTACGCTATAACCAATGCAAACAAACCCAACTTCCGAAACTGGACAATCGATCAAATAATCAAAATTATATTTTCCGAAAAAAAAAAAAAAACAGGATACTGAAAATATAAAAAAACGATAATAAATGAGCCGTAATTTAACAAGAGTTGAGGGTAGAGATTAGACATGCCTGAGAGGGAGTAAAACGCTGAACGTTACGTTCGGGGTTCAATTACGAGCAGAGAGATAACGACAAATAAGATACAAAATATTTCAAATAATTGTTTTTGAGGGCAAATATAATGTCCGAGTCAAACTAGAATTGGAATTTGTCACGATTTGTCAATATTGAAGAATCTTACTACGTTAGAATATGAGAAAGAAAGGAAGGTAATCTAATGGAGTATTTATATATGTAGGTTGGGAGTTTGAAACTGTTTAGGATTTTGTTTTGTTATATGACTAGGCTAAAAAAATCGTTTTAGATCTAATAGGTCGAGTCTAGTTCGACTTTTATTTTCAGGTTAACTTTCTCGAGTTAAGCCGAATTTAGGAGACCTAATTGTAGTTATCACATCACATCATTTATTTATTATGCGACTAAAATCCACACAAGTAATACGAGAAGTGCCTCTTCAATCACATCGGAACGTAGAAAAAAACATGCCTCTCGAATTAGCTCACGAATAATGATATTGTGCCACCGGCCCAAAATAATAATAGCCCAGCTCACATAGCTCAATTGGTTAGTGAGGAATGATGTGTTTGATATCCCTAGATATAGGCCCAGGATAATAATAGCCCAGCCCCAGGTAGTTTACCTTGTCAGTAGGAATATACAGTCATTTGTGGGTCGGGCATACAATTATACAAAGTCTTTTATTTGATCAGGTAAAATGAATCACATTCAGATTAGAACTTGGAATTGGATCAAGGACAATGATATTCCAAGTTAGTGCCAAGCTGATACGATTAGGCCATTAGGTCTTCTTTAGGTTTACTCGATCCCAAATTGGAATCCCGAATTGGAATCGTGCGAATTTGGTCAAGATTAATGTAAATTCAGGAGTTTCAACTTTCAATGCGAGTTGTTATAGAGATATTTCAGGTGCGAATAATACACTTTAGCTGAAATCGATTAGTACAAAAACTCGTATAACTAAACCTATAGTTTGCATCTAACGATATCCGCCAATCTGGCTCTTATATATTTTTTTTTTTCTTAAAAATGCCAATCTGGCTCTTAGAAGAAATAGAAAAGTGCCAAAATCAAAATAGTCCATTTTGATCAATGAAATTGAAGATCAACTTGATTGAGTGATTCAAAAACCACCCCTCCCACAGGAAGGAAAGAAGACAAGTGACACAAAAGGTTCATAAAACGTCCTTTTATTTTGTATGCATGCAATTAGACAGTTCCTGCCCACGTCGCTATGCATATTTTATGGCGATTGCTTTCATAATAATAATTAGAATCTTTACTAAAGCACCAAAATTGTACCAATTTGGAATCAGACTATCAGTAATTTGATGAATTTCAATGCCGACCATCATCAGCAAGAACAGTAGTATAGATGCTGATTCTTTTGTGATATCACTACAAACATCAAACATGTACTTACCAATATTTTACTCATAATAACCTTGAGATCGCATCAATTAATCAACCATCCCTCAGGTAGTTGATGTTTAAACATTTTCTAAGATTAAATGATCAAGCTAAGGCTAGTAGTTACGCACTCATGCCTCATGAATTCAGGTCACCGAGAGGGGGCAGAAGTTAGAATTTGAAATTTAGAGTAATGAAGGCGGGATTATGACAAAAGGTGTCAATTTGAGTGATATATATACTCTAGGTTGATAATATTTTCGGGTAAAAATTTAAGGTTGAAGAAGGGGTTTAATCTAAGCGTAGTCTATTCGAAAGTTCAGAGATTAGATCAAAGTTGTACTACTGTTATATTCATGAGTTAGGATTAATGTTTTAAAAACCTGATTGAAGATCGAGACGGTAGCTTCAGGGGTTCGAACCGGATACAACCCATATGACAATATCATTTACGGAGGATAATCCTTCTACTCCCTCCGTCCCCCTTTAAATACCGCGCTTTTCTTTTTGGGGTGTCCCTATTTAAACACCCCATTTCAAAACTTACTAAATTAGGTAAGTTTTCACCACACATCTACACTCCACTATCTCCAAAAATAATAAACAAACCATCCATTATCTCCAAAAATAATAAATAAATCACCCACTATCTCCAACAATAATAAACAAACCACCCACTATCTCCAACAATAATAAACAAACCACTCACTATCTCCAACAATAATAAACAAACAACCCATTATCTCCAACAATAATAAACAAACAAAACTACCTTAATCCAAGTGAAAAACACAATGGGGTGTTTAAAGGGGGACGGAGGGAGTATATTATTAAAGGAGACTTTTTTTAAGCTCTCACAATGATCGAGCTCTCTTAGAGACTCTTGGTAATATTATATTAATAAATCTAATAAGAATTTAGGTAGGACTCTACTTATAATTACATAATATGTTTTATCTCGATCTCTTACCACACACTTAGGTAGACAATCAAATCCTATCAGACGCAAACTCCTACGTTATCGTAAGTCATGCAACAATGGTCCACCAGCTACCAGTTTCACCACGGTATGATTATAAACTTGAATGATATAATTTGTTTTGCTATGGATTAATCGTAGATCTTAGGAGTCATATACCTTCATTGACTGCATAAGATCTTAGTCAACATAACTATATGGATGATACAAATTTTTTTTAATTTGCTTCGTTGTATACCTTTTGCTATTGCGTGTGATGTATTTTGACGTTATGGTTTTGTATTGATAATTTCAGTTAACAATTGGAGACTAAGGTTTAATTTGGCATTGGTTTGTTAGTAACACTCGAACATTAGAATGAGGCACATCATTGGTACCTCACAAGTAAAAGAAACATATTTAGAAATAACATGGTCATATAATATGTCAAATTAACAACTTTGACACAAACATGTCTTATACGGAGTATAGTTTAACTCTAAACGTAACTTTAATCCTAACTTATGCGATTATATTTTAAAAAGTATAGCTCTTTTTTGAATATTTAACCATACATTTCTTTTGGGCAATATTATTACAATTTTAATTTTATTTTGTTTAATAGTAACATTGTTATGTGACCCGTGTAATGCATAGGCCTTCATCCTGGTAAGCAAAAAAGAAAAAACAAGCATCTCAGCCTATAGGCTTGCAAATTGCAATAATGCATCCACCTTTTAAAAAATTCGTACCATAAAAGTTGTTGGTCCTGCTGCCACCGACCTATTGACGTTTATCCCATATCCTTTTAGAGTTTAGACCCACCACTCTCTTTAAAAATGATTCTCAAAATGTATCATCATATTCTTTTTTTTTCTTTTTTTTTGGTAAAAAATCATCATATTCATCTCATCAAATCCTCTTGCAAAATTCGTGAGGAACCACTTTTAACTTTTACCATTTTTTGGAGAATCACTTTATTAATTTTTTTTTGTGGAGAACCACCAAATATAAACATTACCAAAGGTTAGAACCACCTCCTTACCCAAACCACCCACCCAACACCTCTAACCACCACGCATCACCACCCGTCAACACCAACCACCACCTTAGCTACCCTCGACACCCCCAACATGGTCGTCGATCGCCGGTTACCATGCTTGTAGCGGCCGAAAACCGAGAGAAAAGAGAGGATAGAGGGAGAGAGAAAATGGTCGTGAAGGGTGGAGGACGTGGAGCCGGAGGAATGTGGTGGTCGGCAAGCCGACCTCTTTGATCACAAAATTTGTCAGTTGTCACACACAAGTATAATTCCCGACTCTTGCCAATAGATTTCATTTTACAAATTACGCATGTTATCGTCATGAATACTCTTCATTAACAAAAAGAACACACATTAAATCAATTTTAAGCCAATACTAGTGTATGTACCAAGATGCTGCTGTCATGCTTTGTGTGACAATTGACATGCTCATCCATCACCGAACGTGCCACCCAATCATTTTCTCTTTGTATTTTTCTCTCTTTCCTCACCCGCCTCTTGTTTCATTTTACTCCCTTCAATTATTTTAGCTATACCTAAAATTCATATAACAATTTTCCAATTATATTAATTTTTATTTATTGTTGCACAACCGTTAATCAACAATTAGCCGACTTATATCATCAAGTGGTCAAAACACGTACCCAAATCACATCATTTATGTGGCGAGAAAACGTATTTTTGATGCCACAAATAGTCCATTTCTTCGAGACTACTTAAGAAACATTATTGCAAACAATTTTATTATTAGATTCCAATTATTTGGATTATTCTAAACAATTTTTTTTCTTTATTAGCAAACTTATAAATAAATTAATTGAAACAATCACACCAAAAAATCAAAAATTTGCAATTTAAAAAATCTAAATGCGTAAAAAAAAGAGCAGTATATAAACCCAACAAACATTCTCCCCAATTTCTTCTCCCTCTCCTAATTCTCAAACATTCTTACTCTCTCTAAACTTTTACCATGGAGCTCGACTCGGGGGCTGACTCAGTGAGTTCGACCCCTCGAGCAGCCCACCCGAAATTCGGCGGCGGCGAGGATAGATCAGTGGTCCGTCTTATGTGTAGCTTCGGCGGGAAGATTCTCCCTCGACCACACGACAATCAGCTCCGATACGTCGGCGGCGACACCCGAATAGTCGCCGTCCACCGCAACACCACTTACGCCTCCCTCATATCGAAGCTCTCGAAGCTTTTAAATTCTGCCGGTGACTTCACGGTGAAGTATCAGCTCCCTAATGAAGACCTCGACGCTTTGATCACCGTCTCGACGGATGAAGACGTCGATAACATGATGGATGAATTTGAGCGTTTAATTTGTCAACAAATCAACAACAGTAATAATAATTCCAATAATAATAGTAATAATAATAGTAATAGAGTTCCGCGATTGCGGTTATTTCTATTCCCTTTTACGGGAATAGAAGAAAGCGATACTTCTCGTACGAGTAGTATCGCTTCCTTGTTGGACGGGTCGAGGAAACGAGAGAATTGGTTCCTCGACGCGCTCAACGGGGGCGCTTCTGCTGGAGCAGGAGCGCCCTCGTTAGAGCGAGGAAGGTCAGAGGCCTCCTCGATTGTGTCCGAGGTACCGGATTACTTGTTCGGATTGGATAATTCGGATGATACCGTCACCAAGCTGAAGAACCGGGCCGGGTTGGGTGATGGTATGCCCGGTTCTGCTCCCGGGTCGCCTGCTTTCGGGTCTACTTCGTCTGCGTCTCAGATGCCGAATTTGCCCCCGGTTAAGACCAAGCTAGAGAACCCGAACCCGGTTGAGGAGGTGATTGACCCGCAAACTCATCAAACGGGTGGGTATGCTGTAACAAGTGGGGGTCAAGTGTGGGGCCACGGGTCAAACCCCGGTTCACCATACCCGGTTCATCATGCGCCTGTTCAGAATTTTCCTCCGGTCTATTATGTGCAAGCCGGTCCAGGGCAAGGTCTGATCCAACATAGAAATTCTAATCTTCAGCCGGTTCCGGTTCCGATTCAGGGACATTTCGTTCAACAATATGGACCGGGTCAGGGTCAAGGTCAGAGTCAGGGTCAGATTCAGGTTCCAGTTGGATATGCAGGTTCCGGAACCGTTTACGGTCCGGGACCTGTTCGAACAGTTGGAGGGGTGGACCCTTATGAGATGCAAATGCAAGGGAATAATATGGTTCAGGGGCAGGGACCAAGTGGGTTGAGTCAGCCTATGTATTATGGGGTAAATAATACTGGAATGGTTGCGAGTTATCCGGGTATGGTTGTTTCTCAAGCGGGCGAGGAAATACGCGGACCCGGGCCGGATCTAACCATGGGCCGGACCCTCCAGCCTTAGTACTGTCTGGGGCAGTAAAACAATCATGTGTTTCTATAATTCTATGCAGTACTTTTTACCTTTGGTCAAACAGTTTAAAATTGAGCATCCTCTCTGTCTTTTTTATTTTGGGTTTTACTTTTTGTTTTTTTTTTTTTGATATTTTTGGGTGGAAAAATAGGTGTGGTTATCCTTGGAAAGAAAAAGCAGTGGGATATTTGGGAAAAAAAATATGTAAATAAGATTTTGTTGTAGAGAATAAAGGCTTAGCTTTTTTGGATTCCTGTTTACTTGTTGATGAAGGAGAGCCAAAAAAAAAAAAAAAAAAAAAAGGAATTGTTGATGAAATTAGTATCAAATAAAAGTGAACAACACTTAAAAAAAAAGTGGTTGGAAATTAAAGTAGTCCATTCAAAATGGTATCAATGTTAGGTAATTTTGTGACATATCATGTCACTACTTGCTAAGTTGCTAGTCACTAATCTGTCCCACATTGTGTAATCTTCATGCAACCAGAAATTTAGATTGTCAATTAAGATTATTTGGATACCACAAAAATGTGCCTTCTCATTATTCGAGAGTCCTGTCATGTACCCAACGATGCGTGATTATATATAGTGAGAGTGTAGATCATCTGTCTGAACTGTCTCACGTACGAAAGCTGAATTATCGTGTTAAGATCGTGTCCCATTGAAATGATGTTCCACGAACCCATACTAGTACAAAATCGAAAATTAAAAGACCAACTTCTTGGGACACATTAGTTTCAGTAAAGCTGGGGGAGCGGCCGCTTGCATTCTCCCTTCGTAATTCGTATGAAATTTATCACTACAAGGTCTACCCTGCCTTTTAGACCTGATTTCGCAACACTGATCGATCTTTCCTTGTTACCTGTTAGTGACGTAAATCAGGCCTAATAGATTCAGAAAATTTCGCAGGTCTGACATCACCTTTGAAACAAGCTTTAAAATTGAATGTTACTGGCTTGTTTTAAACTTCTTTGTGAACTGAGAGGTAGGAGGACATCTGAATGTGTGGTCGTATCGAATCGGCAGATCGCAACCCCTATTGCTCGAAAATTAGAAGCTATAGCCCAAAACTGCCTAAGGAGCTTGAAGCTTTATTAAGAAAATGGAAGAACTCATTTTATGTATAGGAACATCTGTCAGGTGGTGCATCAAAAACTGTTCCCTCTCAAAACAATTAAGTATAGATCAAGTTACCCTGTTTTGATGCATTATTCGATCAGTGTAAACAAGCACCATTGCATACTTGAGGAACTAGTATTTTGCCGAAAAATCACCATTGTCTATTGAAATGCCCCGAAAATTGTTATGGAGAAGAACAAGGACTTTAAGATCAGGTGAGCGTTTAACCCGGGAAGACATGTACAAATGTACTCTCTCTATTTTAATCATTTGTTTACGTTGGGACGGGTTTTGTGAGGGGAACACAGATGCAACGTAAACAAATGAATGAAATGGAGGGAGTATCACTAATAAATTGGTCGTGCCTAGAATCAATGACTTCTGAACGTAACTTGCACACCTTAACTAAAAAAAACAAAAACGTAATTGTACACCTCACTAGATATCGAATATTGTATTGCCAACATATGCATGCCAAGTATTTTAAAGTTCTTAAAGCACAAAGTTACCTGAACTTATGTCATCTTTACAATTTACAAATTCTTTTGTACTTGTGCATGAGTTTTTAAGTGAAACATGTGTTGGTTTCACGCATATGCCAAAAAAAAAAAAAAATGTTTTGTAGGACATTACTTAATTAGCACTCTGCTGTGGCCCTGTTATAATAAGGTGTATGCTTTAACTTCCAATTTACACTTCAGCTTTCCCAAAATTTTCAAATTTTCACCCTAATAAAACAGTTAATGTGTGTAGTGGAAAAAAACACCTAAGTTATAAGGAAAATAAAATAAAATCGAGGGGCAGCGCAGTGGTGTCCGTGCTTATTCTGCTTAAACATCAGGGGTATCATTTACCAAGTAATGGAGAAACCAGCGGAGGCTGTAGTGAAGGCGAAGCTACTGTGGGAGGTATGGGATATTCGAGTCTTCGTGCTTCTCAGCCTCCTCATACAGGCCTTACTTACGTTCTTGGCACCTCATCGAAAGCGCTATGCAGGCGGCCTTTTCAGATTCTCAATGTGGCTGCTTTACTTGTCCGCTGATGCTGTCGCTCTCTACACCATTGGCCTCATCTCCAGCCACCAAACGAGCGAGTTACTCGCATTTTGGGCGCCGTTTCTGATCTTACACCTTGGTGGTCCGGACACTATCACAGCTCTGGCTCTCGAGGACAACGAGTTGTGGCATCGACACGGACTTCAGCTCATCACCCAGGTATATGTATATCATAGAATCTCAATTTTGTGCGCCACACACTTTGTTTATGGTAATTTTTGGATAATTGTCTAGTAGTGTGTGTAAGTAAATGACTAACAAACACAAACATTACATGTGAATTTTACTAAAAATGTTCACAAATTTTACATGTTTTTCACTAATTTTCAAACTTTAAATTTATTTTGATGACTTTCTAAAACTCCTTTTGAAAGTGTGTCAATATTTCTAAATGGTTCACAACGTTTTTGAAATTTTATGGCGTACACAAGACGGTTACTGAATGAGGATTCATGTACCCGACCCCAAATCATTTTGAGAATAAGGCTTGATTGTTGTTGTTGTTGTTGTGGTGGTGTATATTTAATAGTGGATGTGGTTCCGCCTATGTAGGTGGGCGTTACAGTCTACGTCTTCACCCAATCATTTCGACATGGAAGCCGTCATCTGTGGTTGCCTATAACCCTTATGTTTGTTGATGGATGTATCAAATATGGAGAAAGAATATGCGCATTGTATTTTGCAAGCGCGGATGCTTTCAGGGAGTCTGTGATGAAGAAACCCGACTCAGGGCCTAGTTACTCTTGGCTCATGGAAGAGTACTATGCTGCAACAAATGCTCACATTCCGGCTACTCTACAGCGCAGAATTGATTTCTCTGGTGCTAGTACTTCCTCTGGTGTGCAGGAAGAAGTAGCGAATGATCGTGCTCCAGATATCGAAAGGGCTGATGAGGGTGGATTTATACAAGAGTATAGGATGGTAAAAGAAGCCTACTATTACTACATGAAGTTCAAAGGCCTTATAGCAGAAGCTTTCATTGATTTTGAGGATCGAAGAGAGAGTCGTGATTTTTTCCTCAATAAGAATGGGTTAGAAGCTATTAAAATCATAGAGATTGAGCTTAATTTCATGTATGATGTTTTCTACACAAAGGCCTTCTTGTTGCAAAAGAAGCGAGCTTATCTTCGCGCTCTTACCTTCATCTCGGTGATCACATCTTTACTGTTGTTCTCCCTGAACAAGCAGAAGAATTATAAACGAGCTGATGTACTTGTAACATTCTTCCTGCTCGCGGGTGCTATTGTATTGGATTTGTGTGCTGCGGTTATGTTCATATTGTCCGATTGGTGGATTATTTTCCTCTTTCGCGATGGTAAATTGTCGAACATGCGATCTTATTTGCTGAAGTTGATGCCAAAATGGGTAAGCCGCTCTGGTCGCAGGAGATGGTCTCACTCCATCTGCCAGTACAATCTAGTGAAACGCTTCATGAAGGATCCTCCTTCAATTGTAAAGTTAATGTTCGTTAAGCGTATTAGAGACGCTTTCTTTGGGTGGTTATATGGAGACCCTCAAGAGATTGATGATCAACTTGTTGAATTCATACTTGATGAGCTAAGGATGAAAGCCAAGCTCATATCTGATGATTTAAACGCGATCAAAGAAGTGTGTTCAGCTCGAGGTAATTTGGTTTTGCAGAATGACTACTCTTTTATTTCCGAGTACCTGTATCCTTGGACATTAGATATTGATTATGATGAAAGCGTACTAACATGGCACTTAGCAACTGATATTTGCTACCGAAGTTTGGAACAAATCGATGACGACAAAGTAGTAATGTACATGAAAATAAGCAAAACACTCTCGGATTACATGTCATATCTTTTACTTACCAAGAAGAATATGATGTCCTCTGTGGTTGGTAAATCCGAGATGTTAGTTGAAGACACTCTAGCTGAGGGTAAAAAGTTTGTAAATACCAAGATGTTAGATTCTCTGCCTGGCATTACTCAGAATTCGAAGGCAACCAAGTCAATCTACTCGAAGATGAAACCGACTGATGATGAGGAGGAGGTCGAGTTCCTAAAGCAGTTTAGTAAGAGGGTGTTGGAATCGTATGTTCGACCAATGGTCGATAAGGGTGACAAGAGCAAGTATGTGCTCTTCAATGCACGCCATCTCGCTCAGCAATTGAATATGATTGGGGAGAAACAGTGGGAGATTATGAGTAAAGTGTGGTTGGAGATCCTTTGTTACGCTGCTGCACGCTGCATGCCTAGATCTCATGTAGCGCAGTTGAGCAAAGGAGGGGAGTTCATTACATTGGTGTGGTTACTGATGACCCATCTTGGATTAGCAGAGTGCTTCTTGAAAAACCAAGGGCTTCAGTGGACTAAACTGATTATTAAAAAATGACCGATACTCGATATTACTGTGTATCCAGGATTGTAGGAGTATGACCATGCCAGTTTCTCTGTAATTAAACTTAAATAATAAGTTTTCGAATCACCCTACTACGTACATATTGAGTCTATCTATCTATCTATCTATCTATTTATCTATGTGTCTATGTGTCTATGTGTCTATCTATCTATGTGTCTATCTATCTATCTGTGTATTTATTTATCTTCCCGAATCCTTTTGTAATAACCTTTCGAGGGCTACTATCACTATCAGTACAGGAAAATATATGCTATGCAATCTTTTTTTGGTTCAATTTCTATTTTTGGAAGCAATGTCTCGTAGAGACACTAAAGTGAGGCTACCTAGGGACATAGGTGACTGATAAAACAAGAAAGGAATGAAAAGAAAACAAGCAATGAAAGTTTTATAAAGTGATGTTTATTTCTAATTATTGGCGTCCAAATTCCAAAAAAGAAAAGAAAAGTGGTGTTTAACAAAAAAAAAAATTAACCCAAAGTATTAATAATTAGATACTGTTTACATTCTAATTAATATCAATTCATACATCTTTTACAACAAAGGTGTACTCACGATTGTTCAATTCAAACAATGTCGGGTTCAAAGTCTTTGCACCCGCTTAGCATAGTCGTGAAGCATGGTAAAACTCTAGCAGTGTTACTGAACGAGGCAAAAGAAAATGACAAAGACATAGACAAATCACGCTCAAGACAAACAAAGATAAAGATATACGAGAAGATTGAAGAAGCTATAATGGAGTTGGTAGGAGAGTTTGGCGGGGATCAAGGACGATCAACCTTGTTCCCTGATGAGTGTGTAGGAAGATTGCTGAAAAAGATTAAGGTAAGCCTTGCAGAGTTTATCAAAATAGACCCTGATAACAAGTCGAAATATGAGAGCCTCGCTAATAAAGTCCATGACTTGAATCGAGCTGGAAAGAGATCGACAGACGCATCTTCTTATACAAAGTCATCATTAGTAGGCAATATGGCTGGTCCTGCTGGTTATCGTTTACATTCTTCCCCTTTGAAAAATTTCGAAGAAAAAGAGATTGAGGCCGTGTATAGAGGCCTTGATGACAAGGAGAGACATTGTTTAGTCTGCTTCACTTTGTTCCCCGCTGACGCGGTTGTTAAAAAGAGAGAGCTTATCCATTGTTGGATCGGCATGGGTTTCATTGGTGATTTTGACGCTCCTAACGCAGGGGATAATGTGTTGTCCAAGCTTTCCGGGGTCGGGCTTGTGGAGCGTGTTATTGGGAATAGACGTACGTTCAGTAGGTACAGGCTGCGCCCTGGTCTCCGTCGAATACTAAAGACGGCTGAAAATGATCATTTCTGTTGTTACCAGGACATTAACTTCCCCTGGTCTACGTTTTATTCTTACCACCCTAGTCAGGTTATTAGACCTCTAACGGACCCGTTTCATTCGGAAGATTTGGTAGCGATTTTGAACGTCAAAGTCAACATTCTTAAGGCAAACACCTTTGGATCATTGTCGTACGTTAAAAACCTTTGTGTTTTACATCTTGGTACTTGGGAAAACAATCCGGAAAATTACGTCATGTACGAAGATGGGATGTTTAATGGTCTCCAAAATGCGAAGCAACTAAAGTTCCTTAGCTTTCGAGGTGTGTCGGGATTAACCAATTTACCTTTGTCAATGTACATGCTCTACAATCTCAAGGTTTTGGATTTCAGAGCATGTCACAACTTGCAGGTGATTGACGCTAATGAGATCGTCTACTTGAAGAAGCTTACGCACTTGGATGTCTCCGAATGTTTCCTGCTTGACCACCTTCCAAAGGCGATTACTAAACTCGATCAACTCCAAGTTCTTAAGGGATTCATTATCGACAACTCACTTCAAACACGAAAACAAGCCAAGGGATTTAAACCCGAAAACAATCCAGCTTCGCCTTGTTTGTTCAGTGACTTGATCAAACTAAAGCACCTCGTAAAATTGACAGTGCGCACAAGAAGACTTTGTTTTCCGACAGCCCAAGATATAGGGACTTTATGCCAGTTGACCCAACTAACTTGCTTTAGAGTTGCTTGGGTGGGGGGTTCGAATGACTGTCAGATGCACGGGGGTATTGGAGACTTGTTCCCTAAAAATCTCGTCAAGCTGGAGCTCCAGGCTGCTCCCGAGGGAGCAGTGTCGCGCCTGCTAGCGCTCATCAGTACAGCAGGACGGAGTAATCGCTTAAAAATGTTGTATATAATAGGAGGCGATCTCTCTAATTTTTGTGCTCAGAAGCATCAAATCCACAATCTCAAGGTACTACGCCTTAGATACTTGCCTCAACTACATACTCATTGGGTTCAATTCAAGCTATCATTTCCGGGTTTGAGGCATTTGGAGGTTTTGGGCTGCCCTAACCTCGTCTTCTTCCCGTGCGATCAAAATGGTGTGTGGGAATCTACAAATTAAACTGAGCAAATTATACAATGGAGACACCTCTATCGTACTTCATACGTTAATTTCATAGTCACAAGAACCTATTATATATACAAAATAATAAAGTGATTGTCATATTTGTCAAATTTTATATTTATTCTCGTTTATAATTATCATCATATTGGTCAAATGTTATATTCATCAATTGATTGTTACATGAAGAAGTGATGATGAGTGGCTTAGATTAAGGTCATCAATGATAGAAATGCAACTTTACTTCTCGTCTCATCTGAGTTGATCGGAGCTAAATTGGTTTAATTTTGAATGTATAAAAATAACGGATTTCAGGTAAATTAAACCAATGACCATTTTAGATTCACTGAAAGTTACAATTATTTCCAAAGTGATGTGACTATTGGTTTGTTCGTGTAACACCCCGTAAATTTTGGGATTATTATTTAATTAGGGTGTTACGTTTTGTGGCTCATTTTAAGGTGTAGTTTCTACGGCGGGATTTAGGTATATTTACCGTTTTGGGTCACTTTCCTAATCGGGCAATTAATTGGCAAAATTACCAAAATACCCTTACTTATTCCCTCACCTTACACTATATAAAAAAAAAAAAAGGAAAACCCTCCCCCTCCAAAATCACGCACGCAGAAAAAAAAAAAGAAAGAAAGAGAAAGAGAGAAGAGGAGAAAGGAAGAGGAAGAGAAGAGAGAAGGAGGAGCCGCCGCACGCCACCCCCATTGCCGCCGCACGCCATCCTCGCTGCCGCCGCACACCACCGCCCAACCTTCACTCTCTCTCTTGATTTTACATCAAGAGTTGTAAGGATTTTTACCCCTTTTTATGTTTTATAAATTAGGGTTCTTTTGAATTCATGTTTAATTGATGTTGTAAAGCATGAATATGATTATGGTGTTGTGATTGGTGTTGTATTCATTGTTGTTTGGGGATTTAAAGCATGAGATTATGAAGTTACGAAATTAGGGTTTATAAATTAGGGTTTTGTATTTGATGATGATTTTATGGTTAGAATTGCATGAAATTTGAAAGGATAGCTTATTATGATATGGGTAACATGTAGTTTAAGTTTGGGAAGGTTTCATAATGGTTTGATTGAACTAAATGGTTTCTGTCCAGATCTGATCTTGCCTTATTTTGGGCGTTATTGTTGATATTTTAAGGGTTTAAACGATTGAAAACGTTGCTAGCATGTTGGTGGAGGTGTGGTGAAAGTTTGGTGCGATTTGGGGTTCGTTTGGTTATCCTATGATCATGTTTGTGTTGGGGTTGTCTTGCGGGATGTGTGGAGTATGGATTATAATTATAGTAAGTCACTTGAGGTTAGCTACCTTGTAATTTGTAGTAATTCCGTTGTGTTCGACAATTGTTTAGGCGGTGTTTTTGAGGAAGTACCTTTCGTGGACTTTTGACTCCATTGCTAGAGTTGTTGAGTGTTGGAGGTAAGAACGTTGACCCTCATAAGCTTGAGCTTCATTTCATATCATGAGAATCCTTCACGTTCATCTTGTTTCGATTCTTTGTTCATATTCTCTATTTTGATTATCTATCGCCTATTGTCATTGTTTATCTATTTTGATCACCTCTTGAGCATCTATTGACCTCCTACATTGATTTTGTTATTGATCATCTATTGGTATTCTTGTTCCGGCTTTGGCCGTTTATAAATCAAGCTACTATGCGCGAATAATGTACTTAAGACGGATTAAAGATGTATCTATTTATACATATATAACTATACGTGTTGTATGATGTTTAACCACCTAGAGCAATTAACCTCTGATCAAGGTATATGTAGCTAGGCCGGAGATCAGCTACCGGTCTCCTAAATGACTTCCTCTTAGGGACTGTGCGTCCTACCGTCCCCCTAGGAGGGGTGTGCACACTCGGGTCTTTAGGATCGTTTTATTCTCGATGCTCTAGTGTTGGGTCGGCTTGGGGTAGGACCCTTGCGCAATAATTTATATAAAGAATGTTAAATAAGATTATTGTGGTGATGAACACCCCGTTCGCGCTCTACACGAACTGTGCTCTAAGCACACGAGTCGTGCCCAATCTCTCGTTGTCTTGATTACTTGGTGTGGTTTGTTCAGTTAATTGTAGCTACGCGCCATTTTAAGGCGCGTATCTTCTTTTTCTTTTGTTGCTCTCTTCTCTTACTCAGCCTGTGCTGACGTTCTTTCTGTTTGGGTTTGTCCCTACCCTATTTTGGGGCCTGTGCCATTGTTATAATGGCGCAGTTGACAGGTCTTGAAGGTGATTGCTTGTCTACCTGAGAGTCAATGCATGACATGGGGAATTTTAGAATAATTCGTCAAACGTTTGGATTTTTAAGAACGATTGTAATTTATTTCTTCCGGTTTGATTTTGGATTGTAAACTTAGCTACAAGTCTTCCGCTGACCATCGTTGTTTCTTTCAGAAGTTTGCTTTAATAAGCCTTGTCGTTGACTCGGTAGTCAACGACGGCATAACAGTCCTTTATTTTCTCATTTAAATTTGTCGAAAATTTAGGGTTGTTACAGTTCGCGTTGGAAAAGTGAGGAGCATGATATCCTCATCTAATACTATATATATATATATATATATATATATATATATATATATATATATAACCTGAAACCAAGTCTCTCCTAGGAGGATACTTGTCATTTATTAATTGGATAACCCTAACTAATTATATAATATGGTAATTATTAGCTAATTTATGAAAAATAATATATTTTATGGTGATTATGGTGGTAAACTAATTTATGGTAATAATTTTAAATATAATGTGATATAACATGTGACGGGTTAGTAGAATGAAAATGAGATAGTATAGCGGGTGACGTAAAAGTGGAAAGGAAATAATAATATGATAAGTGTGTAGAAATTGATAAACCGATATTATCAAAAACGAGTATATAACAATACAGCCCACGCGTGGGACGGACATGCAAACTAGTAATAAGAGATTCCACACCCAGTACACAAGTCATTAACAACAAAACCAGCTCTGAACTGATTTAGACTACCTTAAATTTACGGTTTTGTAAGTTGAAACATACGGGCCTAACTCAACCATCTTCAATTGGCAAGCCATAAAATTGAATTTGTGTCTACAACGAACCTCCGAAATCGTGAGGCTGAACATTCTGATACTTACGACAATTAGATTGGTATCAAATGCGCACAATTCTCGCTTCAGTAGAGTATAATTATGGTTAATGATTATTCACAACCACAAAAAGTGAGATACTCCTACTTTACTTTGAGTGGAAGTTGGCATATAGAACAACCTTTGAATTAATCTTAAAATGATTTGTTGTCGGATAACATGATTCGTCAATTGAAAGAGTGGAACCAAATACGATAACACGATCGATAAGAAAGGAATAAATTTAAAGAAGTTTGAATCGACAAGTTTGTTAAAAGATGGGAAATGAAGTTGAGATGCGTACGTTATTTACTTTGAAAGTTTGCACTTTGGAAGTTGTCATATAAATCTTTGAATCAACATTGCCCATAGCTATACTTCCAAATTGGACTATCATATAAACAAACACAAGAAAAAAAAAAAAAAAAACCAACATAAGACAATTTAATGGCGAGTACGATGATGAGCATTCTAGAATCATCGGCAATCCTCACAAATAATCTGTGTACGACATTGGTGTCTGGCGTCCTGCAAGAGCTTACTAGCGCGACGAGAATAACGATAAAGAAGAAGGCTCTAGTGATCAAGATGACAGAAACTGTGTCCATTCTTCGAAGTTTTGTCGAAAACGTTACAGATAAGCAAGTCCGGTTTTCTGAAGACGAGGACATGCAACTCTGGGTGAGGGATCTACAAGATGCAGTTTTCGATGCCGACAATGTCATCGATGTCCTGCTCACTCAAATCGAGTTAAAAGATGTACGTCGCTCCGCATTACCTTCAAAATTAGACCAAGTCTGGACCGTGTTAGGCAGAGTAATTTCCATTATTTCAAGACTTAAGTTTGCTAGTACCGACCCAACCACAAACCCGGTGTGGGCGAGACGAGAGGAAGCCATCAGGTGTGACGTTGACGACACAATTGTCGGGAGGGAGGAGGATGTGAAGGCCGTGGTGGATAGGCTGTTAAACGATAGTTCTAATGATCTCGATCATTGTTGCCTTGCTATTGCCGGAGTCACGGGGATTGGGAAAAGCACTCTCGCAAAACTTGTGTACAATCATCTCAGAATTCGACATGAGTTTCCTTCGACGAGGTATTGGGTTTCGGCCTTTGACTGTGGAGGTTCAGAAGAAGCAATCCTAAGAAAGATTACGGAATCGCCATATGAAGTGTACTCTCAGTGTCATGAGATGTTCGCTGGAAAGAGATTCCTTCTTGTTCTAGATGATATTAGGATCGATGGTATGTTCCCTAATATATGTTTCACGTTGAGTAAACTTTTGCGTATTGGTGCAAGTGGAAGTAGGATCATGATAACATCGCAGTCGCCGTATGAAATGAGTAATTGGCCAAGTGAGTATGTGGTAGCGTATATGTTAAAGGATCTCTCGGAAAAGAATTCTCGACGTTTGTTTGAGATGATAGCCTTCGACACACATTCATCTCCACCACCAGTAGTACCGCAACCTGAATTTGTGGAGGTATGCAACGCGATTTTAGAAAACTGCAATCATCCTCTTACTATCAAGCTGCTAGCAGGTTTCTTATATGGTCAAGACATAAGTCAGTGGAAATTGTTTCTACAAGTTATAAAAACAGAAGGTGTGTCGGTGTCGTCCATACTAAGTTTGAGCTACAATTGTCTTAGTTTCCGAGTGAAGGCTTGTTTTAGGTATTGCGCATTGTTCCCTCGTCAGTTTGTAATAGATAAGAAGATGTTGATTAGGCTTTGGATGGCACAAGGGTACGTTATTACGCCGTGTTTTGGAAGCTACCGAGACATGGAAGATGTCGGGGAAAAGTATTTTTCTATTTTGATAAGAAGAGGTTTCTTTCAAGTAGTAGAACGAGATGAATTTGGTGAAATTGTGTCATTTCGACTCTGTCAACAAATTCATGCTTTTGCTGAAGAAGCAACAAAAGATGAGATTTTTAGAGTGCGTCCCTTTAAGACACATGAAACATGGCGCGGTGTTTGTCATCTATATCAATACGCAGATCAGTACTACGCAATGGAGGAACAGATGTCCGTCGGTTACACAACTTCAATTCGATCATATCTTCAACGTGATCTAAGACTGTTTTCTGTTGTCGAAAAATTGGTTACGCGATGCAAGTCTCTAAGAACATTGGACTTGCATGATCTAGAATTGAAACATTTGCCAGATTCTATTGGTGAATTATCGCATTTAAGATATATTGATCTCTCTCGTAATAGATATCTCGAGACACTCCCCGATTCAATTGTGAAACTACACCACTTACAGACTTTGGATTTAAGGTACTGTGCTTTGTTAAAGGAGTTGCCTCAAGGATTCAGTATGTTGGCAAAACTTCGATGGCTCGATACATTTGGTTGCGATGGGCTCACTCATATGCCATCAGGCATGGATAAGTTTACTTGTCTTCGGCTACTATCTCAGTTCGTAGTGGCCGAGGTACGCTCGAGTAAGAAGCAACTACCTAACGCTGAGTTGAGAGATCTGACAAAACTCGTTAACTTACGAGGTAGTATATGTATCTTAATTCCCCGAAGCTATACAATCGTCAAGCGAGGAGCTTGTTTGGAGGCAATGGAACATCTCGATGAGGTGTGGGTGCATTTTTTGGAACCTATTTATGTGGACTTGTATGATCGAAGAGTTGTAAATTACCATCAAATATTGCTGGAAAAGCTAATGCCACATCCTAATGTCAAGGCACTAATGTTGTGGGGGTATCAGGGTGCTGTAATTCCAATGTGGGGAAGAAAGGAAGATAATTGGGGACAAAGTCTCCCAAATCTTGTCAAGATCGAACTTAGATCTTGCGGAAGATTGAAAGAGCTTCCATTACTACACAAACTCGAGCATCTAAAATCGCTCAAACTTTACGGTTTGAGGGAGTTGGAGTTCCTGGAGGATGCTCATACTAGTAGCTCTGTTTCTGATCCTGTGTCAATATTCTTCCCTTATCTCGAAGAACTCGAAATTCATAATGCACCAAAATTGATAGGGCTTTGGAATGGTCTCACAGATTTCCCCTCGAGACTAGTAAGGATCGAACTCAGATCTTGCAAGAGACTGTCGAAACTTCCATCGTTGAGTAACCTCTCTTTTCTAAAATCATTAAAGCTTTACGATATGAGTAGTTTAGAGGTATTGGGCAGTATTCCAACTAGCTCGACGACTTTAAAAATAATGTCCATCCCCTCCCTCGAAGAGCTCGTAATAGTGAATGCACCAAAGTTGGAACGATGTTGGATGCTCGACATCTACTCGTTTGTGCCCAATACTCACATTGTTTCTCCTCCGAGTTTCCCATCCTTGAAGTCTATGACGTTGGCTAATTTGCCTAAACTAAAGGGGTTTATCTCTCAACAATGTGGTACTAGTGATGCTGATGTACAGGTATATGACCAAATATTGGAGATGGATTCCCTATCAGAACTCAGGGTAAGCTACTGTCCTTACCTTACACACATGCCAACAACGCCTGCTTTAAAGACGCTGGAGGCGATCCACGTCCTGGAGGAGCTAGTGGTGGAGATTCTAAAGGATCGAGATCTTAGGCTTCTTGAGCAAGGTGCACCATCTTCGTTACCATCTTTCACATATGCATATTGTGATTTGATTTTCAAATCGGAGAACGAAGGGCCTGCTCTAGCTGATCACATGTTGGGAGTGGAGTCGTACTTAGAAATTGAAGAATGTGGAAATTTAGACATAAATGGATCTATCAATATCGATGCCAAGAAGCTCGTACTTCGGGGATACGCTATGCCACTACTGGTATCGTGTCGCTTGACTAAGATTTACTTCAACTGTCTCGAGGAACTCGAAATCGAGGACGGTGGCAACTACATCGAAGATATTGGATTCATAAAGAGCCTCAAGGACCTCCGAGTTTTGAAACTGACCAACATCTCAAATACTGGATTCCTCTCCGAATTCCTTGGCACAAGAGTTGAGGAACTAACTTTGTCCTGGCTTTATAACTTGCAAGACCTTCCAGAAGAGATCGCGCTCCTTAGCCACCTTCGTCTTCTCAGCATTCGCTCGTGTCCGAATTTGACAAGAATCCCTGATTCACTTGGTGGATTATCCTCTTTGGAACACCTTGTTATTGAAGATTGCTCTCGGTTGAAAGAACTTCCACATTCTCTTCCAAAAAAGGAGTTTTGCCGAGTTGTAATTCGCAATTGCTCCCTGCTGCCTTTCTCGTAAATGTAAATTCTAAAACCACCGTGTGACCTAGAGAAGTAACAGTATAGCCGGATGTTTATAACCTCCCCTCCCCCCCCCCCCAAAAAAAAAAAAAAAAAAAAAAAAATCTGTAATAGAAGAGAACAAGAGGCGAGCACCGAGTGACTGAACGGGTGAATCAGAGTAAAATCACGAAGAATGTAACAGATGAACACAGCTGCAAATATTAGACCACTATAAGAAGAGCCGATCCTTACTTATAAAGGTAATTTTTCACCTCATCTCCCTGTACATTTACACAGGGAGTCTTTTCCTGAAAATCGATGTTACATTAAGAGAAACACTAACCATGACTGGCAATTTACTCTTGCTAGCCAAAAACAGGACTCCTCAGTTGGCAGGCTTGATATAAACAACAGCAGGTTCCTCCAAACCTGAAGTGTCCAGGGACATCCAAGTCCAGGTCTGCAGACGCATTCAAAATTCTTTACCAAAGGAAACACGGCTTTACAGTGAATTACTCTTTATGACGCAGAAAGCACTTCTCACATGACCTGCGCGGCTGCACCTTATACAAGGTAGCTTCAACTTCTTAAATGGTATAAATCAACCCATATCGGATGTGTAAAGCAATGCCATCAAGATTTAACAGTTCCCTGGCGACAGACACTTGAGTTCAGCAATTGTTATCACCATCCCTTTTTGGCATTGGTTCGGGCTCCTTACACTGTACCAAAACTGGGGAAGGTGGATGTAGATCAACAAATGCTTTGGCGCCTTCACCAAAGGTTCCTATGCAAAATGTGTCACCGCGCCCATGCCAGGTGCCTCCCTGAACATTATTCATCTCTAGTGTTCTAGACTCCTACATCAGAATTTAGGTACAAAGTTATCAACCGAACAATAGGTTCTAAACTTGAATTGAAAATTAAGCTGATCCATGTTTTCTTTGTGGTCTTGTTTACAACGTATGTACATTCCAACCAGGAAATCCAGAATCATACCTGACATATGGCGAAGCAAGGGCAAATTAAATGGTAGACACAGTCGTCCACTGAACTATTGGTACCCTTCAGTCAGAAAAGTTTTAAGACTCGATTAGTGTTGGTAAAGATAATACATGCACAATCTTAAAAAGGAAATCTAAAAAGCGCAACATTTAAAATATGGAGGATAGAAATATAGATCAGGACAAGTGATTGCTTCGGCAAAAAGTATAAACAATAGGCCTAGTTGGTCAGAAAAGTAGGTGGTACATTGTGAAGTACTTCCACATAGCCTACATTTCATCCTTCAGAGAAAGACACGAACATGGCCAATAGAAGATTGCATGCTCTTACATTCTCTGTTCTCTTCACTTTATCCGGAATCTCATGATGTCAGCAAAACAACAACGGCTTTAATTGTTTTCTCCAAAGTTTATCGATTATCTTGGCCATGATTAGCATAGCAAAATTATTCCAAGTTCCATCTTTACACTCAATTTTTTGTCCTAAGAATTCACTCATATACTGCACCTCAAGTCTGCTCCATATGGGAAACAAGGCTATGCTAAGAAAGTAAGAATACAGGATCATGTCCAAATTATGGTCCTGAGCCACGTGGTGAGTTTGCAAGGGCTCCGCGCCCAGTGGTTTGGGCCTTCAGTAAAGCCTCTAATGACCACGTCAAGCCAGCAGCCACGTCAGCATGTTATTAGGAGTCTAGGATTTGTAAGGTTGTCAGCAAGATTGTAAATAGCTGCTGTATAAATAATATATACTCCGTAGCTTACACCAATCATAGGATTCAGTCAGAAATTACGCAAACAAACCCTCCCACAAAACTCGTGAAACGTCTGTAAATCTTAACTTCCCTTTTAGGTTGCATCTTGTAATCTTTAGCTACTGGGCTCTTAACACAAGCAATTGATCACACTACAACTCCACCTTCAAATTGGTCCTGCAAATATTCAATTCCACCCTCAATATCATAATTTTATGTTAAACTCCACCTGTAATCTGGACCGAATAGAATTGAAAAATAGCCTCAGGAAGGCAACTTTCAGACCAAAGAGTTCCACACCATGACCAACATGTATACCAAGTCCAGCATCTCACAAACTTTGCCCCGTCACCTCCCGTCATGATAAGAGAAAATAACACTGTCATATGGCCTTTCGGCCTTTAAAGGACATCTTTGGCCAAGAATAGATACTGATGTGAGAAAACCCCTCATGAGCCGGATCACCAAAACTTACAATTCCTCAACGCTCATAAACAAAACACCACACTTCTCCAGCTATCATACACGGAAATATAAACAGTCTCTACATTCTTATGTAACCTCTCTTATCTGTTTTAGTTATAGCCCTTTAGGTATAGCCTCCCCTCTAATCAGTAAGGTAGTCTTGCCATACTACTGCTCACAGATGATTCCTCCCAGTCTTTTTCTCCACTTTAATTATCTAGATAATCCTACTGTTTCTAGAGCCAAGTTTATCCATCATTAACCCTCACATTCCCAGAACTTCGAGAAATTCCATGTTATCTCTTCCATTTTTCAGAATGTATAACAATATTAGATTGACACACATACCCACCTTTCAAATGAGTTTAAGGGATGCTGGTCGTAGAGTTTGACTTAAATCCATCCCACAAGAAGGGTACAAAAAAAGAATTTGCAGTATTCCACATGGTTAGAACCTAACAAGCTAAATAGCCAGATCCTCTCAAACTTGAGAAAGACCTTCAACAGTATAACTATCAGAAAGCACTGCGATAGGTTCAGGGCTACTCAAAACAGGCATTCTATCCTCAGCCTTTATCCACATTATTGAGACTTGATATGCCTGATTAACTAATATCCCTGCCTAGTAGAAAGCCTGCTACTCCTTGAGCTTCTCTGGCGACAGTAACTCGCCTTTTTGGCCAGATTAGCAGTACTATCATTGATCATAGCATTATCTGAGACCCGAACCAATCACAAAGCGACATCCCAACTCCCACGGACATATTAGTATGATCAATCATAGCATCATCTATGATTCCAACCAATTATAAAGCGACACGTTGGATAATAGCATCCCCAACATGGCTAAGAAGGGTGTCTATTGTTATTGCTAGACCATACTACAACATGCCGTTTTATAAGTGGATGGTACCACAGATGAATTGTTGATCTTTCAATATATATCTCTAATTTTAGGACCACATTTGATTATGTACGATTGAGACTCAAAGGTTGCTGCCTAATTATTACGCCCTCATCAACATGGAAAAAACATGAAGAATTTGAAATGCTGGACCTCACACAGTAGTAAAACCCTTTGTCAAGGTAAATAAATGAAGCAATAACTGGACCAGATAATTTTACTGGGCTAGTCCAGTAGCTGATGCCTTTTATGTAGGATGGATACTGGGTAGGCAAGAAACAAATAAGTTTCTGTATTGAATGTTTAGAAGACCAATTGGTATGCAAGTTAGGAGCGGGCAGGAAGTAGGATATAGACTTAAAACAAGCTTCACAGTTTATACCATCCCAGAAACAGGCTTTTCTAGAAACTGCAAATGTCTATTCCTCGCACGAGCACATCAAGAGAACAAGAATGATTAATAGCACATATTAAACACGAACCTTAATATTGAATTTCTTTCTTATCCGAGTTCGGAAGAAGCCCAGATATGTTCCCATGGAAATTGAAGATGCTACAGCCAGATAAAGGAAAGAGCGTCTCCGTGTGACTATAAAGGTAATGCAGCTGAGAAATGCTGAAAGAGCCAGAAGCAAATATAAAGTTCCCTGCAGAACCGCAACCAATAACTTCAGAAATAAAATTCAAAAAAAAAAAAAAAAAAAAAAATGGAAGTGAGAAAACATTCGGACAACTCATTCCAACATACACACGACATTCCATAAGTAAACAAAAAATGTCAATACAAGAGAAGAACTACAGCAATGACCATCCAGTCTACTCTCTAGCCATTTAAGTTGTGAAGCATGGTCCCTAATTCCAAGTTTGAGAATGCTTTGGACCACAACAAATAAGAAGTCATTTACACCAATCAACAAGAAACCTATTGACTGCTATAAACAGATTAAGTTCTGCAGGGTGAGACTGCTACTTGAGATGGCAGAACGACAAAGCTCATCAAGTATCATATTCTAGCATCAAGCCTAAGAAGATTGTCCCCATTATACCGTAATATCAACTTTCAAAGTAGGCAAGAACAAGAATATGAAAGGTGTGTGATGGCCTGCACTGCAGAAAGCAGATCGAGCTCTTTTGACTGCTACACAGAAGTACACAATTCGAGTTTGTATCGAGACTTCTGACAGGGAAGATGGATACATAGCCACATCACGGATCACAGCATGTGTTTCTTCCATCCTCAAATTTGATCCCAAAATGTCATAATAGATGAATCAGGTCTCACAGTTTCACATATGTTGCCCTTGAGGTTAAAGCTAGGAGTAAAAACGTTCTGATGCTACACATATTGCCCCCGTAAAAGCATACAAGGAAAACTGTCACTTTTTCGTTATGCCAAACGACAGCCATGCCAATATACACCTAAAGCACAGCTGATTCATCAAAACTAAACATTGAATTTGGTGTATGAAATGAGCCAAAACTTTCACTAGTTTGCATCAATTCCTAGTGTTAACCTCATTCGCCACCAATACTGAGAATCATCCGTCCCCGGTTCCCCATTCTCCTCAGTCCAACCCATTGAAAGCTCAAAGACATAGGTATAAGTCGAAACTGTAACAAAACAACCCCAACAAAAAGGGGCAATCTCTATCTCTCTAAACTTGGTCTACACCATCAATAATCCAGACAAGTAAACTATATATAGAAGCATGTCCTCTAAGACTTCAAAAACCGAAACAGAAATCGAAATTGAAGCAACTTCACAAAGTCACAATCTTATTACCTGAATAAAACAGGAACCTAGACCAGCTCGCCCCATGTTCTTCCCAAATCTGTAGCATGGACAGCTGTTCCACCAACAAACATAATCCAGCATTAAATTAAATTAATTCAAAGCCATAAAATCAAACAACTCAGAAATACATTACTAAGCAGAGAGCAACTCCATCATCAAACAAACTTACTATTTTTCTAAAACAAACAAAATCAAACTACATATAGTATGATTGAACCAAGAAGAACAAACAAGGATAGAACTGAATTGAGTTGAATTGAATTAAACGGACCGACCGCGAAAACTAACCACAAAGATTGAATAGCAATCCGACGATCATCACAACAATCAAGAACTTCACCTTCCCACATCCGCAAAACCCCACCACCACCACCTTCTTCTTCATCTTCATCATCAGCTTCATTCTCAAGCAACCTCCACTTTCCTTGGCTTTGCATAGCAACTGTTGAACACAACACATCAAAATCTAACACTTCAACTCCCTCTATTAACTTCTCTTCTTCCTCTTTCTCATACCCACCTCCCACCTTCTCTTCCTTCCCTAATTCTGACATTGACCCCACCAAAAATCAACCTTTTTTTAGGGTTTATAACCCAGAAATTACACCAAAGTTTGCAACTTTAAGCAGCTTTTCAATACAAAAACACCAGCAACCATGAACAAAGTTTGCACCTTTTTGAATGAAAGTTGCGAGCTTTTGCAGGTACACCCACAAAATCAAACTTCCTCAACACACCAATACCATCTAATTTGGAGAATTTACACCAAGACTTCTACAAAAACCAACCTCTTTTTAAGGTTTTTGCACAAATTAATACAACCACAAATTGCACCTTTTAACAAAAATTGAAATGCAAGTTGAAAACTTTCCCAGGTACCCAGAAAAGAGGATGTGAATAAAATGCTTAAATATTCAATGATATTTATTTATGTGTAATGATCTTGGTATTGGATAAACCCAATTTGTATAATGCATCTAGTTGTATTTTTGCTGTCAGAACAATTGGGTTTTTGTTTTTTTTTTTTTTTTTTTTTTACTTTGTGCAAATTATTGTAATGTAATAATAATAATAATAATAATAATAATAATAATAATGGAGGAATTTTGATGGGGTGGTCCAAATACAAGTTTGGTGGGTGCTGATTTGGGGTTGGTTTGGACTTGTTTGGTCTGAATTTGGTGAATAAATGGTGATTTCTAGCCATGTGAGTAGCATAATATATAGGGAGGTTGTGGCTCAGGTGGGAAGATTATGTGATTTTAATTTTAAATCAAATCTTTTTGCTTTGCTTTATTTGGGTGGGATTTTGTTGTAGATAAGCATGAGAATATGAGATGAATATTGAATGAATAGAGAGATGATTGGGGGGTGACAACTTGTTGACCTAACATAATCTTACATCAATGTCTCACATAGTCATATACTCACATATAATCACGAATCAAATATTATAATGACAAATTGACAATGAATCTATACTCGTGTATATTTCACGACACATTATTATGAATATTGTTGAACCAAAATATGTCAATAAAAGTTTTCAAATTGGAAATTTGGTTTGGGTATGGATTGATGAATGATTTTGTTTCTTATTTCTCGATTTTTAACATATACTCCCTCCGTTCGCCTTTAAACTTCCTACTTTCTATTTAGGGGTGTTCATCTTTAAACTTCCTACTTAGAATCTTTTCTTATTTGTACATATAAATATCAAAACACCCTTACTTTTTTTATTAAAAGTACAAGTGGGACATACCCATATGTGTAATTTTACACCAACTGGACCCTAAAACTCATTCTTTATTCTATTTTTCTTAAAAACTGTATTCCGTCCCTACGCATTTTATAGGCGAACGGAGGGAGTACGGAGTATATAGATAGATTAGATGCAATATGTTCAATTCCCTTTAATGTCTGTTATTACTAGATTAGTACAATATTACTCAGTGTTGTTGTCCTCGTAGTCATCATTAATCGCTTTCTCTTATTTTCTAACCTTTTTCCCCTCATTCTGTCTCCAATTCTGTTTTTGTTAAGAGAAAATGCCCAATCATCCATTTGAAGAAAGAGTATGATTGAAGATCTATATGATCAGGTTGAAAGAAAATGACATTTGCCACAAGTATATTCCAAAGGGAGTTGCTTGTTTGACATAATGCAACTAATCTAACTGAAAACAAAGAATAGACAGCTAATTTGACTTGTGCAATTAGTTAATGTCCTAACCAAAGAATAGAATCATTGTCACAATTTAAAAGAGTTTCAAGTTGGCATATGATAATCTATTACAATTCACAGCCTTATAATAACGATTTCATAATTAATTAAGCAAGTCGAAAAGATAGATACTCTCTTCATTCCTCCGTTCTTTAGCATTGTTAGAATATCTATCCAAGCAAACCGAAAGAGTAAATGTAGCGTAGGACATAGCAAAGAGAATCCAGCCGTTTTCCATTGACCATTGCTTACCTATTCGGCTTTGCCTAGGATGACTTAGTTTGTGACCCTTGCTTTTAGGGCAATTATGCTATTAATTGAGGCATAAACAACAGTTTGATTCTTCAAAGAATGGTCTGCACGATTTGTCACCATGACATGTCCTTCAGTCTCAACAAATATCAGGTGCTCCAAATGATGAAGTTACAACCCAGCAAGAAATTCTCGAACCTCAAACTCGAGGTATGCAGCTAGCTACAAGGGGCCGTGACCACAATACTTGCCGTGCTTTTGAGAGAAGTTCTATTGCTTATGGATTTCCATTTCCGCACTCCCAAGTTACCCGAAAAAAGTTGTTAAACTGAGAGTAACCATTAGTTTCAGAAATTCGACATAAACTCCCCACCGAGGGTTAAGTCCTATTGTCACCTAAAGGTTGGGGGTTCGAAGCTAGAGAACACTGGCTTTCATAACATATTGATCAACCAAATTATACACTACCGTAAATGACCCTTGAAATCTTACATCATACAAGTTCGAACAGAAAATGCAAAAGATTGCTCAAAACTGCAGAGTGACGGCATGCTTTCATAATGCAACTGCCCATATACGAACTCAAACCTTCTCAGCAGGTCTAACGAGCCCTAATCCTGAACCACTTCCGAGATGCTTGAAGTCTGTAGCTTCCAGATGATCATCATGACTAGCAAATCCTGTACCTCCCTTTTCCAAGGGCACCAAACTCTTCTGTTTACATGGCTTATCGCAAACCAAGCAGACCTTGTCAACAGTCATAAACTTGTATGTGCATTTCTTACAGAACACATGACCACAGGAGCTCAGAGCCACAAGCGACATGGCATTGGTCAGCGTGACTTTGCAGGTAGGACAAATGTATTTTTTATCATAAGCGTTCGAGTCTCTATCATCTTCATTTTCTTCTGTGAAAGATATGGGAAAGAGGGATTTCAACTTAAGCTTCTCATTCCCCTCTGGACAAGTTGTGCAGGTCGAAGGAGCCTCTACTTTTGCAGGTGCTTCTGGTGTAGCAGATGGAAGCCAAAATGCTTTCATAGTTTTCAGGGCTTCCTCCTCAAAAGAAGTGGTCTTCACGCTGTTTGCACCATGGAACCCGTTCTTACCACGAGAATAGTTTTTGCCACTGTGATGGGGCACAGCACCATGATTTTGCTGATCAAAATCCTCAAGCTCCTTAGCCTTTAGCGACATTAATTTCTCCTGCTCCTCGTCTTTCTCCTGCTGCTTGTGAGCAGCATGTGCAGCTAATTTCCTACATTTAGAACAAACATTCACTTCGCCATCTAACAAGTTCAACAAAGCAAAAAAAAATAAAAAATAAAAAAACCTCTAAAATTTGCCTCAACTCTGAACATCAAGTCCTGTTCTTTGGAATAATACACATCATATATCATATACACATTTACACAGCATCTAAAAAGTTCAGTAGAAGCCAGAGACTGCAAGCACATCATAATGCTCCTAAGACGCACAATACCTTATTCGACATTGTAATAATGTCAAATCCAACAACATTCGATTATTCGATATCATCTCAGCTTCTCAAATTCCCAACCACTCATGATCTCACACCCTAATATCACCAAACAAAAAACATTACTCAACAGAACAGCAAACAACATCACTCTCTCCAGCAACCACTAAACTCGAAATCCAAATCAGAAAGCATCAAATGAGTCAACTGCCAACTTTAAAGTCCACAACGTTACTTGATATTAAAATCAACCAGCTCTAACTGCAGCAATAACAACCCATTGCAAGTTATGTTGAATCATGAATGGAACTCCAAAACTTACTATTTTTAGCTTACACCCCCAATTTCTTTACCCTATAATCTAGATATCAACATCCCACTAATAATCTTGCTAAATGGAAGTCTGAAGGTAGCCTTGACTAGGAATAAGGACCAATATTTCTGAGTTACGATCCACAGTGAAACAAATTGATAAATACCAAACAAACCGAAAGTTACAACTAGACCAAACTGCTGAATCCAAAGTAATCAATCTGACCAGATCTTCTCAAACCAGCATAAAATTCTCAACCTCTCACGATCTCAACATAATTCAAAGAAGAATCACAACATACAACAACAAAGCCTTAATCGCAAAAAAGACATAAAGGAAATACTTCTCAAACCCGAAACCAGCCAGCATAGCAACTAGGAACTCTACATAAGTACCTCACTATCAAATGCATCCATCTACGGAAGCTCAACAACTCCTTCCATCACTTGGCAGTTCACTGCCAACTATTAAACAGACTACTTTAAACCAATCCTCCACAATGCCATCCCACACTCTTGCCTACAACAACAACAACCAAGCCTTATTCCCAAAATGATTGGGGTCGGCTAACATGAATAGTCATCTGGTATCCGTCTTGTGTATGCCCATCCCACACTCTTGCTTAACATAACAAATCCCAAAATAAGCAGATTATACACCACCCCAACTCACAATATCAGTAACAACAACACCTGAATCATAAGGAATCGAGGAACACACTCCTCAAATAAAAAACCAGCCACCATAGCAACTACAAACTCCACAAAGTACCTCACAAGCAAACTAAATACACACCATCTACGGACTCTCAACAACTCCTTCCACCTCTTGGCAGCTCACTCCCAAACATTACACAGCCTATTCTCGATAAACCCTCCACAATGCCCTCCCACACTCTTAATTAACATAACAAGTCCCAAAATAATCCGATTATACAATACCACAACTCACAATATCAGTAACAACAACGCCTGAATCGTAAAAAGAACTTGAGGAACACACTTCTCCAATAGAAAAACCAGCCAGCATACCAACTACAAACTCTACAAAGTACCTCACAAGCAAACTAAAATACTAAATACGGAGTATATCCCATCTACAGAATCTCAACAACTCCTTCAACCTCTTAGCAGCTCACACCCAGCAATTCCACAACCTATCTTCGTAAATCCTCCACAATGCCCTCCCATGCTCTTGCTCAACATAAACAAATCCCAACACAACACGATTCTACAAACTCTACAAAGTACCTCACAAGCAAAATAAATACATCCCATCTACGGAATCTCGACAACTCCTTTCACCTCTTGGCAGCTCACTCCCAACAAGGCAATAACTACAAAACCTATTTTCCACAATACCCTCCCACACTCCAGCTCAACACAAAAAAATCCCAACACATCGCGATTCTAAACTAGAATAATCGTTCCAACTCTTGGCAGCTCAATCACTCCCAACAATCACACAACCTATTTTCGATAAATCGCCCACAACGCCCTACCACACAACCCCATAATAAACTAGCGTAATCATCACACCAACAGGATAAAAACACAACCACTATCAATCCTACCAAGGATGCAAGTTCACTATCTCCCATAAATCGGTTTCGCAATCAAACAACATTAAAGTTCCAAACTTTAGCAAGTACAAAAACACCACAATCATAAATTACAAATAAAATCTCATAATTAATAAAAAAAAATAAAAAATCAAACCTTTGAATGTCTTTTTTCTGGGAAAGTAAGCACTGGAGAATACACTCTTTACAAAATATATGACCTTTCAAACAAGATAAAGGGTCAATAACACGCTTCAAACAAAGAGAACAAGCGTCGAAGGGTTTAATTGAATCTTTCCCCAATCTCTCTTTCTGGGTTCCATACCCTAATTTCCTCTTTTCATCGTACGTGAAAAAGGCGAGATCGTTGTTATTTTTCGAGTGTCTTTGCGGCATCTTTTGTGGTTTTTTGGTTTGATTTTTGAAACCCTAATTTGGGATTTGATTGAATTTCTAGAGGAATTGATTGGATTTGGAGTGGAAGAGAGAGACGAGATTTGGGGGAAATTTTTGATTTGATAAAACCCTAAATTCTAATTGGCGAAGAAATAAGGGATATGTTGCCGTAGATCTAAAATGTTGCTACGTTTGTCTTCTAATTTTGATTTCGACTTCCGTTTGACTCTTCTTCTTTCCTTTTTTTTTTTTAGGTGCATATAGAGGTCACCCGAGCGCCCGAGTCCGTAGGACTAGACCTGACAAACAGGTCATTCGGGTCGAGTTTGGGTCGGGTCTAAAAGGATCGGATCATCTTTTGGGTCATGTATTTTGGGTTTATTTCGGATCGGGTCAGGTTCGGTTTGGGTTGAGTCTAGTTCGGGTGTGACAACTACGGGTCAAATTCGGGTTGGATCGAATTCAGATCGGGTCATTTCAAAATGTTCAAATCTGATCATATTAATGCCAGATTTCTTAAAATTTTGTCTAAGACTATCTTAATTTAAAGTTTTACTGGTGATTTGAGTGATTAAAGATATGATATATCGAATCTAAATCAATTTTCCTCAACCGAATCATTAAAACGTCTGGTTATTCGGGTCTGGCCATTTCAATTCGGGTCATGTTTGGGTCGAGTCAATATCGGGTCAAACAGAATTCGGGTCATTTTCGGGTTCGGGTTGGGTCAATTCGGATTTCGGGTTGAATTCAAATTAGAAATTCGGGTCAAGTTAGGATGTTTGGGTCAAGTAATTAATTCGGGTCATATGTTCGGATTTGGGTCAGTTTTGCCAGGTCTACGTAGGACTCTTTCTCCAATATTGTGCACCCGACTCGTATTTTAGTAGGAGATGAGTTGGGACAACCGGCAAAGGTTTGACTCGTTGGAAATGAGGAGGGCATTGGAATAAGTTCACTCAAAACTTGCGTAAATTTTGAACGGACATTGTTTTGACAAAGTAATGACATTTTTTTTTTTTTTTTGAGAGATATAGATTTAAGTAGAATGTAAGCATCTTTACTAAACAAAAGTGGGGGAGTACTCGTTATTGTTGGTTTTAGTGAACCAAAAGGGTAAATTGATGGTTAAGACTTAAGACCTAGTAATTGACTTTAGCCTAATTCCTTGCTCACACAAATGTCATTTGGCCTTAAAGCGTAGTGGATGGTAGATGCACCGGTTCTCCCATAAAGTGTGTGGACATTTACTTAAGAGAAGTCCATTTGAGAGGAGTGAGCTCCCATGATTTGAACGCTAGACCTTAGAATCAAGGAGGTTCTTATAAACTTGAAATGTTACTAAGATAGGTGATTTCATTCGCAATATTCAGAGTCGATAAAAGTAAAAAAGTAAAAAATAAAAAGCTCTTCATATAACATTTCTTCTTGGGTTAATATATGGAGTATAAAGATTAGTTAGTCTTCTTAACATGAAGAACTTTTCTTTGACATACGTAACATGCATGAAGAACCATCATATAAAGTCACATAAACACAAATTAAATAACCAAAAGTTTGGACTTACAAAAAACAGTCAACCACCAAACAAAATCGATAGTCGATAGTCAACACAATCAATTAAAAGCGGAAATAACAAAAAAGCTACACACTCATCAGTATGACGACCCTGCAGTATTGATGATCCTGCAATCGGAGCGGATCTCTCCATCAGTGCCGGTAAGAACACCCATGTTACCCATCTTCACCATCGCGGCCGAAAATGCTTTGATCCACAACTTCTTCTCGTCGGTTGCATACTGATTCACTAGGCTAGCCGTCGAAGGGTTCGACAAGAGAGTTTGGTCCGATGTGAGCAACCCTTTGTTAGCTACGATGTTGGAGTAGTACTTTGTATCGGTCAATGAAGGGGTAGGGTCCATTGAAACGGTCGAGCTACCGTCGGTGCTTTCTTGTGGGCACTGTTGTTGCAATTCTGTTGCATATGCTGAGTCCATCGTAGGATCCGACCCGTTTGTTGTGTTGAAACCGTACAACCTGTTGTCGACCCGTGTAATAGTTGTGCAGTGAGCCCGTCCAAGTGTATGTGATCCTGTTTTACGTAGATTCTCGTGTTAATTATATATTTAAATCCAAGAAGTAACACAAATGCTATATTGAACCGCGTACAAGGTGAGCTTATATAATAACTATACATAGATAGATCGATATATGTACCTGAAAGAATGACCATTTCCTCTTGTGTAAATCCCTTTCCTGCGAACATTTGAGTAAGTTGGTCTACCTTTAAAAAGGGTCCAGGAAGGTTCGAAAATGTCTCTTGAGCAATTGAAACTCTGCCATCTCTTCTGCCAGCGGGAACATCATAGGGCATGCCTTGTGTCTGTAATTAAAATGCAAGAAGGCCAAAAATTAATTACCTAGCTAGGGTTCACAAAAAAGACCTAATAATTATAAGGTGTATGTCTTTTTTGGTAGGAAACTTAATTAATAAGAATTTTCGACTTACTATCTTTACGCTATCTCTAGCGGCAAAAGCCAATATATCAGCACACGAAACAATCCCTTTGCATCTAGCTTCGATCCTCTTCTTTGCACTATCAATCACTTCGAATCCCCGGAGGCTAGGAAAGTTCACTGGTGAATCTTTCTCGGCCTTGTTATTCTCGGTGGAATCAATAAGAACTGAGGCATCACAACCCTGAAAGTACAACAAATTAAATAACTTAATCAACACGATTCCAACCCATGCATGAAGGAAAAATGTACAAATTTTTTACAAGAGGTAATACGAAAGTTCGTTTGATCAATTGATCGATGTCTTACCCTGACGAAACAGTCGTGGAAGTACAATCTTACTAGACCAGCAGCGATCCCAGTGTTAGTTGCAAAGGCACTTTGAACTTCCTCTTTAACAATGGCTTCAGCAGAAGGGCATGAATAATCATAGAACCCTACTTGAAGCTGTGCTTCGATCGGACTGCTCCGAAAAACCGAAAGCAAAACAATAAGGAGAATAGAAGAGTAGCTAATCTGCATCTTTGAGAAGCTCATTATTCTTTTTGTTCTTGGTTTGTTTTGCTACTAATTTTGTGTATGATCATGCTGTAGCTCTGACCCTTTTATAGTAAAACAAACCAACAAAAAAAAGTTGACAAATGACAAATGTTATGGTAGTACCGTAGTAGCATTCCTAAACCAAAAAAAAAAAAAAAAAAAAAAAAAAAAAAAAAAAAAAACTTGCATGCACGTATGTAGTTGGGATGACATTCTTCGAATGTAGTGTGTGCAGCACACGGAATCATAAGATTTGGGATTATTGTAAAGAACTAGTGGATTTTACATTCCGTAAGTGTTGAATTTTTACAAGTTGTCATTCTAGTATGGGAAGTATGCAAAGAACCAGCTTTTTATATACGAAGTCTAATAATGAATTATATAGATCCAGTATTATTAGTTGAAATAAGTAGATGCGATCAAAAGACTAAGTCAGGGGCAAAAGGTGGAGGACATTCAGGACATACTAAGTAGTAGCTAGCTAGAATAATGTACGCTTGTGGGCATGCACATTCTCCATCTTATTAAAAAATACGGAATATGTAGAGTATCGATAGAGAACATTTCCATGCATGTCAAAGTGATGTTAAATTTCTGATGTGATTATAGTGCACTCCTTGTTATTTAGAGTTGTTATTTTGTGCTCACCATGGTATAACATTGTGTAGTGATGCAAGAAAATGGACGTGACATTAATAATCCTTTCGAATCCGGCCTGATAATGTTTTTTTTTTTTCCGTCTAATAAATATTAGACCTCTAGGCTTTATTAGTAGGAAGGAATCTAAAGGAAAGGAAATGAAATCAATTTTGGAGGTTTTTTGTTTGGTAGCATGGGAATTGAATAGGAAGGAAATAATACAGATTTTTTTTTTTTTTTGGTATTTTTAGGTAGGAAAAAAAATTTACCCGCATTAACCCGAAAAAAAAATTCCTAGCATATAAACAAAGGAGTAACATCGTATTTTATTCTAATGATGTCTGATTCACATCATTTCCTTCTTATCAAACCAAACATGCATTTGATAGATTCTCCAAACATGCATGTGATAGATCCCCCTCGACCCTTCTGTTTTTCTTAAGCAGAGATTTGAGGAGACAAAGAGAGCATTTGATAGATTCTCCATACTGATTCCTCTCCCGGGTAACACCAAGAAGGAAATTTACATCCGTTGGTTAGCCCCCCCCCCCCCCTCGGTTGGACTCGTTTGAACACTGATGGTGCCACCAAAGGTAATCCTGGGGAAGCCTAGGGAGGTGGTATTTTTCGCGACGCAACAGGAAATTTTGTCCAAGCCTTCGTGTCTTACTACGGCATCTGCACATCCATGAAAGCCGAGCTTTTAGCCTTGTTAAGAGGACTCGAGGAGGCGAGGAGAATGGGCATTCCCAAACTTTTAGTTCAAATGGATAACTCCGTTTGTATTGACCTGGTGAAAGGAGATACACCCACCATGGGTGCATAGTGGTTAAGAGATGTAGCTATAGGGACCTCCTCCGAGCTCATGGCTGGCAAGTTAGTATCGAGCATGTGTATCGAGAAGCTAATCGTGCAGCGGACTGGCTAGCGAATCAAGGAGTAGCACAAGGCCGTAACTTGATAATCCTTCAATACCCTCCATCGGAGTTACGGTCTATTCTTCAGGAGGATGCACTCGGGGTCGCCTGGCCTCGCCTTATTAACATTTTTTTTTTTTTTTTTTTTTTTTTTTTTTTGTCGGGCTTTGCCCTCTTCTGTACCCAAAAAAAAAAAAAAAAAAAAAAAAAAAAAAAAAATGCATTCAAATTACTAATTTCTTTTCCTTTCCCTTATATTCATTACCTTTAATTTCCTTCCAAAGTCTAAATAGGCTGAAATAACTTAAAACAACATAATTGTTCTTGATCATTGTGGGAGCATGGAAGGGAAATTCGGATGCTTAAAATTTATCTAAGTATGTTCTAGTGAATTATGTCGTTGTACTTGATCATAGATTTTTTTTATAGGAATATTCATTCACAATAATTCAACATACTACATTTACACTAAATATCAGAATTATCAAAATACAAGACTAAGATCAAATAAAACTCAAACCTCGAAAAACTAATGTAACATTATCTCTTCCAAATACCATCTATAGTAATGTTGTTTCTTGATATTGCTTGACACGAGGGGCCTATTATTCTCTTGTAGTAGTTTATCAAAATATGAGCAGATCTGTCAACCAATAGTATAAAATAATAGTTCATTGAACATCAGATCCTCCATGTAGGTCTCACAAATCTCGCTATAAACCCACATATACATTGGTACGTAGCTAGAACATACTCTTGGGGATATAAAAATGAGAAATTATTTTAACGATAAGCTAGCCAAAACAATAGTAATAACCATGAACAAAAAATATAATGTTGTATTAGCGGAATCACAATGTATAAATCGAAACGCATTTTCCATATTATAGATCGAGATGACAAATTGACAAGAGTTTAATTTGGGAATTACAAACCTCAAAAAAAAACAAAAATGGGAATCAAAGTGGAAGTTACACGAAAACTCAACTATCAATGCAAATTGACGAACAAAAGGGATTCAGTAACCGTTTAAAAGCTTGAATCACAATTCACAACAATCTTAAAAACTCATCCATCAACTAGTTTTTGTGCCCGTGATATCACGGGTCTACTTTTTGGTTCCTTTTAAATAGAAATTGTGATAAACCATATATCTAAAACCAAATTTTTATGATCTATCATAGCGTCACATTTATCAAAAGTTTGGTTTCACGGGGACGATACATAATTTTATTTTATTTTATATTGAGTCAATAATATAGTCGTTTTATATTTGATATTCTTTTCATAACTAAAATCAATGCAAATCTAACCACGTACCCACTATTTTCAAAGTAACAAATATTTATAATTCATGCACATCAATACGAAAAAGTAAAGGGAAAACATAATCCTAATTCCATTAAGAAAAATGTTTTAAACGAATTTTTGCTTAATGTGAAAATGTATCTTTTGATTTTGAACACGTGTGTCAAATTATTTTGAGAACATTATGAATGGATACACAATTTATGTATCTAGTGTTTTTGCAATATTGAACAAACATTGAAAACCAAAAAAGTTAGAAGTAAAATTGGCTCGACAATTACAAATCAGAAATACAAACAACTAATATGATTATCGTGTTCAACCGTAGTAGTTCATATACAATACAGTTATATCAAATTATAACTATAACTGGTACCAACTTAAAATAAGGGAGTAAAACACAATGATAAGAAAGTTTAACTACAATGTTTGGCTATCGAAACTATTACTCCGTATATGGGAAAACCACAAACTACTCTTCATATGTCTATTAATCTATTATCTAGCTTGTTCTCACTCTTTGATCTCTTCATTGTATGTACATGAAATGATAATTGTATTTCTTACCAAAACCTAGCAAAAAACCACGCTATATATAGTATCATGATATAAGATGTAACCGACGTAATTGGCAACCCAATAGCTAAGAGACACCATGTTTAATGTCGTTATTGAATAATAGACCTTCCAACTAACAATAGATTTCAATGCATATAACTCATCTTAGGGGGAAAACGAAAGATTTGTTTCAAATTTATGACTGTCATAAAAACCGATGTGGATAAGAATAAAGTAGGATGCAATTTAGAGCCGACAACTAAGCGATGAGGTGATTTTTTTTCTTCTACACCTTCTAATGTTTTGCCACGTCATCCGTGATGTTAGACAATTAAAGTATATGTATAGATTCGACGACCCTGCATTACTATTGATAACCCTGTAATCTGAGCGGATCTCACCATCAGTGCCGGTGAGGACCTCAATCTTACCCATCTTCACCATCGCTGCCGAAAATGCTTTGATCCACACCTTCTTCTTATCATTTGCAAACTGCTTCACTAGGCTAGCCGTCGAAGGGTTTGACGAGAGAATTTGGTCCAATGTGAACAACCCTTTGTTAGCTACGATGTTGGAATAGTACTTCGTATCGGTCACAGAAGGGCTTGGGTCCATCGGAACGGTCGAGCTACCGTCGTTGCTTCTTTCACTATAAGAACTACGTTAATTTGCGACGGAACAAACTCGTCGTAAATCCCAACACAACGCGATTCTACACTAGAATAATGGTTCCAACTCTTGGCAGCTCAACCACAACATAACGCGATTCTACACTACCATAGAACCCCAAACATTTTATTTATATTTGAATTCTACATTTTCAAATGATGGAATTGAAATGATTACAAATTTTAATATTCTTGTTTCCAAACACTATCTAAGGAAAAGGAAAAGAAATTAGTAATTTTAATGCATGTTTGGTTTGATAAAAAGGAAATGATGGGAATCAGAAATCATTAGAATAAAATAAGATGTTACTCCTTTCTTTATATGATAGGAATTTTTTATTTTTATTTTTTCGGGTTAATGTGGGTAAACTTTTTTTCCTACCTAAAATAACCAAATTTTTTTTTTTATAGAATTTCCTTCCTATTCAATTCCCATGCTACCAAACAAAAAACCAAAATTAATTTCATTTCCTTTCCTTAAGGTTCCTTCCTACTGATTAAAGCCTAGAGGTCTAATATTTAGACAAAAAAAAAAAAAAAAAAAAAAAAAAAAACATTATCAGGCCGAATTCGAAAGGATTATTAATGTCACGTCCATTTTCTTGCATCACTACACAATGTTATACCATGGTTAGCACAAAATAACAACTCTAAATAACAAGGAGTGCACTATAATCACATCAGAAATTTAACATCACTTTGACATGCATGGAAATGTTCTCTATCGATACTCTACATATTCCGTATTTTTTAATAAGATGGAGAATGTGCATGCCCACAAGCGTACATTATTCTAGCTAGCTACTACTTAGTATGTCCTGAATGTCCTCCACCTTTTGCCCCTGACTTAGTCTTTTGATCGCATCTACTTATTTCAACTAATAATACTGGATCTATATAATTCATTATTAGACTTCGTATATAAAAAGCTGGTTCTTTGCATACTTCCCATAATAGAATGACAACTTGTAAAAATTCAACACTTACAGAATGTAAAATCCACTAGTTCTTTACAATAATCCCAAATCTTATGATTCCGTGTGCTGCACACACTACATTCGAAGAATGTCATCCCAACTACATACGTGCATGCAAGTTTTTTTTTTTTTTTTTTTTTTTTTTTTTTTTTTTTTTTGGTTTAGGAATGCTACTACGGTACTACCATAACATTTGTCATTTGTCAACTTTTTTTTGTTGGTTTGTTTTACTATAAAAGGGTCAGAGCTACAGCATGATCATACACAAAATTAGTAGCAAAACAAACCAAGAACAAAAAGAATAATGAGCTTCTCAAAGATGCAGATTAGCTACTCTTCTATTCTCCTTATTGTTTTGCTTTCGGTTTTTCGGAGCAGTCCGATCGAAGCACAGCTTCAAGTAGGGTTCTATGATTATTCATGCCCTTCTGCTGAAGCCATTGTTAAAGAGGAAGTTCAAAGTGCCTTTGCAACTAACACTGGGATCGCTGCTGGTCTAGTAAGATTGTACTTCCACGACTGTTTCGTCAGGGTAAGACATCGATCAATTGATCAAACGAACTTTCGTATTACCTCTTGTAAAAAATTTGTACATTTTTCCTTCATGCATGGGTTGGAATCGTGTTGATTAAGTTATTTAATTTGTTGTACTTTCAGGGTTGTGATGCCTCAGTTCTTATTGATTCCACCGAGAATAACAAGGCCGAGAAAGATTCACCAGTGAACTTTCCTAGCCTCCGGGGATTCGAAGTGATTGATAGTGCAAAGAAGAGGATCGAAGCTAGATGCAAAGGGATTGTTTCGTGTGCTGATATATTGGCTTTTGCCGCTAGAGATAGCGTAAAGATAGTAAGTCGAAAATTCTTATTAATTAAGTTTCCTACCAAAAAAGACATACACCTTATAATTATTAGGTCTTTTTTGTGAACCCTAGCTAGGTAATTAATTTTTGGCCTTCTTGCATTTTAATTACAGACACAAGGCATGCCCTATGATGTTCCCGCTGGCAGAAGAGATGGCAGAGTTTCAATTGCTCAAGAGACATTTTCGAACCTTCCTGGACCCTTTTTAAAGGTAGACCAACTTACTCAAATGTTCGCAGGAAAGGGATTTACACAAGAGGAAATGGTCATTCTTTCAGGTACATATATCGATCTATCTATGTATAGTTATTATATAAGCTCACCTTGTACGCGGTTCAATATAGCATTTGTGTTACTTCTTGGATTTAAATATATAATTAACACGAGAATCTACGTAAAACAGGATCACATACACTTGGACGGGCTCACTGCACAACTATTACACGGGTCGACAACAGGTTGTACGGTTTCAACACAACAAACGGGTCGGATCCTACGATGGACTCAGCATATGCAACAGAATTGCAACAACAGTGCCCACAAGAAAGCACCGACGGTAGCTCGACCGTTTCAATGGACCCTACCCCTTCATTGACCGATACAAAGTACTACTCCAACATCGTAGCTAACAAAGGGTTGCTCACATCGGACCAAACTCTCTTGTCGAACCCTTCGACGGCTAGCCTAGTGAATCAGTATGCAACCGACGAGAAGAAGTTGTGGATCAAAGCATTTTCGGCCGCGATGGTGAAGATGGGTAACATGGGTGTTCTTACCGGCACTGATGGAGAGATCCGCTCCGATTGCAGGATCATCAATACTGCAGGGTCGTCATACTGATGAGTGTGTAGCTTTTTTGTTATTTCCGCTTTTAATTGATTGTGTTGACTATCGACTATCGATTTTGTTTGGTGGTTGACTGTTTTTTGTAAGTCCAAACTTTTGGTTATTTAATTTGTGTTTATGTGACTTTATATGATGGTTCTTCATGCATGTTACGTATGTCAAAGAAAAGTTCTTCATGTTAAGAAGACTAACTAATCTTTGTATACTCCCCATATTAACCCAAGAGGAAATGTTAGATGAACTTTTTTTTATTTACCTTTATCGACGCTGAATATTGCGAATGAAATCGCCTATCTTAGTAACATTTCTTGTTAAGTCGAAGACTGTGTTCTTCAATTTTTGTCTCCAAAGATATTAGTTGGGCTCAACTCCTTGACTGATTTATGTGGTAGATTTGTGATGTTGTAAAGTGTTACACCAATCAGTATTGGCCAGTATTCCAAACTCTCAATGAAACATAAGTTTTGAAGAGAAAAATTAAAACTTCTACAGAGCTACGGGCTCGGCCGCTCAGGTGACCCGTATAAACACCACAAAAAAAAAGGTACAACGAAGTTGAAAACAGAACGGCAAATTCACGTGGTGCTTCTGAACTATGTCAGAATTCCCGTGGTGCCCCTATATTTGAAACTTGTACATTGCGGTGCCCCTGAACTTTACCCCAACTGACACATGGTGCCCTTTACACCCTTGTTCGTTAACTCCGTCAGTCCCCCAACCGTTAACTGCTGACGGGGTAATGATTAGCGGTTGGAGGGAAAGTTAATTAAGGATTATTTAATTAATTTTTTTTTACAAAAAATTAAAAAAAAAAATCTCTGAAACTCGAAAATAATTCACAAAAAAATTCAAATTTACAAAAGTTAGTGCACATGGTGCACTTGAACTTTACCCTCTAGTGCACATGGTGTCCACTAACTTTACTCCCCAGTGAATAAGAGGGGCACCATGTACAATGGAGGGTAAAGTTAGGGGGCACCATGTGCACTGGGGGTAAATTTTGGGGCACCATGTGCACTAATTTTTGTAAATTTGAATTTTTTTGTGAAAATTTTTCTAGTTTTTGAGAAAACAAAAATTAATTTTTTTTATTTAAATTTTTGTAAATTTTTTTTAATTAAATAATAATTAATTCTTAATTAAATTTTCAGCCAACCGCTAATCACTTCCACGTCAGCAGTTAACGGTTGGGGAATTGTCGGAGTTAACGGACAAGGGTGGGAAAGGCACCATGTGCCAGTTAGGATAAAATTCAGGGGCACCGCAATGTACAAGTTTCAAATATAGAGGCACCACGCAATTGTTATATGGCCGGGGGTAGGGGTGTGCAAAACCGGTTTCGGTTAACCTACCACGCACTTTTTTCGGTTAACCGGTAACTTCGGTTATCTCTAACCCCGACCCTAAACCGTAACCGTATGTTCGGTTAACCTAAAATACGGTTCGGTTTCGGTTCGGGTAATGGTAAATTTAACACATAAAAAAATAGCAATTGAATGAGGGATCGAATAAGAAAAATAGCAGTTGAATGATTATTTTTTCAACGATCCATTACATAAAATGATAAAATGAGAGGAGATAAAAAAAAAAACAATCGGACAGTCGTACAGGCCACAACATGGAGCTTCAAACAGTCATCTTTCTGTCATTCACAGCAACTCCTTAGTGTCTGAACTTGAACCACTGCACCAGCATCGCATACAGCTAACTTCATCGGAATTCAATCATCATACATGTTCAGTATTGGTATATCTTTGAGAATAGCAGCATCCACCAAATCTAGAAAAACAGAATCAAAGCAAGGAAGTTAGATGTGCAAGTCAATATTGAATTTAGAACTGTAATGATTTAATGAATATAACAATAAGAAGAAATCATAATTAACAAAACTGAATATAAAACAATACAAACCAAAAACTTGAAATTGATGAAAGCAAATACAAACAAAAACATTACCTTCAAACTTCAAAGATTCAACTTCCTGCAAATCTAACGTCGTGCTTGTTCTCTTTTTTTTTCTTTTTTTTTATTTTTTTTATTTTATTTTAATGAAAGTGAGACTTGAGAGTTGAGAGGCGGAGAGAGAATCAGAGAAAAAGAGGAGATTAAAATTAATGAATTAATGCTCTATTGCTCTGCATTCTTTGTCCCCTCTGTCCCTCTCAAATTCCCAAAAAGTTAATTAAAAATTGATAAAAGGAGGAGATTTTTTGGATTTGGCGGGACAAAAAGCGCCCATTTTTCAGTTTCTTCTCAGTGCTATACAGGTGGCGAGATTTAGTGCTAATTTTTAGTGATTGTGCGGTTGGTTCGGTTAACCGGTCAAACCAATTTTGGATAACCGAACCCGACCCGAAAACCGTGAGAATTTATTTTCTCGACCCGTACCCGCTTAATATCGGTTCGGTTACCCTATTTTTCGGATCGGTTTTTTCGGTTTTCGGTGTCGGTTTCGGTTCGTCGGTTTTTTTGCACAACCCTAGCCGGGGGTATAGCAAGGTCTTGTACCCCCTCTCACAATAAAACATAACCACCCCACTACTCTTTTCTACTTATGTTTTTTTCCTTTTTAATTTTTTTAATCAAACCTATAATATGAGTGAGGGGGTATGAAAATCAAATATACCCCTGGGGGTATGTTATAATTTTTCTTTTTGGGGAGGGTGAGATTTCAAAATGACACCTTTTGAGGTGTCATTTGTTTTTTGCCTAAGGGAAAGGAAAAGAAATTAGTAACTTTTTTTTTTACGTAAAGAAATTAGTAATTTTAATGCATGTTTGGTTTGATAGAAAGGAAATGATGGGAATCAGACATCATTAGAATAAAATAAGATGTTACTCGAATTTGAAACAAATTCCAAAGGATTTGATACAAATCCAAATTCTCAAATTCTCGAGTTCCTAAACATAGAATTTGTGTCAAATTTGGATTTGAAAATCAAATCCTTATTTCCAAACATACTCTTATATTCATTACCTTTAATTTCCTTCAAAAGTCTAAATAAGTTATAATAACTTAAAACCACATAACTGTTCTTGATCATTGTGGGAGCCTAGGAAGGAAATTCGGATGATTTTAAAATTTTATCTACGTGCTAGTGATATATGTGGTTGTACTTGATCATATATTTTTTTATAGGAATATTCATTCACAATAATTCAACATACTCCGTACTACATTTACACTGAATATCAGAATTATCAAAATATAAGACTAAGATCAAATAAAACTCAAACCTCGAAAAACTAATGTAACATTATCTCTTCCGAATACCATCTATAATAATGTTGTTTCTTGATAAAACTTGACACAAGAGGCCTATTAATCTCTTGTAGTTTATCAAAATATGAGCAGATTTAATTCGTCAACCAATAGTAGAGAATAATAGTTCATTGAACATCAGATCCACCACGTAGGTCTCACAAATCTCACTATAAGCCAACGTATACAGTGGTACGTAGGTAGAAAATACTCTTGGGGAGATAGAAATGAGAAATTATTGTAACGATAAGCTAGCCAAATTTTAGTAATAACCATGAACAAAAAATACAATGTTGTATAAACGGAATCACAATGCATAAATCGAAACATATTTTCCATATTATAGATCGAGATAACTAATTGACAAGAGTTTAATTTGGGAATTACGAAACAAAAAAAAAAAAAAAAATGGGAATGGAAGTGGAAATTACACATAAACTCAACTATCAATGCAAATTGACGAACATAAGGGATTCAATAACCATTTAAAAGCTTGAATCACAATTCACACCAATATTAAACACTCATCGATCAATATGACGACCCTGCATTACTATTGATAACCCTGCAATCTGAGCGGATCTCACCATCAGTGCCGGTGAGGACCTCAATCTTACCCATCTTCACCATCGCTGCCGAAAATGCTTTGATCCACACCTTCTTCTTATCATTTGCAAACTGCTTCACTAGGCTAGCCGTCGAAGGGTTTGACGAGAGAATTTGGTCCGATGTGAACAACCCTTTGTTAGCTACGATGTTGGAATAGTACTTCGTATCGGTCACAGAAGGGCTTGGGTCCATCGGAACGGTCGAGCTACCGTCGTTGCTTCCTTGTGGGCACTCTTGCTGCAAATCTTTTGCATATGTTGAGTCCATGGTAGGATCAGCCCCGTTTGTTGTGTTGAAACCGTACAACCTATTGTTGACTCGAGTAATAGTTGTGCAGTGAGACCGTCCCAGTGTATGTGAACCTGTACATTTTACCGATATTTTTGTATTAAAAGCCATAACATGATAATAGCTAGTATCGTGATTATAAGCCTATGTAACTATATACCATATACCTGAAAGAATGACCATATCATCTTGTGTTAATCCTTTTCTATCGAACATTTGAGTGAGTTGATCAACCTTTAGAAAGGGTCCGGGAAGGTTTGAAAATGTCTCTTGAGCAACTGAATCTCTGCCATCTCTTCTACCAGCAGGAACATCGTAAGGCATACCTTGTGTCTGTAATACAGTTCAACAACAAAGATTAGGGTTCACAAACATTGTGACGATACATATATTTGTCCCTACGGAGTACAATAATCTTTTATCTTTGTTACTATACTATATGAGTATGTATATATTTTTGTCCCCTTATTATGAAAGTGACTAAAACTTAAAATTGACTTACTATCTTTACGCTATCTCTAGCGGCAAAAGCCAATATATCAGCACACGATACTATCCCTTTGCATCTGGCTTCGATTCTCTTCTTTGCAATATCAATCACTTCGAATCCCCGAAGGCTAGGAAAGTTCACCGGTGAGTCTTTCTCGGCTGTGTTATTCTCAGTGGAATCAATCAGAACTGATCCATCACAACCCTGATCAATATACGTACAACAAATCATATCTCAATGAACACATTAATTATTCTTCTCGATCTTAGTTATGAGCTATTAAATTAAAGGCCGGAGATCAGATTTAATTTGTGATCGACTTACCCTAACGAAACAGTCGTGAAAGTGTAATCTAACCAAACCAGCAGCAATTCCTGAGTTAGTTGCAAAGGCTTTCTTAACTTCCTTTTTGACAATGCCTTCAGCAGAAGGGCATGAATAATCGTAGAACCCTACTTGAAGCTCTGCTTCGATAAGACTACTACGAAAAACCGAAATCAAAACAACAAGGAGAATGGATGAGTAGCTAATCTGCATCTTTGAGAAGCTCATCATTCTTTTGTATATATGTTCTTGGTTTCTTTTGCTACTATGTTGTGTAAGAACATGCACATAGTTCTAACCATTTTATAGTAAAACGAACAAACAAAAAGGGTTGAAAAATGTTAAGGCAGTATTCCTAAATAACAAAAACATGCATGCACGTACTTGGGACATTCGAAAGAAGAACAAGGAATCATAACATTTGATATTATTGTAAATGACTATTGGATTTTGTGAAAATACTAAAACCATAGTCTTTCTAATTTCGCTGGTGCGTATGCCGCGTCGTCATGGGCTCAGTAAGCATTGAATATTACGAGTATTGCCAAGTTGACATACATTGTACAGGACATTAGTATTGTGCAAAGAACTAACATTGTCGTGCGTATCCTAATCATACAGCAGAATGTTTCAATCTGTCACCAAGAAGTAATTAAGAAGTACTTTTGGCCAATGCTTTGTAAATGTCAGATTCGTCATGAGTCACTATCGACCCTCTCGTAAAAGACTAGCACACAAACCGGTAAATCTATGGACCAAATTGTCCGACCCAAGACCAATCTTAGGCTCTGATACCATGTCAGAGTCGTCATGGGTCAATATCGGCCCCCTCGTGGAAGACTAGCTCACAATGCAAGTTGGTGGAGTTCCCTAAAATCGATTGGCAATAGGAGGAGTAACCCACCACCTTATAAATCAGTCCCCAATCCTCTATTTCTCCAATGTGGGTATTATCTCACATCTCACTTGTGGGTCGTTGTCACTCCAACAATAGACGACCAATTCCGAAGAGAAAGTCGGTGCGGCAAGGCTGAAGTCAAGTATGGGGTGTCACCGTGTGGGGAGATCACATTTCCAGTATCCCTCTGAAATTACGCGGGTCTGTACCACACCCATAAGGAGGAGAGAGAGTCCACTTGATAAGTCCAATGAGGTTCCATCCTAAAATCAATTGGCAATAGGAGGAGTAACTCCTTGATTTATAAGGTAAACAAATATTTTCTCTTTTTTCCAATGTGGGACACTCATATGTGGAGTATTTTGGGTATCTATTTAACACTCCCTCTCACATATGAGGTCCCATGAGCTCTGATACCATGTCAAATTATAATTAGGGTAATGAGTGATATATAGTTGTGTTGTTGTCGTATTATTGATGGGGGGTGAACCCCTATTTATATCGTTACAATAACTTGTACCGTAAGGCGGAGATCGACTCCCATTATTTCATAATCTTATTCCTACCATAGTCTAAATATTCCTTAGATAATATTTTTGATAATATTAATTTTGTAGGTGGGATATTAGAGAGACATTGAATATCTCGCGATAAATTAGGAATGGGTTCGATTTCACCAATTGTGAAACTTGTGGGAGTCAATTGCTTCTTTCAATACTTGTGGGGCTACATTTCACATAAATTCAAACATATGGGGGTCATAAACCACTTTTGCCTTTTGTAAAGTGATATGAGAGACCGATTATGTACATAATTCGTCAATCAGTGATCATTTTTGTGTCATGTCATTTAATTTATAATTGAAAATGTAAGTTACACCTTACAAGAATACTCAATCATCAAAATAATTTTAATAGATACAATCAATAAATATAGGAATCACAAAAATTAAAATTAAGATTATGGACACTTATGTATTATTTGTCCCTTGAACATTTGATTTAAACTTGGAAAAAATGAATAACGTAACAAATAGTCATTGCACATCCTCCTTCACTAATTGATGATCCTGCGTTGTGAGCGGATCTCTCCATCTGCGCCGGTTAGAACCCCCATCTTACCCATCTTCACCATCGCGGCCGAAAATGCATTTAGCCACAACAAGTTATTTTTCGCATATTGGTTCACCGCGCTAGCCGTAAATGTGTTTGTCAAGAGAGTGTGGTCCGATGTGAACAGGCCTTTGTTAGCCAAGATGTTAGTGTAGTACTTCGAATCGGTCACTGAAGGGGTGTCTGGCTCCATTGAAACCACCTTGTGGGCACTGTTGTTGCAATTGTGTTGCGTATGATGGAAGTAAGGTAGGATCTGGTCCGTTTGTTCCATTGAAATTGTACAACCTGTTGTCGACCTGTGTTATGGTTGTGCAATGGGCACGTCCAATTGTATGTGCACCTGTTTTAGACAGATTTTCGCGTTAAACTTGAGCCGTACATATATTACAAGTTCATTTATGTTTCAAATCACGACTTTTTTTTTTTTAATTTGATTTATTATTAGAAGTTAATTAATTGTGTCTACACTGTAAACCTCTTACAATTTGCTAATTTTAATACCTGAAAGAACGACCATTTCATCTTGTGACAATCCCTTGCTTGCGAACATTTGAGTTAGCTGATTAACGTTCAAAAAGGGTCTAGGAAGGTTTGAAAATGTATCTGTAGATAATGAAACTCGGCCATCTCTTCTACCAGCAGGAACATTATAAGACAAACCTCTTGTCTGCAACGAGAACAAAATAATATAAGTTGTAAGTTTCACTCTTTGCATTACAGTGTGGATCACCTGTCCCATTTTCCTATCCCACTCCGTGTACCCCACCAATCATATTTTAGCATTACATTATTTTATTTTTAAGAATTATATTGTTTTGGAAATATTTATGAAATGATAGCATGTGATTGGTGGGATACACAGAGTGAGATAGGAAAATGGGACGGGTGATCTGCACTGTTTGCATTATTAATATTGCTTTTATATTTTTAAATTTGTGATAAGTATATTAGACATTTCTTGTGTGTTTATCAGTTTATGTATAGCAAAGCTAGCTACTATATATGTGCTCGGGATTAAATTGACAAAATGTGACTTACAATCTTTACACTGTCTCTTGCTGCAAAAGCCAATATATCAGCACAGGAAACTATCCCTTTGCATTTGGCTTCGATTCTCTTCTTTGCATTATCAATCACTTCGAATCCTCGAAGGCTAGGAAAGTTAGCCGGTGAATCTTTCTCGGCTGTGTCATTCGCAGTGGAATCAATGAGAACCGACCCGTCACATCCCTGGAAATTAAAGACAACAAATATATAACTCAATCATTATCACATCTTAATAAGTTAATTCTTAATCAACGAAAAAAATATCTCCATCCTACTGCATGTATTAATGTTTGGTTTGAATATATGTATAACGGTATAAGGATCCAAAGTTCCAAACAAAACGTATAGTATAAGCAAATTAAAATCGCATGTTTCTTTTAACGGAAAATTCACGTGGTACCCTCGAACTTTAACTGATTACACATGGTACCCAGTTTGACAGGATTATGCACAAGGTACCCCTGAAGTTTGAATATGTACACGTGGTACCCTTGTTTTTAACGGTCAGCTAACGCCATTCGAAGGAAAAAAAGAAACAGAAAAAACAAATAAACCTTTTTCTCTCTCCTTCCCTTTTCCCCGACCCTCGTCTTCAAACTTGTTGCCGCCGTGCCCCCTACACCCCGTGGCCTCCGACCACCAGCGAGGCGACACCTCCGCCCAAACACTATCAGGAGTCCACGAAAACCAGATCCCTGAGCCCCATTCATCCACTCCCAATCAAACCCCATAAAATGCCCTCCCTCCTCCTTATTGAACCCAGAATTTTCTTCCTACCCATAGCACCAATTTGTTCAATGTGGAATCAGATTTAGATAAAATCAACACAAACTTCGTACAATAGCATCTAAAATTTTCCCCAAATTTAACCCTAAAAATAGCACAAATGAAACCCAAAAATTCGTACAAATTCGAAATCAAATTGAACTCACCAAATTCGCCAAAATTAACCGTTCGCAAAAATTGTTGTTACCAAATTCAGCCCAAAGAATTCGCCCAAATAAATCTAGATTCGAGCAAAATTTAATGATGAAAAATGATGAATTCATGAGATGATAAGAATATAAGACGACGATTATATTTGAGATCGATGTGAGACCAGTTATGGTACATAGTAAATGAAGATGACGGTGGGTAAGATGACGATGATTGGGAGTGATGTGATGTGATGTGAATTTGTGGATGAAAATGGAGGTGATGAAGATGATGATACGTGAACATGGTGAAAGTGATGAGAGAGAAAGTGTGGGGATTTTAATTGAGTTTTTTTTTGTTTTTTTTTTTCATTCTAGATTTAATCACAACCCTCCATTTTCATGTTATACATGGCTCAGATTTTACAAAGAATGAACATGACGTTAGTTTGACGGTGTTAAGTGTAATTTTGTTTTTAAGGGTACCATGTGCACATATTCAAACTTTAGGGGTACCTTGTGCAGAATCTTGTCAAATTGGGTACCATGTGTAATCAACCAAAGTTCGAGGGTACCACGTGAATTTTCCGTTCTTTTAATTTCCAAGAGGTATATGATATGATCGACTTACCCTGACGAAACAGTCGTGAAAGTACAATGCATTCTAACTAAACCAACGGCTATCCCCGTGTTAGTTGTTAAAGCACGATCGGGCCTGGGCCGCACCCGTACGGAGGAGAGAGAGTCCACGTCATAACTCCAAGGAGATTTCTGTAAGATAATACATTTACCACACAGTAATGTAACTTATTTTATTATTGAGAATGACAAGAGTTTATATATGTTACAATAGTGTGAACCCTAGTATAAACCCTAAGGTAAAATAGGGTAGGAATAATATCGTTTACATAACTAGAATATTTATTCCTTACGATATTATTCCCTACTACAATTACAATATATTCATTATTCTCTAATACGCCCCCGCAATCTAAGCGGTAGGAGGAGACGGACGCTTTGATTGGAGCCAAAATAATTCGTTGCTAACAATTACTTGATCCATGCCGAAATGAGGTGCCAGAATGCTAGAGTGGTTGACCGTATAGTAGTGTATGCCAGAGTGCCAGGAGTTCTCGAGGGTGGCCAGATTAGAGGGTGGCCGAGGTTGTATAGGGTGGCCGAATTAGAGGGTGGCCAATGGTTGTATAGAGTGGCCGAATTAGAGGGTGGCCAAGGATTGTTATTTTGAGTTATAAAAAAAGATAATAGAAGTTAAGAAGCACAAGTAGCCTGGCAATGTACGCATTTGAGTCAATAATATATTAATATGTCATCTCTGAGAGCATGAGTGTGGTGCATCAAGCGCAGCGAGCGAGTCAGAAAGCTTCAATCAAAGGCATCCAGAATACTACGGGTACGACAACAATGAAAAAGTAGGCAATAATAGTGATTTGTGTGGGTAAATAATCTACTCATAAAATAACAAATATCAGAATAAGGCGTGGCTAGTGGTGGACAAAGAACATACCAGCCGGGGAGGAAGAAGAAATGACGACGGCCATCCCCGGCCGGGAGCGGAAGGAGGATTGTGACTCTTGTATAGGGGTTTTGTGTTTAAATGTCTCTAGGATCGTTCCCATCTGATACCATATAAGATAATACATTTACCATACAGTAATGTAACTTATTTTATTATTGAGAATGACAAGAGTTTATATAGGTTACAATAGTGTGAACCCTAGTATAAACCCTGAGGTAAAATAGGGTAGGAATAATATCGTATACATAACTAGAATATTTATTCCTTACGATATTATTCCCTACTACAATTACAATATATTCATTAGTCTCTAATAGTTCCATCCTAAAACCAATTGGCAATAGGTGGAGTAACTTTTTGGTTTATAAACATATCAACTCTCTCCTCTTTTTCCAATGTGGGACACTCACAGGTGGAGCTCACTCTAACACTCCCCCTCACGTGTGAGTTCCCTTATTACTCAGCAGACTGGGCTTGGAGCTAACCGGGGCTCTTGTAGCTCTCTTCAGTTCCCACATCTCTTGCCCATCTGCGCAGACTGGACCTTCACAAGCTCACCGGGGCTCTTCTAGCTCTCTTGGGTGGCATCGCAAACCGGGGCTCTCTTAGCTCTCTTCGGTTGCGTAAACTTGATCCATCTGCAATGGGCCCAGTTCATCTTCTTGAGTCATTAGCTGCAAAGGCATTCTTAACTTCATCTCTAACAATGGCTTCAGCTGAAGGACATGAATAGCCATAGAACCCGACTTGAAGTTGTGCCTCAATCAGACTGCTACGAAAAATCGAAAGCAAAACAACAAGTAGAATTGAAGAGTTCATAATTATGATTATTTTGTTCTTTGTTTGTTTTGCTTAATGTTAGTCACTGAGTTCGGACCCTTTAGTGAAAAAATGAAGGTTGAGAAACATCCATGCACGTAGTTGTGACTTGTGACATTAGATCGAAGAACATGCAAACAAATCCTTCGATAATATTGTAAATGACAAGTGGATTTTGAGTAATAGACTACAAATATGACTTGCCCACTTTCGCCGGTGCGTATGTACTCTGGATCCTGTGGCTTTGTAAGCGTTGAATATCCAGAAGTATCGCCATTTTGGTGTGCAAATGCAAAGAATCAGTTTTTGGATGTATATTTTTAATTAATTTGACTATAGAAATAATGTTCGATCTGTGAATTCAAAGATGATCGACAGAAGTGTATCATTATGAAGGTTAGTGATTGGAATATGGGAGACGACCAAAAGAGAAAAATCAAGCGGCAATTGCGGTAAACTCACGGCTTGCTCAGAATACATGCTCAAACTAATCCGACTTTTCAAACATGCGACTAACAATGCTATTACTTAAAACTTGTTGTAAAAGTAGAATCTTTTAACGAAAACCTAAAGCATATCATCTTTCATTTCAATAGATCAAACTAGTTTAAGATAATTAATTAAGTACTTCATCTTAATTATGATTGAGTCATTTGATATCTACATATTATATAATTTAATGGTCAAATTAGTACACAGTTGTTGAAATCTCTATAGTTAAAACAATAATCTAATATATCTAATATATATATGTAATCCTGAACCCGCCCAATTCTCACGCTGACACGTGGCATATAATAATATTATTATATTATAAATAATGTTTATCTAGAATAGGATATGACAAGTACATGGTAATATTATTCTAATACAATAACATTATTACTTGATTTATGGAAAATAGTTATGCAATATAGTAATTACTTGATTTATGTCTATTTGATCAAATATCCTACGGGTGTTTCAAAATCATGGTAATATTATTCCAATAAAATAACATTATTACTTGATTTATGGAAAATAGTTATGTAATATAGTAATTATTTGATTTATAGCAATTTGATCAAATATCCCACGGGTGTTTCAAAATGGGACTTTGGCTTTTGAAATTGAAATGTGAATTTTCCTCTAATTAAATTACAAATATCACACGGGTGTTCGAAATGAGATTTTAGATTTTTAAAGGTGAGTTTTCATCTAATTATATTAAAAATATCCCACGGGTGTTCGAAACATGACTTTAGGTTTTTAAAGGTAAATTTTCATCTAACTACATTCCAAATACCACACGGGTGTTTGAAATGAGATTTTAGGTTTTAGATAAAAAAATTATTTACATAATTTTAAAATTTAAACATAAGTAGCCCGGGCGTTGCACGGGCCATCAAACTAGTATATATGTAATCCTGAACCCGCTCAATTCCCCCGTTGACACGTGACATATTATAATATTATTATATTGTAAATAAATTTTATCCAAAATAGGATATGGTAAGTAATACTATAGGGTGATATTATTCTAATAAAATAACATTATTAATTACTTGATTTATGGAAAATAGTTATGTAATATAGTAATTAGTTGATTTATGGCAATTTGATCATATATCCCACGGGTGTTTCAAAATGGGATTTTAGCTTTTGAAATGTGACTTTTCCTCTAATTGCATTACAAATATCTTACGGGTGTTCGAAATGTGGTTTTAGGTTTTGAAAGGTGATTTTCCATGTAATTACATTACGAATATCCTACAGGTGTTCGAAATGAGATTTTGAAAGGTAACTTTTCATCTTGTTACATTACAAATATCACACGGGTGTTCGAAACATGATTTTAGGTTTTTAAATGTGACTTTCTATCTAATTACATTACAAATATCACACGGGTGTTCGAAACATGACTCTAGATTTTTATGGCGATTTTCATCTAATTGCATTACAAATATCCCTCGGGTGTTTGAAATGAGATTTAAAGTATTAGATAAAATTTTTGTTTATACAATTTTAACATTTAAACATAGATAGCCCGGGCGTTGCACGGACCATCAAACTAGTGTATATATATTTGAATAAAAAATTAAGAATAACACACTTATTTTTGTGGCAATTGTGTGCTCCACAAGGCTTCTTATTATCTACATGAAGATGAAGAAGATACGAGAAGTATATATAGAAGATCGATCTGACATATATAACGGGCCTTTTAGTCGGGTACGGGTTAGGTTTATTTAATATCCGATCAAGTCCATGACCTATGAAATGATATGTCAAGCTATCACTACATCTCCATTGTGAACACTGTAATAGGTTTAATACTAAGGCTATGTTTGGCAAAACTAGTTGAAATAATAGCTGAATGCTAAATTAATAGATGCAATAGTAGCTGAGCGTTTTTAACTAATAGTAATAAGGGTGTTTGGCAGAATTAGCTGATATAGGAGTCGGTATATATAAAATTACATAAAATGCATTATTTATTTTTAATCTCATTTTAATTTAGTACATAATTGAGGGTAAATTAGGAATAAAATTATGATAAGCTAGCTTATTTTTGAATAAGTTGCATGTGATAACTTATTAAAAAAAAGGTAGCTTATTATTTAAGCTAGTGGTGTTACCAAACCAACTTATTTGGTCAAATAACTTAAAAAATTAGTTAAATAAGCTAATTTGGCCAATAAACTAGCTTAAAAAATTAGTTAAATAAGCTAGGCTTTAGGTTGTGTTTGGTATGCACAATAAGTTAGTTTATTTGGCCAAATTAGCTTATTGTGCATACCAAACATAACCTAAGGCGTAGGGGGGTAAAATATCCCACTATCAATGACAATGAAATTGAGTCAACGAAAAAAAAAATATTCATTGAAAAATAATGATGACCAAACCGCGCTTATTCCTCGGTAGTTTCTCAACAGCCCACTTCTCACCCCCCTCTCCCTCCACCTCACCTGACCCCCCCTTATACTCAGGGGCGAAGCCAGTTGGTGGCGAGGGGTGGCGGCCGCCACCCCGGTGGGCGAAAAAAATTTCTGGGTTTGTAGGCAGAATACTATATATATTTTTGAGTGCATAGAAATAATAGTAAAATGTAGTTGCCTCAATGGTTATAGCCCAATCCCTACAACATATAAGTGTGGGGTTCGAATCCTATTATAAGCATGTCTCATTACTTTTTTAAATTATTCTTTTAATTTTAAAAATAAGCCAAAAGCCTTGGCTAGTCGCTTGAGAGGAATCGAATTCATGCCATCGGGGAAGAGAATGTATTCCTAACCAGTAGGCCAGAATCTTTTAATGCTCTATTGTACATGCCTTTAATATATAACCATGTTTACGTATTTCGTATGTTTTTTCTTCGTTCTAGTTCCTTCATTTGTTGAGTGAGTCCGCTTCGTTATTTTCCTTATTAGTTAAGCTAATTTATTATTGATTTTGGTTAGAAATAATAAATGAGTCCTAAATGGCCGATTAGAAATACCGCGTATATTGACCTAAAAAAAATTGCCGCGTATATGTATGTAGTTATAATCCGCCACCCCGAGTTTTCAATCCTGGCTTCGCCCCTGCTTATACTACCCATATCCTCTATGTGGATGCTTCTTTTGCTATTATGACTGCCTCAGCAGGTCTTGCCCCATGCTTACTGGATCCCCAAGGTCGCTGGATTGCGGGATTTACGAAGCACATACCATGTGCAGATGCTACCACAGGTGAAGCGCATGCCATGCCATTTCATGGTGCATGGAGCTCGTTTACATGATATCAAGATTTTATCCGATTGTCAACTTGATGTGAAAGGTATTCTGGATCCCGCTCAACCAAAGGACAAATTGACAAATTTCTATGCTCTTTGCAGAGATACATTGGTAAGGCATACCGACATTTTGCTTAAATACATTCGGCATGATTGGAATCACATGGCGGATTTTATGGCTAAAAAAGCTCGCTGCACTCTTGCCCTACAACAAAGTCAGCTTCACTCGATCCCCGTTGATGACTTTCGTCATTTATTTGATGACAACTTTATTTTTATGCCATTTAAAAATGGATCTTGTAATATTTGATGCCACACTTGGGCTTTTATGTACTTCTATTTAAGCTTGTAAAACGTTTATGTTCTATCTATTTATCTACCGCCTCTTTCGCCAAAAAAACCGCGCTTATTCCTAAGGCCTAATGTAATAACATGAGTGTAATACCCCGGATTTCAGAGGAGATCCTTGAAAGATTAAGGGCTCATATGAGGTGCTTAAGAGGATTGATAGTGCTACTCATACCAACAAAGTCTACTTTCCTTTTAGGAAGCCCATGTGATAAGAACTCCAAAGTTAAGCGTGCTTGACTGAGAGTAATTTAAGGATGGGTGACCTCCTGGGAAGTTTCCCAGGGTGCGCATGAGTGAGGTCAAAATGCGCCGAAAGGACCCGTGTTGGTCTGTGAGGTCAGCCCACAGCCTGGCAAGCTGCCATAGGTGACTACTCTTGGCTCAGACGATGAGTCGGGGTGTTACAAAATGGTATCAGAGCAACCCTGCGACCGCGTGTTGATCTTGTGGTCAGGAGAGCCCAGGTCAGCAGCCTAGCGGGGGAAAGATCCTGGAGCTAGACTATGGTTGGCTACCAGACGCAACGAAGACGTTGCTTTCTTAAGAGGGGGTGAATGTAATACCCCGGATTTCAGAGGAGATCCTTGAGAGATTAAGGGCTCATATGAGGTGCTTAAGAGGATTGATAGTGCTACTCATACCAACAAAGTCGACTTTCCTTTTAGGAAGCCCATGTGATAAGAACTCCAAAGTTAAGCGTGCTTGACTGAGAGTAATTTAAGGATGGGTGACCTCCTGGGAAGTTTCCCAGGGTGCGCATGAGTGAGGTCAAAATGCGCCGAAAGGACCCGTGTTGGTCTGTGAGGTCAGCCCACAGCCTGGCAAGCTGCCATAGGTGACTACTCTTGGCTCAGACGATGAGTCGGGGTGTTACAATGAGATCACATAGCGCATTACATAGCTCATATGTCACCACCGGAGTTTCTACATACCCAGTAGAGTTTAGATTGATAGTGGCCCTAGCGACCTCTCTCGGTGTAACGCTCTTCATATCAATTTTTACATAACATCAATTAGGCCTATCATTTTGCCTAGACGAAAATTTTTGATTCCTAAACTTGCTTGCATTGTGAATGACTCGGAACCAACCCAGGTCTAGTTCAGGTCTTTGCATTTAGGTTGTGTGTTTGTGATACGGATCCAGGGCATTAGTGGCCACTCTAACCTAGCTAGTGCATGGACTGACGTAAATTACGCCCATTTTCGCCAAGTCAGTGTTTAGTTGTTGTTTGCTTGCGCTTGTTTATTTCTTGTTAGTTTGTAACTTCGTTAACTTGATTTATTTATCTATTAACAGTTAATTTCCAAAAAAAAAAAAAAAAAAAAGTAGTACTCCTTACTTTCGTAGTGGTACGCGCTCATCGAATCTTAGTTCATGGACTTATACATACATATTATTATTGTACATACTTTTTTTCCCTAAAAATTAGACGGCATTATATAAATAGAAATAAGAGTAATAAGGATACAAACCAACAATGAAAACAAAAATAAACAACGGTGGTTTAAATCAACAATAACAAAAACAAGGCCACAACCACTAGTAAATCGATCATATTACTGTACATACTCTTTGCGCGCGCTACATACATTTATATGTATATAACTAATTTGCACCTTTGCATGCCCGACCTGCGCCTGGGCTGTATATATCTATATTGTTATACTCGTTTTATGAAATTGTTAGTTTATCTTTGTTATAATATTATTAGCAAAACTATTATTTCCCATAAATTAACTTACTACCATAATCACCATAAATTATATTATTTTACATAAATTAGCTAATAATTTCCATATTATGTAATTACTTGGTGCTATCCAATTAATGAATGTCAAATGTCTTTCAAGGAATGACTTGGTTTCAGGTTTTAATATATACTAGTTTGCATGCCCGTGCCACTCCCGGGCTATATATTTATATTGTTTATACTCGTTTTATAAAAAAATGTTGCCTTATCTTTGTTTAAATAAATTACCCTAATGATTATTTTCCATAAATTAGCTAATACTATACTACTCTATAATAATTTATTACAATATCCTAATCGAAAATTGTATTTAATGCTATTTTTGTGTTCTATCCAATAATTGTATAATAATTTATTACCATATCCTAACCTGTAATTGTATTTACTGCTATTTCTATGTTTTATCCAATTAATGTATGCCAAGTGTCCTCCTATGAAAAACTTGGTTTCAGGTTTTAATATATAGTATTAGACTAGTTTGCATGTCCGGCCCGCGCTCGGGCTGTATATATCTATATTGTTATACTCATTCTATGAAATTGTCAGTTTATCTTTGTCATAATATTATTAGCAACACTATTATTTCCCATAAATTAGCTTACCACCATAATCACCATAAGTTATATTATTTTCCATAAATTAGCTAATAATTTCCAATTACTGAATGCCAAGTGTCCTTCTAGGAAAGACTTAGTTTCAGGTTTTAATATATAGTACTAGGTTGCATGCACGTGCCACGCCCGTGCTATATATTTATATTGTTTATACTCACTCTATAAGAAAAATGTTGGTTTATCTTTGTTCTAATAAATTATCATAATGATTATATTCCATAAATTAGTTATACTATACTACGGCTTATCTTTGTTCAAGTAAATTACCTTAATAATTATTTTCCATAAATTAGCTATATTATACTACTCTATGATAATTTATTACCATACCTTAACCAATAATTATATTTAATGCTATTTTTATGTTCTATCCAATTAATAAAAGACAAGTGTCGTTTTAGAAAAGACTTGGTTTCAGGTTTTAATATATAATATTAGATTAGATTAGATTTATATATTAGATTAGATGGATTAGATTAGGTGTAGTGCATGCTCTTCTTAATTAAGGAGATGTCATATTAGTCATTTAGTCCCACCAGTGATCCCTTAATTAAGGAGATATCATATTAGTCATTTAGTCCCATCAGTGATCCCTTAATTAAGGAGATATCATATTAGTCATTTGTCATGATAAATTCGAGAATATTTGAAACTTAATAAAATCAATTCGATATAGGAATAACAAAAATATCACAAATTCAACTTCGACACTTAATACGTGTCCCTTAAAAAGTTGAGATTACGGTTACATGAACATAAATAAAATTGAATTGTACGCATTTTGAAGTAGATTATCGAACTACCCATGCATAGCTTAATCTGTTAATTAAGCTATGGGTTAATTAAAAAGAACACATATTTGATGATCTCATATCTTAGCTTCTCCGATACTAGTAATTATTGATAACTCTGCACTGAGTGCGAATCTCTCCATCAGTGCCGGTAAGAACCTCAATGTTACCCATCTTCACCATCGCTGCCGAAAATTTCTTTAACCACGACCTATTATCTTGTGCATACACCTTGACTAGGTTAGACGTATAAGGGTTCGTCAGGAGAGTGTGGTCAGATGTGAACAAGCCCTTGTTGGCTAAGATGTTGGTGTAGTACTTCGAGTCGGTCACATAAGGGGTATCTGGGTCCATTGGAACCACCGAGCTAGCGTCGTTGCTTCCTTGTGGGCACTGTTTTTGCAATCGTGTTGCGTATGATGGAAGTAAGGTAGGATCCGACCCGTTTGTTCCACCGTAATTGTACAACCTGTTATCGACCTGTGTCAATGTTGTACAATGGGCACGCCCGATTGTATGAGCTCCTGTTTGCATGTCAAATGTTATATTCGGATCGATACAATGTTTGTACTGTTTTCTTTGAACTTTGCTTGTATTGTGTAAACGTTATTACTTTATTTTTTTTACCGGCAAAATACAAAAAAAAAAAAAAAAAAAAAAAAAAAAAATCGAACTAAAGATAATTTAATATTAGAAATTGATCAATATTCTACACCATTTTGGGCTTTTGTCTTAGAGGATTGTTAATTAATTGATGATTAGCATACATGAACACTAAGTGAACACTAGTTCTCATATACTTAATTATAGATGTATTATTATTACGTTTATACCTGAGAGAATGACCATTTCATCTTTTGATAATCCTTTGCTAGCGAAACTTTGAATGAGTTGATCAACATTCAAAAAGGGTCCAGGTAAATTTGAAAATGTCTCAGCAGATTGTGAAATTCTACCATCTCTCCTACCAGCTGGAACTTCATAAGACATGCCTTTTGTCTGCAACAAGGACAACATATAAAAGAGTTCAAATACGCTGCAATTTATCGTTCTTATTTCCTATACATACTTACAAGCTTCACTTACAAATTACAATCTTGTAACAAAAAAAAAAAAAAAAGGACTTACAATCTTCACACTGTCTCTAGCTGCAAAAGCCAAAATATCAGCACACGAAACTATCCCCTTGCACCTAGCCTCGATTCTCTTTTTTGCAATATCAATGACTTCAAATCCCCGAAGGCTAGGAAAGTTAGCCGGTGAGTCTTTCTCGGCAGTGTTATTCGCAGTGGAATCAATAAGAACTGACCCATCACAACCCTAATAACGCCAAAAAAAAATAGCTCAAATTATAAACATATATATATATATATATATATCTTAATATATAGTTATCAAGTATAACGTGTATATCACAAGATTAATGTATGAAAGATTATGTGTAACTTACCCTAACAAAACAATCATGAAAGTGCATTCTAACTAAACCAGGAGCAATCCCTGAGTAAGTCCTGAATGCTCTCTTAACTTCTTTTTGGACAATGATTTCAGCTGAAGGACATGAGCGGTCATAGAAGCCTACTTTAAGTTGCGCTTCAACGACTAGAGTACTAGAGAAAACCGAAAGCAAAACAAGAGCTACAATGGAAGAGAAAATCTGCATTTTTGAGTTCATTATATTGTTATTTGGCTTTGATTTTGGTTTGTTTTTCGTTGTGTGTTTAACTAAGAACATGCACCAATTTATAGTAAAAGAAAAAGAACTTTCTGATAAAAAAAAAAAGATGACAAACATGCACGTCGATGGGGTAGAATGATGAACATGCAAACGTATGCATCTATTCATGATATTGTAATTTAATTTTTGGTGTCTAGGTTATTATTGTGAGTGAAAAGCCTCCGGTAATTTAGCAAAGAAACAACTACTCGAATTTTAGCGTTGCCCAGCTAATCTCTTCGGACGGTGATTTTGTCAAGGCATTTGAATTCCTTTCAGGGCAAATATGCCATTAATGGACCAAATTTCATAAACTTCTCTTGGAAATAGCAATTAATGCATTGATAAAATCATCACAATGAGTCTCTTGCATTGGTTGTGAGTCTCTGATGAATAAATAGTGCGTACAAATTAAATCATGTAACTATAATTTAGCTCATCGATTCAATGCAGATTTCAGGTACAATCTGAAACTGTGTTTTGTTAGTATTTACCAATATTTTCTGTTTCATAACTTTAATATCATTGACCATAGGTTTAACTTGAAAATATGACCCATAGACCAGATATATCATTGCGTATTTTTCAGAAAAAAAGTGTGGCTTCCACAATGAAATCTGATAAGTGAGGTTTCGAAGAAGTATCTACATCATCCTACTCCACAGGACGGTTCAATTCCCACCTCAGCTAAAGATGCTGAACAGTAAATGGCCATTTTTTTTATTGTTTGTTAAGACATTCATTTAGCAAGCTAATCCGCTACTAGGTTAGCTTCTCTGTAGCCATGTTAAAATCGCGCATACCTGCCCATGCCGTAGCTTGATTAGAAAGCTCTTAGTAACTATACATGCATGCTCGAACGAAATTAGCATTAATTTGCTTAATCAGAGCTTGAAATGAAATGAATCAATGATCGAGCTATAGTATTAGGCACAGATAATAAGCATGCATGCATGCAAGCTCGATATGTTCCGTCCATAATTAAGCATGCATGAGAATGCAGAACATTTCACCACTTTGCAGTATATATTAGAATATAATCATATCACCTCTCTTCACTACCGGGAATATAGGGTCAAGATCAGAGATACGTATCCGCTTAAACAATGCTTAGATATCATGATAAGCACAATTAAATTGAATTGACCGACATGGATGTGTAGCTACGTATAATGATATTAAGATTAAGATCGCACTAATAACAAAATTTATTTGCAATGAATTTTTTTTCACTTAATTAGATAGAACTCGATGGAATAGAGTTCAAAATACGGGTTTTCACACTTTTCTTCCAATTTGTTACCCGTAAATAGAATCAATTATACAATAATGACAATGCTATGGCCATTCCCTTTATCTAGTAACATGATAGTAGTAATAATGACTTCAAGACGTGAGATTTTCCCAGGCCATTTAACCAGCGAGATCTCATAATTTGTTTTTCAATTGAAAATCTCACCTAATAAGCAAACAAATTAAATTTTAAAATGTGCTCCGTAGGCACACAATAGAAAAACCGATATTCAATATCTACTATAATTTAATTTGTCTTAGGCATGCTGACGTTAAATATGTCACATTCACGATGGTAGTAAAGTAACCAAACCGATCTGCAGTCATGAAAATTAATATTGGCAGTAGATAAATAGTCATAGAGTAAAGTTCATGACTAAGCTCGTAGTAAAATCATCATCCCTCGATTAAGTATGAATGAAGCTTTGACTTAGTATCTATATTCAATAACTAAAAAGATAGTGTAGCACAAGCTATCGTATTTTGCGCCCTAATTACCAAATGAAGAACTCTAACCTCGATCTTAATTTGTTTATACGAGGGTCAACTAAGTATTGATTGTATGTCCTAAGTACTTGTTAATTCAGGACCTTCGTACGTACCGACACAAATTTGTCCCGACATCTTTGAATTATCAGAAAATTCCATGAGAGGTTGATTAAAATACACACCAAGATGCTGGTTCTTTGTACAACCTAGCAAATTAACGACGACTTGGTAATACATACTCCCAAATTCAACGCGCACTCTGCCACCACAACCTTAGGACCCGGAGTACACACCCCGCTAAATTAGGCACCTCCGTATTTACTTATAATCCACTAGGCATAAATATAATACTAATTTTGTAAATACTTGGTTGGGTTGATACGGGAATGCGATTTGGTTGTATCGAGTGGCCGAAAGTTCTGTGTATGCAAGAATGATGCAATAACTATAACAAAAATAACACTACCTATAGCTAATGTATCAAAACTCAAAAGCCCTCGTGTTTGTGTGACGGTAACGTCATACATGTGTTGAAAACATTACTCCATAGTCAAATTGTTTCGAGAATTGCATCAACCGACTTGCTAATTAATTCACAACAGACGACACAAGAAATGCTTAATGTGTTGGAAGTCATTCTGGTTTATTCCATTTTATATATTCCGATGGCAAATAGTAATTGGCCTTGACTCGGTCAGAAATGACATTGCACTGTTAATATTCTTTGGGGCATTTTTGTTGTTTTACATGGTTATGTACTCCGACTCGATTTCAGATTAAACCACGTGGTCGGATCCAAAAAATTTTAAATGATGTCAAAATGAGAGTAATATAAAACGATATGTTTGCATGTTCCTTCGTTCTACTATCCCAATTTGAAGTGCATTTTTGTCAACTTTATTTACTTTTTTAAACCGTCTTCGTTTGCTATAAAATGGTCAGAACTTGGTACATCTTCTTAAACACACTACTCACACTACTAACAGTTGTAAACAATTCAAACTTAGAGCAAAAGAATGATGAATTTCTCAAAGGTTTTACTTGTTGTTTTGCTTTCAGTATTCTGTAGCAGTCTGATAGAAGCTCAGCTTCGAGTTGGTTTCTACGACTCATCATGCCCTTCAGCTCAAAGCATTGTTAGAGAAGAAGTTAAGAGAGCATTTGCGACTGATACTGGGATTGCCGCTGGTTTAGTTAGAATGCACTTCCACGACTGTTTCGTCAGGGTAAGTCACAAAGTAGTCTCTCGTACTTCTAGTGCTATTTCCGTTCTTTTGAATTATTAACGTTTAGTTTGAATTCGATCAGGGGAAATAAGGTGTAATTAACATGTACGTGCTGATCGATAATAATTGAGTTATTTCTTTGTATTTTCAGGGTTGCGATGGGTCGGTTCTCATTGATTCCACTGCCAATAACAAGGCTGAGAAAGATTCGCCGGCTAACTTTCCCAGCCTGCGCGGATACGAAGTGATCGATAGTGCAAAGAAGAGGATTGAAGGTAGATGCAAAAGGACAGTTTCGTGTGCTGATATATTGGCTTTTGCGGCCAGAGACAGTGTAAAGATAGTAAGTCCAAGTCGAATTTAGTCACCCCATAATGAAGCGAAATTTACACTTAATTACTCCCTCCATTTCTTTCATTCCTTTACGTTCAGTTTAGATGTGTAAGAGGCCGCAATTCAATTAAAACTACAGAATTGAAAGAAATGGAGGGAGTCGTATGTAGCATTAGTATTTCTACCGACAAAATAAGTATCTAAGTTATTACTGCTTACGTTAATGTAACTAATGTGTTGTGAAATCTTTTCTTTGTCCTTGTTGCAGACGAAAGGTTTATATTATAATGTTCCGGCTGGTAGAAGAGATGGCAGAGTTTCAGTACTTACAGAGACGTTTACAAACCTGCCCGGGCCCTTTTTAAACCTCGATCAACTCGTAAAAAGTTTCGCAAGTAAAAACTTATCGCAAGATGAAATGGTCATTCTTTCAGGTATATATACATATGTATGTATATATGGATGGTCCATTAATTCTTTCAAACACAAAATAAAGTTATAATAATGTTTTGAATTTAACTCGAAAATCTGCCTAATAATACAGGAGCTCATACAATCGGACGGTCTCACTGCACAACTTTGACACAGATCGAGAATAGGTTGTACAATTTCAATGGAACAAATGGCACCGATCCTACAATACTTCCATCATATGCAGCACAATTGCAACAACAATGCCCACTCGGAAGCACCGACGCGACCTCGGTGGTTCCGATGGACCCAAATACCCCAGTGGTGACCGACACGAAGTACTACGCCAACGTATTAGCCAACAAAGGCATGTTCACATCTGACCAAGCTCTCATGACAAACTCTGTAACGGCTAGCCAGGTGAAGCAATATGCAAAAAATAAGTTGTTGTGGCTAAGTAAATTTTCGGCCGCGATGGTCAAGATGGGTAACATTGAGGTTCTTACGGGTACTGATGGCGAGATTCGGACGCAATGCAGGGTAATCAATTAGAAAATGACCGATGTTTTTAAACAAGTTACGTTCAAAATGATCGATCATATTAGATTTGAATCTTCTGATCTCCGAGTGATATAATTGTCGATGACTCTATATGAATAAATTTATTTTATTTTATTATTTTAAAAAAAACCGAACTTATGATCCAAATCAGTCCAACTAAACTTTATGTATGTTCATCATCCATTAAAATTCATTAATTTCTCCAAGTGGCAAGTGTGTTCTAAATGTTGTAGGAGACTTATGGAATACTCAAGTGTCGATAATTGTCGAACTTATATTAATACTTTTCTGGTTAAGTGGTTATTTCCTTTCTTTAATTGATCGTGTCCAACGAACATTAGTTACTTTTATAAATATCCTTGTCAATCACCATTTCAATTAAGGCATGGGTCTCAATTAAATGAGTACATTTGGATTTTGTCTTTTGGTTAATGGTTGATTAATCCCTTTATTTACTTGATTTGTTTCATTTTCGGGAATGTGACTCTTTTTTTTTTTCCGATGATTGATTAATCCCTTTATTTTGGGTGATGATTTTGTCAAGACAGTAATTATTATCGACAAGGCAGATTCATTAAACATGGTCTATATTATAGATATATTTGCCTTAGAAGTTGCTGATTTGGCTTGGCAAAATCATAACCCAAAATTAAACATACGGAGTTTATTGATATACTGAGTTTGGCTTCCAAATTTTAATAGCGAATAAAAAGGTACATGAAGTTGTGTTTAAAAAGTGCACTACAGTAATCTAAGACATACATCTAAAATTATTACTCGGTACATTTTACATGATTAAAAAGTGCATATATATACTACATACATCTACCGTTGACGTGACCCTGAAGATGATTATGGCACGACTTGGATATCTTCATCATCTTCATCTTCTTGAGAACAATGATCATCATGATCTCCATCATCGTCGTCGCCACTATCATCTTCGTCATCGGTATAATCATCATCATCATCACGATCCTCATCTATATTATTATTACAAACATTATTACTAAGATTATTAATATTATTCCTACCAAGTCTACCATGCATATGACATGTTTGGCATAGTGACATAATAGGCCCGAGTTTCGGCCCTGAACCGGTCCACAAAGTAGGAGATTGACAAACATGGCATAGAAGACTTCTAACGTGTTTGGCAACGAGGAAATTAGCACCATGCACCTTAGAATCACATTCCAAGCACAAACTTGCTTGGTCTGATTCACAACAAATTGTAGCAACATTACTACTACATAGCTCACATCTTTTCTTCACTTTCATTCTTCTAGATTTGATCTCCCAAACAAGGCATATAATATAATCTTTTTCTTGAATTCTCACTGATTTTCAGGGGAAATGTATGTGATTATGATGTGAATTATTAGAGCTATATATGGAAAACCATGGGCGCAAGTTGAAGCATATGTTAATGTGAAATTGGTTGATTTGTGGTGGGATTTTGGAGATTCAAGAGATTTTTCTTATTTTATAAGGTTGTTGAAGTATCAACTAGGGGAGGGTTGTGGCTGTAATTATTTTTTTTTTTAGCATGAACAAATATGAACCATATGATCATATGATTCCTTCAGGTGGGTTCAATGGCTATTATACTAATACTTTTTTTTTTCTCGGCCCAAGGACTTGATGAATTCACCTTTTTCTTTTGTATCTTGTTCTTTAAGCGAACAAAATAATTAATGATATTTTTTTGTGTGTTTTTAATTCTATTTAGTATGAATTCGAGTTAGGTATGACGGTAAGATATTAAGAGGCAGCAAAGATTTTTTTCGACCCTGAGTTTTTGCTACTTGTGTACATAAAACCCGAATTTAAGATTTATGATGAAGTATGTCGAGCTTCTTACTGACTCGATCAAGTGCTAGATTGATGAAAAGTTTAAGAATGGTATCAAGATTCTTTTATAAGCGGTGGACTGACAAGATATCATTTTACTTCAACATGTGGAACTCAAATCCATATAGCACTAAAAGTGAATAATCAATAGACCTCAAAAAACTAGTGAATCATCACCATGTTCTTTCAAAAGGAGGCATGGTACGCATAAAAGTGATCTCAAGGGTAATTTTCAATCACAAATTAGATCAATGGAAAAATTATTTTGACATCGACTCAATTCACGTCGTTTTCTATTATTATATTCGTAGTTCTATTGACCCGTTTAATTATCATTGTAAAGAAAACTTGACATTATCTTAATCGTCTACTCTGCTCTCGTCCTTGACGGACTCGTATGTTCTGACATATTTGCCATATTACGCTAATTTTGCTCTTGAATTCCAAGTACTCTATACCAAACTTGCCATGAAAAATAAGATTTGAGAAGGCTATGTTCATTTTTTTGGTGAAAAAGTCCGGGAGGTTATGTTTATTTGACACACTTTACTGTATTGTTTTTGCACAGCACAGTTAGTTTGTCACAGTCCAGTAAATTGGTCTCGGCCCAGTAACTGGCCCGCTTTCTGTTGACAAACTTTCACAAAATTTGGGCTAAACCTAAGCAGTATCAAATGGCCCGCACAGCTAGCCCATTTGTTGTCATTTTCTTTTGTATGAGAAGCTAGCCGATTCTCTTTCCTTTTCTTTTCATTTGGCTTTAGTGATCGAGTATCAACCGGTGACATACTATCGTTGCCCCTATCTAAATAGAATGATTGTCTACTAGTTTCTATTTACTCTCTGATCTACTCCTCAAAAATAGAATGATTCTGTTTTTACTCATTTCTAAAACGGAGATTTTAAATATAGACATATAGTCTTGTTATCTCATTTCTCTAACGAAAACAAAGTATAACCAAAAACTCCTACCTATAAACTTCACCATGTTCTTTCAAAAGGAGACATGGTACGCATAAAAGTGATCTCAAGGGTAATTTTCAATCACAAATTAGATCAGTGGAAAAATTATTTTGACATCGACTCAACTCACATCATTTTCTATTATTATATTCGTAGTTCTATTGACCCGTTTGATTATTATTGTGAAGAAATTTTGACATTATCTTAATCGTCTACTCTGCTCTCGTCCTTGACGGACTCGTATGTTGTGACATGTTTGCCATATTACGCTAATTTTGCTCTTGAATTCCAAGTACTCCGTACCAAACTTGCCATGAAAAATAAGATTTGAGAAGGCTATGTTCATTTTTTTGGTGAAAAAGTCCGGGAGGCTATGTTAATTATGTTTTTACTCATTTCTAAAACGGAGAGTTTAAGTATAGACATATAGTCTTGTTATCTCATTTCTCTAACGAAAACAAAGTATAACCAAAAACTTCTACCTATAAACCTAAATTGTTGATGCAAAATATTAATCTGTGTTCACTAAATGGGTCTTCTTGTGTATATTCGTCGAGGCGAGTTACATATATGTAGTACACGAAATGCACCCTCTGAAAACGTTAACTTAATTAGTTTAGTTGAAGAGAGCAATCTATTAACTAGCGTAACGCTAAAGAGCTAATAAGTCCCACGGAATATTACTAAAACTGAAATTCTGTGACTGCATCTAGCGTCTTATACTCTTATGTGGATGCATGTCTTCCTCAATAATCGGGACAAAAATAAGGAAGATTGTAAAGGGTAGAAACAGAGAAAGGCAGAAAGAAGGAAGAAAGCTCACATATGAGTATCAATGTATGTGACCTACCTATTGTTGTCCTGCCTCCTGCGTCAAACATTCAAATTGACGTTAAGTATCTATTATTGTCTCTCTCTCAGTCTCATTTAATCAATAACATAAATCGCTTATTACGCCGGCTTAATTATTTTAGCCGTCTTTAATTATTTCAATGATTAGCAAAATGATGGAAGGAATATATTTCCTCACTCAAAATAATTCTTTGCTTCTTATTAGTTCGTTTTACGCATTTCATGGTCGATAGCATATCAGTGTGAAGAAATTTTACTATTATAATAGTGAAAATGGGCATATTATAAGAAAAACAACAAAAAGAAAAACATAATTTCCAAAGATGTGGGGTTCCTTAATTTGTATTTTCCTTGTAACTTGTATAGCTGTATGCATGTATGTATCTACTCCAATTCTCCAAAGTTCCAATTCTCCAAAGTCCAAACAAAACCCATACGGAGTATATAACACTCCTCTTCCTATATATAAAAACCCAAAGGAAACTGCAGGCACATATACACATACATATATATCATACTCTATATGATACAACTGCCATTAATATTATAGCAAAATGCAACTTCGAGGAAAGCAACCACATGAAAATACCACCAAAAAAACATCCCTTTAACTTCATCAACTAACTAAAATCTTCTTCTGTACCTTCGTTGTCACCATCTAATTTGACGTCTTTCCTTGAACATTTCCTCTTCTTTCCTTCTCCAACGTATGTAATTCCCTACATTTCTAGTGCGACATACCTTCTTTCTAACACCTATATATATATGCACAACACATTATGCAAAACATACCTGGCCTGTCTTCCTAATTAAATCCTAAACAAAACTCGAGTTTCTATATATATTCTTGTAATACTCATGGCGACCAGTAACAGTTCTAACAATAACAACAAAGTCGTATTTGAAGATTTCTTCCCTTCAATGGTGGAGAAGCTAGGAGAAGAGGGTTTTATGGACGAGTTATGTAAAGGGTTCGGACTGCTAAAGGATGAGAAAAAGAGCGTTATAACATTTGAGAGTTTAAAGAAAAATTCGGCGATTTTGGGGATGGGAGAGATGAATGAGGAGGAGTTAAGAGAAATGTTGAGGGAAGGAGATGTGGATGGAGATGGTTGTTTGAATCAAATGGAGTTTTGCGTGTTAATGTTTAGGTTGAGTCCTGGTTTGATGGAAGATTCTAGGAGGTGGCTTCAACAAGCCCTTGGTAATCGACTTTAAGGTAGCTTCTTAAGAAAGTTCAAGTTTATTAGTTCATGTCAATGCAATGAAATTAACTAGCTCTTTCTTAGCTTGATATGTTCAAGTTTAATATTTGCCTAGCCAGCTTGTATGGTACACTAGCTATTTGGCTAGGAAATGTTAATGTACTTGTTCATGATGTTTAGGAATTTAGACTTGAATTGGTCATGTAATCTCTTTCAAGATTAATGAAGTGCGTACCTATTATCACTTACGAAGTACGGAGTAACAATTTATCTATATTTTCCCCGTGGTGTTTTTTCGGGTATTTGTATCGCTAGGCTCAAGAATTATCTAATAGTCCAATACGTACCTGAGAAAGAGGCCGGTGACAAATGAACTACAAAACAAACACAATTAAAATGTCATATCCCACATTTTGTGCTTGAGAAATGTTTCATGATATGGTACAGAACGACTTCGTGAGAACATATGAAGACTTTTTTTTTTTTTTTTTTTAAATAAAACGGAATTTCATTAATATAGTCGTCATACGGCACTTACATCAAGAATTGTAACGATACAAATATCATCAAATAAATCTAATTGACACAATCCTTCATTAATTAACAAAATTGATCCCTCGCACGTCGACGTCCTTGCGTCTTTCATCGACAGTAGAGATTTATGTAACTCGACAAAGAAAAGGCAATTGACGTAGTTAACGATATTTGATGCTGAATTCATTGAGGATTACCGATCTGCGAACAACTTTCGTCTTGAACAAATAGAGAAAAACACCACTGATCAAGAGATCAAACCTCACGAAGGAGCCAATAAGACCTCATAACGGAGTCAATAAAACCTCACAAAGGAGCCCAAACGGGTATCACAATGGAGCCAAATTACCTCACAAAGGAGTCATAAGGATCTCACAATGTAGCCAAATAAACCTCACAAAGGAGTCACAAAGTACCACACAATGGAGCCAAATATAGACGGTATGAAATCAATCAATGGTGAAAATTTTATTCTGCAAAACCAAAATAAAACCTATAGATCAATATTATGATAATAAGGGGCTTACCAACGGTGTAAAGGATCCGATGGCAGCCCCAAACTAATCAAAGAGGAGATAGGCCAAGAGGAAGAGAGAGTAGATTATTTTTGAGAGAGGGGCTATAGGGTTTTTTTTTTTTTGGATATAATGAACTTTTGCAAAATATATAATAGAACATATGAAGACTTGTGAACTTATCTTCTCTTTTTTTTTCTTTTTTCTTTTGTCAACATAATCCATTCGAATTTATTCGACCTTCATTTATATACAATCCACATTGTGCACCGATAGTTGTTTGTTGATTAATCAAATCTTCAAATAGTCTAAGTAATTCCTTAACAAACGGTTTTTGCATGACGATATGGCTCAAACTTGAGAACTCCGTAATCAAGGAACTATTTTTTGAAATAATGCTAAAAAAAATGTTAAACAAAATGAGTCGAAAAAAAACTTGTTCGGCAAAATGGGGTGCACGTCACCTATATATAAAACCGCCAAGGACTATGGCGGTTCCACGACTTATGAACAGTAAAAAAAATTTGTGATCTGTAAAATCGCCAAAAACCTCAACAGTGTTACATATGAGTGACGTACACCCCATATTGTTGAACTAATTTTATTTCTACCTATTTTATTTAACATTTTTTTTTTCGAGCACTATTTCATTAAATCCTTCGTAACCAAGGCCTTCTTGACTTTTACGTCAAAAAAAAAAAAGGCCTTCTTGACTTAGCGCGTCACCGGTCACCCCTGTCACCCTCTCATACAGTCATACTATATCTCCCACTCACAATTTCACTCGATCAAATCCCAAAATTATCCCCAGAATCATACGATCATATCCCAAATTCCCAATATGTTAAATCAAAATATGAGATTGATGTGTGAAGTTTACGTTTCCAGTTCACGATTATAGTGAACTGGGACTGTGGGGATGAATTTTGATTTCTCACTCCACAGTCCCAGTTCACTATAATCGTCGCCAGTTTAAGCTTCGTCTTTAAGGTAATTTTAAGGATTTATTGAATTTTACCCCAGCATTTTTACATGTTTGAAACCCCCGAAAGATTGCATCTTTATATAATTTGAATTATTTGGAACGAATTTCCGTTGAAAATTGTTACGGAATCCTTGATTTATCAAGAATGTAAGTGGGTAGGGCTTGAATTGGATTGATATGTTTCAATTTAATCAAACTTTCTTGTTAATTTAGCTGTGGTAATTCATCCATCAGATGCTTTGTTCAATTTTTTTTACTGTGGTAATATCACTGTCACCTGGTTGAAGAATGAGGAAATCTGAAATGAGAGCTTAGTGAAAGAAACAATTTTTTTTTGGGGGGGTGGGGGAGGGGTTTATCTTCGCGGAACTTGATATGAATGAATAGTGGCCCACTTTTTCTGATTTTAAAAGTCGGGACTTTGGTTGGGAAGGGGTTCATCTTCGCGTAACTTGATATGAATGAATAATGACCCACTTTTTCTGATTTTAAAAAACGGAGCTTTGTTTTTCAATAAAATTGGAAACTGCAAAACAAAAAACGATAACAAACATGCCTTAATACTCATAGATCATAAATGGTTCAACATTTGACCTAAAAAGCCCTGGGTTAGCCCTCCCTGATTAGGTATGGGTCTATGGGATGACCAATGAGGGCTGATAATTCGGTCTGACCTGAGAAAGATGTGGGTAGCTAGTAGCTCACTAGGTTGAGTTTGGAGCCTCATTGCCCTTTGGGACCTGAGTGTATTGTGTGTTTGATAGACCCTTTATGGGGTCTCGAGCTGGGTTCATGCCCATCTCCCAGGTTTGCTATTGAGTTCATGTGGCCTAGGATAAACCGCCTAGTTTCAGAGGGGTTAGCCTAACTTATCTACCAAAAAACGAAAATGCGCTTTAGCAGAAAGTTTAGACACATGGGCTTCTGCTTTTACTATCTCCACCTGGGGCTGTCCCATAATCAGCTCTAATCTATTTGTTTGAGCATAAGTTGGTTCAAGATTTTTCCTGGCCTGAAAGACCTGAGCAAGCTCCGCTTGCACCGGGTCTGGCAGACCAACGAGACCGACTGGTGCTGGCCCCAACACTTGGCTTTTCTTGCCACTTAGCCTGGCACATGATCAGCTATGTGATATCATGGCCCTGTAATAGATTTGCATTTTCCTGTTTATTAGTCAATGACGGAAAAGACACTGTCTTTGCAAAGGGAAACCAAAGTCATTTGAAAGTTCTGGGTGGGCGCAGAATGAAGAAATTTCAAACATTGCTTCTTATGGCATGTGACTGGTCAAAGATGTCATTCTGATTGCTCTAAATCAAAGTACAAGCCTTCAAGGCGCAACCTGAGCCACTAAACTTGCATTTGCATAGACTTTTTTTTTTATTCATTGAATATGATAACATTGATAAGTACCCTTTTTCATTATGCAAGAATTAAGGAACTCAATCTTCTTGTTCCTCAGAGTTTGTTCATCATTATGATCCATACATATAAATGATACACAAGTGAATATTATGGCTTACATGCACACCCTTGGTGTTTTTCTCTGTTTGTTTTGGTTGGGATGTATTTCAGCTCAAGCAAGTAATATCACAACAGTTCAATTCCTTCGAGACCCGGAAACATTAGTCTCTAATAATGCCATATTTAAGGCTGGATTTTTCAGCCCGAAAAATTCCAGAAATCGCTATGTTTGAATATGGTATAGTGCTGGTGAATCTAATGGAGAGCTGGAAGTCGTATGGGTAGCCAACATGGATAATCCTCTTACGGACTCTATAGGGGTGCTTAAGATTTTGGAGGATGGGAATCTTCAAGTCTTGAACAAATAAGAGCTTCTGGTCTTCCAATGTAGCAGCTTCTGGTGAGGCCAGTAGGTCAGTTGCTCAGCTTCTAGATACTGGAAATCTTGTATTGGTATCGAATCTCAGTAACACGACTCTCTGGCAGAGTTTCAGCAATCCCACGGACACTTTGTTGCCTGAGATGACATTCACTATTGACGGGACACTGACCGAGAAGCAAGTCCTGTTTCAGTCTTGGAAGAGCCGTTTAGACCCATCTGGCGGAAACTTCACAGTTGGTCTTACAACTCGAATTCCACCACAGGTTCTTATCTGGGAAGGTGATCGTCCTTACTGGAGAAATGGCCCGTGGAATGGTAATGTCTTTGTTGGTGTGAATTCAGTACTTAGTATTGTAACAGACAATGCAAATATATACTTTGGGTTTTCTCTGGCGACCCAATCAACAGGCTTGCAACACTTTGTGGTGAATTATGAAGGAAATTTGGTCGAAAGATCTTAGGACAATGGTACTAGGAAATGGGAAATGGTATGGATCACACCACAAGCTGAATGCGATTCTTATGGAAAATGTGGACCTTTTGGAAGCTGTAACGCAACAAAATCTCCTATATGCAGTTGCTTGAGAGGGTTTGTGCCAAAAAATAATACAGAATGGAGCAGAGGAAATTGGATTGACGGGTGTGTTCGCAGAACTCCACTGAAATGTGGCGCTGTATCAGGCAGAGTAGACGTGTTTTGGAAACTGGAGGATGTGAAAGTACCAGATGATGCAGTGTGGTCATCGTCAAACACCATGGATGATTGCTACAATCAGTGTGTAGACAAATGTTCGTGCTTAGCTTATGCTTATTTTTCAAGTATCGGCTGTATGACCTGGAACAGCAGCTTAATAGACATTGAGGAATTGTCTAATACAAAGGGTGTTGGTTTAGCTGTTCGATTGGATTATTCAGAATTTGGTAATCGCCAATATATTCTCCCTTTTGAATGTTTCTTAGCTTTGCTTATTCTCTGTTCATGTTTGACGACTTCAATTCTTCTTTGAACCAAGGGCTTGTTGCTACTGGTGCTGTTGTTCACTTGTTTGATTTCTCTTAGTAGCTCCGTTTCTCATTTGCAGATATGTCAAATGGACAACAGAATCATAGCGGTTTTGTTCGAGGGAAATCTAGCAGATGGAAAGTAATTGTTATAGTAGTGGTTGTCATGGCAGCTGCTATATTTGGTGTCTGTATGTGCTACTTACGGATCAGGTGGTTGCGTCGACAATATGGTGATGCAGCATTCATCTTTTGTTTTGATCATTTCTTTTTGTGCAGTAAGTCGTAACGTGTCGTTTCAGCCATATTAAATTGTTTTTTTTTTCTTTTTTTTTTCAAGTTGTGGAAGGGGTGAGACGTACACACAAGGAGACACGGCAACATAAGTTGATGACCAAAGGAGAAAGAGATGATGCTGAATTTGGTGATTTACCAATGTTTGAATTGGAAAAGTTGGTCGCTGCAACAAATGACTTCCAAGAAAGGAACAAGCTAGGACGAAGTGGTTTTGGTACAGTATATAAGGTAATGGGTTTATACTGTCAAAATTCTTCATGTAAATTGGAAGATGGACAGAAAAAATGACAGTGGTATGTTGATGTCAAAGGGTAAATTTGAAGATGGAGAGGAAGTCGCAGTGAAAAGGCTCTCTAAAGTATCTGGCCAAGGTCTTGAAGAGTTTATGACTGAAGTGTTGGTCATCTCAAAACTTCAGCACCGAAATCTTGTCAGGCTGTTGGGCTGCTGAGTACAAGGAGAGGAGAAGCTGCTAGTGTATGAGTACATGCCAAACAAGAGCTTGGACGCGCTTCTCTTCGGTCTGTACTCAAATCTTTGGGGCATATTACACCAATTAGGCAGTAATTGTTCATTTCTTTTTGCCAGGCTTAGAAGTAAACTGAAATGCCGACACTTTAATTAATATTGCTACATGTTTTGGTTAATTATCAGATCAACTACATCAAGAGCTTCTTGGCTGGAATACGCGATTCAACATCATCCAAGGGATATGCCGAGGCCTTCTTTACCTTCACAGAGATTCCAGATTAAGAATTATACACAGAGACCTTAAAGCAAGCAATATTTTGCTAGATGAAAAACTCAATCCAAAGATATCTGACTTCGGAATGGCAAGGATATTTGCAGGAAATGAGGATCAAGCTGACACCAACAGGGTCGTTGGCACCTAGTAAGTACCTGCTTTTCTTTACTTCTTGTACACAGAATCCAATTAAAGATTTATCTTAAGCATGGCTAATTCTGATGTTTTGTTTGAGATGCAGTGGTTATATGTCTCCAGAATATGCAATGTAGGGGCGTTTTTCCGAAAATCAGATGTTTTCAGCTTTGGGGTGCTGTTACTAGAGATAGTAAGTGGCAGAAGGAACAGTAGTTTTAAGGATGAAGAGTGTCTAAGTCTCCTAGGACATGTAAGTGTCCTGCAATACAAATTTTAAACTTTTTGGACCTTTTGGTTACTTTTCTGTAAACTATTCTGAACTTTCACTTGAATGCTGTATTCTAGGCATGGAAACTATGGAATGAGGATGATATTGTCTCACTTATTGATCCTTCGCTTTTTGAGTTATCTTACCAAGTCGAGATCTTGAGGTGCATACAAGTAGCCCTGCTGTGTGTGCAGGAGTTGCCTGAAGACAGACCGAACATTTCCATGGTCATTTCTATGATTTATAGTGAAGTTTCACCCCTTCCACGCCCTACTCAACCTGGCTTCACGCAAAGGAGGTATGCTTCTCGTAACGATGCCTTTGAAAATGAAAATGCGTTTGGTTCTGTTAACCAGGTTTCACTAAGTTATATAAGCGGCCGGTAACAGTCTTGCAAAGGATCTTCCTGGTTATAGTTTGGTTATTACTAAGGCAGTAAATAGCACAATATATGTGGAATCATGTAGTCACTTCATGTACTAACCAATTAAGGAAATGTAAGGTGTTAGAGTATCTATAATATTGGAGAGCCCAGAATGGTTTGGCTTTGCCATAATCAATTGTCACTTGCTTGATTATCAAAACTCGGCTACAAATATTGGACAAAAACATGTCCGTGTCATAGGATGGCTTTTTTCTAGGCCTAAATGAAGTGTCAAGTGTCTACGTCCGTCAAATTGTTGAGTAGGGCGTTCAACTATATGAGCTCATGATCATATAGTTATTCATATCTAATTTAAAGTCAAAATTAGATGATATATACGAACTCTATTATTACAATTTTAGGTTTGAAAGGTTCAAAGTTTACTTTCAAGTTCAAAGATTAGTACACTAGTGAAAGCGATTTCCGTTGTTTTCTGATAGGAATGTTATAACACTATGATCATGTCACTCCTGAGAGAAAAAAAAAAAAAAGGTTATCCTGTCACGCCTGATATGAGAGGACTTATGCAAGGACCGGTCGGACTCTGTAAAGTTTGAAAACAACTATTGTGTATAATAAACTCCACCAATTGTACGGAAAAATACTCTATACGGTGATTACGGTCCTATCCCTTAGCCCTTAGGTACTGACCTAGACTAAGCATGACTCTGTAGAAGGCCAAAAAAAGTTGACAATAATCTTGAACATGCTCTTAACTCTTAAGGATGTGAATACTTACAGGGAATTAAATTTAAGGACGAAGAAGAACATGACCTCTTTGAGCCTTTGGTGCAAAACTAGTTGAACATTTTATCTACCACTTGCGACAGTCGTCGTTAGATGGTTTATGGAACAGTCATGGCCATCCTGAGAGACATCATCTGTAGAACCAATTAATGTTTGAGTAAAGGCAGGTTGTTTCGGACGTGGAATATCTATGCCATTGTTATCAAGCAGGTAGATCAATGTTGAAACGCTTGGTCTATCTTCTGGTAACTCCTGAACACACAGTAATCCCAACTGTATGCACCTTAGAATTTCTTCACAGCATGGATCACCAATAGTTGGATCGATGAACGAAAGAATATCGTTCTCATTCCACAATTTCCATGCCTGTAATCAGGCAACAATTTATTAATCACTGACCGAAATCTTTGCTAGATGATATATAAGGTGAATGTTACGTACATATGCTAAGAGGCTGCAAAAGCCATAATGCAGGGAATTTCGGTTCTTCGTTCCATTGACAATCTCTAGTAGCAAAACTCCTAAGCTATATACATCTGATTTTTCCGAGAAACGACCTTCCATTGCATACTCCGGCGACATGTATCCGCTGCACACAGGCATTTGAAGGATTAACTTCATTCTTTTCATTATATATACCCTCAAATATCAGTACTGCTAAACAATTTGATCACGTACTAGGTTCCAACAACCCTGAGGGTCTTGGCTTGATCCTGTTTGGTGTCGAAAATTCTTGCAGTCCCAAAGTCTGATATCTTTGGATCGAGCTCTTCATCAAGCAAAATATTGGCTGCTTTGAGATCTCTGTGTATAATTCGCAATCTAGAGTCTCTGAAGGTACATGAGGCCTCTACATATGCCTTTGATAATCTTGAGACGCGTCTTCCAATCCAACTGTTGCTTATGACCTGGATCTGTTTAGCAGCATTAGAATGTACTGTGATTCTGAAACTTAGCCAAATATCTCTAAAAGTACACTAATTGTTAAGACACAGACCGAAGAGAAGTGCATCCAAGCTCTTCTTTGGCATATATTCGTACACAAGCAGCTTTTCCTCGCCGTGTACACAGCATCCTAGCAGCCTGACGAGATTCTTGTGTTGAAGTTTCGAAATCACAACCACTTCGTTCATGAATTCCTCTGCTCCTTGTCCAGATGCCTTTGAGAGTCTTTTCACAGCTATTTCCTGTCCATCTTCGAGCTTTCCCTAGGAAAAGTAAACACTTTCATCCTCAGAGCTTCCTTACAGATTTCGATACTACTGATCGATGATTGTTTGTTCTGTTAAAACTACTTACCTTGTACACAGGGCCAAACCCACCTTGCCCAAGCTTGTTGCATTCGGAAAAGTTGTTTGTTGCTATCTTCAAGTTTTCTAGGGAAAACAAGTGCAAATCCTTGAATTCAGCAGCACCAAACACAGCTTTTCCCCCTGCCACAGCAATAGATGTAGGAAGAGCTTAGTCAGAAGCGCAACCTGTAACAATATAGTCGTGAATCCAGACAGATGCAGGGAGAGCTTTACCACGTTGTCGATTCAATCGTCTCCTAAAAATGCACATGAAGGCAACAAAGAGAGCTGAACCTATCGTGACCAATACTCCAGTGATGATTTTCCATTTACTGCTTTCCCCTGTAAAACCAAATTAAAGGGCATGATCAATCTCAACAAGATTCAATCAGACCATTTCTAACTCAGCACACAGAAGACCGCAAATGATAGGACACTTCCCGGATTATAGCTTGAACAACAAATTAAACGAAACAGAATCGATTTTAAGAGAAAAATGGCCCAGTAGAATGCTCACCAGGTATGTCTGATTGAGCCAAACGAACGAAGAGATCAGCACCATCAGCAGTGAATTGCTGGAGGTCAATTAGGCTTCCGTTCCACATCATGCACCCAATGCCCGAATAATGTGCGTAAGCTAAACAAGAACAATTTTGCAAGCACTTGTTTCGACAACCTTGAGCACTAGCTGATATCCAGACAGAATAGTCTGGCACTTTGACATGTTTTAAGCTTAAAAAGCCATTTTCTTTCCCTCCTGTACTGTCACAATTCAGTTCTGTTTTGCGAACACACCCACGACTCCAATCTCCTTTACTCCATTCATCAATTACTTTCGGCTCAAATCCGGTCAAGCAACTACAGATTGGAGAGGTCTTCGAATCACAAATTCCGAAAGGACCACATTTGCCATACACATCACACTCAGATCCTATAGATTGCCACTTAACTTCCCACCTCAAACTTGTGTAGTCCCAACGTTTGTGGAGAACATTCCCATCATAATTCAACATGTAATGTCCAAGAAATGATTGATTAACCACAGAATAGGCTACGTAAAGTGTGCCATCATGTCGATCTATGATGTTAACTCCAGTGGAAACCATCGAATTCATAAAGGGTACTCCTATATAGAGGTAACCATTCCATGGACCTGATCTCCAGTAAGGTTTATTGCCATCCAAAGTGAAGAATTCAGGAAGATTGCGTGGGACAATACTGAGTCTGAAGCGCCCACTTGAGGGATCCGAAGCACTCCTCCACGAGGTAAGCATTGGGTTTTCCTTAGTACCCTGATTAAATGTGAACCTCACTGGTGGCAACCACGAGTCTGTTGGATGCTCGAAACTTTGCCAGATGATCGTTCCACCAGAACCCGAGACCAAGACCAGGTTCCCGGTGTCTAGGAGCTGAGCAGCAACTGTTGCACTATCTGAAACCGAAGTATTTGACGACCAAAAACTCGTGTTTTTACCATCGACAAGTTGAAGATCTCCATGTTTAGATATCTTGAGCACACCAGAAGAGTCATTGATTGGCTTATCTCTGTTTGCAATCCAAATGATTTCCAATCTGTTAGACTCTATAGCATTGTTGTACCAAATTCCGAGATAGCGATTCGTTGAGTTGATTGTGCTAAAAAACCCAATCTTAAAGGTGGTATTACTTGACACTAATGTTTCATGTTCATGGTCTCTGAGAAATTGAGTGGTGGTGATATCGGTGGTTGCTGAGACCATATTCAAGCAAAACCAGGTGATAATTAGAGGAAATAAGTACATGTTAATGATAGGTAAGGTACAATAATATTCAGTGTGATGCTTTGCTAGTCTCTAATGCATGTCCTTTACACACTTTAAACCTAGGAACATGGACTCTCGGACAACTTTGTATGTCAGCCAACTCAATTGGATCTGCGTATACTACATCGTTATCACGATGACTAGCATTAAATAATCCCATAGTTTGACTAGAACTTATTAATTCTTTTCTCAATACCAGTAGCTTGTTCATATGTACTAGTGATTTGACTAGGAATAAGTAAATCGGAAAATGCACGTGGTACCTCTGTACTTTAGGGGTCTGCACGCGGTACCCTTGTACCTCAACTTTCTGCACATGGTACCCCCGTACTCTTGAAAACTGCATAGTTTACCCTTTTTTATTCTTTCCGTTAGTTTACCCCTTAATAATGTTGGTATGAGTACCGTATGACTATAATTAATCTGAGTTAATCACAAATTCACAATTAATAAAACAAAATAACCAACCCCCACCCCTCCATTATCTCTCTCATCTCCTCTTTCCCTTTCCTTTTCCCAGGCCATCATCACGATATTGCCGGCGCCGGGAAGTATTGGTTGTGGGAGATACTGGGGGGCGAGGAGAGAGAAAGCTAATGAGTTGGGTTTTGGACTTTAATTAGATCAAATGAAGCAACTATCAAATTATCAGCACATGAAATTATCAACTAATGTTGTAGGATTATTGTTTAATTAAGGCTTTAAACAAAATTCTCTAACACCGTTATAACGGAAGAAACAAAAATGGGTATCCTGTGAAGTTTTCAAGAGTACGGGGTACCGTGTGCAGAAAGTTGAGGTACAAGGGTACCGCGTGCAAACCTCTAAAATACAGGGGTACCACGTGCATTTTACGGAAGATTTTTATATGATTCTTCTGTATTGGTTGACTTGTAACCAGTTGACACTCATTAATCAAAATAAAAAGATTGGGTATATGTATAATCTACTTACCTTACATCAACTTTGATGATCTCAGGCGGGGTATATTAAGTTTGAAGGTTAGGAACAATAATTAAAATTTAAAAGCTATGTTCCTCGACAAAGAGGACACCATGATGTATGTATTACAATTTAGAAATGTATACTTTGGCAAGAACTACTTAATTTTTCTTCAACCATGAAATTATCAGCACATGAAATTATCAACTAATGTTGTAGGATTGTTGTTTAATTAAGGCTCTAAACAAATTTCTCTAATACCGTTATGACGGACGAAACAAAAATGGGTATCCTGTGCAGTTTTCAAGAGTACGGGGGTACCGTGTGTAGAAAGTTGAGGTACAAGGGTATCGCGTGCAAACCCCTAAAGTACAGGGGTACCACGTGCAAACCCCTAAAGTACAGGAGTACCACGTGCATTTTCCGTAAGTAAATTATACTACTAACATGCAGCCACAATATACTAAGACTTAACCATTTGTCGTTTGGGAACCTTTTGGTAGAGTACAACTTCCTGTCGCCATTATCTAGCGTAGACTGTGGTCTGTTAGAAGACTTTTTGAATAATCTTTCTTGACAGGCAAGAAACAGAACATGTCTAAGCAAGGTGGCGTATTACACACAGTAGTCTAGGAAATGGGAACCAGGATGACACTGAGGAAGCAGCCGCTACTTAGGTGCGCTTGGAGTAAATCCCGCCAGTATACGAAACATCCTATAAGCTACACAACCATGTGTTAGGAGAAATTTAGAGAGGTATAATATCAAACATGACACCCACTTTAGTGGAGTTTATAACCTAAGTCAAAGTGTATAGAATTCCACTCTTCAACCATTAAAGCACGTACATTTTTGCGGGTCTTAGTGCCATGAATTGGGCCACATAAAGTATCAAATTCCTGTCGTAACTGTATCTTGCCACGAGAAAACTTAACTTTCATAAAAGTTAGAATCTAATAAAAACAATTAGCCACGGAACAAAAATGACAGTTATGTTAATTGTTAGCCCCAACACCATACTAGCCTGTCGGGAGTCGGGATACATTATATAGGAAATGGGTGAGAAATTGAGAATGACGGGGTTTTCAATGTTTTTATCTTTTACCCCTCTAATAATGTTGGGGCTAGCAAACCCGCTAAAACGATAGTGACAAAGAATCAGTTGTGCAGTTGTGCCACGAATAGGGTCAAACTCGTGGCAACTGGCAAGCAAGCACTTCACTCCTCAGAGTCACAGATAATTAACAGCCATTCTCGTAGTCTCATATGCGCCTTCGCCGTCGTTCGCGTGCTATGAATCTCTGCACGCCTGCACAACCGCACGACCCTAGCTCTTATACAATCAACCCTCTTTTTTCTGATACTTAGAAATTTCTGTTATGTATTCTTTTGATTTCCTTCTTAATTATTACGATTAGTATAGCCTTGAGTTGCAGAAACAGAATTTAGAGAATGGTAATAATCATAAATTAGATTATGAGAAAATTAGGGCTTATATGCGAATTTGGATTCTCATGGCTTTGATTTGAGATTATAGAACAATTTATATTGTGGTATTTAATCATATTAGACAATGACCTTAAGGTAGCATTTCGAAACAAGAATTTGGAGATTTGTAATCATCTGAATTCTATCATTTGAAAACGTGGAATTCAAATATAAATCTGATCTTTGGGAGAAGGTGGGATTTCAAAATGAGAGCTATTTGGGGTGTCTTCTGTTTTACCCTAGAAAAAATTTCAATCAAATTCCAAAGTATTTGATACAAATCCAAATTTTCAAACATGAGATTTGAGTATAAAATCCGTGTATCCAAACACTCTCGGGTGATCAAATTATTGAAGTAACGAAAAATTATGGTTGTTGTATTGTTGGTTTGGGGCCGATAAAGACAGAGATTTGTTGTAAATTTTGTGTTGGATTGATATAGAATTTTTATTCTATGATAATGGTGTATCCAGTGACGTTAAACTTTCCATGTAAATATAACAAGATAGGAGTCTTAGTTACAAGCTCACTTAAGCCGAGCTTTGACCGAGTCGATCACGAGTTGCTCTCGAGTTTACTTGCTTATTGACACCTCTAATTCCGTTTGCACTATTGAAATGTCATCTGAAAGTTCAAGGTAGGCGCAGCAGAAACTTCATACATTACTTCTTATGGCAAGTGACTGGTCAAATTTGTCAATTTAATTGCTCTAAATCATACTAGTACAAGGCACAACCTGAGCCACTGAACTTGCATTTGCATAGACTTTTTTACATTCATTGGAAATGATAAGTAGCACATCCTTCTTCATTACGCAAGAATTAATTAAGGAACTCGATGTTCTTATTCCTCAGAGTTTGTTTATCATCATGATTCATACATTCGTATAAGTAACAAGTGAATATTATGGCTTACATGCACACACCTTTGTGTTTTTCTCTCTTTGTTTTGGTTGGGATGTATTTCAGCTCAAACAAATACAATCACAACAGTTCAATTTCTCCGAGACCCGGAAACACTAGTCTCTAGTAATGCCATATTCAAGGCCGGGTTTCTCAGCCCGAAAAATTCGACAAATCGCTATGTTGGAATATGGTATAGTGCTGGTGAATCTGGTGGAGACCGTCAAATCATATGGGTAGCCAACAGGGATAATCTTCTTAATGACTCTACTGGGGTGCTTATGATTTCCGAGGATGGGAATCTTCAAGTCTTAAATGGGCAAAATAAGAGCTTTTGGTCATCCAATGTACCAGCTTCTGGTAAGGGCAGTAATGTAGTTGCTCAGCTTCTAGACACTGGCAATCTTGTGTTGGTATGAAACATCAGTAACACGAATCTTTGGCAGAGTTTCGACAATCCTACGGACACTTTGTTGCCTGGGATTAGCTTCACTATTGACGGGACACTGACCGAGAAACAAGTCCTATTGCGGTCTTGGAAGACCCCTTCAGACCCATCGAGTGGAAACTTCGCACTTGGTGTTACTACTCGTATTCCACCACATACAGCTTCTTATGTGGGATGAAGGTCGCCCTTACTGGAGAAGTGGCGTGTGGAATGGAAAAGTCTTTATCGGATTAAATACAGATGTTAGTATGGTAACAGAGAATGCAAAAACATACTTGGGGTACTCTCGGGGAAATTAGCTTGGTTAAATGGCACATGGGCCGCCTTTTGGAGTGAGCCTAGCCATGAATGTGATATCTATGGCAAGTGTGGACCTTTTGGAAGCTGTAACGCAACAAAATCTCCTATATGTAGTTGCTTGAGAGGGTTTGTGCCGAAAAATAATACAGCATGGAGCAGAGGAAATTGGACTGATGGGTGTGTTCGGAGAACTCCACTGTATTGTGGAGCTGTAGCAGCCAGAGCAGACGGGTTTTGGAAGCTGGAGAATGTGAAAGTACCAGATTTTGCTGTGTGGTCATGGACATTCATAGATGGAGAGGATGAATGCGACGGTCAGTGTGCACGCGATTGTTCATGTTTAGCTTATGCTTATTCTTTAAGTATTGGCTGTATGACCTGGAACAGCAGCTTAATTGACATAGCAGAAGTGTCTGTTAACTCTTTTGATACCTGCCTTGATCTAATATTTGTTCGATTGGCTTATTCTGAACTAGGTAATTGCCATCATATTCTCCTTTTTGAACATTTCTCTGCTTTGGTTATCCTTTGTTGAACCAAGAATTTGTTGTTGTTGTTGCTCCTTTTCTCATTTGCAGATATATCAAATGATAAACAGGAAGGTCCTGGCAAATTTCGTACTGTGAAATCTAACAGATGGAAAACAATTGTCATAGTAGTGGTTGTCATGGTAATTGCTACATTTGGTGTCTCTATGTGGTACTTACGGATCAGGTGGTTGCGTCGAAAATATGGTAATGCAGCATTCTCATTTTGTTTTGGTAATTTCTATTTGTGTAGTAAGGCACAATGCTGTAACGTCAGCCATATATTAAACTGATATCTGTTTGTTGTGGAAGGGGTAAGACGTGCGCGCAAGGAGACCCGACAGCACGAGTTGATGCTCAAAGGAGACAGAGATGATGCTGAATTTGGGGACTTACCTACGTTTGAATTGGAAAAGTTGGTCGCTGCAACAAATAACTTCCAAGAAACTAGCAAGCTTGGGCGAGGGGGTTTTGGTACAGTGTATAAGGTACAGTTTTTACATTAGCAAGGGTAAATTTGAAGATGAACAGGAAAACTGACATTGGAATGTTTGTGTCAAAAGGGTAAATTTGAAGATGGTGAGGAAGTTGCAGTGAAAAGGCTGTCAAAAGTATCTGGCCAAGGCCTTAAAGAGTTTATGACTGAAGTGTTGGTCATCTCGAAACTTCAGCACCGAAATCTTGTCAGGCTGTTGGGCTGCTGTGTTCAAGGAGAGGAGAAGCTGCTAGTGTATGAGTACATGCCAAACAAGAGCTTGGATGCGCTGTTACTAGAGATTGTAAGTGGCAGAAGGAACAGTAGCTTTAAGGGTGAAGAGTGTCTAAGTCTCCTTGGACATGTAAGTTTCCTGCAATACAAATTTTGAACTTTTTCGACCTTTTGGTTACTTTCTGTAAACTATTCTGAACTGTCACTTGAATGCTGTATTTTAGGCATGGAAACTATGGAACGATGATGATATTATCTCTCTTATTGATCCTTCGCTTTTGGAGTCGTCTTACCAAGTCGAGATCTTGAGGTGCATACAAGTAGCCCTGCTGTGTGTGCAGGAGTTGCCTGAAGACAGACCGAACATTTCCATGGTCATTTCTATGATTGATAGTGAAGTTTCACCCCTTCCACACCCTACTCAACCTGGCTTCACGCAAAGGAGGTATGCTTCTCGTAACGATGCCTTTGAAAATGAAAATGCTTTTGGTTCTGTTAACCAGGTTTCACTAAGTTATATAAACGGCCGATAACAGTCTTGCAAAGGGTCTTCCTGAGCTCCTGGTTATATATACTTCGGCTATACTAAGGCAGTAAATAATCACTTAACTCATGTACTAATTAACCAAGAGAATTTGCCTTGGCCATAAAAAATTGTCACTTCATTGATTTATTGAGCTCGACTACGAATGATCAATTGTCAGCGGGCTTATGCTTTAGTTTTTTTTTTCTTTTTTTTACCGAGATGAAGTGTCAAGTGTCTACGTCCATCAAATTATCGAGTAGACATGGGCGTTCAACTATACGATTGAGCTCGTGATCATAACGTTATTCAAATCTATTCAAAGTCAAAAGTTGTTGAAATATACACTCTCTGATTACAATTCTAAGTTTGAAAGTTCCATGTTGACTAGATCATAGAATAGTATGCATCAGGGATAGCAATTTCCGCTCTTTAAGCAACAAGCTAAGTTCTTTTCTGATAGGAATGTTATAACAATATGATCATGTCACTTATGAGTAATAATTATATTTTTATATCATACTGGGTCTTATGTTGCACAACATGTACATATACTCCGTATATTATCCATCATTCAACTGATTATGATATGGGATGACTTATGCAAGGACGGGGATTTGCAAAGTTGAAAAATAACTACTTTGGACTTCGGAGTATGTAAAGTAAACTTTACCAACTTTACAAAAAAAAAAACTTTACACGACCATATATGATCTCTTATGTACAAACCTAGATTAAGCACGAGTTTATATCAAGCATTTGTGTGGTTTTTTTTTTTTTTTTTTTTCATATCGAGTTGAATTGGAAAACAAAATCGACTATGATCTTGAACATGCCCTTAACGCAAACACACACGACATACTTGAGAGGCAAACAGTTACAAGCCAGGGTGAAGAATATATGACCGCTTTGACGCAAAACCAAAACATGCAATCGACCACTTACGAGAGTAGTCGTCGTGAGATGGTTTACAGAACATTCCTGGTCGTCCTGAGAGACATTATTTGCAGAACATTTTGTTGTTTGAGTAAAGCCAGGCTGTTTCGGATGTGGAACACCTGTGATATTGTTATCAAGCAGGTAGATCAATGTCGAAACGCTTGGTCTATCTTCGGGTAACTCCTGAACACACAGTAATCCCAACTGTATGCACCTTAGCATTTCATATTCACAGCATGGATCACAAATTGCTGGATCGATGAACGAAAGCATATCGTTCTCATTCAACAGTTTCAATTCCATGCCTGCAATCAGGCAACGATTAGTTAATCACTTACAATGCAGAAGATGATATATGATTGCAGGTTTTAACAATTCAGTGTTACATACATATGCTAAGAGGCTGGAAAACTCATAACGCAGAAAACTTTTGTTCTTTCTGCCACTGACCATCTCCAGTAGCAAAACCCCTAAGCTATATACATCAGATTTTTCGGAGAAACGGCCTTCCATTGCATACTCCGGGGACATGTATCCGCTGTATGAAGGCATTGGAAACATAAGATGCATCAGTTTGCATTACATATGCCATCAAATATCAAGGCTGCTAAGCAATTTGATCACATGCTAGGTGCCAACAACCCTTAGGGTGTTGGCTTGATCTTGCTTGGTATCGAAAATCCTTGCCATCCCAAAGTCTGATATCTTTGGATCGAGCTCTTCATCAAGCAAAATGTTGCTTGCTTTGAGATCTCTGTGAATAATCCGCAATCTAGAGTCTCTGTGAAGGTACATGAGGCCTCGACATATCCCTTTGATAATCTTGAGACGCGTCTTCCAATCCAACTGTTGTTTATGACCTGGATCTGTTTAACAGTATAGAAGATGTACCGTAATTCTGAAACTTTAGCCAAAGATCGATCTCCAAATTACCCTAATAGTTAAGACACATACCAAAGAGAAGCGTATCCAAGCTCTTCTTTGGCATGTATTCGTAGACAAGCAGTTTTTCCTCGCCTTGAATACAACATCCTAATAGCCTGACGAGATTCTTGTGTTGAAGTTTCGATATGACAATCACTTCGTTCATGAATTCCTCTGCTCCTTGTCCAGATGCCTTTGAGAGTCTTTTCACAGCTATTTCCTGCCCGTCTTCGAGCTTTCCCTAGGAAAAGTAGACACATCCATCCTAACAGCTTTTTACAGGTAGGGTATCAAACACTACTGATCGATGACTGCTGTTTGTGTTAAAACCATTTACCTTGTACACAGGGCCAAACCCACCTTGCCCAAGCTTATTGCATTCGGAAAAGTTGGTTGTTGCTATCTTCAAGTTTTCGAGAGTAAACAAGTGCAAATCCTTGAAGTCAGCAGCATCAAACACAGCTTTCTCCCCTGCCACAACAATAGATTGTAGTAGCATAGACACATTAAGCTGCAATTTGTAAATATAGTCGCGAATCTAGACAGAGGGAGGCAGGGAGAGTTTTACCACGTTGTCGAGTCAGTCGTCTACTAATAATGCACAAGATGGCAACAAAGAGAGCTGAACCCAGTATAACTAGTACTGCAGTCATGATTTTCTATTTTCTCCTTTGCCCTGTAAACCAAACCGAAAAAAACAGCAATTTATGATCAGTCTTAACAAGATTCAATCAGACATTTTTGAACTTGCAGATAAGAAGACGTAACAGAATCGATTCTAAGAGAAAAAATTGCCCAGTAGAAGGCTCACCAGGTATGTCTGAATGAGCCAAACGAACGAAAAGATCAGCACCATCAGCAGTGAATTGCTGGATGTCAATCAAGCTTCTGCTCCATATCATGCACCCAATACCAGAATAATATGCATACGCTAAGCACAAACAATTTTGCGAGCAATTCTTTCGACAAACATTTGGATCACTGGCTGGTAATGATATCCGGTAAGAATAATCTGGCACTTTGACATGCTTATAGCCTAAAAAGTCATCTTCTTTCCCTACTGTACTGTCACAATTCAGTTCTGTTTTGCGAACACACCCACGACTCCAATCTCCTTTACTCCATTCATCAATTACTTTCGGCTCAAATCCGGTCAAGCAACTACAGATTGGAGAGGACTTCGAATCACAAATTCCGAAAGGACCACATTTGCCGTACACATCACACTCAGATTCTATAGACTGCCATACAACTTCCCATCTCAAACTTGTATTATTCCAATCTTTTTGCACAAGTCTCCCATCATAATTCAGTATGAAGCGTTCAAGCAATGCTCGATTTAGCACAGAATAGGCTACGTAAAGTGTGCCATCATGTCGATCTATGATGTTAACTCCAGTGGAAACCATCGAATTCATAAAGGGTACTCCTATATAGAGGTAACCATTCCATGGACCTGATCTCCAGTAAGGTTTATCGCCGTCCAAAGTGAAGAATTCAGGAAGATTGCGAGGGACAATACCGAGTCTGAAGCGCCCACTTGAGGGATCCGAAGCACTCCTCCACGAGGTAACCATCTGGTTTCCCGTAGCATTCAGATTAACTATGAATGTCATAGATGGCAACCATGAGTCTGTCGGATGCTCGAAACTCTGCCAGATATTCATTCCAGTCGTACCCGAGACCAAGACAAGGTTCCCGGTGTCTAGGATCTGAGCAGCAACTGTTGTACTATCTGCAACTGAAGTATTTGACGACCAAAAACTCGTATTTTGGCCATCGACAAGTTGAAGATCTCCATTTTTCGATATCTTGAGCACACCAGAAGTGTCATTGAGTGGGTTATCTCTGTTCGCAAGCCATATGATTTCCAATCTATTCGACTCTTTATCATTTGTATTGTACCAAATTCCGAGATAGCGGTTCGATGAGTTGATTGTGCTGAAAAACCCAATCTTGAATGCACTATTACTTGAAACTAATGTTTCATGGTCTCTAAGAAATAGAGTGGTAGTAATATTGGTTGTTGCTGAGACAAACATTAAGCAAAAGCAGGTGATAATTAGAGGAAATAAGTACATGTTAATGATAGGTAAGCTACAACATGCAGTGTGATTAGCCATTTGTGTGCATTACATATGCTTTGCTAATTTATAATGTCCTTTACCTACTTTGAACGAAGGAACATGAACTCTTGACTCCGACAACCTTTTACTTAGTGCATATGTCAGCCAATTCTGTTGGTAAGAGTTTAACGTCTACATGTATATAATATCGTTATTGTGGCTCCCATTAAACCAAAAACAATGCCATAGTTTGACTACCAAACTTACTTCTTTATCTGTAGGTTGTTCATATGGAGTCATTTGACAAGGAACAAGTAAATTATGATAGTCTAATTTACTGAGACATAATTTACTGAGATTCAGCCATTTGTCGTTTTGGACCCTTTGTAGAGCTGTACGACTTCCTGTCATCATTATTTCTAGTGTAGATTGTGAACTGTTCAAAGATTATTTGAAAATTCTTAGAATCTGACAGGCAGAAAACAGAACATCATGAATAAGACGGAGTGTTACACACAATAGTTTAGAAATTAGGACAATCATAGTCACATTTTAGTTTATATATATATATATATATACCTATCGAAACCCCTTATCAAGTCTTCTTAAATGAGATCAAACGTAAATGATAACAGCTGAGGTACCAAAGCCTATAACTAAGCCTATCGAAACTGTCTTTGCTAAACAGAGGAGATCCTGAATCCTGATGAATGTCTAGTCTCAGAATCCTTTACCCTATCGACAGCTAATATCTGTGATCGAAAGACCATTCATTGAACCGTTGCGCTGTTTCCGGGAAGCAGTATTCTCTGTGACGCTCAAAAGCCGTGTAAAACCAGGTGGTTTTGGCTGTCGAAAATTGGCAGCAGTTTCAGCACTAAGCATTGAGATGACAGCAGATATGTCTGGCCTATCTCCAGCATATTCTTGAACGCAAAGCAGGCCTAGATGTAACGATTTTAATATCTCTTGTTCGAAACCTTGATCAGAAATTACCGGATCAATCAAAGGAAAGACATTGTCCTCGCTCCAGTGTTTCCACACCTACATAGACGACACCAAAATGACAGTAAATACTAGGACGAAAGTGAAGAGCGAATGCCATTTTTTTCGAGACAGAACTTACATGTCCTAGAAGGCTTACGGACTCCTCATCGTACCATTGAGTCTTTTTACCTGTTAAGATCTCCAACAATAACACTCCAAAGCTAAAAACATCTGATTTTTCAGAGAAACGCCCTTCAATTGCATACTCAGGAGGCATGTAGCCGCTGCAGCAAGTAATTGCAGATATGAATGTAAGATAGAGAAGAGATACAGGACGAATTTGAAGAAGGAAACGTACAACTTACTAAGTTCCTACGACCCTTCTGGTATCAGCTTGCCTTTGATCACCTTGAAAAATCCGCGCCATGCCAAAATCTGAAATTTTGGGATTCAGGTTCTCGTCAAGTAAAATGTTGCCAGCTTTGAGATCTCTGTGAATGATCTTCAGTCGAGAATCTCTATGAAGGTACAGAAGGCCTCGAGATATCCCATCGATGATACTGGAACGTTTCTTCCAATCAAGGATTTCTTTCTTCTTAGAGTCTGATAGATATTCAGCAAGGTTATCAGTTCTATTATACTAAGGAAACAAGAATTACATAAGATCAAACAATGAAAAGACTTTCGAGTATGATACAGACCAAAAAGAAACGCATCCAAGCTTTTGTTGGGCATGTACTCATAAATCAGCATTCTTTCTTGGCGTTCTACACAGCAGCCTAAAAGTTTGACAAGATTTCGATGCTGAAGCTTAGAAATCACGAGCACCTCGTTCATGAACTCTTCTACCCCTTGTGTAGAGGTTCCTGACAGTCTTTTGACAGCTACTTCCTGTCCGTCTTCTAGTAATCCCTGTAATTAAGCAGATAATTATGTTCATGGAGATCAGGAGATGTTGTGGAAACAACATATTGATGGTGAACCGTGAACATAGTCCCATACCCTGTACACAGGTCCGAAACCTCCTAGTCCAAGCTTATTAGATTCTTGGAAGTTGTTTGTAGCAGCTGCAAGTTTCCCAAATCGAAACAACGACAAATCTTCAAATTTATCAAGACCATGACTGCCCTCCAAGATTTCCAAGAGAGTTTTGCTCCTTTTTGCTGTTCATTTCACAATTATGTGTTAAGTTTTGAACATTCAACAATCGTTAGCAGATACATTCAAGCTATATATGAATTGAACTTTTTAATAATATGTTGATGCATCTTGGTGTGTTGTACTAGGTTTCCCCTAATAAACAGTTCACAAAAACATTTCTCTCTGTCCTTAGCTCCAAGCCGGTATTTTGAGTTCTGGCATTGAGAATTGATAGAGGATGCAATGTAGACGATAGGGTGAATACGGAGTATGTAATTTATTATGTACCTTGTACCTACAAGGTACATTGTATTAGCCATTAGGTTAGGGGTGATGTACTTGCTTATGCTATGTATTATAAAATCTCATAATATTATCAATAATAGACAGGTCGATTATTAGAGTATTATACGATCTTACATGGTATCAGAGGGTTCGATCATAAACTACAAATCCTAAACAACATCTTTTTCTTGCTTCCGCTCTCCCGGCCGGAGATGGCTCTTCTCTCCTAACTATCTCCGGCCAGACCTTTCGTATTAGTGTTTTTCTATTTTATTAGTTTTCATTTTACTAGCATTTTCATATCTAATACTACATATTAAAACCTGAAACCAAGTCTTTCCTAGGAGGACATTTGACATTTATTAATTGGATAGAACATAAAAATAGTATTAAATACAATTATCGATTAGGATATGGTAAGAAATTATCATAGTGTAGTATAATATTATTAGCTAATTTATCTAAAAAAATTATTATGCTAATTTATTAGAACAAGGATAAGATTTTTCTCATAAAACGAGTATAAACGATATAAATACATAGCCCGGGCGTGCAAACTAGTTTGATGAATAATAGCAACTACTTCACCCTACCGCGGCTACATATTCCTTGATCCACCACAATTCTCTCCTCCCGTGGTTTTGCGATGATCACATTTAGGAGGTTCTTCAGGCACGATCCTCTCATTGAGCAGCCTCCGTGGAGACTCACATCCGGACGCCACACCACACCACTGGCTCTTGCAGCCCTTGACGACCTGTTGTCGCTCAGCCTTGCCCACGGATAGCCAAGACCACGTCGTGCATCCCACAGTTTGCCGCTAGTCGCCATCGCCGCTCAAGCCGCATGATGAGTAGTCTAGGACACTCTTGCCGCCTCTCAGCCGCCATCGCCGCTACTGCCACCCGTCGCTGCCTCAATTCTGTGTTCTTCGCCGATTCCGAAGTGGCCTTGTCATGCACGGCTCTATCACCACTGTTTTTTTTTTTTTTTCATGCTTGTCCTATCACCCTATGGGGATAGTCGACTCTACGCACCCTGACTCCCTACATAGGCTAGTCGATCGAGAGCCCATGGCCTCGCATACGGGTCCGTATTTGCATTTTTGTTTGTTTTTCTTTTCACAGTGGTCCGTGCTTTGTGGTTGTGGTAATGCTCCCTCATTGATCATGTCGTGCCATCCCTTTCTGCATCCAGTCGCAACTTTCGTACAACTGCCGTTCCGACTGCCGGGGAATGATAGAGGATGAATGTAGACGATAGGGTGAATACGGAGTATGTAATTTATGATGTACCTTGTACCTACAAGGTACATTGTATTAGTCATTAGGTTAGGGGTGATGTACTTGCTTATGCTATGTACTATAAAATCTCATAATATTATCAATAATAGACACGTCGATTATTAGAGTATTATACGATCTTACAAGAATCGATATCTGTCAGACAAACGAGGTATAGACGATAGACACATGTAAACACCTTACCTCTTCGTACAATCCTCTGTTTCCAGATGACACATATGAACACAGCTGCTGCAATACAAGTTACAACTGCAGCACCTGCTGCTGCGATTATTACGTTCACCTTCTTCCTGTCCCCTACAATCAGATTGATGAATGCGCAAAAAGTTGACATTAGCAAACTTTACATGACTGATATAACGTGTACTCAATCTTAGGCAAGGAAACAAAAGCTTGCCATGTACAGCAGTCAAGACTCAAAGCCTAAAACATATTTGTTAAATCATGATATGATCAGTAAAAAGAGAGGATGGTTTTTTTTTTACCTAGTTCAGAGTCTGCCAAACGGAGGTAAAGATCAGCAGCACCACCACCAGACAACTCAACAATGTCAATCAAGCTTGCATTCCATAACATACATCCTATACCTGAGTAATAAGAATAAGCTAAGCATGAACAGTTCGTCAGACATGTCTCCCTGCACTGATCTTCAACATATCCTAACTCCACCACAGCATGATCCGGCACCTTAACCGTCTTTAGCCTGAAGAAACCATCATTATGACATTGCAAAGGCATCCTCCGTACACAACCTTGGCTCCAATTCCCTGAATTCCATCTCACTTTGTTGCTTGGTACAAACCCCTTCAAGCATTGACAAATGGGCGACTTGCGTGACATACAAGTCCCATAGCCGAACTCTCCACACTTACCATAAACAGAACATTCTGACTCCGGAGCCTGCCACAGAACATCCCAACTTCCCTTATTTTCATCCCAGAATCTCTGAGTATTAGTTCCCTGATAATCTAACTCATAGAATGACAGAAGAGTCGCATTTGGATAGGTATACATCATTGAAACCCTGCCTTGGCCCTCATAGCTAAATCGCCATCCAGTATTGGTAAAATCCTTGTTATATTCTATACCAATGAAGATGTTTCCGCTCCATGGACCGCTTCGCCAGTAGGGTCGATCACCATCCCAAATAATCAGCTGTGGAAGCAACAGAGAATCGGTACCAACTGAAAATCTTCCAATGGATGGATCAGAAGGACTGCTCCAAGACTGCAGGACTCGCTTCATCGTTGCAGGGGTTGCTGTAATTTTCATGTTGGGTAAGACAGAGTTAATAGGATGATCAAAACTCTGCCACAATGTTACACCAGCCATGCTGAACATAACAAGGTTTCCTGAATCAAGAAGTTTGACAGTTGAAACATTTTTCGACAGTGTATCAGAAGACCAAATAACTTTCTTCTGCCCATTCAAAACAGTCAGACTCTTTTCATTATCAGATATCACTAACTGCCCTTTCCTGTCATTTATCGGAACGTCTCGATTAGCTATCCAAATGATGTTCATTTCACAAGCAGCAGAAGAAGGCTTGTTATACCAGATACCGACATAGCGATTTGAGGAGTTGATGGGGCTGAAAAATCCTAGGCTGAACACATTGTTTTTCGAAGTTAAAGTTTGAGGGTCTTTCAGGAAGTTAGAGCTTGTAATGATGTCTGAAGTAGTAGTGCCAAAAACGGCACTACAACAACAAAGGAGGCAAAAAATCAGTCCTGAAAAATGCAGCATTTTGTTCTGAAGTTTGATAGTAAAATTACACACCAGATGCTACATTTTGCAAAAATCGGGGAAAAAAGAAGAAGAATTCACCAAAATCAGAGCCACAGAAAGATCAGACATTCGACAAAGAAGGATAAAGTACAGCAACTTGAACAAATTGAGGGTTTAGAATTTAAAGCAAAGTTCGTTGCTGCTGATTTTTCAACACAACAGAAATCAATACACTCACTGTACACCAAACAGTATGTATGCCATAATTAGACATACTGGTGGTGAAGTGGTGTGCTCAGCTACCACCCCTCTCCCAAAATGTTTGTCTTTATTTGTCGAGAAATGTTACATGTAGCACTATACAGCCATACTGTACATACAAGGCATTTGAATCGTATTCAACTGTTCATAACGGGCCTCTTCGAATCAGGTCAATTTCAGATTATAACGTGAACCTACAGAAAGTAAATGCATTAACAAATCAAGAGGCATGCATGATAGGGCACAAACTAGACATAAATCCTATCATTGTCCACAAACTAGACATAAATCTATACATAACTTTTGACTCGATCGCACAAATAATGTGAGGTTCAAAAGAAGAGTGACTCATAATTTCAATCCATTGACTTTTGAGAGATCATTGTTGGTCCTTAAAGAAATCTAGTCGAGAGAGAGAATTTTAAATTGGGAACTAATAAGACATCACTTAAAGTGAGGTTAGACGACAATTGAACCCGGCCTTGCTGGGTAGCCGATGTTTGAACTCCATCAGGGAGGCTGACTGGTGAGGGAGTGATGGAGACAGAATCCACCAGAAACGACGCATCACCGGTCATGTGGTGAGATGCCCCACTATCAAGAAGCCAGTAAGAAGACGAATCCGACTTACCCATATGTGGTTCAGACGAGGAGTCGAGTAACTGAAGAAGACGCTGCACCTGGTCGGTGGAGAGCCCGGGAACCGGTACCGGAGAAGAAGCAGGGTAGGTGTCGGCCGAACGCTGGGTTTGAGCGGCTAGAGCCAAGGCGGCGGCAGGATGGGCTGATTGAACCGGGGACGCGGGATTGGAGACCTGATTACTCCCACGATTGTTGTTGCGGTTTCGATTGTTGCGATTGTTCCGACCACGACCGCGAGCGGGCCCCTAAATTCCAAGACGTTGGAAGCAAGTGGCATAAATATGACCATACCGATCACAATACGAGCAGTGGGGGCGACCGGAGTCGCGGTCGGATTTGGCCGGCGGCTGGGCAGAATCGGAGGATTGTACAGCAAAGCTCATGGCCTCAGGGCGTGCATCTCGGTCGCGAACAATGGTAGTGTGCCGCTCCTCCTGTGTAACGAGGGAGAAGGCTTTGTTGAGAGTGGGGAAAGGTTCCATGCCCAAGATCTGAGATCGAATGACTTTGTAATAATCATCCTCAAGCCCAAGGAGAAAATCGTGAGTCTTCTCGGATTCAATTCGAGCCTGAATCTTGGGGGCCGCGGTACAAGTGCAACCACAGGTAAGATCTTCCGAGCCATAAAGTTCATCCCATAAGCCACTAAATTTGTTGAAGTATGAAACAATGGATTGACCTTTTTGTCTCAAATTATGATACTGAGATTTTAATTGGTGGACACGGGGGCCGTTGCTCACGGAGTAGCGCTCTTTGAGGTCCTTCCATAAATCTGAAGCAATTTTATACCCAGCAATGCTAGCTTGAATTGAGTCATGGACAGAATTGAAGATCCAATTGCAAATAATTGAGTTATTAGCTTTCCACGCCAAATATTCAGCCGAGGTCTCATCGGTAGGCTTTGAGAACTCACCTGTCACAAAACCATACTTGTTACGACCTTCAAGGGCATTGATGACAGCCTTCACCCAAATATCATAGTTATGTTCCTCGAGAGGAGTTTTTGTAAGAGATACGCCTGTCTCGGAAGGGTGAAGGTAGTAGATTGTACTAGAGTCATGAATGAGTTGGGGTTTGGTACTCGAGGTACCACCAGTGCTGCCGCCTTTCGACATGTCAGGAATAGGGCACGGACAAGATGTGCACTAGGAAGACAGGAGGCGGCTAGGGTAAAGAAAAAGACGGAAGCGAGGATTTTGACTAGGATCGAAAAACCTTAGGCGATGATGCCATAAAGAAATCTAGTCGAGAGAGAGAGATTGATTGAGAATTTTCTGTGTGTTTTCCATTGATATTTGACATGTATATATAGTACATGAGAACTTGTTCTCCAAGCTAGGGTACAATAAGTCTTACCTAAATACAATTTGATATGGGACAAAATACCTAGACTTTCCTAATCACAATAGTCCTCATGTAACTTCATCTACAGCTAATTTTGCAGCAAATGCATTAATTAAAATGGAAAGGTATCAAATGCAACATTAAACTCGCAACTGTAAGAGGTTAGTTCACTACGACTGTTTCTTCTTTGTACTAAGTCCTACTTGGTTAACGTCTTGACGATTTATCCTACGAAATGTATGTTTAAAAATTGCTGCATTATTTCAGTAACATTAGTGAACAAGTTCGATCACAAAAGTGAAATGATGTCGAATCGTTTAACTCCTAACTAATGTTACCCTTAGATAGTGACCACATTAGATTTTTCGCAATAAGCTCCTAGAAATACTCGGTCTATGAGCATTCGAAATTTGGAATGGTTCAGAAAATTACTACAGTATGTATACATACTTACATGCCACTCGCTTACTACACTCCGGTAGCACCACTTGAGCACCCCAAAGCCGAATAAATCTGAACTTTTTCCGGAAAAATGCCATTGGATTGCTACTCTGGCGACATAACCACTGCAATCCCAAACAAAACAGAGCATTAGCAGGGGTTAAGTCGAACAAAATAAACTTTAACCAAAAGATGTGTACTAGAACAAAGACAGGGAAACTTACTCGTTACTAATCCTTCGGTTTCATGAAATATTTTACATTTGACTTGAAATGTATGAAGAATTCAAACCAAACGTAAAGGATTTGAAGAAACAAGAGTCGTCCGAACAATGAACAAAGGATATGATTTACCCTACTTGTTGCGCCACTAAGTTTCTCACAAACAAGAAGTCATAGTCCAGTACTTAAAGCTAACTTAAATGTACGAGAAAGTTGGTGTGAAAATCATTCACGTTTTCTGAGTTTTATTCAACACAATCTGTCAAAAACTGAAGACATACAGACACTTGTAATAACCAGAAGTAAGCATCCTATGAATCCTACTTGAGAGCCAAGTAGTTTCCTGATGAGACAAATTGCAAACCTTCGAAAAATAGCTTGCGCATCAAGCCATCAACAATACTATACCCACGGACCAAACAAATTACTACACCGTACCGGGCCACCTAAATGAGTTCTTTACCTTTACAGGACCAAACAAACTACTCCCTCCGTCCAAATGTATTGTTCACCTTTTTCATATTCAAAATCCACATCATGTAAATTGAAAAAGGTCTACAATTTATCGAGACAGGGTGAGTAGGTACATTCCGATCAGACTGCCGAAATTGATCAACCAACCATTGATCAGAAGCTGAGCGAAAGATTTTGATATTTGGTGGGAGAACATCGGGAATACTGTAAATTGGAGTATTGTACACAGACAACCGTTGCAGCTTCGGAAAACCTCCTTTCTGTACAAGCCATCTCCTTACGAAAAACAAGCCATCTAAGGTGAATGAAGTGAGCTCAGGAACCGCTTTCTGAGAGCAATTCAACTCAATTCCGTTGTAGCAGATATGCAACTGAAGTATTCTAAGTTTTGGAAGATTCTGAAGAATCCCAGAACCCCAGCTCGACCAAATTATGAGGGTACATACCCGCATTCATAGGTAAAGCGATTGATGGATTCCTAGGTGCATCAATATGTAAATTATGCAAAGAAGTGCAAGCTGATAGAATCATGGGATCTTCCCTTACTATGCCGGCGTTAATGTTAAGCTTCAAGTGCTTGATGCTTGGTGACTGTAGAAAGGGTAATAACCTTTCCTTGTTAGAAACATATCTTGCTTAAAGCCTTCTCATACTTTTTAGTTCTACTAAGCCCTCCACATCAACTCCGTCCAAGTCTACATCATCGAGTCTTTCCAAATTGCTCAGCTTATCTAGGATTAACTGCTTGCCATCATTAATCACGTACCCTTGTTTCGGGTTTTCACCTGGTTCTTGTGACATTTCTCTCCTTGGAAAATACAGATTATCTGCAATAACAGTTTCGGGTTTGCACCTGGCGTGCAGAATGGAAACTTGAAAAATTTACCAGAAGAAGAGAAGGTTCTGCAGATACATACAATTTCGAGCCTCGTGATTAACCTTGCTTTTTGTTTAGCAAATGCATAAATCCCAGATTATCTGCAATGACAGTTAAACAATAGAAGTCAAATGGGGATGAAACAAGGAAAGCAATAATTGTGCATGTTTCGATTATGACACGTAATTTTGTTTGTTTGTTTGTTTGTTTGTTTGTTTATTAATGACACGGTGACACTTAAAAATTAGAGTGTAAATTTCCCGAACAGCGAAGATCATTGTGAACGGGAAGGAGTGTATCGTTTTAGTTTGTTAAAGTCTTTAGTCAGACAAACAAGAACAATTTTTAATTACTTGCACCAATTTGACCCTGAACACAAACGAGACCCATTCCAAGTTTTCAACTAAATTAGCTTATCCACCGAAAACAAACATACCAAATGTTAATTAAACCATTATACGACACAACAGAATCAGCAAAAGATTGAATTTTGATTGATTAATTGACTTTGTTGCGAAGGTTTGATGAAACAAAATGTGCAGGTTTATAGTTCTATCAGGCCGAAAATCCGAAACATAAACTAAAACCAATGGCACCTCTGAGTGTGCTTCTGTTTCTGTGTTTCCTAAAGTTAAGGATTTGTGCTGCTGGTGACACTATAACAGCCACAAACTTCATCAAAGACCCAGAATCAATAATCTCCAGCAATGGTGTCTACAAACTGTCATTTTTCAGTCCACCAGACTCGACAAATCGCTATGTTGGTATCTGGTACAACAATATTCCTGAGATGCATCTAGTTTGGGTTGCAAACAGGAACAACCCATTAACTGACTCTTCAGGTTCATTCCATATTTCCAAGGACGGTAAGCTCCAGATACTAAACGGGCAGAAAGAGATCCTTTGGTCATCCTCAAATATCAGTCAGGTGGCCACAAATGTGTCCAGGGCTCAACTTCTAGATTCAGGGAACTTAGAACTGCTTAGTTATAATAACAGCACTACATGGCAGAGTTTTGATTATCCGTCGGATACTATTTTGCCACACATGATTCTCATTCATCACAAAGATACAAGCATAAATTCCCCGCTTCAATCATGGAGTAGCCTTTCGGATCCTTCTCAGGGACGATTTGTACTCGACTTTGGTCCTAACCCTGTTCCTGAATTCTACATTTGGGACAATGATCGCAAGTATTTTCGAAGCGGGCCATGGAGTGGTAACATGTTCCTCGGAATCCAAGTTAAGTTCCCTGACTACCAAAGTCTTAGTATTAGGAATGATGATAAAGGCAATATCACTGCAGTGTATTCCCATCCTGTGAATCCTCTGACAAACTACCAGTTAACTTACCAAGGAATTTTACGTCAACAGTATTGGGATGATGCTACGGGTAATTGGACCATCCTATTCCAAGCCCCAGACAATGATTGTGATATTTATGGCATGTGCGGAGAATTTGGAAGCTGTAACTCTCTAAGCTCTCCAATCTGTACATGTTTGAAGGGTTTTGTGCCAAAAAATAGGGAAGAGTGGAAGAAAGGAAACTGGAGCAGCGGGTGTACTCGAGAAAGCCCATTGCTCTGTGGAATTAAAGGTGCCAAAGAAGATGGGTATTTTAGGCTCCAGAAGATGAAAGTGCCAGCAAATATGAATTGGTTACAGGGCTTAGATCAAGAAACTTGCAGAAGCCAGTGCTTGACAAACTGTTCATGCCTCGCTTATGCATATAATACTGGTGTAGGATGCATGAGTTGGAGCGGTACCTTGATTGATACACAGCAGTTTTCAGCTAGTGGCGTAGATGTTTACCTTCGGCTGGCACATTCAGAGCTAGGTAATTTTTCTGTTTTTAGCTGTTTCTGTCAAAATAGAGTAGCACATCTAATGCAGATATCATTCTTGTGTGTAGGTACTAATAACCAAAAAGTGAAAGTAATTATCGGAGTAACAGTAGTTTCAGGTACAGCAACAGTAGTATCTTTGATGTACTTGTACTACAGGAGGAAGGCTAAGCAAGGTGACATCTCCAATTCAAACCCATAGATAAGAATGTAAGGGATATCTTTAAACCCTTGAATATGGCTAACAGTAAGATATTAATGTTGATCACTAGAAAGGAACAGAGCTTTACTGGAAATCTTAGGGAGCAATCAAAACCTTGATAAATTTGAAGAGCTACAGACGTTTACATTTGAAAAACTTACAGCTGCGACAAATAACTTCCAAGAAAGTAATAAGCTTGGACAAGGAGGTTTCGGTCCCGTGTACAAGGTAGAGGGTTAGCTTGGAGTCATTACAGCTAATTCGCCTCCTTGTTTGAAGGAACTTAAATATCTGGTTATTTACAGGGGATACTCGCAGATGGACAGGAACTAGCAGTGAAAAGACTATCAGTCACCTCTAAACAAGGGGTAGAAGAGTTCATGAATGAGGTGTTGGTGATTTCAAAACTTCAGCACCGGAATCTTGTCAAACTTTTAGGTTGCTGTGTGGAACGCCAAGAAAGGATGCTTATATATGAGTACTTGCCCAACAAAAGTTTGGACGCGTTTCTTTTTGGTTTGTGTCGTACTAAAAAATATTTCATATTATGAAGGTATAAAAGCCTACTCTGCTAAGAAAACAGAACTGATAACTTCCCTGAATTTCAGATCCTAAGAAGAAAGAAATCCTTGATTGGAAGAAACGTTCCAGTATCATAGAAGGGATAGGCCGAGGCCTTCTGTACCTTCATCGAGATTCCCGATTGAAGATCATTCACAGAGACCTTAAAGCAGGTAATATCTTACTTGATGAGAACCTCAACCCTAAGATTTCAGATTTTGGCATGGCGCGAATATTTGGGGGAAATCAAAGCCAGGCAGATACCACAAGGGTTGTAGGAACTTAGTAAGTTTTAACTTTTAAGTTCCATTCTACTTCAATTCTCAAGTAACCTGTATCTCTTCACTAAATTTATTTTAGTTTACAATTTACTTAATGCAGCGGTTACATGCCTCCTGAGTATGCAATCGAAGGGCGTTTCTCAGAAAAGTCAGACGTTTTTAGCTTTGGGGTAGTATTGTTGGAGATAATAACTGGTAAACGGACTCACTGGTTCAATGAGGAGTCGTTCAATCTTCTAGGATATGTAAGGCCTGACTCGTCAATATAGTCCTAGCTTATTTACTTTTAGTTTACCCTGGTTCTTAACGACTGTTATTTGATGTTTTATATACAGGTATGGAAAGTGTGGAGTGAAGACCATGTCTTTTCCTTGATTGATCCAGTGTTTGCTGGTCAGGGTTTTGAAGAAGATATATCAAAATTCATACATGTGGGGCTACTTTGCGTCCAGGAATATGCTGAAGATAGACCAGACATATCGGCTGTCATCTCAATGCTAAGTGCTGTAACTAGTGCAAATTTTCGACAGCCAAAGGCACCAGGTTTTACTCGATCATTGAGAGTATCGGCAAACAACAGTTCGCAAACTCTCAAGAAAATCTCAAGGAATGACCTTTCTATCACAAATATTAGTGGTCGATAAGGTAAAGGTCTCTAGGAGACTACCAGAATCAGAGTTTTGAGACTAAAAACTCATGAGCTTTCTCTGCTAAGCAAGATCAGCATGTAATTTCACAAGAAGTTTTAGCAGACAAATCATCAGTAATGATAACTAATGACTGAACATTTATCTGACACGAATTATGTCTCTGTTACACGTATAACACCCAGATTGCATATTTTCTGCATTAAGGAAACTCAAACATCGTGTTGTTTACATTCAGATGAGTGATTTCAAATATGGTTTTCTTAACTTGATTCCTCAATTACGGTACCTCTTGCAGATGATAGCTATCAGGTTTCTCTCACCATAAGTCATATCTACCACCATCTCCCCTTTCTACTGTCTCTCTTTTCATCTTTCTGATATTTGAAGAAACTAAAGTCATGACATCCCAGGATTCAGAGGATAGTATGTGTGTCAGTGATTTTTAGGTGCTATCTCTAATGCTTTCTTGTTTCATAATAATTCTTGCATCTTGGTTCAGCTTGTGAACAACTCAAGAAAAATGATAATGAAAACATGAAATTTGGAGATATTCTGCAGATACATACCGTAATTCGTGAGTCTAATCCGGATTTTTGTTCAGCAGCATAGCCTCAAGCAACCAGAATTGTACAATACATAGAGCCAAAATTATCTTTGCGAAAAACAAACAATAAAGTTAAATGAATACAGGAAAATCATAAATTCACATACCTTCATTAGAATTCTTCCTCCATGTTAAATTTTCATTTAGTAGTATAAAGATTATTGTCCAAGACTTTAAGTATATATCGCATTAGAACATCAATACAGTTCTTTCCAGAAATTAACCTCGAAATCGATAAATAACAGCAACTAAGTAAAGTATCTTATAGAGGATGAATATAGACTATAGTGGTGAACGTAATTTATTAGTGCATTTTAGCAAGTTTAGCACATCATCACCCTAATAGTAATGCAATCATATAAATGACGATCTGAAAACAAATTCGGATAGAGGGAGCACGAGATCAACTGATTGTTGTAGTTTACTCATCCAGGGAACGTGAATGCAGGGCTATTGTGTGATCAAGAAGTTGCCAAAAACAAGATGAACATTTTAACTGCCATGTGACAATGGCATACTTGTGTGAACAGGATGTGCAACCAAAGCAGACTCGGGAAAAAAAGGATGTCCCAGACTAACTGCACTAGGGAGTTTTTACTGCAAGAGAACCTTCCCAAGAGTCATACCTTACGTTTGTTTAGCCTTTAGATCTTACATCAGAACCAATCCAAATCACGTCATTGAACTTTGAACTTTCTAAGTGTCTATTTTTTAATCTTGAAGTTGAAAAAGAAAGTTTCAAACTTGTCAACTCAACTTTGCTGGTCATTACATTGACATATAGCTGATCATATTTATCCACGGTTAGAAATATAAAACATCAGCTCATCTTTACCAGCACCAGAAGCGAAGAAAACAATAACCAATGAGGTCTTTGGATTTACTTCTCTTTCTTTCTTGCATAACATTAAGAATTTGCACCGCCGTAGACAGCATCACAAAGACAGACATTATCAAAGATCCTGAATCCATAGTCTCCAGCAATGGTACTTTCAAACTGACATTTTTCAGTCCACCAAACTCTACAAAACGCTATGTCGGTATCTGTTACAATAAGCTTCCTGTGATGCGTGTAGTCTGGGTTGCAAACAGGAACAACCCATTAAATGACTCTTCTGGTTCATTCCAGATTGCAGAAGATGGAAATCTTCAGGTACTAAATGGTCAGAAACAGATTCTTTGGTCGTCAAATGTTACACAGGTTGCCATTAATTTGTCCACAGCTCAACTTCTTGAGTCGGGAAACTTACGGCTGATCAGTTCCAATAACATAGTTATATGGCAGAGTTTTGATCATCCAGGTAACACTCTTTTGCCAACAATGAGCTTCACTTCTCACACAGATCCTGGCAAAAACTCTGTACTTCAATCATGGCAAACCCCAGCAGATCCTTCTCAAGGAAGATTTATTCTTGGCCTTGGTCCTAGTGTTCTTCCTGAACTCTTTATTTGGGACAATGGTCGCCGGTATTTTAGAGGCGGGCCATGGGATGGTAACTTATTCATTGGAATACAAGTCGATAATTTCCTCGATTTCCAAAGTTTTAGTGTTCAGAATGATGGTCAAGGCAATATCGCCATAGTGTATTCACATCCTGCGTTTTCTTTGTCAAACTATGAATTAGACTACCTAGGGACAACACGGCAACAATATTGGGATGATTCTATGGGCGACTGGAAAGTCTTATGGAAGGGCCCGGACAATGATTGTGATGTTTACGGCAAGTGTGGAGAATTTGGAAGCTGTAACGCTCTGAGTTCTCCGATTTGTAAATGTCTGAAGGGATTTGAGCCCAAAAATAAGGAAGAGTGGAACAAAGGAAACTGGACCAGTGGGTGTACCAGGACGAAGCAATTGCTCTGTGGAGTAGTAGGTGCCAAAGAGGATGGATTTCTCAGGCTCGCAAAGATGAAAGTGCCAGCAGATGCTATTTAGTTTCAGGGTTTAGATCAAGACACTTGCAGAAGCCAGTGTTTGACAAACTGTTTATGCTTGGCTTATGCATATGATACCGGTGTGGGATGCATGACTTGGAATGGAACATTGATCGACACACAGGTGTTTTCAACCAACGGCGTGGATTTATACCTACGGCTACCACATTCAGAGCTAGGTAAATAAACAGAGAGAGAGAGACAGATTGTTATATTATCACAATACAGCAGAACTCTGATGAAGAACACCCATACTTGTTTGCAGGTAATAACAAAAGACTGAAAATAATTATTGGAATCACCGTAGCTTCAGGAGCTGCCATACTTCTCGCCATTGTCTACTTCCTATGCAGGAGAAAGATTAAACAAGGTGACATATCAAATTAAAAAACCCTGTACATAGCTAACTGGATGGAAAGTTATCTGAAAAGTTTATATGCTTAGAGCTAACAGTAACTTATGACTGGAAATGATAAGCAGGAAGGAGCAAAATGTCGTTTGATTTTCTAAAGGGCAGTCAAAGCCTTGACAAATTTGAAGAGCTGCCATTGTTCAAATTCGGAAAACTCGCAGTTGCCACAAACCACTTCCAAGAAAGTAATAAGCTTGGAGAAGGAGGATTTGGTCCCGTGTACAGGGTAGGAATTAAGATTACCTGAAACAGATTACAATACATTCATGCATTGTTTACGAACCTAATCATCGGTTTTGACTACAGGGAACACTTGAAGATGGGCGTGAAGTAGCTATCAAAAGACTATCAGGAACCTCTAGACAAGGGGTGGAGGAATTCATGAATGAGGTGTTGGTAATTTCAAAACTTCAGCATCGAAATCTTGTTAGACTTTTGGGCTGCTGTGTAGACCGCCAAGAAAGAATGCTGATTTACGAGTACATGCCCAACAAAAGTTTGGATGCTTTTCTTTTCGGTATGAACATCTATAACTTCTTTCATTAGCTTACAATTCATCACGCCCTAATATAAATGGACACACACAACTTTCCTGAATACTTTCACCTCGTCATATATTGTGAGTATAATCATAAGCTGCTAAGAGGTTCTCCTTTCTGTTTAATGATTGTTGACCAGATCCTCAAAAGAAAAGAATCCTAGACTGGGAGAAACGTTCTAGTATCATAGAAGGGATATCCCGCGGCCTTCTTTACCTTCATCGAGATTCCCGACTAAAGATCATTCACAGAGATCTCAAAGCTGGCAATATTTTACTAGATGAGAACCTCAACCCCAAAATTTCAGATTTTGGTATGGCGCGAATACTTGGAGGTAACCAAAGACAAGCTGATACCACAAGGGTTGTAGGAACATAGTGAGTGTCTCATATACAATCTTATTAGGCTCTCAGTCATCCTATCCTAAAACACCAAGGGAAGTACTAATTTTCACATCATAGTCTCACATTCTGCATTTGCTGAATGCAGCGGTTACATGCCTCCGGAGTATGCAATTGAAGGACGTTTTTCTGAAAAATCCGATGTGTTTAGCTTTGGAGTCTTGTTGTTGGAAATAATAACTGGTAAACGGAGTCATTGGTATGATGAGGAGCCCATGAGCCTTCTAGGAAACGTAAGTTCTGCCTAAAGATATGGCCTTAACTTGTTCATTTTTTTTCGCATTCACTCTTATATATCTTGTCTAATGTCATATGATATTGTATATGTAGGTGTGGAAACTGTGGAGCGAGGACAATGTCTTTTCCATGATTGATCCGGTAATTGCTGACCAAGGGTTTGAAGCAGAAATATTGAACTGCATACATGTAGGCCTTCTTTGCGTTCAAGAATATGCTGAAGATAGACCAGACATATCTGATGTCATCACAAAACTTGGTGCTGCAAGCACGACAAGTTTTCAGCAGCCAACGAAACCAGGTTTCACTCGTTTATCACGCACTACACCAAGTACCAGCACAGGAAGCCACAAGACAAGTTCCATCAATGGCCTTTCTATCACTAATATTAGCTGCCGATAGGGTTAAGGCCGGGTTCTTATAGAAACAGATGTTTTCCAGAAGAAAAAAAAAAACATAAAGTACGGTGCAATGACTATCCTCAACTTCAGTATGACGAATATTAGTAGCAGGTTATAGGGTTCTAAGAGACAAAAGATTTGAGACTAAACATAGGCTATTACTAAGTGAATTCGCAGGTTATACTGAAAACAATTTAATTCATACATAATACTCCGTATATACTAGTGACTTAAGAGTAATACTCAGTAGATTATAAGCTCAAACATCTTGTATATATCACTCCATTATAGAAATAGTACAAGGAAGTGTGAGAAACTTGATGCTCTTTTTTACCAAATTGTTCTGATAATCTACTTCTAATAGTATATGTGAAAATGTGGATATCAGTAATTTTATAAAATTCAAATTATCTTCATCAGGAGAAACTTGTGCTATATGTTAACCGGTACTTTTGTTCGTTATACCTTTTGTTGGTATTTTTATTACTTACTTAAGATGAACAAATTAACACAAATAAGCAATCTTGACTGCACACGAAAAAATGAAGATATATGGGGTGAAGTGGTACATACAGTAATCTTTGTTGCGGCAGCGCATTCCTGCAAACAGTCCAGACTCCAGTGCAATGCATAATTACCAAATCAACTGCAAATACAATTTAACAATAGAAGTTAATAGGATATACAAGGGCAATCATTGAATAACCCTTTCTTTTTTGGCGCAAATTAAAGGCCTTTTCAAAACATACAACCAGCTAAATCTCCAACGAGAGAATTATGGAAATAAGATTAAACCTAGTTTCCACAAATTATTACCTACAGTAATAAACGATTCACCTTCTCAGGGCATTTTGGTCGATTTATCTATATCTGTTGTACTTTTGGCGTATTTGTGGTATTTTCGTATAATTGTGTACTTTATTAAGCTTGTCACTAATTACTGTATTTTACCATAGCCTTATCTTAATGGCTTATTGGACTAAAGAACTCAAACCTTTGTTAGCAGACTAAATTCTAGCTCAAGTCATTTCAGATCAGATTTCGATCAAATTCCAGATGATATTTTAAATTCTAGGAAGTTTTTTCGATGTTCCTTTCGACATAGAGAGCCCTGGGAAAACAATTATCCAGCTAAGGTTACAGCCATCACCAAGGTCAGTGTTACCCTCTCCGTAATTTCCTTGGATTGTTAATGTTTGGCTTGAATAACCCGACGTACTTTAAGAGAAATGCTAACGATCCAAAAGAATGAGGGAACACTATTTCCATCAGGAACAAACCACCACCACAAAAAAAGGGTATACCAATGGTACCGTCAAACTTCAATAACTAATGGTACGATCTTAAAGTCAACCCGAAAGTGATGGGGTTCAAGACTTTTTCCAACACAAGACGAACATTCATAACCAAAGCAAAGGTTGTAAGATCCATATGTGTGTGAAGTGAACTGTGGGACTCTTGTGTGTTCAACAAGCCGATGACTTGAGGAACATTGAAGCAGTCAAGTACAAATTAACTGGGCGAGTTCGTGTGGTTGCGAGCTGAAGCTGCCATTACTTATGGCTAGAGCAATGACCTTCCCGGGTTTTTTTCGGACAAAGGATCACTGTCCTGCGATCACCACTGGACAGACTATTTCCGTCCATAACGTAACTTTCACAATCTAGCTCTTTCATAATTAAAAAGCCTTACGAACAAGAAACTATACATAGTTTCAACCATAGCGTTACCATTCACAGCGAAAAATAGATGACAGGCCATGATGTATTCATCTCACCTGCAAAGGCCTAGTAGACAAGCAGACCCAGATTGACACGATGCTATAAATAGAATACTTTCTACTTTGAACATTCCGGTTTGGTATAATTCACAAAATGTGTCAAGTCAATCTTGATTGACCCGTTGCTGTGATATTGTCCACAGTTTCACATATAAACCAACAGTCCAACAGTTGATCTTTCCACAGTATCGAAAACTGCAGAGAGAAAAATCAATGGCATCTCTGCCTGTGCTGCTGTTTCTGTTATTCTTAAAACTAAGTATTTCCGCAGCTGTAGACACCATTACAGCCACAAACTATATTAAAGATCCAGAATCAATAGTCTCCAGCAATGGTACTTTCAAACTGACGTTTTTCAGTCCACCGAACTCTACAAAGCGCTATGTTGGTATCTGCTACAATACGCTTCCTGTGATGCATGTAGTCTGGGTTGCAAACAGGAACAACCCATTAACAGACTCTTCTGGTTCATTCCAGATTTCGGAAAATGGCAATCTTCAGGTACTAAATGGTAAAAATCAGATCCTTTGGTCATCAAATAACACACAGGTGGGCACTAATTCGTCCAAAGCTCAACTTCTCGAGTCAGGAAACTTTGTGTTGCTCAGTCCCAATGGTAACATTATATGGCAGAGCTTTTATCGTCCCACAGACACTCTACTACCACAGATGAGTCTTCTTCATCACATAGATGCTAGCAGGAACTTCCCTCTTCAGTCCTGGAAAAGCCAATCAGATCCTTCTCAAGGAGGATTTGTCCTTGGCTTTGGTCTTAGTGGTCTTCCTGAGTTATTTATTTGGGAGAATGATCGCCGGTACTATAGAAGTGGGCCATGGAACGGTAACATCTTCATCGGAATCCCAACTAATTTCGCCGAGTACCAAAGTCTTAGTCTTCAGTATGATGGTCAAGGCAACATCACCGTAGTGTATTCTAATCCTGTGTTTTCTTTGTCAAACTTTGAGTTAACAACCCAAGGAAGGTTACGGCACCAGTATTGGGATGATGCTACGAAAAACTGGAAATTCCTATTTCAGGCCCCCATCCATGAGTGCGATGTTTATGGCAAGTGCGGAGAATTTGGAAGCTGCAACGCTTTAAGCTCTCCAATCTGTACATGTCTAAAGGGATTTGAGCCAAAGGATAAGGTTGAGTGGAACAGAGGAAACTGGACCAGTGGATGTACCCGGAAGAGACAATTGCTCTGTGGGATACAAGGTGCCAAAGACGATGTGTTTTTAAGGCTCCAGATGATGAAAGTGCCAGCTGATGCTAATTGGCTACAGGGTTTAGTAGATGAGGACACTTGCAGAAGCCAGTGCTTGATGAATTGTTCGTGCTTAGCCTATGCACATGGAACCGGTTTGGGATGTATGACTTGGGGTGGAAACTTGATCGACATACAGGACTTTTCAACTAGCGGCATGGATATTTACCTTCGGCTGGCACATTCAGAGCTAGGTAAATAAATGATCACTTTTTAGTATCAAAACTTACAGATAGGTAAGTAAATGTTCACTTTTTAATTATGGTTTGCAGGTAGCAACAAAAGGCTGAAAATAATTATTGCAGCAACAGTAGTTTCAGGGACTGCCACACTCTTTGCTGTAGCAGTAGTGTGCTTGTACTGCAGGAGGAAGGCTAAACAAGGTGACATCTCAAATTCAAATACCTGGGTAGTAGCTGCTAAGCTAAAGGGATATCTTTAAACCTCAGACATATCTAACAGTAACATGTGATTGTTGAAATGATTAGCAGAAAGGAAGAAAGAATTATTCGATATCCTGGAGGGAGAACACCTTGATGCATTTGAAGAGTTACCATTGTTCAAGTTCGGAAAACTTGTAGCTGCGACAAATAACTTCCACGAAAGTGATAAGCTTGGAGAAGGAGGATTCGGTCCTGTGTACAGAGTAATCAATTAAAATTCACTGCAAGAGATTAGAATTTTATCACCCATCGTATGAAGGAACCTAATCGTCTGTTCAACTACAGGGAGTACTGGAAGATGGACATGAAGTAGCTGTGAAAAGATTATCAGGAACCTCTAGGCAAGGGATAGAAGAGTTCATGAATGAGGTGTTGGTAATTTCAAAGCTCCAGCATCGAAATCTTGTCAAACTTTTAGGCTGCTGTGTAGAAGGCCAAGAAAGATTGCTGATTTATGAGTACATGCCCAACAAAAGTCTGGATGCTATTCTATTTGGTTTGTATCATATTCTAACATCCTTCGCGTTCTAGTATTCTTGTGGTCCTCGTAATAAGAATTGATATACTTAAGGGTTGACTATATATGTTGTTCATCAGATTCTCAGAAGAAAGAAATCCTTCACTGGAAGACACGTTCCAGTATCATAGAAGGGTTGTGCCGAGGCCTTCTGTATCTTCATCGAGATTCCCGACTGAAGATCATTCATAGAGATCTAAAGGCTGGCAACATATTACTAGATGAGAACCACAACCCCAAAATTTCAGATTTTGGCATGGCACGGATATTTGGAGGTGACCAAAATCAAGCTGCCACCGCAAGGATCATGGGAACATAGTGAGTCTCCTATACGCTCATTTCTAAATTCCCAATCATCCTGTTCTAACTAAGAGATCAAGGAAGCATTCGCTATATATCTTATATTTGTGTTCTGCAACAACTTAATGCAGTGGCTACATGCCTCCGGAGTATGCAATTGAAGGGCGATTTTCAGAAAAGTCGGATGTTTTTAGCTTTGGAGTTTTAATGTTGGAGATAATTACGGGTAAAAAGACTCAATGGTACGACGAGAAGTCCTTGAGCCTTCTAGGACATGTAAGTCATTCCTACAAAGTATGGCCATAAGTTGTTCACCTTTTGCTTTTTCTCTAGCATACCTCGTTTTACTTCCTTTTTTGGTATTGTGTGTGCAGGTATGGAAACTGTGGAGTGAGGACAAAGTCTCGTCCTTGATTGATCCGGTACTTGCCACTCAAGGTTTTGAAGCAGAGATTTTGAAATTCGTGCATATAGGGCTTCTTTGCGTCCAGGAATATGCTGAACATAGACCAGACATATCTGCTGTCATTTCAATGCTTATTGCTGACAGTGCTGCACATTTTCGACAGCCAAAGGCACCAGGTTTTACTAGGTTATTGCATGTTTCAGCAAGTACCACTACACAGAGCAACCAGAAATCTTCAGAAAATGGCCTTTCGATTACAAATATTAGCTGTCGATAGCACAGTATAGGGTTCGAAGAGAATCAGAAGTTCTGAGGCTAAACATAGGCTGTTACTAAGTGAATTAGCTGGTTATACTGCCCCCTTCATACAGACAATAGTAGGCCTGAGTATGTAATAGATGAACTAGAGGTTTAAAGCAACATTATTTAACCTCATCGAGAGCATTCCGCCTCATGTGGTTCCACTCGACTCAGATTCCTGATTAACCCAGATAGTTCGAAAAAAAAAAAAATTGAGTTCTTGCTTCCGACACTCCGTTACTAGTGATGTTCTGTTTTTACTTTTCTTTTTTTTTTTTTGGTTTAGTTTACTTCTATTAGTCTACAGGTCTTCAACAACAAAACCTTAAGATCATCGCTGAAACAAACAAGTCGCAAAAACATAAGAAACAGGGGTGATGGATCAGTGAAGGTTAGGCCATATCGGGTCACCGTGGCTCTTTGGATCAAGTTGGAGTCAGACCTGGACATTTCAGTTCATCGGTCTGGTTCGGTTCATCACTTGGTTCAGTGATTGCCTATTATTGTACTGGTCCATGACGGGTTGGTTTGGGTAAGCCACATTTTGGGGTTTGTCTGCTTTCCAGCAGTTTTGGTCTGATCACTTACGCTCCTTTCAACTCTAGTTGGTTACCTGCTGTTGCAACAGCAATCCCAAACGCGTCTGTTGAAAAACTTTTCGCTTGGACTCTAGTTTCCACAACCCTAAATTACTTCAAAAATATTACGGAGTATCAAACTAAGGTAAATTATTGACTTCAAATTTTCACCTTAAGTTTCACAAACCTAAATTTCAAATCCTAGTTCCAGCTTAAGAAACGAACTTCCTTCAAAGATATGTTTTCTCCCATTTGATAGAAATTCTAACAAAATTTTAACTTCAACTTCACTACGTCGGCCAATGCATTTCGGCAATTCTAATAAATCACTAATTATTGCAAGCTTGGATTCAATGGAAATTTCAACTTCTACAACTTCACAAAACAAACAGTAAACTTTCAAATTTTCAAAAAAAACGACCCCAAAAATCTATGATTTCTCCTCCTATGCTATGAGATCTTTTAAGAATTCACTATTGACTTTTTAGCATCATCGCTAGAGTTTCTGGCTTAAAGATATTTCTTTGTAATTGTCATTTGTCACTTGTCATATAGTGGAACCAACATTTGAGCCAGAAGCTTATTCACCAATCATAACATAGTTTCATGGGGTCCCAGGAAGCTTCTCCTTTACATCCTATTCTATAATTTCCAAGTCAAACAAAGCTGTGAATGTGGACTTTCAGAGCTCAATATATGACAACACAGAGTCCAATCACACCCCACCAATAAACGAACAAAACTAGATATTATTAATGCTCTCGGCGTATTCCTAATGTATTAAGATCGTTCATAGTTGAAAAATAACTCTATGATGTACCCAAAATAGCAAGAAAATATAATTTGCACATTGTATTTTGAGGATTTATTTTATAATAATACTATACGGAGTACATGTTATAACTACCACATACTTTCGTCTCGGGGTCTACCAACCTAGTGTAGTACTAAGTAATTAGGGCCTGCCCCTCATCGTACCCATAAAAAAATACCACAAACTACGGAAAATCTAACTCTCGAGAATTCTTATGCACTCTTACGATAACCCGACATCAAAGTAACCCATCTAGCCATTTTACCCAAGTCAACGCTATACATATAGGAGGGACCTAAGTTAGTCTTCCTCGTTTACTAGTGTCATTTTCATCACATCATTGTCAACCATTCCATTTCCACTATTTAAATGAGAAGAGTCGATTTTTTTGAATACTTAAATTGCTCTAGAAGATCAAGTGAGATCAAAGCAACAAAATTCATTAACACAGTCAGGTCAACAGACGATGTACAACGAGCATTTCATACATAGCCACAAGTTTCAGGAAGAAGAGATAGATGAGGAAATTTAATAATCTCTTCAAAGATTAAACACATTCTTGCATATGATTGTTAAGGAAAGGGCTTAAAGCTTCATGCTGAAGAATAAACAAAAAGAAGATTCAAGCAGGTATTATTATCAACTAGGCAAATAATAATGGTACCTGTATATGCATTTATATTCTGGCTGTTCCTTTTCGGTTCGAAATTCTGCTATGCTGTAGACAATATTACATCAGCTCAGTTCCTGAAAGACCCAGAAACAATAGTCTCAAACAACAGCATTTTTAGATTAGGATTTTTCAGCCCCCCTAACTCTACGTATCGCTATGTTGGTATCTGGTATGATAAGCCATCTTTAAATGAAGTTGTATGGGTCGCTAATAAAAATAATCCCCTCACTGATTCTTCTGGTGTAGTAAAAATATCTGTGAATGGGAATCTCCAGGTCTCAAATGCAAAGAATGAAATCCTATGGTCATCAAATGTCACAAATCCGGATTCTCGGTTTTCTGTGGCTCGGATTTTGGATTCAGGAGACCTTGTGGTGGAGGGATTTATATCTAACAGCACTCGGGATAATGGGACAACCATATGGCAGAGCTTTCAGCACCCAACAGATTCGGTGTTACCAAATATGAGATTTGTTCTCACCAAAAATTCTGATCTTAGAAGAGTCCTGCAATCTTGGAGAAGCCCTGCAGATCCCTCAGACGGGAGATTTACACTAGGTACTAACTCCCTAGGCCTGTTTCAAATAATCATCTGGGACGGAGACCGCATGTATTGGCGAAGTGGTCCATGGAATGGAAACATTTTTATTGGGACAAGATACCATAACACAGGCTATGGTAATATCTTTGTGAACACAGGAACATTCACCCAAGAAGATGCAGCAGGGGTGCTTTCACTACTTTTCACGGGGGCAAACGAGTCATTTTTGTCACATTATGCATTAAGTTATCAAGGCGTAATAGCACAAAGATGGTGGGATGATAGTAAGAAGAACTGGGAGGTCTCATGGGACGCCCCAGATAATGAGTGTGACATTTATGGAAAATGTGGGGAATTTGGAAGCTGTAACCCTCAGATTTCACCCCTCTGCAGTTGCTTAAAAGGTTTCGAGCCAAAAGAAAAAGAAGAATGGAAGAGAGGAAATTGGACGAGTGGATGTGCAAGAAGAGAGCCACTGCAGTGCGATCTTCAAAGAAACAGCGACGGTTTTCTGAGATTGCAGATGATGAAAGTCCCAGACAATGCTGAATGGACTGTGGGACTGAATAAGGATCAGTGTAGAGATAACTGCTTCACAAACTGCTCTTGTTTGGCTTACGCATATGATACTGGGCTAGCCTGCATGACCTGGAGTGAGAACTTAAATGACATTGCAGTCCTTGCCCCTGGTGGGACTGATCTGTTTATCCGACTAGCAAAATCAGAACTAGGTAAGCTAACACCTTTGTCAAAATTTGCTAATGCCTTCATCAAAATTAACTTACACTCTCTCCAAAGATAATAAACTTAAGCTTCACGATTTAATTCAATATTTTGCAGGTAACGATAGTAAGCACAAAGCAATTATTGCAGTAAGCGTAGTTTTAGGAACATTAGTGGTTTTCACTGCAATTTGGTTTTTGTGGAAATGGAGAGCTCAACCAAAGAGCAAAGAGCTGCCTACTAGAAATAAAAGGTCTAAATACCAGCCAGGGAGGAGAAAATCAATACCTGATCCACATGTCTTAGGAGATAAAAGCCAAAATATGATTGATGACCTGCAAGTAATCAAATTGGAAAACCTCGTCAGCGCAACAAACAACTTCAATCAAAGTAACTTACTGGGTAGAGGAGGATTTGGCCAAGTATACAAGGTAAATTGATTTTCTATTAAAGGCTTGGCGTTTATAAACTTTATAAAGATCTGTGATGTAGTGGGAGTTAATAACGGAAGATTATGCTTTCGACAGGGCACACTGGAAGACAGCCAAGAAATAGCAGTAAAAAGACTTTCAAGAGCATCTGGACAAGGCATAGAAGAGTTTATGAATGAGGTAGTGGTCATCTCTAAGCTTCAACACCGCAACCTAGTTAAGCTATTGGGCTGTTGTGCTGATGGAGAGGAAAAGATGCTGATCTATGAGTACATGCCAAACAAAAGCTTGGACACATATCTATTTGGTCAGTAGCATAGCTTTACTCTTTTAATATTAAAGTTTCATACTTTAGACACATTTTTTTACTCTAATTATCAGGAACTCAGGACCTAATGAAGAAATGCAGAGCTTACACCAAAACATTCCAATAGATTACTGGACTCGAGAGTAGTTTTAGATAAGAAAATCCACTCGTGATACTTCAACTGAGATTTCATGTGATTTCCTTGTTATCAGATTCGCAAAAACGAACACTCTTACATTGGCAGAAACGGTTCAGTATCATCGAAGGTATATGTCGAGGGCTACTTTACCTTCACAGAGACTCTAGATTAAGGATTATCCATAGAGATCTCAAACCAAGTAACATTTTACTGGATAATGACCTCAACCCGAAAATTTCGGACTTTGGCATGGCAAGAATTTTTGGGGGCAACCAGGATCAAGGTAGCACTCAAAGGGTTGTTGGAACGTAGTAAGTACCCTACATTTTACTCTTGCTCACATTAAGCATGATGATTTCTACGAAAGACGTCTTACTTTTTGTTCTGTCATACATTTAGTGGATACATGTCTCCAGAGTATGCAATGGAAGGGCATTTCTCAGAGAAATCAGATGTATTCAGCTTCGGGGTGCTATTATTGGAGATAGTAAGTGGAAAAAGGAATAGCAGCTTTTGGTATCAAGAGGAATCCTTGAGCCTCCTAGGATATGTAAGTTATCTTGGATCTATCCAAACTATATCTCTATCTTACAAATTCGATTATTTACACTCTGATGTGACTAAAATATGTTAATGACACCTCAAACTGATAATTTCAGACTTGGAAACTGTGGAACGAAGACAATATCATATCACTCATTGATCCATCGATTTGCAGTCCAACAATCCACGGGGAAATAGTAAGGTGCATACACGTTGGACTACTGTGTGTGCAAGAATTTGCCAAAGACAGGCCAAACACTTCGACAGTCATATCCATGCTGGTTAGTGAAATCATCGATCTTCCTAATCCAAAACCACCCGGATACAGTCAACGTCAGACATCTACTGACAACGGATCATCCGACTTGAACACTGAAAATACCTCTTCTATGAATTACGACAGTGCTACAACTTTGACTGCCAGATAGTTTATCCCTCCAAAAAAATCCATTCATATCTTACCATTTCAAAATTGTAACCTTATATCTACTTTTAGTTTCCTCAAATGGTGAAATCTCTACAAAACTCGGGATAACCGTCTCAGAATTACTCGACAGTCTGATATATCCAATGCTTCTTCGAGAATTTACCGGATAGAAACCCCAAATTGTATGGACTTATATGTCGGCAATAATTACAATGCTTCCTAAATTCATAAAGTTTCTAACTTTGAATCCAAAAACCCCTAAGTTGGAATTAAATCACTCGGGTTTACGACGATTTCGTAAGACGATTGTACCGTAGCTTCAAATTAAAACCAAAATTGATCTCTAATCAACTACAATTATCAAAAATTAAGCCTAATTTAACTTCATTAATTCCATATACAGCTAAATTCGCAAACTTTGGGGAATTTATTGGGATTTGGGGGTTGAGTAATGTTCTGAGATATTCGAATTGCAATTGAAACAATAGCAGAAATCCCAATTCCAAATAATCATAAGTTATAACCTAATCTAAAATCACAATTAATTTGTAATCAACCAAAATTAATAATCGAAATCAACAAAAAATTAGGCGGGAATTAAGAAATGGGGAAGAACCTGGTAATAAGAGGGCGAAAAGCCGCAGCTTGATCAACAAAAGGTTTGAATTTTCCGGCGGTACGGTGGCCATTTGAGCGGGCGTTGGGTTGCGCGCGAAAAATATGATAGAGACGGTGGTAATGATGACGATTGATGATGAACTAAGGTCGCGTCTGATTCAACCGAAATAACGGTTGAGGTTGGATTTTTACAAAAAAAAAAAAAAAAAAAAAAAAAAAAATTAATAAGGTAAGGGTACAAAAGAGGAGGGGCGTAGATTAGAAATATCAAAAACTGAACCGACCCAAAAAAATTTCGAAAAAACCCGCTTTTCTCAACCCGAACTCGAAAATGACCCGAATGCCTAGGCAGCTGGGCTATAACCCGACCCGACCCGATTGACCCGTTGGGTCAAATTAATTGTGCAAAATATACGGAGTATATTATAATAAAAAATAAATAGATAAAATTAATTAAATATTAATAATTGATTAATTTAAGACATGTAAGAACATAAACTATTATTATTATATAATATAATACATAAAATGCTTCTAAAATAGTAATAAAGTAATAACTTAATTTTAATTATAATAATTACCGTGAAAAAAATGCGCGAGCATGTATTTTTGACCCGTTGGTCAACCCGTAACCCGACCCGAACTCGCATTAACTCGCGTAAAGTCGACTCGTATTTGACCCGACCGGAGTGACCCGAACCCAAAACACGAACAGACTCATCCATCAGGCATAGGTGGGCCATGAAATGCGCCGCCTGATTACCCTCTCTGCGGACTTGAGAAAATAAAACGGAATGAAAACTACCACATAGAGAAGGGATGTAAATTAAATTAAACACAAAGTCTCATACACGACGGTCAGTGAGACCAATATACTGTGTTACAAAGTAACTTTTACATTGATTGTAACTATGATAAGGCTTTTATCTAAAATTCATAAAGCAACTCATTTGCAAATTTTAGATTAAGTGTCAAGGTTTGTAACTAAAACGATTACCAAAAGTAGTATAATAGTCACTAATCATATTAACGGGGTCACGATGTAAATAACATGGTAGTCTCTCAATAAATTATTAAGAGATGGTCTCCCACAACGAATTATATCAAATGAAATTGTAATCTTGTATTATTCAGATGATCAAAAAAAATTGATCAGATACAAATTAAATTAAATCAAAGTTAAGTCTCGCGGATGCATTGGATGAATTTGGATCCTCTCTAGTTCCTTAAAAAAATTGGATGGTCCAGTTCCTATGGTCGGCTCAGATCGATCAAAGGCCATAATCGGACGGCTCACAATCAACAAACACAATCAAGCTGCCCTTATGAAAACCACCCTAACCTTCGCATAACCAATTGTGCATCAACTTCTCACCTCCGGTGACAGCTTAATTCTCCGGCCATAGAATCCGGCAACCGGATGTGGCCTCCCACTCCCCACCACAACAACCCCCCCCCCCCCCCGAGTTCCCCAGTAGAGCCACGTGGCATCTTCTAGAGCAATGAACTGGATCATCCACTTCTTTGAAGAAATGGAGAGGACCTCGACACGCGGATGTTATAGCCGCAACGACATAATGATATTCTGAAAGTTTTCCTCAAAAAGTCTCGTCAGGCTGTATAGACAAAAGCTAGGGGATCAAATGTGATTAGATACCGCAGTAATCCTAGCCATAAACGATGAATAGATACTTGCGCTATGCATTACCAAACGTAGAATCATAAAAACTTATTGGTCACGTTTGGTTAATACAGGACAATCTTGTGTAGTGTATCGCAAACTAAAGACTGCATTATATGAAGAATTGAGATACAACACACAGCAAAACATATTGTAAAACACTGTGACTACTGACTTGTAGAGTAGTAAAATTACACGCAAGAATTCACCAGATTTCAACTACGAAGTATTCAACTTCCCCATTCTCTCTCATTTTATACAGTTGTGTACTGTACATCTACAACAGCTTTGCCAATGGCCGAGCACATATGAGACTTGAAACCTGTATAATGTCGCTGCAATGTGGTGGTATCCGAATACTCCTCATAGCCCGCAAGGCCACAATGTTATCGTTAGGTCTGCTGAAATAAGAAAAGTAATTGTCCAAGATATGATGCAAGTCATGCAACAGTATGAATCACTTGGTGGCTTTATAGTTTACCTTACTGGCTACTGCCATGATTAGACCATAGAACAATCAACAACATATATCCATGGACCCTGAGATCACTTTCGATTATGGGTCGAGTCTTGCAGGATAAAACAATCAATACTATCAAGTTTCGAGTATGAGTTTCTCAACCTCACCTACCACGAAAGTTACAAGAGGTTGAGCAAGTAAGGGATAAAAAACGCAACCCCTTATGGTAAATTCTAAGGTAACTCAAATATTACTACTCCGTACATGATATTTACCTCTTATAACCCCAATCCCCAAGAAACGCAAGGAAGGCGAAGTATTGATGGCATCCTCATAGCATTCAGATATGGAAAGATCATGTAAGAGAGGATACAAAACTATCATAAAGTAGCACAGCGCGCTGCCATGAGAATCACCTCCAAGGTAGACTCAATGGCTACTATTCCGAACACAATGAACCATAACCAGCACCAAAGAGTTTTCAACAGCAGCTTCATACCTTTTTCCTTTAATCACTGTAATTACAATGTAGGGGAAGTCCTAGATTGGTGTCTCTTGTCATCATCAGAAGGCGGTGACGAATAAGATGACACTACAGCATGGTATGATGAAGACGCTAGCTGAGACAAAGCTGGGACTGCACCACCTGATAAACAAACATGAAATCATGCTCAAAAAACCTCAAAGTAAAACCCTGTTCGACTCTGCTGTCCTTTCAGCAGGCAGTGCCTCTCTTCTATCACAGAGGCTGAACTACTATGTTACTTCGACATTTCATATACCTGCCGTGTTGTGTGTCGGACACAACACCTGGACACTCCAATTTAGGCCAAGAAAGTCAACAATTTTTTATAAAATAGCCGTGTCAGACACTCTGACGCGTACCCGCGTCTGATACTTCCAGCTGTGTCTGAGTAAAATAGTTGAAAAGTAGAAAGGGATCCAAAATGCAGAAAATGGCTCAAGCAGCCTTGTTCTATGCGATATGGTGGGAAAGAAATTCTTGCAGACTGGAAACAGAGTCACAAAACCTGGAATTCTAGTGGATGCCAATTTTAGAGAGGTTCGAGCTAAAATAAACTTCCAAGAAAAATAGTCTAAAAGCCAATGATGAAATATGGCTTCAATCCGTAGGGCTTAGTAGAGTTTTTTTGTTTAGCTTGGTTCCAGTCCAACTTTTTTGGTTCTAGAACTGTTTTGGTAATGCCTGGGCCATCTCCTAGGTTTTTGGATCTTATACAATACTAAGGTTTGACAACAAGTACAGCTTCCATAAGCATTTAGAGAAAAATCTCTTTTTTTAACCCTCAATCTTACCACCTAACAAAAAACAGGTCCTCACTCCTAAAAATTTGGGGTCAATTCACATCACGAATCATACTAATAACTAACAAGTTGTGGCAATGACGAGAACCCCACCTCTGGTGCTACTAAATATGAGTAATATGAATTCCTAATTAGCAGCTTCCGCTACTAGATATGAATGACTTGCACCAGAAACTAAATGGACGTCCAACAAGTGCGAGAGAGAGGGGGGACTGACCTGCCAGCCCGGCACAACCTGATGAAAAGACAATCACTGGCGGAGCCTGAACCAGTCAACATACAGACAGTAAGTTTTATTATCCAATACCAGCCACAAGATGCTACACGGGCATGCAAACAATAAATACTTCAATCAAAACAAAGTAAATCATGCATAATATAAGCAACTATGAAGTTTTTGATAGGATGAGACAGGAGGCAATAAGCCGGTAACCAAATCACATAGGGAGACAAAATCATATCCAGGGGTAGACATACTCCAGCAGGAGTCATAATGCACATTTACATCTTACATTTTGTCGGCAAAAGCGGCAGGGGATGTCTTATTCGTTAATATAATTTCTTTCAAATATCTATCAAAATCCAATCAACAAAAAAGCTCTGAAAAAGGGAAGCCAATGGAGACCACTAAGCTTGATACTGACGAAGTTAAATGACGGTATGAAACATGGGTCACAGAGACATCTTATATTTTCTTCTAGAAGTGAGAGAAGTGTCATCCCCAAATTGCCGTCTCCTCCTATTCTCCCAATCAGACTATCAGAGTGGTCATCTTATTTCTAATCCAGGAAGATTAGAGAAATTTCACACTTCCAGGAATTAAACCAGATTCCACAACACAGCCTGCCTGCCTGGTACCTTCCTAACATAACTAATTTTCACTTCTTTTCTCTGATGTGCAATGTGATTAAGCAGGGTAGCTGCACTAGCCACCAAGTTTAATGCAAGACATTGTAGTGATGCAAGTGCCAGAGATAAAGTACCAACAATAAAGCATCTAAATTGATTCCCCTCTGTCATCAGGGACCTGAGAGGCACTATTGAACCATGGGCATTTAGCACCATAAAGTTTAGATCATCAAATTCCTCCTCAGACATTTCACTTTTTCTTTTGACCGGTCTGCATAATATCAAAATGGTACACTCAAACCAAGGCTTAAGACACGGGATAGAAAACAACAACAAAGGGTCCAGGAGAATAGGACAATCTTTAAGTCCTAACCTCGGCAGGGTAAAAGTGAACGAAAAGGAAATGACATGTTTTTACATTGGAGTAGAGCTTTCCTCAAAAAGTAACTCGACGAGTATCCAAAGGTGCAATGGCCAATCAACAAAACATTGGAGCACAACATATAGAAAGGTCTCGGAAAATGAACATGATGTCCCAACAGGAACATTGTTCACCAACTTATTCTTCCCTTTCCCTCTTTCGGGTTTGAGAATATCTTGTCCTTTTTACTCTTCTTTCTCTTTCTTAATAGAACTATGTAACTTATCAGAAAAAACAAACAAAACAAAAAGATGCAGAAATTAAACACCATGGCCAACCAAATATCTCACTTCTATCTGCCATGTTTAAACACGAGTAGGAATAATAATATAAATAAAAAAAATAGGTCAAGGATACCCAAGTGTCACCAAATAAATTTTGGGATGAATGACTGCTCTATTGCACTTGATGAGCTACTTAAGGAAATAGGAAACACATCCACCTTACTTTCAAACATCTCCAAAATTAAAGGCTGGCTATATATTTAATATGCATCATGCGCAAATCATTCATTGGAAGACAACACATGTAAAAATAACATCACAACGCATGCATAGATATTAGTCCAGAGAACAGGCAGACTTACTCCAATGAGAAACTGCAGCCACATCGGCCCTTTAACCCACTTTCTCACAGTTGGCATAACTGCATGAAAATTGATTAATATGTCATCTCTCACAAAAGACATATAAAGTAGTGCTGTGCAAAACAGAACACCTGGGCATTCAAAGGAAAGGAAATCATGTAGCAGGTATAGAGCGGCAGAAAACTTGCAGAAAATCTATTGAACTTCTCATCCATTAACAAGTTCCTTACTACATCTTTAGGCAACCATTATTAAAGATATGCTTGGAACTTCCATACCCATCCATCCCATGTTCATACTTTGCTGTACAAGGAAGCACATCACTAGAGGTTTTCACAGCTATATTCCACCAAAAGCACCTTGGGCCACAACAGCAACATAGATGTATCAGTTAAAGAAAGAAGATAGATAGGGGATCCTTTTGAACGACCTGTTGTAATAGGAAATCCTTGTATGTTGAAAATAATACAAAAACTGAAACAGAAGCGACAATTGAAGCACCTTCATTTTTCATATTCCTGGCTCAAAAAATTATCCTAGGTCGATCTTATTTCACACATTATTATATGATCCTTGATTTAGATACTTGATAAGTAGTAAGCAGTACCTAATAAAATTAAAACTCAAGGGCCACAGATTCTGAGCATAATCAACCTTTGTTAGAGATATTGGTCCACATAGAACACGCATTCGAAAAAACATAACAGGCATCCTACACAAGCTAACCCCAGTCCAGGAGAAAGAGAAAATCAAATCTCAAATAAGGTTTACAATATTGGATCTATAGCATAGAGTTATGGTAAAGGAAATGAGAAAATCGTATTTAAAAAAAAAATTCAGAGAAAGGGTTAGGGATTACCATAGTTGAATCCATAAAATGCACTTGCTGTTCCCCCAACAGCAGAACCAATCTGCACAGATACCCACGCTTTTAACCAGGCCAGACACTTATACCATAATCAAATATCATGGTAAAATAAAAAGAACCAAATATCTACAGCAGAGAAACAAACAACAATGGAGGTACTTACCATAGAGAAGCTGTCCCTGACAAGCGGTGCCACTGTCCAGCTACTAGTTTCCTGTTGTTCAAGAACCAAAGAATTAACTGATTTAAATCTTGTTAAAAAAACAAACCCCTTATAAGCTAACAATGACGTCAAAGGCATTGGATTTACCATCTGTTTTGAAAGAGGTCCAGCACAATGTGGACATGAGAGTCGAGTCGGAACATCTGTTTTGGTGCTCCTACCCATCTCCTTTAAAAACCAGTATTCTTTACTTTGCCTTAAGCTCCCGCGCTCTCTCTTCACTCCTACAGTAATCTGCTCCAAATTCAACAACTTCAGGATTCACTGAACTAAAATTCTCTCTTATTAACTGATTCCTTAAATCCCATCTGTTCACCATAAATGCGCGAAAGTTTTCATCTATTTTGGATACCTTGCTACTATTGACACGCAATGAGCCAAATAGATAGATGAACACCAACTAAAACTTCAAAGCCTCACAAAAGTCAAATGCAAGTATTTAGCAACTACTCCGTAACAATCATCTTATACATTTGCCGGACATAAATATACGGATACGGGATACACAACTCCGAGCCCTTACTACTCATATATAACCCAAATTCGAACAAGAGAACTACATAACTAGATAGAACTTAGCACTCTCAAAACAAATAATACCGCGCCAAATAGACAACAATCCAAATAAACAACACTTTCAAACTCACAAATGAAGAAAGAAGAAGCTGCAAAGATGGTGGCTCGACAATAATACCGCGCCAAATCGACAACAATGCACAACACCAAAATTGAGCTACACTAGTACTTCACTACCTATAACCAAATAACTAAAACTTCAATCATAAGTTTCTAATCATCAAACCCACATTCTATCACCTCCTACAATTTACAATTCCACAACCTTCATCTCAAATCAAAAATCCCCAAATTATACAAACCTCTAAAAATCCAAAAGATCACAACTTTACATTTAAGGTAAAAAAAACACAAAGCAATTGCTAATCAAATCACTTCAAAATACACATTTAACAAATAAATTTCCGAAATTCCAAACCAATAACAGTTTTTTTTTTTTTTTTAAAAAAACCCTAATTCCTAAAATTTTGAGGATTGATTGCGAATATTATGAGCTATGGGAAATAGTGATACCTTGGTGGCCGGTTAAGGCTCCGGCGTTAGATGAGGCGTCGCGTCGGTGAAAAGCGGTGGCGCGGTCACGGCTGCGGCGGCGATGAGCGGTGGTCCGGTGGGAGGCGTGGTGGTAAACTGGTGATGGTGGAATAAGAATAAGGACGACGGAGCTAAAGCGCAGTAGTGAGAAATAATAGAATTAATTAAATTAAAACTAATTTATCAGTATTTTTTTATTTTCAAATTAAATTTATGAAATTGCAACGAGATTTTAGAATATTCATGTATCGTTTAGATACCTTCAAAATTTATAAGAGTTTCATTTTCTTAAGAATTGGATTAACTCGTGGTCTGTTTGTTTGTGACTAATTCACCCTGAACAAATTAATTTTCGCGGAGTTTTGATCGTATGTGATCAATTAAAACCACATTATAGATATCAGATATGAATGTAGCACGTAAATTAGTATACGTAGATCCAAAATTTCTTTGATATGAATATTTCGTATATCTAGCTTTAACATATCTAGACATTGTAAATGGCTTTCATGTAAGTGTGAGTATTATGTTTATTCAATCCTTCCTATGAAAAAATAGGTAAGTCATCACACTGGGCAATGGACGGTAATGGTATAGCTCTATTGGGTGAATTACCACTTATCCAACTATACTATCGGCGTGCTAGACCCCTATAAGACTATAAGTATCATAATATGTTGGTGCCGGTTTCCAAGTGCTCGTTAGAAATCTTGTACATTAGGATACCTCTTGTAATTTATTATTTATAATAATAATTATCATGTGATTATAATCAATGATCAATTTTCTATTTAGGATACCTCTAAATACGTCGTACTACACATGAATCAGTGAACTGTCAACTCGTATCACTAACTTATCGATACTTAGATAAATACTTACCCTAAGAATAGAGAACATGGCTAGATAGATAAGGATTAAACAAAACCTACCCAAATCCCCATCTAGGAGGAAGAACAATAAAATTTGTAAGTTGACTTGCACCAAATAAAGATGGAAAAGTTTAAAACCAATAAAACTTGTATAGTAGTTGACTAAAAAGGACACCAAAATATGCTGGATTTTAAGTGGGTTTGTCAATATGATCCACCTTAGAAAATGTCGTTTAATACCAACCAAAGTGGCGGCCCGACCATAAATTAAACAAAGACTCCGTCATCACATAAAGCATTGTTCAATAATGCTCCGTTATCTATTTTTTTATAGCTGAGAATTGAGATATAGGGAATTGATAACGTCAGACAGCGAATGGTGTACACTTTGCTGAATCGCTGTTCTCTTTAGCCACTCGCGTATGTAGTGTGACACAAGTCATTCTCTTATGGCGTTAATGGTGGCACAGATTTAAGATAGATGTAACTTATAATTCGGAACTTAAGTGGAGTATTCCATTATACCATCTTAATAAGTTGAGAGTCTATCCGTTTGGATGACTCGTTTATACTTATATCATTATCTTCGGGTTTGTTTGGTATCGTTTTCTGTTTTTTTTTAAACCAAAGTCCCATTTTTGAAAACCAGAAAAAGTGGTTTTCCGTTTTCAGTTTTCATTTTCAGTATGACTATTATGGAAACATACAGTTTAAATTAATTTTTGCAACTTATCTAACTAAATTTTTTACGCAAAAAAAAACCAAAAATTGAAAACAGGAGTGATACCGAACGGGCCCTTAACTAGCGTTATGCGGCGGTGAGAATTTTACCCAGAGTACATCGGAGGATAGCCGTAACGCAATCCTCCTTAATAAAACGGCAAAAAAAAAAAATGTTTAATATTTTAATACTACATTTTTAGGCATGTTTTTTTATGGATTGTGACTGCCAAAACACACATGCAAACTCCATATGCTAAATCCAGCCTTTCTCAACCGGCAAAACCAAAAAACCGCAACTACGCAAAGATAGGAACAAATTTTTTTTTTTTTTCCATTTTACACATTAATTTATTTACACACTGCAAAACCATTGAATTTGTACCTACTGTTATGAGAGCTTTGAATCTCGTATAGTATGTACTTGTGGGTTTTCTGTGACTCGTTTTGCATAATAAACGAGTAGTGTAACAAAGAAGAAACAAAAAAAAAAAAAAAAAAAAAAAAAACCATGTTCGGTAGTAGTAGTCTAGTATTAGTCGAAAATCGTCGGATATGAGATTGAACAGAGGTTTAACAAGCGAAAATTTTATGGTAATTACCGCTTAGTGATCATACAAACATGAAAAGAATCGATTTTTCATGTTTATTTCTAAATTTATTTACTTTTACCCTATACTTTGCGTTATGTTGTCATGCAACCAATAGTATTCTACAAGGTGTGGTGTTAAAAGATGGGCAAACCCTTGTTTCTGAAGGTGGTGCGTTTGAATTTGGGTTTTTTAGCCCACCAAATTCATCATTAAGGTATGTGGGAATATGGTATTTTAATATTTCAGATGATTCTGTAATATGGGTTGCTAATAGAAATGCACCAATTAGTGATTTTAATGGTTCTTTAAGTGTTGGAAATGATGGGAATTTGAGGGTTTTTGATGGGAAAAAGAGGGTTTTGTGGTTATCTAATACCACAATTTTCTCAACTTTTCATAAAGCAATCTTACATTATGATGGGAATCTTGAGATTTGGGGGTTTAATAATGTTACAGGGTCAAATCTTACATGTTGGCAGAGTTTTGATCATCCTACTGATACATATTTGCCTGGTATGAAAGTGCTTGTTAATCAGAAATTAGGTGAAGTTCATGTTTTTAATTCTTGGAAAAGTGTGAGTGATCCTGCACCTGGGAATTACTCTTTAGGGGTTGATCCTAGGGCTGCACCACAGTTTGTGATATGGGAGGGTTCGGAGAGGCGGTGGCGTAGTGGACACTGGAATGGCCTGAAATTCATAGGTGTGCCTACAATGGCTGCTATTTATAGTTATGGGTTTAAGCTTTCGAATATTGATACGTTGGGGAACATGTACTTTTCGTATTCCCCCTCGAATAGGACTAATGAATTCAAGTTTAAGATGGCTTGGGATGGATATGAAAGGTCTTTGCTTTGGGTTCATGGTGAGAAACAGTATTGGAGTTTGTTTCAGTCTGAGCCTTATGAAGATTGTGACTTTTACAACAAATGTGGAGTTTATGGGTACTGTAGTATTACCGCGAATCCTATCTGTGATTGCATTGAAGGGTTTGTACCTAGGGTTATGGATGAATGGCAGAAAGGGAATTGGTCTAGTGGGTGTGTTAGGAAGACTCCTTTGTGGTGTGAGAGGAATAATACCAGGCTGATTGAGAAAGACGGGTTTTTGGAGGTTGATGGCGTGAAATTACCTGATTTTGCAGACCTTGTGGAGACAGATGAACCAGGGTGTGAAAGATATTGTCTGGAGAATTGCTCCTGTAAGGCATATTCTTATGTCAGCTCCATTGGGTGCATGACATGGAATGGTGACTTATCTGATGTTCAGTACTATTCTGTAGGTGGCAATAAGCTGCATGTTCGTGTTGCCTCTTCGGACATTGGTAAGATTATGCTTTCATGTTCATGTATTGTCATCACATTGTTGAAAATGTTAGCTTTATCTGTGTGCAATTGTCTTCTGCAACCTCCAAAATCCTTGATTAGTCACATTAGTTTCAAATTGATTGTATTCAATGTGTTAGTTCTGTTGGATCTGTCTGATTCTAAAGAACATCATTCACATATATCAGCTGCTCTTCAGATGTACAAGCTGTAATCTGAATTGCTGTTGTAGCCTTGCTGGTGGCTTAGCGTATTCCATAGCTATTCTTACTACATATCCTAAGCTGGAAGAAAGCGCACATGTTTTTCATCAATCTCGATACCTTATAAGAAACTTTCATGTACTTCAAAGGTTATTGTAGGTAGTTGTGTACTTTTGCCCTTAGTAATTGAGTGTTGGATATGTGCAGCTTTTTTCATATTCAAGTGGTTAGATCCTGCAATCAGTAGCTATTTCTAAATAACTACCTATATCATCTTTTTTTCATCAATGTCAATACCTTGTCAGAAAGTTGTTCTGTTTGCTCTTTGAATTTTCTTTTTGGTTGGTGTATGTGTGTGGGCGCGCTTGTGTATGGAAATCTAAAAATCTCAATTGCTGTTAGCCTTTTGACTGTTCTGAGCTTTTGTTACTCGTAGTAAGGAGGACAGTAAGTTAATTATATGATTTCTGTTTGTTTTTAAGTCCTTGCTTATTCAACTGTCTTTACTCTAATATGCAGTTCGCAAGGGTTTATCTGGCCTCAAGATTGCTGCCATTGTGCTAAGTGGAGTGATATTACTTTGCATATTTCTTGTGTGTTTGCGGAAATTCTGCCACAACCTGCAAGGTAAGGTTTTGCGGTTTTGTAATTTGTTGAACTCTCGAGTAGTGAGTTACTGAGTTTCTACATTGTTAACAAACTCTCTGCTTTTACAGTTTTGAAGAGTAAAAGAGAAGGCAAAGATGGGTTGAAAATTGGATTGAGGAAAGGCCAGGGATATTCGACAGATTTGTCAGGATCTCAGGAAATACTTTGCGAGAATGCACCTGATGTTTCCTCGTTCAATTATAATGTTGTTGCATCTGCAACTGATTTCTTTTCGGACAAAAACAAACTTGGGCAGGGTGGATTTGGTCCAGTTTACAAGGTTTGTTCTTGCGCAAAAGTAGAATACATCAGAGACGAAAGTTTCATATTTTTAGTGTACACTTACACCATTTGATTTTGACACAGGGCATTTTACCTGGGGGACAAGAAATAGCAGTTAAGAAGCTTTCCAGAAAGTCTGGACAAGGAATGGAAGAGTTTAAGAACGAGATCATGCTGATTGCCAAATTGCAGCATCGAAATCTTGTCAGAATACTGGGCTTCTGTATGCTTGGAGAGGAGAAAATGTTGCTCTATGAATATATGCCTAACAAGAGCTTGGATTTCTTCATTTTCGGTATATAATTCTGTCTACTTCTGATCTTTTCACTGTTTTCTAGTATATACTGATAGTAATCCTACAGTTTCTGAAGTGAACTCTTTTGGTCTCTTTGTGCTTGTGTTAATGATCATAGACCCAGCTAATAGAGAGCAGCTTGACTGGAGAAAGCGCTTTACAATCATCGAAGGGATAGCAAGAGGGCTGCTTTATCTTCACCGGGATGCAAGATTTACAATAATACACCGAGATCTAAAGGCTAGCAACATCTTGCTAGATCAGGATATGAATCCTAAGATTTCGGACTTTGGTATGGCTAGGATTTTTGGGGGAGATCAGAACCAAGCTACCACAAATCGAGTTGTTGGAACATAGTAAGCTGACTCCCTCTCTGTACCATGATGATTTATAATGTCCATTATTCCCGTCTTATGAGTCATGGAGACGTTTCCTTATCTTGCTTACTTAACTCTGCACTCTTTGCAGTGGCTATATGTCTCCCGAATATGCAATGGAAGGTTATTTTTCTGAGAGATCTGACGTATACAGCTTCGGTGTGCTGTTGCTGGAGGTTATTACAGGACATAAGAATGCAAGATTTCAGTTTGGTGTACACATGAACCTCATTGAATATGTAAGCTGTCAACTTGAGACCTTCACCTATAGCCTTCCTTGTATACATTATTCTTACAAACCCATGACAAAACACGGTTGTGGTGCAGGCATGGGAACTTTGGAGCAATGGAAGAACAACCGAGCTCATTGATTCATCAATTGCTAGCTCGTGTCCAAGTAACGAAATCACAAGATGCGTTCATATAGCAATGCTGTGCGTACAAGATTCAGCAGTGTATAGACCTACAATGTCTCAGGTAGTCCTGTGGTTGGAAACGGACACTCTTGCGCTTCCTCATCCGACAAAACCTACTCTTACGTATACTTCAACTAAGAGTTTCGTAGATATAGATTGCAGGAAAGGCGGTTGTGACCTAGAGTCATCGAATAAGTTAACTGTCACCAAACTTATAGCTAGATAGGTAGCTCTGCAGCAGCAGCAGGTCTCCATATAGATCATTAGGGTTCATCTGGAGAAATTTTTTGTGTACATCCTTTCTCTTGGACGATTTTTAGCTATCGTTCATAATGAGTAGTACTAGTGTCATAATGTGTATATATGGTCCTCATTTATTTGATTTTTTTCAAGTAGAATAATAAAAAGGTCTCGTATTTGAGACGTAAATGAACAAACGTTCCATTATGTGATTTTATTGATTGTGGGATGAGTTACGTAAGATGTGTAAATATATATCACTTGCCGAAATAAAGTTTTTGAAAATTTTATGTTTTGGCCTAAAATGAAGTGTCACGTTTTAATTCATTCCCGTATTCGAGTTCCTGTTAGCATCCTTATTGAGAATACTGGTTGACTGCTTTTAGTGTTACTGGCCTGGCAAGGCTGGTCTCCTCAGAAGACTTGCATTGGTACTTGCTTAGTACAACCTACATTATCAAGACCTAAAGGCAGGTTTTAAGTAGAACAAATGCAAAGATCAAGCCTTGTATCATCTACGGAGTATGCTTCAACCTCATCAATAGACATTCCCGTAACGATTGGTGGTAATGTCAGGCTGGGCTGAAATGGACTGGGGCAGCGCTACCCATACAGGTAGGCGCATCACTCGTGCCTCAGTCCATGTCAACCGTGCGTGATATTATAGTTAACCTTTGTTAAAATATAATCAATTATTGGGACTCAACCAGCAATCTAAACTTTTCCTGGTTGAGAGGATTTTCTAACATGGTATCAGTTAGATACTCGTGACCCTGAGGTTTCAAGTTCAAATCCTGAGAGTCCCCTCATTTTCATATGAAATTTCATCACAATGGTTGTACATTAATTGTGGTAGGCTAATTTTGTGGAACTTGACTTGGTCTTATGGATTATTATATTGTATAGATGAATATATCCATCTCATTTTCACACAAAAATAATGTGAATGAAGCATGTAAACGAGTAGGCCGTGGCCGTCTTAAATTTACGATTCCTGGCTATGACCAAATAAAAAGGACTTGGATTTTGAAGATTGGAACACATAGTTTACTTTCGACTACATAGATTTGGTAGATAACTAGATATGTAGGTGGTCCTTATGTTGGAAGAATCTAGTTTGTTTAATCTAGCCTCCATAGTGGGTATCACTTATCAAATCTACCAATACCTTGTGCATACACATGAAGATTGAAAAATGTAGCCACTACATTTAATGGTGGCAGTCGTATCATTCCATACTATTAATTGGATGTTAATTATTTGGATCAACCGATACAATAATCGATCCACTAATGTTAGGGATATTGGTATATAATATACTTTCACATTAAGGTTTAAACATCATCACACTCCTTATACATTTACAGCCAGCCGTGTGAATAAAAAATTAGATCAAATGCGCATTGATTTGTACATAGGCCACGGATTCAAGAGATCGTTTTTATCTCTCTCTTTTTTTAAATTATTTTTTTACAGAATCGAGATTTTTAAACTTAAAAAGATATAAGATTGGATTAGAGAAGACTTTATTTAGCGAACCATAAATTTTCATAACCTATAATACATTCGGAAGCACCTCGGCTTTCATTCATCTAAGTCCTAATACCAACAAGGCAACAATCGAGACCTCAAAAGAACAAACCAAAAAAAGAGGTGGCAACAATCAAATGAAATCATTGTGTCCGTATCTCGCGATTACTTACACTATCTTCTTCATGTAAAATACCCCTAGCACGGACAAGAAAATAATATTAAAACAAATAATAGTAATCACACACGATCCAATTTCAAATCCATGTAGGAAACGTATTTACAATGGAAATGTACACGTCAAATAAATCAAAAGTTTGTACGGAGTACCTGTTGGCACTAAAAATTCGTTAATGTGCCGTAAATTAAATTAATTGAATAATTTGAATTAATATCAAATTTTAGTCCGATTTAATTAATATGTCCCGTCGAAATGATATTCGGATCGATCCAGTTTCCAAATTGGGTTAAACGGATCGCGGTCCGGATAAAACAAGCAATTAGGCCAAGTCCACATAAAGCCTAAAAGAAAGCCCATGACTACAAGCCCACCAGATATTAGGGTTTCCACTCTATATATATGAAGCCTCCCTCATTCATTTGGAGGTTGGAAAAATCAGAGAGAAGAAAACCCCCAGAGGAATTCTCAAACTCCCAGCCACACGCAGTCAACAAGCACATCCGTGCCGCCTGCAAATCAAATCAAACACAAGTTCAAACAACCAAGTTCAAGGAGAGATTCAAGTCCCCTGCAAATCAAATCAAACACAAGTTCAAACAACCAAGTTCAAGGAGAGATTCAAGTCCCCTGCGACCCTCCCATGAATAACAACAACGCACGCGGACGACGCGCGCACCCCCTACAGCACGTACGCTACCACTGTAGTGTATCGTACGGCGTACCCCCTACTGCGTAGTAGAATCAGAGGATTACATTAGAGATTATACACTTAACTTTCTGATATTAATAAAATATTCATTTGTTTCCTTATTTTGTCTTAATACAAAATTTGCGTTAACAGTACCATCCACTATAAATTTGCATCATCCAATTTTCGAGATACAATTGCGCTTCTCAACTTCGATATTTCTATGGATACTATCATGATGAAATAAACTCATTACAAGATGTCAGTGGTGGAAATAGGAGATAAAGTCGGACTAGATTAAAATTTGTTTATATTGTTGTCTTGCTGAGAAGAGTAGTGAGTCGAGCATTATAATTTACCTATTTTTAACTCGCGACTTATGCTTAACTGAAAAGGAGGCAACAATGCCTGCAGAAGTTTTAAATTGAGTCCTTAGGAGTTAGGACCGAATTGAGGCTCTAACTCATGTTAAAGAACCTCGGTCAAAATCTAAATTGATGGTTTGGACATATATAATGGGTTTATATTTTAACATTGACATCATATACACTTAAAAACTACGAAACCATCTGAAAACAATGCTTATACCATGCTCCCGAGAGCACAAGGAGCATGGTGGTCCTCCTAACAATAGAGAAGTAGGGACCAAATTTAAATAGATTTTAAATGTGGTTCTCACTCCTCTATTGTGAGGAGGACCACCATACTTCTTGTGCTCCCGAGAACATGGTATAATTTGCGATTTGAAAATGCCAGTCTCGAAAAAACCAACAAAATCTTCCCAAAAAAATACTCCAATTATCAACTTAAAAGTAGCCAAAATCACCATCCCAAATTCCCAATGTCTATATCATATATGCAGTTCACATCCCAATCTAATTATCTTCTTAATCCCCTTCTCTTTATTAAGGCCTTAATCACCCATCCACCTTTCATTCTCTCACCACCTCAAACTTTTATTTTATGTTGAGAGGGTTGGTCCAAATTATTTTCTTATGAGCCACGTGGGCACAATATTTATGACATTTCAAATATGATTGTAAAGGAAGAAGAAGAAAAAGAAAAAAATGAAAAAGGACAAGTAGAAAAATACCTTTTTTTTTTTTTTCAAGTTTACACCAATGTTTTCTTTCCACTCTGAATTTTCTCCCCTTTCTTTCCTTCTTTCCTAAAGTAAACAAAATCAAATTCTTCTACAAAAATGAAATTATTTCATTTCTTACCAACAAATACCCAGATTATATTTTAAAAAACCCATCAAAATTTTACCAAAAAAAAAAGCCCCATAAAAAAATATGAGAATTTTAATCACCATAATTTCAATCATAATAATCCTCTGTTTTTCCCCTGTTTTTACGCAATCAACTGATACTCTCACAAAATCCGATTCACTCAGCATAAACCAAACACTAATTTCCGCCGGTAAAAAATTCGAGTTGGGTTTTTTTCACAGAGGAAATCGGAAGCGATATTACGTCGGAATTTGGTACAAAGATATTCCGTCGGAAAATGTTATAGTTTGGGTCGCAAACAGAGATTCACCTTCTTATAGTAATTCCAGCGTCTTTAAGCTTGGGAACCAATCTAATATTGCATTGTTAGATGGTGGGTCCGACTTACGATGGAAAACCCACGAATCAAACGGGGTTAACCCGGTTCTCCAGCTCTTGGATTCGGGTAATTTGGTGCTCCGAGAGGCAGAGGATCCGAACCCGGATAACTTCATTTGGCAAAGTTTTGATAACCCTACGGATACCCTTATTCCGCAGCAGAAGCTCGGGTGGAACCGTACATCGGGTTTGGACCGGATTTTGTCGTCGTGGCGGGCCGCGGATGATCCGGGTACGGGTAATTATACGTTCAATTTGGATTACGAAGGTGACCCGGAAATTTACATGAGAAATGGTGATAAGATTATATACCGGTCCGGTCCGTGGGTCGGGCAACGGTTTAGTGGAGTACCCGAAATGAAATCGGGTAATGAGGGTTTTAACTTTACGTTTTATTCCGGTCCGGATGAAGTTTACTACACATTCGAGTTACCAACGGATGATAGGATAAAATCGAGATTAGTGGTTACATATGACGGGTTTTTACAGCGGTGGACGTGGGTCCCGAGTACGAACCAATGGAATGAGTATTGGTATGCTAGGAAAGATCCATGCGATTACTACAGGCAGTGTGGGCCCTATGGGGTTTGCAATTCTAGTGCCTTGTTTGTTTGCCAATGTCCACAAGGGTTTAGGCCTAGGAATGCTAATGCTTGGGGTTTGAGAGATGGGGGTAGTGGGTGTATTAGGGAGACTAGGTTGGATTGCAAGAGTGATGGGTTCTTAGCGTTGGACAACATGAAGTTGCCCGAGACGTCGACCGCGTATGTGGACCCGAGCTTGGATCTTGACCGGTGCAGGGAGCTGTGTAAGAGTAATTGCAGTTGTACGGCTTATGCTAATTCCGAGTTTGTGAAAGGGGCTGGTTCGGGGTGTATTATATGGATTGGGGATCTGAATGATATGAGGGATTATGTTGAAGGTGGACAAACACTTTACATGCGATTATCAGCTTCCGATTTAGGTACGTATGTACAATTTGTTTATTTCGTCTCATTCTATTTTTGGTCGTAAAAATGCGTCAAAGGTTAGTAGGTACATTGAGCCAAGACATATTACGTTCATATCCTCTAAATTTGGCGAAGAAGATACTTCTGTATGCATGGACTTGTTTCTTTGAATGGATACATCTTATGTGATAGTCTAAAACATATGCCCATATTTTCAATTTTAAAAGTAGTGAAACTAGCAATTACGGAGTATGATACATTGTTTCATTAATTAAGTACTCCCTCCGTCCCACCTCAAACGCCCCATATTCCATTTTGAGACGTCCCACCTCAAACATCCCATCTATTTTGGGACATATTTCTCTCTCATACTTTTATTAAATTATTACATTCTCTCACATTATCTCTCCTACTTTTATTAATCCTCATATTCTCTCTCCTTCTTTTTCATAATATTAACCCACTCAACTTACTATATCAATTTTTCTTATTCCACTACAAAAACGTCTTGGAGCGTTTGAGCTGGGACAGAGGGAGTAACAACTAAACTCGATAAAATACTTCTGAATTACTGGCCAATGTTGATTATATAGCTACTCATTATTTATAATAGATGAGTAGGTAGGTAAGGTTCTTTTAGTAGATTAAAATCGTGGTGTTTTGAACTTAGCATATGTTTAGCTAATGAGTTGAAGAACCAGAAACGTAAGTCTAATGAGCTAGAAATTTTTAAATTTTTTATTTACCGAAGAGTAGGACCTTGCTTTTCAACGAGGACATAAAAATTGATAGAAAAGTATTCTTTCCTTTTAGTTGTGGAACCCCACGTATTTGATGATGTTTGCTTCCATTACTTGATTAATTAATATTTTATCCGTTCGCCTTTAAACTGGGTAGGGTTAACGGACACGTTTCTTAAAACGGGTGTACACGTTAATCGGCTAATCAAAGTTCTAAAAAAAGTTACATGGCAGGTTAGATAAAATATTGATCTAACCCGTCATGCAATTTATTTTTAAACTTAGATTAGCCAAAAAGCGTGTACATCCACCTTAAAATGTGTATCCATTGACCCTACGCAATTTAAAGGCAAACGAAAGGAGTAGTCTGAACAATTGACTCCAAATCGCATTATTTTTTGTAACACTGTAGTATAAGATAGAACCTTCTTAAAACAAAAGAGATAGAAGTCATAGAACCATCTTAAAAAAAAAAAAAAAAAAAAAAAAAAACCTTTTTTGCCTCTCTCTCAAATACTACTCCGTATATTGAATTGAATACATTTATCCAACCCTTTAAGATTTCAAATGTGTCAGCTTGGAGTTGATATGAACATTACGGACTTGTAAAGTTCAAAACATAATTCTACCGTCATGTCGACTTTACACAAAATAGTGATAGAACAACCTCACATCTATTTCGTATTATTTTATTGTATTTTTATTTTTATATGACTATTCTATAAAAATCGGGCGAAAACTTTGACAAGACAAATTAGTATTTTTAAGACAAATATGTTCATTATATAAATCAAATTCAATTAAATTATCTTATCAAGATTAATTAATTACTGCCTATCAGAATCAACACCATAAAAATCTCGATGGAACCAAGCATGGGGTCCAAACTCATAAGTTGTTATCACATGGAGTAAATCATTTGATCCATTCATTTGAAAAGATCTGAGTAAGGGCCGCCTATCTGAATTATTGGCAAAAGATGATTGTGAAACTTACTCTTTTTATCCCAAAAATTAAGATCATGTAATTGGACAGTCCTTAATTTGAGGCACAGCCCCTACCGTACCAAATTTGATTGTAAAAATCGAAATTGAATAATTAAAAACTCTAGGCTTTATTTTTGGGGAGCCCATGAAAATAAGGTTTCTAGAACCACTTTTTGTAGGACTAATTTCCTTTGGGGGGACCTTATATGACAATGTTCCCAAATGTCAAAAATACGCTAGTTACAAAACCAATTAGCCGACCTTTATGACTCTGGTAGGTTTGGGTTCGGCCAACGGTCTTTTCTTGGTCTTTTTTAACTTTCCAAATTTCATTTTCATAGGTTATTTTATGTGATATGGCCCTTCATTTCCGTTCGACAATGACATAAAAGAAACTTGGGAGTATAGCTTATAGCCTTATAGCATACGAGTATATTCATGGAGAGGACTAGTCTAATTCCATCGATAACGGAGTTTGTAGAGTACGCAAACACCTTGACTTGTTTTGACGTGAATTTTATTATCTTATGTGGGATCCTTTGAAACAAAGTTTTATCCAGTAAATTCTAATATTATCATACGTTGTCTTAACTTGTAGCTTTATGTTAACGCGTGATGAGCATATGCGTTATTAGCTTCTTCTAATGTAGCTCCCACAAATCCACCTAAATTTCGCATTTTACAGCTAGAATAATGTACACTTGAATTATTAGTTGAGCCAATAAATGACATTGTACGAGGTTAAGTACCTAACTGAGACAAAGGATAACACTTACTCCGTATTAGTTGAGCCAATAGATCGACATTGTACTAGTGCATCGACTGATCGATATTCGCTTCGTTATTGGGGACAAAGGATAAGTACTTAACAAGCAATGAGGATCTTGAGGTTGTTAATGGAATGTCTTTGATTGGTATGATTTTATGCCTAGTCAATACACAACAACGTACTTGCGTACGTGGATAGATGGAATTTGTTAGGTGATTTCCTCATTTATTGGACGGACAACAGAGCACAATCATACTGCATTTCCTGCTTTCTCTGTCTAAATCTTAATAAACACGTTGGCTGTCATGTTTAGTATGTGTACTTCCAACTCCTAATGTTTTCCATCGTTCACTTTTTTCACTATAGTAGAGCTGGTCACTAGGCCGGTCCACACCGACCTGTCATGAACCGGTCAAGGTGGCGGGCATTAAATTTCTCGAACAGCTGGTCGATTTAGGTTCATTATTTTTCGCATTCCTTAAACCATGGACGCCCGCCGGCCTGTGGATTTAAAGCCAGCAAGAAAACTCATTTTCGTATGAACTGCAAGAGTGAACGAAACTAATGTAGGAAGATTACTAAATGGTACAACTGTGCTTGTAGCTAAACTGTCATTTTCCATGAACTCTTTGAAAATACATCGTATTATAAACAAGAAAATTGCCACCAAACTGAGCCAAAGTTAAATGTATATATGTTGCAATGTCATTTCAGCATTGCATCATATCAATTGTTCTTTTAATTAGAAGAAGTAAAGTTATTTTGCGACCAATCAATTTGATCGCGAAGTTGGTGGCTAAACACCAAATGGTCGGATAAATTGGTCGTTAACACTGATTTAGCGACCAATAAGAGACCGATTAAAAGGAAGTAGATTGGTGTTGGATGCCTACTCAGTACTCACCCAGCTTCGTACTACCTCTGTGTTTTTTTAATTCTTAGAATTCTTGGACCAATTCAAATGTTACAAAAAAATACATTAGACTGGAAATAATTTAGTGCTAGAGAACGTGAGCACTGCTCAGAAAATCTACAATGCATAGAATCTCCATCCACCTTATCTAAGATTTTTTTTTTATTCATTATTGTTGTGCTAAGTGTTTGATTATTGGTGACAATATTACAGAACCATTCAAGAAAAGATTGCTTAGAATATGTCAAAAGAAAAATTAAAGAACAAATTTGTTGCAAAACTTGATTTTGTAACAAGATGTCACTCTTAGCAAGATCAGATGGCTTTTCAGTTTTATAAAAATCAAAGTTGACTAACACTCTTCATCTGATATATTTACCCATATGCAACATTTCTAAAACGAATACATATATACTCTACTACGTAAGACGGTCTTATGGTAGAATAAGAAAAGGTTGATGGTACTAGGCTTTCCATGATTTTTAACTTCAAATGCTCGTATATCTTACCAGTTACCTAATGCGGATCAGTAACAAATACTACTGTACTAGTAATTTTTATGTCGACTCTTATATGTGAAGTTGTGAACTTTACTTGTTTGATAAGAGGAAGTCATGCAATCATGTTTGAAGTTTATCTACCGATTCCTGAATCAAAAATACTAGAAGCCTAAAACACATCTATATTAATTAGTGTATGACTATATCATATGAGATGTTAAATGGACTGATCGAATGACCGAGAATTTTAACTTGATTGATGTTGTTCTCCAAGTGTTTATGATTGCCAACTCTATCTGGATTCAGACCTGAAATATACTGAGCTTACTGTTTTTTACAGGGTTTGATATTCTGAGACATTAGTACTGACCTCACTTGGTTCTGAATGTACCAGGGTCTTCAGCCCCAATTGGTTCTGCTAGTCAGTCAAAGAAAGTTGAAATGGGTGTTGGAATAGCTGTTGCAGTCGCGGCATTTTTAGCTGGATTAGCTACATTGATCATTTTGAAGCGTAGAAACTCGAGAAATATCCGAAGAAGATTGTTAGATCCCAGAGGTACTGCTAGAACTTGTTAATTACATTACACTGAATTCGTATATATTTGAGGTTCAACTGTCAAAGTTTAATTTATAGTGTTTTGATGACATTTTACTGTAATGTGATCAGCTGCAAGGGGTGGTACAGCCGAAAGAAGCCAGGAAATTCTTCTCAGTGGGCAAATAATCAATAGCAAGAGAGAGAATTATTCAGGGGAAGCAAAGAAAGCTGATGATCTAGACTTGCCTATGTATGATTTATACAGCATGGCTGTCGCCACAGAAAACTTCTCCGAAGCTAACAAACTCGGACAAGGTGGTTTTGGCCGCGTCTACAAGGTAAAGATAGAACGCTGTAGCGGTCTTTAAGGCCGAGACATGACTCACATGAAGTAGTGTATTAATTAATTAGCATTCATGTTGATTTAGTTATGCATTATGATTACCAGGGTGTGATGCTAGACGGGCAAGACGTTGCGGTTAAGAGACTGTCTAAGGAATCTGGACAAGGAGCAGAAGAATTCAAAACTGAGGTCAAATTGATCGCAAAGCTTCAGCACAGAAACCTTGTTCGATTACTTGGTTGTTGTGTTGAAATTGACGAGAAGATGCTCATCTACGAGTACCTCGAAAATAGAAGCCTTGACTCGATTCTGTTTCGTGAGTCCCTTTCTTCTTTAGTTATTACCATATACATTTGTTACTTATACGCAAACTTTTGCATGAACTCGTTTCATGACATGGTCACCTACGGTCCAAGTCATTTGGTCACGCTGTTAGTGACCCGTTTCACAAAAAAAACTTTTCTTTTGAAACGGATTCATCCATTTGTGTATGTTATCATGTACGTTCAGCTGAAAAATTTCAGCCTCTGATCTCCAATTGTTTGTGTGCAGATAAAGAGAGAAAATCATTGCTTAACTGGCAAACGCGGTTCAACATTATCTGTGGCATTGCTAGAGGCCTGTTATATCTCCACCAAGATTCAAGATACAGAATAATTCACAGGGATATGAAAGCAAGCAACATCTTGCTTGATAGAGATATGACTCCAAAGATATCAGATTTCGGCATGGCTAGAATTTTCGGAGGGGATGAAACCGAAGGGAACACAAGGAGAGTAGTTGGAACATAGTAAGTAATTAACCTGATGCATCTAAATAGTTTCTTCTTCCATACGCTTAATTATACATAGGACTTGTACTAATTATACTTTTGTACGATTCGTGTGCAGCGGGTACATGGCTCCTGAGTACGCAATGGATGGTGTTTTTTCGATCAAATCAGACGTGTTTAGCTTCGGTGTGCTAGTCTTAGAGATACTAACCGGGACAAAGAACAGAGGATTTTACAATTCAGATCATGAGCTAAACCTTCTTGGATATGTAAGTAGTACGACACTGAATAATTACTTTCTCTTTAAACACTTCAATTAATTAACTATACATGTCGCGTCTTAATTACGTGAATATTGTTAAAACAAAATTTGTAGTCATGGAAGCAATGGAGAGAAGGGAAAGGGATGGAATTGCTAGATAAGTCGATTGGAGAGCAATCCTCGATACACGAAGTGTTGAGATGCGTTCAAGTCGGTCTCCTATGCGTACAAGAGAGGCCGGAAGACAGGCCGACTATGGCGTCTGTAGTACTAATGTTGAGCAGTGAATCGGCGTGTTTGCCTCAACCTAAGCTCCCCGGATTTTGCATGGGATGGAACCCTACTGAAACAGATTCTTCATCTAGTAAACAAGATGAATCTTTTACTGTAAATCAAGTTACTGTTACCATGATGAATGCTAGATAGAATGAACATAGAACCCACATTTTGAAGCTCTTGTAATTGTGATTGGGATTAATTTCTTGCTCTTTGAGGGAGAGAAAGGTAGAGATGGTGGGAAGCAATTTTGTTTAAAAGCTACCGAGTACCATCAATTGTACATTATCATTCCAAAATATGTACATTTGCAAATTCTGCTAGCAAAGTTAATTTAACATCTTACGATATAGTAGTACATGATTTGCAAATTCTCTGATAAGATGTGGATCCGAATACATTACTATATATGGCATTGAGAAAAAAGGCGAGAAATCAAACCAAACATAAAGAACTAAAGAAATGGAAGAGATACACTAGTGGCATATCGTATACAAATAGTTTTTTTTTTTTTTTCCAAAGGAGTAGCCGAGCAGTCAATATGTTACGGGGACGCGAGGTGATAGGGATATTTAAGGAGTCGCACCTAGAACAACCCAAGACAAGTTAAATTTCGGACTACTGGGCCAACCTAAAGCCTTAGAATTAGTGCATTATTAGGACTAACTCGGAAGAGATATTGAATTTCCAACGATAATACAAATCAATCGGTCTATAATATAGTTACATGCCAGATTACTCTGTTAATACACTTTAACCTAGTATTTGTGCTGATCATTATCTGATTGGAAAGTGGAAACAAAATTAAAGGGTTTCGTAGCTACTGCCGTCCATGAAATGTCATTTACCTTACGCTTCAGTAGCAGAATATGGAGATCAGTTCATCTTCTTGAGTCGCATGTCTTTAACTATGGGCTCTAATACCATGTTAAAGTTAAGACTATGTTGAGGATGGAAAAGCGAATGAAGTTCGAAACTTGGGGGACAGAGCAATTTTCATCGGTCCCAATTCCTCGTCTTTCAGTGTCGAACCATCTCGTCATGGCAATAATTGTAAACCCAATTATGTATATTACACTGAACACATAGATGCCTTAGGCACATTGAACCCACGGAGGCACTACATGACCCATTGCCTCGACTTGGGCGTTCACGATTTGAGTGATGAAATTGAGAAGATTACATATCGAAACTGTGTGCGCATCAAGTCACTTACACCATATTTGTGGGTTCAGTACCCTTCTTGATTTAAATCAAGTTTTCTCCAAAGACATACTAATTTAGAAAGAGAGACGAATAATTCAAGACAGTCATTGTCTTGGGCAAAATCACCCCTCATTTAGAACTTAGAAGTACACACAACTTCCAATGTTAATGAAAATCTCGAGCACCTATATACGTCGAAAGACAATTTGTACTTTTCTAGAATCTACGAATTGACACTTGAAATTAATTTGCTAACCCCATCCATTCTCTTTATTTTTTTTAAACTCGTTTACATACGGGCTTATAACAATCCACGCAATATATTTGAACAAAACGTAAGAAATCCTGATAAACAGGAGTTGGAGTTACTATCAAACATGTTGCGTGAGCGTGACAACGTCGCTCCTGGAGTCCTGGTGGAAGATTACTACACACAACGACAACAACTCGAGATGCGTGCATATTAATCATGCTTCCTTGTTAGTTGGCGCACCTCTTCTACCAATTCACTTCACACAAGTCTTCAATTTCCTCCCTCATAACTTCATCGTGAAGTTTCTCAGCGGCATTTCATCGAACACATAATGGGCGACTCACTCAAATCAGAAGCTCTGTTAGATCAGATGAAATCCCATCTTTCTTCTGATGCTGGGAAAGACATCACCAAGAAAATTGGGCTTGTTTATCAGCTCAATATTGCACCCAAGGTCAACCCTTCCTCAAATTTTTTTTTTTTTTACCTAATTTTGTTTAACTGCAATTTCAATTGGTTTTATTTGATAAAAATTGGGTCTTTTGTAGTAATTTTACAGTGTTGGGTATGTTTGATTTGATGTTATCTGATTTGGGTTTTGTTTAATTTGGCAGAAAATTGGGTTTAATGAGGTGATTTACACTGTTGATCTCAAGAAGGGTGAAGTTATGAAAGGTATAATTTTTTTCATCCAAATTGCCTGTTTTTTAATTGTGATTGTTCAATTTCATGTGCCCAATTTGTTAGATTGTATAATAAGATTTCAGAAATTTGGATGTGAGACCAAAAAAAATTGGGTTGAAATTGAAAGTAACCCAGGAAACCTTGAATTTGAGCTGAAAGTCAGTAGGATTAACTTTTGGAGTTGTCTTTTTACAATAAGAACAACAATATCATCAATCCCGGTGTTGAAAGCACAAAAAGGATGATCCAAAATGGAAATTTCGTCGTAATTTGCATGGATTATTGAAGAAGTTTTCATTATTGATCATCCGTAAGCAGGCTCTCGATGTTTTCAATGTAGGGGTTAGGCTTGCGTGTATCCCACCCCTTTAGCCCGCCTTATGGCGGGAGCCTTTTGAGGGGAACTGGGGTAATATTGTTGTTGTTGTAATTTGCTTGGATTTTGTTTTGTTTCACAATAATCTAAGAAGCTTACATTGGCTCATGTAAGAGTTAATTAGTTAAAAAATGAAATTGTTGGGTATGTGGTGATTACAGGAGCGTATGAAGATGGAAAGCCAGATGCTGTATTTTCATTCAAGGATGAAGATTTTCTAAAGATTGCAACTGGGAAGATGAACCCGCAAATTGCTTTTATGAGAGGTGCCATGAAGGTGAAGGGGAGTTTAGCTGCTGCACAGAAGTTTACTCCTGATATCTTCCCTAAGCCTGCAAAGCTGTGATTCCTCATATCCCTTCTTTGCTTTCGAGAAAATAATCTGTAATGACTGCGTAATACTTGATAGGATAGAAGTGTAAGCAGTTTATCACTCGCTAGATTTAAGTCCGCAGAAGTGTCCTGAACCAGGAGTTTCGTGTTGTTGTTTGGTGAAATTTTCTTGGTTCTTTGTTGACTTTGTTACACATAAACTTCTTCGTGAGTAAAATATATCTAGGTGTCATCCCTGTACTCTCCACAAAGGATGAGAGTGAACCAAAGGATCTGTATACAGTTTATGGAACTCTTGAGTTCTCGTTTATCAACATCTCTGAATAGATTGCTGGTTGATATCCTTTCTACATCTGCTTGCACTTGTGTTTTTACTTCCGTGTATGTATTGTGAATAATCTTCTTTTATCATGGATGATGTATGGAAATTAGAGTTGATACCGGTAAACAGCATACTGGCTGTTTCCGAGTTATTCTTATAGGTGTTTTCTGCTAACTTAACCAGTTGCTTGATTGGTGATCTGTTTGGTGTATGAAGTACTCAATAGAAAATCTGATGTAAATTGCCCTGCATTTGATAGATTGTTTCAACTCTTGGACACTTTGACTCGAAGAAACGAATCAGATTTAAGGTGGACCATTTCTTTCATCATCATTACTATATAAAGGACCAAAGCTTTGCTGAAGTGAGTGTCGGCAGCAGCTATGGTCCAAGTATGGAAGTGGTTACCCAATTAAAACTCCAGACGGCTAAACAGGTATCCTGGTCCATTGCTGTTTGTACAAATGCATTGTCGTCTTAACTTACCTGCTTGCGTCTTTCTGACTCAGACATAGATGGTCTGGTGCAGCAGCCTTTAATTTCTAACTATCGGAATTACACATTAGCTCATGACTTGACCCCCACGTGACCATTTTCAATTTTAGTATAAGATGCATTCAGTTGATAGAGCAAGATTTCCTGGTTTAACGCCCCTTATATAGTTGTTCGTTGTTTTCCTGGAGTCGGAGGCCTTGGGTCTTTGATGGTTGAGAAAGTAGGGGTCTCTTGTAGATGTCCATAAGTTATAAAATGTTGGATAGATTGACATTAGGTTCTAGCAATGTGTGATGACATAGTGAATTCACTGAGACCTGCCATGTCAAAGAATCTTTCTCAGTGAAGCTTGATTTCCATAAGATTACTTGTGACATTACTTTTCCTTTCCAAGCTGATTCTTTGACATCCACCCTTTCTGTAAGATATTCCTGAGTAGCGTCATACTGCATTTGAATGACAGTTTTGGCCTAACTGTTATATTTCTGGTCGTTCGAGAAGTTGAAGACAGGGTTCGATTGGCCTTTATGGTAGAACATGACTCAACCCATTTCATGTTTGCTGTTGAGAGTTCAGAGTTCAGACCTGAGATCTCTTACACACACTTTCTTGGGTCGCTGTATTCTAATCACCAAACCCCTGTTAGCATCCGGTTGGAACAGTATACAGTAAGATTTGTTGGTGGAAAACCTTAACATGGCCAATCAAACAGCAAAATAAAACAGGATAAATTCGAGTGATCGGAGGGAGTATATTTTTATGGTTAGCTTCGATGTCAAATTAAAAAAAAAAAAAAAACAGAGAGAGAGAAACACCTTAGCTTCATTCATTCAGATAGAAAGTTGTTGCAGTTCACCTAAAGAGGAAAAAAAGTAAGGAGTTTTTTTCTTTATAATTAAAAAAAAATTAAGAAACGCGTCAGGTAGGGGTCGAACCTACGACCTTCTGCTTAGGAAACAGACGCTCTATCCACTGAGCTACAGACGCCTTTGCTGATAAATTACGTCAGTAATTTTTCTTTAACCCAGCACAGCTGTATGCATGATGTTTTTTATTTGTTTTTGTTGTGTTCTTATAATAAAGTTCAGTAACAATTATTTGTATAGCAGTACTTGCCCGAATCATATCCACGAAATTTTGTTTTATGACGATCTAATTCGACAGTTGAAGTACTAGCTAGAGAACCTTGTTTAACTAGAACAAAATTGAAATTATACATTTATACCTTCATGGTCGGAGTTAAGTAGCAAACTCTTATCATACCATTGTTACTCTTGACGATAACATAAATCCACGATGCCACGCATAAGAGTCGAGAGTCTAGAGTTAAGACTACGGAAAGTGTGCCGTGAGCCCGTGACACACCTGTGACAAAGTCCCATATCTGTGCCATTAGTTGGTCTAGCTAACAAGCAACAATCTGGACTCTGGAGTAGTGATTTCAGTAGCCCTAAATAGAAAAAAAGGTCTACTGACTGGCTAAAGTTATCTCCGTCATACTTGTACTTTGGTCTATGATTGGATCAATCATTGGTAAATCTTATCAGAAACTGCATGCAGATCCTCTTTATCTGCCCAAAAGTTATGTTTTCCTTTTCTTCTTTCAATTCTCTTGTGAAATTTGGTGGAGGTAGTTAATGTTCAAGTGGTATGCTATAATAACTTCGCTGAAAAGCTAGTTTATTTGCCAACTTATTTATAGTCCTCTTACAAACATAGCCACATAGTTGATGTTGTTGCTTGTTTACTTGGACATGTCCACACTGGTGCGTGAATATATGTACGTGTTTCGCTGCACAATGCCGGGCTGGCTAAGGGCATGTGTGATGTGTACAATGACATCGGACCTACGCATGCACTGAAGGGGCCGAAATTTCAACTTATATCCTTGTTGCGCTGTTTAAAAAAACACCAAGAATGACAACACTTGTATTGAAGTAATCCTATCTATACTAACTAACTAGGGCCTAATTTCAGAGATTTGAAATGCCCTCGAAAACATTTGCGTCGATTTGGATCGGACTCAGGGAGCCAGGGTTCGCATTTGGCAGCCCTCAAACTGAGATTGGTTACATTTGAGAAACTTACTTGTGTCTTTGGGTTAAGGGAACATTTTACACTACAAGATCACGCTAACATATCAATCTGAGATTGATTTTTTTTCTTATCTATTCAGATTTTTATCTTCCTAGAAAGTCGATGTTGGATACAGTTGAGAATTGAAGAGAGCTGAGCAAATTATATAAGTCATTCAATCACTACCTGAGGAAGTTATGTTGACATATTACCTAATCTCATTAATTAAAGAAAGCAGCTTATAACAGGAACTACTTTTCTACATGATAGATCACACTCACATGTTTAATAAGGTTGTTCATTTGTCTCATATTTATGAAGCTTATATCATACAATTCTGAGTTTTTGGGAGTATTCAATTCTGTTTCATTCACTAAATTAAAGTCACCACAATATGTTTTTTAGAACTCTGCTAGTGCTTCTTACAGTAAACTTGTGCAGTTGTATTGATACTTTAACTCCAAGCACTCCACTGAAAGAAGGTGGTGTCTTGATCTCCAAAGGCGGGAAATACACGTTAGGCTTCTTTAGTCCCGGAAATTCAAGCCAAAGATATGTCGGAATTTGGTTCACCAAGGTTTCTGTACAAACTGTGGTTTGGGTTGCTAATAGAAATAAACCTGTCAATGATTTACATGGAGTCTTGTCCATCACTGAAGAGGGGAACGTTAAAATCTCCTCGCAGATTACTGTCCTATGGTCGACAGATACTTCAATGCCTGCTTCAGCAAATGACATTAACAGCACATCATGCAAGCTGCTAGATTCCGGTAATTTGGTGGTAACATCAGATAATGGAAAGACAATAGCATGGCAGAGTTTTGATCACATGACAGACACTTTCTTACCGGGCATGAAACTTGGTCTGAACAAAAGAACGGGACTGAACAGGCTTTTGACGTCATGGAAATCCACAGATGATCCGAGTCCTGGGAATTACTCCTTCCAAGTTGATCCAGACGGGTCTCCACAGTTCTTCTTGTATCTTGGTTCAAGTCCTATATGGCGAACAGGTCCATGGGTTGGTCAGAAATGGAGTGGAGTGCCTGACATGACGCGTGCTTACATCTTCAATTACAGTTTTGTCAGCAACCCTGACGAGGTTTCTGTAACGTACTCTATACTAAGTGATTCAATTATTTCGATCTTTTTGGTGGATGGTACTTCTGGCACAGTCCAACGTCGAACATGGCATGAGGATACCAAACGCTGGATTGTGTTTTGGACAGCCCCAAAGGAACTTTGTGATCAGTATGGGGAATGTGGTGCTTATGGTAATTGCAATCCTAACAGCGGCAATCAATCTCAGTGCTCATGTTTTCCTGGGTAATTTCTAAGCTTATAGCTCTGATTGAAGTTTTATAAGCTGTACTGTGTTGGCTACCTTAAATCACATCCTTAGTATTTTATTGAAGAAAACAAGGGTTCCTAGGAGCCGAATTCAGGACCTCTGTCATCGTATCTCTGGTACCCTGTCGAAGTATCATCTCAACCAAAAAGAAGTTGAGTTGGTTGTCCATTTTCCTTGTTTTTTATTTTGTGATTATATTCCAGGTACCAACCAAAATCACCAAGAGATTGGTATCTGAGAGATGGATCACAAGGCTGTGTCAGAGAAGAAAACATGTCTATGTGCAGAAATGGAGAAGGATTCCTGAAGTTAGCAAGTGTTAAATTGCCAGACACTTCAAAAGCTCTCGTAAACAAAAGCTCAACATTGAAAGAATGCGAAGAAGCGTGTCTGAGGAACTGCTCTTGCTCAGGGTATACAGCTGCAGATGACAGTGGTGCAGGCAGTGGCTGCATATCATTGTCTGGACCGTTTATTGATGTCAGAATGTATCCAACTGGGGGCCAAGATGTTTACTTCCGAGCTGATTCAGTGCAGTTAGGTATGGTTTCTTTTAAACGCTCATAATCCACAATGCCATAAAAAATTTCACAATTATTATGACAATTACTATATGAGAAAGCCCTACACTTATGGTGTCCCATGTCCAAGTGTCGGAAATTAACAAAGCCAGAAGGTTTGATGGTTCAATTTGTAGCAGGTGAATGTTTATTGATTTCTACATTAACCTCAGAGGCACAGAGATATGCATGTGATCTGAGAAAATGTTTTTTGAACAACAACAAAGCTGAGTGTACACTATTAGTACAGTAAACTGTTTCTTTCACAAGCTGAATGGTGTTATCCTATTGCGTGGGTGTTCGATTAAAATCGAGTGTGGGAACTACTTATCATGTCAAGGATCAAAATTGGGAATGAACTAGCCTGCTGTCACCACATTATATATATTTTTGGTAGATCGAAACGATAAATATAATGACTGCTTATTATGATGATTATTATAATTCTGAAACAATTATATTATCCTGAGAGTTGTATTGATGAATTGAACATTTATCTGACATCTTGACTATGTATGCTTTCAATTTACCTTTTCGTTGCAGCTAAATTCCGTAAATCACAAGGCATATGGGCAAACAAGAATCTGGAAGTGTTGCTGATAGTGCTAGTTGCTCTAACGTTCATGATATTAGTGTCCACTGCAGGACTTTATGTGTATTGGAAGAAGAAAAGAGGTACTGTGACTACTTCTGTCTTGTTTCTATTATTGTGCCTTCAAAGAAGAAAAGAGGACAGCTGATATGATGATTTCTATTACATAGATAATCAATACTCCGATTTTAACACTAGTGAATCAGTTTTCAAATATGTCAGCTTCACTATTTGGTAAAACTCTCTCAGCTATCCAGCTACTGTAATTCTTTGTGAACTGATTATGTGTTATGCTGGTGAAACTTATTCTGAGTACTGATGAGACAATATAACAAGTCTAATTACAATTTACGAAGGTAAGGCAACTTACGTTAGATGTCAAAAGTAGCTCTCATGTTGTATGGATAGAAATTACATAGTGAAATAGAGACACCTCAGGGCATTTCTCATGTTTTAGATGCATGTTAATTCTGAATCTCGTGGACTGAGCAGCGATGTTTGATTAGATATGTCTAAGGGCTACTAACATACTATTGTATGATTTGTATCCTATCACAGAAAGGGAAGAGGAAATGGAAAGGTCGCTTTGGACGAAAGATGCAGAAGACAGCGATTCAAACTCAGAGCTACCCTTCTATACACGTAATGAAATTGCTGTGGCCACAGATCATTTCAGTTTCGCTAATAAGCTTGGAGAAGGTGGTTTTGGATCAGTGTACAAGGTATTTTTGTTTTGCCAAATCAGTAAGTCATACATGGTCCAAATCTTCATCTATTCACAATTTGTGTATGTGTTAGCTGACTTTACGTTTTTAGGGCCAGTTGCGCAATGGTCAAGAAATTGCTGTCAAGAAGCTTGCTCCAAATTCAGGACAAGGTATACAAGAATTTAAGAATGAAGTCAGGTTGATTGCTAAGCTTCAGCACAGGAACCTTGTAAAGATGTTAGGGTGTTGCGTCCGAGGAGAGGAGAAGATGCTAATCTATGAATTTATGCCAAACAATAGCTTGGATTCATTTATTTTCAGTAAGTGTTTTTAAAGCTTCAATCCTGATTAAATTGATAATCCTGCATAGAACATACTTCAGTTGATGAAATGTATTTATATGTTCTTTTTTTTTGTCTGATTTACATTGGTGATCCTGCACAGAAGACACTTCAGTTGATCACATTTATGCTGTAGAAAAAATTACATTTAGTACAAAATGGTAACAATTCAACTTCACTGCAGAGGAAGAGAACAGGTCATCATTGGATTGGACAAAACGTGATGATATTATAACAGGGATTGCTCGAGGGATGTTATATCTTCATCAAGATTCAAGATTAAAAATCATCCACAGGGACTTGAAAGCCAGCAATATCTTATTAGACAAAGACATGGTTCCCAAGATTTCAGATTTCGGCATGGCTAGAATATTTGGAAATGAGCAAATGGAAGAAAACACAACCAGGGTCGTCGGAACCTAGTAAGTCCATTAAGTGCACAGATGCATTCTCGTGAGAAGCAAACCATATTGATTGATCATTTTTATTGTTTTACTACTACTGCAGTGGATACATGGCACCTGAGTATGCACTGGAAGGTCTGATATCAATAAAGTCCGATGTTTTCAGTTTTGGAGTCTTAGTTTTAGAGGTGATTACTGGTAGAAAGAACTCGGGATTTTATCCTGACAACCCATCCATCAACTTGGTTGGTCATGTAAGTAACTCGGACAACTTGTTTCGAAGATTTTTTAATGTAACATCTTAAGATTGAATAACGGGCGATTTTGGTCAGGTTTGGGATCTTTGGAAGAGTGGCAGTTCCCTGGAAATTGTGGATCCCTCTCTGAATGTTCCTGATGAGGAGGAACTCCTAAAATTTATCCAAGTTGGGTTATTATGTGTGCAAGAACGTGCTGATGATCGACCAACAATGTCCGATGTAGTTTTCATGTTAAGCACTAAAATGGAACTTCCTTCTCCTGGTCAACCTGCATTCATTCACAAAGGCAGCCGCCATGATGTTGCTCCGTCATCCTCTAGTGCTGGAGCTTATTCGGTGAACGAGTTATCTGTTACTGCCGTGGTTGAAGGTCGCTGAGAACCAGGGTAAGTGTCTGTCGCTCTGTAAGTTTACTGTCTATATAAAAATAAAAAACCTGTATCACTTGTGACTAGCATGAGGATTTGAGGAATCCTCTTGATCAGATCGAAAAAATGCTCACCCTAGAGGGTTTTCTCATGAAATGAATCTTCAAGGCTAATAAAAAAGTGATGACATTACAGGCAGACAACCGCGAGAAGAGGCTTACTCATTTCTTGTTAGAGTTCTTGGTTGACAGAACCAAGAGTTTCGATGATATAACAACCCGGGATCTTACTGATCTCGCTGTATTGACCAACAAAAATTCCTAACGGATTGATCAGCATGTCAAGGCTCTTAAGATAGGCCTTGTTCCTCGTCCTATCCCAAAAATTTAGTTGTTGTTTTCACAGTGGCAATGTCGTTATTGCATTACCGAAACATCCATGCAACCCTGCCACAGCTTGCATTGGTTGGATCGGAGGAAGTGTTGTCCCTGATTTTCTGAACCGAGACATAGTCGAGTTCCATGAGTACTGATCACCACGAGGTTGATCTGTAACATCTGTTCGACCTTACGTGTTCAGGATCTGACTGATGGCTTTGGTTGCAGTGAGCCAGTGACATTCCTCCACTGTCTGTGAGCTACTCCAGCTCCTCTAGTCTTATGTGATAAAACAACTTCTTTCTGGCTTGAAAAACAAGATTTAGTATGCATTTTGTAACAATCTGTTATTACATTAGACTCATTGCTATATTTGTTTGCCACATTATATTCAAGCTTATTGCTTTGTCTTCTATATTTACGTACACGATCACTGTCTACTCAGAAAATGTTCATAATTTTCTTCTCTATTGCTTATTTGACCATTCTTTCGACATTTTCTTTGCTCTCACGTACAAGTATACAACTACGGAGTATCTTATGTCTCCATTATTATTGTTAATCGACCCAACGCTATTTCTTAATTCAACCATTATCTCTTTCCTCTTCTAAATTTTTACAAGACGTACACTAATAAGAATTAGCCATATTTTCAAAGTGTCATGTCAACATATCTTAATGGCGATAGTATTATGTTTATCAAAAGTCTATATGCCTTAACGAGGTAGAGAGTACAAGACTACAATGTCTATGAAAAAACATATTTTTAGTAGATTGCTTCGCAATAAAATGACTCGGACTCATAACGGAACACAACAAAATATTTATTTCTTCCGATCCGGTTCTTTTCCATTAATAGCATTGAGACCAAAAACTTCCATCTTTGATATCGGTTTGATGATATCACGCATTAAAATTGGACGTATTAGGGAAGCGTTGACTTTTAAATAAAATAAATAAAAGGCACTGACTTCACTGTACAACACCGTATCAGCTATGACTAGCAGTGAATAAATGGCATTCAAGTCAAAACCTTGCATAAAAATGGACCGTTCACATGAGTAAATTCCAATTGTGCCCCTCTTTTAACATCACCCCCACTATATTGCTTTTTGTATGTCATTTTTGAGAAGAACAAAAAATGACCATAATTTTAACTTTATAATGATCTTCTTAATTGTCAACACTATTATGGTCAACAATCAACTTTGAGAAAAATGTGACTATTTGTACTCTTTTTTTAGGTGACTATTTGTACTTTGAAATGTTACCCATGTTTTTTTTAATCAAAGTTCGTTCTTTTATTTACATACGAAGTAGTACTTTTAAATTAATCCAAAATTTATGCATATGTCGTATTTCAAATACTACTTGTAAACTATCGTAAAAAAAAAAAAAAAAATACTACTTGTAAGCTATTTGTTTTTTGCCATAAAAAAAAAAAAGATTCGAAATATACATTCCAAAACTTATGCTCACTACAAGTACAGAAAAAAAATCTCATTTGATTTTTAATTGTCGCATGCGTTCCATTAAATTAGTTTAAGTAAATGAATTTATGATCAGTTACATACAGAGTACATCATATCAACTTTTTGTAATTTCTTATTTATCATAATTGGATAATATATATATGAAACGGAGTATAAATTCTATAATACAAAGTACATTTTATCTAGCGACACTAAATTTCTCACAGAAATTTGATTTTAGACCAATTTACACCCCTACATCTTCATTTTTCTTTCAAGATTGAATTGTTAAACACTAATCACTTGATTAGTATCCCCAGCTAGCTACTTCCTCAGATTAATTGAAAAGTTTTCCCACCACACCACAACACAACACACCCAAATTTCCCAATCCACCCTTCACCACCTTATTTCACGACCTTAAACAACGGATTCCAAGTCAAATACCAAGGACAACACCGTCTTTTCCCATTAAAAGGAGAGAAACCAGCAAACGTCACGTGTCTTTTTAAGTCTACTTTTATTTTCATTTTGGTCCCTTGCCCTTTTTTTTGTTGTTGCTAAGAACAAGCAAGAAGCTTGAAGAACACACACAAGTAAACTCAACAAAAACTAGTCTATTCTCTCTCTCTCCTCATTCTTTTCCCTCTCTCCTCTCTCCTCAAATGTCAGAGAATCCAAAACCCTCTGCAAACCCCCATTTCTTCTTCTTCACATAATTTCATCTTTTTTTTTTTTTGTAGAACTTTTTATTTAATTAAATTTTGTTTATAAGATATTTATTTCGTGAGGGGTAAAAAAAAGAAAAAGAAAATGGGAGATGAATTGCCGGAATATTTCAAGTGTCCGATCTCTCTAGAAATAATGTCGGACCCAGTAATACTCTCATCCGGCCACACGTTTGATCGGAGCTCAATCCAACGGTGGATAGACGCTGGACACCGTACTTGTCCAATTACCAAACTACCCTTACCTGACCCTCCTCCCCTTATCCCCAACCACGCCCTCCGCAGCTTAATTTCCAATTATACCCCTCACCACCAGCTCTCCCCTGCTCGGTTCGACTCGGACCCTGACTCACCGGGTCAACTCGGTGAATTAATCTCCACGCTCAACTCAGTGAAGTCTTCTGTTGAGGCGAAGGTAGACTCAGTGTGTCGACTCGCGGTGTTGACCAAGTCAAACCCGGGACTCCGCGCCCGACTCACTGAGTCGGGCGCGGCGTCCGCGGTCCTCCGGTGTGTTGACTCGGAGGACCCGGATTTGCAGGAGAAAGCGCTGTCGCTTCTCCTGGAGCTCAGCCTCGACGACGATAACAAAGTCGGGCTGGTGGCGGAGGGGGCGGTGGGAAAGGTCGTCGCCGCCCTCCACGGTTGTTTTGCCGCGGTGGCGGCGACGGTGCTCACGAGCTTAGCCGTGATGGAGGTAAACAAGGCTACTATCGGCGCCTACCCAGGCGCCGTACGGTCCCTTGTTTCCCTCCTAAACACCGGGAAAGGAAGAGATAGGAAAGAGGCGGCAACCGCGCTCTTTACTATCTGTTCCTTTCCCGAGAACCGCCGTAGGGCGGTGGACTGCGGAGCAGTCCCAATTCTACTAAAGATGGCTCGCTCGGGACTCGAGCGAGCCGTCGAGGTACTGGGGTTGTTGGCGAAATGTAAGGAAGGGAGGGAGGAGATGGTGGAATTCGAGGGCGTGGCGGAGATATTGGTGAGGTATATCAAAAATGGGAGCCAAAGGGGTGTGCAATATGGGTTGTTGACATTGAATTTGGTATGTTGTTGTAGTGTAAGAGTGAAGGAAGAGGTGAAAAATGAAGGGGCTTTGGAGATTTGTTTTGGGTTAATTGGAGATGATAATGAGAAGATTAGCAAAATTGCTTCCAATTTGGCCAAAGTTTTGCAAGAAGATTAGCAAGAATAAAAATTGAAGGTAATCATGTCACATTTGATGCACTTCTATATCTTCTTTTGTAACTTGGATAGATTTTGTTGTACAAAGAGAAAAAAAAATATCAAAAAAAAAAGTTTTAGTTTTTTTTTTTTTTTTTTAGTTTTTAGTTTTGTTCTTTTTTTTGTTTTTTCTCATAAAGTTGTATGATCAAATCAATGTACATTTTGAATAAAAAGAAAATGGAAGAATGGGAAGTTTAATTTCTTTGAATCTTTACAATCTTATGGAGTTCATTAGTTAAAAAAAAAAAAAATTTATCTTGTAGCAAACACTTTGAGTATAAGTATGGTATGATTGAACTTTGAAGTTATGAAAAGGAGCTAAAATTGCTCCCCATCAATTGCGGCAAGTACTGCATGCGCCTTTCTTCTTTTGGTTCAAAGTGAACATACAACAAAAGTATTCATGTCAAGCGTTACTTTGAATCTCGATTGCGCACCATGAGTATCACGTCTCAACGGCTTTATTATGTAATGAGTCGAGATCGCGAGATTAATCTCTACTCGATTCTTACTTAAAGAGTGTTGGCTAGAGAGATATTTGAGATATTTGTGTGCTACTAAATTGCTAACACCGAGTGTGTACGATGCACACGATTGTTTTGGGACAGTACAAAATTATTTCCCCTGAATCTTGACAATAATGTTTTAGTCCAATGCATCTCATTTAAGATTTTTCAGGTGTGTACTTTCTAATTATAAGATGAGGCCAAAAATGAATTACTTGGTCAGTCAGTTATACAAATTTATGCATGAAAAACTGGTAGTAGTAGTTTTTTCACGTTCATTACATCACAGATTATGTGAACCCCTTACATGACCTTTTCTCTAGGCAAAGTATATGGAAAGAGTCCAAATGTTTAGTACTCTTGTAATTTCCATGATATACTTTTCATTGGTGGAAACAATGTAGGGTTGAAGAGATCAGAAATCGCTTTCGTTCTCACGCTCTCCGAAAAGAGATAAGAAAGACCGCAATAAATTTACGCAAAATGCTGTTTGAATGGAGGGAATAAGAATAAATGTTTTAGACACAATTGTTAACTAAGGTAGCGTTTGGAAACATGAATTTGGAAATTTGTAATCATTTCAAATCCATCATTTGAAAATGTGAAATTCAAATATAAATTCAATGTTTGGGGAGGGTGGGATTTCAAAATGACACCTCTTGAGGTGTCATTTGTTTTTGACCTAATTGGATTTGATACAAATTCCAAAGAATTTGACCCAAATTCAAATTCTCAAATTGTTGAGTTCCCAAACATGTGATTTGTGTCAAATTTGAATTTAAAAATCAAATCCTTGTTTCCAAACATTCGTTAAATGTAATGTAAATTGTTTGAGAGTTGGAAGTGAGAGATGATTCCACTCTCAAAACCAAATCAAAAAAATCATCGGTGAGAATTTTTTTTGGTCATATAGATGGATGGATGAACCCACCACCCTAAGGCTATGTCATAGGTGGACAAATTGAAGCCAATGAAGGTGTATTTTAGGTCCAAAATAATATGGATATGATAACACATCAAATGTACATCAATTTTTTCAAGACTATTTTGTCACTGATTTTGACTCCCTGTGAAAAAGGTCATGGAAAATGAGTCTAAGTTGCAACCATTCATGGGCCTACAAATGATTTATTAATATTTACACGTGATTTTCATTTAATCTTACTCCCATGACTATGTGATTAAATTATCATTTGCCTTCTTTAATATTGCTAATCCACCACAAGAATTGACTTAAGTAATCTTTAAACCACTGAATTAGACTTGATAGTTCACCAAATTATACTGATTTGACCCTAAACACGCATCCCTAAGTAACATAACATACCCTGTTGCCCTCATTCTCCATTCCTGTTGTCCTTAAGGTTGTGGTGAAATTTACAAGTTCATATTTAATACCCAGTACTTTTCCCTTAAACTTTTGAGGAAGTCATCAAGGAGTACGTAGTCAGCAGGGGCGAAGCCAGGATTAAAACTTGGGGTGACGGATTATAACTGTATACGCGGTATCTCTAACGGATAATATAGGAATCGTTTATTGTTTCTAATAAAAACTGATAGTATACGATCCTATTTAATAAGAAACATAACGGAGGCAGGGGCGAACCTAACCCCAAAAATTTGGGGTAACCATCTTAGTACAAGTTTTTTTTTTTGGAATTTTTAAGGCAATAATTAGGTGTTTTCGGGGATTTTGTGGTAACCGGTGCACCTCAGGCTACCCCCTAAATTCGATCTTGAATAAAACGTACATGCTCAACAAATTATGGAATAAGAAAGAAAAAATATATTGTAAACGCGAACAAAACATAAGTGGAGACATGAACAATCTAAATGAGAATATATATCAAAGACATGCATTAGGTAGTATGAAATGTTTGTAGCCTACTGGTTTGTATGAACAATGAGACTTGCTATTAAGAAGATTTGAACCCACAACCTCCAGGTTACAATGATAGCACTCTAATCACTGTACTAACAACATCTTATGCTAAATTGGTGCTCTAAAATATATATAAAGGGATACTGCCTAAAAAACTTCAAAAAAAATTTCCCCGGCCGGGGTGGCGGCCGCCACCCCAAGCCACCAGCTGGCTTCGCCGCTGTATGTAGTATTGATTTATGTCCAGAAGTGCAGTGAACTTTTACGTTAAAAACTAATTAATAATCGAAGGAATATCTACGAACTTATAAACATGTTCCACCCTTTCATTTTGGAACTCACGGATAAAGTCCTTACAAACACAGTCAAATCGACTTAAATGATTTGAACTTTTGAATAAGGAGAAGAAAATGAAGCACCCAATGCTACCAAGCTAGCCTGTTAATATATAGGCTCAGAGTACTTTATTTTGTACTTCATAAGGTTAGGGCGGCAAGAGTACCCAACCTAACATCCAAGTTAAAGGAATGGTAGTTCAACATTTAATTTTCCTCATAGACCCCTTAGTACATGAGTCTTGTTCTTTAGTACTTTATGAATACAACTGGAAAACATTTTCTTGTTCGAGTCAAAGATAACGGGTATAAAATCCGGCACCTGAAATTTACCCAAGTCGCTTCATTATCCAGGCTAATCGTGTTGATTCGTCTAATTTATTGAGATATCACAACACTAACTCTATAACCAATGTACTATCCGTTTTGTGAAATATATCTTCTTACCATTTTGAAGTCAATTTCTTTTCATTAAAATCAGATTTTGTTTCATAATTGGATTAGGTGCAAGCATCGAATTGTCATTTTGGACATCTCAACTCTAAGTTTAACTCATTTGAGTACAGAAATTGTTGGAGTGACAACGATCCACATGTGAGTTGTGAGATAATATTTCACATTGGAGAAATAGAAGATCGGAGAACAATTTATAAGGTGGTGGATTATTCATTTTATTGTCAATTGGTCTTAGGATGTATCCCACCGCCTTGTGAGTAAGTCTTCCACGAAGGGGCTGATATTGGCCCATGACGACACTGACATGGTATCAGAGCCAAAGGTTGGTCTTGGGTTCAAAGATCTAGTCCATGGATTTACCCAGTTTGGGAGCCGGCGATTTCGATTGAGGTTTGACCCCAGGTACGGGTTTTGCGAATTAGCCTAACCCGGGCAAGGGCGTTTGACGAATTTAGTGGGCTCACATGTGAGGGGGGTGTTAGAGTGACAACGACCCACATGTGAGATTTGGGATAATATCCCCCATTGGAGAAATAGAAGACTCGAGAGTAGTTTATAAGGTGGTAGGTTACTCCTGCTATAGCCAATTGTTTAAGGATGGAATCCCACCGGCTTGTGAGCTAGTCTTCCACGAAGGGCCCGATATTGGCGCATAATAATCTGACATGTTATCGGAACTCAAGGTTGGTCTTGGATCTGAAGATCTGGTCCATAGATTTACCCAGTTTGGGAGCCGGCGGATTTGATTGAGCTTTGAACCCAGGTAAGGGCCTTTGCGAAACTGGAGCATATTTTCTTGTACGAGTCGAATATATATTTCAGGTTACAAAATTCAACTGGCACCTTAAAGTCACATACACAAGTGCTCTCTGAACCGTGCAATAAGGTCGCCCATAACACAGCTCTCCTACTTGAGTTACCATACTCGCTAGGATTTACGGTGCTTTAAAGGATTCAGAATGACCCCCTTATCGTTGGATGACTGATTCTTATAGTAAATTCCTAAGTCCTACCTAAGTCGCTTCTTTATCCGTGCTAATAGTGTTGATTCGTCTAATTTATTGAGATATCACGACACTAACTCGATAATTTATGTACATTCCGTATTGTGAAATCTATCTTCTTGCCATTTTTAAGTCAAATTGTTTTCATTACAATCAGATTTCGTTTTCATAATTGCATTAGGTTGAAGCATTGAGTCGACATTTTGGAAATCTCAACACTAAGTCAACTCATTTGACTATTTGAGTAAAGAAATCGATATCGTTATTTTTCAATATTAAGTCGCTATAATCGCACCCGCTCTGTGTTTTGTTGCCATATATCGTAATCAACTTTCATGGGGCCTAACAATGATATGCGTACTAGTGACGTGACGAATAAATGTAAGTATAGTACATTCGCCTAGACCAAACACACTTCACTAGGATTTTTTCACACCCACAACAAATCAACATTTCGTCTAGGAAGCATAATATATCTAGCGTTAATGTTGTGATATGAATTGAAAATTGTGACAAATGACACAATTACGTGGTAATAACGAGGCTTGATTTGTCTTGCTCAAAATAATTTTTGCAGTCAAGTACAAGAAATCCAAAAACCTCTAAAGGAGAGACGTCAAAACTAGTTTTTTTTTTTTTTTTTTTGAAATGACAAAATCAATTGTTAAACTATTGCATAATAATATTGATTTTATTAATAAAATTAAAGGTCATAACAAATCATTCAGGTTGTGATACTATTTTATCTTAGTTGCAGAGCAATTGTGCAAGTGATCGAGGATCGATCTTTTCCTACTTTGAAGTGTTTAGAGATTGATCGATTCATTTGCTGTAATTGTAATAAGTAATCAGCATCTTAGATTTTCGCCGTTTTGATTCTCTATCACGATTTCTATATGTTACCTTATATACGTGGATTATGTTTTATTGTGAACGAAATAAAAATACACAGTTTTAATTGAATGTGTACGATGTTTAGAGACAAAAAGTATAACTCAATAATAGAGAAAAAAACCATTTTAAGAAAGCAATATTGGCTATTTAATTTACCAAAACACAAAAGCCAATCTCATCCTTCAAAGTAACTAGACCTAAAACTTCAAATCGTTGCTATCCATTGCACCTTACCTATAAAACCTAAATATGAACAATCATACATTCAAACTAATAATTTCTCATGATCTTCGAATAATATCTTTATCATAAACTCAATATCATCTCAATCAATCCATACATATAGCCCCATAAACACCTCCTACTATATAAACCCCTATCTCTATTTGGAATTACACAACAAATTAACCAATATCCTCTTGGTATACTCATACTAATATTTCCTACATTTTATTTTCCTTAAATTTGTGATCAACACGCCATGACAAGAAAGAAGGTGAAACTAGCCTTCATCACAAATGATTCCGCAAGAAAAGCCACGTACAAGAAAAGAAAGCGTGGCTTGTTGAAGAAGATGGACGAGCTAACCACCCTTTGTGATGTCAGGGCTTGTGCGGTCCTCTATAGCCCCTTTGAGAATAAGCCAGTGGTGTGGCCGGGAACTTCGGGTGCACGAGACGTGATTTCGAGCTTTAAGCGCTTGCCGGAGATGGAGAAGGTGAAGAAGATGGTGAGCCAAGAGGAGTTTCTAAGGCAAAGGGTCACCAAGGCACATGAACAACTAAAGAGGCAACAAAAGGAGAATAGAGAAAAAGAGATGACTCGAGTTATGTACCAATGTTTGACTGGTAAGAGCTTACAAAATTTGAGTTTTTTAGACTTGAGTGATCTTGGTTATGTGATTAATCAACATTTGATTGAGATTAATAAGAGAATGGTGGCTTTGAAGAAGGAAGCTGAAGATCACCCTCTTAATAATAATACGAATAATAAGTCCGATATTACTACTACAACGACAACGACGACTACTACTACTACTGCTATTAATAATTATCCATCAGTCCAACAAGGTGTTACTAGTCAGAATTTAGAAGGGCAAAATGGAGATTTCGAGTCCATGCAGATGCAAATGTTAATGCAACAACCATGGTCGTCATACTTGGATATGATGGCTGCGCCTATAGTGAATAATCATCACCATAATAAGTTTTCGCAACCGATGAGTATGGGCATGGGTTCGGGGTTGGGTACGGGCATGGGCATGGGCAGTAACGGAGGAGAAAATAATGGTATTAGTGGTAGCAGCAGTAACAATAATAATAACAATATGAATATGATGATGATGGGTCAATATGGTGATTATCAAGGTCAAGGACATGGTGTTAATACATCATCGTGGTCCAATCAATTCATGGCGTCAAGGTGAAGAATGAAGATGGTTTGAGATGCTTATGATGAATTGATGATTATTACTTGATGAATTGTACTATTGTTTTCTTGATTTTAGTTCCTTGTTAGACACAAGATCACATATTTTAATTACCATGCATGTTGTTTTTATTTTTATTTTTCTTTCATAATAAACGAGTTGTTTTTATCTTATTTGTTACATTTTGAATAAAAATACAAATTAAAGTACCGATATTGTGAATTTGTTAGTTTATTCTCCATTATTTCAGAACTAAAAGAAATATTTTGGTTCTTACGAACATTTAATTTAACAAATAATTTTAGTGTTCAAAGGACACTTTTTGTAATAACAAATTACTAGAGGTCTACATTGTAGACACAATTAATTTTTCTACAATGTAAAATTGACTTAATAGTAGTAAAATTGAGATCGAAGTAGTAAAATTAATTGTAATGAAAAATCCAGGTAGTAAAATTAATCGTGTGAGTAGTAAAATTTTGATAGTGTAGTAAAATTATTATTGATTGTAGACACTTTTGGTTGTCTACACGGTAGACCTCTAGCAATTTTGATATAGTTGACTTTGAAATTAGCATACTTAAGTAGTTAAATACAAGAATAAAGAAATGTTTGTTTGAGACTTTGAGTACAGTAGACGCTTGCATTTGTCCCTACCCAAATGCCCGATGATGAAATGATACTATACTGTGAACGGCGTGTAATTGCTCTACTATGAACCACCGTTGTCGTCATGAATCCGTTAGCAAATGCGTCTTCTCCCAAAATAAGCCCAAAAACAACCATTTTTCCACCCCTGGCCTTCAACACCTGGCCTAACTTAGGAAAGACCCGCGTGCCTATATCACCAAAAATCATCAAGCTATATACGTCATTTTCCCACCCAAATTCACATGTACAATAATCATGTCATAACAAGCCCAAAAATGCAATTTTCTATGGTGCGTCAAGAGGTCCAAGCGCACCTCCGTGCACGCACAGGGGCTTTGACGCGGCACAGCGCGCGCCTGACGCACCGACACACGAAACCCTACACGACGGCTAACCCTAGCTTTCCACCACAAAACCCTATCCTACTCCTCCACTATAAATACACCTATCCTCCACCCTCATTTCACACACCTTCACACACCATTTTCACCCCGAAACTCTGCTCGTCTCTCACAAAAAACCTGCAACCCAAAAACCCTAGCAACCTACACATAAAAAAACCCAAGCACAACACCAAAACCTTAGGACAACCCTACGCTATTAGGACACATTCCCAAAATACTACAAAACACAACACAAACAAAGCCCCTCTCAAACATCCATGTTCGAAGAGCAACGCATCATTTCAAGAACACATCTAGCCCCTACGACGCATACAGATCAACGCAATAATCTCAAAGCATAGTAGAGCAAGTAGTGGTATCGCGGACACACGTAAGTCCTAAGGTCACCCCATCTTTTGTAAACTCATCTTTTTACTTTATTCTCATCTTCTACTCCTTATTGTGCCCAATTTATTGCTTTTACAATCTAGATTTACATTTTGCCTAAGCAAGATTTAGATCTAAAATAAACTATGTGATTCACGCCTAACACACATACCGCAAAGCGCTTGGAAAATTGGTAGCTAGGGACTTTAAATCAACCTTAATAAATTTGTGACCTAAGATCTAGTTTTATATGCTAAAATTACCGACTTAGCTAAATTTTATTAGGTTGTATTTAACTTGTAAATGATTATAACTTGCATGGCTAACTTCCCAATGACTTGTAAACGATAATTCAACTAGTAGAGGCCACTATACGTGGGCGGGATTGGGTGTTTTATGGCTTCCCAACACGTATCGTCACCCCTAAACCCAGTCTTGTGGTCCGTAAGTTGCATATTGGCGTGGGGCACAATGCGCATGTTCTTCCTTACGTCCCTCGATTTTGTCCCTTTCGGTAAACGACTCGCGAAAGTGTTTTGTACTTGGCATGACTCGCTTCCCCAAGCGATTATGCATAATGGGTGAAGACTCACTTAGCGTTTATGTAGTCCCTCAGTAACAAGGAACAAGATCGCGTTGCATGATTTCCAAACACCCCACAATTATTTGGTGGCGACTCCTATCATAGTGCAATAATCGCACGACTCACGTATCCGCCGTAATAGAGATCATCCGTGGAATCTACAAGTACTTTGTTTCTGTTTTAAAGAGCGATCAGGAGATCTCTAGCTACCACTTTAGCACAAGAACAACGATAGTGGGTAGAATGTGAGGAATGAATTTCATTTTAATGGAAAAGCCTCTTGCAAGATTACCAATATAAACTGAATACAATGCTAGTAAAGTCCTCCATTGAAATAAAGAACACTAGTATTATAATATAATATTTTCGCGTACCCTTTTATTACAACGTTTTATTACATCGTTGTTTTGATACGGTAGAGGCCGGGCCTATGGAGTATAGATCTATAGCAAATTTGAAGAAGACAAATTTTATCTAGCATGTCAGTCACTCAGTTTGTAGATGAATGTATAACTAAAACACCACATTAGCAAATATATCGAAGCCCGATCTTCCACATACATACGCACTCTCAATAATCAGAGATCTCGACACCCATCAATAAATGCGAAAACAAAAACTCTGACCAGTAAACATCTTAACTATTTTTATCAGCATTAAACTTTAGTCAAGTAAATCACCACCATCAAAAATGGTTGATGAGAACTGATACGAATTCTTAAGCCTGCGGAAGCGTACTACAGTACAGACTACGAATCTGTACTCTGGTCAGAGTGTTGGAACAGAACAGGAAACTGATCTCTGGAAATTCGTGAATACAGACCAGGATTCTGGTCAGCACGTTGAAACAGAACTGGAGTCTGTACTTTGTGCTGTTTTTGGTATACTCGTGTATTAAGAACAAATAAAGAACAAGGATATTTAATCTCAAGTTAGACCTATAACTCGGGATTAATGGGGTGATTATACCTAGACTACCTTGACTAAGTAATAATCTTATCAAGTCTAATTACGCAAATTAGAAACTCGACAAAGATGAATTGAAGTACGTCTCAACTCAAAGATTGGTGATCAAGTGATCATTTTCTGGTTTTTATTTCAAGCAAAGATGATCTGAAAGTTACATAGACATAGACTATTTATACTACCTAGAGACACACAATCGAAAAGTAGAAAACTTCCTAAACAAATAAGGAAAGAACGATACTAGGAAAACTTACCTAAAACGACTTATGGAAACTAAGCTAAAATGACACTTTCCTAAATATTTAGGAAACTTTATTCAACTAGTAATAAGGAATATAAAATGCAGCTCCAATGCATCACTCAGGTCCGAAAATACGAAGTACTCCAACGCCTAGGTTGAAACGAGTTTCTGCGTACAGACTAGACATCTGTTCTGTGCCAGTACGATACAGACTAGCCATCTGTTATGTGCCAGTGCGATACAGACTAGCTATCTGTTCTGTGTCAATCTCCAACTCGTCCATCTTACCAATAGCATTGTCAACAACATGATCAAGTGTACTTGCATCATCCTCCCCCTCTTGAAAAGGAATTGACCTTAATTCAGCTAGGCCATCATCATCAACATAAGGGGATAGATCTCCAACGTTAAATGTAGCATGCACACCATAATCACCCGGAAGCTCTACCTTGTAAGCATTGTCATTCACACGTTCCTTTACCTTGTAAGGACCCTCAGCTCGAGGCATGAGCTTATTCTTTCTCTTGCTAGGAAATCTTTCCTTACAAAGGTGTATCCAAACCAAATCACCAACATTGAAAATTCTAGGTTTGCGGTGCTTGTTAGAACGCCTCTTGTAAGCTTCATTAACCACTTCTATTCTCTTCTTGACTTGCTCATGTAGCTTGATCATAGATTTCAGCTTTGCTTCTGCATCTTTATGGACTAACTCATCCGAGGGTAAAGGAATCAAATCCAATGGTAGGAAAGGATTGATGCCATATACAATCTCAAATGGAGAGTGCTTGGTAGCAAAAGTCGGTGACCGATTGTAAGCAAACTCAGCATGTGACAATTTCAAGTCCCAATCCTTTTGAGTCTTGCTTACTAAACCACGCAATATAGTACCTAAGATCCGATTAGTCACCTCGGTTTGTCCATCCGTTTGTGGATGATGAGAAGTACTAAACAAGAGCTTTGTACCAACCTTCCTCCACAATGTGTTCCAAAAATAACTCATAAATTTAGAGTCTCGATCCGAAACAATTGTTCTAGGAATACCATGTAAACGAACAATCTCACGAAAGAACAAGTCCGCAACATTAGATGCATCATCGGTCTTATGACAAGCCACAAAATGTGCCATCTTGGAGAAACGATCAACAACAACCATAATAGCATCCTTACCTCGTTGAGTACGGGGCAAAGCAATAATGAAATTCATTCATATGTCTTCCCAAGGCCGATTTGGAATAGGCAAAGGCATGTATTCTCCGGGCTTGAACTTACTTTTAGCCATATGACAAGTAACACACTTACCCACGATAGATTGGACATCTCCTTGCATCTTGGGCCAATGGAAGTGTTCATGTAATACATCTATAGTCTTCTGAACGCCAAAGTGTCCAGCAATACCACCACCAGCGCTTCTCTAACAAGTAGCTCTCGAACAGGATGTTTAGGAACACACAACCGATTGCTCTTGAATAGAAAACCATCTAGTAGAGTGTAATCCTTAAAAGGACCAGCCTTACACTCACTAAACAACTCCTTGAAGTCTGGATCAGCCTCGTAATATTCCTTAAGCATCTCAAACCCAAGCAAATGAACATCCAAAGTAGATAAAAGAGCATACCTACGAGATAGTGCATCGGCCACCACATTGCTTTTACCATCTTTGTACTTGGAGGAAAAGTGGAAAGATTGTAAGAACTCCACCCACTTAGCGTGTCTAGGATTGAGCTTTTGTTGGCCATTAATGTACTTCAAAGCCTCATGATCCGAATAAAGTATAAAGTGATTAGGCCTCAAGTAATGACTCCAATGACCAAGTGCTCTAACAATTGCATAGAACTCCTTGTCATAAGTTGAATAATTAACCCTAGCTCCTTCCAATTTTTCTGAAAAATAAGCTATGGGACGTTTAGATTGGATCAAAACAGCCCCAATGCCCACACCACTAGCATCATATTCTACCTCAAAAGGTTGAGTAAAATCTGGCAAAGCAAGAATAGGAGCTTCACAAAGCTTCTCTTTGATCAATTCAAATGCCTTCTGCGCTTGTTCACTCCAAAAGAAAGCCCCTTTCTTCAAGCATTCCGTTATAGGACTCATATGTGTGCTAAAGTTGCTTATAAACCTCCTATAGAATGAAGCCAAGCCATGAAATGATCTTACCTCAGTCACGGTCGTTGGTTTAGGCCAAGAACAGATTGCCTCAACATTATTCTTATCAACGGACACACCATCTTTGGATACAACATACCCCAAGAACACAACATTATCCACGAGAAAGGTACACTTCTCTAGCTTTCCAAACAACTTTTGAGCTCTCAAAACTTCAAAGACTCTTCTAAAATGCTCCATATGCTCCTCCACACTCTTACTATAGATTAAGATGTCATCAAGATACACAACAACAAACTTACCCAGAAAAGGCTTGAGTACCTCGTTCATTAATCTCATAAACGTACTTGGAGCATTGGTGAGACCAAAAGGCATCACTAACCACTCATATAACCCATGCTTGGTCTTGAAAGCTGTTTTCCATTCATCACCCTCTCGCATTCTGATTTGATGATATCCACTTCTTAAATCAACTTTAGAAAACACTACCGAACCATGCATTTCATCCAACATGTCATCAAGTCGAGGTATAGGAAACCTATACTTGATTGTGATGCTATTTACGGCTCTACTGTCAATACACATACACCATGTACCATCCTTTTTAGGTACTAACAATGTAGGGACAGCACAAGGACTCATGCTTTCATGTACATAACCACGACCCATGAGTTCTTCAATTTGACGTTGTAACTCCTTGGTTTCTTCAAGGTTGCTTCTATATGCAGCCTTGTTAGGTAATGGTGCACCTGCAACAAGGTCTATTTGATGCTCAATGCCTCGAATAGGAGGCAGACCAAGTGGTAGGTCTGTTGGAAAAACGTCTGCAAACTCGTGCATCAATGTAACAACCCTAAATTTTCGAAAACTTTTAAATACGAAAATATAAGGTCGTTATGCCACAATTGACCCACAAGGCCAATTGCTAGGCAATACAACTCAACCACAAAATTTGCAATTATCCAAAATCCGACAAAATAACAAAATTAGCGTAGCGGAAGACTTAAACCAAAGTTTACAAGTTCAAACAAAACCCAAATCCGAAATTAAATCAAATGTTCCAAAACGAAAGTTCGTTTATTATTCCCATATGAATGCAGGACTCCCAACACACGCGATCCTAGCAACCATCTTCAAACACACCTGTCAACTGCGCCGTCCAAGAACAACACAGGCCCCAGAATAGGGTAGGGAACAAACCCAAACAAAGAACGTCAGCAAACAGGCTGAGTAAGAAACAATAGAGAGACAAGAAGAAAATACAAGAATCAACAAACATGCATTATTATTTCAAATAATAAGATTATTAACAAATTCCGAATCCCATATATTAATGGTCGGGTCCTACCCCTAACCAAACCACAACTAGAGCATCCATCCATTACCATAACCATCCTATAAGACTCAAGTATGCGCACACTTCCCTACGAGGGCCAGTAGGATGAACCAACTTATAGGGGACGTCTATAGGCAACTAGGAGCTACCTAGCTGAACACCATTTATCATATTATTGGCCATATATATATTATATATATAGACGTGCCACCCAACAATGTGGACAACGTCGCTCTAGTGGGTACACACAAGATAATGATTATTTGTTTAGTGAATTATATCAATCACATTATCAGAGGCTATAAAACCAAGTTATGGCCTTTGGCCGAAAGATAACAAGTAAAAAAAAAACCTTGTGGCCGATGGTACGAACTAGAGCAAGAGGTTGGCAATTTATATATGTAAGTGTATAATTGCACATGCACAGGAGGTATAACCATTATGTTCATAAGGATAAGAAGTAAAATGGTTTATTACATATGAACCAAGACGCAAGCTCAACTCAAGAGGGTCAACGTTCTTACCGAAATTGCTAATTTTTATTCGCTAACAACCGCTTCCAAAATTCGCGAATGGTACCTCCTCGAACCCGCAAGCTAAATAACACATGAACAACCCCATCTCAATACCAAAGTATATCAAAACTCAACCAAATGATTCCCTAAAGTCACAATACTCAAAACCGAGCTTAACCATTTACTAGCCACGACGATAATCATTATCACCACATTAATCACAAAAATCAGACCTTAAACCATCCTTAAAATCAGTCTAGCAACATACCCAAAACATTTTGAACGACCTTTAAACATTGCCAAATCAATACCATTTTATACTTGTAACATAAGACAACATTTGTACCTCTTATACCCAAATCCCCGCATAAATTCGACACCATAAGTAATCACAATTAGACCAGCCTATGCCCTTTAGAACATCCGCATCAGCCAAGACCAGCCCCCAAGCAAGCAATCAAGTGATTTGCCAAATTGTCGTAACTATGTACGTAAACAATGCAAAACTAGAAAGAAGCTAATGTCTCTAAATCTGTATCATAAATTCTGAATTTGACCTCCACAAAAACCTCCTCCAACCATTTTCAAAACATGTCAATACATCAAACACAACTCTTCCCCAAACTCTACTACAACCTTATTCATAATCACACAAAATCACTATTACAATTGCTCAAAATCAATGATAACTTTAATCTAATCCTCCCCAATTATACAACCATCCATCATAAAATCCAAATCATCAAATCAACATGGCAAATCATTTAGAATCATAACACAACATGAGTTTTCAGAAATTAGATAGTAAAATCATGAACTCATAAAAATTGGGTTTTAACCAAATAAGAAGATAGAGAGGGAGAGTGAGTACCACTCGACACAAGGGTTCGGGTTGGAGAGGAGGGGCGACGGCGACCAGTTAGCGGCAGCGGCAGCGGTAGAGGGCGGCGAACAATGACCGGAGAGGCGGCGATGGTGGTCGGAGAAGCAGAAATCCGAGAAGGAGAGTGATGAGGGTGATAAACGTGAATAGAAAATGGAAGAGGAGTGATAAGCGTTATATGTAAGAGGGAGGGGAGTTTATATATTTTTCCTGTATAACGTATAAGAGGGAATCAATGGGAAAATTAAGCGGCTAATTAGTAGTGAGGAGAGATTTTAGGAAAACAATTATGGGATTTGAATTAAGGTTAAATTAATAATTTGATAATTAAATTTAAAACTTAAAAACAATTTCCAAATCAAATATAAATCCTTAATTTTGCTTTTGAAGTAAATCCAAAGTATAAACTCCAAAATTTAATATATTTCCGAAGATTATATTTCAAAGGTAACACCCGAATAATATAAAACCCTTAAAATTAAGGGGTGTTACAATCAAAGGCTCCATGCGTGGATCAACTTCAACAATTTCCTTAGCTAGGGACAGATTGCAGGTCTGTACCGTGCCAGGAGACTGGTTACTGGACTGCACGACAGGGGACAAATTGCAGGTCTGTACCGTGTCAGGAGACTAATTACTAGACTGCACGACAGGGGACAGATTGCTAATCAGTTCTGTTGTAAGACTAGCCACCAATGCATAAACTAAACCACCATCTTCAATGACTTGTTCTATTTCTTTCTCATTAGCAAACATGGTCAATTTAGGACACTTACCATTGCTCACATACATAGCACACACATCTTTTGGTGACATAGGTCTCAACACATGACGTTTGCCATCAATAAACAACACATGCTCATTAGTTCTTCCATAATGATTCACATCTCGATCAAATTGCCAAGGTCGCCCCAATAAGAGGTGACAAGCATCCATAGGAACAACATCACATAGCACATCATCTTTATAAGAACCCATACCAAAATTGACTCTAGTCTGTTTTGTAACCCTTACCTTACTCCCATCATCAAGCCAATGCAATGTATAAGGCTTTGGGTGAGGCTTGGTAGTTAGAGCTAGTTTGTCAACCATCTCCGTTGAAGCTACATTGGTGCAACTACCTCCATCAATGATCATACTACACCACTTATCTTTCACCTTGCACTTGCTATGAAAAATCTGATCTCGTTGCTCACTAACAACCGGTTCAGTTTTGGCGTGAAGTGTCCGCCTCAAAACAAGTGAAGTATCAAACGTGGGAGCTTTAAACACCTCAGTCTCTACGTTCTCCTCTTCCTCTTCAACATATTGGGAGAAAATTCCTTCTTCATCAACACAATCATCATACAACTCATGTCTAAAAGTCACAGCTTCTCGAAGAGTCACAATTCTTTTGTTAGGACAAGTACTTTGATAGTGCCCAAATCCTTGACACTTAAAGCATCGAACTTTAGCCAAATCTCGTTCTTTACTACTGCCACTATCCGTCTTCGAACCTCCACTATCTTGTTTTATGATTCTTGAAGGTGAAGCACTTGAACCCACACTCGAAACAGTAGACTTTAGTTGATCAGGTTTGTTCCAAGTTGCGGCCTTTTGATTGTAACTAGAACCAGCCCTCTTATTTTTCAATTGACCCTCAATGGTAACACATAGATTGCACAAGTTATCAAAAGAAACATAATTTTGTAGCTCCACAACATCAGCAATGTTTCGATTAAGTCCCCTACAAAATCTAGCCATCTTTTGCTCTTCAAGTTCATCATAATCACACATCAATGCCAATTTCTCAAATTCAGTAACGTATTGAGAAACACTTAATGAACCTTGTGTCAAATCTGCTACTTTCTTGTACAGGAATTGCTTATGGTTTTTGGGAACATACCTCTTGTGTAGCTTACGTTTCAAGTCCTCCCAAGACGTCACCTTCTCCTTGCCTCCTCTAACTCGTTGTGCCTTCATGTTTTCATACCACAAAGATGCGTTCTTTACGAGCTTGAGTATAACATACTTGCAACGTCTCTCATCAGCCACATCCTTGAACTCGAACATACGCTCCATCTTGCGTTCCCACTCAAGATAATCCTCCGGATCAGAACCACCAGCAAATTCCGGTAACTCATTAACCTTAAATTCATCTTGAGGTTTGCGTTCCTTAAGAATACGCCTTGCTCGAAAGCCATGATCACCTTCTGGAAGTTGGTGAAACAACTCACGTAATTGACGAAGTAAATTGCCTTCCTCCATGGATGAGCCTAAGCTCTGATACCACTAATGATACGAATTCTTAAGCCTGCGGAAGCGTACTACAGTACAGACTACGAATCTGTACTCTGGTCAGAGTGTTGGAACAGAACAAGAAACTGATCTCTGGAAATTCATGAATACAGACCAGGATTCTGGTCAGCACGTTGAAATAGAACTGGAGTCTGTACTTTGTGCTGTTTTTGGTATACTCGTGTATTAAGAACAAATAAAAAACAAGGATATTTAATCTCAAGTTAGACCTATAACTCGGGATTAATGGGGTGATTATACCTAGACTACCTTGACTAAGTAATAATCTTATCAAGTCTAATTACGCATATTAGAAACTCGACAAAGATGAATTGAAGTACGCCTCAACTCAAAGATTGGTGATCAAGTGATCGTTTTCTGGTTTTTATTTCAAGCAAAGATGATCTGAAAGTTACATAGACATAGACTATTTATACTACCTAGAGACACACAATCGGAAAGTAGAAAACTTCCTAAACAAATAAGGAAAGAACGATACTAGGAAAACTTACCTAAAACGACTTATGGAAACTAAGCTAAAATGACACTTTCCTAAATATCTAGGAAACTTTATTCAACTAGTAATAAGGAAAATAAAATGCAGCTCCAATGCATCACTCAGGTCCGAAAATACGAAGTACTCCAACGCCTAGGTTGAAACGAGTTTCTGCGTACAGACTAGACATCTGTTATATGCCAGTGCGATACAGACTAGTCATCTGTTCTGTGCCAGTGCGATACAGACTAGCTATTTGTTCTGTGTCAATCTCCAACTTGTCCATCTTACCAATAGCATTGTCAACAACATGATCAAGTGTGCTTGCATCAAGAACTCTGACGAACTACATGCTTAGAATCAAGGGATCTAAACCTTATTTGTGCCCATATTGAACTGTAACAATATCTAAATGGGTATCCTCACTATGCGTATTTGTATTCTTGTATAGTAGAAGATATATAATATCCCGTAGTTTTCGGGAATATATTTAATTTGGGTGTCACCAATTACATGAAAGTTGGCATATATACGAAATATTTTTGGGAGTTATTATTATGATTTTTGGAATTTTAAAAACATTTTTAATCTGATTGTACGACAAATTCACGGGGTGAGCCTGAGTTCTGCTTTGCGCGTGGTCTCCCTATCTCCAAAACCACTACATCTTGGTATCCCTAAACTATACAAGAGTCCACAGTACACATGGTGCCCTTGATTCTAATGGTGGCATTAACTTTCCGTTGGATGGTTGATGGCGTGGCATTAATAGGTACCTAATCCCTAAAAATTAAAGAAATGATTTTTTTTTTGGAAATTTTAAATACATCATAAAAAAATCCCAAAAACTATGTAAATTTTGTGCATTCCTCGTTGGAACAATTTACTCATGTTTCTAAACTTATCTCATTTGGCAAATTTACTTGACTAAACTACCCTTAATAATCTGTATTTTGAGCCTTAATAACTAATTATGTATGGAGTAACACTATATAGTAATTGCCATAGCCCATAGTCTCTCTTAGCTCATTTCACCATTCACCACCTCCTTCATCCATACAACATATCTGATGGCCAATAATGACAATGAGCTCCGGAGAAAACTCCGATACACTTCGTTTCTTGATCCCCAATCACCATCTCTACCCACCAGACGACAACTACCATTGACAATCGCGATCATCATCGTTTCACATCGATCGTCGCCCAATCGGAGGTGAGATGGCGGTGAGGAGCGCATGACACGTTGGCAGAGGGTCGAGGAGAGATAAGATAGGAAAGTAAAGTTTGAGAGAGAGGAAAAAATAGGGGGCCGTTGTGGTAGAGAGAGGGAAAGAAGACAACCGTCTACTGATCACTTCGAGGCTTATCATGGAACATCTGATGAACGTGGGGATGGGAAAATCAACGGGGAAAAGAGATTGACGGAAAAGGGACAGTTAAGGTCTCAGCGATGGGGAGATTACACTGGTGCGGATAGAACTTGTGGGTAGCCGGTGGCCTGTTTCGGTAGGGGGCAAAGTCGAAAGGTGGTAAGGGAGGGTGAGATTAGAGGTTAAACTTATTAGTTAATCTGAACAATTACTTACTTACCAATTTACTATGACTTGTTTAATGTTTTGTTTGTTGTTATACCCAAACTAATCTCTTTAGGTCGGAGAGAGTATATGATATGATCTAATTTGAATGTATTTGAACTGAACTGATATGATCTAATATACTCTCTCCGTCCCAGCTCAAACGCCCCATATTCCATTTCGGGACGTCCCACCTCAAACACCCCATCTATTTTGGGACATATTTCTCTCTCCTACTTTTATTAAATTATCACATCCTCTCTCACATATTTCTCTTCCTTTTATTAATCCCCACATTCTCTCTCCTCCTTTTTCCTAATATTACCCCACTTAACTTACTATATCAATTTTTCTTATTCCACTACAAAAAACTCTCGGGGCGTTTGAGCTGGGACGGAGGGAGTAATTTTTTTGAAGATTAAACTACATTTTCAATGGATTAATATCAAGACATGAACTAACTTTTTTGATCATTATACAAACAATTCTTTTTTGACCCGATCAGACTTAAATGCGTCTATTTTTATATGAATACAGTATTAAGTTTTATACTTTTATTAGGATTGCATATTTCGGATTTAATCTGAATGCAACTGATCTAATCTAATCAGTTTTGATTTTAATGACTCTGAATGATTTAATCCGGTCTGAATTCGTTGCATTTCAACGAATTTGTATACAAATTAATGGATTAGATTCATTAATCATTATTAACAATTCAGGAGATATTTCATATGATTTGAATGTTTCTCAAATTCTGAGCTAATCTGGTCTAATTTGAATACATCTGAACTAAGGATGACAATGGGTCGGGTCTGTAGGTCCTAGATCCAGACTAGTGTATTTAAGGCAGACCCAAGTCTAGATCCACTAGGCAGAATTTATGAAACCAGCCCCGGCGGATCTAAACTGATATGGGTCCAAATCGTTAATGCACAGAACTTTTGATATTTACGTCTCAATGTCATTTGTCATTGTTAAAGCGCCAGAATTACGAGGTCAAAGAGTACAACCAAAATTTTACAACCATCTTTAAACAAACAACTGAAGTAATTTTTACATTACAAGTTCAAAGACTAATTGTTAAAAATAAATCATTAATGCGATAATTGAAGCTTCTCATGGTTCTTCCTCTTTCATATCAACAATCACAATGTCATCAACCTTTTAACTTCATGCGATTAACCCTTCTCCTGATTCTTCTTCTTCTATATCTTCAACCGTACACAGTAAAAATGAAAATTATAATCTACATACTAATAAGACACTAAGACCAATGTTTCTGGGTTTCGCGGAGACTTATTACTCTAAGGGATCGTTTGTTTTGAGGGATTAGGAGGTGAGATGTGATTGTTTATCCCCAATAACCCAATTTCCATGTTGGTAATGAGGAATAGTAGGTGGAATAAGTATGATAGAGATATCTTATCTCGCCTTTTTAAAACCTGGGAAGTGTGGTATTAGAGGAGGGACAAAGTCTTATTGAATAGATACATATGACATTACTAAAATGAGAAATAAAACATTGATTTGTACAGAATAATATTGCCATTTTACAACTATTTAAAAAATCTCACCTTAGTTCCCATCATCTTAATCTCACATTTAACCAAACAAGGGATTGAGATTATTTTCTGAATTCCCTCCCCCTAATCCCTCTCTAATTCCCACCTCGCTCTTATCCCCCCATTTCACATTTTACAATCCAAACGAGACCTAATGTTATTAATTTAGCACCAATAAAAGGAATTACATGAGTAATTTAAACAAATAAAGCGGAGGTCACGGTGTGAGATTAGATGGCGGCGGCGATGAGATTCTGGAGTGGCAACGACGAGTTTTCAGGCGGCGGTCATCAATTTTAGTGAGGCTTTGAGGTGTGGGTGTGAGAAATGAGTAATTGAAAATAAATGAAACGAAGGTTGCGTGCGTGCTTGTGAGATAAATTAGCTAGGTTTTTTTCACGAGTCAGATCTGGGTCTCAAATTAGAGACCCATATCCGACCCACACAATTTTAAATGGACCTAGGTCCGACCCATATCCGCCGGGTCTAAAAAAATGAACCTGGACTCCGACCCATCTGGATTGGATCCGGCGGTTTTGGGTCGGGCACTGGACATATTGTCGTTCCTAATCTAAACTAATGAGAACACACTTTTAAACAGATTTGATCTAATATAATCAGATTTGATTGACTATAAATTAATCTGATTTTTTTGAATAATTAACTGAATTGTGGTAATTAATATCATGAAATAACTAAATTCATTGATCACTATTTTAACAATTTTTATTTGATTTAATTTGATTTGAATGAATTTGATTGATTTCATCGGATATGAATGCATCTGGTTTGACTTGGATACAAAGCTTTTGAAAGTCCTTTCAATAAGAGTTTAATCTTATGTTAAACACAACCTAAAACTAGATTGGTTGACCAAACATAGCCTTAGCTTACCATTCACAAACCTCAAATTTCTTTCTTAAAATCCTCATATTTCTTTCTTAAAATAGAAGATTTTCTTAGGTTTATTATTTCTAATTAAAAGTTAAAAAAATCTTCATTAAGGGAATAAATCTCAGGGATATGACCTAATATGGAAATGTATATCCAGATATGGAAAAAAAATATGGAAATCAATATTTTTATGATATAATGAGATTTCTTTTGTAATTAATGCTAGCCATTTATGTATATATAGCTTAAAGGCTTAAGACATAGGCACCAACCCAAATATTCAAAACAATTCTGCCTCCATTAGCAGAATCAAGAAAGAGAGATCTGAGTTTTTGCTAAAAAATGGTTAGGAGAAACATCTATATTGTTAATAATGCAGCTAGGAGATCATCTCTTAAGAAGAGAAAGAGTAGTCTCCTGAAAAAGATAGAAGAAATCACAATATTATGTGATGTTCAGGCATGCGCTGTTATTTATAGCAGCAATCGTAATCAGGAAAAGCCAGAGACTTTTCCAAGTGATTTATCAGAAGTCTTAAGTTTTATTTCTGATTTTCATCATACTCCAGATGAAAGAAACAAAATGGTAGATCAAGAAACATATTTGAATGAGAGAATCTCCAAGTATTGTCATCAGTTGAAAAAACTACAAGATGAAAACAATAAAAGTAACTCTATTAAACTTATGCACCAATTTTTAACCGACAAAAACAAGAGTTTTTGTGATCTTTCCATGCAGGGTCTTACAGATTTGGACGACGTGGTTGATAGCCGAATCAAAGAGATCACTAATCTTATTGTGGTCACTGAAGCAAGCGCCCCTCCTCTTTCTTTGTCTCTTGTGACAAATGGGGTGGACTCTAGCCAGCGTGGTGTTATGACAGATCCCGAAGAGCATAGTCCTTTTGAAGTCATAAGCAACAACGTTGTTAATGAAGGAGATATCAACATTAATCATGAAAGGTTCGGTGACAACTACAACTGTTTCACTTGCAACGGATCTTCCAGTGTTGTCGAAACTTATGACCAGTGGTTTATTGATATGATGAACAAGTCATCTGATGCCGGGGTTGGTAGTAGTAAGATGTCATTTCCTGGATCTAAGACTATCTGATCTAAGGTCTTACGATATCTCGTGATGTCAAAAACTGCTTTTTAAGAATAATTTACGTCATCCATTTCAACATGAATGCAAGTTTTGTAATTTGGATCCATTATACATTATGGATCTAAACAAGAAAACTTGCTTGTAATTTGGAATGGATGAAGTATTAGTTATGTGTCTTTATTATTTTTCATCTTTTATTTTCTTTTCTAGTTATCCTGCTTTATTTGTCTATCCGTTGTATTTCATGTAATAGAAATATTTATATTGAAATACATGTGTGAAGTGATAAGAGTATTGAACTATCTTTGTATTGCATCAACAAAGTTTATTCTCTATGATAATGTAGATTGATTGATATAGATCTAAAATTAAGTTCTTTAGACATTTTTACCCGAAGAGCACAATTCTTGATTTTTTTGAAATCAATAAAAGTTCTCATTAAGAACTAATGTAAGTAGTACAAAAAAAACAAACCATGATTGAGATAATTTTTCTAAACTAACATTTATATGACACGCTTACTTTGTGACACATCAATGTATAAGGAGTCTTTAGAAAAATACTATCAGTAATGGTTTTGGAATAAAAGGTCGATTTTTCTTCCATCGTCCACCATATGTAATATCTCCCTTGATTTTCTTTGATTTTTCATCTTTTCTATTGATATGCTTCCTTATTTTCCGTAATTTGATTCTATTCCGTAAATGAAGGCTTATGCGAAAAGAACATTGCACTTCAAAAATGTTAGAGCGAGAACCTCTTGAGAGAGGTTGTACGGACATTTCACCAAACATTTTTTAATACCCTGAATTACAAAGGTGATTTAAAGAGGTAAAAAGAGCTCATATGAGTGATTAAATAGATTGATAGTGCTTCTCATACCAACAAATACGGCTTTCCTGTTAGAGAGCTCATGTGTTAAGAAGTCCATAATTAAACGTGCTTACTGGAGAGTACTCTTAGCATGGGTGACCTTCTAGGAACTTTCCCACGATACACACGAGTGAGGTCAAAGTGCACTAGAATGACTCGTGTTGGTTTGTGCGGTCTATTCACAATCTGACAAACCTGAAAAACTACTGTAGGTGACTACCTTTCGGTTTAGATGATAAGGCGGGGTCTTACAAATGGTATCAGAGCAACTCTATGACCGCGAGTTGATCCTGTGGTCAAAAGTACCCAGGTAGTTGCCTAGTGTGGGAAACATCGTAGAGTTGGACTACGGTTGGTTGTCAGGTGCAACAAGGATGTTGCATTCTTAAGAGGGGGTGAATGTAATACCCAGATTTCAAAGGAGGTTAAAGAGTAAAAGAGCTCATATGAGTGTTTAAAGAGATTGACAGTGCTACTCATACCAACAAAGTCAACTTTCCTTTTAGCTAGCCCATGTGCTAAGAATTTCACAGTTAAGCGTGCTTACTAGAGAGTAATTTTAGCATGGTGACCTCCTGGGAAGTTTCACAGGGTGCGCGTGATTGACTTCAAAGTGCGCCAGAATGACCCGTGTTGGTTTGTGGGGTCTAGACACAGCCTCGCAAGTTGCCATAGGTGACTAATTTCGGTTCAGGTTATGAGTCGAGGCATTACACATTAATAGCTAAAATTGTTTGATTTTTCCAGTAGAATTCGATCTTGGATATGGCTAGAGCAAAATCTAATAGGAAAAATCATAGTTCTAGGAAGAGTAATAAGAAAAAAATCTCAAAAATTAAACAAAATTTGTCGAAGGAGGCACCTTCAGCATCGAATAATGTCAGATTCAAGCTCATAGGGGAAATTATTCAAGGGATTTGTGCTTAGGAACTCTCTTAAATCAGAATATGATGTTTTGCAGGACGAGATTGAGGGAATGGAGCAAAACCCAAACACAAAGTCTGATATTTAGGAGGATGGCAAACCGTACGGAAACATAGACAAGGTAAAGATACTACTTTTTCTGCTAATTCTCAAGTTTCTAGAGGAATTGGTAAGCCAATGATGTCTCTTAGTGCTGAAGATGTTGAGGAGAGGGTAAATTACAGGAAAAATGTTGATATATGTTTGTACACGGATTTAAATCATTGATTAGAAACAATGCAGGGTTTCTTTAATAGAATTTGTTTTTGGGGGGGGGGGGGGAGGTTGATAAAGTATCATCTATCCCAAATAGAATTTTTGTTGTTAGATTTAAAAGTGTTGAGAATAGAAATAATGTTTTTTGGAAAAACAAAATTAGATTTTTTTTTTTATATCACAAAAAAGTTATTAGGTAATTAATCTTAAACTAACCCAAAACTTAATGGTGTTACTCAAAGTTGGTTAAAGGGGCACCATGCGCATTGGTTTACAAAGTTTACGGGCACCATAATGTATTAGTTTCAAAAGTGGGGGCACCACGTGCAATCGTGCATAACTCAAGGGCACCACGTGAATTTGGCGATGTTATTACAACTCATATGAATTGATCTAATTTGAATGAATCAAACCTAAATAAAGTCCTCTATGATTCAACTTAATAAATAAGGAATTAAGACTATATCAGACTTGTTTAAACCAGATTAGATCAGATCAAATAATATATAGAAATGACATTCAATGAATCTATTATTGTTGTTAGTCTAAATACACCTAAATTCAGATGATTTTTCGACAATTTAAACTAGTGTATACTAGATTAATTAATATCACACCAGATCTGCTCAGATTCATTCATACTAGACCAGATCAGATGTATTCAAATTATAATATATTATACTAGATCTAATGAAATTTAAAGTCGAATCATACATTGCGTAGTCCTTAATTTCCTTTCAACATCCATAAGTAATAAACTTATGGCATATCGATGTCGCCAAGATTTTCAAGCTCTTAGCAAAAAATTTTTTTAAAGGTAAGCGTACAAGAGGATTAGTTAGGGATACACCCTTCTCTCCGGGGTATCACTTTGGGATTAAGGATAGAGTGTCCAAAGGAAGCTAACCAATCAACATTTTGAACACACTGGAGATAGACAAAAATAACACGAGTATATTATATTTAGCATAATCAAAGTCCAAGAAGTGCCATGAACCTTGAAGCAAATTCTTTTTTTTTTTTTTTTTTTTTTTTGTAAAAATGGTAGACTTTTTATTCATCCTTTTGGGGAAAGAAAGAAAAGTCAGATTTTACAAAAAAAAAAAAAAAAACTAAGTGTCCACTAAGAGGAAAATTAACTACTAGTGAGACATTCTACAATCTCATTGTGATTACATTTTCTAGCTAGAGCTAAAAGTCAAATGCCAACTACTTGCTTAATTTCTTTCACTATTTGCTCTTCGGGCTTCTCTTTGTCTTCGAAAATTCTTGCATTTCTTTCACTCCAAATGCTATAGATGGCTGCTACTAGACTCGCACAATACCAATCAAAGTGCCAATGCTTTTTCCGCCTTCTACAAGCTCCCCACCTAAGCACTCTTGAAAAGCTCCAAGCATTTCTCTTTATACCAATCCAATCCAGGATGCTTTGCCACACTTTCCTTGTATATTCACAGCCAAACAGATGATCTCTGCTTTCCAAGTTAGATTTGCAAAGGCCACATCTATTTACTATGATCAATCCTCTTTTACAGAGGTTATCAATAGTTGCTAGACAATTTTGAGAAGCCAAATTTGTTGTATACCTGTGTCGAGGCAAACCCACTGTATTCCAGATGATCCTACTCCATCTATTCTTTCTCCTCTTTATTCTGAAGAACTCATACCCCTGCTACACTCTGTAATTACCCCTTTTTTCCCATGATTTAATCTCTTTCTCTGCGTTTTCCCAACCTCCTGCTCTACTCATGAGATCATCTCTAACTCTGAGAGCATCCTTCCAACTTTCTGAATCACTTGCTCTTAATTTCACTTCCCAAATGCTCTCTTTGTGCAGATAATATGCTTCTATCCAATCCAGCCACAGACCCTCTTTTCTTGTCACTATTTTCCAAATCCACTTTGCCATTAAAGCCTTATTCCAAGCTAGCACTTCTTTGATTCCCAAACCTCCCTCAGTTTTAGGTGAGCAGAGGCCCTTCCAGCTCTTAAAAGTCATTTTCCTGCTTCCTTCATCAATTCTCCACAAGTATCTCCTGCTGCTGCTGTCTATCATCTGAATTATATGCTTTGGGAGCATGAAACCCGAGCTCCAGAAATTATCAATTCCAAAGATAACTGAATTTATCAGCTCGACTTTTCCAGCGTATGGGAGTAAGTTAGCAGACCAATTACTGATGTTGCACTTGATTTTACTCACTTAAGGAGTATACATCATTGTTAAGAGCCTGCTGGGATTTAAAGGGGGGCCTAGATATCGAAAGGGAAAGCTCCCCTCAGAGTATCCTGTGCTCCTTAGAATTTGGTCCTTGACAGGCCCTGAAATCCCCCCGAAATAAATGTCTGTCTTCACAGGATTTGCCACTAATCCTCATATCTCAGCAAATTTATGAAGGCATTCTTTTGCAGCTGAGACTGAAGGCATGTCTCCTCTTGTAAAAATCATGAGATCATCTGCAAAAACCATATGAGTAAGTTTTACTCTTGAGCATTTAGGATGATAAGAAAAATGAGGATCCTTTTGGCAGCTCTCTAAGGTGTTTAGAAAGCACTTCCATGCTCAACACAAACTGATATGGAGACAAAGGATCTCCTTGTCTAACCCCACTTTTCCCTTTGACAAATCCTTTTGTAGCTCCATTGATTTTCAAGTTGAACCAAGTAGAACTAACACATTCCATGACCCATTTAACAAACTTCTCTGGGAAATCCATTTCTAACATCATTCTCTCTATAAACTTCCAATTAAGAGAGTCAAAAGCTTTCTTTATGTCTACTTTCATTAGGCATCTTGGGGAGATGCTCTTCCTACCATAACCTTTGATCAATCCCTGCGAAACCATGATATTCTCGAAGATGCTTCGATTCTGAACAAATGCAGTCTGCTCCTTCCCTATTAGTTCAGGGAGAACCTTTTTCATCCTATTAGCCAAAATCTTACTGATGATCTTATAGAATGTAGTGTAGCAAGAAATTGGCCTAAAGTCTGTGATTGAGGTGGCATTGTCCTTCTTTGGAATTAGAGCTATAATGGTGGCATTTACTTGCTTTGAAAGCTTCCCTTTCCTGAAAAAATCCTCCACTCCTTTACACAGGTCAGCTTTAATGATTCCCCAAGAATTTTGGAAAAAGCCTGCTGAGAATCCATCCTGACCCGGACTCTTGTCAGGGTGGATCTCATACAGTGCTCCTCGAATTTCCTTCTCATTGACATTTCTGATCAGGGTTTCTTTCCAATAATCTGAAACCCTGCTTCCTTTTGAAATAAAAGAAGCATCAAAATCAGCTACTGTTTTCTCTTCTCCTAGCAGACTTTGATAGTATTCAATGAAAGCCCTACTGATCCCTTCCTGATCAGTATGCATATTCCCATCCTTATCAATCACTTTACCTACAATACTCTGATGCTTTCTCATTGCAATTCTAGTATAAAAATACTTAGAATTACAATCATTATTCTTAATGTCATTCACTTTAGCTCTTTGCTGCAGCATACTTAATTCAGCTTTTTTAAGTGTACAGTAATCAATCTTAGCATGTTCTTCCATATCTAGCAAACTTTCATCCATTGGATTATCCTTCAGCTTATTTTGAATCTCCTCAAGCTTCTCCTTGCATACCCTAACTCTGTTGGGAAGGTTTGAGTAATGCTTCTTATTTAGCTTACCTAGAGCATGTTTCACCCTTTTCAGTTTGCTAAACAATCTATGAAGCAAATTCCTTTTAATTCTTACGTTGAAATTTTATATATGTTATTTATGGACAACTAATGGTTAAGTATATGTTGAGTCTTTTTCATGAAAAACATTATACACATTGTTAAAGAATGAACCTAATCGATATTAAAAAAAATAAGGTAAATATGTATTTAATTTAAATGACGGGATGATGGAATAACCGAAGAAATTGGATGTAACACTACGGATTATGGAAAGTGGTTTATGGAGTTGGTTTGTCCCACATTGGGAAACTAAGGCTCATTTGATCAGCTTATAATAGTTTCCTACCATCATACCACCAACAAGGCCTTCACCTTTTAGAGTTCAAATGAGTATTTACGGAAAAGGGTAATTACCCATCTTATTAGGTTATTGTGTTGGGACGAACGATGGTTCGAGCTATTACATTTGAGGTACAAAAGGGGAAGTGAAAGGGAAATTTAGAAATATTTTAGGGTCATTGGTATTTTTTGCTTCTACGTTACCAAAAAATTATTCTATATATTGACATTATATTTTTTCACTTTGAAAACAAATGCAATAACATGAACGATACCAATTCAAGTTGGCTTACTAGTATTGTATCTTGAATACTCACTTTGGGTCTAGATGTTATTCTCAGTCTATTATAACTTTTTCTAGAAAATGTCATTCAAGTTTCCTTTATCAATATGTTTTTATTTTTTATTTTTTATTTTTTTGTTTTTGTAGTGAAGAGGCTGAGGGGAATACCTCGAGGTCTTGTATGTTTCAAGTTCAAAATTACTCCTTCCGCCGGGTTTAAACACTCGGTATAAAAAACGCAACCTCATAAGAACATTTTTGTTAGTTTCTCATCTAACTTACTATGCATATTTTTTTTTTTTTTTTTTTTTTTTTTTTTTGTAAATTTGATTAATCGATTAGTGCATATACTGTACTAAACACAAGAACATTTTGGGCATGGGGTGTTTAAATTCGGACGGAGGGAGTGATGAATTTAGATTAAATGTTGATCATTCAAATTGGATCAATTCAGATTGAATCCCATGCTAACCTAATCAAACCATATTGTAGTTGAATCTAGTTTATTTCTTCGCATAAACTCGATTACTTTCAACTACATTTTCAGTAGATTCATCCAAATTAGATCAGAAAGATGTAGTTGAATCATCCTCACCATAGTGTCCTGCTTAACTTGATTTCCAATAGATGATGTACATGACCTATGTTTGGTAAGCCAAATAAGTTAGCTTATTTGCCCAAAGTAACTCACTTGGCAATTTGTTTGACCAAACAATTGGTTTGATAGCTTCACTATCTTATTAATAGTTGAATGATATGTTTTCCTATGTCGATTATTAAAATTTAAGCTATTTAGAGCATTCTTATTCTCAAATATTAATATGTGACATCATGTTGACATCAAATCAATCGAGTCTCGGGGTCCTCTATCCCAACCCTCTGTCCCACATCTTATATGGCTGCCACGTAGCACTTTAAAAAAAAAAACTCAAGCTTTTAATTGTTCGTCCATTCACATGCAGACTATGCAGTACTCCATTCTCTACCATCAAAATTTACTTCCAACCATCAAAACTCAATCTCAATTCTCATCAGCTAGATTTTAGCAAATCAAAATCCCAAGTTTAACATATACCAATCCATACATGCATGATTCAATTAAATTGATGTCGATGAATTGAAAAAACAAAAACGAAGCCAAACAAAGAAAACCCAAAAACTTACCATAACAGTCAATCGTTTCCTCCTCAAGTCCGGCCAAGTGGTGTCACGCACAGCCAGGGGGTTTCAATTGTGGGGCTGAACTGGGGCTCTCGGGGGGCAGGGGGGATATTGTTGCTTGTGGGTGTGTTGGTGTGGCGATGGTTATCGGTTGATGTAGTGGTATTTATGGGATATTGAAGAATGAATTTTTTTTAAGATTGAGGTTTTTTTTTAAGCGCTACTTGGCACCCGTATATGGTGTGGGACAGGGGTTTGGCACAGGGAATCCCGATTTATATCAAATGGAGATTAGACTCAATTTCAGACTGCATTTTTCAAAGGTGGGACTTATATTGTGGGCCTCAAACATTTATTTTTGTATTATTAATTGGGGCCAAAATAATTCTTCCTCCGTCCTCTAAAAATTGTTAAAATCTGAAAAGGTAAAATTTTAATTTTAATTGTCACGCCCCAAGACTAGGATTGGAACATAACAGGCGGCAACCCACGAACGTAGGCTAAGCCCTTTAATATTCAAATGTCAAAGGTACAAGGGAGATATTACACAATATCAAACATGCGGAAAAAGGTACAAACGGTAAATAAGGCCATTTATTTAAATTACAAGGCTAGACTGGTCCGGGTAATCTCACTCAAATCCCCACTCCAAGCTTAATGATGGTCACCTGAAAAGAGTTTATTAAGGAAGGGGTGAGCTCGACAGCTCGGTAAAAGACAGTCTCCAATCTAACCGGATCAAGCAAGTGTCAAAACAGTAAAACATATAAAAATAATAATAAATCATAGAAGTACAATAGTTCTCAATAGAAGGTAGTAATAGTTCTGCTTAGTTCAGAAATTCTCAATCAGTGCCAGTTTAATCCCTTGGCAGGGCCAGACGGATATCCTCAGTCCACAGTTAGCCAGAACATATAACTAGCCACAAATCAAAGTATTTTATAAAATATTCATATTTCACAGTACTTGATCCTCTTTAAAAAATAAGCATTTATAGAGTATACGAAAAAATAATACTATAAGCTAAATCAGAAAAAGTCTCTTACCTGATTCCTGAATTGTCGTGAGGTTACTTATTTGCGTTCGCTCGCTCTAAGTAATAAAAATCGCGTAAGTTATTACTTAAAATTACTTTGTTATTCCAATTATACAGTTGATTAGTCTGGTAATTTATTGTTTAAGGGTCTAACGACGTCCGAATTCTAAAAGTGGTAATTATCTAGTCAAATTGTTAATTTACTATTTATCGTCCTTCAGCGGAAATTATTCACTCTAAGATTATTTTCACCACTGGGGTAATTCCGCCGGGTTACTTTTTTTAATCATGGAGTTACTATTTACCACTAGCATATTAAATTTAATCTCAGGTTAGTTGTTAATACGGTGACGTTCACAAACTGGGGTAATTCCGCCGAGTTACTTGCACCGTAATAACTATTCGCCACAAGATTAATCAATTATCGAAAATTGGTATGAAAATATTAACGGCGTTGTCTGGCGATAATAATTCTATAACAGTTTAAGAAATTATACCTTGGTTACGTTAAGTGATGATGACTATTTCGACAGAGTCTTTGCTAATAAAATGTCGCCTTTCACACTTACGTAACAACTACTTATTTCGTAAATTATCTTTACGAAATCTTATAACACTCGAAACTCACTTTATATGTGATGTGCTTATGGTCTGAAGCACTTCAGTTTATTGTAACACTTCGAGCGTTTGGTGCGTCGAAAAACGAAGGAAAGACGAACGTATTTATAGGAAACTGGAAGTAGAGCAGAAAAACTTAGCGGAGATATCCTGCAAGTCTTGAGAGGCTCCCCATGAATCTTGTGTTAAGGTTTTGGATTCACATGGGTTTTTCCCAAAGGTGAATTTTCTCACTTAGTTTCCTTCCTACCTTTCCTCTTCTTTTCCTGCTTCTATTTTGTTCCTTCTCTCTTTCTTGCTTAGGATAGTTTCCATAGTTTGTTTCTTTCCTTTTGCTTACTACTGCACTACTATTGTTCTTATTTTTACGGAAGTTTAGTAAAAGAGGGTCATTACATTAACTAAAAGATTTGTTTCCCTCTTTCCTAAACCATTAATTTTTCCAAAATGTTATAACATATTCCCAAAGTAATAAGATTATATGACAAACTATTATCATTTGAAAATAACTGCAAATTTTTTGGGACAGTTGAAAATAGAGATTTCAACATTCAATAGAGGACGGAGGGAGTATTAAATTATTTATAATTACTAGTAGACCCCACATAATTATTTCTTGAAACTTTTGAGACGGTCTCTGAATCAGAGACCATCTCAACTTTTGAGACTCCCCCCCTTGATCTACATTGGGTCTCTTATTTTGAGTCTCATTTTATTCTCTTTGAGACTCATTTGAACCACCAATGCAGATGGTCTTATCATAAATTCAATGCTAAGTTACACTTATTTATTTATTAGAATAAAAACAAAATTTAGATGAACAATTAATTTTTTTTAGCTAACACATCGGCTACTATTCCAACATTTAGCTATTATTTTAACTTTTAACTATCATTGTATCTCGTTTTACAAAAAATAGCGTAAACGGGGCCAAGAGAGAAGAGACCCCAAAGACATCTTCACAAAGAACGGATCGTCTAAGCTCTCGGGGAGCAGTGCAGATCACTTGCTTGTCTCCTATTCCTGTCAGACTCCATTTACCCCTCCAATCACATTCTAGCATTTCATATATATTTCCAAAGAAATGTGTTCTTAAAAATTAAAACAACAAGATGCTTGAATATGAATGGAGGGGTACATGGAGTGGGATAGAAAAATTAGACAGGTGGGAGGATACTAGAGAATGATTAATGCTCAGAGCTTAATATGCTCCTTAACTTGGTGGCAAGTCGGTTGCTCACTTTCCTTTAGTAGAATTAATACTCCCTCCATTCTTTTTGTTTCTTTACAAAAAGAATGTGGGGAAGTACCTAGGTGGGTAGAGAGAGAAGGGGTTTAGGAAATAATAAGGGTATTTGTTAGGAAAAATATTAATTAACTCCTAAGTGCTAACTGCTCATCTCTAATTTTCAATTATCACTCTCATACCTCCTTTTTATTCTTCCACCATTAAATAAAAAAAATCCACAGATCTTAGTCATATGTTAATATATAAAAAACAAAAAATAATACATTAAACCCAAATCAACCACAACAGCTGGCAACATTTTCCAACACAAACAACCCATCATCAATCGCGCCACCACATCCCTCCGTCAAACCCGATCCGAACGCCGCCCATACACCGAACTGATCATCGATCGGACCACCTTCACTCGGCCGGATTTTTTTGATTGAAAATGCAAAAGAAAATGAAGCCCAAAACCCCCCAATTTGATTTTTTTTTTATTAAAAATGCAAAAGAAATACAAAAAAACTCTCAAATTGATTTTCAGTTAATTGAAAATGAAAAATAAAATGATTACCAGAAAAAAAAAACCCCAATTTGATTTTTTTTTTTTTTGGATTGAAAATGCAAAAGAAAAGAAATCCAAAAAACCCCCATTTGTTTTTACTGAAAATGCAATAGTAAATTAAACCAGAACCCCCCCCCCCCCCCCAAAATTGTTTTCGTCTAATTGATAATGCAAGAGAAAATGATTCCCAGAAAAACTGTAATACCCCAGATTTCAGTGGAAGTTCCCAAGAGATTAAGGGCTCATATGAGGTGCTTAAAAAGGATTGATAGTGCTACTCATACCAACAAAGTCGACTTTCCTTTTAGGAAGCTCATGTGATAAGAACTCCAAAGTTAAGCGTAGTTGACTGGGAGTAATTTCAGGATGGGTAACCTCCTGGGAAGTTTCCCAGGGTGCGCATGAGTGAGGTCAAAATGCGCCGAGAGGACCCGTGTTGGTCTGTGAGGTCAGCCCACCGCCTGGCAAGCTGCCATAGGTGACTACTCTCGGATTAGGCGATGAGTCGGGGTGTTACAAAAACCCCTAATTTGATTTTTTATTTAATTGAAAATGCAAGAGAGAGATAGGAGAGAGAAGACATGAAGATAGGTGGGCTTTGGGGAAGAAAGAATGAATGCTAAAGTTGTGGTTTGTAAATAAATGATTGAGGTTGATGATCGAATGAATGAATGATGAAGATGAGTTTTGTAGATGAAGATGAATGAAGAAGAAGAAGAGAATGAGGGCGTGAGGCAGTATAAGTTTTGTGGTTGTGTTGTGTCACTGTGTGGGTGGGGTAGGATATTGGGTTGCTGGATTGAAAAGAGTCGGGGAAAAATTGAGAGTAATTGGGTTGGATTTTGAATTAATTAGATTTAGTGATCTAATTAGAAAATTTGTTAGTAAGGCTAGTTACGGAAGGTTATGTCACAAATATTGGCCCAAAAAGGAAACGTAAATAATCGAAAGAAATTGGCTAAAAATGAATACGTAAAGAACCAAAAGAAATGGAGGGAGTATTAGGTTATAGACTTATTGTGGGTTGTGAGCTCACTTTTATTTGATTGGGTATTTCCCATATTACCTTTGAGGTTTCCTAATTTTTTCAGCGTGCCCTTGAAATTTGCGCCTTATTTAAAATGCCTATGAGGTTTTTGATTTTGCTATTTTTCACATTTTCCAGCTTTTCAGTAAATGCACTTTCTCGCCTCGCTAACGACGTGATCATTCTGTTAACATCTTTCTTTCTCTCTCCTCCGCTCGATCTTTCATTTAATTGCCGTTGCATCTCCTAACGAAGATTTTCCCATATAGCAAGACTACTTGAACTTGAAATCTCATTTAGAGAAATCAAACCGCTTACAATTTAAACCAACTCGGTAAAACCCGAATACATACGAATCAAAAAGACAGCTGAAGTGCCAAGTAGGTAAGCAGCACAGTACAGTGTTCCCCGGCAAATAACATTCTGGAATAATTCTGCACACAAAATCAACATAATTTATTGCCATATCCGACACTTTCACTCCTTTAAAATCTTCTCATATCAATCTTCTTCTTCAATTTTCTTCACACAGCCGCGAAACCCTTCTCAATCAAGTTTCTCTGAAAATGGCTACCAAAGTCTACATTGTGTAAGTCTTTCTCCTTCGTGAAATTTTATATCGAATTATTTTGAATTAATAACACATGGGTTTTTTTTTGCTGATCATATTGATTTATAGGATTAATGTTTATCTGTGACTGAAATTTACCCTTTTATTATTGTTATATTGGGTTGTTGATTATTCAATAAATTTAATTTCTTGATAATTTTTATGATCGTAGTAACTCAAAATTGTGTAACTTTTATCAAGAAATGACAGTAGGGCATGCCCAAGTTAATAAAGTTCATTTCTTTGGGCACTATGTAATCAGAATTTACCATATAGTTCGATTGTATAAACTTTTATACAGGATTTACAGGAGTTTATATGCCCAACTTTATAAAGTTCATTTCTTTGGGCTCAATGTGATCAGATTTTGCAATTACCTATAATTATAAGTGGAAGCAATTGGGGTGTGGTTTTTGCTGTATTCACTGAAATTTTGGGGTTGATTTATGCATCAATTTATCCGGATTCCGGTTTCGGATTGTATCTTGGTTAATTGAGTCCTGTTTACAAATTTTGTTTAGAAAGATTAGAAACTTCTTGTTCAATCCAGTCTAAACAGTTAAATAAGCTAATCCTTGGAATTATTATATGTTTGATCATAAAAAAAAGGTCAGTGTTGTTACCCCCGGGGTCGTGGTCTTTCCCACAGGTCAAGGGTTCGGGCCCTGCTCGAAGCAATCCCCCCCCCCCCCCCTCCCCGGCTCCCCCAGCGTGTGTGACTACTAGATCCACCCGCGACTAATTCTCATACGTTGGCCTAGGGGTGGGGATAAGCCTTTGCCGTGATCATACCTACTTTCTTATATAGAAAATAGGTACTTCTAGACATAGATTCAATAGTCTCTCGCAGTTTAGATCACTATTGGCCTATTGGGTATAACCCTTAAAACTTTACAACAACAACAACATCCAAACCTTATTCCCAAAATGATTTGGGGTCGGCTAACATGAATCGACATCCAGTAACCGTCTTGTGCGCGCCATGAAATTTCAAAAACGTTGTGAACCATTTAGAAATGTTGAAACACTTTCGAAAGGAGTTTTAGAAAGTTATCAAAATAAATAAAAAGTTTGAAAATTAGTGAAATGGAAACTTGAGTTTTAGTGGAATGATGAGTCTTGAATGACATTTAGTTATTTACAAAGATAATGTAATGTTTGGTCTGCACTTTTTGCCCAATCATTGTGTTTAGTTTGGTGACTGGCTAGTTGTCTGAATCAGGAATCGCTTGGTTGCGAACTTGCAATCAATGGATGACACACAACAGAGTCTTAATGGATATGAGAAAGTGGGTTCTAGAGTGATGGTGAGGAAGGTTGTTATCGTCCTATTGTTGCTTTTGACTTCATGGACATATCACTATCTAGAACTTGTTTTCAGTCTATTTGTCTATACTTGTATGTCTCAAGTTTTAGGAAGTCTAGATGTATGTTTATTTCTCTGATTTGATGCCTCAACCAAATTGTGAAAATTCTGAAATATCAACATCAGATTCACTTTCCTCTGCCGAAGCTATAAATCAAAGGTTTTAGGCATCAACAATATGCCTACGCATGTCCGAAAGTGTGTGATGTATTTGATTTATTTGGTGCTTATTTTTGTGCTCACTGTGACTTCTTGCTCCTGGTTTCGATTATAGAGGGTTATGTGCCTAAATTCATTCAATTATTTTTCATTAGGATTATATATTATTAGGTCATTAAAAAAATTGGGAACTGTCTCTTCTGTTTTTGACAGTGTAAAATTTATGGACTTCCAAGGATTTTGAACTTAATCTTGCCTCATTTTTATCTACTGTTCTCATGTATTAATAGACTTATGATGACTTGTCTAACAACCAGGTCACATATTACGGATATGACTCGAAAGTCAGATAGTGTTGAGGTTTAGCGGACACCGAATTATTTTTGGATGAAGGCTTCATCAGTTTATTGTTAGTGGAACTCGTAAAAATCAATACAGATTGGCATTACACAGGGTGGTGGAAATTGAGCTCTGTATTACTTTTACTAGGCTTAAGTGAAACTACTTCCTTTTGCAGTTACTATTCGATGTATGGGCATGTTGAGAAGTTAGCAGAGGAGATACAGAAAGGAGCTGCTTCTGTTGAAGGTGTTGAAGCAAAATTATGGCAGGTTTGTAATTTGTACTGTATACAGTTATAGGCCACATATAAAACCACTAGAAGTTTTTCTTGTACTCTGGATCTGTTGTTTAGAGAATGGTGACAACTAATATATGGATTTTTTACAGGTTCCAGAAACGCTAAATGATGAAGTCCTTGGAAAAATGAGTGCACCATCCAAGAGTGATATCCCGGTTATCTCACCTAGTGAGCTTGCTGAGGCTGATGGGTTCCTTTTTGGTTTCCCAACTAGATTTGGTATGATGGCTGCTCAATTCAAAGCATTTATGGACGCCACTGGAGGGCTATGGAGAACTCAACAGCTCGCAGGGAAGCCTGCCGCCATCTTCTACAGCACAGGATCTCAAGGTGGTGGACAAGAGACTACCCCGTGAGTTGTTCTATTCTTTAAGTTAACTGCTTTTGTGAGTTTGTTACTGATACTTGACCCCATCCCTAGATATATTTCGGGGTTAGCGTTTTGATATGAGAATGCATATGTAGGTTATCATTAGACTTAAAGAAACTAGCTGTGATTTGCATTATTTTTTCTATGGTGGTATGATACTGTGATTGAAGCTCAGCTATAAGTCTCAGTTCCGAAGCACTATACATTTCGTTGTTATGCTGAAGATTTGAGAATGTTACATAACTGCAGTCCAAACTGAAAGTTAGTGTTGACATTCAACAGCCACAATGACAAATGTTTGACATATACCTAGGGACTGGTTTCATTTCCAAAAAAATTTACAATTGTAGGAATGTTTTTCATAGCTGCAAAATTAGATTGTCCCTGGATCATGCTCCCCTGGGATTCCCTTACATGGCGTGGCGTAGATAACCTAGAAACTGCCAATACTTCCCCTCACTGCACTCAGGGCGATGCTGCTATTCACTTGTCACTGTCTGTTGGCTTAGTTTGATATGTGTAGAATTTCAGATTTATCAGTAAAATGGCGCAGAGTTCATGATTGGAATTCTTATTTTCTGTTTATCCATGCAGCTTGACTGCCATTACGCAGCTTACTCACCATGGAATGATTTTTGTGCCCGTTGGCTACACTTTTGGAGCTGGCATGTTTGAGATGGAGAGCGTCAAAGGAGGAACTCCCTATGGCTCAGGAACATTTGCTGGTGACGGATCCAGGCAGCCTTCTGAACTCGAACTTCAACAAGCCTTCCACCAGGGCAAATACTTTGCCGCGATAGCAAAAAAGCTCAAGGCAACAGCTTGAAGATTTCGCCCCTAAAAACAGAACTAAATAATAGACACCTGCATATTGCTCTGATCTATGCATATTTCTTCATCTCAAGTTAAATCTACTTCATGCATGGTTAAACTTTGCTTTCTGATTTGTGATTTGTACTATCTTAGTATTTTTTTTTTTTTTTTTTCTGGGGAAGTTCCATACATCAGAAAGAAGAAAAGTACTGTAAAAACGTTATTCCTCCAATGTAAAATCATTCCCCCCACATATTGCACTGCACAGTGCACATGAGTAAAAATCATTAGCAAGACTTGTTTAAAATACATTCATTCTCTTTATTTTTTTTCTTTTTTTTTTTGGCATAATCCAATTTAGTTCGGATTTGAGTTCGGGTTTATATCTTCATACTCCATTTTATATAAAATGGCTAACCCCAATCCCGAATCAATGTTGCACTGTTAAGGACTTCAGACTCAAAACTATATCTCTATTAAAGATTGAGTCTCGTGTCAACTTTACTTGGTGCTTGCGGGTATTCTCTCTCGATATTCCACATAGGTAACAAAACCAAAAAAAAAACATATTTTGGTGTTTTTCAACTAACGAAGTAGTCATGTGTCAGAAAGTGGCGCCAAGTCCAAAAAGGTCAAGAGATCATAGAACTCCCCATTTTAATACTCCCTGTGTTTCTTTCCTCCTAATACTCTTCAATTATCTCCTTTCAAAAAAAAAAAAAAAAAATACTCTTCAATTATCTGCGCTTTACAACAACATTTACAGCAAAGAGCAGACATATTGATAAACATCTTTGAAAATGGCCACCAAAGTCTACATTGTGTAAGTCCCTCCCTCTTCACTTTTTTTTTGCGATTTATTTTATGTGTAATACTATGTAAAATGGTAAATCAGACATATTATGCATTTATGCTGTAGAGTGATGATTAAGTTAAAGTTGGGTACTGAGTAACTGAGTTTACTCCTGCATATTTCCTGAGACTTTGAGTTGATTCATGTATATTCGAATCGTGTTCGTGTACTAGGATTGTATGCTTTTAAGATAGTCTTGTTTAATGTTTACCGCTTTAGCAATCGAAAAGCTAAATCTTATGAAGTGGATGCCCTGCTTCATAAAGTTCAATCCTTTGGCCGAAATGTAGATGCAAAAGTAATTTAGATGAGAAAGAAATATAGATGCAATTAAAATAGTAGTACGCGGTCTAGATTTCTAGGTTTTGTGGACACCTCTCGAAACTTTACCAGTTAAGTTAGCTGATGACAAGTAATGTGCCCTAGCCGAGTTTTGGGATGACCTAAAAGAGTTGGCTGTGTTTGTATAGTAAAAGTAATAGGAGTACTTTGTAACTGGGCCTAGTAAACAACAATACAGATTTGGTATAATGGTATGAATGCAGGATTTTCCGAGTTACTTGCCACTTGGTGTAGAAGAGTAAAATGTATACTGTTTTACGAGGCCTGAATGATTTTTGTGCAGTTACTACTCGACGTATGGGCATGTTGAGAAGTTAGCAGTAGAAATACAGAAAGGAGCTGCTTCTGTTGAAGGTGTTGAAGCAAAAGTCTGGCAGGTGTGTAATTATTTCTACTGTATTCTTCCCATGTCGAAAAAACTTGGAAGTTATTGTGGCGTGCGTACTCGTTCATGGAGTGTGGAGGATCTTGTATGCCGTGTGCGAAGTGTAACATGTGAAAGGGTTGTTGGATGGCAGCGGAGAGAGTGGATACATGAAGAGATTTTTTTTTTTTTTATATTAAAAAATTGGTTTGTGAGAAGAAGAGAAAGATGATTTTTTTTTTATTTTTTTTTTGAAGGAGAATGAAATGATGGAGAGTGACACAAGAATGATTTGGAAATTTGGGTGGATTTGAGGATCGAGGAAGGTGTAAAACAGAGTATATGAATGGTGTTGGAGTATTTTGAAGGAGACAGTGAATTGTACTTTTGTAGGGAGAAAAGAAGAGATTTAAATTAAACAAAATAAAGGTTTGAAGGGGTCTTGAGTAATTGACTTAAAAAATTGGTTGATGAAGATTCAAGATCGAGGGTAAGATGAAAAGAGTGATTTTCACCTTGATAGGAGTTGATTTGGCCGAGAGATGAGGGTGGCCGGATCTTGACGGTCGCCGGACTTTGAGAGTGGCCGAAGTAGAGAAGAGTGGCCGAAATAGAGAAGGGTGGCCGGAGTAGAGGGTGGCCAAAATAGAGAAGGGTGGCCGAAGGTTGGATCACCGGACAAATCCCGGATTTTAATGCGGGACGATGATCAAGTCCACGATCGGGTGGTCATCCGTAGTCCGATTCGTACGAAATTTGACGAGTGTGTTGAGCACACAAGTGTCTTCGATCTGAACGGTGGAGATCGTGTTTAGAGCTTCACATTTTGAGTGTTGAGAGATTTTCGAGAATGGTGATTTTGAGGGTTAGGAAAGGTTGTGGCCATGGTTTAGGGGGGTTTAGGCCATGGTTTTTGGAGTGTGAGATGGGTGGCCGGAGCAGAGGATGGCCAAATTTGAGGGTGGCCGGGATATAGGGTGGCAGATTAGAGGGTGGTGGCCGAGGGTTTGGAGTTGAAGCTTTTCGGAGTGTTAGGCCGAGCATAGGATCTATGCTCTGATACCATGTTGAGGAGGAGAGTATGAGATAGTGGAAAACTTAATCATTCTCATTATAATTGATGAGTATAAATACACAATATTAGAGTTAGGGTTTTGCTAGAGTAGATAATGCTAGATCCTAAATTAGTGAAATTACAAGAGATAATTATGCCTAAAATACAGGATTACAATTGACTAAATATACTAACAAATAATTATAGTTATTAAACAAAATATGAACATATAATATTTATATAGGAAATATAGTATTTCCTTATAGTTATATCTTGCGTAAACAGATCAGACATGTTGTTAATTAAGCAAATGATGAGAACTGACAGAAATACATGAATGTTTTTCAAAGGTTCCAGAAATACTGAGTGATGAAGCCCTTGTGAAAATGAGTGCACCAGCCAAGAGTAATGTCCCAATTATCAGTCCGAATGAGCTTGCTGATGCAGATGGATTCCTATTCGGCTTCCCTACTAGATTTGGTATGATGTCTGCTCAGTTTAAAGCATTCTTGGATGGCACTGCAGGGCTGTGGGGAACTCAACAGCTCGCAGGAAAGCCTGCTGGCATCTTTTGCAGCACAGGGTGTCAGAATGGTGGACAAGAAACTACTGCGTAAGCTGCTCATTTCTGTTATCGTGTTACTTCAAACCCTCCATTCTTGCTTATTCCGGGTTAGGACATTCAGATCTTAAATATCAGATGTAGATATGTGCTTTACTAGAACAATGCAACTACTAAGATTTGTATTTCCTCGATCAATGCTTCGAGAAACTGTCACTGAAACTCAGCTCTGCAGGATTATTTCCTGACTTCCAAGCATGCTATCTATGTGCCAATACATGTATACGCAAGATTGCTGCTATATACATAATACACTTCAGCGTGTTATTTTGGTATATGGTTTGTTATATATGCATTAATATGCAGCATGAAATTAAGGATCTGAACTTGAACATCTTTGGTCTGTTTTGGATGCAGCTTGACAGCCATCACTCAGCTTGCTCATCACGGAATGATCTTCGTGCCTATAGGCTACACATTCAAAGCTGGTATGTTCGAGATGGAGACCGTCAAAGGAGGGTCTCCCTATGGTGCAGGAACAATTGCTGGGGATGGATCCAGGCAGCCTTCTGAGCTCGAACTACAACAAGCCTTTCACCAGGGCAAGTATGTCGCCACAATTGCTAAGAAACTCAAGGCTTCTGCTTGAGATTTCAATTCCGTTTGATGAATGTGTGCAAAAAGTTCGTCGGATTTTGGATTGTTTACTTTTGATTTGAATGTGTGCAATGTAGCTCACTCTTATTGAAATCATTTTCTTCATTTCATCATTTGTTTTTTTTATTATATATTCTCTTCTGTTATTCTAGTTGTTTTAACAAGAATTTTTTTAAATCTGATCGTTTTCATATAATTCCTCACTAATTAACGTTAATTTTTTAGAGGAACTAGACTAAGAAGTGAATGCTCAAACAGAAGGCCCAATGGCCAATATCACAAGCCCAAACAAGAAAGAGGAGCAAATGTTGGACATGGGTTGGTTCAATCCAAGCTATGGAAGCCTGACTGATAACAGCCATTTGGATCGAACCTTGCATTAAAAGATCGAATCGTTTTAACCATAATTTAGGAGTTTAATTATGGTTAATAACGGGAGTATTACAAACTTCTAAAACTCGCTTAGTAATCTAAACACGCATGCTCAATAACAAAGTGTTTTTAGTCAATGATTATACCATGTTTCCAGGAGTACAAGGAGTATGGTGGTCCTTCTCACAATGGAGGGGTAGAGACCACACTTTAAATAATTCAAAATCTATTCAAGTGTGATCTCTAATCCTTTATTGTGAGAAGGACCACCATGCTCGCGGAAGCATGGTATAATTTACCGTTTTTAGTGTGACCAGAATATCTTTATTGATCATCATTTGCAACAATAATTGATGTCCTCTTACTTACAAGAGCAGGAACAGAATCTGCTAACTTCAGCTAACAATCTTCTAACTACTTTAAAAACTCCATACTAATCTTAAGTTCCAGCTAAATTTAGCACTTGTTCCTGCTCCTAAACCACACCTATTCTCCTCTATTATTACAACAACATAATTAAACATAATTAATACTATTTTTTCATTAAGAAAGAAAAAAACACAAATTACTCCAAATAGAAGGGCCCCTAACTATTTTTTCTTATGCCTTACATATGCATCATTGTGCTTGTACTAGTGGACCAACCACACATTTTCCTTTATGTAGGGGTCCCTTCAATAGTCTCCTTTTTCCATTTTGCCCCTTGCTTTGCTCCAAGAATTGTCATGTTGTGTTTTTCTCCCAAAGAATAATGTAAAGTTATGACCTTTCCCAACTTTGGTTAAGTATGATATTGACATAATGTTGATCTTGTATGTCGACGCTTGTGGACTTGAGGTCATGTATTTGGCTATCTGAATGTTGTTCCTCCAAATGTGGGTGTCCAAAAATCGACCGGTGTCTCTTGTGTTACTGGATATGTGCTCGCTATTGGCGCTAGACATAGTCCTCTGCTTCGCAAATCTTGTTTGATCTCTTCCTTATTATCATTTGAAGCCTGTAGAATTAATGCGTTAATAAAGTGTCAAATATATACGATATATTACTCGAAATTATTAGTGACTTAATTTACGTGCATATAAGACAGACCTCTAAAAATAATAATTAAAAACGCGTTGCTGACGAGATCTTATTAATTAGGAGAAAGGTTACACATCTCTCTCGTATTAGATAGATAGATATAATGTAATCAGGCTTTGTCATTTACCTGTTGATGTTGCACGGCGGCTCCATTATTTTTTGAGTATGGTGTACTTAGAACCTGAATCATGGGCAGATTATAAATCAATAAACAATCTACAAATAAACGCTATTAACAATCCAAAAGAACGGAGAGAATAGAAGAGTAATTAATTTAGATTTCGAGAAATACTTACATGAACTTGGTCGTGGAGAAACTTGATGTATTCTATAGCTTCATGTAAAACTGATGCTGTATCAGTCTGTAAGATTATTAGAACAAACAAAATATTATTATTATTATTAACACAATATTATGCAATTCATAAAAATGATGGGACTGTTAATTCTTTTTTTTTTTTTTTTTGGGTTTGAAATGAACAAAAGCTAGTAAAGCTCGTATACCTTCCCAAAAGGCGAAACCAGTTGCTGAAGAGCAGTTATACGGTCTCCTAACTTCTCTTTACGAACCTAGAGTTGTAAAAAAAGATCAATGTTATCGTCGCTTTTCGAAATGAACCTAAAAATAAGGCCGTCTTACACAAGAATTTGTTTGATGATATGTATGTACTATACCTTAAATGTTGGTAATGGAGAAGGTGTCTCAATCCTCGGCCTCTTGGCTGTGGGTTGATCATTGTTATTATTATTGTTCGTGTTTTTCTTTGACACCTTACGAATTTCTTCATGCTTAACCTGCAAATTAAATATTGTCAATACAAAATTCTAAAGCTTAATTATTTAATAAAGTTTTAAAAGCCCTTCAAAAGTTGTTTAGTTACATGTGTGTCATGCACGCGCCACTCAAGTCTAACCAGTTATCGGAAAATATGATTTACCTTGGTAGAAAGGTTCGTATTAAGAGATTTCTGGTTGAATGTAGGTGCTCGTGATCGCGATTGCAAGGAATTCAACAAGCTAGCTCGAATATTGCTTAGTGTTGTCGCGGTGTTGTACTGCCCATTTGAGAGTTGATGATGGCCACCATTAACACTAAACATGTCACTTTGTGGTAATTCTAAACAAGGAGACGACATCAACTCATGACTATAGTCACTTGTGTTGATCATTTGCGACATCGCTTGTTGTTGTTGTTGTTGTTGTTGTTGTTGTTGTTGCTGTTGTTGTTGTTGTTGTTGTTGTTGTTGTTGTTGTTGTAGTGGTGCGGATATTTGAGATTCGTCAATATCGTCAAATAAGGTTTGGAGCAAGTAAGAAGCCGAGGAACTCATCGGAAAACTTGTCGGTAGACCGTGGCCGCCGTCACTCGTGATCGTACTTGAATCACCGGAGCTATTGCTCATGGTGGTCGTGGGTGGTGATGAGCCATCTTGGCTAGAAAAACTTGCTGAGTTCATCAAGGTTGGCACATTTGCTCCCATCTCATAATTTAATGCTGAGCTCAAATTTTCTTGTAATAACATCAATTCATAGCTATCCTCATTGCTTCCACCTTTGCTACTGCATGGGAAGCAAATAATAATCAGTTCATATAATATGATCAGGTGACGCTATCTCATTTTCCTATATAATATTCGCTTACTATGAAGTTGAAGACAAACAAGTGATGGAAATAAAAGTGACTTACAATTGATTCTGGTGATTCCAATCAGTGGTTGAGGAAGTGGGTGAAAGGCCAAAGCCTAAAATATCAAGGGTGGAATCAATATCAGCTGAAAAAGCTAAGGTGTTATCATCACAAATTTGATGATCATTAAGCTTGTTGCCCTTCATTATTTCATGTGGCCACCCAAAGCTTCCCATGTCATAACCACCACCAAGTTGAGCCACCGAACACGGCGATGAGAAACCACCCACACCACCACCACCACCAGAGAAGAGGTTAGGATTCCACCACGTCCCGCTGCAAACTCCACCTTGGAATTCTTCCGCCATGTTTTATTCACAACTTTATCAGATGAGCTAGCTAGTTGTTGTCTTTGTTTATTCCCTTTGATAGATGTCTATGAGCTTTGAGAGGTGTAGTAAGAGTATGTTTGAACTATTTGGTATACAAATAAAGGGAATATGGTACTTATATATATAGCCCGGTTTATATGGGGAGGGGGAGAAATACTAAAGAATATAATATGGTTGACATTTGACAAAATCATATAATAATGCCCTAAGTGAGGGAGCTCCCATCTAACACAAAAATAGTGTGATCTAATCTCTACTTTATGAGTGCAAAACAATTGTTTATATTGTTGTAACTTTCTATTTATTTAATCTTATCTAATTGAATGTACCTTGTTTTCCAAGGGAGGGGGGCTTATAATATACGAAAATGAAGATATGATTCATTCACTTTAATTTGTTTGATTGTATAATGTATATAGTATTTCATTAGGTTGACACATCCCTGTTTTTGACTTGTATTGACCACCACTTTGTTAAAGTTTAATTGGTTTAATTTCATACTTATTAACTATCCGGATAACTCTTCTTTTGTAGGGTATAAAATTCAAAATGCAAACTAATGTTAGGTTCATAGCGTGAATAATTATCATTTTAAGACACTTTAGTATGCTACTTATCTTAACATAAAGCGATTTTAAGCGTACCCTCCGGAATTAGGTGAGATGGGACCTTTATCTAATCCTTTTTAGGGGTTTAATTTGCTAGGTAAATCAGTTTGGAGGGTATATGATTCATAAACAGTACTAGCTATCCTATTAATTAGTGTCCATATGGATAACAAGTTAACAACCAATAATGAAATTGTGAAGTATTAATCCAATGTAGACGATTTTCCTAAGTCCGTATGAAGGTGATGTAAGAAGGAACTTTAAATTCGATGATTCAGGATATACTACAAGTGTACGAGCCTTAATTTTGAATTCTTTGACCAATCGCTCACATTTAATTTCACGAAATCTGAAAGTTTAATTATTTTCAAATGTCTAAAAAACATCTGTAATAAGAGTAAAAATTTAAAGAATATACACGAATTACTACGAAATTACGAATTGACCTATTTTCAGTTTTTTGGGTGAAAGCTCGTCTGATCCCGTATACTACGTCCAATAACTCCATCAGATACAACCGAGTCGACCGTGAATGTCTCCCGGAGAGAATCTCTTGTACAATAATGGATCGGTGTATGTACAAGAGTCAATGTAATGACACACAACTTGCAAGAATAAGCCACAACTGAACAACTAATAATACGTACGTATACATTCCTTCCTCACTAAATTATTGGGGTCAACTTGGTAATAACCATAGCACAAGTGACAAGTTCATATAGATTCTACAGGTTCCGGGACAAAAATTAGGCTAATACACGGGCCAATGTAGCCGGTAGAAGACACTTAACCATTAGGCTTAACCATGTTAGCAGTTAACAACGAACAAAATCATGTACATCATGATCTGAGAGCTAGCGAAGACTTTGGGAGAAACTTGTATATATAGTTATATACTATTGTTTGGTGTTGACTAGGCGTATTCTATGTATATAGTGTAAGCAAATTGCTCTCGATAACATTAATTTAACGGAAATATCCCTTCTACCATTGGTTTCTTCATTTGTAACATTATATATATATATATATTCAAAAATCGTATCTCCGGTCACTTGCTTATTTGAGAAATAATGAGAGTATTTGAGAAATAATGAGAATATTTAATCGCCGGAAACCATTGATGTAAACGGCAGTCACAAAGTCAATTAGTCACAAATAGGTTGTTTTTGCCATCAAGATAGATGTAGACGTCTGTAAAAACCAATTGCATTTTAATTGTTTCTATATAGTGAAACTAGTAAATGCTACTCCATGGAGTATAGTATGTATAATCTAGAAGTCGTATAGAAATTAGGTTAATTGAGGAGCTAGTTGAAATTACATGGTGCAGTTGACCCGATTATGGACCTGTTCCATAACAATTCTCACGAAAAATGACCAAATGGGTCAACCAAAACGGCGTCACGATGGTCGTCAATTTTGTCATTGTATGTACTACATACGTTGTCTAACTTGGAAATATTAAGACCAAACAATTTGATTATGCAATGATTATCGATCCAAATCTCAATTTTAATTAATTAATGTACTTTTTTTCAACTACATGAGCAAATTGTCTTAGAAAAATAAGAAATGTAGAGTACTGTATGCCTCATGTGATTTGTCTTAGGAATCATAAAGAGTTGCTATAACAAAATTATTTTACGTTGACTTTGCAATCGAAGGAATATGATGAGCGAGACTTGGAAGTTAGGCTTTCTCTAGTTGAAATTTTAAACATTCGAGATAATTGATTATCTCACCCTTTGTGATCTTGACCAGCTTTGACATTGCATCAAAATATCCATATACGTTGAATCTTGGCTCGATATTGTGAGGCGGGGATAATTATCTTAGACGCAGGAAAACCGAATGTTGTGCTATGTTCGATCTACCCTTTCAGATAGATAGAAAATGGAATGACAGATTTTGATCATGTAATCAATATACTTAAGATAGTTAGCTTAAAGAGGAAGACCACCAAATGTTCTGTAAAACTTAAGACATAAACGATCATAAGGTATTTGACTGCTATGAATAAGTATTGGTATGTTTGCGAGTTAATAGAATTTGCCCTACCCCAATATTTTCTGGAATTCATCACAATATTATTAACAATCAGAAGTCCTATTTATACAAGTGGTACCTTGGAAAGCAAGGCATGCAACTCTCCTAAATACATAAGGAAACAAAAGATATTTACGATATTTACATTAATCGACTTGCCTAATACCCCCCTCAAGTTGGAGCATGGAGGGACGAAATGCCCAACTTGGACAAAAGAACACCAAAAGCACCTTTCCCTAAAGCCTTAGTAAGAATATCGGCAAGCTGCTGAGTAGTAGGAACATAACTAGGAGCAATATATAAGACCATCCTGAATGGCATCGCGAATCGAATGACAATCAATCTCGATATGTTTAGTACGCTCATGAAACACCGGATTCCGCGCAATATGAAGAGCAGCCTGATTATCACAACGTAACGAAACCGGAGAAGTGACAGCAACACCCAATACAGTTAAAATCTGACGTAACCATTTAATCTCACGGGTTGCGGAAGACATAGACCGATACTCAGCTTCAGCAGAAGAATGAGACACAGTGACCTGTTTCTTAGTGCGCCAGGAAATAGGTGAGTTCCCAAGAAAAACAATATAGGCAGTTAATGATCGACGACTCTCCGGACAACTTGCCCAATCAGCATCACAATAAGCTTCAAGATCTAATGAAGAATCAGAGCGCAACAGAATACCACGACCAGGATCACCCTTAAGATAACGAATAACACGTAACGCCGCATTCCAATGAGCATCATGAGGAGAACTCATAAACTGAGCTAACAAATTTACACAATAATTCAGCTCCGGACGAGTATGCGCCAAGTAAATCAAGCGACCGACAAGCCTACGATACGGGAGGGGAATACATTCTCATCAAATAGCACGTCACGGGAATCAAAAAACTCATGAGACTCCAAATCATATAACCGCCACCCTTTCTTACCATACGGATAACCAAGAAAAACACATCGCCGACTACGACTAGCAAACTTGTTTCGGGAACGGTTCAAAGTTTTCCCGTAACAAAGACAACCGAACACACGTAAATGAGAATAAGCAGGAGTACGACCAAACAAGACTTCAAAAGGAGTTTGCCACTGTAACAACTTAGCTGGCGTGCGGTTAATCAAATGAACCGCAGCCGAAACACACTCACCCCAAAACTTAATCGGTAAACCCGCCTGAAACATGAGAGCCCTAGCAACATTCAAGATATGGCGATGCTTACGTTCTACCCTAGCATTTTGTTGCGGAGTATCCACCATCGAAGTATCAAACAAAATACCATGTTCATCAAAAGAGGATTTAAGACACGTAAACTCCTTCCCATTGTCACTACGAACCCGTTTTACTTGCTTAGAAAACTGACGACTCACCAAAGCTAGGAAATTCTTAAAGATACGAGGCACATCACTCTTGAAACGTAACAAATATGTCCACACACAACGCGAAAAATCATCCACAATCGTTAAGAAATACTGAGACCCACAACTTGCCTTTACGGAATAAGCACCCCACAAATCAATATGAATCAATTCAAAAGGCTCGAAGGCTTTAGTATTACTAATAGGAAACGGTTCAAGAGTATGTTTAGCTCGAGCACAAACATCACAAATTTGATTATCTAATGTATCACAACTTTTGCGAGAAACTAAAGGAACAGATCGAACTACGGTCGAAGACGGATGCCCGATTCGTCGATGCCACAACTCTGCAGAATCACCCGTCGCGACTTTATTGGCTTGTATAGGCTGAGTCATGCGGAAATAGTATAGTCCATCTTGTTGCTCACCCAGTCCAATCACCATCCTCGAAATACGGTCCTGAAATATGCACAAATTGTTAGTAAATTGTATCGTGAAATTAGAATCGGAAACCAAACAAGAGACCGAAATAAGGTCACAATTCAATTTGGGTGCATATAAGACACCCCGCAAAACCAATTTATCACCAAGAATTACGTCTCCAACTTGAGTGGCCATAGTAATGTCACCATTAGGTAGCGTAATCGGAGCCGGAGTCATGGCAACAATATTACTCAAAACTTCAATACGGCTAGTCATATGACGGGAGGCTCCGGTGTCAATAATCCAAGACGTAATTAAAGACTTACCACTTAAACGATCGGACTTACGGTCATGCCATAAATCGACAAGCTCGGACCACTCTTGCTCACTGAGATGGCCTAAATCATCACGGTGAGGAGCACGAGACTCCCCACCTGTCGCACGAGCTACTCCCGAAAAAGCTGCACCACGGCCTCCACGAGAGCTGGGCCCGCGACCACGTCCTCGGCCACGACTGTACCTGTCGCTGGAGTAGTTATCACCACGACCACCATAAAAATTTCCCCCATCTGATTGCTGCCAACGTCCACCTGATAGACAGTAGCGGGCGATATGCCCCTTCTTCCCACAATTGTAACATTCGATCGATCCTCTGGTGCCAGACGCACCATCACCACCCGTGACTCCACCGTTATGGCTGCCGCCGGAAGACTTATCAGCACCTACACCAGTGTTCGGGTTTGGAGAAGACGCCGGTGAGGGTGTGTGAGCAACAAAAGCCACGGCCTCGGTGGGTGGAGCATCGTGTTTGTCAGCCACAAAATTGACCCCTTCTTCCTGAACCAGACGATTGTAGATGTGGCGAGGCTCTGACAAGGGCTCCACACTCAGGATTTCAGAGCGAGTCGTCGAATAACGATTGTCAAGACCCATCAGTAAATCATAGGCACATTCATCGTTACGAATTGTGGTTAGTTTCTTGGTAATTCCACACTTACAGCCGGAACAAGTGCAAACAGGGTATTGAAAACATGAATTGAAATCATCCCACAATTTCTTTAAACGACCATAAAACACCATAATTGATTCAGTAGGAGATTGACGACAAGCAATTATATCAGATTTAATTTGATAAAGACGTGCACCATTACCTACAGAAAACTGACTTTTTAGATCATCCCATAGCTCCTTAGCCACCTCTCGATATGTAATCGACTTCCGCAATTCGCCTTCAATCGTAGCGAATATCCAAGCCACGACCAATGCGTTGTTCTGCCACCACCTGGGTAAATCATCGGAAGCCGCCGCAGGTTGTGTGATCGAACAATACATAAGGAAACAAAAGATATTTACGATATTTACATTAATCGACTTGCCTAATACGAGTTAAGCACCAAAATGGTGTCTCAACTTTCCCAAAAATCAGAAAATGGTGTCTGCCAATTTTTATACACCAATTTGGTGTCTCCATCCCCCTTTCCGTCATATATTCTGTTAGGTTAGTTTTTTTTGGTAAATTTCGACTCTTTTTCTCTTTCCTCTCTCTCTTCTACTGTGCCCCTCTCTCCTCTATCTCATGTATTCATCCCTATCACTCACCACCACCACCACCACCACCACATCATAATGATCTCAATCTCTATCTCCATCTCCAACTGATACATGTTATTAAAAGCAAGCCTACCTTCTAATTTTTTCTCTAAATTTCTCAAACCTCTTCGGTAATTAAGCCATGGTTTTGGTGATTCGGGACTTCATTTGATCTCGTCGCCGACGAAGGTGGTACTGGGTGGTGGAGATGGCGGTGATTTTGATGATCAAGTTGGCACACGACAAGATGATTCGTGAGTATTTCCTTTTCTCACCAAGGTAATGTCGACACAATTCATATGATCCAATTTAGTTTTTTGGTGCTTGACTTTCATCCCATCTCTCTCTCTCCTCAATTTCCCTACTCTCTTGATTTTCTCCTTCCTCAATTTCCCCCATTCTACTTGTAATTAGACAATAAAATTATACCCACAAATCCCCATTTCTCCAATTTTTCTCACAACAACTGCCAAAATCTCTATTTTCTCCCCCAAACAAAAAAAAAACCGTTGTTCTTCATCGATGAAGACCACCAAAATCCGATTATCATCAAATGTTAGTATAATCGATTTTTTTTGTCTTAAATCAATTTTTCGTTCAAGTATAATCGAACGGAATTGGGTATGGGTTGGGGATTTTTCTGGGTTTGATTTGTGGATTTTTATGGGATTGATTTGTGGATTTTTCTGGAATTGATTGGGGATTTTTATGGGTTTATTGGGGATTTTTATGGGTTTGATTTGGGGATTTTTTTGGGATTGATTCGGGGATTTTTATGGATTTGAATGGGGATTTTTATGGATTTGATTTGGGGAATTTTATAGGTTTGATTTGGGGGGTTTTCTGGGTTTAATTTGGGGATTTTCTAGGTTTAATTTGGGGATTTTTCTAGGTTCATCATTTAATTAGAAGAATGCGAGTATTTTGTTTGTGGGTTGGGAGTTGGGACTTGCTGGGAGATGGAGGAGAGGGAGAAAGGATAGAGTAAGAGAGTAGAGAGAAAAAAAAGATGCATTGTTAACGGAAAATTGGATGGAAGTGGATGGAGACACCAAATTGGTGAAAGTTGATACACCATTTTCTGATTTTTGGGAAAGTTGAGACACCATTTTGGTGCTTAACTCGTATGTTTGCTATACCATTGAACTAGGTTAAATGGATAAACTAGCTTAATTAATTTGACTAAAAATAAGCCTATGTTCGGTAGTACCACTAGTTAATATTTCAGCAATGAGCTACTATATCATCTTCAATTCGTTAGTTCCAGCTACTATTTATCATACCATGCATCATGTTCATAAGTTGAATATCGTGGAGATGTTGATGCTTCTATGCAAAATTGGTCTAAGGAATGAGGCGGTTAATTAAGAACTTTCCAAAATCACTTAATTTGGTGTCTGAGAATTTTTTCGGATGATTTTGGTGTCTCCGTTTCTTCCGTCAGTTAACTTTCTCCATATCCTCCTCTCTCCCCAGTTATTTCTCTCCTCATTCCTCCTTGAGTCCTTATCACCGCCACCTTCATCACAAATTTATAAGTTCTTCATCACTCATCTTCATCACAAATTCGCCATAAGTTCTTCATCACTGCGTTAACTTCATCTACATCGCCTCCTCGCTCTACACCGCAACCGCCACTGTCCATGGCTAGTTACCACGTGATTTGAGGATATTTTTGGATTTTATTTGGAGACTTTTCTGGGTTTTATTTGGGGATTTTTTCAAAAGTTGTGATTTGGGGATATTTTCTGGGTTTGATTTGGCGTTTATTCTGAGTTTTCTTGGTTTAATTAGACATTTGTTGGGGTTGATATATTGTCTGGGTTTGACACGGCGGTAGAGTGCGGGTCTTGATTGGCGGCGATTATTGTTTTCGATGATTATGATCTTGATCGGCGGTGGTAAAGTGTGAGTCTTGATTGATCGGTGGTGGTGTGCTGATTGATCAAGATTGATCCGCGGCGGTGTGATGATGGATCGAGATTGATCAGCGGTTGTTGAAGATGATGATTCAAATTGAATTGTACCCCATCAAAAGGTTAAAATTGAATTGGGGATGGATAATTTGAGGAGGAAGGTAAAAAAATTGGTAAATTTTCCTCTCCATTTTTTTTTTCTTTTAGTTTGTTTTTTCAGAAATCCGGGAGAAATTTTGAAAATGAAAAAAGTTTTTGGGTGTTTTGTTTGAATGGTATTGTGTATAATCATGCAATGAGTAAACAGAAATGGATGGAAAATTGGATGGAGACACCATTTTGGTGTATAAAAGTTGTCAGACACTAAATTGAGTAATTTTGGAATATTCAATCATCAATTTGACACTTAACTCAAAGTTACATCTATTAATCGAAGATAAAATAAGATAAAATAGTCTGAAGTATTAGTTGAATGGCCATGTACATAAAAAGGGATCAAGTGAAGCACCCGTCAAGGCTTTAATTAGTGGAGAAGTTATAAGATTGTAACAGGGAGGGTAGCTTAAAGTGCGGCGAAATGAATTCATCGATTAGGGCTTGATTGGTAGGTAGTGCATGGTATTAACGGAATTATTCCAATAAAAAGTAGGACTAGCTGAGACCAAACAATAGTTTAAGAATGCACAAATCCGAGCCACCTATGTATATCGGCCATACGCTTGAGAGTCCACTAATTAAAAGATAAGAGGGCTACCAATGTTTGAACTAGAAGGATTGGCTAGAATGTCTAGAACTGCAGCATGCATGTATACCATATTGTCGAGACTATGTACTCCCGAATTTGCTTTTATGTATTTTAGCGGGTTTTTCATGTACTTTTGCAAGTTTTTCATATACTTTAGTGGATATTTTATGCATTTTTGTGAATTTATGTATAGTTTTAGTTATTTGCAACCAAGATAGATTAATAGGACTTTGAATTGATATTTTAAGGTTTCAACCTACCTATGTAAGCATTTTTCATCCATTAAGAGAATCTAATGAATTGATAATCGATATTTTCATCTTTGTACTTCAAGATAGTGTACATCTTTGTATTATTCTACATATTTATACTTCCAAATACTATAAATATTAGCAAAACGATACGAAAATGGTTTCATAAGTAAATTTACACTCTTTTAACAAATAAATGAATAATACACAAAATTTTACTTAAAGTACATGAAATTAGGGTAAAAGTACATCAATTTCTATGTTAAAGTAGACAACCTAAGGAACGAGAGTACGTACTCCCGGGTGTGTGCAATAATTTTCCTTAGAACTGTTGGCGCCAATGAGGTGGCGGACTGGGTTGCGATTGCGGCCAGCTAAAACTGAGTGGTCGGAGAAGGTTAGTTACGTGACGTAATGCTTATGTGATTTGGTGACGGGAAAATGGTCAAAAGTGGGGTCAACCTCGCATGCGCGCGTGGAATATGCACGTAGGGTCCATTTTTTGTATTACTTCGCTTTTTTACTATTTTATTTTCCATTTCATCAATTTTATGAAAGAAATTCATTTGGAGAAAAATTAAGGTCCAAATTCCCTTCGATTGTGATGTGCTATGGTTCATGTTTTTATTTTTATTCTATAAAAATAATCTATTTACATGACATTTACCTAATTATCACTAACATCTTTCTTGTTTGGTTAAATTAACACTAAGGAATAAGAAGCTAATTCTCCCAATATTTTAATTATAAACTCAAGCTAGTTCATTAGTGGACTTTGTTGAAGAAAATAAAGAGAGTTGACTTTTAGTATTTCAGAGAGACCAGTTTTACTTGTGTGTATAGGTCAATTAATTTTATCTTATTAAGATATATTTTTTTCCACTAGTCAATCTAATCTACTCCTAGTTATTCGTTTGTAGCAATCACTTTCAAGAAATTTATGTTGTGAGAGACTCTAACATTCAAACGCTCGAACCTTAATAACTAATTAACCTAGTAACAGAGTCGTATGATCAAAGTATTCTTTTCTCTATGCTTTCTTTCTAGAAAATAATTACCTTTCTTGATCAAACGTATTCAATAAAAACAATTATTCAATAAATCTGTAAAATCGAATTTTAAAATAAAATATTAACTATTAAGTAGTAAAATAGTTTCTATCAAAAGGCCGTTGGTAAGGGTAAAGTAATAGAAGGGGTCATTTTCGAAGAATGGACATAAAAGAAGATTAGGTCATGTATCTATCAAGTGATTGTATTTTCTACTCGTCTTCATACCAAACTGAAGAATGTTCCCTCTTTACTGAATTGACTGCTTAATTTGGCTGTTTTTATGCATACAACACAACATAACAACAGTAGCTAGTGATCATGTCACGCATTCTGACTTCCTACCGTACACCTCACCATCTCCCATTGGAGTTGGTTCAATTTAGTAAGTAGTGTTGAACTTCGCTAATTATGTCATTTCGTTATGTTGAACTTCAACAAATGTCAACGATTACTCTTTAAGTTAGTTTGCATATCAATACCAAGATGACATACTCCGTATGTGTGCTCCGATTTTTGGTGTCCGTAGACTCCAATTGCGATTGAGTTATCAATTGCCGAGAACCAATTAATTAAAATTGCAAGTGTTAATTGTTGGGGGTGGATTTTCACCCCATAGAGTCCAGGAGATACCATGTACTGTAGATCCTAGAACTGCTATGTACTGTGGATCCTGGAACTATCGATCTTGGAACTACCCTATAAAAGTCAGAAATTACCCTATAAAGTTGTACGGGGTACAAAGAATTTTACAAGGAAAGTCATAGGTCGTTTGAATGGTTCAACAAGAGTTCTTCCTATTAATTCCCATGATTATGAAGATATTGCAACAATAATGAAAATATTCCAATTAATGAGTCTGTTTAATATGGATATTATGATGCATTTTTGACATTAAATGCTATGGGGTAAATGTTGATATAGGGGCTAGAGAGCTGCAGATAGAGACTTAAGGGAGGAACAATAAATTACGTTATTCAATGACAAGCAAGGGAGCAACTATAAAAGAAGACTCCAAGACAAAGAAGATCATCTGAATCATCTTCAATTATACTCATATACTTACACACGAAATCTTACACACCTACTATTGCATTCCTATCTTAGAGCTCTAAAAGTAATTGTACGTCACATACAACGCATCTAGTGAAATAGTTGGTGGGACAAAGTCATCTGTTACGTGTTTATTTAACCGCAAGCGTACGAGTTATTGTAGCTAACGGGTCGATCTCAGGGAGGTATGAATAATGTCTAGGTCGTCTAAAGAATTTAAGTCAGCTACTCTATGGTCGAAAAGATTTGATTGTGTATCAAATAAAACCAACAAGAATGCAAATAGAACGATTGTAAATCAATAAACTAAAGGCCTAGGGTGAAGATATTCCCACTAACATTCATCTACTACGATCATAAAACACATAGCAAGTCAATTAAACATAGATTAGGGGAAATTATGCAAAGAACTACTTATCCCGGCGAGGCTATCATAGTCTAATCCGATTACTATCCTAAATCCTACTCCCGTAGTGAAATGATCAAGTAATATATAAGAAGCATTAAGAACGCATAAATAACTCCCGACTAGTCCTAGCAACCCGCTCCCGTGGTGAAACAGTTCTAATCAATATTAGAGGGCTAATTACTAAATAAGAATCGCAACTTTCGCTTATAAACTCCGTTTAGAGGTCAAGAAAGCATTAATCTATATAAATCCTAATCGCAGCGATGCATGTATATTAGACAACATAAACCAAACTCATGCTTGAGAATTAAATCTAGCCTTAATAAGCCCTAATCATATGAATAATCTAACTTGCTAATTCATGTATCAAGTCGTAGCATCTAACATGTTAGGGTTCAATCAAACCCCTAGAGAAAGACTACTCACGCATAGCTAAAACAAGAACAACATAATTGAATTTAAGCAAAACATAATTAAAAGATTAAAAGGAAGAAATAACAATACTCTTAATTGGGTCTGAATAATACGCTGAAATATAATAGAAATAATCTTCGAAGAGCAATAAGCGTCGTAGTCTTGAAAAGTAGAAGTGCAGAAAATAATGAAAGCTTAGATGTCTAATACAGAGACTCAATTAGGTATAAATACCTAGGAGGTTATTTTACAATTACCTATTTTAAAATAGGAAATAAACCTCCGAAAACAAATAAAGAAAATCCGTGGAAAATAGATTTCCCGGGTTGCACGAGTCGTGCCCACTCCAGAGACCAAATCGTGAATGTACACGAGTCGTGCAATCAGCGCACGAGTCGTGTAAGCTGGTCCGGCAGTCCAACTTCAAATGCCTCTAATTTCTTCGTTACTTATCCGATTTAGGCGTGTTTAGAAAGCTAAGATCATAATCTTTAACCTCCAATTGGTTTCACTGCAAAATTCAAAATTGGATTGGGATATATTGAGCTCCAAAGTTGGCACTGTGTAAATGAACTTCAATCCCGCATGTTAAATCCTCCAAAATGTCATTTTTAAGTCCTGAAAAGCTCAAAAACCAACAACTATACCAAGGACGTGAAATATTGCGAGAATGAATGATAATCAAGTATAAATGGGGCAAATATAGCAATTATAGCACCGTAAAGTCCTGTATAACTATGCAAAATAAGGACTTATCATCATCCCCGATGGTTTTTCCCTTATTCACAAGGGTTTTCCACCTACAAAAGTCTCTTGTCTTATTTGTTTATTATCTTTACTTATTTCTTGTACTATCTACGTTTACTACCCCGTACGGAATCCTACGTCCCCTCCGAAATCCTACATTCACAATTCGTTATCTTACGTCCCAGATCAGTTATCCTACGTCCCTGACCCATACTCCTATAGCTAGATCCCTAGAGTTATAGCCCAATACCTGAAAACTCAATTTCCTATAGTAGTATAGTGACTAGATACCTCCTAAATCGAAAATAGGCCATAGTATGCAGATTTTTGACCAAAACATTAATTTGTAGTTATATAATTACTCTATCTTATACTTGTGGCAGCAAAACTCGTTTCGTGTTTTAGTAGCTGATTTATGATATCGTGATATTGATTATCAAAATGTAACTATATCATTATTGTCGGAGTCGTTGACCTGGTCCTGCCTCGGGCTTATTAGAACTCGTCAAGGACGTGTTTCTCGGGGCAAGTCGAAGTCGGGAGTTGGTTAAATTAACGACATGGTTGCTCCACCCCTAGCTAGCCCGTTTTCCTACGATGACTACGCCTCAAATAGAGTAGATTGCAACAATTAAGATTTAAGGATGTGAACGTAAAATCATAGGGATACCCTAGATAATAATGTATTCTTTCATTTCTTAGGTAAATCCGTAGTTTTGGAAGTTTTATCCATTTCGACACTTTTTTTTTTTCACTGTCTTTCGTTCCTGCGTCACCAATATTGTCACGCTCATGTCACGGTGATGCAACAATGAGGTAAAACTACCAGTAACAACAAAAGAAACACAAGAAGAAAATTTGGATTAGAGAAAAGTGAGAGTGATGGGGAAAGTGAATTTAGAAATGTAGAGGACCAGAGATCAGACAGAGAGGACATTAAAAAAGACACAAAGTTGTGAATAGTATTCATGATCCGATATGATAGAGAACACGACTACAATCTACAACACTCTACAGTATACACGTTGTTGTTGAATAATGTTGATACTACTAAGTTCACGTGACCAGAATGTCCTGGTACACATATTACAGTCCCACGATCATACTAATCATCATACATAGAACCAGGTGTATGCGTGTTATTGACGTTCCGGAAGGCTTGGACCATTCACCATTGTATGGGCTACAAATTACAATCCAACTTTCGTACATACTCTGCCTACGCGAGGATGACGGTTGTGTCCTATCAAAAGGTGAACCCGAATTCCGCAAGCGGTGAGGGATCGGAATACTATGGCGTACTCCGTATTTAGTAGCTCGTCTTTTTGTATAGGTTTTACAAATCGCACTTTAAAAACAAGTTTTTATAGTCTGGAACGGATATGAATAAATTTCTCCGATGATTCGATCCTCCTTGTGTTTATTTCTAAAAGCTTCCTTAAAGCACATTTGTTTTTTGGCTTTATGCACCTTCAGCATCCCTAAATGTGCTTTGTATCATGATTTTCGTTGATCAACAAGTGTTTTGGTCCAGTTTTTAACGTTCGGGAAACTGTCAAGTCTGTAGAGTTACTTTTTCTATTTTTTTTCAAGGTCGTGTAGAGTTACAATTTTAAGAATTGGTGATAATCTCAAATTAAGGTAAGTAATATATGTTGTCTTCAACTTAACTTTCAACGAATACATCAAATTTGAAAATTTGAGTAAAAATTGTAAGAATAAATCATCATCGTAATCCAGTTAACATCTGTAAAGTGTGTATCATATAATCATACCAACAAATTACTAGTTATTATAAGGTGAGTTTAGATCAACTTTATTTTTTGGTGTAGATTACTACTAGTATAACATTCTTGTACACTGAGATAAAAACGTGGATAAAGTGTCTCGAACTATTGAAAGTAGCTAGGAGCCGTCCACTACACAATGCGCCAATGCACCGTCCCGTACGTCCCTGTCGACCCACGCACATACTCCATTCCTTTTATTTGCTGCTTTTCACCTTCGACCCTCTTCCTCTTCCTTCTTATACTTAAATAAGCGAATAACTAGTCGCGCACAATTCACATAGTTCTTTAGTTGATCAATAATAAGGGAACGTTCATTCTCACATCTAGTTTAAAATCGTTGAATAACTCCTATCACACTTTCCGTAACAAAGAAAATAAGATACAATAATGACCCACTTAATTTTGTGCACATACGTACTTTCCACTAATAGAAAAATCGGCTCTACTAATGCCGTGTTCGAATTCTATGGATTATTGGCATGTGTCTGCATTGGGTTGACTTAAAAACATTTCAAAGTCCAAATGGTTTTCCTCATCACACAGCAATTCTGGCATTTGTATGCTTAAAATATTGGCCAAAGTTATGATTAATTTGGACTTACTCTACTTTAAATTGATTGTGGGGGGTTTGCCATGGATCACATATTCATAATACTAATCATAATTCACATTTCCTGACTTTATAATCATTCAACAAATTAAAGATCAGAACATTCTTGTAGACTTTGAATTTTCAATCATCATCCCATTCGTGTGTCACATATTAGTATAAGCCATCTCCATTCTTTTTTTAGTAACCCCTTTTGACTTGCATACTTGGTATGTTCACACCCGTCCACTAACTTTCATTAGGGGCGTCATAAAACTAGGACAATCATCATTTTAATGCAAGTTAGTTTTGAAAAAAAAAAAAAAAAAGTCTAGTGGTTCACTAGCTACCGACTACCCCGTAAATTCGATTTCGAGGCCCTCCAACATGCAAGCCGGCTTTAAACGATACCGTACCGAAGATTCTTAAGGAATGAAGTTTGAAGCCGGTAAACAAATTTGGTGTCGTTGAGAAATAATGAGTATGTTTGATGTGTCTAAGACTAGATTCACTAAATTGATTATGGTGTTAAGTCTCATATAAAACTATGTTCAGGTGGCCAAAAACACTCCTAGAGTCCTAACTAACAGATATGGCTTGAATTAAGGGATCACTTTGGTAGTCTTGTAGGCCTTGTAGGGTATTCCTTATATTGAGACAATCTGCACCTAACCATATCCCTTAAAATTAGAAGGGTTTACGTTGAACTGCTACTTATCCTAACCCACAATGCATAGAGGTCTCTTTCAATAGAACATGATAATAATTAACTTTGCTTTACTCTTACTTAATCTTTTCTTATTGATCTCAATTAAGCATGCCAAACCCAGGGTAGAAATGTGTGGGAATCTCGCTCAATGTACTAAAGTCGAATTAATGGGTACATCTCTTACCAACAACGATTATTTTAATAAAGCAAATTGCTAGAGGTCTACAGTGTAGACACAATTAATTTGTTTACAATGTAAAATTGAGTTAGTAGTAGTAAAATTGAGATCGAAATAGTAAAATTAATTGTAATGGAAAATTCCGGTAGTAAAATTAATTATGTGAGTAGTAAAATTTTGATAATGTAGTAAAATTATTGCTAATTGTAGACATTTTTGGATGTCTACAAGGTAGACTTCTAGTATTGTCCTTTGATAAATTGATTCGAAGTATAGGACATATTACGGCTTCTTTAATTAGTATCTTTATAGTCATAAATCGGAAAAGCTTGTCTTTTTGCCTTTGGGTGGCTTATGGTTGAAGAAAAATTAAGTCGTTCTTGCCAAAGTATACATTTCTAAATTGTAATACATACATCATGGTGTCCTCTTTGTCGAGGAACATAGCTTTTAAATTTTAATTATTGTACCTAATCTTCAAACTTAATATACCCCGCCTGAGATCATCAAAGTTGATGTAAGGTAAGTAGATTATACATATACCCAATCTTTTTATTTTTATTAATGAGTGTCAACCGGTTACAAATCAACCAATACAGAAGAATCATATAAAAAACTTCAATAATATGCTATTCTTAGTATTGTGAGACGATCAAATACGATACTTGGTCTATAAATGTCTGCATATGTAAAATTTCAGCTGCCCCCTACTCCTTAGTATAAGCAACGTTCTCTTTCAAATCAACGAGGGTGAGGTAAGTGTGAGCGTAGTATAATGATACATCGATGTTGCATTGCTATAGCCTATAGGTCTAATGTATCTATCAAAAAATTATGATTTGTTAAATGTTAACTACGTCACGTCATCAATGATAGGTAAACAATCAAATAAACTGTTACTCCGTTATAAATTAATTTCACTTGCGTTAACGTTTTGCATTAATTTACGTTCCTAACCAGGCCACTAGAACTTTTAACATTTCGCATGAACTGCAATATCCGATCACATGTCCATACCGCCTGGTTTAATTGGAGATCACAGACTTTCATCATCAAACAGAAACTCTCTTGTGAAAGGTGTTCACAAAGAATGTTCATCAAGTGAAAAGGCCTTTGATGCGAAGATGAAACTTAATTTTGACGACCCAATAACAAGTCAGCTGGTGCTTCTAGCAAATATGGCCCATGACAAAAAAAAAATAGATGATGGACCATCAGGCCCAAAACCTGGCCCAGGTAGTAAACACAGTAGCCCACTAATGCCAATAAGCTCTTTTTTTTTTTTTTTTTTTTTTTTTTTTTTACATTTTTAAACATACTCGTACATAGTTTTTAATTCAATAGTAGAAATGATTTGGAATTCTTTGGGAAAAAAAATAAAAATTCATTTAGAAGAGTTGATGTTAAGCATTAACTAAACTTTAAGCTTAGATCTATGAGATAGTTATACCTAAATCAGTAAATCTAATTATGTTATCGAGCAGTAAAAATACAATATTCAGATGAATAACTAACATTAATCTTAAAAACAAAAGTTCGTTGAAAGTCGCTAGCTTTTGACTTTTGAGTAATATATCACGAAAAGCACATTGCCGCTCAGCCATTTTACCCTCACTCCCCATACCAGCCATTCAGCCAATATACTGACTCGAACACTCGAACTCAAACTAAACCGATACCAAAAAAATAAAAAATGGAAAAACTCCCCAAAACGTGAAACCAATCATCCATCCATTATTACAGACTTCCAAAACTGCCCCTCACACCGCCATTCATTTCAAAACCCTCTCTTCTCTCTGTTTTTTTTTTCACCATACCTCCCATCCTTTCCTCGAATGTTTGATCCCGGCGAATTCCTAACCCTAGATTTTCCCCCAAAATTTTATAAAAAAATTACTCAAAAATCAACCTTAATACGCAACTAAAATAAAATCATCAGCGATGCCGGTGTTTATCTCCGATGAGGAGTACGCCGTCATTCTCTCCGCCGGCGACGTCACTGCGGTGGCGGAGAAAGCCGACGCTTTTATTCAATCCTTGTTCGCCGACATCGAGACGGTGAAAGCGAAGGCGGACGCCGCCTCTATCACCGCCGAGCAGACGTGTTCGATTTTGGAACAAAAGTATATTTCTCTCTCCTCCGAGTTCGCCGCCGTCGAGTCGCGTAACTCGCAGCTTGACGCCAGTGTTCAGCAGTTGTCGTCGGAACTTGCGCAAGTTCGGTCCGAAAAGCATCAGCTTCATATCAAATTCGTATGTTTCGTTTCGATTCCTTTTTTTTAGGTTTTTTTTTTGGTGAATTTTATGTGATGATTAAGCGTGGAATTGTTATATGTGTTTATTGTTGTGATGATTACGCTACTCGAATTTACGGTGTCGCTTGCATTTTGGTTATCTGATTGTTGTTTTTGCTTCTGAATTGAGTATTTGATGTTTTAGGGTTTACTGTTGTGATGATTACGCTACTCCAATTGCGGTATCGCTGGCGTTTTGGTTAACTGATTTGGGTAGTTGATGTTTAAGGGTTTATTGTTGGGAGTGCGGTACCCGAATTGCGGTATCGCTGGCGTTTTGGTTATCCGATTGTTGTTTTTTGTATCTGATTTGAGTATTTGTATGTTTAGGGTTTTTAACAATTATACGGATTTTATTGCAATTTGTAGTTTGGAAATGTGGTGGACGACCAGTGAAAATCTATCGTATCGTTTCGTGTTTAAAATTAGAAGGAAAGGATTTCGCTGGTTTTGGAGTATAATGGAATAAAGCAAAATGACGACTCAGCAATACATTTGGGCGTCTTGTATTCTAAAGCAGTAGTTAGTTGTGTGCTTTTCAAAGCAATTTTTTGTATGTGTCATTCGGAAACTACCCTAAGGCTGCGTACAACTGATTTTGATCCCCAGCGGGAGTCTATGAGGCGTTGTTGACAAGGGTTTTAGACATAGTTAGTGCACTCGGGCTAGTTGAGTGGGCCATGGGGGAATGGTGTTAGACTGATAGTGGTTGCCTATGCCTTTGTAAGGAAATGTATTGATCTGAGTAGCACAGATGCACTAACAACTCCACAACTACAAGCTGTTATTTATCTGGATTAAAATACGCGTTTTGTGATAGTTTTACTAAAGCTTTGATGAGTAGTGGTTTTAATAGCTCAACGTGTATGGCTGTGTTTCACAAATAACTTGCTTTCAGATGACTTTTGGTTCTCTCCTGTGGTTCTGTTTCGACTTTGGCATATTAGTACGACATTTTTTTTTTTTTTGGTAGTAAGGGTGTGGTAACTGCAGTGCTTAATAAACAGAAAAGTCTACTATGCATCTGTTGATTGTGGAAATGGAAGGAAAGAAAAAATTGCCTCCTTTGGAGTCAGTTTGCTAGTGGGTCAAATCATTATTTGACTTGTTTGCTCGGCCTTTGATAACTGTTCAATGTGCGCTATGCTTGTATATTTTTGCTTCGTGGGTCAACAACATATGTTTTGTTTAGTTACTAATTTTACTTTTGTTGTTATGTGTATTTTTCTAATGACTACCCCCTGGAGTCTAATGTCAGGATAAAAACTACTCCTTTAATTTCACAATTTATGTTTGCACTTTGACTGGTTCTACCCCAAATTGTGCAACTTCAGCAGTGAAAGTATGGGCGCTTGAATTGTTTGATAGAGGGGGTAGTTAATAGCTAAGATGCTGCTGATTTGTGATTTTTAGACACCACTTTTTGATGGAGTCAATAACGCTGAAAATGCTTTAAGAATTAGTTTGAAAACTAAATGTAGTTTTTGGGTAGACTTGGTAACATCAGCTAGTTTATCATCAACATCATTCATTTACCTTATTTCGTCTAAAGAGGCTTATGCCCCCCCCCCCCAGCACATTACTATTTGATTGTTAACTGTTATCAGGAGGAACAACTTGTATTTCATGAAATAAGTAGCTCTTTGGATTTTTGAGGTCATATTTTATATTCTATTACATCCCGTAGAAGCAACATTGGCCAGCTGTGGTGTAATGTGCCCTTGAATGTGTCTGATCTCTTTGTAGGAAATTAGATTGGTATAAGCAGTTAGCTCTTGCTGTTGGTAGTTGAGGTCTTGAGGAGATTATGTCTAAAGATATTGGCAAATGTAGTCAGTTTGTGAAGGGCAAATTGCAACGAATGGCTGTTTTCTGTGCACCTGAGAATATTTTACATTTAGGATTTTATTTGATGACCGTTGTTAAGCTTTTCCTGTTTCGGTGAACTGTTTAGATTGAAAAAGATGGAGAGATCGAACGATTGAAGACAGAAGTTTCAGAGCTTCAGAAGTCAAAGCGGCAGCTGGTGGAATTGGTAGGGGTGAAGGATACCGAGATCTCTGAGAAAAATTCTTCAATCAAATCTTATCTTGATAAAATTTCGGAATTGACAGACCGTGCTGCTCATAGGGAGGCGAGGGCGAGTGAGATTGAGGCAGAGTTACTTCGCTGTAGGGCGCGTTGCGAAACATTATTGCAGGAGAAAGAACTTATTGAGAAACATAATGCTTGGCTTAATGCTGAATTGACCACGAAAGTTAATGGTTTCCTGGAGCAGCGTAAGAAAAGTGCAGAAATTGAGGCAGACCTGTCTGCAAAATTGGCTGATATTGAGAAGCAGTACAATGAGTGTTCGAGTTCTTTGAATTGGCACAAGGAAAGGGTTAGAGAGCTGGACGCGAAGTTGGAGTCTTTACAGCAGACACTATGTTCAGCCAGAGATGATGCTGCAACCGCTGAACAGCGCTATTCAGTGGAAATCTCAACAGTCTCTAAACTTGTTGATCTATACAAGGAGAGTTCAGAGGAGTGGTCCAAAAAGGCTGGAGAGCTTGAGGGAGTAATCAAGGCGCTAGAAACTCACTTAAGTCAAGCCGAAAATGATTACAAAGACAAGCTTGAGAAAGAAACTGCTGCTAGGACGGAAGCTGAAAAACAGGCTTTGGAGTTGACTGAAAAAGTTTCAAAATTAGATGCTGAACTTGAGTCTAGCAGGAGAGAGTGTGAGCTGGATGTTCTCCCCCTGAGTAATTTTACAACTGAAGCTTTGTCATTTACTGCTAGCGCTAATGATCATGCAGTTGTTCCTCACGTCCCGGCAGGTATTTGTTAGTCTCTTTTTCATTAGTAGATTTTCAGTTAGCTTTTGTCGTGTGTCACTTGTAGTTAGTTAACCTCTGTTCCTTTGTTTTAGGATCCTGGATCTCTAGTTATTCAGAGTAATTCAAAGTTTAACCTGGTTTTACCCTTAAAATAATACTTCTAACCGAGTTAATGAAGGGCTTTTATCACACTGGCTACTGAAGTATCGGATTTGTTAAGAAGCTTTAAACTGTTTTTTCAAAAACAAAGATGTTGGTCAAAGAGTCGGAAAAGAAAGGGAAGGTCATTTATTTGTAAAAGAAACAAGGAAGATTAATGTTTAACAAGAAAATCGATTATGATAGGAATTAAGTATCCAGTTGTTTTCTGGCACCTTGCAAAGCTAGCTTCCCGTAGTTTGTCAGGATGACAATGATAAGTAAAGGATATAGCTTTAAGTGTTGACAATCTGATTAACTCTCAACTTCCTACTTTTACCTGCTTCTAAAATGCATCCTTCATTTCCCTTATGGAACTAATACCTGCTGCTCTTTAACCAAGCCTGCACCTGGAGTTTGGGGCTTTGCTTATGCATTCCTCTGTCAATTGCCTTTTTTTTAGTTCCTTTGGTTTTCCAATATGTGTTGGAACTGTTGATATTGAACCCCATAGTTGGGAAGCTTTGGTTTTGTGGAGATCCATAATATGAATTTCTAACATTATATTACTCACTTTTCTGTGGACAGTTTTGTATGCTTCACTGCTTCAGTTTTCTATATTCTATATTGCTGTTACTACTTTATTTTGATGATAATATAATGTTTCCATTGCTAGTGGAGCCATAGACTCAATTTTATTGTTTTGCAATGCAAGAAGGCAAAACTGTATCCGCTTCTTGTATTGTGAAGTAGCAATTGCTTTGTATGAGTCTTGATGTATTTTTCAGTATGGGTCATTTGGATATAGCTTCTGTATGCTGGAAATATATGGGTAACGGGAAGGTTGTGCATGTCACATCACCCATTACCTCACCATTGGCGGCAGCCTTAATGGCACTTGGGTAATGTTGTTGACATGTTATTGTTGCTGTAATTTCTAGCAGCGAATGTCTTTTGAATATTTTATGCGATTGATAAGGTCTGATGTGTGGATACATGCTGAGTTGTGAAATGCCCTCTAAGCTAGCATTAACTTCTAACTGTGTTTCTATTTATGTCTTCATATTTTCTCTCTAGTACTTCTCAGCACGTAGGGAGTCTCTGAGTTGGCCCAGTAATGTTGTTGTTTCTGTTATGTTATTGTGTTTCTAATGCATTATGGATTTGTACTCTGGAGCGATCCTTTTAAGAGTTTCTAAGATGGTGTAGATGAACTTGTGTGCCTGCTAGAACTGCTTTTATTCTGCATTTTCTCTTTGAAAGATTATTGATGGCATGTCTCATTTTGCTTTGTTTTATTGATACACATGTCTCATTTTGCTTTGTTTTATTGATACAGGTGTTTCTGGAACAGCTCTGGCCGCATCCCTACTCCGAGAAGGTTGGAGCCTGGCTAAAATGTATGCCAAATACCAGGAGGCTGCAGATGCATTGCAACATGAGCAGATGGGTAGAAAGCAAACTGACGCCATTTTACAGCGTGTCCTTTTTGAAATTGAGGAAAAAGCTTCTGTCCTCCTCGATGAAAGAACAGAACACGAACGCATGGCAGAAGCCTATGATTTGTTAAATCAGAAGTTGCAGCAATCTCTTTCTGGGCAAGATAGTTTAGAGAAGGTCATTCGAGAATTAAAAGCTGAAGTGAAGAGGTGCGAGCGCGAGTATAATTATGCACAGAAGGAGATTACAGATCTTCAGAAGCAGGTCACAATGCTTCTGAAAGAATGTCGTGATGTTCAATTACGATGTGGATCTGTGAACCCGGAGTATATGGATGATGATGTTGCTACTCCTTTGATTGAGATGGATGATGAATCAGATATTCAGAAGGTTATTTCTGAGCATCTGCTTTCTGTGAAGGATATAAAAGGATTAGTTGAGCAGAATTCTAAGCTTCGCAGTTTGGTACGAAGCCTTTCTGATGAGGTTGAAAACCAAGGAATTCAGGTAAAGGAACAATTTGGACAGGAGCTGCAGAAGCACAAAGAGGAAGCTGCTTCCAGAGTTGCCGCAGTGCTGGAGAGAGCGGAAGAGCAAGGTCGAATGATTGAATCTCTTCATTCCACTGTTTCAATGTATAGGAGATTGTATGAGGAGGAACACCGTCTCCGCTCGTCCCAATCTCACACAGCAGTTGCATCCTCTGCGGATGGGAGGAAGGACTTCATGCTGCTTCTGGAAGGTTCTCAAGAAGCCACAAAAAGGGCCCAGGAACTTGCAAGTGAGCGTATCCGATGTTTGGAAGATCAGCTGGCTAGCCAGAAGGCGGAGATAATATCAGTGCGGTCTGAGAGAGATAAGCTGGCGCTAGAAGCAAACTTTGCCCAAGAAAAACTTGAGAGATTTGTGAAGGAATTTGATCATCAAAGAGAGGAATCAAATGGAGTTTTAGTGCGGAACATCGAGTTCTCCACAATCATCGTTGACTACCAAAAGAAGCTGCGTGATAGTTCTGATTCTGTCCATACTGCTGAGGAGCATTCAAGGAAACTAGATATGGAGCTCTCTGTTCTCACTCGTGAAAAGGAGTTGCTTCTGCATTCTGAGAAAAGAGCTCGTGATGAAGTGCAAGATTTGTCTCAGAGAGTATACCGCCTTCAAGCTACTTTAGATACTGTGCAAAGTGCAGAACAAGTTCGAGAGGAAGCCAGAGCCACAGAAAGGCAGAAGCTGGAAGAATATATCAAGAAGATTGAGAAGGAATGGGCTGAGGCTAAGAGAGAGCTTCAGGATGAGAGGAACAGTGTTAGGAGTCTTTCGCTTGACCGCGAACACATTTTAAAAGATGCAACAAGACAAGTTGAAGAGATGGGTAAGAGATTGGAAGCTGCCCTTCAGGCTGTTACAGCTGCTGATGTCAGGGCTGGTGCAGCCGAGGCACGCTGTTCAGATCTTGAAAGAAACTTGAAATTAGCTGAAGCTAAGATTGATGGGCAAGATAGTGGAGTAAATTCTACCACTTCAGTAAGTGAGGCTATTGGGAACTTGAGTATGGCAAATCAAGAGATTGAACGGCTGAAATCTGAAGCTTCAGCCACTAAGGACCACATGTTACAATACAAGGGCATTGCTGAAGTTAATGAAGCTGCACTGAGACAGATGGAAGCGGCTCATGAGACCTTTAGAATTGAGACTCAGCAATTGAAAAAGTCTCTTGAAGCAGAAATCCAGTCTTATAGGGATCAGGTTCTTGAACTTGAACGTGAGTTTAGTTCAAAATCAGAAGAAGCAGCTTCTGCAACTATTCGGAAAGATGAAGCTCTTGCGTCTGCTTCGGCAGAAATTACTGCTTTGAAGGAAGAAATTTCAAACAATGTTGGTAAATTTATGGCCACGGAAGTTCAGGTCTCTGTACTGAAAGAAGATCTGGAGAGGGCTAATCAACGAGCACATGCGGCGCAAGCCAATTATGAGAGGCAGGTTATTTTGCAGTCTGAAACTATTCAGGAGCTGACAAAGACATCACAAGCTTTGTCTTCAGCTCAAGAGGCAGTGTCTGCACTGGAAAAAACGGTTGCTGCCTATGAATCTGAAAACATGGAGCTGAAGTCTAGGTGGGTGTCTGAGAAGTCTGAGTTGGAGAATTCAAAGAATGAAGCTGAGAAGAAATATGTTGAGCTCAGTGACCAAAATAAAATTTTGCACTGTCAGCTTGAAGCCTTGCACAGTAAACTGGCTGCGAAAGAATGTGCTGCTGCAGGTGTTGTTCCTGCAAGTGGCAGTGATGACTCTCAAAGTGAAGATGGCTTGCATTCTGTGGTTAGTTATCTCCGTCGCTCGAAGGAAATAGCAGAAACTGAGATCTCGTTGTTGAGACAGGTTTGGCTGTTGACCCCTGCTAAGTTTTTTATTTTAAAAACTTCATTATATAATAGGTTTTTATCGACCTTTGTTCTTTCAATTCATCTTCTGTTTCTGAGCAAATTATTGCATCTTGCTGGAACAGGAGAAACTGCGTCTGCAGTCGCAGCTGGAGCGAGCTTTAAAGGCAGCCGAAGCAGCTGAAGCATCACTTACTGCGGAACGCGTAAATTCAAGAAGCTTGTTGTTCACAGAAGATGAATTCAGAGCCTTGAAAATGCAGGTGAATGAGATGAATTTGCTGCGGGAGAGCAATATGCAACTAAGAGAGGAAAATAGGCACAATTTCGAGGAGTGTCAGAAATTGCGCGAAGTTGCTCAAGTTCTGAAAGTTGAGGCTGAGAAGTCAAAGAACATCCTTAAAGAGAGGGAGCTTGAGGTCGAGGGTGTCAGGAAAGAAATTGTACTCCACAAGAAAGAGAAGGAGGACTTGGAGAGGCGAATGTCTGAAATGTTTGAGGCTTCCAAAAACTTAAATTTAGAAGACTTTAATCGCTTGAAGAGGGAAGTCGAGGAGCTGCAAGTGAGTACAAGGGAAAAAGAAGCTGTAATTGAAGATACACAAAAACTAATTTCTCAGAAACAAATGCTGATTGCCAAACTTGAACAAGATTTATCGAGTGCCAGGGTAGATTTAACTGAGAGAGATAGCCTTCTTGCACAAGTTAAAACTTTGAAGGGGGATGCTGATAAGCAAAAGAAGACTTATCATACTTGTAGGCGTAGAGTGGATAATCTGGTAAAGGAGAAAGATGTACTGTCTCAAGAGAAGGAATCTCTGTCTCGAGAGAAAGAATCCCTGTTGAAAGAAAAGGAATCCATGTTAAATGAGAAGCAAGCTGTGGTGAAGGAAAAGGATTCCTTATCAAAAGAGAAGGAAGTATTGTTAAAGGAAAAGGAGGAATTGAGCAAAGAGATTAAAACAATTTCAAAACAGTTGGAGGACCTCTCCCGGGAGAAAAAGATTGCAGCAGATGCCTTAGTTAATCCAGCAATGGGGGAAAAGGAAAAGGAAAAGGAAAAAAATAGCAGGCTACAAGTATTGGAAAAGACTGTGAACAAATTTCGAAAACAACGTGATGCCCTTGTGCTCAAATCTGACACGATTGCTAAGGAGAAAACGGAGTTGGAAAATGAACTTGCACGGCAAAGGGAGGCCGTGAGCAAGATTTCAGATGGGCTTGAGAAGCTTAAACATGCAAGGGACAGCCTTCCGGCGGGAACCTCAGTAGTTGACTTTCTTTCTGGAAATAACTTGGATGCTCGGGCCTCGGCATATAGACTGGCTGTTGAAGACTTTGAAGAGAACGCTCGCGTGGTTCTAAAAGATGTTAACCAGGGCTCTGCAAGTAGTTCCTGTGCTGCGGATCCAAGTCCAGTGGTGAATAGTACCATTCAAGCATCGTCGGTTGAAGTCCCAAAAACAACACGATCAACTGATCCTCCAATGTGCACACCGGCAAAAGCAACTGATGAAAAAGAGAAGAAAGTCGGGTTTTCTAAAGGTAGGAAGTTGGTTAGACGACCTGCCAAGTCACAAGAGCATTTTCATAATGTTGAGATGTCAGATGCAGATAGCTCTAAGAATGCTGTGAATCCCAGTTCAGCACAGGAAATGGCAATACAGTCTTCTGTTCATGTGTCCTCTGAACCTTCTCTTCGGAAGCGCCTTGCTTCTCCTTCTCCAGCTGAGCCACAAGGGGAACAGCTTCAACCTAGCGTTTCTAGCATCGACTTCCGGGAACCTTCTAACAAAAGGTTGAAGGGCTCAGATCCACTGCAAGAGGATGTTCAAGCAGAGAATGTGACTCTAGAAAGTGTTGAGGCCATACCTTCAGTAGAAGAGTTACTTGATGCTGTCAGTGATGTACCTCAAGATTTGGCTTATGAGGCTTCTGATTTCCAAAAGGATGTTGAAGCTTTTGAAGGACAAGGACATGAGGATGGAGAATTCCAACAACCAAATGATACAAGAACATTAGATATGGAGAGAGATAAGCTAGATAACAAAGAATATGCCGGAAAGGCAAGTGAGGTGGAACAGAGGGTTAATGACACATCTGAAGTACGGGTTGAGGAAGATGGTCAGCATCCTATTGTTAATGCAAATGATGGAGAAGATGGAGAAATGCTTCCTGAGAGTTCTTACCTTGATGTTGGAGACGATATAACCCTTACTGGAAGCCAAGATGCTGTGGATGTTCAGCCTGAGCAATCTACTGCAGCATCCATGCCTTCTCCATCCCAAGTTGACGACGACTCTTTCCCTATGGATGTGAATGAGGTGACTTCTACTGAGACTTCAAATGCTAATGACGAGATAGAAGAAGGTGAACTAGCTGAATATGTTACTGAGGGATCTGGTAAATCCAATAATGGTGATGAACAAACGGCTGGGGATATGGACGATACGGGCGCTGTAGCTGTCGAAGGGGCTATGTCTACTATGGAATCAGCTGTCTCTAGGGAAAATAATTCCAATGTTGTGAGTGGGCAGGAACAACCACAGCCATCACCCCCAAATACAACCATAAATTTAGCTGAAAAAGCTAAGGAGACGAGGGCAAAGAGACTTAGATTACTATCTTCTGCTTCTGCTTCAGCTGCAACTCCTACTCTTACATCTGCTGGAAGGCGAGGGCGGGGAGGGGGAGGGCCGTTGACGCGTCAGAGGGGTCGGGGCCGAGGACGTCAAAACTAAACCTCTCTGTTATTTGTTTCTTGTAAGTTTTCTCATTTCCACTCTTTCACGTATCATACAGCCTGTCATGCTCAAACTATTTTTAAGTATATTATGCTCACAGAGTAGTGGATTTGTGTTTATTCTTTATCAACTAAATCACATGTTAATCATATTTTTTTTTTTAGTAATGGACCGATACTTTTGAAGTCTGAGATTTTCTTTGGTATTGGCTTGTATGTGTATAGTCAAAGTTAAGTTTTTGGCGAATCCTTAGTTTTCAGTTAACGGAGAGAGAGAAACTACTTTTTCTTAGTGCCGCAAGCTGCTTACTAAAAGATGGCGAAAACTTTTCCTTGCAACCGGCGGGTGGGTACAATTGAATATACAAACTTCCCCTGTAGTTTCCTTATCTTGCTTAAGTTTTAACTCTGTGGATTGATTACTGTGCTTATTTTGATTGGCATGTAAATTGCGTGTTCTGATTTTTTTCGGCGGGAACGGGGAGGGAGTGGGGGTGGGCTTATAAGTGTCAGAACCAAAAGGTTGGTTCAAGTTTTTTAGGCAATCTGTGTGAGCTAAACTATTTTGTTTTGGTTGGACCATCAAAAACTCTATAGGTTAGGTTATCTGTGGTTGGTGTTTGTTCGTTTGCCTGTGTTTTTTAACTTTTACTGGAGTCAAAGGGAGAGGGGAATCAGTCATTTGAAATGGTGCTTTATCTTGGGACATACCCTGCAAGCTAACTATTACCTTTTGACATGGAAATATTAAAACTATACTGGTTTCTTTATGGCATTTTTCTTAAGCAACCCGATCTAGCAGAACAAGATGAAGCGGTGTGATTTATGAGCATGTTCTGTTTGTCTTGGTGGTATATTACAACTGCAGATTCACTAGGACCTATATAGATTTTGATGCTCTAAGTCTCTAATCGAACTTCAATGAAGTATGTACATTAGTACAAGTTGCAGAGGTCCTATTTTTATTTAGCCGTGGATATTTTTTCCATTGGACGAGGTTGTTTTGGGTGTGATGTAACTTTTTAAGCTCAGATCTAGGATACTATATACGTTCAGGCTTCAGCTGTGTCTGTACTCTTGTGTTTCTGGCCTATTTACACGTCTGTTTCAGAACTCAAAGTTTGGCCGGTTTCTGGTTAGCCACTTGCCCTTGCCGGGGATGGACTTGCTCTTGAACGAGGTTACATGATTAGATTGATTTCATTCTGTATCCATAAAGTTCACGATCATTTTATCCCTTTCCAATTGACTCTCCTGTGAACCTCAGAATCTCAAATTGTGGGTAGTAAAAAGCTAATATCTGAGCCTTGTCTGAGTAAAGTTTTCCGTGTACACATTGTAGTGTGGTATACTGGTATGTACAAACAGATCAACTTGTCGTGTTTGCTCCCTAAATGAGCTGGGCGGAATGACTCACTGTGTTAGATCAATTTTGTGTTTGCTCTCTGAATGTGGGCGGAGTGATGAGTTTGTCTTTGGGGTGAAATGGTTGCTGTTTGCTGACACTTATCTTCTCTACAACAGGGTCCATTTTTGGAAGCGATCTCGGACACAGGTGGAGAATCTTGAAGATGTACTAAATTTTTTTGTCGAGAAGGTAAGGTTTCGCTTGAAATTATAATCGTAGTTTTCTGTATGACAATTTCCCTAGGTGTGTCGCCTGAATGCCCACTAAATTAAGTTAAAAATGCAGGTGAATATGTGGACAATGTGCTTAGAGACTAGTTACTGATGATTCTAGAATCGCTTTGAAGACCGTTCATGGAGAAGTTAGCAGCCTTTTTCTGCCGTTAATATGATCCTGCTCTTAGGCCTTCGGTCTTGATGTAATTTTTCGCTTTCTGAGTGACGTTACAAACATAGCAGTCTCGGGCTACTTTATGACCTACACTAAGCAGCAGCTAATATCAATTGCCTTTTGCAACTCAGTTTCTGGATGCATATGTTCAATTTTAAATCGAACTGGTTTTCCCGCTGGTGCGTTACATTTTCTGCAATAAAGATCCGATATAGTTGCGTGACTTGCGTCAGAACCGGGAAGGTTTCCCTCGATATATCACCTTCCACCTTATCTCTTGCCCTTGCATGGTAGAGGACTGGCAGGTTGCTCTTACCGAGTGAGACCCACGCCATACCGAGCGCGGTTGTCTTGATTCTCGAGTTTTCTTTCATGATTCCGAAGATTCGAATTATTAACCCTTCGAAACTTCTTCGTTAAGTTGCAGATCAATATGTCCGTCTTAAGAAGTGGCGATATTTTCGTATTTATAGTGGAAAGATCCGTATTTTTAACTTCTCACTGATTCCTGCGTTAAATAGCAAAATCAAGACATTCTTAGAAATGATTACAATTTCATATGTATTGGGGAAAGATCTGTATTATTAAGTTCGCAATAATTCCTTTGTTAAACTGTACTCAGCAGAACATACTCCGAATTGAGTACAATTTCCTTCTACGTAGGTAGTATTAAGCCCCTTGTGCAGGTGTCGGTAAATATTTGTTGCAGCTGGAGACATGTCCAATGTAGAACACAATTTTGTCATGAAGAATTCACATCACTATTAACTCAAGAATTGCATACAAAAAGAAAAAAGCTCAACAAAAATTCGCATCATATATATTTTATGCCAATTGTTTAATGTAATTCGGTATGTTCATGGTATTTGATGATGTTACCACATGTTTATCTAAAAAAATTTCAACATCTGGTGCAGTTATCTAATTGAATCTCCACATGTGACATCTTTTCGGTGGTTATATTATCGTCCGGTCAACACGGTTGATTTGTCCACTGCATATCCCATATACCTCTAGTACGGCAATCACTCAAATTTTTTCTAAAATCCTAATAGCCACTATTGTTGTAAATTTGACGTAACAATATCGTATACGTATAGTATTAGTAGGTACTTATGTAAATAATTCAAAAGTTAAAATAATTTATAATAAAATTGTGTTATAACATCCCGTGCAAAAATCGCACGGGTAAAAGAACTAGTTCTTCTTTAACAATCTTCAACAGTGCTTAGCTTTCTTCTAAACCCGCAAAGAAGCTGCTACCATTAGCGTTCCTTGTGTTCTTAATCTTTGTACCTGGTGAGAGATTAGGGAAAAGCATCAAGAATCAACTGCCAGGAAAAACTAATCGCCCAGTGTTTTAAACAATATATTCATTCAACTGATGAATCCGTTTTCAAAACCACACGTACCTCTTGAAGAACTCGGTAGATTAGAATCTACATCCATCCCATCACTGTCATCATCACTGTCTGAAGGATTAGCATCATTTCGTACCACACTGCTAGAACCTTGTAATAATTCATCCATATTCCATAACTGCACGGAGGGAAAAAGTTAAGTGCAACCAATATATAACAGCCTTATGATGTGTCAGAAACTAAATATTCACGTAATGTTGATTACACAAGCCGGACAAGCAGATTGTATAAACCACACCGACCATCTTGAGTTAAGACGGTGTAGCACACAGTTCTGGTAAGATATCTTAAGTTTATAACCAACTTTTGTTCTTAAAAGCTTACAGGACAAGTCTTAGAGGCTTTTATGTAATGTCTTCAAAAATTTGAAGACCATAATTAAAAAGCTCACAGAAAAAACTTTCAAAGTTAGCAACAGTACGGACAGTAGGGACTACGGAGAGGTTACCAGACCTCAAAAAAGAAAAAAAGAAAAAAAGGAGAGGTTACCAGGTCCAAACCATGCCCAATTTAGTTGCCAAAAATTATATTATTGAGCCTACATGACTATAATGGATTTCATCACTTACATTAGCTCTCCGTCACCTAATAAAACTAATCATCCCCATGAACCCTAACACTTAACTCAAATCTATATATACACTTAGGCTGGGCAAACTTATATTGAGTGAGTGCAAGATGGTCATAAGGAAAAAGTTCCATACCTTCAACATTTGATCATGAGATATACTGCCAAGAAACTTCTTATCATGCGAAAAAGCTACAAAATCAAACAATAGGAACCTTCAGTTTCAGCTCAAAAATAGGACATGAAAAAGAGCAGGAAATACAACAGGTGGAAAATACCAAGGAATTTAAACAACGAAAACAGCAAACAAACATGAGCGTATTTCAATTATTAGTTCCAGTTATATGTTATTTATTTTTATTTTTTTTTTTATTTTTTTTATTTTTTATTTTTTTTGTGGGTTGTTGTGATGAGCTAGACACTACTTTATATGATGAAAATTTATATTATCATTTCTTAGACTGAGATAATCCTATCTGCCCATGACTTGGCTCGCACATAGAACTAAACAACTAATAAAGACATACAATCTTCAAGAGTTACGTACCAAGACGTTCAACAGGATAATCTGAATGCTCGGCAATCGGATGGATAATTCTATTTGGTAATATGCCCACCAAACTATTCACGAAACCAAAGACATTATCAGACCAACTCATATTACTAACTTCACCAGGGGTATGATATTGCTATGAAAGCCTGTTACGTACCTGATGAGACCATTGTAGGATCCAGTAACAACTCTATCTTCATCCAACTAATATCCAAGGGTAGGGAACAGTACAGTTAGCATATGATCATATAAAATGCAAGCCTATAAAAGTGTGGCTTCTAGAAATACCTTCACAAGAGCATCTACTGGATTTGGACACAAATCAACGAAGCGATCACTGAAAGAAGAAAAACAGAATTAAGAAGGGAATATATACGAAACAAAAAGACATGACCATGAAGGTAGAGAAGGACCCACAGTCATGCCTAGTTTCTGTTACATAATGAAGCCTAGTTTATAATGTGCCTTCATATAGCATGATTAGCATTTCTAAGAGATTCATAGCATCAATCAAGCATAAGGGATCATACCTGCAATCTTGAAAGAATCCCCACGAATAAAGGAGCAATGTCCCAGTTTGTGTCCCGCAAATCACTTTCTGGCCATTCTAAGATATAAAACCAACAATCAACAAGAGGGGTACACATATCTCATGCAACAATTTGCTCAGAGAGACTTCTTAAAGAGGGTAAAACTCGATGCCATACGTGGAACAAAAACAAAAACAACATCTTTAACCCCAGTGCCTTAAAGGCTCCCGCCATAAGGCGGGGTCGGATGCACGCAAGCCTTACCACTAATGAAACATAGAGAGGCTGTGCACGGATAACCCAAAACGTGGAACAAAAACACAGAAGAAAATTTAAAAGCGCCCAAAGATCACATGTATACTGCCATAATAGATACCTTCATTATGACTACAGAGAGTGGTTCATCTTCACAAAATTCAGATTGTGCTTGCACCTTCATTTAGAGACAGAGAGAAGGATCAACTCTTCCATTTTAACAGACAGTACACTAAAAAAATGTAATTTTAATGCATGAGTCAATAATTGAACAGGGAAATGACTAAGAACCTTGCTACTCCGCAGACTGCAGACAGACAGCGTTCCATCTCCACTTTATGACGAAAATGAAATAATGTCAGACAATTTAGTAATAACAAAAGAGTTATTGCATCACATCTTAGAAAGCTAAAAGCACTTTGACGTCTTATTCAAGTATCTAGGTCTCGCATATACACAGTTGCATTTCTTGCCTTCCACTCTCTCAGCAAAGGTTCTTAAGTCTGTCTTTCTTTATTATTCCTCATGTCTTCTCTTAAAATAAGAATACTCAACGTTGGAACGGTGAACTTCTGGTGACTTTTGATTCGAACGTAACGATTTATTCCAATCTACATATATGAAATGAGGACAGGGAGCCTCTTCTGAGATCACTAATACAATTTTATTGCTTGGGGGTGGCAGTAGAAGTTACAGTTTCAGAAACAGAGAGCAGCAGTATGTAGGATTGATCTGATCGATAATTTGTAAGGACGGTAATTGAGAAATAAAGAAGGGGGTGGGTTTAGGGAGTAGAGTGGGGTGAGAAGCACCAGGAGAAAAGTCCGTGGTTAAGGTAAAGCCGTTTTCATTCGTAATACCTCACTCTAGGCCTCCATAATTCAGTTGTATTATTCACCAAATGGACAATTTGCCTCAAACAGAAACCAATATCCTTATAATAGATAAATATGATACTTAGTTACTAACTGAGCAACCACAGCATAATCTTAACAAATCAGATGAACAAATGCATATTCGTAACATGCAACAGAAGATTACACAATACTTCCACCACCGATTACGTAGAAGATTTACCTAGTTGCCAACAGTCTCATTGAATCAGATGCAAAAGTTATGTCTGATATGTACTCCTCGTGGACCTGAAACGTGTTACAGCACGACTGTTGCCTCGTATCCCAAACCTACAAAAACACTTACACAAATGAGGGGAAAGACGGAGAAATTAAAAGAGATGACAACATAAAAAGTATAGCTCCTTTGAGTAGTTATGTAAAACAGTATACTAGATTACTAGGTAGAGGCCCACAGGGAAAGAAACACCAAGCTTGGTAGGGGTGAGCAAAAATACCCGTCCCGGTTTAAGTACCCTGTCCCGACCCGGTACCCGAATTTTGATACCCGGTTTTTCCGGGTATTAACCGGGTTGGGTACCCGACCCGCTTTATTTTACATAAATTAGGGTCGGGTACGGGTATTGAAATTAGCAAATCGGGTACCCGGTTTGTACCCGGATCTCTTTATATTGTGTATAAAAATCTTACTAAACTTAATGTTTGAAGCTAAAAAAGTCGACACACTCGTACATTTGGTTGAAATCCATCATCCGACCCATAAGTGGACAAGCATTCGATTTCATTTGTATAACTTTCAAGTTGCGCGTCCTTGAGTGTTGACAATTTAAAGTTGCAAATTAAGAAATTTCGGGTATGGGTACCCGAAATTAGGGTACCCTATTTTTCGGGTACCCGAAAACCGGGTATCCGGTTTATTTCGGGTCGGGTACGGGTATCAATTTTTAGCAATTTTCAAAGCGGGTACCCTGTTTTCGGGTACCCGGTTTTGCTCACCCCTAAAGCTTGGTGCTGAACAAGCTACAAGTGTTACACATGTCTCCAAGCAAGAAGTCCTGAGCCTAAAACAAGGAGATCTAGTAGGAGGCTGCGATAAGTCTCTTCAGTTCTGATGAAAAAAGACAAAATCTAACTTTCTGAACATTTGATGCAGGGATAACGATGGAATCCAAGATCCTTACAGAACAACATGCAGACCACCTTAACTTGCCCATCCCTTCATGATAAGAAGAGTGACAGCAAAATCTAATCCTTCTACCAAATGATCCATAGCTTGAACCCATGATATACGCTCTCAGCCTCCCTATTATTACAAATTGAAGGAAGGAAAGAGGAATGAATCTTTAGATGCCTGCATAGGTAGTCACTGGCTTCAAGGATGACTTTTAGATTTGGGGAGTTGGTTCCCACAAGATGATTACACTGCATGCTTGTGCTACATTGACGAGTGAGCTGTGAGCACGCCGTGGAAGAATCAATTCATGAACTAACTAGGAAGAAAGTGGAGTTGCATCCATAAGAGAAGAGGAGTAGTGCATTTTTAAGAAAAATTAAACATTGGAGAAGTGACGGAGCTGAAAGAGGCACGTAGAACCTAAAGTCAAAGGTAGGACGACTTAGAGCTACATGAGTTTACTTATATTGATAGGAGTATGACTTTTTGTTAAGTCCACATGGAAGGATAGTTCCAGAACTAGTCCATTTCTGCTTACTCCTTTGCCCTTTCTAACGTTTCTCTCATTCTCTACTCCATTTATCTACATTATTTTGTAACTATGAACCCCCACTACAAAACTAATGCCAACTTTTTGAGATTAAAACTTCTTTTTTTTTTTTTTTGCTTATAGAAACAGTCTGTATCTCTACCCTACATGCCACAAGTAGCAATGTCCACACTTCATTCACTATTCCTTTGCCCAATCATCAGTTTCCCAGGACCGGATTCACGGGGTATAGCACATCCAAGAGCGCAAGAATAGATCTTAGATTGGAATGGTGAGTAGAAGGAGTGACAGAATTTCGGGATAAAGATTTCAACTGGGCGACTCTGAGATGAAATTGGCAAGTCACTAGGTCTCTTCATGTCCAGCCCTTCAAACAGATACATGGACTTTGGGAAAAAGTAATGAACTTCAGCTTGAAACAATAGAGAACAGCACATGTTCAAAAAGCCAACGACATTTCAAGGAAGTTAGTCACTACAATCTCATGACCCGAGCACACATATACATGTTAGTCACTACAAACTACTCAAACACTCTCAGCTACTTGGGAAACAGTAAAGAAACAAGCAGGCCTCTTTATGCTCCCAACCCACAAGTTAGAGGAAGCATATAGGTAAGCAATCTATTACATCAAGTGAACATATGATTAGAAAGAGGAAACAACGTCTCAGAAATTATTTGGCGTCAGCTAACACGAATGGTTACAGAAACTGCCATATAAATGTACCTTGACACATCCTGCGTCATCTCCCGAGGCAATTGTAGCTTCTGTTAAGTTGATTATGCGGTTAATAGGAGCTCTGCATTGAGGTTGAGTATAAGACAATTAGATCAGTCATCAATGTGTGAAGCAACAGCCAAAACATTTCACCAAAGGGATGGCTAATACAAGTCTAAAAAGTCCAAGAAACAACTTACGAGTGAGCATTCTCAAGATGAGCAATTTTTGCTCCTGTTTGAACATCAGTTGCCAGAATTGAACAATCTGGAGAGCCCGTCACAATTGCTGATACCACCACAGACAACTTGTGAGAAAGCAATTCAATTTCATACTCATAAAACACACACATAATGGAATTCAGCTCTTGCTGGACAGCAGAAGAAGTGGACAATTACCGCGTCCTTCACTGATAAATCGAGCTGCTCTACATGACTTCTTATGGGCCCGAACTTTCAGTAGCCTACAGATACATCAACCAGAAATAAACATTTCATAACTTGCAGTTCTCCAAAATTAAAATAAATGTCCTTCAAATCTAGCCTATTCGAGAACTAGAGTACTAACGCAGCCAAGCCCCAACATTACCTCTGAGGTTCAGCATCAGCACCATAGCGATACCTGCACAAACGAAATCAGACAATTCAACATATATCCCACAGAGCTCCAAGGAGCTCCAATAAACCCAAAAACAAAAAAAAGGTGGAAAATCTTACAGCAGAAGATAACCATTGATTAATCCAGTCGCAACAAGCGAATCAGACGGGTGGAAGTCTACGTCGAAAGGGAGACCCTTTAGGTTTATCTCCATACCTACTCTCTTGTTAATTGATCACTACAACTGTACCCCCTATCTATTTCCTACACAAATTTACAAACTTTATTACGAATCCCACGTCATAATCATCAAAGTTCACATCTTTCTTATAAATAAACACATAACACAACAAATAATCGACCACATAATCATACAAACTTTGTTTCAAATTTCTCCGAAATTCTCATATTTCATAAAATGTCAAAACACAAAGTACAATAAAATTGGTAATTTCATAAGCTGATTGTATTAATCCACTAAATTGCATAGAGTATAAATTATGAGTTAAATTAATTTAACCCCAATATAATTTTTTTACACAAATTAGAACCCCTGAAGAAGAAAATTACAAGACACAAGAACATCATAAAAATCAGATAGTAACAATTAAAAAAAACCCAGAATTAAGAAACCCACCAAGTTCAAAACTTTTTTACTTTGAAATTATTAAGATTGCAACAGAAATTAAGAGTGAAAAAAAATGAAGAAATTAACCTGAGGTTTTCGGAGGAGAGAGAAAAAGCGGCGCGGCAGAATAGCAGGCAGGGGTTTTGTAAAGTTTGGGTTTTACGCTACTTTTTTTTCTATATTTTCTTTTCTTCTTTTGTGGGGTTGAACCGTTTTAATGAGCCGAGGAGAAATCAGACCGAGTCGGACCGACCCGAGGTCACACTTCTTTTGCCATCGACGGTTAAAAGAAAATCCGTTTTCTTGACGGTGTTACCAAGTTAGGTCACGTGCGATTCAACTTATTAAACAGTTTTTCAAATCAGATCAGATTTATTCAAATCAAATCAGATTAGATCAATTTCATTCAAATCAAATCAAATCAAATCAGATCAGAATTATTCAAATAACAATCAGTGAATGTAGTATACTCCTAGTTATTAATTCGTTTAAATGCAGTTAATTTATCAATATATTCAGTTCAAATCAAATCAAATCAAATTTACTCAAATCAAATCAAATCAAATCAATTTTATTCAAATCAAATCAAATCAATTCAGAAAAATGCAGTCCAATCGCACATGGCCTTAGTAGAGCAAAAAAAAACCTATGACAAAGGGTCAAAGGCCAAAATCGGAAAATTTGGATGCTAGTCTCAACGAGTGACGTTGCTGGAAGGGCTAAAAAGACGTTCCAAAGGGGTGAACATGTCCTTACATCCAACAAAGCACACTCCAAATACAATCCTTAAAGGTAAAGTTTTGTGAATATTTGAGTCTATTCGAAGAAAGAAGAAAAGGCATGACCAGAAGAATTGTGTGAAATAAGTCAATTTATCCAGTTGAGGAGGTTGGGAAGGCAGTCGTAGAAGCGAAGCCTATCGCCCCGCCGACCATCAAATTCGAGATTGGGCCCCTTCTAAAAAATGGTCAAAAAGTTGGTTACAAACATGGTTTATAATCCACGGTTCTAAGGCAAAATAATCTTGGAACAAAAAAAATAGCTCAAGTTTTATGGAGTATAAGCCTCAAGCTAGGGGTCATAATATGAGTAACTGTAATATGACTATGTTTGGTATGCACAATAAGTTAGCTTATTTGGTCAAAATAACTTATTTGACAAGTTTTTTAAGCTTTTTGACCAAATAAGTTGGTTTGGTAACACCACTAGCTTAAATAATAAGCTAGCTTATTTAATAAGTTACCCCATGTAACTTATTTAAAATAAACTAGCTTATTATAATTTTATTCCTAATTTACCCTCAATTATTTACTAAAATAAAATGAAATTAAAAATAAAGAATGCATTTTTATGTAATTTTATATATATCAGCTCATATATCAGCTCATTCTGCCAAACAGTCCTAATACTTTTGGCTAAAAACTTTCACCTATTATTTCAGCTTTCAACTACTATTTTAACATTCAGCTAATATTTTAACGTTCATCTACTATTTCATCTAGTTTTACCAAACATATATTAGAACAAAAAGCATATGGTAAATATCAAAGTTGGCAAAAAAAGAAAAAAAAGCATTATTCTAATATCAAATATTGACAGGTGTTGAAAGAGGGTTAAAGGACTTTCCACTAGGGCAAACAGCAAAGGACCCCACATTCAGCATGCTTCTCTGAACTTCTCCTACCACATGCAAATGTGTATTACCTAGATGCGTGGCTTGTAGGGTGTTGTACCGTTGTATACATTCACGGTATCTAGAGCGCACCTTAGGTAGCATATGTGGGTTCTTTGTGTTATTAAAAAAAATGTGTTTGGTGATGGGATATTAAATGTGATATAACAATTATAAAAAAAAAAGAAGTGAATTATCCCACAACTCACATGTGGGTCATTGTCACTCATACAGCCGTCACTAGTTAGTTTATATTAAATGGTGGTATGCCCTAAATTTCCTATTATTTTACTCTTTTTAATTAGTTATTACTGATTATTGATGCAATAACTCGTTTCTAGCTACTTATGAGGATCTCTCTATCACCATATAGGTGGTTTATGTTGAGATATCACCATATAGGGTGGTTTATACTGAGATTTGCTATATCTACGAGGACCTGATGTTCAATGTTTTTGCTATGACGTTGAGAACAATGACGAATAATTCTCTTATATATACTGAGTGGCACATCTAAAAATACTCATCATTCGATAAATCGTATGAGATCAATAATAGGCTATCTCACGTTAAGCTGTTTCAAGAAACGACATTATTATAGAGGGTATTTATGTATGTGTGACATCTCACGTAATGATCCTAATCTTTCAAAATTTAATTGATGTTAGCGTCTTGTATTTATTTTTTCCATTTCCGATGGAGCCAAAGACCAATTATTCTTTGGGTTTTGGAATATAATGGAATAAAGCAAAATGACTCATAAAACTGTCAGTGCTTCTTATTTTGTGAAATAGTAGTCAGTCGGTGCCATTCTCGAAGGAATTTTCATTTTGGGTCATCCGTGCGCCACCTCTCTTGTTTTAATAGGGGTAAGGCTTGCGTGCATCCAACCCCCCCTTACCCTGCCTTATGGCGGGAGCTTTTAAAACAATGGGGTTAAAGATGTTGTTTAGTCTTGTATTTATGATAATTCTAGAAGTAGTGGTAGATTTCAAGTGGTGAATTATTATGAATAAATCATGACAAAAATAATAATAGTGTTATAAGATCAGAGTATAAAATAGAGGGGGACAAAGTAATAAAAAAAGAATAATATTAAGTAAATTATGACAACTGAGGTGTAAGAATGTATTATGGGCGTAAGTCGGACCCCTAAACTCGTAATAATCGTAGTTTTGCCACAAAACTAATAAATGTTTGATGACTCCTCATAAACCTTGTAAAGTTAAATCAAATCAAAAACAGAAATATGACCCTAATAATTCAACACTCGATATCTCTATTTTTGCAAAAAAGTAACCCGAATCTATTAACTCGAGTTGATCATCCCCAATAATTTCTTTACTAATCTATAATCCCAAACTAGAAGTCTGGCAGTGGATCTATGATCTCCGCTTTACTTATCGGGAACATACAGAAATAACCTGATCAAACATTCGACTAAGATCCTATCCCTATTAGCTAGTTATACACAACCAATATTTACCCAACCTATACATAACCTAGAAGAATCTATGTACCTTATCTTTCTCAGTAAATTACGATGATTGAAGTGTGTGTATGAAAGGTCGGGCGTAAGCCGGATCTCTAAACTAGTAATATAAATCATCGTATTTCCACAAGAAAACCAATAAATGTTTAATAACGACTCCTCGTAAACCTCGTAAAGTTAGATTAATTCAAAAAAAAGAAATATAACCCTAAAAATCTGACACTCGAGATCTATAACTACCCAAAAAAATTAGAAAAGTAACTCGATTTCATCCCCAGTAATTATCCGAGAAGTCCGTCACTCGATCTAAGACCTACACTTTACTTATCAGACAGATACAAAATCAACCTGAACAATGGACCCAAGTCCATCCCCAGTAATATGTCAACCAATCCTTAACTATCCCAGAGGTCCGACACTCAATCTAAGAGCTCTGTACTCTACTTATCGAACACACATAAAAACAACCTGAACCAGTACAGTCAACTCAATCCCATCTATCCCCAGTTATCACACACAAATGACACAAGCAATACTCACACAACCAATAATACATAACCTACCTAGAAGAATGTATATCATGTATGTACATACCTTATCTTTCTCAAGAAATTTATTTCCTTAAGATACTTATATGGTGCATACACCCACCCCTTACAATACATACACAATAAGCAAAATTGATTTGTTTCCATAACCACCTACTAATTCATGTACTTGCTAATCTTCTTCCTAAATTCCCAAATACTCTTCTCTCCCTTCATACACCAAAAAAAAAAAAAAAAAAAAAAAAAAAAAAAAAAAAAAACCCTTTTCTTGTTCGCCGCCTCCACGAAACTCAACCGCCCTAATTTTCTATAAATACAAAGCGCCACACCTTACAATTTCCCCAATCCACTTCTCTCCTCTTTCCCTCTCCTCCAATAATCCCATCATCATCAAATCAAGAATTATTATACACATTCAAAACCTTATTATAAAAAAAAATATTCATAATCTTTAGAAAATCAATGGATATCGTATGTGCCGATTGCGGGAGACAGACGGAGGTGGTACGCGACCATTCGACGGGCGACACCGTGTGCTCCGAGTGCGGACTCGTACTCGAGTCGCACACGGTGGACGAAACCTCAGAGTGGCGTACATTCGCAAACGACGACAACAACGACAACGACCCGAATCGTGTCGGAAAAGCTTTGAACCCGCTACTCGACACCGCCTGCTTAACCACCAACATCGAAAACCCGAAGGGAATCAAACAGAATAATATGGTCGGCCGTGGTGTCGCCGGCGGCGGACTCAACAAGTCGAGTCAGAATCTCCTGTCGGCTTTCGACAAGCTCACGAACATGGCGGACAGGTTAGGGTTACTCCAAACAGTCCGCGACCGCGGTTGTGAGCTTTACAAGAAGGTGTTCGAGGATAACAACAAAACTTGTAGAGGAAGGAACGTCGAAGCGGTACTCGCCGCTTGCTTGCTGGTGGCGTGTCAACAGGAGAAGGTGCCGAGGACGGTGAAGGAGATTTGCTCCGTCGTACAAGTGAAAGTGAGCAAAAAGGATAAAGATAAGGCAACGTCAGTGAAGAAGGATGTGATGAAGGCTAAAAGCTTCATCATGAAGCAACTTGTTGAGGTCGGAAGTGAGGAGGTGCAGAATACGAGGACGATTCGGCCTGGAGATTTGATGAAGAGGTTTTTCTGTAATTTGGGGATTAAGAATAATAGGGTTATGAAGGCGGCGATGGAGGCCGCGACAAAGTGTGAGGAGGAGATTGATGTTAGGAGGAGCCCTATCTCGGTCGCTGCCGCTTTGATTTACATTATTGTTCAGCTTGTTGATGACGATACCGTTTCTCAGCGTTCTTTCAAGGATATCTCGATCGCCACTGCTGTTGCTGAGGGGACTATCAAGCATACTTTCAAGGATCTTTACCCTCACGCTTCCCAGATTGTTCCTGCTTGGTATGCTACCCAGGAAACAATCAACAAATTGTTGTGCAATCCTTGATTTTGATTAATTAATTAATTTCTCGGAGAAGTTAATGATGGAGAAATGATTAATTAATTACTTTGATTAATCAGATTAGTGAAAAGAAAAGAAGGGTTTAATTAGGGAAAGAGATTAAGGTGTAGAACGTTTGTAATTTGTTGGTCAAATTATTAATGATTGATTTGATTTGGCTGATTACTTACTTGATTTGGTAATTAGTATGTTGTTTTTGTTGGAAATGCAGGTAAATCATCTTTTTTAAGAAAGAAATCATGAGTTTATTTAGAAGTAATAATCCAATCAAAAGTACTCAGATCACATGTTTGATTTGGTGCCAAATCAAAAAGGGTAATGTGTACAAGAAGCTGTCTTAAAAACTTAGAAAGTGATGGACTTTATTCGTGTATTAGGGACGGTACGAAATATTAATCATGATTGCCTTATTAATTATGTACATTCCATCCTTTAATTAGAGAGCGTATAACTGTTGGGTCATGTGACTGAAAACGTTTTTATTGCCGGCTATATGAGGGTTATCGTTTTTGTCATCATAAAAAGCAAAATTCGAGATTAATCAGAGAGACTATCATGTTAATCGTGTAGCTAATAAGACGAAACAGTGGACCATACACTTTCTGTCACAATGAAGTGGACCAAATTTACAAAGGATATATATGTCTCTCCTATACCAGCCCAATAGTGACTAAAACCATCTATGTGGGCTATATAATTCTTTTTCTTTAATTAAGGGCCCATTATGGCTCTTCATGTTAGTCGACCCATTATATTTCCTGGCCTCACATGTGGGGGGGGGGTGTTTGACTGACAATGTGAGCTGTGAGATAATATCCCAGAAATAGAAGAGTGGGGACGAGTTTATAAGGCGGTGGAGTACTTCTCCTATTGCCAATTGGTTTGCAGTGTTCGTATAAAATTGTGTAAATTGAACATTTTGGATGAAAAAGATCGTGTATAACGATATCCGGGCAAAACGGTCCTAAGGCAATATAAGGTGAGCTTGATCGGACACATAACGGTGAGCATAGAAGCCACATATTCTAGAACACATTGGTTGACGAATTTGTAGATGCTTAGCCTGTTGTACGCTACCAAGTAGCTTGTTCAAGAAATCATTGTACAACAATGGTTCATCTTTTCTTCTCACATCTATCACTGCTTCTTCTAGTAATGGAAACCTCTCTCTAGTGACGCAGTAATCTCGTATAGGACTACCTCTCCAGTAGAACGAGAGCAATCGGGGCGCATGTATCTTGAACACATCTCCGGCCAAATCTTTCTCTTTAGTTGGGTCGACGAGCTCGACTTTGTCCACGACTAGTGTCCTAAGTTGATCAGCCACGACTGCAAGTTTCATATGACCACGACTCAATTAATTTCATTTTTCTAAACATTAGACGTTCAAGAGACGAGCAATTGACATTCACAACAAATTGATCCTTGTGTGGTGAGCACTCAACAAAGGAGATCTCGAGTTCCACGAGCGACAATGGACTATAATCGTCTGCCTTTTTTGTGGGAGACGATTGTACAGATGATTCATCCGATTCATCTTCTTTTTCGACTCTGATGATGAGAGCATCATTGAAAGTGCAATTCTCGAAATTAAGTACTAGTTTCTTGAGACGAGGAAAACTCTTGATGATTAAGCTTCCCATGCTTGAGAAATCCAAGAGTTCAAGCCCGAAATACCTTAACACCAATGTCTCAAGAGCGGGTAGGCATTGAGGGTCAGGGATACTGTCTTCGCAATGCAATATGTTTCTGCGACCATTATGCCAAAATAAGCTCAATGTATCCAACGGAGCGTATGCACCTCGGTCAGAAACAAAGAGAAGCTTGTTAAAGAATCTATAGAAGTTGGAGGTAGAGGAGGGATAATGGATATAAGGTAAAAAAAGCTGTTCCAGCTGACAGGTATAATCTGTGTAGCTTCTTCGACACAACCAACATGTTGCCACTGCATTCGAATGTGAATATGTGACCGATGAGGCAGTCTGGTAGATTGCTAAGCCTATCGTCTTTGTGGAGATCCTCCATGGAATCTACAATGAAAAAGGCTAAGCGCCTAAACTGTAGACTATGAATGAACCATCTTAACCAAAATCCGAAGTTGATGGTTGGAGTCCACGTACGTATACAACCGTTTTTTTATACCTTAAACATCAACCATAAAAAGTGGAATCTTCAACACTGGGCAAAAACAGTAATAATGGTAATACTAAATTGGGGATGAATTTCTTATATAAACATGCTCAATGATTTCAATTAATTTATTTATCTGAAACTTAAGAAAGGTCTCTGATCGACGTACCTCGCACAATTAGTATCAATTAATTGGTCTTCTTTATGTGGAAATTGGATGACAATAATAACGTTACCATGAAGAAACAGTTTGATACAGAAAGATTACAACCGAAAAGTTGGTCTTTTAACGGAGAAATAATTGAACAATTATCTGATTCCTTTAGTAATCATTGCATTGCATTGTGTCGTAGATGAACAAAGAGTAACATACACCGTGAACTTATAATATATCGGAGCAGGTGGTAATAAACATACCAGGTGGTTTGCGGACGTCGGAGAAGCACAAGTAGGTGGAGAAATTGCGACGGCGGCGGGGTAAATAAATTCCGTAAACCACACCCAACGCACGCGGCACACCACCCCCCCCCCCTTCGTTTTTACCTTCGACTCTATGAGATCCCAAATTTCCCTTCCCCACTATCTCTCCTCAATCCTCACCCAATGCCAATAATCACAACTAGATTATCAAAATCAAACGGCCAAATAGCCAAATCTAATATATATATATATATATATATATATATAACTTTTGTTAAAAACTACCTTAAAACAAAAATTGTCTGCGAAACACTACCTAATCACAATTTCCGTCCAAGATAACAGCATTGACCGTTAGTTGACTTCTTTGCACTCTAAAACATCATCCCCAAACATAGATTTTGAGAAATTTCCCCAAAATCCAACCTCATTTTCCCCCAATTTACCATCTTTCTACAATTTTGTCCCCAAAATCAATTTCACACTCTCCATAGTTCATCCTCACATTTCAATCAATTCAGATACCCAAAAACTAAAAAGGTAATACCATTTTGAAAACAATCAAAAGAAAAAAGATTGAAATTAAAAAGAACAAGTGGGTCGCTAAGTATGAAGATTGGAGAATGAGGAGACAAAGAATCGCACCATATACTCAAAGCAGTGTAGTATGCACACACCCACAAACAATTTGAGGAACAAACGAATAGTGGAGGAGTTTATCTACTTGAAAATATTGCATATCATCTGGGAAATTGAAATGAGGGGATGATTATGGAGAGAATGAAATTGATTTGGGGGAAAATTGTAGAGAGATGGTAAATTGGGGAAAATATGAAAAAAAGTGACTATATATTAAAACCTGAAACCGAGTCTTTCCTAGAACGACACTTGGCATTTATTAATTGGATAGAACATAAAAATAGTATTAAATATAATTATCGGTTAAGATATGGTAATAAATTATCATAGAGTAGCATAGTATAGCTAATTTATGGAAAATAATTATTAAGCTTATTTATTTGAACAAAGATAAGTCGTAGTATAGTATAACTAATTTATAGAATATAATCATTATGGTAATTTATTAGAACAAAGATAAGCCAACATTTTTCTTATAGAGTGAGTATAAACAATATAAATATATAGCCCGGGCGTGATGGATGACCGAAGTTGAAAGAAGAAAAAAAAATAATGTAAAACATCATTTCAAATAATATTATAATAAAAATAAACCTACATTTTTATGAAACGTATATAAACAATATAAGTGGGCAGCCCGGGCGCGGACCGGGCACGCAAACTAGTACTATATATTAAAACCTGAAACCAAGTCTTTCCTAGAAGGACACTTGACATTCATTAATTGGATAGCACTAAGTAATTACATAATAGGGAAATTATTAGCTAATTTATGAAAAATAATATAATTTATGGTGATTATGGTGGTAAGCTAATTTATGGAAAATAATAGTGTTGCTAATAATATTATAACCAAGATAAATGGACAATTTTAAAATGAGTATAACAATATACATATACAGCCCGGGCGCGGGCCGGACATGCAAACTATAATCCTGAACCCGTTCAATTCCCACGCTGACACGTGGCATATATTAATATTATTATATTGTAAATAATGTTTATCCAAAATAGGATATGGTAAGTACATGGTAATATTATTCTAATAAAATAATATTATTACTTGATTTATGGAAAATAGATACTCCGTATGTAATATAGTATTTGCTTGCTTTATGGGATATTTGATCTTTATGACAATTTGATCAAATATCTCATGAGTGTTTCAAAATGGGACTTTGGCAAGGTGACTTTTCCTCTAATTAGATTACAAATATCACACGGGTGTTCGAAATGAGATTTTAGGTTTTTAAAGGTGAGTTTCCATCTAATTACATTACAAATATCCCACGGGTGTTCGAAACATGACTTTAGCTTTTTAAAGGTGAGTTTCCAGCTAACTACATTACAAATATCACACGGGTGTTTGAAATGAGATTTTAGGTTTTAGATAAAAAATTCGTTTACATAATTTTAAATTTAAACATAAGTAGCCCGTGCATTGCACGGGCCATCAAACTAGTTTGTATAAAAAAAACACAACTCTTTACCACATTGGTATAAAAAAACTCAAGATGACAAATTGGTATAAAAAAATGTAACGAGTGTCAAATAGGTGTAGTTTTATGCCGAAGTTGAAAATTCGACAAAAAATGTATTTTTTTTCAAAATTATGCAAATAATCTTTTTACTTTTGAGAATATATAATTTATGAGAGTATAACTACTTTTCAAAAAAAAAAAAAAACATAGGAAAGCACTAGTATGCAAGTTTTTGAAAAAAACAAATAATTTTTTTTTTTGTTGATTTTTTAATTCGTTGAAAAATTAGACTTATTTGACTCTCGTTGCATTTTTTATACCAAAATGTCCTCTAGAGTTTTTTTTAATACCAATCTGGCAAATGCTTGTATTTTTGTATATCAATCTGGTCATTTGGCCAAATCAAACATAGTATTATTATCATGTCTATAGTTTACATGCACCAAACAAAAGTTCATGTTACAATGGTTCATGGGAAACAAATTAAAACTAAATTAAACAGGACATGATGAACTAGGATAGGGATTCGATGGAGTGGGTAGCTGGGTAGGAGACTCGACCCACACATGCGCATCGTCATAAAAGGGTTCTATTTCACCACTTGCTACGTTATAGACACCAATATCGTCCCCCTTACCCCAATCATGAAGCTCATCGGTGAAATATATGCAATTAGGCTTGCAACCGTATGTTGATGTCGATGTTGCCTCGACCGAGAAAGTAGAATTAGCACCAACAAAAACAGCTCTAGTACCCAAATCGCGAACTTTGGTGGCCTTATGATCATGGAGATTCAACTCGAAAACTTGAATCGAATTGGTATAGTAGTCATTATCATCAGAAGATGCAAGTGTGCGTACCCTGAGTCTATTAACAAGGTGTAGTTGACCATCTAGTTCAATTAGAGAGAAGAAAGCTTGTTGATGAAACGGTACGGGATGCCGCTCGGCCAACGGATTGTAGACCATCGAAGGACGTGGAATATCGTGACTGAGGTCGAATTGCCAAACCAATCCACAATCATCAATGGCATAGAATTGTCCACGGTAAAAACAGACATCATTGTATTTCTTCTTGATAATTAAGTTACCATATGTTACTCGCCCGGACGAGGGTACCCATTGTCTCACGGTGTTGTCACTGCTCAAGAAAATAATCAGATTGTGCGTTACGCGAGGGCGTAAACATGGATAAATCTCTGCCACAATCATGGCAATCATGAAGTTTGAAGTCGTCGATGGGTTCGCAGACAAGGTGAATTTTTGGAACACCGTTTTACCGTAATTATAAGGGAGTGTTGTGGCTTGTCGAGCAAGTCGTTCGAGTTGGTGGTACTGCCAGACCATTGAGAATTTGATCACTGTGGCTGTCAAGGGTTCGAGGAGAGAGATATTCTCGCTCCGATTATGGTTGGCCGAAAGCAGCCATCCATGGGAAGACAAGAGGCTCATGCCGAAGGAACGACCATTCGAGCGTGATGACGAAGGAAGGTCGATGTGGCGAACTTTTTGGCTGTAAAAGCTATAGAGTCGATGACTTCTAGTTGACGAGTTTTCGTCCTGCCGCAGTAGGATCCATGGTACGGTAACACGACCGCGAAATTTGGCTTGCTTGGCGGCTGACCTCCAATGTGAGCTGATGAATCTGTATGTCTCGAAATCCTCGTGAAATTCAGCACGCTCGATTATCCTTATGGCTATGTCTGTCGGAATATTGCTCCAATTTGCTACCATTTTTTGATCGAGATTATTGTTCGAACAAAATTTGATCTTGAAGCAAATTCGAAACCCTGTTGAAGCTGATTAGGGCTAAACGAATTAAAGTCAGGCTTATACTTTGGATGATCTGAAATCTTCAATAACAAATTACAGCCCCATTGTCTGACTTAGTGATCAATTACTAGTCTAATTTCGTTATATTAATCATCAATTATTGTATTGTGTTGTTGTCAACATGCACAAGAGTTAGACCCGGTTTGACGGGACTGGATTTTCTTATGATTTGAATTTAATTGATCTGAATAAATTTGATTGTATTGATCTGATTTGAATCTTTAACTAAATATAGACAAGTCAATAACAAGAAGAAATAAGCTGTAATAGTAGATGAGAGTTTTTACCTTATAGAAATAGAAGTGTTTCGCAAAATTAGCTTATATAGTAACTGATACATATAAAATTACATAAAAATGCATTATTTATTTTAGTCTTATTCATTTCATGAAATAAATAAGGGTAAATTAGGAATGAAATAATAATAATAAGTAGCTTAAATTTTAATGAGTTAAATGGGGTGACTTAATAAATAAGTTAGCTTATTATTTAAGCTAGTGGTAATTACCAAATAACTAATTTTAAAATATTAATCAAATAAGCTACTTTGGTCAAATAACCTAGTTTATTGTGCATACCAACTAGAGGTGAGCAAAATCGGGGTACCCTGTTTTTCAGAGTACCCGCCTTCAAAATAGCTAAAAATTGATACCCGTATCCGACCCAAAATAAACCGGATACTTGGTTTTCGAGTTCCCAAAACACAGCGCACCTTAATTTCGGGTACCCATACGGCCATACCCGGAATTTTTTAATATGCAGCTTCAAATTGTCAACATTCAATGACGCGCAACTTGAAAGTTACACAAATGAAGTAGAATGCTTGTGCACTTATGGATCGGATGATGGATATCTACTAAATGCACGAGTGTGTCGGCTTTTCTAACTTCTAACATTATTTTTAGTAGGATTTTACTACCCAATAGAGATCTGGGTACAAATCGGGTACCCGATTTGCTATATTCAATACCCGTAGCCGACCCTATTTTATATAAAACAAAGTGGGTTGGGTACCCGACCTGGTTTGTACCCCGAAAAACTGGGTATTAAAATTCGGGTATCGGGTCGCTAAATCGAGTTGGGTATTTTCATTCGCCCCTAATGCTAACCATATCCTAAATTCATTAATTGTTATTTAGATAATTCTGATCTGATTTGAATTGAATGAATCTAATTTGATCTGATTGAATAAACTTGATCTGATTTGAATAATACACTATTCGTTAAGTTTAATCAAACACTATTCATTAGGTATCATTTGACAGAAAGAAATGAACAAACGCTAAAGTTTGATTGTGGCATTGACCAACGTGTGCCTCTCACGTGATTCCTATTCTAGTGATTCTTTTCCATTTTCCCCCAAAATTCCCCCGATATTCCTCTTTTTTACTTGTTGCATCTTCTCTTCAATTTTCCATCTCCTTGTTTCTTTTGATTTCTTCTCTCTCCTTAATTCTTGTGATTTCAATTTCCTCCAATTTTAATCAGATAAGTAATTTATTTGTTTTTACTTTCTCTCTCTACTTAAATATTCACCTTGTATGTTCTTAGGGTTTAATCATTCAATCGAATTGAGATCTTATTTTAACTCCTTATTTCTAGGGTTAGTTTAATCATTCAAACTAATATTCAATCACTACATTCAAACCAAATCAATAATTAATTCATCAATTTTCCTCAAAAAAATAAAAATAATTAATTCATCACTTACTTAGCGACTTTTTAAACACACAAAACAAAGCCATTGGACAGTTTAATTAAAAATCAATCACACAAACCAAAGTCATTACACAATTTAATTAAAAAATCGGTTTAATCCAACTAATTTTTTTCAATTAAGATAATCAAGTACTATAAGCCAAAGCTAATCAAGTACCACCATTGAACAAAAAAGGTGAGGAGAACGAGATAATAAATATGGGTACCTAGCTTTACGCTTTTCTGATTGCAATTCACGTCACTTCAACGGAAGAGGACAACATTAAAAATGTTTATCGAAGACTGAATGTGAGGAAAGAGAATTAAAAAATTGGACAAAATTTTGAAGGGAAAGAAGAAAAGAGGAAGCAGAAGCAGGGGGAAAATGGATATAGAGGTGAGAAAGAGGAATATATAGAGGGAAATATTGGTGAAAAGGGAAATAAATCCACATAAGAGGAAAATCACATGAGTGGCACGCCGTTCAATGCTAGAGTTAACCCTAATTTGGCCGAAAAAATCAAGTTTTGGTGCGACGTGTTAAAATTTTCAACTTATAAGTGTTGTTTGACTAAAAATGAACATAAAAAGTGCTAACTATTAAAACCGTAAACTTAAAATGTGTTAACTGACGAATTTTCCCTCATATCAAAAGGTATAAAGTACCAGGTGAATGGTTAGCCGGGATTTGGATCCCATGGAGTTATTTGATAACTCCGTGGGGTGGAGTTCCTTAAATCCTGGCCATCCATTCATATCTATGTTAAAAAAAGAAGTCATTCACATTAAAAAGAAATTCCTTGCCCTCTTCTCTCCTACCACGGTCGCCCTTACCCCCAACTTTCATGGTGATGTGAAACCAACTTTGCAGATTCGACCGAGCCGATAACCACCAACCCACCTCCATGCCCATCACCCACCTGAGCTTCACGGTGGCTAACCACCCTCACACTTTTTCTCAACCACCACCTCCTACCCCAACGCTACCATGACCACCTCGCCGCCGAAAAGTGGGATATTAAGCCCTATATTCGGCCACCTTCACGAAACCACACCCCCAATGGGTTAACCACACTCTTCCCTTTTGGTCTCGCTGCCGAAGCCGACGATGTGCCGCCGTCACGATGGTGGGTCTCTAGACTGCTGGTGGTTGGATTGAAGGGTGGTAGTGGTGGGGATGTGGATGGTGAAGCTCATATAGTGATGGTAAGGGATGTCATGGCAATTGGGATCATCTGTTGTGCGGAATTTCCCAACATCATCTGCCTCACAATGGTGTCCAATCTTTTGTTGCACTCCTAAGATTGTGCCAGTTACTAATATCTTCATTAAAAAGAAAAAAACAATTACCTCTCTCAATTCTAACATTTAACTTGACTACCACAAATTTCCACTCTCAAATCTCACCTTCTGCTACTTCACTGCTCGATTGAGAGTGGAGAAGGCCATGACTTGGGTTGAAAAAACTACGGTGAGACAGAAGGTGAGAATTGAGAATGGGTAATTTTTTTTTAGTATTTTGTCAAATACTCCCTTATAAAAGATTAAGTTTGTCAAACACTCCCTTATAACCAATTTTTTGTCAAACACTCCCAAATAAACATTTCCGGCCACAAAAAGTCAACTTTCCGGTATGACCACCGTCTAGCACGTGACTTTAGTTGGATTTGTCTTTTTTTTTTTCATAGTCTTAGGTGTGTTTTGTCGCTCTAATTATTGAAATGTGAGAAAAAAGAGTAGTGGGATATGTAAAAGAGGCAAAAAAAAAAAAAAAAAAAAAAAAAGAAAATTAAAAGAAAAAAAGACAAATCCGATTAAAGTCACGTGTTAGACGGTGGTCATGCCGTAAAGTTGACTTTTTGTGGCTGTAAATGTTCATTTGGGAGTGTTTGACAAACACTTGGTTATACAAGGGAATGTTTGACAAAAAAATGTATATAAGTGAGTGCTTGACAAACCCAACCTTTTATAAGGGAGTGTTTGACAAAATATTCGTTTTTTTTAAGGGGGTTACTATTACGTGGCACGATTTTAGGAGTGAGACAGGAGATGAGACATCATTGTGGGACATATGATTCCAACTACTCAAATAATGTTTTTTATATTTTCCATATTGACTATTTTATAGTTATGTCATATATTACCTAAAAATCCATAATAATTTACAAAAAATTGGTGGGGAGCCGAGATACGATCTGAGCCCCCACACCCTTTGCTATGGAAAAACCAATCCTACTAAAAATAAAAGTTACAGCCTGCGCCCCGATATCCTGCGTCCTGGAGAACTGCTGGATCCGCTTTAGCAGAGCAACATTTGAAGGCTCCAACTCCCCCAAAGAGGAGAATGAGAAGGGGAGGAAGCCATAACCCAAAGCAGCGCACCTAGCCTCATACTTAGCACGCTTACGATTGGCCGCTTCCCGTACCGTCTTACCTGGTTCAAAATCCATCAATCCCGTCTGAGTCATGGGTGACGACCCAGCCAAATCAACGCAAACGTCGAGTCCTCGATCCCAAAAATAAAGCAGCATGTCTGTTGGGCGAAAAGGTCGGCCATCAGCACCAATCATACCAATGTCAACCTCCTTTCCAGCTCAGATCCCTGAAAGATAACAGATGTCAACCAACGTGTCACGAACAACATTATGCCGATGTTTGACGCCAACCAACCCCGTACACGATACAGCATGATCTCCGAATATATCACCCACGAAGACCCGCGAGCAAGCAGAGCACGAGCGATCAAGGGGGAATAAAGGCACCCCAAGACGGTAACAAAGCACGCAACGATAAGTACGACCATTCATGGGCTGACCCAAACCCGAAATAGGGACCACCCTAAGCCAATCGGAACTGTGTGCACCCTGCTGAGACTTCCACAAAGCCAACTGACGTGGTGTCAAGGAATAAACAGAAGCGGCATCCCTAGCTACCCTAGCGAAATACATATCTGCCAATCGTTTCATAAGTCGGGGGATAGTGATCTCGCCGGGATTACCTAAGATATCAACCTCTAAGTCAGATTAAAAACACCAACAGCGTCAGCAAACGCAGACCCCAAAGAGACAACACCAGCATTACGGAGAATCTTAGACTACAGGTCAGCAGACTGAAGTCGCGACGCTAAAAAAGCATAATGGACAGCATCCCCGGTCGAATAGACACCAAGCCCTCCGAATGAAAAAGGCAAAGTAGCGAGCCTCCACTGCCAATCACCGAAACCCGGACCTGAAGCAACAACGATACGCTCCAAGGAAGAGCGTAGGGCCACATCAAAAGCTAGCAGGGCCGACTCAAAAATGCGCGGCGCACAAGTACGCAGGGCGAAATATAGCTTAGAGACCCTAGTGCAAGCCCGAAAAAGTAACAACTCACTCTGAGGATCGTTAAGCTGAGCAACCACGTCCATGAGTTCAATGGTCTTAGCCACCCTCTGCAAAACCATAGAACTACAAAACTCAAAATCGACACTAACAGTCCCACCTAATAACTTGACCCTGAGGAGAGGCCTACCAATATTAGGAGGGAAGACACCAACAAGCCGGCTCCGCGGATCCTCTGTAGGCCAAAAAACCTCAGTTTTATCAACATTAAGGTGGAGACCCAAACGAGGACCCTCTGTCTGAATCAGCTCCAAGACCTGGCCTACAACCATGGTATCACCGACAATCGTGCCATCATCCAAATACCATGTCTGCAAACACAAGTCAGAAGCGTCTCTAATCTTACATGCCAAAGGGTGCAACACCAGAGAAAAAAGCAGCGGGCCTAGGGGGTCACCCTGCTGCACCCCCTGACACGACAAAAGAGTGTGCTCTCTATAATATAATCGAGTAGGGTTGGAGTAACAGAACTCTACCCAACGAGCGAGAGCGGGGCAGCGAAGACGAACTTCCTGAAGCATAGCGGTGCGATCCACCATGTTAAAGGCATTCCGAAAATCTACCAATAACATCGAAAGACCCACCTCCCCCCCCTGACTCTCAACCAAGCGGTTAACAGCATGTAAGATCGCCTCACCACCCCCAGACACACCCACACCAAACTGAAGGTCCGCGAAATAATCTCCTAAAGAAGGACCCAATAAAGGCCCCCACCTTGGAAACCAAACGCCGCCACACTGTGCCCACAACAATAGGGCGAATACCACCGCCCGGCTTAACTAGAGGAGTGAGTGGGACGCTAGCTACAAACGGACCCAAAACAGAAGGACACTACCCATCTAGAAAGAGGTTAACCACACGAGTAATCGAGGCAAGCAGCTCATCAGAAACTGCCACAGCGGCACCACTCAAACTATCCATAAGATGCTGAGCACGCAAACCGTCACGCCCACAAGAAGTACCACGTGGAAAAATCCTAATCCGATCTAGAACAACAGCAACCGGAGCATCAAAATGAGGTTGATCAATAAGTAAGGCAGGCAAAGATGGTCCATGATAATATTGTTAGTGATCATATTAATTTACTATGGTAAATCATATTATCTATGATTTTGGAGGTATCTTAGATTAAGTGTCAAGGTCTTGAACTAAAACGATTACCAAAAGTAGTACAATGGTCGCTAATTATATAAACGGGTCCACGATATAAATAACATGGTTGGTCTCTCAATAAATTATTAAGAGACGGTCTCCTACAAGACCTACTGTAAGAAGATATGCCGATTGTTTTGCTGCAATTCTCGTGAGAGCTTTCCATTTTTCCAAACAATATATAATGAGCAATTGAGCATGATTCCTAGAGCAGTATGTACTTACGGCAGTCAGACAATGTCAACGACATTGACAATAATAACATATTAATATTGGTCGCAAACAGTGGCGTATCCAGGATTTTTTTCTTGGGGGTGTCAGATTATGAAGTCTCGTAGACGTAATATACAATTCATCCATGTGTCAACATACTACTCCGTATTCATAACTATGTCATTATGTATACCGAATTGGCGAAATTCCAAATCTAGAAGCTTAACAAAAAGTAGGAGAAAAAAACAAAATGTAAGGGATAATGATGAGAAGATTAACAAAAAAAAAATAGGAGCAACAACGACGTCCTAAAACATATGGAATGCTTGAGGTTGTCGTCTAAATAATAAAATCGGAGGTTTTAAAGCGGAATGGTTGAAATATACAACAAATAATTATCAAAAATCAGGAATCCCATCGAAATTGATGTAAATTGGGCAACTGGGGAAATCTTAGAAAATGTAGAAAGTAGCAGTACTCCGTAAATACTCCTAGTAAGCACAAATTGTCAGACTGTGGATCCGCCTCTGGTCGCAAAATGTCTTAAGCATCCTGATTGCACAACAGATTTCTAGCATCATCAGATAAAATTATGTATATCAGACAAGTCTGATGTGCTCAACGTCGACGAATTTTAGCCTCACTTGCTTAGTTGTTTTGTGCTAATTAAGCTGAAGTTACAGTAGTCATGTAATCGATCAGAAGTCAGAACATCCAAGCACTAAACACATAACTAGATATGTCATGCTCTGGCACGCAGTCGGCCTACGCGTTTGCTTATGGTCATGTAATGTAAATTTGCCAGTACAGGTATGTTCACACTAGCTAGGAAAGTCGTTTAAATATATCGAACCAATATAATTATAAAATATTATTGATATATTAATTATAAATAATAAATTACAACAAGTATGTTGGGAGCCGCGAAACAATCAGGCACTCACACCCTTGGCTATATAATTATTGTCAGAAATTTATATTACAACACCTGGAGACTCAACCCACATATATGCATCGTCAAATAAGGGTTCGATTATCTTATTTTTGAAGTTGTAGACACCAATGATGTTACGTCGACCGAGAATGAAGAATTTGGACCAACAAAAATGGATCTGGTACCCAAGTCGTGCACTTCCGTGGCCGTTTCATCATCGAGATTCAACTTTAAAATTTCAAATGTAGTGGTATTGTACTCATCAGCACAAAAATATGCAGATTTTAACACCCTAGTAACACGGTGTAATTGACCAACTAACTCAATCAGATAGTACTTAAGGTTGCAAAGACCCGGTTCCGGCCAATGCCCGGTATGCTCCCGGTACACCCATGCATTCGTGTAGTTGTTGCTGTTCAAGAAAACCATCACATTGTAAATTAAAAGAGTTCTATAACCTGGACAAATGTCAGCCACAGTCATGGCAATCGTGAAGTTTAAGGTTGTCGATGGGTTCGCCGACAAGACGAACCTTCCCAACACCTTTGTACGATTTGGACATGTGAAAGATAATGTATGTAATTGCTCGCGAAATTAGTTCGAGTTGGTTGTAGTGCCAGGACATTGGGATTTTGATCACGGCGGCAGTCATGGGGTTGAAGAGTTAAATATATTCGCTCCAATTTTCGGAGACCGAAATCAGCCAACCTCGGGACGACAAGAGGTTGAAACCATAATTATTCGAGCATATATAGCGACGAGGGGAGGTCGAAGTGGCTAACATTACGGTTGTAAAAGCTGTAGAGACGCCGCGTCGTTTACGAGTTGTTCTCCTCCGATCCGGCAGCAGAAGCCACGGAACAGTAACACTACCGCGAAACTTGGCTTGCTTGGCAGCTGCCCTCCAACGTGAGCTGACAAACTTGAATGTTTCAAAATCCTCGTAAAATTCGGCATACTCAACTATCTTCGTGGTTAATTCGATCGGAATATTGCCCCAGACTGCACTTATAATTACCATCTTTTGATTGATAGATATTATTATTGTCCTACCAAAATTTGATATTGGATATATAGGCTTTGATTGAAAGTCGAAACCGTGCGTGCTGACGATGGGGGCGTGTTAGGAGAGAGTGGGTCAGGGTTGGGTGCGGTTGTTATGGGAGAGGAAGGTGATATCTTACGTGTTGGCTGTAAACAGGTGCGAGATAGATGGGAACCGGAGATTGCAGAAGCTAAAGCGGCGGAGTTTGGCCTACGGATCGCATGGCAACAAGGTGTAGAGAACGTGATCTTGGAATCTGATTCGCTTCAGTTGATTCAGGCACTCAAAAAGCAGAAGTTCGATTCCACCTATTTTGGCCTAATAGCTTTAGATGTTTTTCGCTTTTCAAGGAATTTTAATTCTTGTTTGTTTAATCATGTTCGCCGTAGTGGTAACAGGGTAGCTCATGCAGTAGCTCATTTAGGTCCTATAAACTATTCTTCCCGTGTTTGGTCGATAGTGACCCACCTTTTGTACTTGATTTAGCGGCTTCGGATTTCATGGTCGCAGTTACCTAATTGAATTGATCAAAGATTATTCTTCTCAAGAAACCGCGCGTGCTGAAGCCGGCTAATTGATTCTCAATTAGGGCAAACCGAATTGAAGTGAAGGCTTATCATAGGGTACGTAACAATCTAACTAAACCAAATAAAAGCCCCATGGTCTGCGTTGGGCCTTGGCCGCTAATCTAACAAGGTTGAATTTCAGCTCAGTTTACAGATAAGGTTGGGCCTTGTTAAAGCTAATCATGGGCGGGACAGCCCGCTAGGCTTGGCCCGTCCAACCCGCTAACTATGCGGGTTTGGACACTGAAAATGATTTTTTTTGTAGATGGGCGGCTTGGCCCAGCCCGCTAGTATTAGCGGGACGGTTATGGGCTAATCAAAATTGTACATGGGCAGGCCCATTAGACCTGTTAAAAATCATGTAACATTATTTTATACCTATCACGTAAAAGAAAAGAGGGCATGCTGTGGAGGAGTCATGGATGAAGCTGTTTACGGTTCCACAACATGGTGTTGTTGGTTGTTTTAACTATATCAGGTAGACCTGGGCAACGGGGCGGGGCGGGCCGGGGCAGGGTCATTCTCAAACGAGGCGGGGCGGGGCGGGGCGGGTCACCAGTCTGCTCGAACGGGCCGGGGCGGGTCATGACCCGTTTTGACCCGACCCGTTTCCTCATCACTACTCTGTCCTCTTATACTGCAACTTCTAATTCAATCAGAGACTGATTCTCTCATTCAATTCCCCTCTCTCTTTTTTCCCACCATATCTCACCAAACAAAAAAAGCCAAAACTTCACCCAAAATTTGGATAGAAAACTTAATCATAAATAAACAAACAAAGAATCACGAAATCAATAGATAAAAACAAAAAAAATCCAGAAAAAAATCATTGAAATCAAAATTTTCCAAAAAAAAAAATCGTGATTTCAATGAATTTAGGAGAGAGAAATCATCTAAAAAGATGGAGTTTGAAGAGAGAGAAGTGTGCAGGAGAGAGAATTCAGATGAGAGTTTGAGTTTTCCAACCAAAAAAAAATTGATGAGAGTTTGAGTTATAAGAAAAGATATATTGGTATACGAAGTAAAAGCTTCTAACGTTTCTTTGTGGGCTGGCCCACAGTGCATCAAGTCCATTATAATTGTCTTTGTTCAGATGGGGGAGACCCGTGTTTGTTGTTTTTTAAGAGGGTCAGGCCCGCGTTGTTTGTTAGAGGGTCTGACCCTTTCTCGGCCTGCCCCATTAATAGATAGGCCGGGCTTTGACCCTCTTTAAGAGGGTCGATCGTGGGCTTTTAACGGGGGCCTGCCCCGTTGCCCAAGCCTAATATCAGGCCTCTTGGGTACTCGAAAGATGGTAATTAAGTGTTTATTGAGCAGGACCTTCAAAGGTTGTTTTGGTTTGATCTGGATAGGGAAACAGCTCAGAGTGTGGAGATTCGGGATATGCCGGTTTTGTTTGATGGTACTAGTATGATGATAGGAAGCCTTGTTCCGGTTAATGATCCTAAGAGAAAGAAGCCGAAGAGGAGGAGGTATTGTGGCTTTTTTTTTTGAGTTTGCACCTTGATTTTGAGCTGAAATGTGCATTCTTATGGTCTGAATAGAAATTGTGTTTCTTACTATATAATGATGATTGCAATGGTGTTGGTTAATAGGCTATTATGATATAAACTGTTATTTTTCTGATATAGATGTGACAGGTACATGTATTAGCTTATATGATGAGAGGTGGTCTTGCAATTGTTATTTCAATTAGGTATGCATTGGCGATATAAATGTTTGGCCTTTGTTCCACTTGAAGGCTTATGTTATTGCTATTTCAGGACATGTTGCTATTAAGTGGATATGTATGGAAATTGTTTTAAGTTTGTCTACAATGCATCAGGTTTGTTTGTGGTTACATAGAAATTTGTTTCTGTGGCGGTTGTAATTCATGTTTCCAATCGTTTATGTTGAACGTGTTGTGCCTAAACGACACCAAACGAGTCTAGCGAAAATTCGGCAGCAATTCGACGCAAATTGACTAAACCAAATCAAAACGAAATTCAACAAAGACAAACAACCAACACCAAGAATTAAGTGGAAAACCCTCCAATTCGAAGGGAAAAACCACTAGGCACCAATAATTGATTTCACTAATCAATTTAGCAAAGTTACAAGGTTCAAAGTTTCAAGCTATGCCCCTAACTCGAAACAACAAAATCCCAGCTACAAATTGTATCAATCGGATCGCTACTACTTGATTATCCTAATCAATTGTAGTACCAAAGAATCCAAAGGAATGATACGAAATACCTGTAGCCGTGATACGAATAGAGAATACACCTTCAAACAGCCCCACCTTAGCCAAGCTAATGACGAACGAAAGACAAGAACTCTCTACGTGTTTCTCTGAGTGAATCCAGAAGAAGCCCTCTCCCTCACTCTCTCTGATTTTCTGATTTTTGTGTGTTGTGTTTCTATGTCTTTTTTTTTTTTTTTTTTTTTTTTTTTTTTTTTTTTTTGCTTCTGTCGAAAGCTCTCCCAAAAATAAGCCCCTAGTCTCACTTATTCAATGAGCACCACACAAATAAAAAAAAAAACACACGACACACCCACTTTCCTCTTTTATTTTCTTTCTTTTTCTGTTTTCTGCCTTTTTCATTTTCTTTCTTTTTTCTAGTTTTCTGCCTTTTTCATTTTCTTTCTTTTTTTTCTTTTCTTCTATTTTCTGCAAATGAAAAAACAAATAACAAAATAAAAATAAGTGGGTTGGACCCCACCTAACAATCTCCCCCTCCAACCTAATTCGGAGGAGATACGTCTCCTACAACTCACTTGGAGACAATCCCGGCCAACTTGCAAAAACTTGCGAACTTGTGGCCGGGTAAGACCTTAGTCAACATATCAGCAAGGTTCTTGTCGGTGTGGATCTTTAACAACTTCAAAAGCTCATCCTCGATGACCTCTCTCAACCAATGGTAACGGACATCAATGTGTTTTGTTCGAGCATGACACATGGTATTCTTGCTCAAATCAATAGCACTTTGGCTATCACAATGTATAGTGTACACCTCTTGTTCCAAACCTAACTCTAGGAGAAACCGTTTAAGCCACAACATCTCCTTACTAGCTTCAACGGCGGCAATATATTCAGCCTCAGTGGTAGACAAAGCTACACACTTTTGAAGCTTAGATTGCCAAGATATGGCTCCCCCCGCAAACATGAACAAGTAAGCCGAGGTGGATTTTCTACCATCAATATCACCCGCCATATCTGCATCAGTGTATCCTAAAAGTATAGGATCAGATTTTCCAAAACATAAACACATTTTCGATGTACCCCTCAAATATTTAAGAATCCACTTCACCGCCTCCCAATGAGTTTTTCCGGGATTAGACAAGAACCGACTCACCACTCCAACTGCATGTGCAATATCAGGTCGTGTACAGACCATTGCATACATCAAAGAACCAAAGGCAGAGGAGTATGGTATGGAAGACATACCTTCTTTCTCATCATCACTAGTCGGGCAATCTTCTTTTGTCAACCTAAAATGACCCGCTAGTGGCGTACTCATTGGCTTAGTGCTCTTCATATTGAACCTTTCAAGTACACGTTCAATATAGCGTTCTTGTGAAACCCACAACTTACCAGCTTTCCGATCTCGTATGATTTGCATACCTAAAATCTGTTTGGCAGGGCCTAAATCTTTCATATCAAAAGACTTAGACAAGTCTTCTTTAAGGCTGCTAATCATATCACCATTCTGCCCCACAATAAGCATATCATCAACATAAAGTAGTAGGATAATGAAGTTACTGTTCGGGAACAGCTTAAAATACACGCAAGGATCAGCCTCTGTCCGCTTGTAATTATGACTCGTCATAAATGCATCGAACTTCTTATACCACTGCCTTGGTGCTTGTTTAAGCCCGTAAAGACTCTTCTTCAATTTGCACACTAAGTGCTCTTTCCCTTTCACTTCAAATCCCTCCGCCTGCTCCATATATATCTCCTCGTGCAAGTCACCGTGTAAGAAAGCGGTCTTCACATCAATTTGTTCGATTTCAAGGTTCAAGCTAGCGGCTAAGCCTAACACGACTCGTATCGAAGTCATCTTCACAACCGGTGAGAAAATCTCATTGAAATCGATACCCTTCTTTTGATTACAACCTTTCACCACCAATCTCGCCTTATGCCTCACTAGATTATCACCGTCTTTCTTCAACTTGAATAACCACTTGTTTCTCAACATTTTTCTGCCTTTTGGAAGCTTCACCAACTCATATGTATCATTTTTCATCAAAGAGTTCATCTCGTCTTCCATTGCGACAATCCAATTATTTTTATCGGATAAAGATTGCACTTCTTGGAAAGTTTCAGGCTCCCCCTCTTCAGTAAGGAGGATGTACTCATCACTTGAGTACCAAGTTGATTGTCTACGCTCACGGGTTGATCGCCTAAGCTCCTGATCAGCCCCTGTGGGATGAATAACGGGCTGTTCCCCCTGCTCTACAACCTCTTCTTCTTCATCCTCTTGTGTCACGTCATTGTTATCTGACACATGTGGATTATCTTCTTCAAAGATAGCATCTCCACCTTCATTTTCACCATCACCTGCAATATGATCAACAATAGGGATAGGAATAGGTGTTAAGTCGGAAGTAGTATATGTGTCAACATACTTTTCAACTAGCATGTCAGAGCCCATCTCTTGCTCACGAAAGACCACATCTCTACTTCTGACAACTTTTCTCCTCTCCTGATCCCATAGCCTATAGCCATACTCCTCATCTCCATAACCCATAAAAATGCAAGGAGTAGCTTTGCTATCAAGCTTTAACCGCTTCTCCTTCGGAACTAGCATAAACGCCTTGCATCCGAACACTCTCAAGTGAGTGTACGAGGCATCACGTCCGGACCAAACCTTCTCCGGAATGTCCAAACCAAGCGGAATCGAAGGCGAACGGTTGATCAAATACACCGCACTATTGACAGCTTCACCCCAAAACCTTTTTGGAAGGTTTGCCATCCTTAACATGCATCTCACTTTCTCGACAATGGTCCGATTCATCCTCTCCGCCACACCATTGTGTTGTGGAGTGCCCGGCTCAGTCTTCTCATGTCGAATCCCATGCTTGGAGCAGTAACTTTTGAATTCATTTGAGGTATACTCACCTCCATTGTCACTACGGAGACACTTCAATTTCTTCTCTGTCTCTCTCTCCACCATAGCATGAAATTTCTGAAAAATGTCGAAGACTTCACCTTTATGCTTCATAAGATGAACCCATGTCTTACGTGTATGGTCATCAATGAAAGTCACAAAATACAAGTGACCCCCTGCCGATTCCACTTCAATTGGACCACACACATCAGTGTGCACTAGAGCTAGCTTGCTTTCTTTCCGTTTCGATCGTTTTCGAAAAGAAACACGGTGATTCTTACCTAGTACACAATGATCACAAGGATTAAGAGATATACTCTTATCAGTCGAAATAGGAGATCTCTCTGCCAAGATCTTTATTCCCTTTTCACTCATATGCCCGAGTCGCCTATGCCACAAATTTGGTGAGGAGACTTCTTCAACGGCATTAATTTCACCACCACACACTCTCATGTGTGTCTTGTAAAGAGTGCAACACAACTCTCCACGAGCTACAAGCATCGACCCTTTGGTCATTTTCCACTTTCCACTTCCGAAAGTGTGATGAAAGCCCTCTTGATCAAGGACAGTGGCGGATAGCAAGTTAAGACGTAAATCGGGTATATGCGCACATTCTTCAAAATAATCGTGCATCCGACATTTGTCTCTACCCGAACATCACCAATACCAACTATGCTCGCCGAAGAACTATTTCCCATTTTCACACTACCAAAATCACCCGTTCGATAGTTTGAGAAATATTCACTCTCCGGAGCACAATGAAAAGAGGCCCCCGTATCAATAAGCCACTCACTGTTGGAATTAGTGATATGAGAACAGTCACTTGTAGCACAAATTAAAGTGACTGGCTCATCACTTGCAACTGCGGCCGTACCCGCATTATCCGCCTTTTTCATCTGCTTGCCATTCTTTAGATCCTTTTTCCGAACCCAACAAAAGTTCTGAACATGTCCCGGCTTATCACAATAATGACAAATAATATTGTCCTTGTGATCCCGAGACTTAGAACGACCCTTGGACTTGCCACGGTTCTTTGGACCCTTACTTTTGCCCCTGCCCCTACTCTCCGTAACAAGGGCCTGAGCATTATCCGAACCCATCTCCTTCCTCCTCATCTCTTCGTTGAACATACTATCTTTGATCATATCCATCGTTAGCTTTCCACTAGGAGCGGAATTGCTAATAGACACCACCATGGTTTCCCATGTATCCGAAACGGAACTCAAGAGGAAAAGTGCTTGTAACTCATCATCAAACACAATATTCATGGACGTCAGTTTATTAATAACATCTTGAAAATCACCAAGATGTTCCGAAACTGACTTCTTCACTTTCAACTTCAAATTAACAAGTCTCTTAATCAAAGAGGCTTTGTTATGAGCCGATTTCCTCTCATAAAGGTTTTGCAACTTCTTCCACATTGCAAAAGCATCGGTGTCTCGCGATATATGACTATAGATAGTTTCATCAACCCACTGCCTAATGGTAGCCAAGGTCTTCCGTTTCATATTCGCCCACTCTTTCTCGCTCATAGAGTCGGGCTTAGGAGGAGGGTTATCAGGGGTTCCGGGATTTGCGTCAATAGGCTCAAAGAGGTCTTTACACACTAACAAGTCCTCCATCATACACTTCCACATGGAATAATTTGTGGAGGTCAATTTAATCATTGAACCCGAACTGCTAGACTCCATTATAACCTAGCTTACAACCTAAGCTCTGATACCACTGTTGTGCCTAAACGACACCAAACGAGTCTAGCGAAAATTCGGCAGCAATTCGACGCAAATTGACTAAACCAAATCAAAACGAAATTCAACAAAGACAAACAACCAACACCAAGAATTAAGTGGAAAACCCTCCAATTCGAAGGGAAAAACCACTGGGCACCAATAATCGATTTCACTAATCAATTTAGCAAAGTTACAAGGTTCAAAGTTTCAAGCTATGCCCCTAACTCGAAACAACAAAATCCCAGCTACAAATTGTATCAATCGGATCACTACTACTTGATTATCCTAATCAATTGTAGTACCAAAGAATCCAAAGGAATGATACGAAATACCTGTAGCCGTGATACGAATAGAGAATACACCTTCAAACAGCCCCACCTTAGCCAAGCTAATGACGAACGAAAGACAGGAACTCTCTACGTGTTTCTCTGAGTGAATCCAGAAGAAGCCCTCTCCCTCACTCTCTCTGATTTTCTGATTTTTGTGTGTTGTATTTCTATGTCTTTTTTTTTTTTTTTTTTTGCTTCTGTCGAAAGCTCTCCCAAAAATAAGCCCCTGGTCTCACTTATTCAATGAGCACCACACAAATAAAAAAAACACACGACACACCCACTTTCCTCTTTTATTTTCTTTCTTTTTCTGTTTTCTGCCTTTTTCATTTTCTTTCTTTTTTCTGTTTTCTGCCTTTTTCATTTTCTTTCTTTTTTTTCTTTTATTCTATTTTCTGCAAATGAAAAAACAAATAACAAAATAAAAATAAGTGGGTTGGACCCCACCTAACAGAACGCATGCCAAACCCTGATATTCACATATGGAAATGATTGTATGCAGATGATTTGAAGGTTTCTCCGGATTGCATTTCACACTCAAAACTAATAACCTGTATTTCTCAACTAGTTTCATGGGGACCGTGCTTTATGTATTCTTATCCGCTTTTGTATTTCCAAAGATTGTTCAATCTCTATATATCTAGCTTGTTTGTTGTTAAGATTTGTCATCTGTATTGCAGAAGTGAACAAACAGGGCCAGCTGGGAGTTTAATAGCTAGACTTGCGAAACCTCTGCTCTTCAATGTCTTGTCTCGACTTTGTGCTGATAATCTTGTGGAGCTGAAGTTTGTTTGCAAGGCATGGAATGACGCTGTAGATGATCCTGAGCTTGCTAAACTTCATCTGAAAGTATCTGGAGAAAGCAACGACAACTTGCACCTTATCATTGGAGCAAAGAAGCTGCATTTAGTAGATTTTCCACTACTAGATAAAGCAGTTCAGATCAATCATCCACTGTCAAGCCCTCGGATAGGTACTGAGATAGTAGGATCGTGCAATGGCTTAGTCTGTTTATACAATCAAGATTTGGAGTTTGCTATCTGGAATCCACTGACAGGGAAGGGCCATACATTTCCTCTCATTAGATTCCAGACTGATGTTGTCCCCCAATTTTACGCCCATGGATTTGGCTATGATCCTCTCAGCCAGGACTACAAGATTGTTCGGATTATGCTGGGACAGGGCAACACTGGCATTCAGGTTTACTCGATTAGATCAAAAAAGTGTACAAAAATTGGTTGGGTCCCTTTCAATATCTCCTCCTTGTGCTCAGGGGTGCTTGCCAGCGGAGCACTGCATTGGATTGCGAAACAAGAACATGATGCCAAAGGTGCCCCTCGCACCATAATGGCTTTCGAGCTTGGGACTGAGAAATGCAAGGAAGTGTCACGACCTGACTGCGATGACATTTTTTTACTCGAGTTTGGGGCTTTTAGGAGGATCTCTTTGCATAATTTGCCATGACACTGACAGTGGGGTTGAAGATGTATGACTGTTGAAGGATTACAAGATGAATTCTTGGTACAAAGTTATCTCAATTACCCAGCCAATTACAATGGACTTCTCCAAAACCATCAATCCACTGACATATTCGAAGGATGGCAGTGAGGTTCTGCTGCAGGAGGGTGATACAAAGTTCATCTGGTATAACCTGGAGAAGAAGACGATCAGGGATGTTCGTATGAATGGCCTTCCAGAGTAGTCTAAATCAGTAGTGGTCTTTGCTGGAAGTCTAGTTGATCCTAAGCACATTAGTGGTGTTTCTGAGATAGATGAAACTGCAGTGAATAAAACTCGAATTTTGGCGATGCATAAGAATAGGTACCAGACCTCAATCTTGTATGTTCTCTTTTTCAGCATTCATTAAGTTCTGTGTGTAGCTTTTGTTTACAGTTTCTGATTTCTTTTTAGGATTGAGAGATTAGTAAATACTTATTTCATTACTCACTCTTCTGGTAATGTCTAGAGGCCAGGCTAAATGTCGTATGGCTGCACGCTTCACTTTGTACCTAGTGATTTTCTTGTCCCATACTGCGTGCTTACTGCTTGCTATGGTTGTTGCTATCATTGCTGTTCGGATTGTCGTTGTCATCGTTGTAGTTGGGGTTGTCATTTTTCCTGTTCCATTGTGTTTTCACTATTCTCTCTATCTGTCATTAGGTGTAACAATGAGAGCAATGAATCAGCACCAAGCAAAACTCAGACAGGGAGGGTTAAAAAGAGGTATAGCTGCTGTCTTCTTTACAAATTCCGAATTTTCATTTTTTTTTTCTTCATATTGTTGGGTTAACTGAGCTGACTAAAATCTGATTTTTCGCTCTTTTTTAGGGATAATTTGGATGGGTTTCTAACAAAGGGATTCAAGCTGAAGCTTTGAGACGTATGAAATGATCAGACCAAAAGCATAAGTGAGAACTTGTAATGGTATCATACATTACAATCTGCCAGCCTTTTTGTTATTGTTAACAGTCGTAATTTGGTAAATGAGTTCAGGTGAAGCTGGTTTCCTGAAACAGATGTTCAAATATGTTTACGTAACCTAAAAAGTGAAGAATATTCGTATCATATATCATGCTATCTAACCTACTTCTTGTTTGCAGACAATTCCACTCGTGCAATGTCGTTCTTCTCTTGCCTGATCTGCGATTCTTCTGAAGGATTTCGGATTCACCTCTATCAACTTTGTAACGATTAATTCAAAATAATGCTAAAAAAAAAAAAAAAAATTATCAAAATGGGGTTGTAAAAAACTTATTTATCGAAATGGGGTGCACGTAGACTTGGATACCTGGGAGCCTGAAACTCGCCATGGCGCGTGGCGAGTTTAACCTGGGAGCCTAAAACTCGCCAATGGCCCACGACATTGTCCTCACCATCTTCCCCCGAATTAATCAGTCAACAGAGCAAAAACGGTCAAACTCGCCACGCTCCATGACGAGTTTCAGGTTCCCAGGTATCCGAGCCTACGTGCACCCCATTTCGATAGATAAGTTTTTTACAACCCCATTTTGATAAATTTTATTTTTTTGAGCATTATTTGAATTAATCGTTCATCAACTTTGCCTAACCTATGTTTTCTTATTTTTGGGTGAAAACGGTCATCTTAAAGACTAGACTGATGTATAAACTCTTAATTTACTTTTCCGAACTTTTGTATCCGTATGCTAATCTACGAATTTCTAGAACTCGTTCGCTTGGCCTGTGTCAAATTGGAGATATTGTACTGGTGTTTGCACACAAAAGATTGCGGTAAATGGTGGGTGTCACTCACAATCCCGCCAATTTCCCTTGGAAAAACCCCAAAATTTATCGTCGGATTATCAGCTACCTGAAATTACTGGGCAGAATAGTGTCCCATTTGGTGAGGGTTAAAGCACGTAATAAAGATGCATTAGGACTTTTACCGATACTACTACCAACGTACTCGGTATATATCAAATCAATACAAAAAAGGACAGTAGGTGAAACTTTAAATTACAATAACTATTGGACGACGAATAGCTTTCCACAAAAAAAAAAAAAAATCAAATTTTCGTTGTGTAATCTCACTCTCACTCAAGTCGTAAACACCCAAGTCGAGGACTGGCAATAAATGATCAATGTTTTCAGCGTAATAAACACAATTGGGTTTACAACTATTGCCATGATGAGATGGTTCGACACTGAACGACGAGGAGGTGGAACCTATGAAAATTGCTATGTTCCCCAAATTTCGGACTTCACTCAATTCCCCATTACATTCACTTCATATATCCGGAAAAATTTGGTGGCACCATTATCTTTTCTAGTCACCCTACAAATCATCAACAAACTTCCCTGTGACTCAACTAAGTAGTAGTAGTAGTAGTACACTTATGAAGTATACATGATATAGGAGCATTCTAGTAATCTACTAGAATCAGTTGTAACCGAAAATGTTGTGATGGGAATTAGTTTGTTAGAGCCAACCAACTATATAATCAGTTGTAATATCAGATTTGCTAACCAACTGAAAATAATAATGAGAAGCTTCCTCTTTACATTTCCAATGTCTTTCTTCTTCTCAATCTTCTCATGGTATCGAGCTTAGTTAAAGATCCAAATTTCCGCACAAATCATTCAAATTCACCAAATTTTTTTGCGAAATTCAATCGAATTTCGACATTATCGAGCCTGAATTATTCAATTCAGCTTAAATTCCAGATTTTTTAGCCTAAATTCATCTCAAATTCGTGGCGTAAAAGCTACATTTGGTTCCGATTGATTGTGATCAAATTGAAACAGTTTGCAATAAGTTGCTGGTTGTTTCGTGTATCTGAATCTTCTCCTTGAAGTTCTGGTTGAAATCTGACATCAATTCTAAGTGAAGAAGCTTGTTTCATAAGTTTCTTGGATTGGTTACTGCTAAGTCAATACAAATTCTGGTGCTCAGCTATATTTTCTGGCCTTTGTCAGCATTTTTTTCTGGTTGATAAGTAAATTTGGGAATTCTGAGATTCTCAGCGTCATCGAGAAGTTTTCTGGTGATTTTATTGAGGTTTCTTCAGTGAATTTGGACTATTCGAAGATACTCAGAAATTTTGGGGAGAAAACTTGGATTTTCTGTCAACAGGAAAATGGCGACTTCTGCGACTTCTGGTTTTCAGACAACTTCTGGAACACACTACACTGATCCATACAACATTTCATCGGGTGATCAAACTAATACTCCTTTAGTTCCACGCAAATTTAATGGCAGTGATTTCATGCATTGGACTCGTACTCTGAAAAAATCTCTACTTGCCAAAAATAAGCTGTGTTTTATGAATGGTTCATTGCCAAAGCCTGCTATTACACATCCAGATTATCAGAAATGGATCTTTGTAGATCATCTTGTTATGTGTTGGATATTGTTTGCTATGGAAGACAAGATTGCAGAAGGTTTTCAGTATTCTAATACTTCACAGGAATTATGGGATGATATAAAAGAAAGCTATGGTCAGACAGATAGCCTGCAATATTATGAGTTACAGTGTGAATTAGCTGACATTAAACAGAATAGAGGAACTTTGGCTGAATATCATGGCAAACTTAAGAATGTCTGGGAGGCTATGTCTGCAATAGAGGGTATACCAGTCTGTAGTTGTGGGGGAATGGATCAATGCTCCTGCAACATACTAAAACAGCTGGTTGAGGCACAAAACAGGCAAAGACTGATTAAGTTTTTGATGGGAGTTGACCCCTGCTATCAGACAATTAAGGATGACATTCTGTCGACCTCTCCTTTACCACTGTTCAACAGTGCTTTCAGCAGCCTTCTGAGGGCAGAAAGGGGAAAAAACATGGATATCAAAGTGTCTACTACTCAGGCCATTGAAGATGTCAGTGCAATGGCAGTGGATAAACCTTATGACACAAGCTACAGTCACAAGACACAGCAGCAATTCTCATCTGATCCTCCTAAATCCTTCAACAAATTTGGTTTTACTGACTATAAGAGCTACAGAGAGTTCAAGAAAACCTCGGTCTGCAAACACTGCAATAGGAAGGGTCATCTGTCAGCTGAATGCTTCAAGAAACCTGGGACTAAGATACATGAATGGTTCAGACAGCTCAAACAAAACAAGGCAGCAGCAAATATGGTGCAGGATTCTTCTGCTGATAACTCTGGAACATCTGACCCTCTGTCCCTGATGCAGTTTCATAGCAAGGCACAGCAGCCCAATGCAATATATGTAGATCCACAGGTCTTCAATTCCATGCTTCAACAACTGCAGACTTATCAGCAGTCTCAGGACACCAAGTCTCAGGCATCTCCATCAGCATCTGCAAATAATCTCCATTCAATGACTAATTTTGCAGGTATAGCTCACAGACTTATACCAGCTATTCCCTATTTGGATTCCATATCTTGGATAATTGATACTGGAGCAACTGAGCATATGTGTCCATACTTTGATCATTTTATCAACATTCAGAAGCTGAATAAACCTCTAATAGTGAGTTTGCCAGATGGTCAAAGGAAATCAGTGGAATTTATTGGATCCATACATTTCACCCCAGAAATATTACTCACTGATGTCCTATATATACCAGACTTCAAGCATAGCTTATTATCCATCAGCCAACTAGCAACACGAAATGGGATTATCTGCACTTTTGACAGCAAAGAATGTCTGTTTCAGGACCATTCAACTAAGAGGATTGTTGCAGCTGGTCAGAGAGATTCAGGACTATATAAGATCAAGGGAATTTCTTGTTCTTCTTTACTTACTGCATCCAAGAGCAATAAGACTGTAAGTAATGCTCTTCCAGTTCTGGTAAATAATGCTGCTAGCAAAGTAGATTTACCTCTGATGCACACTAGACTAGGGCATTCATCTCTGTCAAAATTGCATCATGTATCTCATATCAGCAATAATGGAGTCAAAAATTTGTTCTGTGAATCTTGTGTTCTTGCCAAGCAACATAGATTACCTTTTCCTAGAAGTCAATCTATGGCAGCTTCTATATTTGGATTGATTCATGTTGATCTATGGGGACCATACCATACACCAAGTATTTCAGGGGATGTATATTTCCTCACTATACTAGATGATAGAAGTAGAGCAGTATGGACACACCTGTTGAGAAATAAAACCCAAGTTTATGCAACTGTGGAAGCCTTTCTAGCTTATGTTACAAATCAATTTGGAGTAACAGTCAAGCATATCAGATCAGATAATGGAACAGAAATTGTCCATCAATTTTGTCAAAGATTGTTTGCTACAAGGGGTATTGTACATGAAAAATCAATGTCAGGGTCTCATCAGCAAAATGGTAGGGTTGAGAGAAAGCATAGACATTTGATAGAAACTGCTAGAGCCATCAAAATTCATGCTGGGTTTCCTACAAGGTTTTGGGGTGAATGTGTCCTAGCTGCTACATATTTGATCAATCTTATGCCAGCTGAATTACTACAGTGGAAAACACCTTATCAGATTCTATTTGGCAAAGCCCCTCAATATGATCATTTGAGAACTATTGGATGCTCCTGTTATGCTTTAATCAATGTCTCTCATAGAGACAAATTTGCACCAAAATCCCAAAGATGTGTATTATTAGGATACCCAAATGCTCAAAAAGGATATAAGCTCTTCAATATGGAGACAAACAAGATCATTGTCAGCAGAGAAGTTGTTTTCCAAGAGCATATATTTCCTTTCAGGGAAGGTGTCCAAACTACACCCATTATGGTTACCCCTGTCATGCCCTCTGGCAAAACTACTTTGTCAGATGATCCCTTTTCCCAGCTTGATATTCAAACACAAGATCCACCCTCTCCAATTACTGCAATACCTGATACACCACCCTCACTCAACAACTCACCAATATCCTCACAAAATCAGAACTCTCCCATTATCTCTGACACCTTATCCATGATCCCAAATACTGACAGCATACCAAATACTGTCAGTGAAGATGATGACACTGTAGATACCTCGATTACTCTCAGAAGATCTTCTAGACCTACCAAAGTCCCAACTAAACTACAAGATTTTGTCTTTCCAGCTCTACCTGCAAGGACACCAGATGTTGATACTAATGCCACCTCTGTTTCTGAAGCTTTTCAGACAGCTACATATTCCACTAATTACATGGCATCTAATATCATCATGATGAAGGAAGATGAACCTACAACTTATTCTAAAGCTGCAAAGGATGATAGATGGGTGGATGCTATGAATAAAGAGTTGGCTGCATTGGAACAAAACAATACCTGGTTTCTAACTGATCCACCTGAAGGAGTAAAACCAATTGGCTGCAAATGGGTATATAAAATAAAGCACAGGGCTGATGGAAGTGTGGAGAGATTTAAGGCGAGACTGGTGGCAAAAGGATACAATCAAGTGTATGGCAAAGACTATAAGCAAACTTTTTCTCCAGTTGCAAAGTTTGCAACTGTCAGAGTTATCTTAGCCCTAGCTTCTGCAAGAAATTGGCCTCTTCATCAACTAGATGTTAACAATGCATTTCTGCATGGATACTTGGATGAAGAAGTATTTATGCTCCCTCCACAGGGATACAATATCTCAAAGCCAGGTCAGGTATGTAAGCTTCAAAAGAGTCTGTATGGGCTTAAACAAGCCAGCAGACAATGGAACAAGGAGCTTTCTATCTTCCTCACCACTCAACTTGGTTTCATTCAGTCCAAAAATGATTATTCTTTTTTCATTAAGGAGAAAGGGAGTCTACTGACAGTCGTATTGGTCTATGTGGATGACCTACTCATAACTGGTTCAGATGCTGAAAGTATTGTAAAACTCAAGGCTGATCTTGACCAGAAATTCACCATCAAAGACCTGGGATTACTCAGATATTTTCTTGGACTAGAGGTATCCAGAAATTCTTCAGGCATCTTACTCAACCAAAGGAAATATATTTCCGACCTGGTGAAAGATACAGGATTAACTGATTGCAGACCCTGTACTTTTCCTTTTCCTGCAAATGTCAAGTTGTCTCATGATCAAGGTGATCTTCATTTAGATCCTGAACAATACAGGAGGATTGTGGGCAAGCTGCTGTATCTGAACCTTACTAGGCCAGATATTTCTTATAGTGTGCAGCAACTTAGTCAATTCTTGAGTTCACCCAGGGTACCTCACTATCAAGCAGCTCTGCACATAGTAAAATACCTCAAGGGAACTTCTGAAATGGCACTGTTCTACCCTGCCTCTACCAATTTGACAGTTGAAGCTTATACTGATGCTGATTGGGGCAACTGCCCTTACAGTGGAAAATCACTCACAGGTTACTGCATATTCTTGGGAAACTCTTTAGTCTCATGGAAGACAAAGAAGCAGACTACTGTCAGCAAAAGCTCTGCTGAAAGTGAGTATAGAGCCATGTCAGTGACAACAAGTGAAGTGGAATGGCTGAATGCTTTGCTACATGATTTAAAAGTCTCTCCTGCTCTGCCAATTTCTCTCTACTGTGATAATCGAGCTGCTCAACAGATTGCATCTCAAAATTGACTGTCATTATGTCAGAGACAAGCTACAAGAAGGTTTTTTGGAGACAAGACATGTCTCTACTGGATTGCAACTTGTTGATGTCCTAACTAAAGGTCTAGGAGAGCACCAGCACAGATTTTTTGTTGCCAAGCTGGGTTTGGTGTGTCAACCCCTAAATCCAGCTTGAGGGGGGAGTATGAAGTATACATGATATAGGAGCATTCTAGTAATCTACTAGAATCAGTTGTAACCGAAAATGTTGTGATGGGAATTAGTTTGTTAGAGCCAACCAACTATATAATCAGTTGTAATATCAGATTTGCTAACCAACTGAAAATAACAATGAGAAGCTTCCTCTTTACATTTCCAATGTCTTTCTTCTTCTCAATCTTCTCAACACTAGTACCACTCTCTAATCCTTAGAATCCTCGTTACCAGCGCTAACTGTTTTTGTATCCATCCATATCGACTACAACAGTACACTAGATGTAACACCATCATGGTTTAGTCCGAATTGGTATTTCAAAATGCACTAAGAGTCCATCCTTTGTTAGTTTGTCTTTCGGGCTCAAAATATATCTCTCGTCACCACGAATCCTCTCACCACGAACCCTCTACAGAGCAATCTGACTATTTTCGTCTAATATCCGTGCCCGTCTGATTTTCTACGGACTACGACAGGTGATATGGTAGTCATGAGAAGTGAGAACAAGGCAAGACGGCTTGAGAATCACAATTTCATTGAAACCCGACAATAACCAAGCTCATAACGCGTTCGAGCATATTTCATCGAAGATCTTTGACGGCGAGGTAGCTTGAGAATCACAATTTCATTCGTCATCAGATTTAATATGACCAGCTTTGCCAACAGAGTAGGTTTGTGATAGAGTCGTCTAAACCAAATCAGCCCATCGCTGACAAAAGTCTCCCCAATTATATATACTTGTGCAAAATAAACGTCCTTTGTTATGTTGGAAACTCAATATAAAGAGCTCCCTTTAAATTGTTGCTTGTGGACCGTATATCATTATTCACTACTGACTTGTTTTGTAGTAAAGAATTGGACGGTAAAAAGTAGGGAAAGGAAGATAATTACAATTTCTTTTGTTTGCTTTGCATATTAGAAATTTGAAAGAATTGGAAGAAAAATAAGTTTTTATGTTTTAAACCGTTTTTCCGTCAAAAATGAAACAATTAATGAATGATCATTTCATTTCCTTTCTTTCCACTTCCCATACGTTAAAAATCTGTAAACTAAGTTTTCATTCATTTTCATCCAATTATTCCCTACTAAACAAGTTGTGAGTCTCAAAGACTCTCGATTATTGACTATAATATATCCTTAAAATCACCATGACTCTCCATGAGTACATTTTTCACCGAAACCACATGTACTGTGGACATATATTCGAGCGACACTATGGGTAAGTTGTAGTGTAACAGACTGTTTGTTATAGTTAAAACATTGTACAATACAGACTATTAGATATTACGAACTTGTTAAGCCTTCTCTCAGCGTGTCGAACAAGACAACACGTACGTATCTAGATGGGCAAGATGGCGTTTACTCGAATTATTTAATAAGTCCACCATAACTAGAAGAACATTTAGTACATAAGATCGTACGTATACCCAGGCAGCAAAGCACAACATTGCATGCGCGTTGTATGCGCGTCATGCCAAAGATCGCCGGAAAACATCAACTATGTTTCATCAGAAGGAGAAAATGACTTTTAATTATAAAACATAGTATGAACTTCTAGATTACGTACACTTGAAGTTTAGTGTACTTTCTTTGTTGTATCAAATTAAATAAATTAAGCTCCTAGAATAAACTCGTACCTTATTGTTGTAGAGATGCAAATACATTCACATGTATATGATCCAGCCTCGCTGAGCTCGATTAAACTTCAAAAATATGTCGAAAATTCTAAAAAATAAAACGTCAATATATATAAATTAAACAATCTATTTAAGTAAAATGTGCTTAACCTTTTTTTTTTTTATGCATCATACTACAAAGGACAATGCTGGTTATTTATAGGCGCATGGCGAATAATCAAATTTTGTGTCTTTCAAATATACTAATATGAGTTATTTATATTAGGCAAATCTAGTGAAAATAACCCAACGTTTGCAGCATTTTCATGGAATAACCCAACATTTTCACTTTAACAAAAATAACCCAACGTTTTACTTCGTGTCACACTAATAACCCTGACCTGATAAAAAAAGAATTTCTCGCACTCCAATTCTCAAGGGGCTATTTTTTATTTGCACAAATTTTTATGATTTTTAGTTTTCTTTACCTAACCACATCGCTCTAAGTATTTACCTTTAATTTTTTTACATTTAATTTTTGTCTTCTTCATTATTGGTTAAATTGCCAAACATATAACATCCCTAAATGCACAAACATTTTTATTAAGCAAATGAATGTTTGAACGAATATACGGAGTACAATAGATTTTCATTTGAAGGTAATTGTGATGTTGATATAATAAGTTCATTTCGATTAAGGTTGAATATATATGTTGTAGAGAATAAAGAGAAGGTAATTATTATAAATTATTTATTATAAGAAGGGGGGGCGGGAAACACAAGGGAAAAAATCGTTAATAAAAGAGTCACATAAATTTGTGCAAAATGCTTTTTCCCCCCTTAATATTTAGCCTCTTGAGATTTGGAGTGGGCGAAATTCCTACTTTAGCATGTTTGGGATATTAGTGTGACGAGAAGTAAAACATCGGGTTATTTTTGTTAAAGTGAAAAGGTTGGATTATTCCATAGACATGTTGCAAACGTTGGGTTATTTTCATTAAATTTGTCTTTATATTAAATAGTTTTGATATATTAGTAAAATTAACTAACCACTACTTAGATACTATAATAAGATATATGGCGCAAATTGAAACGCCACTTACATGAAACTACATGCAATTTAATAGACAAAAATTGTTAATCTATCTATACGTTGTAAACTTACAATACATATGTTAGTTTTAGTCAAGATGAAGACTTCAACATGTCGACATAGTACTAAATGCTGATTCAGAGGCATACTAAATTGCCCTTATCGTGATCTTTAATTCATTACATACACAATTCACTCTAACAATGTTATCATCAAATGAACTAGCTGACATCTACAAAAAAAAAAAAAAATCAAACGTAAATGGATAACATACCGGAAAACAGACAACTACTTTTACCTTGCTTCATTTAGACTACAAGAAGATTATACGTATAATTATGATTACTATACAGATTTTCCTGACAGGTAAAGCGGGTACAAAGAGTGTGAAGAAGACGAGACTTTTGAAATTAAGAAACACGACCAAACACACATACAATTCCATGCACACCACCGGCCTCCACTGTTCCCTTCTGTTGACAGTTGATTTATTCCCGTTGTAATAATATTACTTAACTAACCAACTTATACGACCCACCCCCCAAAAATCAACGACTCTTTTGACCCGTTTATCTCATACGTTTTTGTTTACCATTTCAAACTTAAAATATTTCAACGGTCAAACTTCAAACTCTTCTCCTCATCATCCTTTGTTTGAACTTGGAATTCAGTTGCTCTTATAATTCTTTCATTTGATTTGTCCCACTTCTTTATATAACTACTCCGTATAGTACAATTGATCATGTCCTTTGCATTATTACTTTTGATATAATATAAAGTTTTTATTCAATTTATTTCTTTTATCCTAAGTTTTGAACTTTTCTACCGCGTCACACAAAACGTACCAACCCCATATATATATACTTTGCAGAATCACACAACTTTCATTCAAACATAACCCTCTCATCTTACATTGATCAACCAAAACGTACCAAACACAACTTATTAATAAACTTACATAATCATATAATCCGGATTCTTAATTATAACTTTTAGTTACTTACAATCCGAAGTTTTGATCATATCCAAATTAAAATTTCAAGCTAAATCACTACAACATGATTTCTTCATGGAGAAGGAAGAAGGCTAGCCGGGCGGGCCGAGGAGGGGCCGAGGTGGAGGTGTCACCGGCGGAGCTAATAATTCCCAACAGTTTTCGGTGTCCAATATCGCTAGACATGATGAAGGATCCGGTGACTTTATCAACGGGTATAACATACGACCGCGAAAACATAGAGAAATGGATCGAGGCAGGAAACATAACATGTCCTGTGACTAACCAAGTCTTAAGGACACTTGAGCCCATACCTAACCATACCATACGTAGGATGATCCAAGATTGGTGTGTCGATAATCGGTCCCACGGTGTGGAGCGGATCCCCACACCTAGGATACCTATTAGCGCAGATGAGGTGGGGCACGTCATGGAGAGAATCTCCATGGCACGAGCCCCACAAGAGTGTAGGGAGTTGGTGGGGAGGATTACAAGGCTCATGAAGGAGAGTGATAGGAATAAAAGGTGTATATTGGGAAATGGGGCGGCTAGGACTTTTGCCTCCACATTCCACTCTTTCACCGAGAGCGAGGGCGAAAGCGTCATTTCCTTGTTGGAAGATGTTATGAGTGGACTAACTTGTATGATGCCCCTCGACTTTGAGGCCGAGGGGCATCTCAGGTCGGACAGATCTCTAGAGCGACTGATAAATTTTATCAGTTGCGGAGGTCTATCAGGGAGGATAAACGCGGCATTGATCCTAAAAGAACTCATCTCGAAGCAAATAGGTCAAGCCAAAGTTGTTGAGACATTGGTAGCAAGTGAAGAAGCTATGGAAGGATTAGTCAAGCTTATCAAAGAACCAATTTGCCCTTCTTCTACTAAAGCCTCATTAGTCATCATATACCATATGATCACATCAACTTCTTATGATCCTTCAGTCCAAAACACAATTGTAGCAAAATTTGTAGACATGGGTTTAGCCACATTAGTCCTAGACATACTTGTTGATGCTGAGAAGAGCATATGTGAGAAATCACTGGGCGTTCTCGACGCGATTTGTAGGTGTGAGATAGGGAGGGATGCAGCTTACAATAATGCTCTGACTGTGCCTGTCGTGGTGAAGAAGATACTGAGGATCTCCGACTTAGCGACCGAGTTCGCGGTGTCGGTGCTCTGGAGGTTGTGTGACAATGAGACTAGGGAGAGTGGAGGTGTGGTTGTTGAAGCTCTTCAAGTTGGTGCATTTCAGAAATTACTGTTGATTTTACAGGTTGGGTGGAACATCAATGACAGGATTAAAGACAAAGTTACCAAGTTGTTGAAGGTCCTGAATTTATACAGAGGCAAAGTTGAGTGCATAGAATCCATGGATTTCAAGAATCTCAAGAGATCATTTTAGATTAATTATAGTGACATTTTTTTGTTGATGATACTAAGATAGATTGATGAAATTATACATGATTTTAGGATGGTAATGATCTCTGCAATTTTGGTGTACAGCAAAAATATAATCAGTGATTTAATCTTAGAATACATTTTAGATTATATCAGCCAATGTATACATTACATACAAGAAAGATAGACACTTGATATACTCATACAAATTCTTTTTATACTCGTAGCAATTTGATGTTTATTGCTTGGAGTACAATATCGTTTTATGTAAATATCGTGGTATGTAGTTGATATGGGTTGACGTCTTCATAGGATAATGTTAATCGACTCCTAAATTACGTTGCGAATATGCATTTTGGCTGTTGATTGGTCTCAGTTAAGAGTTAAAAGTGATGACAGGACGAACTCTAAAGAAAAAGTAAAGAGTAGTGATGTTAGGAGTTTAGGACTCTTTTGGCCAAGCAAGTCTTATGATGAACAACTTCTAGATGAGTTTGACACGCACACTGCAGACAATGCACGATGAGCAATTGTTGCATGTAAGTTAAGAGAGTTTGAGAAGGACTACACATACATTAGATGCTTTCGAAATATTTCACGTTGTTTATTGCATTACTGGTTTACGAGTTCATTTCATAAACTTAAAGAGATTCCGATAACTTAATATTAACTACTATGTATAAACCTCGGCTGCTTTCGAAATATTTTATATTTACATTGTTTATTGCATTACTGGTTTACGAGTTCATTTCATAAAAGAAAACTTGCCACATAGCACCTTTTATGTTTCTGAATTTAATAGGTAGCATCTTTTATGTCCAATTCTGCCAAATGACACATTTGCCTATTTTTAATACATCACACCAATTAGCCAATTTCCGGCCAAAATTTGTTTGACTCCGGTGTTGACAAACGTGATGCTTATTTATTTTTATTTTTTTTCCTTTTCCCCCCAAAATCAACCCGACATCTCATTGCTATTCTTCATTTCTTATCTTCTTCTCTTCTTCCCTCTCCTTGTTTCTATTGATTCCTTCCCTCTCTCTTCCAATTTCAATTAGGTAAGTTGTTTACTTGGTTTAACATTCTATATACTTGAATTTTTTTGTTATTCCTAGGGTTCTATCATTCAATTAAATTGGGGTTTTATCATCCAATTAAATAAATTACTATATTTCAAATGAAATGAAATCAATTATCAATTCATTAATCAATCAACTAGTATATAAACACAAAAACAAAGTCGTTGAACAATTTGATTGAAAATTAGGGTTTAATTCAAAAAGGAAAATCCACTACGAACTAAATTTTTTTAGGGCAACTCCAATTGATTCAATTAAGCTAATGAAGTACTTTAAACGTACCTATTAAACTATACTTGAGTTTCTTAAAATTCAACATCTACCAAAAACACAAAAAAAAAAAAAAGAGAGAGAGAACCAGAAAATAAGGGTACCTATTAAGTTTTTATGTTTTGCGATCCACGTCACTTCAATGGCGACAGAGAGGACGGGATTAATGATGGTTGTTGAAGACTAAATGTGAGGAAGACAATCTAATAATTGGGGAAAATTTTTGGGGGGAAAGAGAGATGAAGAGAAGAGGAGCATTACAGTGAGAAGAATGTCGGGTTGATTTAGGAGGGGAAGGAAAGAAAAGAAGAAAATAAGCAGCACATGATGGTCACACGAGTCAACGTCGGAGTCAAATAAATTTTGGCCGGAAATTGTCTATTTGGTGTGATGTATTAAAAATAAGCAAATTAAAGGTGTCATTGGGCATAATTAGACATAAAAGGTGCTAGCTGTTAAATTCGGAAACATAAAAAGTGATATGTGGCAAAATTTCCTTTCATAAACTTAAAGAGCTTCTGGTAACTTAATCTTAACTACTATGCATAAACATTGGCGTAATTACTATGATCACATTGTTACAACTTCTAAACTCAACTTAACCACTAAACTAAGATTTCCTTGTGTATGGAGCGCTCACTATCGTGGAAAACCGACTACACCCTCTGTCCCAACTCAAACGCCCCATCCCCAAAATACCCCCGTGTTGAGAATGTTGTACACACTAATCTGTTTATCAAAGTTCCAAAAAACTTATATAGCGAATTAGATTAGTGTTTTCTCTAACTTGCAAAATTTTTTAGAACTTTGATTAGCCGAGTAATGTGCACACCCTTCCAAATATGAGATCGTTTTTTACATGATGTGTTTGAGATGGGACGGAGGGAGTAGTCTATAAAAATACCACAACAAAAGCACATTACATAAACAAGGAGGTACGAGTGGATGAATAAAAATGAGGAAAATTTGGTCCCAACCCAACTTTTCCAGCAACATAAGATACACTGAAGTTTATGGTCAAAACATGCGTATAAAGACTGGAATTATCAGGACAAAAGAATGAACACAAAAGAAGGTTAACAAAATACACCTAAAATTTAGAGGGAGGCCACTAATATTGACTAACAATTTTAAGTCTTTAGCTCAAAGTTGGCAACAACCCAAAAAACACTACTTGCTATTTTTATAAACTAAAAGACTAAAACCCACTCCAATAGGGAAATTATTGGTCTTTATTTTGGAGTTTTCCTACGTAGAGTACATGCTCAGATCATCTGTATTACGTAGAGTAGCAGTGAAGGATTCAGTGATGCAAACCACCATGCCTTAACGGCTGGGGCCTGGGGGAGTAGGAATGCTTCTCATTTCCAGAATTCCGGCGAGATTTTTCATTTGTCGGTCGTGATTAGAGGAACCAGCGTAAGCTTTAGCTGGTCTGTATCTGCAGATATGATCATCAGTTTAAAGGATTGATTTTTGCAGACATTAGAGGAAGTAGATAAGAGGAAAGGATGTTCATGGATCTTGAGCAAATGACATTTGAACTGAGTATAGTCGGTCCGACTTCAGATCAGGAAATAATCGAGTAGAACTTGATAGATAGGTCATTCTAATGTTATACTTGCATCAGAAACTAGGCCATACTGTAAATGCTATTTCGAGATAAAGATGGAATAAACGCGATATACTCCGTAATATATAGCACCCTCTTCTAACATTCAAACAGACTTCTTGAAGAACTTAAATGTAGAAGACTAGAAGGCATTCAGAAACAATCCCTGGTATGCTCACAAACTACCAGAAAGAACATTTTCAGCGTGTAGTTTGATCTAAAACCATATAACTTCACGAAGTTCCCAACTTCCTATGAACGTCTGCACTATAAATCCATTTTGTCTTCTACAGACTATAGTTTATGTGATTATTATCTGATTATCAAACGCACATGCAATGTTTTCACTTACTGAGACTATCACACTAGTGACAAGCACAGAGTCATAACAATTCATGTAACTTCTACATTGTTACTAAAAATTTGAAGAGGATGTAATCACGCCCACACCAAAATCCATTAAGGAGTAACCCGGAAACTGTTTTTTCTCCTCATCAGAACTCAGAAGCCAAACCAGATCAAGCAAATTAAACAGCAAAAAATGATACTAGACTTTATCCCAGCTTTAAACTTCTGGACAGTTGATGAAAGATCCCGTCCAAAAAAAAAAAAAAAAAAAGCCACACAGCAGTACAGCAGAATAGCATATTATTATTATAGGAAGTTAACAGCAGTATTTGTGCACAGACAAGAAACACAGCATTGTAGCATGACAATTACAAATTTAGAGTGAGATCAGATGAATATACCTCCAGCTTTTAAATTCTCATGACCGGATGAATAGTAAGTTAGTCCACTTACGTCCTCCCTGGGATAAAGGCAGGCAGGCAGCATGATATCTGATAAAAACCTGATCAGTAGAACACAGTGCAGCAGGCCCCAGGTAATATCAACTCAGGGGGAAAAAGTGACCCCAGAATGACATATGAACAGGCTGTTCATCTCCATTGTACTGCAACATACGACACCTGAACTTCAGATGTGTTCCCTTATCCAGAATACCATAAGAACACTATTCATCAAACCAAGAAGGAAGATCAGGATGAAATCCTGTAAAGAGTTAGATGTCAGTGTCTCTGATGGGAGACTCTCTAGGATCTCTTCTTGAGGTCATCAATATCAGTCCACATTCCGTATATAATGCGCAGGCAAACAACAAGCTCACTCTGCTTTCAGCTTTGTAGGCATATAACACTGCCTGTAGATACATATTCAAAGAAGAGGAATTAAGATGAAATCACTAACCAGAAAACAGAGGACCAACGGTAAAGTAAGGCTCCCGCCTTTGGCGGGGTAAGGGGTGGGGAGAGGGGGAGGGGTCAGATATATGCACTTACCCCAATGCTGAAAACTCAGAGAAACTGCTTAAGGATGACCCATAAATCCATAATCTTCAATCAGTAACGTCAATTTCCATACCTCCGGCAGATTCCAATGACAAGTACCACAGCACTTTCACCATTCTGTAGCATCATTAAAAGATATAACACAGGAAAAGGCTACATATTCCCAGCTAGAAGAAAGAGGCACATGATGAGCCTTCGAATATGTACTCGGAAGCAGAGGACCCACCAGACATCTCAACTATCATAGTTGAACTATGCCTTCTGCTGCAATTGTGATTTGTGCATCGAGGAGGATGAAGATAGACAGTGTCAGAGACTAGTTTTCACAAACTTCTGGAAAGAAACTACATCTCATCCTCTGGACCCTGGCTGATCCTTAGGCCTTTCTGAAGCACCTCATTGTAAAGCTGATGTGCCCTTCCATTATTGCCTTGTTTAAAAAGGCCAGCTATCAATGGCTTATAGATGCATAAGGTCGGGACTAATGACCGACTTTTCATAATGGACAGGTACTTATCTGCTTCTTCAAACTTTCCACATTGGCATAAAGTCCTGATCAATGATGTGAAAACTGGTATTCCAGGGGACAGCAACTTGAACTCCATTTCATAGTACAATTTCAGAAGCTCCTGGATATTTTTCTCTCTTCCATAGCCATCAATCAAACAGCTATATGTTGTCACATTAGGCAAAAAACCTTTCTCCATCAAAACCGTGAACATCTCATCTGCCTGCTTCATCTTCCCTGCCAGGCACAGCTTTTTCACCACCTCATTAAATGCGGAAGAGCTTGGGAGCATGCCATTTTTTGTCATCTCCTCACAAAGTCTAATGCTGTTAGCCATGTCCCCTGTCTTAGCACACTCCATTATCAAAGCATTGTAAGTATCATCGTATGGTTTTAGACCAATATTTACCATTTCTTTCAACAAATCAAGTGCATCTTTAATCCTCCCGTCCTCACTATAGGCCCCAATAAAAAGGGTATACACAAAAGAGTTCGGTTGAAAACCTCTACTCAGCATTTCTGCGTAAACTTCGCTTGCAGAGTCTAGTTCCCCACTTTTAATCCTAGCGTAAACAATCAATGAGTAGGAAATAGTATCAAGGATCATCTTTTTCTGCAACATCCTCTTCAGTGAAACAATTCCTTTCTGAATTCTTCCCTCCCTTAGTATCCTATAAACCAAACTAGTATTCACGACCACCGAGGGGGAGCATCTCTTCCCATGAATTCTATCAATAATATCAACAAACATTTGAAGCTCACCAGCCTTGCACAATGCATCGGTCATAATTCTCACAGTTACTTCATTTGGGTATATTCTATTATGAATCATATGCTCATAAACCTTCCAAATCAAACCACTTTCATCAGATGACTTTTGTATGACATGAATTAAAGTGTTGAAGGTCGCAAGACTTAAAGAAAAGCCGTGCTCATCCAGGTAACAACAAACATCAAAAGCAGTCTCAACCATACGCAACTTACTATAAGTTTGAACCAACAACTCAAACACAAATGGGGATGAGTTTGTAATCTTGTATGTACTGATTAGCATATCAACTACCAGAAACGACCAAGAACAATCAGCCTCAGTCTCACTATTTCTCTTCAAAAGGGACTGCAACAAACCACGAGCATCATTACCAAGACGTGCAGAAACCAGGATATGGATCATAACACAGTATGCCTTAAGTCTATGGGTGATCTTCTTGCTATGCGCAACCCAATGGAAAAAGCTCAAAGCTTTTTTGGCTTCTAAGGGTTCCTTGAGTTCCAAAAGTACTGTCTCAATAACATGATCATTCAAATTCATCGCGTCATACATTTTGCTCAATTTCTCCCAGTTCAACCCATTTCTCAATGATTTACACAGAGAGCCGGCAACTCTATGAGTTGAGCCATCCACAGCTAAATTATGACAGAGATGGGAAATTTGCTTGGTGGGTTTCCCATTTGTAAGAGACAGATTCACAATACTAGGTACACCGCGCCGGATAATCGAAATCATCTCTAAAACCACATAAATTCAACAACCCATCACACTACATCAGCATAATACTACTCCTATTTGGCAACACCTATTACACACTAACACCCCCAAAGTATCCAAATTTAAGCAAAATGTTCCCACAAATTGCATTAAAAATGTGGTAAGCAACCCAAATTATTAAACCACAGCATAAAGCAAGAAATCATACCAAAGTTCCAACAGAGAAAAAATCTTCTACCAACAACACAGCAAATTATTAAACCCCAAAACCTCAGAAACATCAAAAGATCACAACTTTGATATGAAAGAAGTCGTAGGCTCACACAGCACTAAATCAAATAGACTGACAATTCTAAGTTCTAATGCAAAGCAATAAACTTTCGCTTAAATTTAATCAAATTTAAACATAAGTTTCACTTTTAATCAAATCTTACAATAATACAGTTTGCTTTGTTCAAAATTTGGTAGAAAAGTACCTGAAAGAAGGTGATATCAGGTGAAAATTGATGGGTCCTCTTATTTAACCATGGAAGAGTAGACAACCCAAAAACCCAGACTCACTCCTGTTGTGAACTCAAAAGAGGTCTTTAGTTTTGCCTATTTTGGGGTTGCCGGAGTGGTCGAGTGTCTTGTTACGTGTCCGATTCGCGTGTCACTAGTATCGGTTTTGATACTATCTAGGACTCTACAAACACTAACTAGACCCAATCGATAAACTTGTTTGTTTCAGACCATCACCCAAAAAAATCTCATCAGGTGATTCAAGCAGTTCCACTAAATAGTAAGAGTGTGGGGGATCAGATCGTATTTCGGCTCTCCACCAACTTCTTGTAATTTACTATTGATTTTTAGTAGTATTATACAAAACTAGTAAACGCAAACTAACAAGTCGAGTACTTTTTCGTATTTTTTTCGAAGAATGATATCCATTTAAACATTAGCATGTCAAAATCAAATGCCTAACGAAACCGAACACCTATTACATTCACCAATACAACACAAGTGAAAAATCCCCCAAATTTGGACCAACACTTCAACAAACACCCACATAAAATAACACACAAATTAACCTTATCATTTCACAAACACACCTCTCATTCTTTCACTCACTCCTCCCTCTCCAATGGCAACCCTCTCATTCTCTCTCCTCCCCAAAACCCTCCCTTCTCCATCTCTCCTCCTTAAACCCTCACTCCCACTCAGACCCACCATCTCTCTCCTCTCCCTCCCCCAACAACAACAACAACCATGGAAGTCAAGTCTTGTAACTTCTTCAACAAGATTGGTTTCAATTAAGGCAGCAGCAGCAGGGGATGATTACACAGCAAGAAGGAGCAGCAACAATGGTGAACAAAGAGAGACAATAATGTTACCTGGGTGTGATTATAATCATTGGTTGATTGTTATGGAGTTCCCAAAAGACCCTGCTCCTTCTAGAGAACAAATGATTGATACTTACCTTAATACTCTTTCCACTGTTTTGGGAAGGTTTGTCTCTTTTCTTAATCACTTTTAATTCATAATAATGTTTGCTTTAATTATTTCAATTTTTGAATTATAATATAATGTTCTTTTTTTTTGGATTATGGGTGCACTTTATATTTCTGTTTTAGGTAGTTAAATTGTGTTCTTTCTACTTCAATTGTTGTCAATCTCTATGCTGTTGAAGAATTAGTGTTTTTTGGATTGTTTGTTGCGTTTTCAGTACATTTCTAGGATGTTTTGATGGTTTATTGGGGAGTAGGGGTTGAATTGTTTCTAGGTTTATGTTCCTGAGGATTTGGTTGTTGGTTTTACATTACATTTCAAATAGAGGTTTGATGGATTATTGAAGTGTGCTTCAGCTTCGATTTCGCCTTTTCTTCACATCAGCTTCGATTTCGCCTTTTCTTCACAATCTACTTGGAAGTTGATGTTGGTTGGATTTAGTAGATTGGTAGATTGGGGTTTCTCTAGTTTATTTGAGCATATAGATGATTGGAATGGAATGGAATAATTCAGAAAGATTTGTTCATTAAGCTTCGATTTCTCATTAGCAATACTCTCCGGGCAAGGAAGAATTGCCCCCCTTTTGGTTTTGGTCTTGCATTGAGTTCTGTGGCGGTGTTGCTGAGCTAAGCTTTTGCTTAAATAGTCGGAACATATAAGCGGCAAGATCTTTGAAAGGCTTAATCTTTTAGATTTTGAGCCTTTGAGGTAATATGTGCCCACCCTCCTCCTTTCCTATTACACTGAACTTTTGTAGAATCAATGAAAGTTGATGTCTGCTTTGGACCACTCGTATTTGATTGTGGAATTGTTATTCTTTTAGTTTATATCCTTCATTTTCATAAATCATTTGGTAATGGCCTTGTTTGGATTTAGGTCTCAATCAAAATATGATTTTTAATGAGGTTGGTAAACTAAGGTTCTCTTAGAATATTTTGAAGGACATATTCTTGTACATATTGTGGGATTCAAAGCTTATGAGATTGAATTGAAGGGATTCTTCTTTTGCTGAGTATAGAACTGAAGGTAAGTCGCGTAGTTGCCTGGTGGGGTGAGGATGAGATCATGCATTGGTATGCTGTCATACCATATGGAAAGGTTGTGACTTTGGGATTAAAAACGCTAAATGAATTAAGATAGTGTTAAAGCTTCTGTATCTTACAATAACGGCCTTAAGAACAGTCACTATATGTATGTTGTCCCATCCTTATGGTGGTAACTTCTGAGGGCTAAGATGTCGGTTTATATCGGAAAAGCTTTGTTTAGGGAAAATTTAAGCATTATGTGTACATGAATCTCGAGATATGTGTGGCTTAGGTTGTTGGCTAAATAAATAGCAACTGGCATCGTCATCCCATGATTTTCTGGTTGTTGATGGGGGTTGCCAGCAAGACTACAGGCGCTACTTTTGGCTTTTCTCCTTAGGCACAGTTGCTATTAGTGTCTCAGTGAGACTGTAGGAGATCTATATTTCCATTTACCCCATACTGATGGAGTTCGATTGCTGCTTTAATTGAGCGAAGACGTTTTTTTTAACTCAATGTTCTTCAAGAAATGATTTAGGTTTGAATATTATTTGTCATGGACTCGATGCTTATTGAGGTTGGTAAATTAAGGTTCTGTTTTGATAAATTGGAAAACACATAACTCAAATGGTATCGATATAACAGCTTATGGGATTTAGTTGAATGTCCCTTCTATTGCTGGGTTTAGAACTGGAGAAGGGATGCTATTTTTGAGAACTGAAGAAGGAATGCTAATTTTAGAAGGCAAGGCTTTTGTTTGTAGAAATAGAATGGTGAACCTATTTTATTATGTATTCATGGCCCTATGGGTCTCAGATTTGTGTCTCGATTTGGGTCAGTGGATATTTTAGCTAGGAGGAGCCTCTCCGGAGTTAATCCTTTTGGTTCTTGACTTCTTGAGTTATTACTTCTCAGCAAAAGTTATTGATGTAGCAAACCCAGCCTGTCCTTTTAAGTGTATGATTTCTCTTAGCACCCAACTGCTTTCGGTGAAACTGTAAGAGTTCTATATGTCCTTTTCTTCTTTCACCATTCGCCTTCCGTACTGGTAAATTGCTGCAATATTAGATTTTTGCACTTCTTGATTCCAAAATTGTAATGAATGGCTTTCCCTCAAATGGGTTGAACTAGCAATTAGAATTCTAATTAGTGTTGAGCCTGTTGGCACCCATTATCTAGCTCTACATTCAAATACCAGTTCCCGTTTTGATTTGTGGTGGCATACAGTTAGATATAGCAGTTAGCACTTAGCAAAGGGGGGTTGATCGTAGATCAGGAGGTTAGACTTTTAATGCATTGCTAACAAATTGTCGTAGCCTTTCCTGAGTGTTCCTTCACCTCAGATGATAGAACAGTATTTGGAACCTATTAAATCGAACGCATCTGTGGGCACTGTGGCTACTGGGCTGAGACTTCCTGCCAGCCCTAACGTGTGAAAATATTGTTTTTGGATTAGTAGAACTGATAACTTTGCCTGAACTAACCAATGCGTCATTATGTCCTCTTTAGTACTCGGACTATTAGAATTGTAGGGTAAAATCTGGTTGTGGTATGGCCATGTGGGGGAATGTAAATCTTTCAAGTTTTTTGTTTGGTAGTAATGTAAAAATTCTAGGGATGTCTGTTTGTCCTAGTTAGATGTCCATAGATAAATTGGGTTTGTTGATTTCTGTACTTTCAGCATGGAAGAAGCAAAGAAGAACATGTATGCCTTTAGTACCACAACCTACACGGGGTTCCAATGCACTGTAGATGAAGAAACATCAGAAAAGTTCAAGGGTAATACAAGATGCTGATTGTCCTGTTTCTAGAGTAGAACACACTTTAACATGGTAGTTGGCTAAGTGTTTGAACCTTTCGTGATTTGCAGGACTGCCAGGTGTTCTGTGGGTGTTGCCCGATTCCTACATTGATGTTAAGAATAAGGACTATGGAGGTACTTTCTCTTGTTATTTACTGAAGACTTTCTCCTTTTAACTTCTGTAGTCACTGGTCTTACTGCTATAAAATGTTTGTCTCAGGTGACAAGTATGTAAATGGTGAGATTATTCCTTGCAAGTACCCGACCTATCAACCTAAGAAACGTGATCCACCAAAGTATGCAAGCAGAAGGTATGAAAGACGGAGAGATGGCCCTCCTGCAGCTAAACCAAAACAAGAGGCTTCATCGTCAGAAACTGCCTCCACATAAGGTTGGGAAGTCGTGCAAAATGTTTCACGCTCTATATGTTTGACTGATGTTTCTGTAGTGAAGCATACACATCTGTCTCACCGCCTACTCCTTAATTCAGCATGTTGTTTCATCTGTCCAGGTTGTTAACATAATGCAAGACTGCGTAGCTCAGAAGAGATCGGTTGTAATCAGCTGCAGCAAAGTGTCAATGAGCAATCTTGTATCATTCTTCAAGTAAAGGCGGACACTGCTCATATGGTGCTTGGATCTGTGCAACTGTCAATTATTGATGGTAAGACCAGGATAGTCATTAGTTCTCAGGATAGAGCCAATTCTGTATTATCGAGAAGTCTCTTTGGCGATGCTTTACAAGAATTTTGTGATGGTTCTACATCTTGTTGGTTGTCAAATAGACATCTTTTTGGGCTAAAGAATTTCATATTTCATCTCTATGAACACTTGTAGATCAGCTATTACATGTTATCTCATGCTTTGCATCTAAGCACATGATCTGTGTCGATGTCACTTGTGCAGTCATGTCCGAGTTTGAGCGCTTTTATTGGTCTGTCCAGAGATAGAATCTGGACACAATGAAATTTCTTAACTTTTCGATCCAACCGGCATAATCTGATTAGTGTATGAAATACACTACAGTTAACAAAGAAGTGTTCATTGACATGGTTTTCCAAATCGCTATCTTGAGAAAAAAATGGGTTTCGTATGATGTTACTCTTTGGGCGTCTAAAAAAAGAATGTGAGAGAGTCATATCGAAACTAACTACTCGTATGTATTTTATGTTTTTGTTGGCATTGATTTACTCCTCAGTCCTCACTCCTCAAAAACATCCAGAAACATCTCAAGAATTCTCTGTAGTTATAGCTCAACAAACAATCATATGTGATATTGACTTGAAACTTTGTAATGTAGGGCTCTGACAATTTTGCTTACACTTGCACTAAGCTAATGACTAAAATGCCCCCAAACTACATGAGTTCATCATTTAGCTTCTTGGGTCCCAATGTCTTTTAGAAATTCAAGCAAACCACTCATCACATCAATTGATCAATCCACATGGATAACAGAATAGAAAACCTTACCTTATCACATATGATTCCACCCTTGTTGTCTTACATCTAACTAACCAATTTGTACAACACTTTCCTATATGTTTGGTTGGCACATTTGTATGATTGCAAAAGGAAAAATCTCAATGCTAAGAAATTAACACATCCTGTGAAGAGGCTCCCGCTCCAAACAGGGTAATCGTCGAGCAAGGTCACGGTGTCAAGCGTCAATAAAGAGGCTCTCGTTCCAAGCAGGGTAAGAGGGGTCGGACGTAGTGATATCAGGTTGTCCAAAATGGCATACTATTCCAGCTCAAATTATGATTATGATCATTACAATGATAATTACCAGTATTATCAACCTTACAACTATGATCAACCTCATGAATCAGAAGCAAGGTATGTTCATCATCAGTACTATTCTGATCATACACAATACTATGGCAATGCATATCAGCAAGCTCCTACTGAATCATTAGTTGGTTATTATTACTCTAATCACAACAACAACAACAACAATAATTATACTAATCAATTGGATTTTTTTGCATCAAAAAATGCAACTTTTCATGAAAATGATGATTATTGTTATGATCCAGTATCAACCCAATTTGTAATTTCATATTCTACTGCTGATACTAAAGTAAAAGATCTAGAATTTGAGAAATACCATGTAGAACCTTACCATGGAGGGTATGATATTTACCAAACTTATGGTAAAGCTTTACCCCCATCTGATGATATTTGTTACCCACCTACTAAAATTGTCCCTAATAATAACCCATCATTAGTTTTGGATGGTTCCCTTAATTCTAAGGGTCCCCCTTCACCTCATGGTAAAGAAAGCCCAAATCTTGAGGGTGAAGCAAACCCAATTCCAGCAAATGTGATCATTCCAGTTGCGGCCAAGGCGGCCCAAGTGGAAGATATCTTGGACTCTGAGGAGGATGAAGATTATGATGATGATGAGGACGAAGAAGATTATGATGATGATGAGGAGGAGAAGGAAGAAGAAGATGAGAAAACTGTGCAAAATCTTGAAGGTGAAGCTAAACCAGCTAATGTGATCCAAGAAAAAGATGTCTCGAAAATCGAGGACAATCAGGTACAAGAACAAGAACAAGAAGAGGAACAGATTCGAGGCGAAATGGGAGATGATCAAGCTAGAAATGGAGGGGATTCTGTGAAGGAAATAAGGCGCCAAATTCCGGCGGGGTACGGTTTAGAAGCAGTGGACATATGTGATGGTTTATTTGGTGGGTATTTTCCATGTTTGTTGAAGAGGAATTACAAAGGGAAGGCTTGTGATACATGTGGTGGTGAAGTGAAGAAGAAGATTGATGATTACGAATGCTGGCAAGGTACGGTGGATTATCTGTTCGGGAACCCGAATCCTTACGGTGGCGCGATGCCGGAAAAGGGTAGTTACGGTGATCCGGTGTATAGCTACCAAAGGCATCAACCCCAGCAATCCATCTGTGGGCAAGTTCAGTATGAGGAGAACTCTTCTTGGTTGCATAATACTAACTTGCATTCTTCTTCTTCAAGGTTTAATTATGGTCATATTAATGGTGATTATGAGTACTAGTTACTAATTAATTGTACTGATTTCCTAGTTGTATGTATTCCATTTTGTTATCTTATTATGATTGCATAATAACTTACATTATTCATCAAATTGTGACCAAAATCATGGTTATCATTACTTTATATTAGGTACAAAACATATAAACATCCTACTATTTTAATAGTTCCCTATGTCTTTTTTCTCTTCATTTATAATGGAATACGTATGGTACATTTTGTGGTGAAGCAAGGTTCTTCGAGGAAACGTGAACTCATTATGTAATTTTGTCTCACGTCGAAAGATTGGAAAACTTTTATTGGGTTTATATATGGCGTCCAACTCATGATTACTCTAGCAACTATTGAGGCTAGACTTTGTTTTATTCGGCTCGTGCGCTATGAAGGTGATTGAATTGGCTGTCCTAAAGCACTCTTTAAGCGAAATCAAATAAACTTAATTGGATTTTTGTGATGATATAATTTTAGAATTGGACCACATAGGCTACATACCTCATGGGCAAAAATTGATAGGAGTACCGGGCAGAGTAGGTGAAATCTCAAGTTCTCATTAATAATTACCTTAATTAGGAGTACTGATCATGAATATATATGATCATGCATGGTTATACACTAATGCAAATGAGAATGTGACTGTAAACCAAATACAAAAGATGAAAAGTCTATTGCTTTAATTTGGCCAATTTATTTTGTCCTACATCTGCCAAGGGAACAAATTGCATTTGGTACTATAAATTCCTTCCTTGTAACTTCAGAGCTCACAATATAATGTGGCCTATTGTGAAGAGTGTGCTGAGCCCACTGCACGGGTTAGTCGGCTTGGTCTTAGGCTTGTGGTTGGCATAACTTGAAATTTCCATAAGTCTAAGTTCGTTTTTTATGGTCTTTGTTAGTTTTATTTTCGATCTTATGTTATACAGATTACATGGACTCCGACAGTAGTCTTTGCATAGCCGGAGACCATAAATAACAAAGGGTCTATTAATTGAATTGAATCAAGGTGTTTTGAGCTATGGCATTTTGTATTCATGTTTAATCTTAAAATAATGAATACTAAAATAGAAAAGATCAAATGGTACTTATGCATGAGATTTGCTTAATTATACCAATACCAGTTATTGTTAAAGACCTACTAATTAGACATACATGTAGAATAGTCTTCTACTTAAAATAAAAGGAACTAACAAACTTGTTTTTTAGTCATCACCCTCCTAATTCTTCAACTAATCCTCCAAAATAAAATTTCCAAAATAAAAAAACCTACAATATTAAATAGACAACCATCTTAATTAAAAAACCTACTTTTTTTACGTGAATAATAAAATAAATACACCTGATAAAACAAATAAATTTCATTACTTTCAACAGTCTAATAACATTAGCAACGCTATACAGCCTTTACAAGACGAGGAATGATCCTTAAAGAATGAAAACATTGTTGTGAGATTATTAGTGATATACGGAGTACTTTCTTATAAACTTCTCATTTTATTTTTTAACTCTCGTATCTCTACCATCTTTTGGGATTTTGCATTACTATCACAGAAATGATCATCTGAATTAATTGAAAAAAGAAAGTAAATATATATAAATAAATAATCAAAATGCCGCCTTACCACAAAAGAATTGCTGATCCCACACTATAAACTTCTACTAACCTTCCCACAACTCTCACTTATGTAACTTATCAGTCACACTGCTCATTCCACACTCAACTAAAAATAAACCTCAAATAAGAACAAGACAAATAAGCTAGAACTCATACAAGGTCACCCAATCTAAGCTTTTAATTATGAGTGCAACACCAAACTTATCCTACTTCTATCATGAGTCTGATAACCTCCATTCAATGTTCTTTCATTTTGGTCATTTCCTCAATCCATGATATAGAAAAATACTACCACTTTGCAATTGAAATACATAATTACCACCGTTAGTACCTAGTAAAACGGGTAGTTGAATCAATCCAAAGAACTTTGAGAAATTTGACATTCCTAGATTGCAACCAAACGCTCTAAGATAATTTCTTCATAATTTGTCATGAGAATAATTTTCCAAAGAAATTGAACTTTTCTTAGGAATTCAATTTCTATTCATATATACATATATATATATATATATATATATATATATATATATATATATATATATATATATATATATATATGAAATGCAAAAAGAAACAGGAAAATCTCTTTGAATCAGAACTTTATTTATATCGACAAAATTTTATATAAGAACTTTATTATATCGACAAAATTTTGTAAATATACCTTTGAATTCATTAATCTCCCATTATCTTTAAATCTTCATAGATTCGTATAAGATATGATACTACTCGAACATTTTAAGAATGAATGTATTTCATTTGACGGCATACTATTACATCATGATTTTAGTAATACCCATTGATTAGGGATTGTGGCCACTATATATGGATCTCGTTTGTACTTCCTTTTTTTTTTTTTTTTAAATAATCTGAGATAAATTAATCTCCATAAATTCTATGTTTAACATACGATTATGCACGAATAATTTAGGAATGTGAATTTAGTGTTTTGGCGGCGCACCTTTGTCTTTTGTTTGGAATAATAATGATAAGCCAGATGAGGTTTAGTTTGTACGAATTTGTCAGATATTTTATTATGCTATTAACTCATACCAGAACAACTTTCGCAAATTTAAACTTTACATGCCTCAAGATTTACGAATATCCATAAATCTTATTTGTAAGAGATTCGTATACAAAATAGCATACAACTCCAAAAATTGGTGTTTTTTTTTTCTTTTGGTGACATTAGCTTAATTGAATTGGTATCAAATGTGTTTTGAGCATTACCACTCCATTATCAATTATCTCATAGCTAATTAAATTGACTTATGATCTAAGTAAGGGTGGTGTACATCGAGATTTTCTTGTCGAATTACTGAGGTCTAATGACTAAACACATAGTAGGTGTCTAATTCTAGCATTATTAGTAATAGGAATATTCTTCTACAATTTTAGAACCAAAAGGAATACACATGTTTTTTGTGATCACCCTCTTACTTTCTTTTACTAAAACTAGTAATGAAATAAAAACTACAATCTTAAATAGACAACCATTTTAGTTAAAAAACCTACTTTTTACCTAAATAATAAATTAAATACACCTAATAAACCAAATAAATTTTCATTACTTACCAAAAATAAGTTCATATATATTAATTAAAATAGTAAGTAAAAACAATTAAATGAAATTATGGATTACAAAAATTAATTATGGGTGAAACAAGGTGGGGCAAGTTGAGAACGCAAATTTTCTCCCACACCCTTTTATAAACTTTCTTAAGCTCCCCCACCACTCTTGCTTATATCACTCATCACACATCACTCCAAGTCACACTACTCACTCATACTAAAACTAAGAATTCATTTAGTCACGAAATTTTAAGCTTTTAATCATGGGTGAAATCTCAAATTTACCCCTCATAACTCTCATAATCCTTCATTCAATGTTCTCACTTTGTTCATCCTCAATCCATGATCTCCTTAAGAGCCAAGGCCTCCCTGGTGGTCTCTTCCCCAAGAATGTCAAGTCCTACACACTTGACCAAGATGGACTCTTGGAGGTTCGGTTCGACAAGCCGTGCGAGGCTAAGTTTGAGAGCTTGGTTCGGTTCGAGGCCGTGGTTAAGGCTAACCTTAGTTATGGTGGGCTCATTGGGGTCCAAGGCCTAATCCAACATGAGCTCTTTCTTTGGCTTCCTGTTGAGGACATAATTGTCAATGATCCTTCTTCTGGCCTCATCATATTCAACATTGGTGTTGCTGAAAAACAAGTTTCATTGTCATTCTTTGAAGATCCTCCTATTTGCAATCCTCAATGTAATGTTTCTCTCTTCTCTTGTCTTGTTACTTTTTAATTTTCTTTTCTTCTTTCGTGATCGTTACAATTCGTTTATTTAATTTATTTTGTCCTTAATTACAAGAAAATGCTAGTTCTTGAATTGGTACTTACAATGGGGTATCGAGCTAAGGAATATAGTATCGATCGATATATATACTTCAATAAACATTATCTGATCTTCATCTTAACCATTACGTTAATCGTATTGGACTTTCACGATAAAAATGCAGTTGATTTAAAAATTAATCGTCATATTAATGCTTTAAATTTTAGTCTAAAATTAAATTTGTTTGATGCTAATCATTTGTTTTGACTACTTGACTCGATATATAATGTGGTAAGATTAGTTTAAACTTCTGTTTACAAGGATAAATCATGTGACACTTCTTGGATACTATATATGTATACTATTACGAAACATGTTTTACGCACATTATATTCAATTAGTGTGATCACGTTTTAAGGTAAACATTATTGTTGATGGTGAATTTACGTGGAACTTTCCTTGATTTTGAAACTAGAAAAAATAGGCAGTGTTGGATGCGGGAAGAATGCGCACTGCTAGTCTGCTACATACTCCATTTACAAGTTACAACCTTCTGATTTCCATTCATTTCGATCATCAAACTAATTAACATTTTTTCACAAATGAAAAGTTATACACTAAACATATACTACGTCGATTAAAAAACTATTGTCCGTTTCCAATACACCAACATTTTCACCCTATGAAATTACCTCCAATTACCAAAATTCTGTTTGATTTCATCATAATCAAACATGTAACAATTATAAGGTCGAGATTAATTAAGCAATCTAGGTTCATCAGGAAAAAAAGCACAACTTAAACAAGTAAAAACACATCCATATATAGCATTTCTCGTGTTTTATTAAAGCCGCATATTTTGTGTATAAAATTACAATTTAGGAGGTTAATTAATACGGAGTTATTGGTCGAATATAGTATACAGTAGGCCATAGATATAGCTCATCTTAATTTTTACAATGAATTAATTAACAAAATTATACAGTATATGGTAAAATTAAACTTATACATTTTAAATTGTACTTAAACTGAAGTAAAGTGAACAAGGAATGAATCGGATATGTATTTTTTTTTTTTCACAACATTTAATGCTCCTTAATTTTCTACCATCCTAAATAATCACATTTTTTTTTTTCGTAATAAAACTTATTATAGTCAAACTTCTATTTACTATACTACCGATGTAGAGCTATATTAATTCTTCGACATAAAGACCTTTAGCATTTTACAAATATCGTTCTATATTTAGAGATATAACTACTTGTGATTTTGTAAAACATTTAGTACTCATTACTTTACTGCCTTGGAAAAACAAAAGAATTTTAAATTCCCGGAGACTATAAATAAAATGGGTAAATATAATCTGGTTGACATAAGACACAACAATTTATAGCGTGGTTGTCTGGAATCATGAGCTCTATGATGGTCATTCTCATAGTAGAGGTGTAGACCATATATAATTTTTTTTTTTTTTTCCATTTTTCAATTCATGACCCCCACACTTCTATGCAATTAAGCTTCCCTTCGGAGTAAGCTTGTCTCTCTTGTTTCGTTTTTCCAGTCCGTGTATCTTTTAGTAGTATTCGTGGTAGGGTGTATAAGTAGGACTAGTGGATTGTGAGAAGGATCACAATACTTCTCATAATCTTAGCACCATGGTATAATAAGCATTAATAAAACACGGTGTAGTAAACTTTTCGAGAGATTCCGTATCTTCCGAAATGGAGAAATTCCTAAGGGTTGGGGTTTGTCATCTATAGTCCATAGATGTTAATTCTGTGGTTGAGCGTACATTGTACAATGAATGTCCGATGATATAATTGTCGTACAGTAGTACTATCCACGTACGAAATTCACTTTGATTGAAACCATGTTATTTTTTAACTACTACATTACGTACTAAGTGCAATCAACGACGCAAATAAATAAAACATGTACAAATTATACAATGAATAAATTCTTGCCGAAATAATTAGTATCACCCTATGATGCTATGATCGATATATTATTGATCGATCGCTTCTATGTTAGATATGGCACACGGTATATATCTCTCTAACTCATTAGTATTATAGTGATTTTTTGTGATAAGTTTTTGACTAGCTACGTTGTGAACAAAATTTCAGGGTCGTATATAAAAATGGCTGGAAAGGAGGATATGGTAATTTCAACTTCGGAGATTAAGAATGAAAATGCCCCAAGACATGCAATTTCAAATTTATCCCCATCCTTCCCTTTTCTTCCCACCAAAAAATTATTCATTTCATAATTATGATAATGAACTTGATAATGATCGTGGGAAAAGGTTTGATTCGAGGCATGGTAGACAGAGATTATCAGAGAAAATGAAGTGGTAAAGAATCTATCTTTATTAGGATGTATGTTCTACTATACAAATATACATAAATCACATACAACGGCAAAAAGTTCGACAAGGAAAAAGCTTTGTTTGAAGCAAATTTTAATCTTTCTTGGTTTTATTATACTAGTGATTTCGCCATGCATCATCTAATTAAAAAGCGCATTTAGAATTCAAAAATAATAATAATAATAATAATAATAATAATATTTCAGATTACATTTAAACGAGCAAAAACGCTAGCATGTACTCATAGACGACTCCACCAGGCCATCTCCAATTTTGACCTCCGAAGGTAAATTACGGCCACCAAAAACCGAACACAAACAACCTTGAAAGGAAGGATACTCAATAATCCTCAACTTTTAGTCTCACAGGTACTCACAACGCAGTATGGTAAATTACCGATCACCTCCCCGACACCTTGCTTTCGTAGGAGTGCATCCTGGGCTTGGAGGGGACTTTACCATGGCTATTTGAATCCGTTTCCCAATCTAGCTTGGAAGGTTGGAAATGACCAATCTATCTCAGTGTTGTCATCTCACTGGTTAACGAATCACTCTCTTCAAATCAAAGATACGGCTCCCCTTGGAGATTTCCTCCATTTGCGTGTGAGCAATTTTATTCAGCCAATTACCCATGAATGGGATGGCCGGAAGATCAGGCGTTTATTCTCGCCTGAAACTTGCCTTCGAATTTTTTCGATGGAGCTGCCGAACATGGACAAGGAAGATTTCTGTTTCTGGATGCTATCTAAGGCTGGAGAGTTCAGCACTAAGTCTGCCTATGCTTTTCTTGTACGCAATTCCTCTTTAGCCCTTGTTGCTCCAGATCGATTGCACAACGTTTTTGGAAACGTTTTTGGGCTTTTGACTTACTGCCAAAGTGGAAGATTTTTATTTGGAAGTTGGCTCATAACTCCATGTCTGTAATAGATAATCTTCAGCATCGAGGGTTGAATATTCAAGGTATGTGTTGTTACTGCCATTGTGAAGCTGAAACTGTGGATCATCTGTTTCGTACATGTGGGTGTGTTAAACACATATGGAGTGCTTGTCCGTTGGGGCTTCAAATTACAGCGAATCAAGGTACACAGTTTTCGAATTGGCTTATGGAAACAATATTGTTTCTATCTAAACTATCATCGGCTTTCCCCTTGGCTATTTTTTGTGCCATTCTATGGAGTATTTGGGTGCATCGAAATGATATTATCTTCAAAGGTGCTACTCGTTCCCCAACGTCAGTACTATGTATGGCAACCAATCTGGCAAGTCAAGCTTTGGCAGCTAATTCCAATAATCAGGCCCCCTTGCCTCAACCTTTGGTTCCTCCTCCACGATTTCTTGCTGCGTATCTTGGGGTGTCTAAAACAATAGCTTCTTGTGGGGTTGTGTTTCAAACGGATGGAGCTTGGCGGGCTGGACAGAGTTGGGGTGCGTCAGTGTGGGTTGCTTTTCATCCAATGTCTGTAGAATCGATGGGAAGGGGGTGTGATTGTCGATATATGGGATCAACTCTACAGGCCGAGATGTGGGCTGTCAAATGTGCTTTACAGTGGGCGTCTAGTATTGGGATTGATTCAGTCAGCATCTTCACAGATTGCTCGATTTTGGTTAACTTGTTTAGGGGGAAGAATAAACCAGATATCAGTGTGCTTTGGCTTCTCCAACACCTTCAGAGGCTCGGGAGTGCAATGCGATGCTGCAATCTTTTCAAGGTTGATCGGGAATATGTAAGCAGTGCTCATAAGCTTGCGACAAACTGTCGTAAAGGAGCGATATGTCCTTTTTCAATCTTTGAGCTTTCTCCCCCTCCCCCTGTAAGTTAGTACTGTTAGTTTATGTTAAGTTACTATTTGTCAAAAAAAAAAAAAAAAAAAAAAAAGAAGAATAGAACGCTACATGTGAAGTGACCCATTTACCCCTGTGTTAAACAATGTTCCTTGGATCATAGTGATGATTAGAAATGGCCGTGCATTATTATCTAGACGAGTGTCCTAGCGTTGCAATGGACCCTTGGCAAACACCAACTTTTCTTTTAGTTCCCCTCCCGTCCTAAATTGCGAGGTGATACTACGTGGTCTATGGGTTGAATTTTGACCTATTAACAATTGTTATAGTTACAATATACTTAGATTAAGGTTTGTGATTGGATTAGGAAGGGTTAAGTGTGATTATGTGGGCTGGGGTTAGTGAGTATTAAGTGAGGGCATAAAAGTAATTTTAAGTGCCAAAAACACCCTAAAAATGAAAAGGTAAGGAAATGACTGAGGCGGACCTAAAAGGAAAGGGTAAGGAAATGACCGGTACAAAGGGAATACTTGTATGATATTGTTGCACTTAAAAGCTTGTTTCCATTGCATGATTATAAGTTTATAACCTAAGTAGAGCTGGCAGCGGGCCGGGCCATGTCGGGCTTCGTGCCGGCCCGTCGTGCCCAATCACCCCGGAGGCCCGGCACGGGCACGGACTTCGTGCCGGGCTCGTGCCGTGCCGAAATTTTAAAACTCGTCCCGAGCACGGCACGAGGCACGAGGCACGTCGGGCTCGGGCCGGGTCGTGCTCGTGCTCGGGTCGTGCTCGTGCTTCGGGTCGTGCCCATGGTTCGGGTCCGTCGGGCCGGGGTCGTGCTTCGGGTCGGGCCTTTAAAAAAAATTCCAAAATTATTTTTTTCCAAAATTATGGATTTTGCATATTGTTTGTGCAAATTTATTATTTTTCATATTTATTTAATTGATTAAAATAAACTAAAGAAGTGAGACAAAATATAACTGAAATACCTCATATATATTTATTAATAGTCGAAGAGAGTTACAAATATAGATTATTGATACTAATGCTTTATTGATTAAACATAGTTAAATACTACGAAATAGTATACTACTCCAAAATAATGTAAAGTGATAAAATGTCATGAATCATATTTATTCATGAGTTGGTGATTGTTGGGATGTTGTGCTTGATTCGTCGGAGCTAATATCGTTATCAATGTTTTCGACGCCTTGACATTGTGCTTCCGCATCCAACCAATCCTTGTAGCACACACACATTTCAAGGGTGTCTGATCTCAAACTTGTTCTTTTTTCATCCAATACCCTTTTAGAAGCACTAAAGGCACGTTCCGAAGCAACCGAAGAGACTTGAATGCTAAGGAAGTCTTGTGCCATTGCAGACATCACCGGAAGTTGCTTACGTTGATCTTTCCACCAAACCAAAAGATCCAAGTTGCTCGAAGCTTCATCTGAAAAAGGACCCATATGATCATAATTCAAATACATTTGATACTCGGCCAAGTCGGATCTAGTAGATTGTCCCACATTTGCCCCTCTTTGATTAATTTTGGATTTAAGAGTAGCATACTTTGTACTCATGTGATCACCACTACTACCTGCACCGGAATGTGAAGACGATATACGACTTCTTGAACCAAAACGAGACTCGTAATTACTAAAAACATTAAAGAAAGCAGTTCTAATCTCATCACTATATGAATCTATATCGAAATCTAAGTTCATCATCTCCATATAGTATTCAATCAAAGAGACAGTACCATCAAATTTCCACCTAGGGTCTAAAATCATGGTAAAAACATAAACAAGTGGAATTTTTTTCCAATACTTAAGAAATTTTGCCTCCATTTTGGGTAAAAACCCACTATAAGAATCCGAACCACGATTATTAGAAAATAGTTCTGCAATGGAAATAATGTTTGAAAGAAAATGAGGAGAAGTTGGCTTATAAACATGAGAGAAAGATTTAGTTGCATCGGAAAAAGTTTCTAAAAAATCAAAATACATTTGCATATTGTTCCAATGCGTATCAAGTAAAGGGTTATCGGGAAAAATAGCATTCCAAAAGTTAGTCAAAGGCACTCTATATGGAATAATAGCGGACAACATAATATACATAGAATTCCACCGAGTGTTATTTTCGCAAGGAAATTTTCTATATTTCACACCAATTTCTCGGCAATAATTTCTCCATGCTTGACGTCTTACCTTGTTGGTGTGCAAGTGAAGAACTACAGTTCTAAAATAATCATGATATTGTCTAAGTCCTTCAAGACCATCACTTACACATAAGTTTAAAATATGACAAGCACATCGCATATGCAACAAATCGCCGTTCAAAAGAACGTCATCTAGACTACTTTTTAGCATATTAGCCACAGCCGTCATACTTGTGGCGTTATCAAAAGTAAGTGATAAAATTCTAGATTTAATACCATAATCAGAAATGCCATTAAGAATAATGTTATGCATGTTTACGGCATTATGAGGATGCTCTAACTTTGAAAAGCAAATAATACGTTTTTGTATTTTCCAATGAGCATCTATCCAATGAGCAGTAATGCATATATAAGAAATACCAATACCGGAATCCCAAGCATCAGCGGTTAAATTAAACCTACATGTCAAAGAAGCAAATTCAGAAATTAATTGATGCTTCATAGTTAAATATTGTGCCATTGCATTGCTTTTGCATGTTCTCCTTCCCGTTGGCTTGTGCTCGGGGTTGTTTGAAGTGACATAATTATTAAATGACGGATGCTCAACACTTAAAAATGGACTTTCCATTTGAATAACCATTTTAGATAATTGTGCACTACAATGATCATAATCATAAACATATTGCTCTTTTCCTTTGGATTTAGACATGTAATTGTCCATTGATCTTTGACTACTATCGGGCAATTTAGAACACATTTTCATGTGTCGAAGCAAATGGCCGGTTCCGTTTTTTGATTTGCAAGTAAATATAGTACTACAATGCACACACTTGGCTTTTAACTTGTCAACGGTTTGGATAAAAGATTGCCATACGGGACTTGCTCTAACTCTATTTCTAATTGGTGCCATTTGTTCTTCGGTCATCCAAACATCCGTGGGATCGGGCGGGATGGTTTGATCCAAATTTGTGGACGTTTGTGTGGAATCTTCTTGTGATTGTTGAAATGTGGGAATTTGAGGTGGAATTTGTGGTGGAATTTGTGGAGGTCGTTGATCAAAAGTGGGATGTTGTGGCATAAAAGGAAAAGTATTAGTAAATGAAGGTGGAATTTGTGAGGGTCGACTATCAAAGCCGGGAGGAGTTGAAAATAAATTTGTCGGAGTTATTCTTAGATTTTGTTGTTGATTAGGATCCAAAGCAAACGGTGTAAAAGATTGCCATTGCATGTTTTGTGGGTGGGAAGGAGTATAATTTGTGAATTGGTTCATGTCCGTTGCTTGGGTGGGTGGTGTTTGAGGGGATGATGTAGATTCATCCCGGAGACGTGATCTTTTGGAAGTGGAAAAAGGGTTTTGGAAATTTTGTTCCATAGCCAACAATTATGTAATGTAAATAATATAATTAATTATATTGTGTGAAGTTGTGAACTAATGCAAAATATAATTATGTGAACTAATGCAAAAATAACATGCAACAATGAATATAATGTTTGAAAATATAAAGTAAAGAAATTTCTCCCCCAAAATCGGTTTCGGAATAAGTGCGTCTAGCTTTTGAGAAGCTTGGTATTTGATCGATTCACGACTTAGAACCTTGGAGGTTGGACTTCGACCCTTCACCTTTTACTCTAATTTCCAAAATTAACAATTGAGTAATTATAATAAAATTTTAGATAGTATATATATTATATATTATTTGAGTAAGTAATTATATATATAAAATATTACAAGCAATTAGAGAGAGAAATATATAAGAGAATATTATACTAATGTTTTTAGTAATTGTAATGACTAATTAATATAAGATATAATTTAGGAATTGTGGAATTAATATATTATTTGAGTAAGTAATTTGTATTTATAATATTGCAATGGAGAGATAAATGTGTATGAGAAAAGTGTAGAAAAGATGAGTAGAAGAGTTGGAATGAATTGTGAAAAATTGAGTTGAAGTGTTGGGTATTTATAGTAATTGTGTATGGAGGGATAAGTGGTGTATAAGTAATTGGAGAAACTTAAAAAAAAAAAAAAAAAACAAAACACACCAACTCACCAAGTAGCCGTTGAAGTAGCCGTTGCCTTCTTCCAACGGTCTTCTTTTTCGGGCCGGGCCGGGCCGGGCTTTGGCGGGCCGTACCTAGCGTGCCTAATTTCGGGCCTAGAACGGGCCGGACCATCGTGCCTCGTGCCGGGCCGTGCCAAAGCACGGCTTCTTCCCCCATTTCAAAGCCGTGGCCCGGATCAAGCACGCCGTGCTTCGTGCCGGGCTGGCCCGATACCATTTCGGGCCGTGTTCGTGCCCGGGCCGGGCCGGGCCGGCGGTCGGGCCGCCCGTGGCCCGCGGCCCGTGATGCCAGCTCTGCCTAAGAGGGTTGATGCTCGATGCAAGGGTCTTTTTTCTATTCACTATTTCATAATTCTCAATTGATTTTAACTCCGCAGTTCCTTAAACAGACCCATATTTGGAAATTTTAGAGTAAAACTTTTCATGATTCATCAGAAATTCTCCTTTCTTAAACTTTTCACACTCCATGCAGTTTGTTTAGTGCATTTAAGAAAAACATGTCAAATAACCTACTCATCATGCATTGCCTTCATTCATTAGGGTAGGCCATCTCCATTATTTTGGATGGTGCGTGGTTTCTAATTTGTCAATAATTATTTGAACCTTGATTTATCCATGTGCAGATGTGCATTTGTCCTTAGACTCCCCAACTTTCGATTGGACATCCTCCTTTACCACATAATGTCCTCATCCAAACAAATTTTTATAGATTTACAACTACAAATAATTATGAATCTTGTTTAATTGGAATGCAAAAGTTTACATACACCGTATAAATTAAAGTCATTAACTAAAATGTGACACTGTTAAAACTCATGCTCGTTACTACATATTATACGTTCCTAAAATCTAAATAAAAAGGTGACAAAAGAACACTCCATAGCCGATTTTTTACTTTCAAAAGTTACATTTTATTTCACAAATTGGTGTACTATATACAAATTGGAGTATATATATATAGTCAATTACTAATTTGTTTAATCTCTACTCAGATCATTCAAATCATAGATGTGATATAAGACCTACGGAGTACATACTATAATAATATAACAACATAAGTAATTACATAATCTGTTGGTAAATTGGTATACATTATTCTAAAGTTCTAGTACTAGAGATAAAATAAGATCTAGAGTCATGAATTAGGAGTAGAAAATTAAAATAAAATCTAGTACTACCTAGGGTAAAAAAATGAGAGGGTTGAAGCAAGATCGAAAACTTATTATGCTGAAGATTGATAACTTGTGTTCTTTTTATTAGCACGGATGTAGCATATAACGGCAGCGACGAGCGCGAAAGCGAAACCTCCGAGGATAACATCGCCACCAGCAGCCGCCGTGTGGTGTCTGCTAACCATTCTTATGTGCACCATTTCTGCAGGAGCTGCTGATGATGAGCCACCAACAAGTGAAGCTGCTGGCATTTCTGCTATTCTTCCAGTAATTATTAGCTGCATTTTTGTCACTGCCATAATACTTGTTATCTCAAGTAATATCACCAAAGATACAATTACCAACTTTGCCATATTTACGTACCAAAGTGGTAAAAAAATGTGGGGATCGGATCTTTAACACGAAAACACGGATAGTCGAAACAGTGACTAACAGATAGTAATGTCGAAATGATTTGGAGTCGGCGAGATGTGGTTAATGAAATGAGTGGATGCTTAAAATGAGGAAATATAGCTAGGACTCCTTGATTGTTGGGAGAAAGACTAGATATTGAGGAGTGAAAGGTTATATATATAAGGAGAGTTTGGTCCAAGATTCGGTCAGAAATTATGGAGGAGGTTTTAAGGGTGGTTATGAGATAAATAGTGACATTAATAGGCGGAAAATGTTGGTTTCTGGAATCTAGAATAATGGTCACACTGTGATTAGTGGGTTCAAGATTCAAGATTTGTGATTAATTTCTTTGTTTCTCAGATGAAAAGTTGGGACCGTGCATATGGGGAAGTTGACGTTGTTATTTGTTGAAGACTATAAATGAGATGATAAAGACAAAAGACAATGTACATAATTATATACGAGTAACTACTTATTATCTTGAAGTTGGTTGGTGCGAGGTGTATATATATATATATATATATATATATATATATATATATATATATATATATATATATATATATATATATATATATATATATATATATATATATATATATATATATTGTCGATCTTGTTAATTACGAGTATAAGTCATTCAATGATTTGATATCGACTTTTTATGGATGAAACCTATATATACTGGGAAGAAGTACCATTAATTTCAAGATAATAGTACAATATTAATAGTTATACACTTACTCCGTATACTTTAACAAGTGATTCGCAGTTCAATTTTAATTTTTAACTACTCTCGTTTATAAGTTAAAAGTAACGCCAACGAATGAGCGGTGACAAATAATTCTAAAACGGATAAGTTTAATTCAATTGCACATACCTCGAGTAAGACTAAGAGATACATTGTGACGTAAGATACTCAAGATGAATGGAGAAGTAGCCATAGGTAAAGCTTCTTTGGCTTTATCTAAAAGGCTAAAACTAGCCTTTCATCATCTTTTTCCTGACTAAAATTGGATCATATGATGCTGTCTGAAATCAATAAATGCGTATACAGTAACGTTTGACCAATGTCTTTTATGCGTCAACTATATTTAATCCAATAATAATAGGAGTAAATGAGTAATATGGTATTGTGACATGCAACCGACCACGGACAAGTAGAAAACTAGAAATCTTAAATATCATCTTCGTGTGAGCTAAAGAGTTAAGAAGTTTGATATTGAGGCTGAGGTTTCGCAATGTAGATGTTTTCATTTTTTAGTAGAATTAAATACAAGTACGTCAAGTAGTCATGAAATATTTTGGTTTTTTTTTTTTTTTTTTTTCTATTATATGAACAAATGATTAAGTTCACAAAGATACTCAAAATCAGTTTAACTAGGGCATCCAACTCAAGACTTAAATGCAATAATGGTGATGAGTGATTACCTAATCCGTATCCGATGGTACAAAACTAGTTGGTAACGGTCATCTTTAGAGTTGCTTATGGAGTATATATGTATTTAGTCCACTCGGGATGGACTACACAGACTTGCTTACGTAAGCTGTGTTGTTCAAAATATGTATGTCCTTATACTATGTTCAATTTTGACACACAAATCACACACAAAGGTTAGTGAAAGTCAATTAGACAATTAATATATGTAAAATATGATCATAAATCATAAAAGATGTATGAATAATCCGAGCCCAACGAATACACGTTGTGTCCTTAAGACGTTATTGCCCCCTCTACGGTACTCAAGGTTCATAGGCATACGTCTCCCAGGATAGAACGGATTTCGTCCTTACCATAAGTAGTACCCCAATATAGTAAGGTTCCGGCGAACTCAACATGTGCTTGTACTCAATACCGACGACACGGACAAGGGAGACAAGATGACTTGTATGACGAATAGACTCATCAGCATCAACCATCACAATTAATTTTTCATTCTAAAAAACATCACATAAAAGTCCTTATATAGACAATGAAGGGACACGAAGTGAACGAAAACAAAGTATCTTTTCATAATGAATAGACACATCTTTTGGAAAATTAAGTGAATTTAGACAACCGTCAAGGTACAATGTATCGTGAATTTCTCATTCATAAATTAATTTTATTTTGTTAAATAAAATTTCCAACAATCCCCCACATGAATGAGAAATTCCTTATTCACTACACGATTTTCCAAAGATCAAAACTCACTACTTTCCTCCACATGAATGAGGAATTAGCGAATTTTACTTTTCACTTCAAAGAGTACAAATGAAGAAAATTGCATTGAGATAAGTAGGTTTTACCCTTTGAACTTTCCCTAGTGAAATCTATCGGATTTACTCGGTCAATCGGTGGACAAGTGAGCCTTGAACCGTCGACCTTTAGTGTAAACCAAGTCAATAGAAGTCACACAATTTCCTTCTGAGCATAGTTGGTTCTCACTGTTGTGTCCATTTTGGCCGTGGACACCGCCTGGTCTCATGAGTGTTTAGAGAATTAGGCCTCCAAGATTCTCATTGAAGCGGCCCACACTTCACACTCACACAGGTAATTTCTACAGGGATTAACAATCTTCCCATCCGCCATCAATTTTTTAGAAATTATTAAAAGCATTTTAAAGCTTAACCTGAACTGGACACTGTCTAATCAGGAATGGATAAATTGAAATTTGACAGTGTGTCACTTGTCAATCATAACTTAGTTGTCTCTTTGAACCTAGATCATGGGATCTCCAATCAACAAGGTAGAGTTACCGCTATGCTGACTTTTTTGACAGGCCTAAAATCCATTTCCTAAATTAATTATCTCTCTACAAAACTTTTGTTAACGGATCCGACATGTTTTCACTTAATTGCGCATAATGTACGTGACAACACTAGAGAGATACACAATGACGGTCATGTACTATGATGGGGATGTATAGTACTCTTACCGTTACACAAATTTATGTGACATACCGTTTATGACCGACTTTTCCAAATGTAAGATTTATTTAAATTTTCAAGGCGTCCCAAGAAACTATTTAAATAAAACTTACTAGTTGTATGATTTTAGGCGTCCCCAAAATCCATACAACTACTCACAAAAATTAAAATTCATGTGAATTACCCGGGTACATAAGTTTTCTCTACATGCACAGACACCTTATCAGGTTACCGATTTGGTCATAAACAATTTATCATCAACCTTGATATTTACTCCGCATATAAGGAAGTAGTTCCATGTCTTTTAGTGATTTTGGATTTAAAATGTCCGCTACATTTATGTACCAATTCACAAATAAACTTTCACCATAAGAAAGTTATTACGAATTTTAGTAATTCATACCCCTCAAATGGAAATTATTTCAAACACAATATAAAGTAACCTCCCTTCAAATGGAAATTAACCACCATTTATCTACACAAGATAATTACATATCCATATCTTCCCTACATAAGGGGTTTGTCCAATTCAAATTTGGACATAATTTGTTACTACAAAAGTAACCAGTTTTATCGTCATAATGAAATTCTAGTTAATCATATCATATGACATTACACATATTGACATCCGCGATCAGACTCCGTAAGGAAGAAACAATGTTTTCTTATTTCACACTTTTGAAACAAGATATAACACTCTCAAATGAATCAAAGATTCACATAAAAACATAATAGGCATCAAAACTAGCGTATATATGTGAACATTCGTACACGGAATCATCAGAAATTAACTTGACAAGGAAGAAGTACTTGTACTTGGTTTAGAATTAACACTTACCGCGGCAACGAATTAAATCAACCGTTCTGCAAATTAAAAGGTTGAATACAAATGCCACATAGACACACATGTCGTATACCAAAGTTCAAAGGATATGTTGATGCCATAGTCATGTACATATAATAACAGTAAGAAACATGCATTCCAAGAAATCAAACAACAGCCATTGAGCCATGCATGTCAATATTCATGAAATACCCCTAGATCATAAATCATACAGCATGCATAAGTACGTACATGCACAACCATTTCAAACGAAAAATCGTAAAATTCGTAATATATATATGGACAATGCTAGAGGTTTACAGTGTAGACACTTAAAAGTGTCTATTATTAGCATTAATTTACTACACTAACAAAAATTTACTACTCACACAAATAATTTTACTGCATGATTTTTTCTTCAAAAATTATTTTTACTACTCCAATCTCAATTTTACTACTATTGACTTAATTTTACATTGTAGACAAATTAATTGTGTCTATACTGTAGACCTATAACAATTTGTATATATATATATGCACATTGCAATTCACAAGAAAATAATAGCCATTAAACAAATTTACACAGAACCGAATTACGGTTGCTTACTCGTGATTGCTTTTGATGTTTGGCCCAACGAACAAAGTATAGAAATAAGAAGATAACGTCTTAAGATTGTTGTTCAAAATATGTATGTCCTTATACTATGTTCAATTTTGACACACAAATCACACACAAAGGTTAGTGAAAGTCAATTAGACAATTAATATATGTAAAATATGATCATAAATCATAAAAGATGTATGAATAATCCAAGCCCAACGAATACATGTTGTGTCCTTAAGACGTTATTGCCCCCTCTATGGTACTCAAGGTTCATAGGCATACATCTCCCAGGATAGAACGGATTTCGTCCTTACCATAAGTAGTACCCCAATATAGTAAGGTTCCGGCGAACTCAACATGTGCTTGTACTCAATACCGACGACACGGACAAGGGAGACAAGATGACTTGTATGACGAATAGACTCATCAGCATCAACCATCACAATTAATTTTTCATTCTAAAAATCATCACATAAAAGACTCACATAAAGGTCCTTATATAGACAATGAAGGGACACGAAGTGAAAGAAAACAAAGTATCTTTTCATAATGAATAGACACATCTTTTGGAAAATTAAGTGAATTTAGACAACCGTCAAGGTACAATGTATCGTGAATTTCTCATTCATAAATTAATTTTATTTTGTTAAATAAAATTTCCAACAGCCTGCTGAATTGTGAAATTGAACTTAGAATTTTTTGCTACAAATAAAGGAGTGGAAGAAATGTCTAAATGCATCAAATAAACTGAATCCTTCTTAGTTACGCGAAGTTTCGCCGATTCTATTGAACTTACGCAATTTGAGACAGAAAATGCCAACACTGGTGCCAGCCCACTACTATGAGAAAAAGACCAACGCCAGCAACTATTAGACAGTATTTATGTTGTACTAGTAGTAATTTATTGCTCATAAATAAGTTTCATGTTTGTAGTACAAAATATTGTTGATAATGAATTTAGAATTGAAGCAAGTGAGGTCTTAGCTGTTGATACTTGTACACAATTGGTGAGTCAATACTCAATATTATGATGATAAATATCTTGGTTGTGTTGTTTCCTTGATTTCAACCAGCAACATCAATTAAGTTTTTGAACACATACATATTTCTGCTAGATTCTTGGTAGGTTTTCATGTCTTGAACTCGTGATTGAGTCGATTTAGAAGTTGTTCGGTTCATTTGATTCTAGTGTGATGCTTTATACCAAAGTATCAACATTGTGGTAAAATTCGAAAAAAGATGAAGATAAATGATCGCATCGAAAGGCAGCACAAGCCAAGGTGCTCTAACACTCAACAAAATAGGACTAAATTTGACTACAATTCGTTTTGTACCAGTTAACTCCGAAAAATAACTATAATATTCATTTGTATAGTAAAACATTTGATTAACGAGAGTTTAATTTAGCCTGTAACTATTTGATCAATTGGAAATGCACATACATCTTACTATTCTTCATCTTTGATTAACTCTTTTCTGAATTGCGAACCTGAAATAGTAAAATGTGGCCGAATTAATGATGTTTTATCGATCAATTAGCCGCGATATTAACCTTCTCCATATTGCCGATGACACTCAAGATCAGTTCTTTAGTCTCTTCTATATCAGGTCTCCCACCACATAGACCCTGCAAATTTTACATAGTTATACTTTAGGGCATTAGGCTTTATATAATGAATAAGTAACATTGAATTTAATGTGCCATTTGATCGACGTGATATCGACTGATCATACGTGTAAACTTATGCATGGGCGAATAATTTAGGGAATGTCTATGGTGGGTGGCCGTGCTAATAAACGACTTATCTATAAACGTAAGTACTCCCTCCATTTCATTCAATTGTTTACGTTAAATAATTGAATGAAACGGAGGGAGTAATTGTTGATCAAGTAACGATTAATTGATTCTGACCTCTAAACAAGAGTTCATGACCGCGGCTCCTTTGGAGGTGGTTAGATTAGTGTCGTTGAACTCGAACCCGAGCTTGGTTATGGTTTCGACCAGTCTGGTTAGTCCTCCCATTCTTTTCTGAAATACAACCTTCACCCAAACCTTGTTGTCGTCCATGGTAATCACCTTCACATCAGGCTACAAAATTACTAGTATGTTAGAAACAGAGCAAATTAAACCAACAAATATTTTAAAGACAGAGGAAATGATTTTTGGGACGATAATTTATTAAAATCGTCTTATGAAACCGTTATATATATGAGCAATGATTGAAAATGCAAGTATATATGAATGGTAAAATGCGAACCTGTATTCCCCAATTCTTCATTTCTTCTGCAGTATCTTTTTCCATTACGATTGGTTTGATCTCCTCCTTAGGCTGAGTGTTCCCACGTTCAAGAAGCTCCTCGGTAAGCTCACTTACTTCCTTCTCAAGCTGCTTGATGTACGTGATCGCGTCTTTGATAATTGTTGCTTTAGTCATCTAATTGCAAAATCGAAATTGTTATGAATTAGAGGAAGTGCTATGCATGCATATGTTATATCTTCATTAAGAAAATGAAATAGTTAGAGCGAATTTTGAGTAATATTGTAAAATACGTTAGTAATAATCGGGACTAGTGCTCGGAGCTGAAGAAGGCGATCATTAAGCTTGGCGCGCCTCTTTCTCTCGGCGTTTAAGTTCTTAGATGTGTATCGTGAATCTCCATTATTGTCGTTGTCGTTGTCGTCGTTGTTAATGTTTCTCTTCCTCTTCCCTGCTTGGTGTCTCTTAATAACGTGCCCCTCCTCTTCCATACTCAACTCATGATCAATATCAGAAGTGTATGAATATTCCATGTTATATGTGGGAAGTTAGTCCTTTTCAGGTGTTCTTTATTTAGTTGTTTCAGAATGTTTAAAGTACAATTTTTTTTGAAGTCACTTGAGTTTGTATGTATATATACAAGTATTTTTTTTTTTTTTACTTGAATTCCCTCTTTTTTTGTTGGGTTTTTGGAGGGAATCTTCTTGTTAGAGTTTGTTAGGCAACAATCTTGGGAGGGTAGGAGACTCCTTTTGGCATGAGGAGGGAGATTCATAAATCATGAAGTTCTGTTAGTTGCCTGCTTTATACCTCAGCATGTCCTAACATGTTACATACTAAATATATGGTACATACTGCTATAAACTTAGCATTGTACAATGTACATAAGGTGATGAAGAATACTAGCTTAGCTAATACACTACTTCAAAATCTCTAGACTCTTTATGATCTTTGGTTGTATTGGCTAAGTACACAAATCAACATGTTTTTAATCAAAACCGAGATTCTATGGTGCTCGGACGCGGCACTTATGGCCGGCGTACCCGTGTCGACGTGACACGACTTGGGTATGGACACTAAATACGCGTCCAGTCGGTCAAAGTGACAACCGGACACGTCAAAGTCAAACTGAATTGCAGAAAAAAGGAAGCCATGGCCATGTAAGCTCGGCGGGGAAGACGAATGATGAAAAAAGTGGGTGAAGTCCCATAATCTTAATCTTAATCTTAATATATATATTTATAAACAAAACTTTTTTCGTGGGCATTGAAGAGGTATAGAGCCTTTCGAATTTTCATAGAGCTTCTGGTGAATAAGGAATTAATTTGTGTTATGAAATTGTTGTTCTACCATATGTGAGTTTATGGTAATCATGTATAAAATTCATATAATTTACTTATGAAAATGTAGTATACCATATGTAGGTTTATAATGATTTTGAAAAAATCCATCAGTATATATAAAAGTTTCCTTTTTAAGTTATGGTAAGATAATAAGTCAAACCTACATTTTAATATAAGAGAAAACTATACAACATTTTCTACATTTTGGTAAAATATAAGAACCAATTTTTTTTTTTTTTTAAATGCGTCTACAATGAATGAAATGTTAATACATTTTTAAGTAAATAAAAAATCCGTTTAAGTTCATTTAGTGTAGAAGGGCCCCAACATGGATAATCAAAAGCAACAAACAAAACAGAAAATTATAAAAAGATTGAAGGGAGTATATATGGCAATTAATCACGAAATGGTAAGATAATACAAAATAACTTTCAACTTATTCATGTGAACTCCCCAATAGTAATAACTACGAGTAAAGGTAATTATTTACTCGCTTTAATATATGTGCTATTCTATAATACTATTTTTTTTTTTGTAATCTATATATATATATATATATATATATATATATATATATATATATATATATATATATATATATAAAATTGACCACAAACTACGAATAAATGTAGTGTTTTATATTTTTTAATGAATCCTGATATTTTCTGCATATAACTATAAGTTTTTAATACATCTAGAGACATTGAAATTTTATTTCATTTTCAGGTGAAGAAAAATTCGATTGGTTTATAAAAAATCCATTTATAAGTTATGGAAGATAATATTTCTAAGCAAGTATATTGTAGTCCTGAAATGGTAAGATAATACAAAGAATTTTATCATGAGTAATGGAAAGATTACATTATATTCCAAATTTTATATATTCCAAATTTACTGTAATCATAAAAAGATAGGATACCCCCTCCTTTCAATAATGTAAGACGATTTCATTTTGCGATCTAGGGCATTGACTATTGATTTCGCAAAAAACTATCAGATTTGCACACTTAAAGTTATACTCATTTAGTGAGGTGTCTTCTTTGATAATATTATTATAGTTTTGTAATTTTTTGCTTTATATTTTTAGGTGGGTAGCAATTCAACTTACTCAAGTGAATTTCCAACTTTTAATAACTACGAGTAAAGTCACTGGGTTTCTCTAAATATGCGCTATTCTATAAGTCTTTTTTTCTAATCATAAAAAGATAGGATACTTCTCCCTTTTAGAAATGTATGACTGTTTTAGTTTGTTTATAGTCTGGTATTGGGACTGCCATTGGACTCATAAAAAAAGTTAGGAAAATTTAATGTATTTAATTAGTCTTTACCAATTCTGGACACTCCCACATCGTGTCCAACTCATAAAATTGGATACTATGACCGTGTCCAATTGACTGCATACCCGTATCCTTGTTTTCCAGAATTTTTTTTCGAAATAGGGCTCAAAAAATAAATATTGAACAAAATGGGTTGGATTGAAAAATGTTCAATCTTATGGGGTGCACGTCACCCCATTTCAAGTTCTGGACAAAACCGCCAGTGCCCCTGGCGGTTTTAAGTGTCTTGAACAGTAGCTATGAGGTTGTGAGTGATATTTTGGCTAGGGTAAAACCGCCATGGGAGGTGGCGGTTTCACTTAAGTGAAACCGCCACCCCCCATGGCGGTTTCAATTTTTTTTTTTTTTTTTTTTTGGATTGACGTTATATCGGGGTGATATTTTGGCCAAGGGTGAAACCTCCATGGGGGGTGGCGGTTTCACTTAAGTGAAACCGCCACCCCCATGGAGGTTTCACGCTTGACCAAAATATGGGTGAAACCTCCATGGGGTGAAACCGCCACCCCCCATGGCGGTTTCACCCTCGGCCAAAATATCACCCACTCAATTTGTATACTCATTTTTGTGAAGAAACCGCCATGGAGGGTGGCGATTTCTCTTCACTTAAAACCGCCAGGGGCACTGGCGGTCCTGGCACTGGCGGTTTTGTCCCGGACCTGAAATGGGGTGACGTGCACCCCATAAGATTGAACATTTTTCAATCCAACCCATTTCGTTTAATATTTATTTTTTGAGCCTTATTTCGAAAAAAAATTCTGTTTTCCAAGGAAAAAGGGTCGGACACTCGAATCCGATTCCATTTCGGACACTCTGATCTAAGTCTGAGCACCATAGCCTAGATTTTTATTTGCTCGGATACAAAAGACTGGTGGTTATGTGCCGAGTTGTAGGTCATGGGATCGATTCTTGCCAACCTCGAGTGTACTACCATAATGTGTCAGGGAACATTCCTAATTGAATCGAGAACTTACCAAATTATTATGAATTGTAATATTTACATGTTTGCACAATTAGCCAAAATGTGTGGGGATCTAATTAGTTAGAGTGATTAGAGTTACATTAGGATTCATTACAAGTCCATGTGCTGATTGTGGTTCAGATCTCCCTTTTTGGTCATTTTGTTATTTGCATACACATGTCATGTGAATATGGTTATAGGCCAAAAAAAAAAAAATGTACTTCACAGTCAAAAGAGAAATGCTTTGAAAGCGCTAAGTATTTTATTTCACCTTTACACTTCTTCGTTATTAAAGTTATCCAAATACTCAAATTTCAGTACATGAAAGTTGGGCATGTCATACCTCATATTGTGACCAATAATTGACCATTGATATGGAAACAAATACGAGTATTACAATTTCAATAATATTTAATCAGAAAAATGCGGACATATACAACATTTTCCCTATCATAAAAACTTTTACGGTCGTTTTACTCTATAACTCATACTCCCTCCAGTTCACTTTGATGTTCCACAATGTAAGAGGCATGGTGTTTTTTGTAGGTAGTAAGATGTAGTTGAAAATGCATGTGGGTAGGTCACAATCCATTAAGACCACAAATAACATAACAAATAAGGAAAGTAGATGATCATTTAGAACTGTCTAAAAAAAATACGAAAAGATCATTCAGAACTAGAGGGAGTAATAAAATTTATTTGAGGCTTAGCGTTGAAGTTTTGTACATCTACGGACTTGTTTACTCGTTCAGTTTCTGGGGTCTATTTGCAAGTTTTAGTTTACTTATATCACTAAAATTAATTAAATGAGTTGCAAAATTACCGTTAAGATGAATAATTTTATAATTTATATAGTATTCGTAATAAAATTTGAAAATGAAATTGAAAACCAAATAACGATACCAAACTAGCAGAAATGATCTGAAAATGGATGCGAAAAATAACATTATAAGACTAACAACTTATTCAAAAGTTCGTTGTGCTTTCCTTCTATAAATTCTCCCGCCATTTCGAAAAAATGTCTCCTTTCTCTCATCTTCTGCGCCGCACATTCTCATCTGTATCTTCTCAACTAAGCTACAGAGAGCGAGACCTCATGAAGGTCGTAGACAGCTTCAAAAGGAACACTCAAAATGCCGATTTTCGGCGAAAAGCATCTTATTATACACGCACTGTTCAGCGCTTAGCCAGCGCTAATGCCTTCGGATCAATCAAGGAAATACTCGAGGAGCAGAAGAAGTTTGTGGAGATCACCTATGAAAGTTTTGCTGCTCGTTTGATTTTTCTGTACGGTATTTCCGGCTTGTTTGATCATGCACACCAACTGTTCGACGAAATGCCTGAACTAAAATGTGTGAGAACGGTGGAATCCTTTAATGCCCTTTTGCAGGCTTGTGTTGATTCGAAGAAATTTGATAAAATTGATGGGCTTTTCCGGGAATTGCCTGAGAAATTGGCAATCAAGCCTGATATTGTGTCGTATAATGTTGTGATCAAAGGGTTTTGTGAGATGGGTTCGTTTGATTTGGCTGCTTTGATGCTCGATGAGATGGATAAAGAAGGGGTGAATCCTAATTTGGTTACTTTTAACATATTACTTGATGCTTTGTTTAGGAACCGGAGGTTCATAGATGGCGAGAAGATGTTCGATTTGATGGGAAAGTATAATGTAGTTCCTGACATCGTAAGCTACAATAAGAAGTTGCTTGGATTGGTTTTGCAGAGGGTGAAAAATCAGAAAGTGATTGACTTTGTTGTCGAAATCAGGAACAAGGGTTTGAATCCTGATGTCTTTACCTTTAACATTTTGTTCAAAACCTTGTGCAGTGATCCGAAGTGTCTCAAGGAAGCCAAAACCTGGTACAATGTAATGATCGAAACCAAATGCAAACCAGACTTAAAGACCTGTGCTACATTGCTGCCCTTTGCTTGTGAAAACGGCGATTTTAAGTTTGCTGCACGGTTGTGTAGAACGTTGTTCTACCGTGGTTTCTGGTATCAAGATGTGGCCTTGGTGCAGAAGGTGATTGATGGTCTAGTAAAGCAATCGAACGAGAAGGAAGCTGCGGTTTTAGTGCAGCTTGGGCGGGAGAGTAAACACACTTGCTACCATAGCCTTAGAATGCCTGAATCAGAAACAGTCTCTTAAAAAACTTTCTTATGTAGACTGATTTTAGTCCGGCATTGTTCCATAAATCTAGTGAGACATGCCGAAATTTGATTAAGGTGAACCTTTTTTTCAGGCATCATACACTGAATTAGTCAACTTGGTTTTCATTGCTCTAGTGTATGTATTGATTTGTCCATTGGTTTTTAAGAATGTACGGGTTTGTAAAAGAGAAGTAGACGGACTCACAAGTCCGATTGAGTGTTATCCGGACGTAAATTACCAATTGGAGTAATGAATTAATTCATCAACTAAGTCCCCGTTCATCTATTTCGTTGAAGTAGAATAGATCCCACAATTTACATGTGAAATTGTTGATTGTTGTCTAAAAATCCACTCATAAGTCATTAATTTCTCGTATGAGTCGATACTTTTTAGATTTTTTACTTTAACAAGTATATAATTTAGACGGAAGAGCATATAAGTATGCCATTGTTTTTTTTTTTTTTTTTTTCGTACATAGGAATGCCAGGGTGGGGATATGAAGATTTGAATCCATGAAAATTGTTTTTTTTTTTTTTTTTTTGGTTACAAGGCAAGTATACCATTTTTCATGAAAATATTACCCGTACTTTTTAAAATGGCGAGTGTACAACTTATACCTCGGACAGATAATCGAATTTTACAAAATTGGCGCGATATCTAATTAGGGTGCGTGTGAGATATTAAGCCGACTTTTAGCATAATACTTGGATTTTGTCAAATAGACCATATTGAAAGACATTTTTTTTTCCTTCATTTTTTAAAACGCTTTCCATCTAAAATATGAGTAGGTTTTAAGGAGAAGTCGGAGCTTAACCAGACAATACATTAATACGTCTATAGGCGGATGTAGCTTGTCCTTTGTTTTTTCATTTGACAATGTTTCCCGCCATTTCAAAAATGTCTCCATTCTCCCAAATTCTGCGCCGCGGATTCTCATCATCCTCAACATCTACGCCATTTAATCACTTATACAAAGCAAAAGACATCAAAATGATCGTCGAAAGCTTCAAGAAGAATACACAAAACGTCCTTTTTCGCCGAAAAGCGACCTACTATGACCACACTGTTCTGAGCTTAATCAGAGCTAAAGCATTTGGTTCAATCGAAGAAATTCTTGAGGATCAGAAGAAGTATGTGGAGATTAGTAACGAGGGTTTTTCAGTTCGTCTTATAACTTTGTATGGGAGATCTCATTTGTTTGATCGTGCCCACCAACTGTTCGACGAAATGCCTGAACTAAAATGTGTTAGAACGGTGAAATCCTTCAATGCCCTTTTGGGGGCGTGTGTTAGTTGTAAGGAATTTGAAAAGGTTGGTGGGTTTTTCCGGGAATTGCCTGAGAAACTTGGGATTAAGCCCGACATTGTGTCGTATAATACCGTGATCAAAGCGTTTTGTGAGATGGGTTCGTTGGATGAAGCTGCTTCGATGGTTGATGTGATGGATATGGAGGGAGTTAGCCCTGATTTGATTACTTTTAATATCTTGCTTGATGGGTTTTATAAGAAGGGAAGGTTCTCGGATGGTGATGAAATTTGGGAGATGATGGGAAAGAGCAATGTAGTTCCGGACATCATAAGTTACAATATGAGGTTGTTTGGATTCGTGTTGCAGGACAAGATGAAGGAAGCGTGTGGTGTGTTTGGAGAAATTATGAATAAGGGTTTGAAGCCGGATGTGTTCACTTTCAATTTCTTGTTCAAAGGCTTTTGCACTGATGTGAAGTATATGGAGGAAGCTAAAAGGTGGTTTAATATCATGATGGAAACCAAGTGCGAGCCAAATGTTGCGACTTTTGATATTTTGTTGCCATTTGCTTGCGACAGTGGTGATTTTCAGTTTGCTGCACGGATGTGTAGGAAGGTCTTTTACTGTCGATTACGAGTGAAGGGTGTGGTGCAGAGGGTGATTGATGGTTTAGTGAAGCAGTCGAATGTGAACGAAGCTGAGTTGTTGGTGCGGGTTGGGAAGTATAGTAAAATGTCTGCTTACCATAAGCTCAAAATGCCTAAATCTGGGAAATAATGTAAGATATTTGCGTTGTTGATTTGCATTAGAGTTAGACAAGGGACTTATTCTCGAATTCTGGTGATATATGCCGGAATAATTTATCAGGTGTGACTAACTTGTTAGCTTAAGAAATATTATGTTCTTCTGGTTTTATGAGGCATAATGAGCCTCGATTAAGCCTACTGTCTCGATTTTAGTGGATTCATTTCTCTGAAAGTTTGCATTATCCTGCTCATGGTGACATGGTCAATGCTTTTCTCTTGCTAGTCTATTTTGACGGATTAAGATTTCGGAGTTAGAGACACTAACATTGTGTGCTTTGTTGTACTTCTGTGAAATTTTTTGTAAACTTGGTTGGGGATGGCAAGGGTGCTCAAAATTAGATTTGAGAATTATGTTTGTTCTACTTTTTCATCTTTTCTACATAGCTGGTAGCATATACCGTCTATCAGATAAATCTTCATCAGTATTACTCTTGCTCACTGTTCTTCAAAGGCCTCCTTCAGGATTGATGTCTACTGTGCAACTGCTGCCAAGTGAGTCAGTCAATTGCATGATACATTCTGTTGGGGCTTACAGGTGTGTACCTATAGCTTGAGTAATGTGTCACCTTGGCCAGCAACATATCTGAAGGCCCATAATGTTGGACAGAAAGCTGCCTTTGTTTTCTTTCATGTTCATGATTTTATGAGCCCTATTATTCTGTTGTCATGCAGTATTGCAGATAAATTGCAGCGCAGATACTAGACGTTTGGCCTTTGGAACATTATAGCTTAGATGGCTTTTGTGAAGCTCTGTATGACACTTTGGGGTAATCACAATCTATGCTGCATATAATCAACCAGTTAAGAGTTAGAACAAAAGATGACAGATCTATTGTGTGTGGTCGATCAAGTGGTATTTTGTCATCCTGAAGGGTTTGGTACCCCGGAAACGAGCAAATGAGTGTGGTGTTTGAAGAGACCGTCATGGGCCAATATCATTCTTTTTCCAGCTATCAATCTGAGCTTTCCGTCAGCAAACATATCACACCTTGGGAGTGGAATAGCAGGTTAGCCTTAAGTGTTATTGTGAATTTGTGATAGTGTTTAACATATGAACTGCTGATTTTATTTCAATTGAATAGCGTTGAGTCTCATGTATCTGCAGGGGGAACTGACTTGGTAAACTGTTTTCTGGCCTTCACAGGAAATGTGGACGACACGGTACTCGCCATGTTATTTACTGTTCGTTATTGGATAGGATTGTCTACTTGTGGTCTTGATGCTGCTACCAGGGGCGAGGTACGTTGTTCTCCTGCACACTTAAATTTTAGGATTTTCGTTACTTCTGGCGAAACATGGCCTATGAAATTACTAGCCATTTCCCCCTTTCTTGATCTTGACTTAATTTTATTTTTTATTGATCATTCTCACAGAGCTAACTTGTTTAGGATATATTAAGCCCACTATCCATGTGATTTCCTGTAAAACTCTATTTATTTATGATTGACAGACTAAGTACATGCATATCCGAGGTTTGCCCGGTGTAAAAATCATTCTATGATATTGTCCTCACTGTCATGTTTCTTTCTCTTGCTTCCATGATATACGATGTTTCTTTCTTAATGTTGTGAAACGGAACCCAGTACTTGCTAGAGATGAAATTTGAAAACTATTATGCATAGGCAGTTCCATTGTACCAGGAACAACAATAGCAACAGCAACGGTAAAACCTTAGTCTCAAAATGATTTGGTCTCGGAACTTCCATTTTTTGTTGGCCAAAATTATTCTTTAACGGGGCAAGTCTGCAACAGCCAAAATCCCAGTATTATTTTGAGAATATACTTGGATTTTGTATGTGAAGATAACTTTCCTTGCCTGCAGAAGTTTAATATACAGCTCATTAGCTCATGAAATTAGTCAAAGATCATATTTAGGGCCGTTTTATTATATTACATATTGTGTGTTTTATTTGCTTTATAGCTTTCAGAATACGACATTCCAGCATTATTAGTTTTAATTATGAGTAGTTTAAGTTAAGAGATTTTGACTTAGCTCTTATTTATAATTGACTTAGAAAGTTGCAAGACTTGCAACATAATCACACGGTGGCTTGTGTCGTTATCATTTCGCCGCTGCAGGACGTGGTGGAAATAATGTTGGCATTACGTTATTGAGGAATATTGTTTGTAATTAATCTACTTTTTAACTAAGAAGTAGCCAATGTTACTTTTTATTTATTATTTTGAATCAATCAAGCTGGCTTAGAATAGTAGTGTATCAAAGTTATGTCATCAAATCTGACTTTGTCAACAACCTGTGTAGCTCGTACAGTGTACAACATGTAATGATGTAAAACTCTCTATTTGTCTGTTATAATAAGCATTTTGTATTCTGTAGTTGTAGTTGCAGAAATGGTGCGCCTTTGTTCCATATCATGGTTCTCTTTGCTTCTGTTTCTGTGTCTGTTTTTTCTTTTACTTGCTTCTAACTTGACAGCTAGCAATGATTCTGAAGCTTCCCAAGGATATGTTTATGCTCTTTGCCCTGATATGGAGACGGTTGCTCCAAGTAGTGTTTATGAGGCAAACCTCGAAACTACTCTCTCTTTTCTCGGTTCAAACTCTAGCAGTGAGAATCGATTCTACAACACGACTGTGGGCACAGGAGTCAACAAGGTGTATGGCCTCTTTTTCTGCCGTCTTGATATCACTGATGCTGCATGTCAGAAGTGCGTCTCCATGGCCACAAATGCCTTGACCACTCGTTGCCCAGGACAAAGAGTCGCTATAGTATGGTATTTTGATCAGTGTGTGGTAAGGTACTCTAATGAGTCTTTTCTTGGCACCATGCGTGAAACTCCTATGATACCAATGTGGAACAGACAGAATTCTCTCAACATATGGAATGTTACAAGTAACATGACAGCTTTTATGCAAGTTCTGATTGATACTCTGGACGAAGCTGCAGATAATGCAACGAGTGGTCCAGTTGACCAAAAGTTTGCAACAAAAGAAGGAAAATTTTCAGCTAACTTGACAAACTTGAGTACTATTTACACACTTGCTGAATGCACACCAGATATAACTTTGAGTGACTGCAAGCATTGTCTTGGGGTGACCATTGGTAACATTTCAGAGCTCTGCAATGTCAAGGCCGGTTGTACTTTGATGTGTCCCAACTGTAATATAAGATATGACACATTTCCTTTTTATGGTGATGCACTGGTTGATACTTCAGGTCCGATTTTAAAAGGTATGCTAACATCTTTCTGTTATGTTGCACTTAGCTGATTCCCAGATTAAATGCATGAAAAAGTCAATCATCCGATCCATTGTTCTTAGACTAAGATATTACATTTCAATGCCTGGGTTGGAAAAGTCATCTTTTTGCGCTGAGGTTTATCTCTCATGTCTTGGGTCATCTATTTTAAAGTTTTACATATGTTGATAGTGATCTTGCTTCTCTTTACTGCATTGAATACGTAGATTTCAAATTCAAATCTTCAGTCAGTGACTATAATGGATTTGGTTGAAGGAGTTTTAGGAAAGGTCTTGATCGTTAGGTCGTTCGTTATACATGTATTCTGCAACAATGATCTATTCCATTAGTGTTTTCTGTAGCAGAAAGAGCTTGTTGGAGATCTGTGCTAAGTCGTTTTAGTAATACATCCAAATTGTGCTAAATAGGGACTAAGGAAGAGATTAGTGGGAAACAAGCAGTGCTTATAGGTGTCAGCACTGGAGCAGCTGTAATAGCACTGATTACTGTTGGAGTTCTGGTTTTTGTGTTCAAGAGAAAAACCTCGCAAAATGGTGAGTTTTCAGTCTGTCCTGAATGACGTATTGATACTAGCTGTGCACAGAACTCAGCTCAAGCAAGTAGTGATACAGATGAGTTGGACAACTTATGTAATTTCCTGTTGCAGATTGTAATGATATTGAAGCAGTAGAGAACCTGAAGTTTGACTTTGGAGTGATAAGATCCGCAACCAATAATTTCTCTAACGATAAAAAGCTCGGAGAAGGTGGCTTTGGTGAAGTTTTCAAGGTAGTCATTGCTGCTTGCTATTCATGTTTTCAGGCAAACATTGTTCCTCGCAGCCTGACCCTGAGACTTATGATCAACAGTAGCTTGCTTGGGTGCCTAAGAATCTGTAATTCATCAAATTTTCCTCATTAAATTGTCAGGGGAAGCTCCAATGTGGACAAGAAATAGCTGTAAAGAGGCTTTCAAGAAACTCTACACAAGGAGTTAAGGAGTTTAAAACAGAAGTTCACCTAGTTGCAAAGCTTCAACACAGAAATCTAGTGAAACTCCTTGGGTTCTGCCTGGAGAAACAAGAGAAGCTACTTATTTATGAGTTCTGTTCGAATCTAAGTCTTGACCGGGTTCTATTTGGTATGATTATTTACAGATGTACTAAGTGTTGATCATCTAATGTTTTTCTATTTATTGTCCCCCGTCCTTGGCTCTAACTTAAAAATGTCTGCAGATCCAGTGAAGGGTCCATCTTTAAATTGGGAGACACGATATAAGATTATATGTGGGATGGCAAGAGGACTACTTTATCTTCACGAAGATTCACGGCTCAAGATCATTCACAGGGACCTTAAAGCTAGTAATGTGATGCTAGATGGTGATATGAACCCAAAGATTTCAGATTTTGGAATGGCAAGGCTTTTTGGTGGTGATGAAACTCAGGGAAACACCAACAAAGTTGCGGGAACATTGTGAGCAATCTAAACCATTAAGGCCTAAGATTCTTCAGAATTTTTACTGGCTAGTTAACCTGTATCCATAATGTGTTTCAGATCCATCTGTGAGGAGCTTTATCTTCCTATGTTCAGTCTAATAAAGTTTAATCTATAATGCAGTGGATATATGGCTCCGGAATATGTAATAGCCGGGCATTACTCGGTGAAATCAGATGTCTATAGCTTTGGGATTATTATCCTGGAGATAGTAAGTGGTCGGAGGAACAAGTTTGTCAGGACAGACGTTGATGAGGAATCATTGCTACACCGGGTAAGTTATGGTTTTCTGGTTGGTGTTGATCTTTTATGGGTCATATGCGGAAACACTTCCCCTGTGTTTTGAACAGAGCAGTGGCCTTTGTACATTGCGCGCCCTCCCCTTTATCTTGCCATAGCCAGGAGATTTTGACGCATTTTGGGCAATATTGGTGTTTTTACCAATGATGTACAAGATGTTTCTAACCTTTGATCTAACGTTACAGGCATGGAGGCTTTGGAATGAGGAGCATGCAGTGGAATTGATTGACAAAGCCACGGAGATGAATGTATCATGGGAAGAAGAGGCTGCAAAGTGCATCCACATTGCTTTATTGTGCATCCAAGAAGACGCGGCTAAAAGACCGAGGATGACATCTGTAGTTTCTGCTCTAAATGGTGATGCCATAGTCCTACCTTTGCCTACCTCGCCTCATTTTTTCATGGCAGGCCCGTTTGCAGCTGAAGAATGGCGGACTGATGGGTCAGGCACAACATTTACAGGTTCGAAAAACATCACAGTTGTGGATGCTCGGTAGTTCTTTCTCACATGGTGGTTGTAGACTCTAGGTCAAGATGTCTTATATATGAAGACAGAAGCCGGCCTTAGAAATATCATAGCGTCACTATGTTTGAAGATCGTCCACAAAATGACAGCCCTGATGTTTCAGAGGGATCAGTGACTACTTGAATCTGTACTTGGGCGAGTTGTCGCAACAAAAAGTCCGTAAAAGTATGGATGGAGTTGTCACAACAAAGTTCGGAGCGTTTTGTCATACTAGTAGGAAAATCTAATTGAGATTTGAGGCCATACTATTTATAAAACTCGTGGCTTAAACATGAAAAACCACTTTAGCTTAGTATTTTGCTTCCGATTTTCTTCTCGTTTTCTCATTGTACGATAGTTCTCTTGTTCTCTTATGATCGATCTAAATTGATCTATAATATAATATACTTCTGCACTGCGGATTGCAGTAGCAAAAAATTTATTTATGCAAATGTCCTTTTTTTTTTTTTTTTTTTTTTTTTTGGTGATCATGCAAATCTCCATTTCATGCCAAGAAAGTAAACCAATCAACCCATTCATTTGAGTCTTAAATTGGAAAAGTTTCCAAAGTCCTAATGTGGTTGGGCACTTTCGGCCGAGCTTTCATTTTCGTGTATGGACTTGTTACTTGTTTGTCGTCGCGTTTTACTGCCCATAGCCCCATAGGCAGTTTGTAGAATAGTGTACACTGTAATGGCATGTTATACCATGGTCCCGTAATTAGGAGAATTATTGTTACGACTTTAAAGAAACTAGATACTCTATGTAATCTGCAAGTTGGGAAAAGAGTTGCACAAAACCGAGTCTGAGCAATCATCAAGCACTGCGTCAGAATATCCTTTGACCTTTTAGGAGACCTAATGACTATAGATCGAACCTATCCATTTTTTTTAGGTTGGCCGGTCACAGAGTAGTTATATCTATTTTTGGTAAAGCGCAATTATGCTAGCCCCAACACTGAATTCGAATTATAGAGTTACAGCACAATCAAACGGAAACGAACAAAATGTTGAATTGAATTATTCAAGTCTTTACTGAGAACTCTTGTCCGATGTACAATTTGGCAAATTGTGACACAAAATGCGAGTAGATCTACCAACCCAGGCAAAGGTACTTTGATGAAAGACTCTCACTCAAGAACACGGGGTCAGACCATAGAAAACTAACCAAATGTCCGAACAAAGAATCGGTAAAAAAAGGGGGCCATGATAATTACCTGTTGCGCCCCCTCTGCCTCCGCCCATTTGGACTCGAAAAGTTTACGGAGTACGACTTCTTCAATTAGTGATTTACCAATTGCTTTAGTATGGGTGCGACGTGGTTTGTTGGGAATTCGGGATAGTCGGTACCATGACAACAACTTATGAGGTGAAACAATATTACGCAACGGATTTCATTTAAAACAATATGTGTTTCTCGTTTCTCATTGAAATCATCAATAGTTACAACGTATCTAATTATACTACTTACAAATCACCGTCTTAACCTCCAAATATACACTACTACCTAGGACTTTCTACTGTAATTGGACATATTTACAATATTCACAAGTTGGTAATGTTTATGACTATATCTCATAATATTGACGCTTTCCATTTTCTCTATTATGGTTGAGGGAAATTAATCTCGACTAATCACTCCAGCCAACTTAAGAGATGACTCTCAGGGAGGGACGTAAGTGCAAAAGGTAATAATAACTAAATGACACCACGTGAATTTTCCGAAAAAAAAAAAAATTACAAATCGAAAGAATGAAACACCCATGACGCCATGAGTCAGAAATTCAACATAAATGACGCCATTGAAGATGAAACTATGCGATCATTGTTTTCTGGGATAAGATTTTATTTTGTTGCTCTGAATTATCGAATTTTGGGCGCATCTATTGGCGAAAACTAGCGTAGTGTTTTAGCTGGCATTTTCACACATGCCCACCAATTGTTTGACGAAATGCCCAACTGAAAGATTGGCGAAAAAGGGCAAATGCTGCTGTACCCATGTGTTATATTGGTTTAGGAGGAGTTGTGAGGACAATATTGATGTAGACGGGTTTTAATAACGTTACCAAATGCCGACTTAGCTTTGCCCATTTGTGGGCTGCAGCTGGTTTGTGGAAATGTGACGATATGACAATGTTTTTGTTCAAAAGCTATATTGAAAAACGGAAATTGGAAGAGTTTGAGTCCTTAGTACAATGATGTAGTTTGACTTTTGTTGATTGTGTGAGATTGTATTGATCTACTTGATTAGGACTGTTGTCTAATGTCTACTGCATCATGTGTGGAATATCTTATGTGGAGTATGAGATTGGTCAGTGGATTTACTCAATAATAATCGGGGGATGTAGCGTTTGGAAATGGGTTTTACGCTTCCTGGATTGATTTTTACGCTCTACATGAGTATGAAACGCTTTTGGAACAAACTAAGACTAGTTATTGTATATGTGTGAAAATGAATCATGTGAGTGTATGTATGATGTATGTAACAAGGTAGAATGATAAATTACTGGAATGTATATTATTACTGACATAAGATATCCTCTGCAGGGAGCCAGGGACATTCAATGGGGGTAGGCTGATTAACTGTTACAACTAACAAGGTGGTGGAAACCAAGAAGCTTCAACTGTAAGTTCTTGTCTCAACCCATACCATAGGAAGGCAATGAAGTTACTTTCAGTAAAACTTTCTGAAATGTTATTACTTTTTACTACATATCGAACTCTTTTACCGTCTGTGTAGATTTAATAAAAAAAGTCGTAAAATCAGTAGTTCTCTCGGTCTAGCGATGATCTCAAAGGTCTTAAGGAATGATTTATCCAGCTTGCGAAATGGGGTGAAATATATATATATATATATATATATATATATATATATAGATATATGTATATATATATATATATATATGTATATATATATATATATATATATATACATATATATATATATATATACATATATATATATATATATACATATATATATATATATATACATATATCTATATATATATATATATATATATATATACATATATATATATATATATACATATATCTATATATATAGGCGAGATCAGGTGCGAACTCCCGCTCGCGTGAGAACTGCGCACTGCCATAGAGTGACACTCGCGTACAATGACACAAAATTTCTATAGAATGACACCTACATACAATGACAGAGAAAGATCTATACAATGACATGAAAATTTAGAACTCATGTAGTAATCGAACCTACGACATTCGTGTATGTACACAAATGTTTTACCAAATGAGCTATCAAAACCACAATTCATACAATGACACCGAACAATAACACCGCGTGTCCATAGTGTCATTCTATGGACAAACTTGTGTTATTCTATTGACAAACCTTTGTCATTCTATGGACAAACCACCAATAACACCGAAGTGCCATAGTGTCATTCTATTGACAAACTCGTGTCATTCTATTGACAAACCCGTGTCATTCCATGGCACCCGCACCGGCAACCACAATCACACAAGATTGTCCCTCCAATGACACCGACTACCCATACAATGACACAAGATTGTCCATACAGTGACACCATCATACCATGACACGAGAGTGTCCATACAATGAGACTAGAGTGTCCATACAACGACACAAGAGTGTCCATACAATGACACCGATTATCCATACAATAACACCGATTATCCATCGAATGACAAATAGTGTCCATAGGATGACAGTCATGACACATCCACAATATATACAATGACACCGTACACGAACACCGAGTGTCCATAGTGTCATTCTACTGACAAATCTATGTCATTCTATGGACGACTCTCTGTCATTCTATGCACATACTGTGTTATTCTATGAATAACCACAACCACCACCAACACCAACACCACAACCACCGCCAACACAACGGCGCCGCCGCCACAAATATCAACAACAACAATCGCAAAAACACACAAATAAAAACCGATAACAAAAATAACAAAATGTGAATAATATACATAGATCGGCGACGACGTCGAGAGCAAATGAACACAAGAAAAATCACATAAAAAACACCGCCGTCGCCATCGCCGGAACCTCAGGTTGCCATCGCCATCGCCGGCGACGAGTAATAGACCGGCGACGACGGGAGAAGAGAGACTGACGACGATAAAAAAACAAAACAAATAAAATCAATCCTCGAAATAAAATCAGATCCAAAACGTGCGATGAATTTACATAAGATTCAACATCAAACAAAAATAAAATTAAACCTAACATAATTAGAATATTTTGAGGCAATAAAAATTACCGATCGAAAGAGAAAAGGTCGACGGCGCGTGGAGAGAGAATGTAGCAGCGCGCGCCAGAGGCGACGGAGGTGCCGGTGACGGCGACAAAGCGAGAGGTGGCGATTGCGGCAAAAAGAGAGCCTCCAACACGTGCAGCAGCCGCGAAGGAGGTGGCGGTGGCAGCGACGACGCGACGGAGGAAGAATTAGATCGAGAGGAGACAACAGTACGGCGGCGGCAGGGATCAGAAAATGTGAACGCCGCCGTCTTCTTGGTCGTCGCCGGAGTTTCGCCATCGCTTGAGATTTCGACTGTGGCAAGGAGAGAGACTACAACGGTGTGAAATAGGCGCGATGGAGGTCGTGGTAGAGGTGACGGCGTGATGAAAGTCGTGATGGAGGTGATGGAGGCGATGAAGCGACGGAGGTGGAGGTGAAGGTGGCGGTTAACGAGAGAGAAATAGAGGAGAGAGAAAATAAGAGGAGAGGAAATGAGGAGAGAGAAACGGCAACTTGGAAAATGTGGAAGGCTGGGAAGTGGGCACAATTTTCTCTATTTTTAATGTTAGATACGTGGCTTAATTCGGGCCTTCAAAACTGGTAGATCGAACGGCTATTAATTGTTGCGCAGTACTCACCTGAAAAGGGGTACTCTTATAATATATATATATATATATATATATATATATATACAGTGTACAGGCGTACAGCACAAGACACAGTGATGTCAATTTAGTAACTTTAGTAATCTAAATGCACAAACTTTGTAAACAAAAAACAGCTGTAGGTAGGTGAATAAAGACGACTTGCTCCTTTTCTGCCACATTTTGCTCTTTCTTTGGTCCCCCTCATCCACCTTACTGTCTGTGAGTGGCATAAATAAGTCTGTTCAGAGTTGAAGTTAAGAGCGGATTTAGACAAAGGTTGATAAGCTTGCCACATAACTCCATAAGTTCATATTCATGTGCGCGCATATGGCGTTAAACTCGTCTTTCTGTTGCAATTTTGGCCTTAAATTGAACAAAACAATTTGGAATAACTTCAACCACTAGTGTTTATCTTTTCTTTAATATCAATACAAAGGTAGATCATTGTAGGATATGTACGGGGGAATCATGAGTCTTCAACAAGAAAGAAGTAATATTTTGTCACGATTCAGAACTTTGGTAAGATGGACCTATAGTAGTACGTGGTAGGGATTCAAAGTTATAGGCGAGAGCTTTTAAAACTATAAGTTCTTGAAAACTCATTCTGAAACCTTTAGAGCGCATAGTGTACTACTTTAGTTTACGGTCTTATCAAAAACTTGCTGTTTAATTGAAGTGTTCAGGTACGTCGTGGCATTCATTGGGTTGCCGCATGTGATTTGACCCCTAGGCTCCACACCCGCTGACCTTTTATGTGACATTTATAGGGAATATTCTCTACCTCATAGAAGAACATGATCTTTATTTCTTAGACATGGCTGTCTGCAGTATGTCATGGTTCTTCGTCTTAGTCTTCCTACAATTTTGTTTTGGTTTATCTGTTCAGAATTCTATAGCTTCTTCTGATGCTCCCGAAGCTTATGTGTATGCATTATGCCCAGACATAGCCACAGTCGCTCCTAGTAGCGAATACCAGACGAATATAAACACTGTTTTGTCATTCCTGTCTACAAAGCCGAGCAACAAAACCCGGTTCTTCAACATAACTGCTGGCAGTGGAGCGAACAAGGTGTACGGCCTCTTTTTCTGCCGTCTTGATGTTGTTGATGCTGCCTGTCGGCAGTGTGTCTCCCTGGCTACCAACGCTCTGAGTACTCGTTGCCCTGGAAAGAAAGAATCTGTTGTCTGGTATTTTGATCAGTGTTGCGTACGTTACTCTAATGGGACTTCTCTTGGTACCATGCATGACGCGCCTATGATACCAATGTGGAACAGGCAAAATTCTCTTGACATATGGAATGTTACGAGTAATATGACAGGTTTTATGCAGGTTTTGCTTAAAACTATGGATGATGCCACGGTGAAGGCTTCTAGCGGTCCTTTACAGAAGAAGTTTGCGACAAAAGAAGCAAAGTTTCCGGGAAACTTGTCAAACATGAACACTCTGTACACTCTTGTTGAATGCACCCCTGATATATCATTGAGCGACTGTAAACGTTGTTTACAAATGACCATTGGCAATACCACAGAGCTGTGCAATTTAAGGGCAGGATGTACTGTGATGTGTCCTAATTGTAACTTAAGGTACGACATATATCCATTTTATGGAGATGCAGCTGGAATTTATCCTAGACCTTCCTCACTAAGTGGAGGTAAGCATACTCTGCTGATGTTTTATTTCATCGAATAAGCTTCCTGTCTTAGATAGGATGCTTGTTAGAGGAGTTTATTGGTCCTGTTGGTCTGTTCCAGCTGTTAGTACTCCAAGATCTAGCGCATTTCATACTTGATTTGATATCTGAAGTTTCAGAAATTTAGTTGAAGAAAAGCCAAGATCTTTAAATAAATAACCGTAACATGTAGACTGTTGTATCTAGACAGAGTATACTATTAAGTAGCAGGTTTTAGATGAGGTTACTGACAGTAGCTGTATGTTCAAATTTTGTAAAACAGAAACCACTAGAAAAACTTTAAAGCGAAGAAGAGCAATATTTGAAGGGGGTATTGTGGCAGCAGCTTTGACAGGGATGATTCTTTTCGGAATTCTGGCTTTTGTATGCAGGAGAAAGTTCAGAAATGCACATCCTGGTAAGTCCATGCTACATCTTTCCCACTTATGTTCCTATAATAGTTGTTTTTCGATCAATCATTACTAATTTTTGTGCTAGAACTTGTCAAGCTAATGATTGCTGAATAAGCTGAATTTTTACAGTTTACTTGTCGGTAGTCAGCTTGTCGCATGAATTCTCTTAGTATGTCCTTCATGAACTACTGTACTGTTTCATCATTTCATGGAAAATTTAACTGCGATTCTGCGAACCCCTACATATAGAACTGGATATAGATTTGTTAATAGTTCTGCCACCTGAAGTAGCATTACAAAGGAAATGAGTGATGGTGAAATCATTTGCCGCTTTATGATATTTATGCAATCTTAAGAGTATAGTTGATTGATGGAGTCTACTCCTTGCAGACTTAAATGATATGGAAGCTACAGAGTCCTTGAAATTTGATTTCAGCACAATAAGATCGGCCACCCATAGTTTCTCAGACAGTAATAAGCTGGGAGAAGGTGGATTTGGTGAAGTTTTCAAGGTAACAATCAGCCCTCATTTTCATGGACAATTGTCTTTCCGATACTATGATCTGTTCATATATCGATTGTTTGATATATATCTGACTAAACTTTTGTTTTTGAAAGTGTAGTCTGTCTCTTTAAATGGTAAATTTTGTCTGTCCACTATTGCTGACATTTTCAAAACACATGTCTAAGGGTTTCTTTTTTCTTTGTTTGCGGTTAATGATTCTTCAGGGGAAGCTTGACGATGGGCAAGAAGTCGCTGTGAAGAGACTTTCCAGGAATTCCAAACAGGGAACAGCTGAATTCAAGACAGAAGTTCACCTGGTTGCAGGGCTCCAGCACAGAAATTTAGTCAGACTCCTGGGATTTTGCCTTGCTACAGACGAGAAGTTACTTGTCTATGAGTTTCTGCCAAATTCAAGTCTTGACCAGGTTCTATTTGGTAAGCAAACTTCTTTTGATTTCATTTGTAACTTATGGAACAAGCTCTCTCAATCTTTTATTACTTTGTACCCTTTATCTCATCTCAATTGATTTGTTTTCAGATCCCAAAAAATGTGCATCTTTGGATTGGAACACTAGATTCAAGATAATATGTGGGATTGCCAAAGGCCTACTATATCTTCATGAAGATTCTCGGCTGAAGATTATACACCGGGATCTAAAATCTAGTAACATATTACTAGACAAAGATATGAATCCAAAAATTTCAGATTTTGGTATGGCCAGACTTTTTGGAAGAGATGAAATGCAAGGAAACACCAGTAAAATTGCTGGAACATTGTGAGTATTTTGTTTTCCTTATCTCATTTTCATCAGTATGAAGTATTTGAAACTGTGAGTGTGTTTTCTTCCTGTCAAATGTAAGGCGGAAAAATTCATTACTGAACTTTGTGGTGCAGTGGCTATATGGCTCCAGAGTATGTACTCGCAGGCCACTATTCAGTCAAATCAGATGTGTATAGTTTCGGGATCATACTTCTGGAAATAGTAAGCGGTCAGATGAATAATTTCTTCAGACAGGAAGATGAAGAGTTATTGCTCGACCGGGTAAGTCTTGCATCTTAAGTACTTTTTCTTAAACATGTTTCAAAACCTCCCAGTACTATAGTCGATATACCCTACTCTTATCTCACCATAAGCGAGAGCCTTTGAGGACCTGGAGTAATGATGTTTTTATTGTTTTTGACACATTTTGCTATATGCATGCTATCGAACTTTACACTACTAATAAAACATTTCAGGCTTGGGGACTTTGGGACGATGGGCTTGGGGTGAAATTGGTGGACGCGAAACTTAAAGATGAATTCTGTTTGGAAGAGGCAGCAAGGTGTATTCATGTTGCTTTGTTGTGTATCCAAGAAGACGCGTCTAAAAGACCGAGCATGGCAACTGTAGTTCCCGCTCTTAATGGCGATTCTGTCATTCTACCGATGCCTACAGCTCCACATTTTTTCGTTGCTGGTAAATGTCACGAATTTTTGGAGTCTAGTGTATTTTCAGGAACATCTGCTGTCTCAGTACTAGGTCCTCGGTAGAGTTTACGCAGCGATGCTTGGAAAAGAGGACGCAATCAAGGAGTAAATGTATACACCGAACTAGTTTTTTTCTTTGAGAATTTTGTCCAAAATGTGTGTATGTGCAACAGTGCCAGAAAGACATGGTAATGTGGTGTGTACATTCCAATGGAATATCTGACTAAGCACATGGGATTTTTATAAAGTTATGAAGATTATTGAGCTCAATAATCATGTTCTTGCTGTGATAAGGGTGGGGAATAGAGCATAGAGGAGAGAGAAATTTGGGAGAAAAATCAGATAATAAGAGAGGAGAGAGACAAAGAGATGGAATAGAATGGAGACCCTAAATTCACACACAAAAGTTCTCAGACCCCAAACTCAAAAAAATCATAAAGTTCAGTCACCAATTCCACACATAACTCATTCCAAATGAGTATAGCCCAAGTTCGCTACATCGCTCTACATAATCACCAATTCACCATATCTTAGTACATTGATCTTTTTTTTTTTTTTTTTTTTTTTTGCCAGAAGTGCTACACTTCGCGGTTATTATATAAATCCTTGGAAATTACAAAGTCAATTTGCTGAGGATGGTCCTCAAATCAAATGTTTTGCAAATCCTCATTATATTATGGAAAATTTGTGGGAAACCACCTCCAACTTTCACCATTCCTTTGGGAAACCACCTTATTAAAATAAATTTGTGGTAAACCACCAAATATAAACAAAACCAAAGGGTAGAACCACCTCCTTACCCAAACCACCCTCTCACCACCTCTAACGACCACTAGCCACCACCATTCTTGCCGCCACTGCCACCACCCACCGCTAGCAAGGCCACATCGACCACCACATTTCCCCGGCTCAATGTCCTCCACCCCTCCCCCCGACCATTTTCTCTCTCCCTCCATCTTCTCTTTCCTCTCGGTTTTCGGCCGCTACAAGCATGGTAACCGGCGATCGACGACCATGTTGGGGGTGTTGAGGGTAGCTAAGGTGGTGGTTGGTGTTGACGGGTGGTAATGCGTGGTGGTTAGAGGTGTTGGGTGGGTGGTTTGGGTAAGCAGGCGGTTCTACCCCTCAGTTTTGTTTATATTTGGTGGTTCTCCACCAAAAAAACATTAATAAGGTCGTTCCCCAAAAAATGGTGAAAGTTGAATGTGGTTCCCCACAAATTTTCCTTATATTATCCTCAGAGACTACCACAAAAATTTGAGCCGTTTTTGCACGAAGCCATTTTATCTAAAAACTGTGGATTACGTACAGCAATTCTTGTCAAATTTGATCAATTTTTCGAAAAACGTCAAATGTCTTACAAACATTACTGAAGATTGTCTCGACTATATTTGTTGGATTTGATTGTTGGTTCCTCATTTTGTAAATTACTTCATGTGTTTCAACGCTCATCAATTTGTATGGATTTACGACCGTTTTAGCTATTTTTCAAACCTTTTCTTAGGTTTTCAGCCCTAATATTTTTCCAATCCTCATTATATCATACTTAGAGACTACCACCAAAACTTTAGCCGTTTTTGCTCCAGAGCCATTTTTTCGAAAAACCGTCGAATATGTACTACGATTTTGGTAAAAATTGATCAATTTTTCGATAAATGCCACATGTCATCCTCAAAACATTACTGAAGATAGCCTAAGACTATACTTGTTGGATTTGACTGTTGGTTCCTAATTTTATGAACTATTTCATGCGTTTCGACCCTCGTCACATTCTATGGATTTATGACCGTTTTGGCCAATTTTCTAACCTTTCCTTATGTTTTCGGCCCTAATATCACTTCCAATCCTCCTTATATCACACTTAAAGACTACCACCAAAATCTTAGCCGTTTTTTTTTCCGGAGCCATTTTATCCAAACACTGTGGATTCTGTACTGCAATTTGGGTCAAATTTGATCAATTTTTCGAAAAACGCCAAATGTCTTCCAAAAATTACTGTAAATTACCTAGGACCACACTTGTTGGATCTGAGTGTTGGTTCCTCATTTTGTGAAATATTTCATGTGTTTCGACGCTCGTCACTTTGTATGGATTTATGACCGTTTTGGCTAATTTTCTAACCTTCTCTTAGGTTTTCGCCCCTAATATTTTTCCAATCTTCATTATATCATACTTAAAGACTACCACCAAAATTTTAGCCCTTTTTTTTCCGGAGCCATTTTATCGAAAAGCCGTGGATTATCTGCTACGATTCTGGTCAAATTAGATCAATTTTTCGAAAAACGCCAAATGTCCTCCAAAACTTACTGAAGATATCCTAGGACTATACTTGTTGGATTTGATTGTTGGTTCCTCGATTTGTGAATTATTTCATGTGTTTCAACGCTCGTCGCTTTATATGGGTTAATGACCGTTTTGGCTGTTTTTCAAACCTTCTCTTACATTTTCAGCCCTAATATTTTTCAAATCCTCGTTATATCATACTTAGAGACTAGCACCAAAAGTTTAGCCGTTTTTGCTCCGCAGCCATGTTATCGAAAAATTATCGAATATGTACTACGATTCTAGTAAAATTTGATCAATTTTTCGATAAATGCCTAATGTCCTCTACACCTTACTGAAGATAGCCTAGGACTATACTTGTTGGATTTGAGTGTTGGTTCCTAATTTTCTTAATAATTTCATGTGTTTTAACACTTGTCAGTTTGCATGAATTTATGAACGTTTTGCCCCTTTTCCTTATCTTCCAAACTCTGTAGCCATTTTATCGTAAAACCGTGGATTATGTGTTGCGATTCTTGTCAGATATGATCAATTTTTCAAAAAACGTCAAATGTCTTCCAAACATTACTGTAAATACCCTACGACCATACTTGTTGGATCTGAGTGTTGGTTCCTCATTTTGAGAAATATTCCATGCGTTTCGAAGCTCGTCATTTTGTATGGCTGTTTTTCTAACCTTCTGTTAGGTTTTCGGCCCTAATATTTTTCCAATCCTCATTATATCATAGTTAGAGACTACCACCAATACGTTAGCCTTTTTTTCTCCGGAGCCATTTTATCCAAAAACCGTGGATTATGTACTGCGATTCAAGTCAAATTTAATCAATTTTTTGAAAAACGCCAAATTTTCTCCAAAAATTATTGAAGATAGCCTCAGACTATACTTTTTTGATTTGAATGTTGGTTTCACTTTTTGTGAAGTACTTCATGCGTTTCGACACTGGTCACTTTGTATAAATTTTATGACCATTTTGGCTGTTGTTATAACCTTCGCTTAAGTTTTAAGCCTTAATATTTTTCCAATCCTCAATATATCATACTTAGAGACTACCACCACAATTTGAGCCTTTTTTTTTTTTTTTTATTCGGAGCTATTTTATCGAAATACAGTGGATTATGTACTGCAATTCTGGTCAAATTTGATCAATTTTTCGAAAAACGCCAAAATTTCTCCAAACATTAATGAAGATAGCATAGGACTATACTTGTTGGATTTGAGTATTGGTTTTTATCTTTTTGTAAAGTATTTCATGCGTTTTGACACTCGCCATTTTGTATAGATTTTATGACCGTTTTGCCTGTTTTTCTAACCTTCTCTTAGGATTTCAGCCCTAATATTTTTCCAATCCTCATTATATCATACTTAGATATTACCACAAAATATATAGCCTTTTTTTCTCCAGAGCCCTTTTATCGAAATACTGTGGAATATGTACTGCAATTCGGGTCAAATTTGATCAATTTTTCGAAAAACGCCAAATTTTCTCCAAATATTAATGAAGATAGACTCGGACTATACTTGTTGGATTTGAGTGTTGGTTTCTCTTTTTGTGAAGTATTTCATGCGTTTCGACACTTGTAACTTTCTATAAATTTTATGACCGTTTTGGCTGTTTTTCTAACCTTCTGTTAGGTTTTCAACCCTAATATTTTTCCAATCCTCATTATATCATACTTAGAGACTACCATCAAAATGTTAGCCTTTTTTTCTCCGGAGCCATTTTATCAAAAAAACCGTGGATTATGCACTACAATTCCGGTCAAATTTGATCAATTTTTGGAAAAACGCCAAATTTTTCCAAACATGATTCAAGATAGACTCAGACTACTTTTATTATTTGAGTGTTGGTTTCTCATATCTAAAGTATTTCATGTGTTTCGACACTCGTCACTTTGTATAAATTTTATGACCATTTAGGCTGTTTTTCTAACCTTCTCTAAGGTTTTCGGCCCTAATATTTTTCCAATCCTCATTATATCATACTTATAGACTACCACCAAAATTTGAGTGTTTTTTTTTTTCTCCGGAGCCATTTTATCGAAAAACCGTGGATTATGTACTACAATTCAGGTCAAATTTGATCAATTTTTCGAAAAACGCCAAATTTTCTCCAATTATTGCTCAAGATAGCCTCGGACTATACTTGTTGGATTTAAGTTTTGGTTTCACTTTTTGTGAAGTATTTCATGTGTTTCGACACTCGTCATTTTGTATAGATTTTATGACCGTTTTGGCTGTTTTTCTAACCTTCTTTTAGGTTTTCGGCCCTAATATTTTTCCAACCCTCATTATATCATACTTAGATACTACCACAAAAACTATAGCCGTTTTTTCTCCGGAGCCATTCTATCGTAAAACCATGGAATATGTACTGCAATTGGAGTCAAATTTGATCAATTTTTCGAAAAACGCCAACTTTTCTCTAAACATTAATGAAACTAGCCTCGGACTATACTTGTTGGATTTGAGTGTTGGTTTCTCATTTTGTGAAGTATTTCATGTGTTTCAACACTCATCACTTTGTATAGATTTTATGACCGTTTTGGATATTTTTGTAACCTTCTCTTAGGTTTCCGGCCCTAATATTTTTCCAATCCTCATCATTTCATACTAAGAGACTACCACCAAAATTTTAGCCGTTTTTTCTCCGGAGCCATTTTATTGCGAAACCGTGGTTTATGTACTGCAATTTGGGTCAAATTTGATCAATTTTTCGAAAAACACCAAATTTTCTCCAAACATTAATGAAGATAGCCTTGGACTATACTTGTTGGATTTGAGTGTTTGTTTCTCATTTTCTAAAGTATTTCATGCGTTTCAACATTCGTCATAGATTTTATAACCATTTTGGCAGTTTTTCTAACCTTCTCTTAGGTTTTCGGCCCTAATTTTTTTCAAATCCTCATTATATCATACTTACAGACCACCGCCAAAATTTGAGCCTTTATTACTTAGGAGCCATTATATCGTAAAATTGTGGATTATGTGTTGCGATTCTGGTTAGATTTGATCAATTTTTCGAAAAACGCTAAATATCTTCCAAACATTACTGTAAATACCCTTCGACCATACTTGTTGTATATGAGTGTTGGTTCCTCATTTTGTGACATAATTCATGCGTTTCAAGGCTCGTCACTTTGTATGGATTTATGACTGTTTTGGCTAATTTTCTAACCTACTCTTTGGTTTTCGGTCATCATATTTTTTCAATCCTCATTATATCATACTTAGAACCTACCACCAAAATGTTAGCCTTTTTTTCTCTTGAGCCATTTTTTCAAAAAACCATCGAATATGTACTACGATTCTGGTAAAATTTAATCAATTTTTCGACAAATGTCAAATGTCCTCTAAACATTACTGAAGATAGCGCGGGACTATACTTGTTGGTTTTGAGTATTGGTTCCTAATTTTTATGAACTATTTCATGCGTTTCAACACTCGTCACTTTGTATGAATTAATGACCGTTTTAGCCCTTTTCCTTATCTTCTCTTAGTTTTTTACTTTAATCCTCATTAAATCATACATGCAGACTACCACAAAAATTTTGGCAGTTTTTACTACGAAGCCATTTTATCGTAAAACCGTGGATTATGTGTTGCGATTCTATTCAGATTTGATCAATTTTTCGAAAAACGACAAATGTCCCAAACATTACTGTAAATACGCAATGACAATACTTGTTGTATCTGATTGTTGGTTCCTCATTTTGTGAAATAATTCATGTGTTTCGACGCTCGTCACTTTGTATGGATTTATGACTGTTTTGGCTAATTTTTTAACCTTCCTTTGGTTTTTGGCCTTCATATTTTTTCAATCCTCATTATATCATACATAGACACTACCACCAAAATGTTAGCGTTTTTTTCACTTGAGCCATTTTATCGAAAAATCGTAGATTACGTACTGCAATTTGGGTCACATTTGATCAATTTTTCGAAAATCGCCAAATTTTCTCCAAACATTATTGAAGATAGCCTCGGACTACACTTGTTGGTTTCTCTTTTTGTGAAATATATCATGCGTTTCGACACTCGTCACTTTGCATAGATTTAATGACCGTTTTGGCTGTTTTTCTAACCTTCTCTTAGGTTTTCGGCCATAATATTTTTCCAATCGTAATTATATCATACTTAGAGACTACCGTCAAAATTTAAGCGTTTTTTTTCTCTGGCGCCATTTTATCGAAAAACCGAGGATTATGTACTACGATTCTGGTCAAATTTCATCAATTTTTCAAGAAATGCCAAATGTCCTCCAAACATTACTGAAGATAGCCTAGGACTATACTTGTTGGATTTGAGTGTTGGTTTCCATTTTGTGAAGTTTTTCATGCGTTTCGACACTCGTCACTTTTTATAGATTTTTTGACCGTTTTGGCTGTTTTTCTAACCTTCTCTTAGGTTTTCGGCCCTAATATTTTTCTAATCCTCATTATAGCATACTTAGAGACTACCACCAAAATGTTAGCCTTCTTTTCCCGGAGCCATTTTAACGAAAAACCGTGGATTATGTACTGCAATTCGGGTCAAATTTGATCAATTTTTCGAAAAACGCCAAATATTGTCGAAACATTACTGAAGATAGCCTCGAACTATACTTGTTGGATTTGAGTGTTGGTTTCGCTCTTTGTGAAGTATATCATGCATTTCAACAATCGCCACTTTGTATAGATTTAATGACTGTTTTGGATGTTTCACATTGGGTTTAGGGATAATCAGGCTCGAACTGATGACTTCCACCACGTCATGGTGACACTCTACCTATTCCGGGCACTGTAAGAACCGATTTTATGATTCAATAAAATATCCCAAAGGCCGATGCCAATAAAAAGAAGCATCTCTCATAGGTTCACCAATTTATTGACTGTTGCTAGGTCGCCTGATGTCTTTGACATGAAATGGATATACCCATCTATCTCTGACTCCTAATTTATGAAATGATCAAATATGGCAAAACCTATACCAAAAATTGGTTGCAATCAAGAATGCCTCAACTGGATAAATTGACTTACATAACCATCATGCTGGGCATTTTTCTTCGAAATTTGGTTTCAAACCCCGGTTCGAACAGGAACACCTGAATCAGACCGAATTAGATTTAAGTTGAAAAAAACGATATTTGTATTTCTACCCTTCTCTTAGGTTTTCGGCCCTATTATTTTTTCATTCCTCATTATATCATGCTTAGAGACTAACGCCAACATTTCAGCATTTTTTTTTTCTTCTCTAGAGCCATTTTATCGAAAAACCGTGTATTATGTATTACGCTTCAGTACAAATTACATCAATTTTTCAAAAAATACCAAATGTCCTCAAAACATTACTGAAGATAGCCTAGCACTATACTTGTTGGATTTGAGTGTTGATTTCCATTTTGTGAAGTATTTCATGCGTTTCGACACTGGTCACTTTGTATAGATTTTATAACCGTTTTGGCTGTTTTTCTAACCTTCTCTTAGGTTTTCGGCACTAATATTTTTCCAATCCTCATTATATCATACTTAGAGACTGCCACAAAAATGTTAGCCTTTTTTTCTTTGGAGCCATTTTATCGAAAAACCGTAGATTATGTAGTGCAATTCTGGTCAAATTTGATCAATTTTTCGAAAAACGCCAAATTTTCTCCAAACATTACTGAAGATAGCCTTGGACTATACGTGTTGGATTTAAGTGTTGGTTTCTCTTTTTGTGAAGTATTTCACGCGTTTCGACACTCGTCACTTTGTATAGATTTTAAGACCATTTTGGCTGTTTTTCTGACCTTCTCTTAGGTTTTCGGCCCTAATATTTTTCCAATCCGCATTATATCAGACTTAGATACTCCCACCAAAATTTTAGCCGTTTTTTCTCCAGGGCCATTTTATCGAAAAATCGTGGATTATGTACTGCAATTCGGGTCAAATTAGATCAAGTTTTCGAAAAACGCCAAATGTCCTCCAAACATTAGTGAAAATAACCTAGGACTAAACTTGTTGGATTTGAGTGTTGGTTTCTCATTTTGTGAAGTATTTCATGCGTTTCGACACTCGTCACTTTGTATAGATTTGATGACCGTTTTGGCTATTTTTCTAACCTTCTCTTAGGTTTTAGGCCCTAATATTTTTCCAATCCTCATTCTATGATACTTAGATACTACCACCAAAATTTTAGCTCTTTTTTCTCCGGAGTCATTTTATCGAAAAACCGTGGATTATGTACTACAATTCGGGTCAAATTTGATCAATTTTTCGAAAAACGCCAAATTTTCTCCAAACATTAATGAAGATAGCCTAGGACTATACTTGTTGGATTTGAGTGTTGGTTTCTCTTTTTGTGAACTTTTTCAAGCGTTTCGTCACTCGTCACTTTGTATAGATTTTATGACCGTTTTGGCTGTTTTTCTGACCTTCTCTTAGGTTTTCGGCCCTAATATTTTTCCAATCTGCATTATATCATACTTAGGGTCCGTTTAGCCAAGCTTCTCAAAACCAACTTCTCCTCCCTAGAAGTAGTTCTCCAGAAAATCCTTCTACAGAAATTTTGAACCGTTTGGCAAGTGTAATTTCAAAAGTGTTTCTACAAAGTAGAATTTATTTGCAACCGTTTGGCCAAAATTGTATGCTTTTGAATGTTCAACCATTGTTAATCACAATTCACAAAGACCAAAAAAGTCATCTACCAGATGCACAAGATAAGCTCTCTCTTTACTCCCTTCTATATAGAATGACAATCATCAATGGAAAAAAATGTTTTAATCCCAAATGTTTTAATCCTCCCATGTTTCCAATTCATGCTTAGCCAAAGAAAGTGTGTCGAATTCAACACTTTTGTTTGTCAATCAAATTCAAAGTTTGATTATTTATGAAATTCTGCTCTTATGAGATTGAAATGGGTGAAAGATTGAGAGTTTGATGAGAGAGAATGAGTGATAGTGTTTTTCCAAGAACTTCACGAGAAACAGAAGCCAGAAGCCAGGATTTGGGGCTTCTATTTCTGGGGGTTGTAGAAGCTGTTTTGGGCTTCTGGAGAATTGGAAACACATGCTCATTTTTTAGTGTTTGACCAAGTTTCAGCTTCTAGGCCCCAGAAGTTGCTCTAGAAGCTTGGCCAAACACACACTTAGATACTACCACGAAAATTTTAGCCGTTTTTTCTCCGGAGTCATTTTATAGAAAAAAAGTGGATTATGTACGACAATTCGGGTGATATTTGATCAAGTTTTCGAAAAACGCCAAATTTTCTCCAAACATTACTGAAGATAGCCTCGGACTATACTTGTTGGATTTGATTGTTGGTTCCTCCTTTTATAAATTGTTTCGTGCATTTTGACGCTCGTCACTTTGTATGGATTTATGACTGTTTTGGCTGCTTTTCAAACCTTCTCTTTGGTTTTCAACTCTAATATTTTTTCAGTCCTCATTATATCATACTTAGAGACTACCAGCAAAAGTTTAGTCGTTTTTGCTCCGGAGCCATTTTATCGAAAAACCATCGAATATGTACTACGATTCTGGTAAAATTTAATCAATTTTTCGATAAATGTCAAATGTTCTCTAAACATTAGTGAAGATAGCCTAGGACTATACTTGTTGGATATGAGTGTTCGTTTCCATTATGTAAAGTATTACATGCTTTTCGACACTCGTCACTTTGTATAGATATCATGACTGTTTTGGCTGTTTTTTCTCTTAGGTTTTCGGTCCTAATATTTTTCCAAGCCTCATTATATCATACTTAGATACTACCATCAAAATTTGAGCCTTTTTTTTCACCGGAGCCATTTTATCGAAAAAATTGTGGATTATGTATTACGATTCTGGTCAAATTAGATCAATTTTTTCGAAAAACGCCAAATGTCCACCAAACATTACTGTAAATACCCTACGACCATTCTTGTTGGCCTGATCTGAGTATTGGTTCCTCATTTTGTGAAATATATCATGCATTTTGACGTTCGTCACTTTGTTTGGATTTATGATTGTTTTGGCTAATTTTCTAACCTTCTCTTAGGTTTTCGGTCCTAATATTTTTTCAATCCACATTATATCATACTTAGAGACTACCACCAAAATAATAGTCGTTTTTTCTTCGGAGCCATTTTATCGAAAAACCGTGGATTATGTACTGGAATTCGGGTCAAATTTGATCAATTTTTCGAAAAACGCCAAATTTTCTCCAAACATCACCGAAGATAGCCTAGAACTATACTAGTTGGATTTGAGTGTTGGTTTCCCTTTTTGTGAAGTATTTCATACGTTTCGACACTCGTCACTTTGTATAGATTTTATGACCGTTTTGGATGTTTTTCTAGCCTTGTCTCAGGTTTTCGGCCCTAATATTGTTCCAATCCTTATTATATCATACTTAGATATTGACACCAAAATTTTAGCCATTTTTTCTCCGGAGCCATTATATCGAAAAACCGTGGATTATGTACTGCAATTCGGGTCAAATTTGATCAATTTTTCGAAAAACACCAAATGTCCCCTAAACATTAGTGAAGATATCCTCGGACTATACTTGTTAGATTTGATTGTTGGTTCCTCATTTTGTGAAATATTTCATGCGTTTTGACACTCGTCACTTTGTATGTATTTATAACCGTTTTGGTCGTTTTTCAAATTTTCTCTTACGTTTTCAGTCCTAATATTTTTCCAATCATACTTGGAGACTACCATCAAAATTTGAGCTATTTTCCTCCTGGGTTATTTTATCGAAAAACCGTGGATTATGTACTGCAATTCTTGTCAAATTTGATCAATTTTTCGAGAAACGCGAGATGTCTTTCAAACATTACTTAAGATAGCCTAGGACTATACTTGTTTGATTTTATTGTTGGTTCCTCATTTTGTAAATTATTTCATGCGTTTCGACGCTCGTCCCTTTGTAAGGATTTATGACCGTTTTGGCAGTTTTTCAAACCTTCTCTTAGGTTTTCAACCCTAATATTTTCCAATCCTCATTATATCATACTTAGAGACTAGACCTGGCAAAAGTGACCCGATACCCGAAACGAAAATTTTGACCCGAACCCGAATTTTACCCGAAATGATATCACCCGTATTTGACCCGAACCCGGTTACACCCGACCCGAACCCGATTATCACCCGAAGTCAATTAACCCGAAGTTGACCCGAACCCGTAATGACCCGAAGTAAACTAGCCCGACCCGATTATCACCCGAACCCGAATAGACCCGTACTAAATTGACTTGAATATTTTGATTCCGCATACTATATGTCTAACCTTTGATTTAGTGATACGAGCATTTCGCGCCTTCAATTTTGTATCATATAAAGTGAGTACATTATATGGCATAATGGTCCTCTTTTTCACATGAAACAAGTACCTAAACAACTTAATTTAATGTTTTCCATTTATATTTGGTCAATCAATCGAAAAAAAAATGTAAATAGTACAAATCTAATCATTATTTGTCTCGATTTTTCAACTAGACCCGAATTAACTCGACCCGAATTGACCCGACCCGAACTAACCCGAATAATTTGACCCGTACCCGAAATTGACCCGAAGAATGCTCGACCCGAAGTGGCCCGAACCCATCCAAACCCGACCCAACCCGAATATTGTAGTGCGAATTGACCCGGCACGAACTAACCCGACCCGAACCCGACCCGAATGACCCGTTTGCCAGGTCTATTAGATACTACCACCAAAAATTTAGTTGTTTTTCCTCCAGAGCCATTTTATCGAAAAACCATCGAATATGTACTACGATTCTGATAAAATTTAATCAATTTTTGGATAAATGTCAAACATCCTCTAAACATTATTGAAAACAGCCTAGCACTATACTTGTTGGTTTTGAGTGTTGGTTCGTAATTTTCTGAACTATTTCATGCGTTTGAACACTAGTCACTTTGTATGAATTTATGACCGTTTTGGTCATTTTCCTTATCTTCTATTAGTTTTTTTACTCTAATATTTTTCGAATCCTCATATATCATACTTGCAGACTACCACCAAAATTTGCGCCGTTTATACTCCGGGGCCATTTTATCGTAAAACCGTAGATTATGTGCTGCGATTCTAGTCAAATTACATCAATTTTTAGAAAAACGTCAAATGTCTTGCAAACATTAGTGTAAATACCCTACGACCATACTTGTTTGATCTGAGTGTTGGTTCCTCATTTTGTAAAATATTTCATGCATTTCGACGCTCGTCACTTTGTATACGTTTTATGACCTTTTTGGCTGTTTTTCTAATATGCTCTTAGGTTTTCTACCCTAATATTTTTCAAATCCTCATTATATTATACTTATATACTACCATCAAAACTTTAGCCGTTTTTTCTCTGGAGCCATTTTATCGCAAACCGTGGATTATGTACAGCAATTCGGGTCAAATTATGATCAAGTTTTCGAAAAACGCCAAATTTGCTCCAAACATTAATGAAGATAGCATAGGACTACATTTGTTGGATTTGAGTGATGATTTCTCCTTTTGTGAAATATTTCATGCGTTCCGACAGTCGTCACTTTGTATAGATTTTATGACCGTTTTGGCTGTTTTTCTAACATTCTCTTAGGTTTTCGGCCCTAATATTATTCCAATCCTAATTATATCATACTTAGATACTACCACCAAAATTTTAGCCATTTTTTCTCCGGAGCCATTTTATCGAAAAATCGTGGATTATGTACTACGATTCTAGTCAATTAGAGCAATTTTTCAAAAAACGCCAAATGTCCTCCAAACATTACTAAAGATAGCCTAGGACTATACTTATTCGATTTGATTGTTGGTTCCTCATTTTGTGAAATATTTCATGCGTTTTGACGCTCGTCACTTTGTATGGATTTATGACCGTTTTGGCCGTGTTCTTTATCCTCTCTTAAGTTTTTAACTATAATATTTTTCAAATCCTCATTATATCATACATATATAGTACCACAAAGATTTGAGCCGTTTTCGCTCCGGAGCCATTTTATCTACAAACCGTGGATTATGTACTGTGATTGTGGACAAACTTGATCATGTAACACCTCGACTCATCACCTAATTCGGCGTAGTGGCATATGGCATCTTGCCAGGATTTGTATGGACCTCACAGACCAACATGGGTCCTTTTGGGGTATTTTTACCTCACTCATGTACCCATGGGAACTTGCGAGGAGGTCACCCATCTTGAAATTACTTCCAGTCAAGCACGCTTAACTGTGGAGTTCTTATCACATGGGCTTCCTATAAGGAAGGTCGACTTTGTTGGTATAAGTAGTACAATGAATCTTTTTTAATCACCTCATATGAGCCCTTAATTTCTTATAAAGTTCCTCTGAAATCTAGGGTATTACATATCAATTTTTCGAAAAACATCATATGTTTTCCAAACAGTACTGAAAATAGCCTAGGACTATACTTGTTGGATTTCATTGTTGGTTCCTCATTTTGTGAATTATTTCATGCGTTTCGACGCTCGTCACTTTGTATGGATTTATGACCGTTTTGGTCGTTTCCCATATCTTCTCTTAGTTTTTCGATTCTAATATTTTGAAAATCCTCATTCTATCATTCTTAGACACTACCACCAAAATTTTAGTCGTTTTTGCTCCAAGCCATCTTATCGAAAAATTGTGGATTATGTACTGCGATTCTGGTCAAATTTGGTCAATTTTTCGAAAAACGCCAAATGTCCTCCAAACACTAATGAAGATAACATAGGACTATAATTGTTGGATTTGACTGTTGGTTCCTTATTTTGTGAATTATTTCATGCGTTTCGACGCTCGTCACTTCGTATGGATTTGTGACCGTTTTAGCTGTTTTTTTAACCTTCTCATAGGTTTTTGGCCCTAATATTCTTCCAATCCTCAATATATCATAATTAGATACTATCACCAATCTTTGAGCCATTTTGCTCCAGATGCATTTTATCGAAGAACCATGGTACTGCGATTCTGGTCAAATTTGATGAATTTTTCAAAAAAACGCCAATTGTCCTCTTAACAATACTGTGGATAGCCTAGGACTATACTTTTTTGATTTGAGTGTTGGTTTCTCATTTTGTGAAGTATTTCATGTGTTTCGACGCTCGTCAATTTGTATAAATTTATGACAATTTTGGTCGTTTCCTTATCTACTCTTAGGTTTTTGACACTAATATTTTGCAGATCCTCATTATATCATAGTTAGAGACTATCACAAAAATTTGAGTCATTTTATCAAAAAACCGTGGATTATGTACTGCGATTCTAGTCAAATCTGATCAATTTGCCAAAAAATGTCAAATGTCTTCCAAACATTATTGAAGATAGCCTTGGACTATACTTGTTGGATTTGATTGTTGGTTACTCATTTTGTAAATTATTTCATGCGTTTCGACGCTCGTCACTTTGTATGAATTTATGACTGTTTTTGTAACCATCTCTTAGCTTTTTGGCCCTAATATTTTTCCAATCCTCATCATATCATACATAGAGACTACCACCAAATTTTGAGCCTTTTTTTCTCCGGAGCATTCTATCGAAAAACCGTGAATATGTACTGCAATTCTGGTCAAATTTGATCAATTTTTCGAAAAACGCCAAATGTTCTCCAAACATAAATGAAGATAACCTAGGACTATACTTGTTGGATTGGAGTCTTGGTTCCTCATTTTGTGAAGTAGTTGATTTGTTTCGACGCTTCTCATTTTGTATGGATTTATGACCGTTTTGGCACTTCTAAACAAGTTTTTATGCTATATTTTGAATTTTATAGTACCTTACAATCATGTTCCTAGATTTTTTTTTTTTGACATTTGCTCAAGTATGTGATTGTTTTTTAGAGCAATGAACTTGATTTATATCTTTACCTATTGTGAAGCGATCCTAGTCTTTCTTAATTCCAGTCAGTACAAACATAATTTTATTAAATTCTTTTTTTTGTTTAGTTTTTTTATTAGTTTTGGTGTTTAATATATATCCAAATAATTCAAAGTGTGTTTTTAAAACAAGTTTTTCAACTTTGGTGTTTTATGTCTACCAAATACAAGTTTGGTGTTTTTTAGATCCCACCCTCATCACTTTGCTGGCTAAAAAAATACTTCTTTGGTGAATCGTGCTATTATATATAGAAAACTAGATCGTTTAGATCATTCCAAGTTTGATTAATTTCTAATTATTTTGTACCGTCCTAATTTGCGATGATTTTTCAGTTATTTTCAAACGGATGTAGAAAATTCGTAAATGAAATATTGGGGATGGATTGATGGATTAGCATACAGGCCTTAGCCTTTGGCTTAATAGTTTCCCATCGTAACTAAGACGAAAGTGACAATTGGCCCCATACACTTTTATCAATTATGCAATTGAACACTTTAACTTTTATTTGTGGAATTGAACCTCATACCTTTGATTAGGTGAGCAATTCTACAAATTTCTCGAATTTTTAACCAACTTTTGCATCAAAATTATCTGGTGGTAATTAAAAATGACCTGGAAAATATTTTTCGTACTTATACGTCTTATATACATCGTAATGCACTCCATATAGGTCATATGAGTATATATACAACACCCACAACTATATTGGAATCTGGGATTATTTTAAGAAGACAAGTAAAATTTTTGATACTTTCGCCAAAAATTTCCTTTGTTCTATGTATAACTAGTTTGCATGCCCGTTCCGCATCCGGGCTGTATATCTATATTGTTATACTCATTTTATGAAATTGTCGGTTTATTTTTGTTATAATATTATTAGGAACACTATTATTTTTCATAAATTAGCTTACCGCCATAATCACCATAAATTCTATTATTTTCCATAAATTAGCTAATAGTTTCCATATTATGTAGTTACTTAGTGCTATCCAATTAATGAATGTCAAGTGTCCTTCTGGAAAAGACTTGGTTTCAGATTTTGATATATAGTACTAGTTTGATGGCCCGTGCAACGCCCGGGCTACTTATATTTAAATGTTAAAATTTTGTGAACGAATTTTTTATCTAAAACCTAAAATCTCGTTTCAAACACCCGTTGGATATTTGTAATGTAATTAGATGAAAAGTCACATTTAAAACCTAAAGTCATGTTTCAAACACCCGTGGTATACTTGTAATGTAATTAGATGAAACCTCGCCTTTAAAAACCTAAAATCTCATCTCGAACACCTGTGTGATATTTGTAATTTAATTAGAGGAAAAGTCACCTTTCAAAAGCCAAAGTCCCATTTTGAAACACCCGTTGGATATTTGATCAAATTGACATAAATCAAGTAATTACTATATTACATAACTATTTTAATAAATCAAGTAATAATGTTATTTTATTAGAATAATATTACCATATACTTAACATATCCTATTTTGGATAAACATTATTTACCATATAACAATATTATTGTAAGCCACGTGTTAGCGTGGGAATTGACCGGATTCAGGATTACATATATATATTAGATTAGATGATGACTTCAGGAGCAATTACTTCCCCCTCGTAGTCTTGAGGACAAATGGGATCTCATCCGGAATCTTAAGTAGCCTCCCAAGAATCAAATACTTTATTTGCCTCGAGTCTCGAACATGATTCTACTAAGTCATTTATTTCTATTCGAGATTTGTAATACCCCAAATATATTGATATTGCCACTCATACCAATAAAGTCAACTTTACTTTTACAAATCTCATGTGATAAGAACTCCACAATTAAGCGTGCTTGATTGAAAGTAGTTCTAGGATGTATGACCTCATGGGAAGTTTCCTAGGGTGCGCATGAGTGAGATCAAAATGCGACGGAAAGACCCGTATTGGTTTGTGGTGTGCAATGCTGGCACAACATCCATTGTAGTTTGCCCTTTTTATTCCACAACTGGAGAGAATAACATTCTGTTCCTTAGGGATTTGCCCAAGCCATATTCTAAATTTGAATGACTAGTTTGAATACTCGGTCCGCGTCCAAGGGGTGGATATTTATATTGTTATACTCGTTTTATAAAAATGTCGGTTTATCTTTGCTATAATATTATTAGCAACAATATTATTATATTATCTAGTTATACTCACTTATCATATTATTATTTTCTTTCCACTTGTACGTTACCCGTTATACTATCCCATCACCTATTATTTCACATTATATTTAAATTTATTACCATATATTAGTTTACCACCATAATTACCATAAATTATATTACCATATTGTATGATTACTTAGTGCTATTCAATCAATAACTGTCAAGTGTCCTCATATGAAAGACTTGGTTTCGGGTTTAAATATATAGTACTAGTTTGCATGTCCATCCCCCGCTTGAACTACCTATTTATATTGTTTATAATTGTTTTATAACAATGCAGTATTATTTTTGTTATAATATTATTATGAATGATATTTTATGGCGCGTATAAGACGGTTACTAGACGACGATTCATGTTAGCCGACCCCAAATCATTTTGGGAATAAGTCTTGGATGTTGTTGTTGTATTATTATGAATGATATTTTACAAAAAAAAAAAATTTCTTTCATTTTTTGTCACTCGTCATATTCTATTATCAATTATTTCTACTAACTCATCGTATTTTTATTTCCTTTCCACTTTTAAGTCACCCGTTATATTATTTCATCTTCATTTCATATCCAGTCACCCGTTATACTATTTCATTATCATTCCACTATCTACTCACCCTTTATATCAGATTATACTTTAATTTATTATCATTAATTAGCTTTACCATAATTAGATAACTTATTACCATAGATTATAATGTAATCCATAATTTACCTAATAATTACCATAATATATATTTCACACTTTATATCAGATTATATTTCAATTTATTATCATAAATTAGCCAACTTATCAGCATAATAAGTTATAATATTTTCTGATATCTAATTAATAGGTGCCAAATGTTATTCTAGGAAAGACTATTGGTGACTAAAAATTTGCTGGTCTCTCATCCAAGACCAATTTAAAGACCATGTACTTGGTCATCATATTTTTTTTTCTTACTTTTCTACCATAGTCTTAATATAATTATAAACGAAGCTTTTTTCGAGGGCATTGAAGAGGTCTATAGCCCTTCGAATTTTCTCAGAGCTTCTGGTGAATAAGGAATTAATTTATGTTATGGAATTGTTGTTATTACCATATGTGAGTTTATGGTAATCATCTACTAAATTCATATATTAGTTATGGAAATGTAGTATATCATACACACTTATGGTAATCATGAAATTTTGACATTTTCACAAGCATGAAATTATTTATTTTATATGTTATGGTAAGATAATATTTCATAAGTCAAAAGTCTAATATGACATTTTCTAAATTTTGGTACATATAAGCAACAAATGATGACCTTTAAATTTGAGATACTAATACTAATAACTATAAGTCACCCTACTATAAATGGGTAGCCCTTTAATTTATTAAAATGAATTTATCAATACTAACAATTATAAGTCTTCAATTCTATTGAATATGTTAAAAGCCCTACGAATTGGAGCTTTAGTTAAATAAAGAATTAATTACGTGTTATGAAAATGTACATATGTAAGTTTATGGTAATCATATAAAGAATTCATTTATTACTTATGAATATGAAGTTACCATATGAAGTTTATGGTAATTTTGAAAAGATGAATCAATATAAAAGATTTCTTTTTGAGTTATAGCAAGATAATATTTCGTATGTCAAAATTACATTTTAATACGTGAGAAAAAAAATATGACGACATTATCTACATTTTAGTAAATATAAGAACCAAATGTTTGTTTTTTTAATGGTAAACTTCGAATTAGTGACAGTATTACTAATAACTAACGATAAGTCATTTATCTACTATAGATGGATTGCAATTCAACTTATTTAGTAATTTCCCAATACTAATAAGTAGGAGTATAAGTCAATTATATTCCTCTAAACTATGCATTATTATATAAGTCTGCTTTTTTTAAAGTTATATTTTTCTGTTTCTATGTATAAGACCACAAATTATGAATAAAGGTGGTTTTTATATTTTTGGATGAATCTGATCTTATCTGCGTCTAATTATGAGCTATTTATGCGTCTAGAGTTAATAAAAAGTTATTATAATTTTTGGTGGATAAAATTCATTTATAAGTAAGGGAAGATAATAATTTCATATATTCAAGTATATATGGTAACTGTGAAATGGTAAGATAATACAAAAGAATTTTGATGGGTTAAGAAAAGATGAAATTCCAAATTTGAGTTTATTGTAGCATGTTACGTGTTTATTTAACCGCAAGCGTACGAGTTATTGTAGCTAACTCTTCGATCTCAGAGAGGTATGAAAAATGTCTAGGTCGTCTAAAGAATTGACGTCAACTATGTTATGGTCGAAATGATTGGTGATTCCATCAACTAAAACTCACAAGAATTTAAATGAATTGGTGTAATTCAATTAACTAAAAGCCTAGGGCATAGATAACCCCACTAACATGCATCAACTACGATAATAAAACATATTGCAAGTTATAAAAACATAGATTAGGGGAGATTATGCATCATAATTACTACTTATCCGAGCGAGCCTATCATAAACTTTCTAATTACAATCCTAAGTCCTACTTCCGTAATGAAATGATGATGCAATAGAAGCATTAAGAAAGCATAAATTTCTCAATTAGTCCTAACAACCCACTTCCGTGGTGAAACTGTCCTAATCAATATTAGAGGACTAATCACTAAACAAGAATCGAAACTGCCGTTTAACACTCAACAAGCATAAATTAGTGTAAATCTAATCGCAGCAATAAGTATATAGATTAGACAACAATAATCAAACTCAAGTTGATAATTAAACATAACCATAATAAGGCTTAATCATATGAATCTAAAGACTTGCAAATTTATAAATTAAATCATAGTACTAGCATGTTAGGGTTCGACCAAACCCTAAAAAAAGACTACTCACACATATCTAAATTAACAACAACAATAATAATTGAATTGAAAAACATTTCTAAAGGAGTAGAGAGAAAGAATTGCAATACTGTGATGGTCTGAATAATATTCTGGATAATAAAGAAAATAGATCTCCGAATCTGGTACAAAAATGCTTGAATCTTGAAATAAAGTTGGATGTAGAAAATAAAGAAAGCTTAGATAGATAATACAAGGGCTCAACTAGGTATACACATCTAGGAGGTTAATTTATAATTTCCTAAAAGAAAATAGGAAATAAACCCCCAAAATTAGAATAAAGATAATTTGGAAAACATCAACCCATGCATCTACACGGGTCGTGCAACACAATGCAATTATAAATGGGTAACCGTTTAACTTATTCAAATGAATTTTTCAATACTAAAAATTATAAATCAACTCTATTGAATAGGTTAAATGCCCTATGAATTTTCTTAGATCTTTAGATAGATAAAGAATTAATTAAGTGTTATGAAAATGTAGTTAGCATTTTATGGTAATCATAGAAAGAATTCATTTATTATTTATTAATATGTAGTAGTTACCATATATAAGTTTATGATAATTTGGAAAGATGAATCAATATAAAAGTTTTCTTTTATGAGTTATAGTAAGATAATATTTCATACGTCAAACTTAGATTTTAACGTGAGAAAAAAATCTGACGAAAGATTTTAATACTTACATTTCTTTGTTTAGCTATACCATAATAATTTCGATAATGAATAGTGCGTATGTTATATATAATATCTTTAATGTAACCGTGCAACGCACGGGCTTTAAACTAGTTTATTTATATTACAAACATGGGGTTCTCATAATTTCTTAATAAAGATTCCTCCATGTGCATAAATTGCATAATTAGAGTAGGCTCTACCGTATTTACATATCAATTCCTAGCCTATTGGTACCATCCATATGCGTAAGATGCCAGCATAATTGTAGCGAAGAAATTCTCCATCAACACATTATTAAACATAATGATTCTCGGTAAGCTTGAATTAGACGCGATAATTAGAACGATCATAGAAGCAAAACACTTTATGATATTCCAATAATGTGTATTTAAGTGCATCATCAAGTAGGGGAGTTTTGTGTAGCAACAAAGAGTACATACTCAAGAGGTACAATCTTGTTAACAAATTCTGTGTTAATGTTTATGTTTACTCCAATTCCAAGCTAATTGCTACTGTAATTTACAAGCAAGAATTTGTTTCCTTTTTAGGATAGCTTATTGATCTTCTTTCATCATTTATTTCTAACCAGGCAAAACATTTAAACCACCTTATTAATTAGGTTATTTGTTAAGATTCTTCTCCATCCGTTTGTTTAAATTGTTAACAATTATTGTTTTAAATATGTAATGAAAATTCAAACCAAATGTTCAGAATATGACAAGAACGGTGGGAGTACTAAGTTGTGACACTAAATAAATGCGGATCTTCGGCTATGCTAAGCGATTTCTCGTTAATCAAGGCTTAAGAGTGCATGCGTTACTAGTTAACTATAAGTAATACGTAAATGTTCTATAGTTTGATCAGAAATTATTACTAACTGCAGCAAAAAGTAATTAACAACATCAAGCGGGAGATATCTGTTAGAATTACAATCGTGTGGGCCTACATGTTTTCCATATATGAGTGTGTATTTGGCCGTCTTAAGGTTAGCCTACAGAAGTGATCAAGTTTACCATAAGTATTTGGGCTTATGACATCTAATAAGAATATGGACTAAATATGTGTAGAGACCAGTCAGTTATTCCTTATTCAATGATGGGCCGATTAAGGAATAAGACACCCTATATATATCTAGGGTTCAGGGTCATGGTCCCTAACTCATATCTTTCTCTCACTCTCTGACATCCCATTATCAGTTGGTGCCTTTGGAGAAGGTTAAAGAGTTAGAAGATCCATACCCACCACCACAACCTTTCACGATGGATCAAGGTACGCTTCCGCTACTGTCTCATCTTGATAATCTGACATGAATACGGTTCTCGGTTTTATTCCGGATCTAAGGTATAATTCAACAATTGGTATCAGAGCCAATTCATGTCAAATTATTGGTAATAAGGTTTTAATTTTCAGACATAATTACATGTTTTATCGAGTTGCTTTTCGGCTAAAGTTTTATTGCAATTCGATTCGGTAGTGCATGTTTACATGTTTCGATTATGTGTGATGGGAATTGCTATTCGATTTTGGTTTTTATTGCAATTCGGCAAGCACGTTTATTTGTGTACGTGATTAAGTTTGATATTAAGTTGTTCTGCTTTGATCGAATTAAGCATTAATGTCCGTGGTATCTATTCGGCGGTGGAGATTATTTCTGGTCTTAAGGATTGTTTTTTGTTCTTGATAAGGTTACTTCTTTGGAGATGGGTTTCGTCTTTGCGAGACAATTCACAATTTTAAGTTTACTGATTCGGTTCGCACGCATGTTTATTCGCCTGTTGTGTATTGATCGGATATGTGGATTTAGTTTATGTATGCATTGGTCGTTCCGTTTGATCAAGGTTTGCTTTGTTTAAGGATTGTTTTTTTTTTTTTATCAACCTGTACGACCTAATCAAGTCATTACTCTTTTGGAGGTGGGTTTTGTCTCCATTATGTTTGTTCAAGATTCATGATGCTTTGTTTTTTCGTTGATATTGATACGGCATGATGGCATGAATTATTGAATTGATATGTGAATAAGTATAAGTAAAGTTTGGTCCTTCAGATTTGGCTTGATCAATTTTGGTTTGATTAATGCGTGGTATCAATCACGAGTACATTCGATTTTTTGGTTGAGTTTATGTTTTTTTTATCACGTAAAGTAAAGACACTCTTACTGCCTCCTACTTTTGTAACATACTACAGTAAGTTAATATAAAGTTTTGGACCATGTATTATTTTGGCGTTAAGTCCAAGCCAAAATTCGTCTTCTAGACATTCGGTACATGCATGGTCATAAGGATTATGAAGTTATACAATCGGATTTTTGGTACATATCATTTAAAGATGTCTTATTTCCTACAGTAAATCTAATCGAAGCAACATGTCGCCAAAGTGACCTCTCTTGTGGAGATTATTTTTATTTGGATATTAGATGGTGTGTATATAATTCATGCGGATATTACCCGGCCCAAAGGAAGGCTAATATTTGGCCGAATTATATATACATGTATAGTAATAAATATGTGACGATTATTCGGTTTCCATGTGAATAATAAATCAATCCAAAGATTGTGTTGTTATTTGACAGGATTTTATTGTCAATATTTATTTTACTATGACTAAAGGAGGTGCCAAATTACATGTTGATTTTTCTGTCCAAAGACTAGATTATTAATGTTGTGCATGGTACTTTGTGATGGGCCCTACCATTGTCTGATTTAACTCTTAGAATAAAGGAACTTATGTGAGCATTTTTGTTTTGTTATTTTCAGTGAACAATACAGCTTCTGTGATATCTGCTAATCTCAGCTCTATTCCCGTACTTAACGGGACAAATTTTAAGGAATGGAAAGAAAATGTGAGTATTGTCCTCGGTTGCATGGATTTGGACCTTGCTTTGAGAGATGATAAACCCACTCCTCTTACGGATAAAAGCACCGCAGAGGAAAAGCGGTACTTTGAGAAGTGGGATCGCTCTGATCGCTTGTGTCTGATGATCATGAAGAGAGGAATTCCGGAAACATTCAGGGGTGACTCTGACGAAAAGGTTACTGCCAAGGAATTTCTCATGGAAATTGAGAAACTGTTTGTCAAAAATGATAAAGCGGAAATCGGTACGACTCTGTCGAACTTGATTTCCTTAAAGTATAAAGGCAAAGGCAATATAAGGGAGTACATCATGGAGATGTCTCATCTTGCTTCAAAACTTAAGGCACTAAAGTTAGAGCTATCTGATGATTTGCTCGTGCATTTGGTTATGTTATCTCTTCCCTTGCAGTTTAACCAGTTCAAGATAAGTTATAACTGCCAGAAGGAGAAATGGACTCTTAATGAGCTCATTTCTCATTGTGTGCAAGAGGAAGAGAGAATGAAGCAAGAAAGGACAGAAAGTGCTCACTTGGCAAGTACCTCTAAGGATAAGTCAAGGAAAAGGAAAATCAATAAGGATGCTGCAGTTCCAGTACAGAAGAAACATCAATCCCATACAGATGTAGCACCTGATTGTTACTTCTGCAAGAACTCTGGACACTTCAAGAAGGATTGCACCAAGTATCATGCTTGGCGTGCAAAGAAAGGTACACTTCTTGCTATGGTTTGTTCTGAGGTTAATTTAGCTTCAGTGCCTAGTGATACTTGGTGGGTAGATTCTGGTGCTACTACTCACATAAGTGTTTCTATGCAGGGTTGCCTGAGCTGCCGAAAACCAAGTGATGATGAAAGATGCATCTTTGTGGGTGATGGCAAGTCGGTTGAAGTTGAAGCAATAGGGACATTTAGATTATTACTAAAGACTGGTTCTTTTTTGGATTTGAAAGAGACTTTTGTTGTACCGTCTTTTAGACGGAATTTAGTTTCTGTTTCTACTTTGGACAAATTTGGTTATTCTTGTTCATTTGGAGACAATAAGTTTAGTCTTTTTCATAATTCAAAAATTGTTGGTACTGGTATTTTGTCCCATTATGATAAGCTCTATTTGCTTGAAACAATTGCTTCTTATAACGAAACCTTGCATACAACTACAAGAGGTATAAAGCGAAAATTAACCAATGAGAATTCTGCTACAATTTGGCACAAACGTTTAGGCCATATATCTAAACAAAGAATTGAAAGACTTGTGTCAAATGGAATTCTTGATCCCCTTGATTTTTCAGATTTTCGACTTTGTGTTGAGTGTATTAAGGGGAAACATACAAACAAAAGGAGATTAGATGCCAATAGAGCTACGGATGTCTTAGAACTGATACATACGGACATTTGTGGACCATTTCCTACTCCATGTAGAAATGGCCAGCAATATTTTATCACGTTCATAGACGATTTTTCTCGATATGGCTATCTTTTTCTCATTCATGAGAAGTCTCAATCTCTGGACATGTTCAAAATTTTTAAGGCCGAGGTGGAGAACCAACTTGGCAAAAAGGTTAAATCTGTTAGATCAGATCGTGGTGGTGAATACTATGGTCGATATGATGGATCCGGTGAACAATGTCCAGGCCCATTTGCCAAATTCCTAGAGGAGTGTGGAATCGTTCCTCAATACACCATGCCAGGTTCTCCTCGCATGAATGGTGTAGCGGAGAGACGAAACAGGACCTTAAAGGACATGGTGAGAAGTATGATTAGTCACACGATCTTACCAGAATCACTCTGGGGAGAGGCACTAAAGACTGCAGCGTATATCCTTAACAGAGTTCCAACAAAGGCTACTATTAAGACCCCTTATGAGTTATGGACTGGAAAACAACCCAGTATAAGGCATTTACACATTTGGGGATGTCCAGCTGAGGCAAGGCCATATAGGCCACATGAAAAGAAATTGGACTCAAGAACAGTTAGTAGCTATTTTGTTGGGTACTCTGAAAAGTCTCGGGGGTATAAATTTTATGATCCCACTACCAGAAATATTTTTGAGACGGGAAATGCCCAGTTCTTTGAGGATATTGAGTTTGGAGGGAAGGATAAGGTTAGAGATTTTGTCTTTGAAGAGGAATCTATTTCTCTTCCTCCAGTTGTTAATAGTGACAATGGGGAAGACATTGTTGAAAACCTCCCTACTGAGGATCAACAGATCATTCGGGTAGAGCAAACTCAAACACCTCAAGAACAAATGCCGTTAAGGGAGAAATCCACTAGAGTGAGAAAAAGTACTTGTTCAGATGATTTTATATATCTCCAAGAACATGAGGAAAGTGTAGTTTCATTGGAAGATGACCCTATCAACTTTCATCAAGCTATGCAAAGTTCAAATTCTCAAAAGTGGATTGATGCCATGAATGATGAGATTAAGTCCATGAAAGACAATGATGTTTGGGATCTCGTTCTGTTGCCTGAAGGTGCGAAACCTATTGGTTGCAAATGGATATTTAAAACCAAGAGGGATTCGAATGGCAATGTAGAGAGATATAAGGCTCGTCTTGTTGCAAAGGGCTTTACTCAAAAGGAAGGCATTGATTATAAAGAGACTTTCTCTCCAGTTTCTTCGAAAGACTCTTTTAGAATAATAATGGCGTTAGTGGCACATTTTGATCTTGAGTTACATCAGATGGATGTAAAGACTGCGTTTCTCAATGGTGACATTGACGAGACAATTTATATGGTGCAACCTGAAAACTTTGTATCGGGAGATGCAAAAAAGATGGTTTGCAAATTGAAGAAATCCATCTATGGACTCAAGCAAGCTTCTCGTCAATGGTATTTCAAATTCCACGAGACTATACTCTCATTTGGTTTTGAGATGAACTCTGTGGAAGATTGCATTTACCATAAGTTCAGTGGGAGTAAGCATATATTTTTAGTTTTATATGTGGATGACATCTTGCTTGCCAGCAATGATATAGGTTTTCTGCATGAAACCAAGAGACTTCTATCAAAACATTTTGAGATGAAAGACCTTGGTGAAGCAGCCTTTGTGTTAGGAATTGAGATACATCGAGATCGTTCTCGAGGTGTACTTGGATTATCACAAAGGAACTATATCGATAAGGTTTTAAAGAGATTTAACATGCAAGAATGTAAACCACTGGATACCCCTGTGGCAAAAGGAGACAAATTCAGTCTAAGTCAATGCCCCAAGAATAGTTTCGAGAAGAAGGAAATGGAGACAATTCCTTATGCTTCAGCTGTGGGAAGTCTCATGTATGCTCACGTTTGTACGCGTCCTGATATAGCGTACATTGTTGGGATGTTAGGCAGATACTTAAGCAATCCGGGTGTGGATCACTGGACCGCAGCCAAAAGAGTCATGAGGTATCTACAGAGAACGAAACACTACATGCTCACATTCAGAAGGTCGGATCATCTTGAGATCATTGGGTATTCTGACTCCGACTTCAATGGATGTCCTGATAGTAGTCGATCCACTTCAGGCTATGTTTTTCTGCTGGCTGGAGGAGCTATTTCGTGGAAGAGCGCAAAACAGGAACTTATTGCCACTTCTACCATGGAAGCAGAATTCATTGCGTGTTTTGAGGCATCCAACCATGCGATATGGTTACGGAACTTGGTTGCAGGGCTGCGAATTGTGGACACAGTTGAAAGACCACTTAAATTGTTTTGTGACAATAGAGCGGCTGTGTTGTATTCCAATAGAAACACGAGCGCAACAAAGTCCAAACACATTAGGCTCAAGTTCCGTGCTGTAAAGGAAAGAATCCAGAGGGAAGAGGTGTTTATAGAGCATATTGGTACAAACTCCATGATTGCGGATCCGTTTACTAAGGCTTTGTCACCCAAGGTCTTTCATGAGCATACTGCTCATATGGGTGTTATTTTGTTTAAGGTTTTGGAGGACTAGTGGGAGTTTTTTGTACTCATGTTCTATTGATAAACACATTTAAGTTTTGTACTATGGTTTTTGTTTAAAGTTTTAGAATAAAGTTTATGGTTTTACCCTCTTATCTTTTAATAAGATCTCACTAAAGAATATAGTTGGACTAGTTGGAAATAGACATGTAAAGATCACATTTCATGTAATTTTCCATGCTACACATCCATATTTGATCTATGTCGTTTGATTCTGTTTGATGTATGTGATCATTGAGGATTTAGTCATTGGATGACGAAAGTCGCTTTGGTCCTATGTTGGCATAATCAATGGACCAGATTGTTCGAAGATGTCTTTAATGATGGCAACAGTTTTGAGCTCATAAGGTTATGCACATATTATACAGAAACACATGTGGCCCAAGTGGGAGATTGTTAGAATTACAATCGTGTGGGCCTACATGTTTTCCATATATGAGTGTGTATTTGGCCGTCTTAAGGTTAGCCTACAGAAGTGATCAAGTTTACCATAAGTATTTGGGCTTATGACATCTAATAAGAATATGGACTAAATATGTGTAGAGACCAGTCAGTTATTCCTTATTCAATGATGGGCCGATTAAGGAATAAGACACCCTATATATATCTAGGGTTCAGGGTCATGGTCCCTAACTCATATCTTTCTCTCACTCTCTGACATCCCATTATCAGTTGGTGCCTTTGGAGAAGGTTAAAGAGTTAGAAGATCCATACCCACCACCACAACCTTTCACGATGGATCAAGGTACGCTTCCGCTACTGTCTCATCTTGATAATCTGACATGAATACGGTTCTCGGTTTTATTCCGGATCTAAGGTATAATTCAACAATATCATGGCTTCAAACCAAGTGCATAGGGGAGCATCTGTAGACCAAGTTCAATTTGGCACAAAGGCTACTATGAGGAACACGACCCCCAGTTTGATGAAGCTGGATAGGTGCATCAACTGGGTCGGAGCTCCTTCAGATGGCTCATTTCCTGATAATATCCCTCACCGTGCTGACTCCAAATTTGTCCACAACAGAGACGGCCAATTGGGCTCCATGGCCGCGGTCCAGTACAGTGGCCCTAAGGTCCCTGGGAGCCAGGGAGCGGAGTCTGCATATATCCTCGCTTGGATTGCACCCTCTGATGACCAATCAGGCCCAAACCGGGTACTTTGCCGTATTTTATGGTCATTTCTTTCCGAGGGATGCTATGGTTACTCTCCCAAGGGGAGTGACAATGGATACTCAAGCTTTTATTGGTTATTCAATAAAAAAAAAATCATTTACTTGTATTATTAATTGCACCATTTATGAGTTACAACCAATGAAAGGTTGAGTATCCATTATCATGCCTTTTTCTATAGTTATTTCTATAGAGTTTCATTGTGTCTTAAGCATCAGCTTAAATGATTTTCGATCTGTCACAGGTTTACGTTGATTGCGGAACTAAATACCGCTTGGATCAGATTCCTTGGAGTCAAGTCCTTCTCAATTTGGAGCAAGCTTCAACCAAGACTAGTGCCTATAACGATTACTCAAAGACCATAGCTTCGGCCACTATAGATGCCTCGGGCTCAAATGTTGCTAACCTCATTTCAGATTTCGGATTCACGAACTAAGATCATGGATAAATTAATTATCCCGTAATACATTACTTATGGTTCACAAATATAAGCAAATACTATAAGCTAAATAATCTGCACGCTTGTAATTTATACAGGCATATTGCATGTTTAAATTGTACGCTGTATAACAGCTACATCTATTACTTCTTCATTATCAGTATAAGATATGTATGCATAAATGAGATTAGCAACCCTTTTATGTTTATTGGCCATCATCTATGCTTTTATATATGCGGAGTATATGATAACATGATTGTGATAAGAAGTTTGGGTTTTGCAACGAAATACAGCGACCCTCAATTCTATCAATAGGAAAGTTTTTGCTTTAGATGGGACAATTTAGAATGTAAGGTAATGAATTAAATTATGTCGCTCCCAATAGACTGAAGAATTAAAAAAAAAAAAAAAAAAAAAAAAAAAAACGGGTTTTCTATTGTGTGTTCAGTGCAAACGCGATAAAATAGACCGTAAAAATAAAATTCATTACCGCCACCATATTTGTATGTACTAATGGTGGAACCCAAATAAGGTTAACATATGCCATAATTCCCTTGTTTTATGACATGTAGATGTCAATCTTACCACTCGTTTCAGTTCGAAACCAAAGCCTAGACCGCCCCAGTTGTGAATCCTATACCCCTTGCGTTATCCCTATTTCAGGGCAGTTGTCGATCTAAGAACCAAAAACGAGTCGTGAAGGACAAATGTAACAGCCCGATCCATCATACGTCGTAACATATATAGCCCATTAAGAGGATAATTATATAATTATGAGTCTTATTTTCTCAATATGGGACAAAACTAATTGTATAAACCACTTTTTATAATCATGTAGTGTTAAAGACAAAGTTTTCAACGACTACCATGGATGAATAAGTGTTATCTTTAGCATCACGACATATCCATCTTTACTGATATACTAGTTTGCATGCCCGACCCGCGCCCGTGTTATATATATATATATATATATATATATATATATATATATATATATTGTTATACTCATTTTATGAAATTGTCAATTTATATTTGTTATAATATTCTTACCAACACTATTAGTTTCCATTAGTGATGGCCACGGGCCGGGCGGGCCAGTGCTAGGGCCGGGCTCCACCGGGCTAGTGCTCGGAGAATCGAGCACTAGCACTAGCCCTACACACCCGGGCTAGTGCCAGTGCTCGATTTCTCGGGCACTAGCACTAGCCCGCCAGTGCTTGACCGGGCTTTGACCCGGGCTTGACCCGGGCTAGTGCCGGGCGGGCCAGTGCTCAAGCACTGCTGGCTCGGCCGAAAAAAAAAAAAAAAAAAAAAAAAAAAGGCTTGGTCATAATTACCATAATTTTATCATTTTTTGATAAACTTATAATAATTAGGATGCCTACGTATCTCGAAAGAATCAAAGCCCACGTAGTTCTTCACTTACCTTACTTACCGTCGCTTGATTATTTGATCGGTTCATTCTTAGACGTTCTCATCGGTGGTTGATGCTCCCGATTCCGATGTAGTATCCATTGTCATGAATGGATCATCTTCTTCGTCATCATCATCATCATCATACTTCTTTCCTTGTCTTCTTTTTAATGCTTGATCCCAATCTTTTTTGCATACACATACTTTCACGGATTCGGGAGCTAACCTTGATCGCTTTTCATCCAATACTCTTCTACCTGCACTAAAAGCGGACTCCGAAGCAACTGTCGAAGCTGGAACTACAAGAACATCCTTTGCAATTTGGGTTAAAATCGGATATTGGTGGCTATGTTTATGCCACCAATTAAGAATGCTAAACTCACTTTCATCGGTAATATCATGGACAAGTGTTAAATAATCATTGACAAAAGATGTAGTATCATTTAAAGTCGTTTTTTGTTTTTTTAAAATAATATTATGATAAAAACTAAATCTACTTGGTTTAGATTTAGATGACATGGAAGAAGAACTAGCTTGTGCATCAGTACCACTACGTGTATCATACAAATCATGTAATTTAGTAAGAATAGAAACACATTTGTTCACATAATTATCTACATCATAGTCTTGTTGTAATGTTGAATAATAAAATTTTAACATGTTTTTCAATCCCGCGGATTTAACACCGGGATCAAGAATACATGCAATGCCATATATAATAGGAAATTCAGTAAAATAAGCCAACCATTTCTCACGCATTAAAGAAACAACTTGCTTTAAGCTATCGTAATTAGAAGAATCAACACTAGACATAGCAAAAACTATTTTAATGCATTGTAAAATCACCAAATGAACATTTGGTTCATATACTAGCGAAAAAACTTTTGTAGCATCATAATAAGATTTCAAAAGATCATAAAGAGGTTCAGTAAGTTCCCAAGTAACATCATCGAGAAGTCGTGCATTTGGATCGGTAGAATGATGTTCATTATACAAAGTAGTAATAACTTGTTTATACCTGATTGCAGCACCTAGCATGGTGTAGGTAGAATTCCACCTTGTTGGTGTATCAAGACCAAATCTCTTTGCTGGCAATTGATGTTGCGTGCACAATTGTTTGTATCTACGCTTTTTTGTGTCCGTTGCTCTAAGCCACTTAATAACTTTTCTAATAGGGCTTAAAATAGAAGAAATACAAGCAATTCCTTCTTGAGCGGACAAATTAATAATATGTGCACAACATCTAACATGTAAAAACATACCATCTAATAATAAAGTTGGAATATTACTCTTGATATGACCAATACAATTAGTATTAGCCGAAGCATTATCAAATGAAATAGTAAACAACTTATCAGTCAATTTAAACTCATTACAAGTAGCATGAATACGAGAATATATGTTATAGCCGGTATGCGACTCTTCCATAACATCAAAAGCAATAATACGTTTTTGTAATTTATAATCATTATCAATCCAATGAGCGGTAATGCATATATAAGGCTCACCTTGTCTTAAAGTCCATGTATCACTAGTTAGGCAAACACGTCCACTAAATGAACGAAAATATTCAATTAGCTCGCCTCTTGTTTTGTGATATTGTGTCATAGTATGACGCTTAAGAGTGTTCCTAGGCACCTTTCTATAAGCGGGTTGTAATGATAATCTATTAAACTCTTCATAATTAATACTTTCACCAAAACTAAACGGCAATTCATCAAGACAAACAAAATTAGCCATATTATCAATCATTCGATCTCTATTATAATAGAAAGGAATACCTCCACCGGGGGTTGGGGTCATATAACTTCCGATTTGTGATTGACCACCACCATGGCTTGATTCACCTTCAACTATTTTTTCGGGGTCGATTATGCCATGTACGCTTTGTAGGTGTCGAGCTTGAGTGCCGGTTCCGCTACCCGTTTTCCACTTCAATTCCACATTAACATGGTTGGCTTTGCAAATTCGACAAACAAGTTTGAAACATTTTACACCTTTTTGGTCATTTTCGGTGTACACTTTGTCAAAATGAGCCCAAACAAAACTTGGTTTGACACCACGTCGATTAATAATACCACCACCTTGTCCACCTACAATTAAAGAATAATGATATTAATTAAGTTGTAAATTTACATTAATTGAATAAATTAAAAAATTAAATGAATTGAATAAATACGCAACTTTATAAATTGAATTTTACCATCTTGTAAATCTACATCCGTTGTTGGACGAGAACGGGGTGGTGGCATGACCGATGATTCTTGTTGTGATGCATTACCTACACCTACAAATAAAATTATATCAATAAAAAGAAAAATTGACAAAATAAAACTAATAATTATAAAAATAAATTATAAACATTAATTTACCTTGATGAATATCACCTAGAAGTGATTCTTCATATTCTTTCAACACTCTTCTTTGATCAGGAGTTAGATTATCCATTTCGGGTTAATATGATTTTTTGATAAGAATATTAAAATATCCAATACGAAATACAATAATTATCAATACTAATAATAATTATCAAAATAACAATAATAAAAGTACTAAATATTGTATACTTACTTAATATAATACTTGTAGTAATTTTTTTCTAACTAAAATTGAAAACTTAATTAATACTTAAAAATTGTAATAATTTTTTTTAAGTAAATTTAAAACTTGAATACTTGAGAGTTGTAGAATTGTAGTAATTGAAGAAGAAATGTAGAATAGAGAGAGTGATTGTGTGGAAATTGAAGTTGGATTTATTGGGTATTTATAGAAAATTTAAGGGTAGGATAAAATTTAAAAAAAAAAAAAAAAAAAAAAAAAAAAAACAAAAAAAAAAAACTGCCAAATCAAAACGGCTAGTTTTTTAAATATTTCTAGCCGTTTGATAGGGGCGGGCTGGGGGCGGGCTGGGGCGGGCCGTTACTTGACCAGGGCTTTGACCAGGGCTTGACTAGGGCTTTACCAGGGCTTTGACCAGGGCTTGACCATGGCTTTAACCAGGGCTTTGACCAGGGCTTGACCGGGTTTTGACCGGGTTTGACCAGGGCTAGTGCTTGAAAACTCGAGCACTAGCCCTGGCACTACCAAACCCGGGCTTTGCAGTGCCGGGCCATGCCTTGACCAGGGCCGGGCCAGGGCGGGCCCGGGCTCCTAGTGCCCAATGGCCATCTCTAGTTTCCATAGATTAGTTTACCACCATAATCACCATAAATTATATTATTTTCCATAAATTAACTAATAATTTTCATATTATATAATTACTTTGTGCTATCCAATTGATGCGTGCCAAGTTTCCTCCTAAGAAAGACTTGGTTTCAGGTTTTAATATATACTCCCTTTGTCCCCCTTTAAATACCCCAATTTCTTTTTCGGAGTGTCTTTCTTTAAACATCTCATTTCAAAAATTTCTAAATGGGTTAAGTTTTCATCACACATCAAGCCTCCACTATCTCCCAAACAATAAACAAACCACCCATTATCTCCAAACAATAATAAGTAAACCACCCATTATTTCCAACAATAATAAACAAACCACCCATTATTTCCAACAATAATAAACAAACCACACCACCTTAATCCACGTAAAAAGAGAGCGGGGTGTTTAAAGGGGGGACGGAGGGAGTATAGTATTAGATTAATTGCCGATTTAATCCGGGTTAAACAAAGGGATTGAAAATGAAAAAAGAAAATTACAACTTAGAGAGAAGTGATTGAACCATCGTTTCTTTTTAAGGAGGCCTTAAATAGTGTAGTAGACCTCTCAAAAATTGACCCGATTGAAAACCGCCCGAACTTGACCCGAAAATAACCTGAGAAAACTCAATCTTTAACTAGTACCGAAAAAGACCCGAAATGCTTGGGTCAAAACTCGGCCCGAACTAATATTGTGTACATTTAGTAGTGTGTTATCACTCCGGTTTCCGGATTGACAACCCATGTCCAAACTCCAGAAGTCCACAAACCAAAAGTAATGTTGAAATGTCCAATATAAACCCAACACATCCCAACTGGGCATTTTATTAAAATGGTCTGAACACATATTTATTGTCGAATTATATTGATTGAATCCAAACTCATTTTATCAAGACAAATACGGAGAACTCGTAGTACATAATTTGAGCCGTTTTTACTTCGTAGTCCTTTTATCGAAAAACTGTGTATTATGTGTTGCGATCCTAGTCAGATTTAATCCATTTTTCGAAAAACACAAAATGGCTTCCAAACATTACTGTAAATACCCTGATTACATACTTGTTGGATCTGAGTGTTGGTTCCTCATTTTGTGAAATATTTCATGTGTTTCGACGCTCGTCACTTTGTATGTATGACCGTTTTGGCTAATTTTCTAACCTTCTCTTAGGTTTTCGTCCCTAATATTTTTCCAATCTTCATTCTATCATACTTAGAGACTACGACCAAAATTTGAGCCGTTTTTCCTCCAGGGCCATTTTATTGAAAAACCGTGGATTATGTACTGCGATTCTGGTCTAATTTGATCAATTTTTCAAAAAACGTCAAATGTCTTACAAACATTACTGAAAATAGCCTAGGACTATAGTTGTGGGATTTGATTGATTGCTCCTCATTTTGAGAATTTTTTAATGCATTTCGACGCCCGTCACTTTGTATGGATTTATGACCGTTTTGGCTGTTTTTCAAACCTTCTCTTAGGTTTTTCAGCCCTAATATTTTTCCAATACTAATTATATAATACTTAGAGACTACCACCAAACCCTTTTTGTTCCGGAACAATTTTATCGAAAAACCGTCAAATATGTACTACGATTCTAGTAAAATTTGATCAATTTCTCGATAAATGCTAAATGTCCTCTAAAAATTACTGAATATAGCCTACGACTATACTTGTTGGATTTGAGTGTTTGTTCCTAATTTTATGAAGTACTTCATACGTTTCAATACTCGTCACTTTGTATGAATTTAACACCGTTTTGGCCAATTTCCTTATCTTCTCTTAGTTTTTTTACTCTAATATTTTACAATTCCTCATTATATCATATATAGAGATTACCCCCGAAATTTTAGCTGTTTTTACTCCGGAACCATTTTATCGAAAAACCGTCGATTATATAATACGATTTTGGTCAAATTTAATCAATTTTTCGATAAATGCCAAATATCCTCTCAACATTACTGAAGATAGCCTAAACTATACTTGTTGGATTTGAGTGTTGGTTCCTAATTTTTTCAACAATCTCATGCGTTTCAACACTCGTCACTTTGTATGAATTTATAACAGTTTTGGCCATTTTCCCTACCTTCTCTTAGTTTTTTTACTCTAATTTTCAAATCCTCATTATATCATACATAGAGACTACCCCCAAAATTTTAGCTGTTTTTACTCCGGAGTCATTTTATCGAAAAACCGTGAATTATCTGTTGCGATTCTGGTCAGATTTGATAAATTTTCAGAAAACGGCAAACGTCTTCCCAATATTACTGTAAATACCCTAGGACCATACTCGTTGGATCTGAGTGTTGGTTCCTCGTTTTTTAAAATATTTCATGCGTTTCGACGCTCGTCACTTTCTATGGATTTATGACTGTTTTGGCCAATTTTCTAACCTTCCCTTACGTTTTCGGCCCTAATATCACTTCTAATCCTCCATATATCACACTTAAAGGCTACCACCAATATTTTAGCCGTTTTTTTTCCGGAGCCATTTTATCGAAACACCGTGGATTCTGTACTGCAATTTGGGTCAAATTTGATCAATTTTTCAAAAAACGCCAACTGTCTTCCAAAAATTACTGAAAATTCCCTAGGACCTCACTTGTTGGACCTGAGGGTTGGTTCCTCATTTTGTGAAATATTTCATGCGTTTCGACGCTAGTCACATAGTATGAATTTATGACCGTTTTGGCTAATTTTCTAACCTTCTCTTAGGTTTTCGGCCCTAATATTTTTCCAATCCTCATTATATCATACTTAGAGACTACCACCACAATTTTAGCCGTTTTTTTCCCGGACCCATTTTATCGAAAAACCGTGGATTATGTACTGCGATTCTGGTCATATTAGATCAATTTCTCGATAAACGCCAAACGTCATCCAAAACTTACTGAAGATATCCTAGGACTATACTTGTTGGATTTGATTGTGGGTTCCTAGATTTGTGAATTATTTCATGTGTTTCAACGCTCGTCGCTTTATATGGGTTAATGACCGTTTTGGCTTTTTTTCAAACCTTCTCTTACATTTTCAGCCCTAATATTTTTCCATTCCTCATTATATCATACTTAGAGACTAGCACCAAAAGTTTAGCCGTTTTTGGTCCAAAGCCATTTTATCAAAAAATAATCGAATATGTACTACGATTCTGGTAAGATTTGATCAATTTTTCGATAAATGCCTAATGTCCTCTACACCTTACTGCAGATATATAGCCTAGGACTATACTTGTTGGATTTGAGTGTTGGTAACTAATTTTCTTAATAATTTCATGTGTTTTAACACTTGTCAGTTTGTATGAAACTATGACCGTTTTGCCCCTTTTCCTTATCTTCTCTTAATTTTTTTACTCAAATATTTTTCAAATCCTCATTATATCATACTTATAGACTACCACCAAAATTTGAGCCGTTTTTACTCCGGAGCCATTTTATCGTAAAACCGTGGATTATGTATTGCGATTCTTGTCAGATATGATCAATTTTTCGAAAAACACCTTCCAAACATTACTGTAAATACCCTACGACCATACTTGTTGGATCTGAGTGTTGGTTCCTCATTTTTCGAAATATTTCATACGTTTCGACAGTCGTCATTTTGTAAGGATTTATGACTGTTTTGGCTAATTTTCTAACCTTCTCTTAGGTATTCGGCCCTATTATTATTCCAATCCTCATTATATCATACTTAAAGACTACCACCAAAACGTTAACCTTTTTTTTTCTCCGGAGCCATTTTATCATAAAACCGTGGATTATGTACTACAATTCTGGTCAAATTTGATCAATTTTTCGAAAAACGCCAAATTTTCTGCAAACATTAGTGAAGATAGCCTTAGACTATACTTTTTTTATTTGAGTGTTGGTTTCTCTTTTTGTGAAGTATTTCATGCGTTTGGACACTCGTCACTTTGTATAAATTTTATGACCATTTTGGCTGTTTTTATAACCTTCGCTTAGGTTTTAGGCCCTAATATTTTTCCAATCCTCATTATATCATACTTAGAGATTACCACCAAAATTTGAGCCTTTTTTTTTTATTTGGAGCCATTTTATTGAAAAACAGTGGATTATGTACTGCAATTCGGGTCAAATTTTATCAATTTTTCGAAAAACGCCAAAATTTTTCCAAACATTAATGAAGATAGCATAAGACTATATTTGTTGGATTTGAGTATCGTTTTATATCTTTTTGTGAAGTATTTCATGCGTTTCGACACTCTTCATTTTGTATAGATTTTATGACCGTTTTGGCTGTTTTTTAAATTTCTCTTAGGTTTTCAGCCCTAATATTTTTCCAATCCTCATTATATCATACTTAGATACTACCAAAAAATATATAGCAGTTTTTTCACCAGAGCCATTTTATCGAAAAACCGTAGATTATGTACTGCAATTCAGGTCAAATTTGATCAATTTTTCAAAAAACGCCAAATGTACTCCAAACATTAATGAAGATAGCCTCGGACTATACTTGTTGGATTTGAGTGTTGGTTTCTCTTTTTGTGAAGTATTTCATGCGTTTCGACACTTGTAACTTTGTATAGATTTTATGACCGTTTTGCTGTTTTTCTAAGCTTCTTTTAGGTTTTCGGCCCTAATATTTTTCCAATCCTCATTATATCATACTTAAATACTACCACAAAAATTATAGCCGTTTTTTCTCCGGAGCCATTTTATCTTAAAACCGTGGATTATGTACTGCAATTCGAATCAAATTTGATCAATTTTTCGAAAAACGTCAAATTTTCACCAAACATTACTAAAGATAGCCTCGGACTATAATTGCTGGATTTGAGTGTTGGTATCTCTTTTTGTGAAGTATTTCATGCGTTTCGACACTTGTCAATTTGTATAGATTTTATGATTGTTTTGGCTATTTTTCTAACCTTCCCTTAGGTTTTCGCCCCTAATATTTTTACAATCCTCATTATATCATACTTAGAGACTACCACCAAATTTTGCGCATTTTTTTTATCTGGAGCCATTTTATCGAAAATCTGTAAGTTATGTACTAAGATGCTGGTAAAATTAGATTAATTTTTCGAAAAACGCCAAATGTCCTCTAAACATTACTGAAGATAGCCTAGGACTATACTTGTTGGATTTGAGAGTTGGTTTCTCATTTTCTAAAGTATTTCATTCGTTTCGACACTCATCACTTTGTATAGATTTTATGACCGTTTTGGATGTTTTTCTAACCTTCTCTTAGGTTTTCGGCCATAATATTTTTGCAATCCTCATTATATCATACTTAGAGGCTGCCGCCAAAATTTGAGCGTTTTTTTTCTCTGGAGCCATTTTATCGAAAACCGAGGATTCTGTACTACGATTTTGGTCAAATTACATCAATTTTTCGAGAAATGCCAAATGTCCTCCCAACATTACTGAACATAACCTAGGACTATACTTGTTGGATTTGAGTGTTGGTTTCCATTTTGTGAAATATTTCATGCGTTTCGACACTCGTCACTTTGTATAGATTTTATGACCGATTTGGCTTGTTTTTTAACCTTCTCTGAGGTTTTCGGCCCTAATATTTTTCTAATCTTTATTATATCATACTTAGAGACTACCACCAAAATGGTAGCCTTCTTTCTGCGAAGCCATTTTATCGAAAAACTGTGAATTATGTAATGCAATTCAGGTCAAATTTGATCAATTTTTCGAAAAACGCAAAATTTTCTCCAAACATTAGTGAAGATAGCCTCAGACTATACTTGTTGGATTTGGGTGTTGGTTTCTCTTTTTGTGAAGTATATCATGCGTTTCGACACTCGTCACTTTGTATAGTTTTAATAATCGTTTTGGCTGTTTTGCTAACCTTCTCTTAGGTTTTCGGTCCTAATATTTTTCCAATCCTCATTATATCATGCTTAGAGATTAACGCCAAAATTTGAGCGTTTTTTTTTCTCTAGAGCCATTTTATCGAAAAACCGTGGATTATGTACTACGATTCTGGACAAATTACATCAATTTTTCAAAAAATGCCAAATGTTCTCCAAACATTACTGAAGATAGCCTAGGACTATACTTGTTGGATTTGAGTGTTGATTTCCATTTTGTGAAGTATTTCAAGCATTTCGCCACTGGTCACTTTGTATAGATTTTATAACCCTTTTGGCTGTTTTTCTAACCTTCTCTTAGGTTTTCAACCCTAATATTTTTCCAATCCTTATTTTTTTTATTATTTTTTTTTTATTGAATTCACGAAAAATCAGTAATAAAGTAAAAGAAATTGGTGGGGAGCTGAGATACTGTAACAGCCCGAACCACCGTCCGTCCCAACACAACCCAATAAGATGGGTAGTCACCTATTAGGCCCATATATCCTCTCTGGGCTCTAAAAGGTGAAGGCCTTGTTGGTAGTATGATGGTAGGAATCTATTATAAACTGATCATATGAGCCTTAATTTTCCAATGTGGGACAAACCAACTCCATAATCCACTTTCCAAATTTCGTACTGTTACAAACTCCCCCACTTAAAGACTGCAACGTCCTCGTTGCGCCTCGACTAAACCATACCAACATTAACACAGGTCCAAGAACTCCCCCGCTAGACGGCTGGTCTAGGCCTCGCCCCAGCACCCAGCACGCGGTCGCAGGGTTGCTCTGATACCATCTGTAACAGCCCGAACCACCGTCCGTCGCAACACAACCCAATAAGATGGGTAGTCACCTACTAGGCCCATATATCCTCTCTGGGCTCTAAAAGGTGAAGGCCTAGTTGGTAGTATGATGGTAGGAATCTATTATAAACTGATCATATGAGCCTTAATTTTCCAATGTGGGACAAAACAACTCCATAATCCACTTTCCAAATTTCGTAGTGTTACAGATACAATCTGAGCCCCCACACCCTTTGCTATGGAAAAACCAATCCTAATAAAGATAAAAGTTGCAGCCTGTGCACCGATATCCTGCGTTCTGGAGAACTGTTGGATACGCTTAAACAAAGCAACAATTGTGGGCTCCAACTCCCCCAAAGAGGAGAAAGAGAAGGGAAGGAAGCTTTAACCTAAAGCAGCGCACCTATCCTCATATTTAGCACGCTTACGATCGGCCGCTTCCCGCACCACCTTACCTGGATCAAAATCACTGAATCCCGTCTGAGTCAAGGCGACGACCCAGTCAAATCGACGCAGACGTCGCGCCCTCTATCCCAAGAGTAAAGCAGCATGTCTGCTGGACGAAGAGGTCGGCCATCCGCACCAAGCATACCAATGTCGACCTCCTTTCCAGCTGAGATCCCTCATCGATTACAGATGTCAACCAGCGTGTCACGAACAGCATTATGCCGATGTTCGACGCCAACCACTCTTGTACATGATACAACATGATCCCCGAATATATCACCCACGAAGACCCGCGAGCAAGTAGAGCACGGGTAATCCATGGTGAATAAAGGTACCCCCAGACGATAGCAAAGCACGCAACGATAAGCGCGACCATTCATAGTCTGACCCAACCCCGTAATCGGGACCACCTTAAGCCAATCAGAGCAGTGCGAGCCCTGCTGAGAACTCCACAAAGCCAACTGACGTGGTGTTAAGGAATAAATGGAAGCAGCTTCCCTAGTGACCCGAGCGAAATATAAATCTGCCAATCTTTTCTTAAGTCTGGGGGCAGTGATCTCACCAGGATTACCCAAGATATCAACCTCTAAAGTCCGATTAAAAACACCAACAGCATCAGTAAATGCAGGCCCCATAGAGACGACACCAGCCAGACGAAGGAGCTTAGACTGCAGGTCAGTAGACTGAAGTCGCGACGCTAAAAAAGCATAATGGACAACATCTCCAGCCGAATAAAATCCAAGCCCTTCGATGAAAAAGGCAAAGTAGCGAGCCTCCACTGCCAGTCCCCAAAACCCGGGCCAGAAGCAACAACGATACGCTCTAAGGCAGAGCGTAAGGCCGCATCAAAAGCTAGCTGGGCCGACTAAAAAAAATGCGGCGCACAAGTACGCAGGGTGAAATATAGCTTAATGACCCCAGTGCAAGCCTGAAGAAGTAACAACTCACTCTAAGGATCGTTAAGCTTAGCGACCGCATCCATGAGTGCAATGGTCTTAGCCACCCTCTGCATAACCATAGAACTACAAAACTCAAAATCGACACTGACAGGGCCACCTAACAACTTGACCCCGAGAAGAGACCTAGCAATATTAGGGGGGAAGACACCAACAAGCCAGCTCCGCAGATCCTCCGTAGGCAAAAAAACCTCAGTTTTATCAACATTAAGGTGAAGACCCAAACGAGGACCCTCTGCCTAAATCAACTCCAAGACCTGACCCACAACCAAGGTATCATTGACAATAGTGCCATCATCCAAATACCATGCCTACAAACACAAGTCAAAAGAGTCTCTAATCTTACACGCCAACGGGTGCAACACTAGAGCAAAAAGCAGCGGGCCTAGGGGGTCACCCTGCTGCACCCCCTGACACGACAAAAGAGTGTGCTCTCCATAATATAATCGAGCAGGGTTGGAGTAACAGAATTCCACCCAACGAGCGAGAGTGGGGCAGCAAAGACGGACCTCCTGAAGCATAGCAGTACCATCCACCAAGTTAAAGGAATTCCGAAAGTCTACCAATAACATCGAAAGACCCATCTCATCTTCACGACCCTCAACCAAGCGGTTAATAGCATGTAAGATCGCCTCACCACCCCTAGACACACCCACACCAAACTGAAGCTCTGCGAAATAATCGTGCAAAGTAGGACCCAATAAAGAGGCCGCCACCTTGGAAACCAAACGCCGCCACACCGTACCCACCGCAATCGGGCGAATACCACCACCTGGCTTAACAAGTGGAGTGAGCGGCGCGCTAGCTATAAACGGACCCAAAACAACAGGACACTGCCCGTCTAGAAAGAGGTTAACCACATGACAGATCGAGGCAAGCAGCTCATCAGAAACCGCCACAGCGGCACCACTCAAACAATCCAAAAGATGCTGAGCCCAGAACCCGTCTCGCCCACAAGATGTACCACGTGGAAAACTCCTAATCCGATCTAGAACAACAGTAACTGGAGCATCAAAATGAGGCTGATCAACATGTACGGCTGGGAATGAGGGTTCAGAAGCAACGGAGTGGTTAGCCTGCAAATCCTCTAATGTAGCATCAGCGTAAGGTGCAATACTCGAGGAAGAAAGAACACGAACCGCCATAGAGAAATGACCATCAGCAACCTTACGCCTACAGTGGATGACATTATGCTCACCCATCTCCAGGGCCTCATCATCAACATCCAACAAAGGAGGCGAATCCTCAGCCAAAGTATCCTGAATAAGCTGCCATGCACCCCCAGGCTCAGCCCAAGTGCGAACAGCTCGAACAATAAAATCCTCCTGCAAACGGCGCCTAGTAGCAAACCGACGCTCACGACTACTCCGTGGTGTAAAAGTTCTGAGTTTACACAACGGCAACACAAACAACTGAACCCAACAAGAGACATCGTCAGGCCTACTAAAAACCCTGTCAAGCGCCCCCTTGAGTACACGAGAGAAACTCAAACGACACTTCGGAGGGATAGACTTAACCGTGCGCAACATTTTAGAAAGCAAACGATCGAGGAGAGCAACATCGAAACCCGAAGACAAATCCCCTGCAGTATCATCCACAGGCTGTAAGGCAGGGACAGACGGTCGGTTCAAATTATAGAGGACAAAACAAACAACTCCTTCGCCAGTGTCTACGGGTCCCACAAAATCCGACCGACTACCATGACGACACTTTGAGCGAAAAGTGTGGGTCTTAAAACAATCACCACAAAGGCAACGACTCATACGCCTGAAAGTTGACTCGATCTCATCAAAAAGGGTCAAAGAAGTCGAAAGAGCATGTTTAGTGACATCTAAGGCGGCACCAGTAAACGATGACCATGCAAATGACCCACCAATGAACTCTTAGTAAGACTACGCCCACCATTATTTTGACACCCGTTAAGGCCAACAAAGGGGCAACAAAACCTCACTGTCGCAGACATACAAACCGAAAATGACAAAAAAGGAGACGAAACAAAGGAAATAAATAAGATCAAAACAAACAGTTAAAGGCTAAAAAAGGGAGCCCTGCCATAAAAGGCAGGAAAGCCAAACAAAGCTGCCCCCACAACCGCCAGCCCCCCACACGGCCAAGGCTCAGACCGGCGAGGGACAGGGTCACGGAGCAGATCAGCCGCGGCGACCGGCCACCCACACGGCGGCGAGCGAGGCCCTCATCCCCATCGAACAAACCCGACCCGAGATGTCTCGCGAAGAGTCCCGGTAAGCAAATCCGACCCGACTTATCGTGGATCGGCTGGACGGAGAATCGACGGCTAGCAGTCGCTCGGGCTCCCAAAAAGGCGATGATGAAGATCGATGATTGATGATTGATCGATTGATGGAGGCGGTGGCCTAAAAAATTATTGGGAAAATTTAGAACGAGTTTCTGGGTTTATTGGGGAAAAATTATGACGAATTTTGAAAATTCAGGGTGAATTTATGGGTTTTACTGGAGAAAAATTATATCATACTTAGAGACTACCACCAAAATTAGCCGTTTTTGCTCCAGAGCCATTTTATCGAAAAATTTAATCAGTTTTTCGATAAATGCAAAATGTCCTCTAAACATTACTGAATATAGTGTAGGACTATATACTTGTTGGTTTTGAGAATTGGTTCCTAATTTTCCGAACTATTTCATGCGTTTCAACACTCGTCACTTTGTATGAATTTATGACCGTTTTGGTCCTTCTCTTTATCTTCTCTTAGTTTTTTTACTCAAATATTTTTCAAATCCTCATTATATCATACTTGCAGACTACCACCAAAATTTGAGCCGTTATTACTCCAGGGCTATTTTATCGTAAAACCGTGAATTATGTACTGCGATTCTGGTTAAATTACATCAATTTTTCGAAAACGTCAAATGTCTTGCAACCATTACTGTAAATACCCTACGATCATACTTGTTAGATCTGAGTGTTGGTTCCGCATTTTGTTAAATATTTCATGCGTTTCGACCGTTTTGGCTGTGTTTTCTAACTTGTTCTTAGGTTTTTTGCCCTAATATTTTACCAAACCTCATTATATTATACTTAGATACTCCCACCAAAATTTTAGCCGTTTTTTCTCCGGAGCCATTTTATCAAAAACCGCGGATTATGTACTACGATTCTGGTCAAATTAGATCAATTTATCAAAAAACGCCAAATGTCCTCCAAACATTACTAAAGTTAGCCTAAGACTATACTTGTTGGATGTGAGTGTTGGTGTCCATGTTGTAAAGTATTTCATGTGTTTCGACGCTAGTCTCTTTGTATGGATTTATGACTCTTTTGGCTAATTTTCTAACCTTCCTCTTAGGTTTTAGGCCCTAATATTTTTCCAATCCTCATTATATCATACTTAGAGAATACCATCAAAATTTGAGTGTGTTTTTTTTTCTCATAAGCCATTTTTTCGAAAAATTGTAGATTACTCCCTCCGTCCCAGCTCAAACGCCCCATATTCCAATTAGGGACGTCCCACCTCAAACATCTCATCTATTTTGGGACATATTTCTCTCTCCTACTTTTATTAAATTATCACATTTTCTCTCACATTATCTCTACTACTTTATTAATCCTCATATTCTCTCTCCTCATTTTTCCTAATATTACCCCACTCAACTTATTATATCAATTTTTCTTACAAAAAACGTCCGGGTATATCATACTTAGAGACAACCACCAAAATGTTAGCCTTTTTTTTCTTTGGAGCCATTTTATCGAAAAACCGTAGATAATGTAGTGCAATTCGGGTCAAATTTGATCAATTTTTCGAAAAACGCCAAATTTTCTCCAAACATTACTGAAGATAGCCTTGGACTATACTTGTTGGATTTGAGTGTTGGTTTCTCTTTTTGTGAAGTATTTCATGCGTTTCGACACTCGTCACTTTGTATAGATTTTATGACCGTTTTGGTTGTTTTTGTAACCTTCTCATAGGTTTTAGGCCCTAATATTTTTCCAATCCTCATTATATCATACATAGATACTACCACAAAAAATTTAGCCCTTTTTTCTCCGGAGTCATTTTATCGAAATACCGTGGATTATGTACTACAATTCGGGTCAAATTTGATCAATTTTTCAAAAAAAGCCAAATTTTCTCCAAACATTAATGAAGATAGCCTAGGACTATACTTGTTGGATTTGAGTGTTGGTTTCTCTTTTTGTGAAGTTTTTCATGCGATTCGACACTCGTCACTTTGTATAGATTTTATGACCGTTTTGGCTGTTTTTCTGACTTTCTCTTAGGTTTTCGGCCCTAATATTTTTCCAATCCGCATTATATCATATTGGTCCGTTTGGTCAAGCTTCTCAAAACCAACTTGTCCTCCCTACAAGTAGTTCTCCAGAAACTCCTTCTACAGAAATTTTGAACCGTTTGGCAAGTGTAATTTCAGAAGTGTTTCTACAACGTAGAATTTATTTGCAACCGTTTGGCCAAAATTGTATGCTTTTAAAGGTTCAACCTTTTTTTGTTGACACTTGCCCAGATTCTTCACCATTGTTAATCATAATTCACAAACACCAAAAAAGTCATCTACCAGATGCACAAGATAAGCTCTCTCTTTACTCCCCTCTATACAGAATGACAATCATCAATGGAAAAAAAAATGTTTTAATCCCAAATTTTGTTCTCTCTCCTCCCATGTTTCCAATTCATGCTTAGCTAAAGAAAGTGTGTCGAATTCAACACTTTTCTTTGTCAATCAAATTCAAAGTTTGATTATTTATGAAATTACGCTCTTATGAGATTGAAATGGGTGAAAAATTGAGAGTTTGATGAGAGAGAATGAGTGATAGTGTTTTTCCAAGAGCTTCACGAGAAACAGAAGCCAGAAGCCACGATTTGGGGCTTCTATTTCTGGGGGGTTGTAGAAGCAATTTTGGGCTTCTGGAGAATAGGAAACACTTGCTCATTTTTTAGTGTGTGCCCAAGTTTCAGCTTCTTGGCCCCAGAAGTTGCTCTAGAAGCTTGGCCGAACACACACTTAGATAATACCATCAAAATTTTAGTCGATTTTTCTCTGGAGTCATTTTATCGAAAAACATGGATTATGTACGACAATTCGGGTGAAATTTAATCAAGTTTTCGAAAAACGCCAAATTTTCTCCAAACATTACCGAAGATAGCCAAGGTCTGGATCTGAGTGTTGGTTCCTCCTAACATTACTGTAAATGCCCTACGACCATTCTTGATGGCCTGGATCTGAGTGTTGGTTCCTCATTTTGTGAAATATTTCATGCGTTTCGACGCTCGTCACTTTGTATGGATTTATGACTGTTTTGTCTAATTTTCTAATCTTTTCTTAGATTTTCGGCCCTAATATTTTTTCAATCCTCATTATATCATACTTAGAGACTACCACCAAAATGTTAGTCGTTTATTCTCCGGAGCCATTTTATCGAAAAACCGTGGATTATGTTCTGGAATTCAGGTCAAATTTGATCAATTTTTCGAAAAACGCTAAATTTTCTCCAAACATTACTGAAGATAGCCTAGAACTATTCTTGTTGGATTTGAGCGTTGGTTTCCCCTTTTATGAAGTATTTCATACGTTTCGACACTCGTCACTTTGTATAGCTTTTATGAACGTTTAGGCTGTTTTTCTAACCTTGTCTCAGGTTTTCGGCCCTAATATTGTTCTAATCCTTATTATATAATACTTAGATATTAACACCAAAATTTTAGTCGTTTTTTCTCCGGAGCCATTTTATCGAAAAATCGTGGATTATGTACGCCAATTCGGGTAAAATTTGATCAATTTTTTGAAATACACCAAAGGCCCCCTAAACATTACTGAAGATAGCCTAGGACTCTACTTGTTAGATTTAATTGTTGGTTCCTCTTTTTGTGAAATATTTCTTGCATTTTGACACTCGTCACTTTGCATGATTTTATGACCGTTTTGGTCGTTTTTCAAATCTTCTCTTATGTTTTTAGTTCTAATATTTTTCCAATCATACTTAGAGACTATCACCAAATTTTGAGACATTTTCCTCTTAGGTCATTTTATCGAAAAATCGTGGATTATGTGCTGCAATTCTTGTCAAATTTGATCAATTTGTCGAAAAACGCCAGTTGTCTTCCAAACATTACTGAAGATAGCCTAGGACTATACTTGTTGGATTTGATTGTTGGTTCCTCATTTTGTAAATTGTTTCATGCGTTTCGACGCTCGTCCCTTTGTATGGATATTTGACCGTTTTGGCTGTTTTTCAAACCTTCTCTTAGGTTTTCAATCTAATTTTTTCAATCCTCATTATATCATACTTAGAGACTACCACCAAAAATTTAGCTGTTTTTGCTCCACAGGCATTTTATCGAAAAACCATCGAATATCTACTACGATTCTGGTAAAATTTAATCAATTTTGGGAAAAATGTCAAACGTCCTCTAAACATTACTAAAGATAGCCTAGCACTATACTTGTTGGTTTTGAGTGTTGGTTCGTAATTTTTTGAACTATTTCATACGTTTCAACACTAGTCACTTTGTATGAATTCATGACCGCTTTGGACAGTTTCCGTATCTTCTACTAGTTTTTTTACTCTAATGTTTTTCGAATACTCATTATATCATACTTCCAGACTACCATCAAAATTTGAGCCGTTTTTACTCCGGGGCCATTTTATCGTAAAACCGTGGATTATGTACTACGATTCTGGTCAAATTACATCAATTTTTCGAAAAACGCCAAATGTCTTGCAAACATTACTGTAAATACCCTACGACCATACTTGTTGGACCTGAGTGTTGATTCCTCATTTTGTGAAATATTTCATGCGTTTCGACGCTCGTCACTTTGTATACATTTCTTGACCTTTTTGGCTATTTTTCTAACCTGCTCTTAGGTTTTCGGCCCTAATATTTTACAAATCCTCATTATATTATACTTATAACCTACCACCAAAATTTTAGCCGTTTTTTCTCCGGAGCCATTTTATCGAAAACCGTGGATTATGTACTGTAATTTGGGTCAAATTTTGATCAATTTTTCGAAAAACGCCAAATTTGCTCCAAACATTAATGAAGATAGCATAGGACTGTACTTGTTGGATTTGAGTGATGGTTTCTCCTTTTGTGAAATAGTTCATGCGTTTCGACACTCGTCACTTTATATAGATTTTATTACCATTTTGGCTGTTTTTCTAACCTTCTCTTAGGTTTTCGGCCCTAATATTATTCCAATCCTCATTATATCATACTTAGATACTACCACAAAATTTTAGCAGTTTTGTAACACTACGGAATATGGAAAGTGGTTTTTGGAGTTAGTTTGTCCCACAATGGGAAATTAAAGCTCATATGATCAGTTTATAATAGATTCCTACCATCATACTACCAACAAGGTATTCACCTTTTAGAATCCACGAGAGGATATATGGGCCTAAGGGGTGACTACCTATCTTATTGGGTTTTGTTGCAACGGATGGTGGATCGGGCTGTTAAAGATGGTATCAGAGCAACCCTACAACCGCGTGCTGAGTGTTGGCGTTAGGCCCAGGTCAGCCGCCTAGCGGGTGAGATCTTGGACCTGTGTTGATGTTGGTATGGTTTGGTTTAGGCGCAACGGGGACGTTGCGGTCTTTAAGTGGGGGAGTTTGTAACACTACGGAGTATGGAAAGTGGTTTATGGAGTTGGTTTGTCCCACATTGGGAAACTAAGCCTCATATGATCAGTTTATAATACATTCCTACCATCAAATTACCAACAAAGCCTTCACCTTTTAGAATCCATGAGAGGATATATGGGCCTAAGGGGTGTCTACCCATCTTATTGGGTTGTGTTGCGACGGACGATGGATCGGGCTGTTACAAGTTTTTTATATATCTGGAGCCATTTTATCGAAAAACCGTGGATTATGTACTACGATTCTGGTGAAATTAGAGCAATTTTTCCAAAAACGCCACATGTCCTCCAAACATTACTAAAGATAACCTAGGACTATACTTATTGGATTTTATTGTTGGTTCCTCGTTTTGTGAAATATTTCATGCGTTTTGACGCTCGTCACTTTGTATGGATTTTTGACCGTTTTGGCCATGTTCCTTATCTTCTCTTAGGTTTTTAACTATAATATTTTTCAAATCCTTATTATATCATACATATATACTACCACAAAAATTTGAGCCGTTTTCGTTCTGGAGCAATTTATCCACAAACCGTGGATTATGTACTGTGATTGTGGTCAAATTTGATCATGTAACACCCCGACTCATCTCCTAAGTCGGCGTAGTCACATATGGCATCTTGCCAGGATTGTACAGACCTCACAGACCAACATGGGTCCTTTTGGCGCATTTTGACCTCACTTATGCACCCATGGGAACTTGCGAGGAGGTCACCCAGGCCATCTTGAAATTACTTCTAGTCAAGCACGCTTAACTGTGGAGTTCTTATCACATGGGCTTCCTAAAAGGAAAGTCGACTTTGTTGGTATAAGTAGTACTATCAATCCTTTTTAAGCTCCTCATATGAGCCCTTAATCTGTATAAACTTCCTCTGAAATCTGGGGTATTACACTCACCCCCTCTTAAGAAAGCAACGTCCTCGTTGCGACTAACAGCCAACCATAGTCTAGGTCCAGGATCTTTTCCACCGCTAAGCTGCTAATCTGGGCACTCCTGACCACAGGATCAACACACGGTCGCAGGGTTGCTCTGATACCATTTGTAGCACCCCGACTCATCACCTAAGTCGGAAGTAGTCACTTATCGCAGCTTGTCATGCTGTGTACTGACCTCACAGACCAACATGAGTCCTTTTGCTGCATTTTGACCTCACTCATGTGCACTCTAGGAACTTCATTCCCAGGAGGTCACCTATCTTGAAATTACACCCAGTCAAGAACGCTTAACTGTGGAGTTCTTATCACATGGGTTTCCTATAAGGAAACTCGACTTTGTTGGTATAAGTAGTACAATGAATCCTTTTTAATCACCTCATATGAGCCCTTAATTTCTTATACAGTTCCTCTGAAATCTGGGGTATTACAGATTAATTTTTCAAAAAACATCAAATGTTTTCCAAACAGTACTGAAATTAGCCTAGGACTATACTTGTTCGATTTCATTGTTCGTTCCTTATTTTGTGAATTATTTCATGCATTTCGATGCTCGTCACTTTGTATGGATTTATGACCGTTTTGGTCGTTTTTCATATCTTCTCTTAGTTTTTCGATTCTAATATTTTGAAAATCCTCATTATATCATTCTTAGACACTACCACCAAAATTTTAGTCGTTTTTGCTCCAAACCATTTTATCGAAAAATTGTGGATTATGTACTGCGATTCTGGTCAAATTTGGTCAATTTTTCGAAAAATGCCATATGTCATCCAAACACTACTGAAGCTAACCTAGGACTATACTTGTTGGATTTGATTGTTGGTTCCTCATTTTGTGAATTATTTCATGCGTTTCAAAGCTCGTCACTTCGTTGGGATTTATGATCGTTGTGGCTGTTTTTTAACCTTCTCATAGGTTTTTGGCCCTAATATTCTTCCAATCCTCAATATATCATAATTAGATACTATCACCAAACTTTGAGCCATTTTTGCTACAGATGCATTTTATCGAAGAACCGTGGTACTGCAATTCTGGTCAAATTTGATCAATTTTTCGAAAAACGCCAATTGTCCTCTTAACATTACTGTGGATAGCCTAGGACTATACTTTTTTTATTTGAGTGTTGATTTCTCATTTTGTGAAGTATTTCATGCGTTTCGGCACTCGTCAATTTGTATAAATTTATGACTGTTTTGGCCGTTTTCCATATCTACTCTTAGGTTTTTTACTCTAATTTATTGCAAATCCTCATTATATCATAGTTAGAGACTATCACAACAATTTGAGCCATTTCATCGAAAAACCGTGGATTATGTACTGCGATTCTGGTCAAATCTAATTAATTTGTCAAATAATGTCAAATGTCTTCCAAACAATATTGAAGATAGCCTTGGACTACACTTGTTGGATTTGACTGTTGGTTCCTCATTTTGGAAATTAGTTCATGCGTTTCGACGCTCGTCACTTTGTATGAATTTATGACTGTTTTGGTTGTGTTTGTAACCATCTCTTAGGTTTTCGGCCCTAATATTTTTCCAATCCTCATTATATCATACTTAGAGACTACCAACAAATTTTGAGTCGTTTTTTCTCTGGAGCATTTTATCTAAAAGCCGTGAATTATGTACTGCGATTCTGGTCAAATTTGATCAATTTTTTTAAAAACACCAAATGTTCTCCAAACATAAATGAAGATAGCCTAGGACTATACTTGTTGGATTGGAGTCTTGGTTTCTCATTTTGTGAAGTATTTGATTTGTTTGGACGCTCGTCACTTGGTATGGATTTATGACCGTTTTGGCACTTCTAAACAAGTTTTTATGATATATTTTGAACTTTATAGTACCTTACAATCATGTTCCTAGATTTTTTTTTTATTTACATTTGCTCAATTATGTGATTGTTTTTTAGAGCAATGAACTTGATTTATATCTTTACCTATTGTGAAGCGAGCCTAGTCTTTCTTAATTCCAGTCAGTACAAACATAATTTTATTAAATTGTTTTTTTTTTTTAGTTTTTTTTATTAGTTTTGGTGTTTAATAAATATCCAAATAATTCAAAGTGTGTTTTTAAAACAAGTTTTTCAACTTTGGTGTTTTATGTATACCAAATACAAGTTTGGTGTCTTTTAGATCCCACCCTCATCACTTTGCAGGCTAAAAAATACTTCTTTGGTGAATCGTGCTATTATATATATAGAAAACTAGACCGTCTAGATCATTCCAAGTTTGATTAATTTGTTTTATTTTGCACCCTCCTAATTTGCGATGATTTTTCAGTTATTTTCAAACGGATGAAGAAAATTGATAAATGAAATCTTGGGGATAGATTGATGGATTAGCATACAGGCCCTAGCCTTTGGCTTAATAGTTTCCCATTGTAACTAGGACGAAAGTGACAATTGGCCCCATACACTTTTATCAATTGTGTGATTGAACACTTTAACTTTTATTTGCGAAATTGAACCTCATGCCTTTGATTAGGTGAGCAATTCTACAAATTTCTCCAATTTTTAACCAATTTTTGCATCAAAATTATCTGGTGGTAAGTAAAAATGACCTGGAAAATATTTTTCATACATATACGTCTTAAATACATCGTAAATGCACTCCATATACGTCATATGAGTACATATACAACACCCAAAAATATATTGGAATCTGGGATTATTTTAAGAAGACAAGTAAAATTTTGGATACTTTGGCCAAAAATTTCCTTTATTCTATGTATAACTAGTTTGCATGCCCATTCCGCATCCGGGCTATATATCTATATTGTTATACTCATTTTATTAAACTGTCGGTTTATTTTTGTTATAATATTATTAGCAACACTATTATTTCCATAAATTAGCTTACCGCCGTAATCACCATAAATTATATTATTTTCCATAAATTTGCTGATAGTTTCCATATTATGTAGTTACTTAGTGCTATCCAATAAATGAATGTCAAGTGTCCTTCTGGAAAAGACTTGGTTTCAGGTTTTAATATATAGTACTAGTTTGATGGTCCGTGCAACGCCCGGGCTACTTATATTTAAATGTTAAAATTTTGTAAACGGTTTTTTTATCTAAAACCTAAAATCTTGTTTCAAACACTCGTTGGATATTTGTAATGTAATTAGATGGAAAGTCACATTTAAAACCTAAAGTCATGTTTCGAACACCCGTGGTATAGTAGTAATGTAATAAGATGGAACCTCGCCTTTAAAAACCTAAAATATCATCTCGAACACCCGTGTGATAATTGTAATTTAATTAGAGGAAAAGTCACCTTTCAAAAGCCAAAGTCCCATTTTGAAACACCCGTGGGATATTTGATCAAATTGCCATAAATCAAGTAATACTATATTACATAACTATTTTCCATAAATCAAGTAATAATGTTATTTTATTAGAATAATATTACCATATACTTAGCATATCCTATTTTGGATACACATTATTTACAATATAATAATATTATTGTAAGCCACGTGTCAGCGTGGGAATTGAGCGGGTTTAGGATTACATATATACTAGTTTACTTCCCGGGCTACGCCCAAAATAAATTTTATGATTTTATTTTTTTGTGAACAAATTATTTTTTCAATAAATTTTATGATTTATAAAACTTTCACTTTCAATATGGATGATGATGTGATTCTAGTTCAAATAAGTAATAAAGAAAGTATAAAATAATAAGGTAAAGATGAAATCAATTAATAGTATATATTAATTTTTTATAATAAAAAAATATTGCGAATTTTTGATATGAAAAACGTCACTCATCATATATAACCATGGATCGAATGTCCCTCTGTACTCTTTAACATAAAAGACATTTTCAATGAATTTTTTAAGTGAAAATTAAAGAGACATGCCACGTGGCATGGCAGATGTCCTAACTGAAGCCGGTGAACGTGGTCGTTGCCTCTAACACAACTTTTAATATATAGTATAAGATATTAGATTAGATGATGACTTCAGGAGCAATTACTTCCCCCTCATAGTCTTGAGGACAAGTGGGATCTCATCCGGAATCTTAAATAGCCTCCCAAGAATCAAACACTTTATTTGCCTCGAGTCTCGGAACATGATTCTACTAAGTCATTTATTTCTATCTGAGATTTGTAATACCCCAAATATATTGATAGTGCTACTCATACCAATAAAGTCAACTTTACTTTTACAAATCTCATGGGATAAGAACTCCACAATTAAGCGTGCTTGATTGAAAGTAGTTCTAGGATGTATGACCTCATGGGAAGTTTCCTAGGGTGCGCATGAGTCAGATCAAAATGCGACGGAAAGACCCGTATTGGTTTGTGGTGTCCAATACTGGCACAACATCCATTGTAGTTTGCCCTTTTTATTCCACAACTGGAGAGAATAACATTCTGTTCCTTAGGGATTGGCCCAAGCCATATTCTAAATTTGAATGACTAGTTTGAATACTAGGTCCGCGTCCAAGGGGTGGATATTTATATTGTTATGCTCGTTTTACAAAAATGTCAGTTTATCTGTGCTATAATATTATTAACAACAATATTATTATATTATCTAGTTATACTCACTTATCATATTATTATTTTCTTTCCACTTGTACATTACCCGTTATACTATCCCATCACCTATTATTTCACATTATATTTAAAATTCTTACCATACATTAGTTTACCATCATAATTACCATAAATTATATTACCATATTGTATGATTACTTAGTGCTATTCAACAATAACTGTCAAGTGTCCTCATATGAAAAACTTGGTTTCGGGTTTAAATATATAGTACTAGTTTGCATGTCCGTCGCCCGCTTGAACTACTTGTTTATATTGTTTATAATTGTTTTATAACAGTGAAGTATTATTTTTGTTATAATATTATTATGAACGATATTTTATGGCGCGTATAAGATGGTTACTAGACGACGATTCATGTTAGCCGACCCCAAATCATTTTGGGAATAAGGCTTGGATGTTGTTGTTGTATTATTATGAACGATATTTTACATTTTTTTTTTTCTTTCATTTTTTTCACTCGTCATATTCTATTATCATTTATTTCTACTAACTCATCGTATTTTTATTTACTTTCCACTTTTAAGTCACCCATTATATTGTTTCATCTTCATTTCATATCTAGTCACCCATTATACTATTTCATTTTCATTCCACTATCTAGTCACCCTTTATATCAGATTATACTTCAATTTATTATCATTAATTAGCTTTACAATAATTAGCTAACTTAATCCATAAATTATTTTGTAATCCATAATTTACCTAATAATTACCATAATATATAATTTCACACTTTATATCAGATTATATTTCAATTCATTATCATAAATTAGCCAACTTATCAGCATAATAAGTTATAATATTGTCTGATATCTAATTAATAGGTGCCAAATGTTATTGTAGGAAAGACTGTTGGTGACTAAAAATTTGTTGGTCTCTCATCCAAGACCAATTTAAAGACCATGTACTTGGTCATCATATTTTTTTTTTCTTACTTTTCTACCATAGTCTTAATTATATTTATAAACGAAGCTTTTTTCGGAGGCATTGAAGAGGTCTAGAGTCTTTCGAATTTTCTTAGAACTTTTGGTGAATAAGGAATTAATTTATGTTATGGAATATGGTGAATAAGGAATTAATATATGTTATGGAATTGTTGTTATATCATACATGAGTTTATGGTAATCATGTACAAAATTCATATATTAGTTATGGAAATGTAGTATACCATACATAAGCTTATGGTAATCATGAAAATAAGCTTATGGTAATATGTTATGGTAAAATAATATTCCATAAGTCAAAAGTCTAATATAACATTATTTACATTTTGGTATATATAAGCAACAAATGATGACCTTCAAAACTGAGATACTATTACTAATAGTTATAAGTCACCCTATAATAGTTTTTGGTGAATAAAAAAAATTCCTTTATAAGTAAGGGAAGATAATAAATTCATATATTCAAGTATATATGGTAATTATGAATGGTGAGTTAATACAATTTTTTTTTCTTATAAGTTAAGAAAAGATGAAATTCCAAATTTGAGTTTATTGTAGCCAATTACGTGTTTATTTGACCGCAAACGTACAGCTAACGAGTTGATCTCAAGGAGGTGTGAAAAATGTCTAAATCGTCTAAAGAATTGAAGTCAGGTACGCTATGGTCGAAATGGTAGGTGATTCTATCCACTAAAACTCATAAGAATTTAAATAGATTGGTGTATTAATGCAATCAACTAAAAGCCTAGGCCGTAGATATCCCCACTAACATGCATCAACTACGATAATAAAACACATTGCAAGTCATAAAAACATAGATTAGAGGGGGATTATGCAATACAACTACTACTTATCCGGGCGAGGCTATCATAGACTTTCTAATTACAATCCTAAGTCCTACTTCAGTACTGAAATGATCATGCAATAGAAGCATTAAGAACGCATAAATTTCTCAATTATTCCTAGCAACCCACTTTCGTAATGAAACAGTCCTAATCAATATTAGAGGGCTAATCACTAAACAACAATCGCAACTGCATGCCATTTATAAACTCCGTTTAGCACTCAACAAGCATAAATTAGTATAAATCTAATCGCAACAACAAGTATATAAATTAGACAAAAATAATCAAACTCAAGTTGGTAATTAAACCTAGCCATAATAAGCCCTAATTATATGAATCTAAAGACTTGCAAATTTACGGATTAAATCATAGTACTAGCATGTTAGGGTTCGACCAAACCCTAAAAAAAGACTACTCACACATATCCAAATTAACAACAACAATAATAATTGAATTGAAAAACATAATTAAAGAAGTGTAGAGAAAGAATTGCAATATTGTGATGGTCTGAATAATACTCTGGATAATAAAGAAAATAAATCTCAGAATTTGGTACAAAAATGCTTGAATCTTGAAATGAAGTTGGATGCAGAAAAGAATGAAAGTTTAGATAGATAGTACAAGGGTTCAACTAGGTATAAATAAGTATGAGGTTTTTTTTTTTTTATAATTTCCTAAAAGAAAATAGGAAATAAACCTCCAAAATTAGAATAAAGGAAAATCAAGAAAAAATCAACTTGTGCATTTACATGAGTCATGCAACACAGCGCACGAGTCGTGCCCGGATGAGTGGCCAATTCGTATTTATGCACGACTCGTGCAAATCTGGCACGAGTCGTGTAAAACTGCCCCAACAGTCCAACTTCAAACGCCTCTGATTTCTTCGTTATCGGATTAAGGCGTCTGACCACTTTTTAGAAAGCTAAGACCATAATCTTTCACCTCCAATTGGTTTCACTTCAAAATTCAAAGTGGTTTGGCATATATTGAGCTCCAAAGTTGGCACTGCGTAAAAGTCTTCAATCACGCATCTTCAATACTCCAAAATTTCTTTATTATGTCATGAAAAGCTCAAAAACCAACAACTATACCAAGGACGTGAAATATTTGATAATCGAGTGTAAATGGGTCAAATATAGCAATTATTGCACCGTAAAGTCCTATATAATTATGCAATATAAGGACTTATCATAGCCATAAAAATAGATATTCCCTCCTTTGAGTCCTTTTCAAAACGTATGACGATTTCATTTTGCGATATAAGGTATTAGCGATTGATTTCTCGAAAAAAAAAATGACTTATGTACTTAAAATTATACTCATTTGGTTGGTATCTACTTTCATAATATTATAGTTTTGTAGTTTTTGGTTTTCTATTTTAATATATTTTTTTTCATTTTAATGACTCACCTCCAAAAATGAAATGATATTGAAACATATTTTTGAAGAGCAAATGTTGTATATATAAAATATAGCGTCATCATCATTGTCCCTTTTTTTTCATATTATTATTTTTGAAAATTTCGATAATTATCATCATTTGCATTTTTTTTATTGCATTTTACATCAACGCATCTTGATAAAGTACTATTAAAAATATTTTGTTGTAAAAGTGGTAAAATCAAGAGAACATCAGCCTACCTTAGCTTGTGGTTATTTGTATGAAAATTGATTATGTCTTAGTCATTTAGAGCCTGTATAATTTGATAAAAATATTTGATTAAATGAAAAATTATTTCATGTGAAATTAACATTTCAGATGTTAATTGATCTAAATTGATTAAAAAAAGAATTGTAATTAATTAGAGAACCTTAGTTTGAGGTTATTTGCATGAAAAATTATTATCTCTTGGTTATTTCGATTCTGCATGATCTGCCATGAAGCTATATGATTAAATCGGAAGTTGTTTGATCTGATTTGCATACTTCAGATGTCAAGTGTTCTAAATTAATTAGAAAAATAACTGAATTTAATTAGGTGAGTTATGCCTTAATGGAAGAAATTAATTTGGATGAGTAGGTCTTTTTGCATTAAAACTATTGCTATTAGCCAAAATTATTAGGTCAGCCACCTTAATGTAATCTTCTTATTAGATTTTCAACCTTTTTTTTGTATTGAATACGTCTGGAAATGGGGAAAACCCCACAACGCAAATGGAATTCTCCTAGAGCTTTAAAAATAAATTATGCACAGTCCTAAAATATATAATACTCGAATTACAAATATATTCTATCTATTAACATAGGGATAGTTATGAGTTTAAATTAAAATTTTTTAACTATATCATAATGATTTCGGTAATGGATAGTGCGTATATAACATATAATATTTTTAATGTAATCGTGCAACGCACGGGCTTTAATCTAGTTTATTTATATTACAAACATGGGGTTCTCATAAATTCTGAATAAAGATTCCTCCATGTGCATAATTAGAGTAGGCTCTACCGTATTTACATATCAATTCCTAGCCTATTGGTACCATCCATATGCGTAAGATACCAGCATAATTGTGGCGAAGAAATTCTCCATCAACACATTATTAAAGATAATGATTCTCGGTAAGCTTGAATTAGACGCGATAATTAGAAAGATCATAGAAACAAAACACTTTATGATATTCCAATAATGTGTATTTAAGTGCATCATCAAGTAGGGGAGTTTTGTGTAGCAACAAAGAGGACATACTCAAAAGGTACAATCTTGTTAACAAATTCTTTGTTAATGTTTACTCCAATTCCAAGCTAATTGCTACTGTAATTTACAAGCAAGAATTTGTTTCCTTTTAGGATAGCTTATTGATCTTCTTTCATCATTTATTTTTAACCAGGCAAAACATTTAAACCACCTTATTAATTAGGTTATTTGTTAAGATTCTTCTCCATCCGTTTGTTTAGATTGTTAACAATTATTGTTTTAAATATGTAATGAAAATTCAAACCAAATGTTCAGAATATGACAAGAACGGTGGGAGTACTAAGTTGTGACACTAAATAAATGCGGATCTTCGGCTATGCTAAGCGATTTCTCGTTAATTAAGGCTTAAGAGTGCATGCGTTACTAGTTAACTATAAGTAATACGTAAATGTTCTATAGTTTGATCAGAAATTATTACTAACTGCAGCAAAAAGTAATTAACAACATCAAGCGGGAGATATCATGGCTTCAAACCAAGTGCATAGGGGAGCATCTGTAGACCAAGTTCAATTTGGCACAAAGGCTACTATGAGGAACACGACCCCCAGTTTGATGAAGCTGGATAGGTGCATCAACTGGGTCGGAGCTCCTTCAGATGGCTCATTTCCTGATAATATCCCTCACCGTGCTGACTCCAAATTTGTCCACAACAGAGACGGCCAATTGGGCTCCATGGCCGCGGTCCAGTACAGTGGCCCTAAGGTCCCTGGGAGCCAGGGAGCGGAGTCTGCATATATCCTCGCTTGGATTGCACCCTCTGATGACCAATCAGGCCCAAACCGGGTACTTTGCCGTATTTTATGGTCATTTCTTTCCGAGGGATGCTATGGTTACTCTCCCAAGGGGAGTGACAATGGATACTCAAGCTTTTATTGGTTATTCAATAAAAAAAAAAATCATTTACTTGTATTATTAATTGCACCATTTATGAGTTACAACCAATGAAAGGTTGAGTATCCATTATCATGCCTTTTTCTATAGTTATTTCTATAGAGTTTCATTGTGTCTTAAGCATCAGCTTAAATGATTTTCGATCTGTCACAGGTTTACGTTGATTGCGGAACTAAATACCGCTTGGATCAGATTCCTTGGAGTCAAGTCCTTCTCAATTTGGAGCAAGCTTCAACCAAGGCTAGTGCCTATAACGATTACTCAAAGACCATAGCTTCGGCCACTATAGATGCCTCGGGCTCAAATGTTGCTAACCTCATTTCAGATTTCGGATTCACGAACTAAGATCATGGATAAATTAATTATCCCGTAATACATTACTTATGGTTCACAAATATAAGCAAATACTATAAGCTAAATAATCTGCACGCTTGTAATTTATACAGGCATATTGCATGTTTAAATTGTACGCTGTATAACAGCTACATCTATTACTTCTTCATTATCAGTATAAGATATGTATGCATAAATGAGATTAGCAACCCTTTTATGTTTATTGGCCATCATCTATGCTTTTATATATGCGGAGTATATGATAACATGATTGTGATAAGAAGTTTGGGTTTTGCAACGAAATACAGCGACCCTCAATTCTATCAATAGGAAAGTTTTTGCTTTAGATGGGACAATTTAGAATGTAAGGTAATGAATTAAATTATGTCGCTCCCAATAGACTGAAGAATTAAAAAAAAAAAAAAAAAAAAAAAAAAAAAAAAAAAAAAAAACGGGTTTTCTATTGTGTGTTCAGTGCAAACGCGATAAAATAGACCGTAAAAATAAAATTCATTACCGCCACCATATTTGTATGTACTCATGGTGGAACCCAAATAAGGTTAACATATGCCATAATTCCCTTGTTTTATGACATGTAGATGTCAAATCTTACCACTCGTTTCAGTTCGAAACCAAAGCCTAGACCGCCCCAGTTGTGAATTCTATACCCCTTGCGTTATCCCTATTTCAGGACAGTTGTCGATCTAAGAACCAAAAACGAGTCGTGAAGGACAAATGTAACAGCCCGATCCACCATACGTCGTAACATATATAGCCCAATAAGATGATAATTATATAATTATGAGTCTTATTTTGTCAATATGGGACAAAACCAATTGTATAAACCACTTTTCCTAATCATGTAGTGTTAAAACAAAGTTTTCAACGACTACCATGGATGAATAAGTTTTACCTTTAGTATCACGACATATCCATCTTTACTGATGTACTAGTTTGCATGTCCGACCCGCGCCCGGGCTGTATATTTATATTGTTATACTCATTTTAAGAAATTGTCAATTTATTTTTGTTATAATATTCTTAGCAACACTATTTTTTTCCATAGATTAGTTTACCACCATAATCACCATAAATTATATTATTTTTTAAAAATTAAGTAATAATATTCATATTATATAATTACTTTGTGCTATCCAATTAATGCATACTAAGTTGAAATAGATACTAAACAAGAATGACATAAAACGTACACGTAACACAAAATCCCGAAAAAATAGAAAACGAGACAGTCAAACCAAACGCCAAGACCTAGTATGCTACTCTATCTCCAATAACCCAATCTTCTCAGCTGAATGCTGCTGAAAAGCTAAAATCAGAGCAAATTCGATCTCCAAATTTGCGCCACTTTTTCTTCTTTCTAAAGCAAGATTTTTAACACCGAATTTCTTTCTGATCGTTAAAAACATGTCAAAATCTAACGTTTACAGCCGTTTGAGTGGCTTATTTTCTTCGACCAAAAAAACACCAAACCCGATTAAACCCGTCAACCCGCAGCCAAAACCCGCTAAAAATTTACCCGACCCGACACCCGTCAGCAAGACGAACCTCAAAATTAAGGAGCTGTTGCGTGAAAAGGACTCTGAAATGTTGGTCGAAAGATTCCAGCAATTGTCGCAGTTTTCGAATTTCAGAGAAAGGTGTCGCGACATTTATAAGCTGACGATTCATCGCCTTGCTCTTGCTGAAAAGTACCCTTTAATCGAAAAAGCGTTGGAATCCCAGAAAATCTACATTTCCAACGAAGGATTTGCGTCGCGAATTATAAACTTGTATGGAAAATACGGCATGTTTGATCATGCCTACAAGGTGTTCGACGAATTGCCTGAGAGAAAGTGTAAACAAGGGGTTAAGACATTCAGTGCCCTCTTGGGGGCTGCGGCTAACTCGGGGAAATACGACAAGGTTTACGAGCTTTTTCAAGTTTTGCCTGAGAAATTGTCGATTAAGCCGGATGTGAACTGCTATAACACGGCTATGCACGCGTTGTGTAAGCTGAATTTGGTTGAGGAGGCTGTGTTGTTGCTTGACGGGATGGAGGGGGGTGGATTGAAGCCGAATGTGGTTTCGTTTAATACGGTTTTGTGTGTCGTGTACGAGAATGGTGAGTTGGAGGAAGGTGATAAGTTGTGGGAGAAGATGATTGAGAGTAATGTGGTTCCGAATACTCTGAGTTATAACTTCAAATTGCAAGGACTTGTTAATGTTGGGAAACTCGATGAGGCTATCGACTTTGCGACACAACTGAAAAGTAAGGGAGTGAAGCTGGATGAGTGTACTTTCGGTACAATTATTCAAGGGTTAATCAAAGAAGATGATTTGGTTGGCACAAAGAATTGGTATGGAGAGCTGCTGAAGAGTGGCCTTGCACCAAATAAGAGCACTTTCAGTACTCTGGTTCCGTTCTTCTGCAAGAAGAGTGATTATGGCTTGGCATTCGAGGTGTGTGAGAAGATGTGCAAGCATCGACATTGCTCGATAGATGAAGCTATTTTGCAAAATGTGGTTGATGGATTGGCAAACAACTCGATGACCGACAAAGCTAAGGTACTTGTAGAACTAGGACAGTCTAGCAGTTACGCTCCATTGAATCTTGTCATGCCAAACATTGTTTGATTGCCTTTCCTTTCATCAAAATTTCTCTAGCGTATTATAGAAGCATGTTCCAACTACTATTTCTTTGTTCTAACTAATATTTGCGGATTTCTTGCCTTTGTTGTTCCTAGCCCATATGGAATCGTAGTTTACATTAGAAAACACTACATCTTTGTTTAGTTGCTTTCGGTCTTTGATGTAAGGTAAATTTATCTGTTTTGCTTCGGAAAAGTTGTCTTCTTTCGGTTTATAAGAGTAAGTTACAGATTACAGGAACCTGGAGACAATTTTATGTTAAGATGGACTTATCTTTTCCAGGATTGTACCCAACTTGAAAACTCACCATACATAACCTCAAGAACACTTAAAGTTTTTCCGGGATTATACCCTAGTCTGATCTCGTCGTCATCTTCCTACTAATGAGTAGTCACAATTCAAACTGTAATAAGTAGTGTACAAATTATGTAGGTAAATTGAACCTCAAGAGGGAACTGTAAGTAGTGTATACAGTTATTAGCTGAAATTGGAGGACATAAGCACAGAGCTTAGATGAAATACATTCTGAAAATACGAACAACAACATCTTTACGACAATGTTTTTACCCCAGTGCCTTAAACGCTCCCGCCATAAGGCGGGGTAAGGGGGGGTCAGATGTACGCAAGTCTTACCCCTATTGAAACATAGAGAGGCTGCGCACGGATGACTGAAAAAACGAAATACGCAGAAATAATATAAGAGGGCATAACAAGGTAGAAGTAACAAGAATTCATGCTTCAGCCTTTGGGTAGCAAGTGAAATCCCGGCTTAGGAATCTTATGTGCTACTGGCTCTAGTTAAGGACGTGATGGTTACAGTTTCAGTGAAACCCGATTTTGTTACTTGAACAGAAAATGTGTCGTATCGTAAGAACAATTCCACCAGCAACAGCCTAGACAACAGATGAACCAAATGCTTACCAAGGCACTGTTTATTGTCCTTGGTCGGATCCTCTGTTACTCTCCCATTCGACCATAGCACATATTTCAACAAGTTCTCTCCTTCTTCCCCTACGAATCTGTTGCCTACAAACTCTTCAGGTTTATCAAAGATTTTCGGATCTTTTGTCACGAAAGGTTGATAACCAAATATCATTTCCCCTTTCTTGATCTCATATGCTGCATCATGGCTATGAATCACCAAATCTTCCTTTGCCTTCCCATACTGGTATGGGACTAGAGGCTGTATCCTTAGAGCCTCGTAAACCACTGACTTGGTCAAGGCCATCTTGTCGATGGCTTTATAAGTGATACCACCCTCGGCCTGAACGACAGTCCTGATCTCATCCACCAGCTCGCGGTGTAGGCTCTCTCCCGCGGATGCAATCCACTTGATTAAAACAGGGAACCATTTTATAATTCCCCCAAATGCATTAAACCCAGCAAGAAAAACCAAGTTGTGACACGCCTCTTCTCTGTTGATTCCGATCTTCTCTGCCTTGTCCAAAAAAGACGAAGCCGAGGACTCGAATTCATCATAGACCTTCTTGTAATCACTTTTTACCAAGAAAAAGGGCAATTTTATAGAATGAAGTACAAAATCTTCTATTGCGTATAGTAACTTGGGTGGCCCTAGTGTTTGCAAAGGTAGTAATTGTAAAGCTATCCACTTCTTGATACCAGCACCATCAAGCTCGAGTTTAGTGTCCGATGGGTTCTTGCCGTTACAAAACAACCTGAAGATAAACTCGAATGATAGGGAGTCACCAAGTGATGTAAACTCAACTCCCTTTGTGTCCCTCACCCCATCATCAAGCTTGATGAAGAAGCTCTGCATAGAGCTTCGAAAGAGAGGGATGAACTCGTCATGCTTAGAGGCGAATAATGACAGATACAAGGACTTGAGTGAGCCATGCATCGGCTCACTTGGGTCCAAGTAAGAACTTATACGATGACCCCCCGTGAAGGAGAGGGGAGGCATGTAGGTTCCAAGGAACACATCTCGTTTTTCGACTTTTGAATTGTCGATGAGGACAGGGAAGCTTATAGCGTCCAGCAGGACAATGACACGGGAATCAGGCGAAATCCACGGGCCAGGAGGCATATTAGCTCGAAAGACGGTGGAATTGTACTTCTCCATGCGAGACCTGAAGAACAGGTCTCGCCCTTGGACGTAAAAGTAGTCCCATCTATCTCTCAATGCGCCAAAGAAAGGCACGCCGTAGGTGCCTGGTATTTCACGCTTAGGAAGATCAGCATTGAGAGGATTTCCAGATGAAATCGACATTGTTTAAGCAACCATAAAAATGATGAGTTCTTTATTTTTCTGTTTTCGACACCAAATAAATGGTAATAGTAATGGTAATGGTAATAGTAATAGTGCATAAGCGTGTGCTAGTATATAAAGTGATTAGACTCAAGCTACTAAGTCCGTAAGTCGTATTTTATTTATTAATGAACAGAAGTTTTGTGTACGACGTCCTCTTTTTTTTTTTTTTTTTTTTTTTTTTTGCTGAGTAATGCTACAAAAAGACTACGAAAAATACGATGAAGGAAAATCATCGAAAACTAAGTCAGAAGTACCACGTCCTCTTTCAATTCATGGCTGATAATTAACAATGATGGCAGTTGGATTATTGAATTGGCAAGTATGTGAGTACAAAATTGTTTCATATTACGACTACGTAGACTATAGATAGCAGAGAAGAAATATTGAACTACGTAAATATTCATGATAAGTGTTTGAAAATCAGCTGCACCGATGTGTACGTTACTAGTCTTTTCAGGAGAGTGCTCCCTCTCGTGTTCAACTTCTTTGAACATTTCATTTTAAACTTCTCATCTATATATACTTAGGTGTCGTTTGAATAGCGCGAGAATTAAAATACCGTGGGAAGTATGAATTAACAGGAATTAAATTCCTAATGTAAATTCCTAGGAATTTGTCTAAGTGCGTTTGGATACCATGTAGGAATTTAGGATTCCTTAGCATTTTTTTCTCATGGGTTGTTTGGATACACTACTTCAATTCCCATGTTAATTATTAAGAAGACTATTTTACCCTTTACTGTTTTTGATGGTCAACCACACAAATGTAAGGGGGAGTAATTAAAATTTTGAGGGCAAAAGAGTAATTTTCTGAAATTGAAAGCACAGGAATTTGGAATGAGGGGGGGGGGGGTTGTGGGTAATTAAATTCCTATGGTGGATAGGAATTAGAAATACCCAAGGATTTTCCAATGCCCACACTTTGGATAAAAAGTGATATCCAAACATCCCGTTCAAAACCAAATTCCCAGGAAAATGAAATTCCTGTGGAAATAGAGAATATCCAAACGAACCCTTAGCGTACATTTTCAATTTTCGTATTTCTTCTTATGTTTTTGTGTCTCTCGCCATTGACTCGAAATCTCGTATAAAGTTCTTGTTCTTTTGCTAAACATGGAGGAAGATTAAGGTGAGACGAAGAGAGTAACCAAAACAAAAACAACAACTACCCAGTGTATCAGTTGTACTCTTTTTGTACTCATTCCCTTCTTTTGGACTTTACTCGCATGATTATATATACCATATGTTCTAGGGCAAAAAATAAGTATGGTAAATTAAAGGAGATCAGTATTTTTAGGTTACGAGATACCTATAACAAGTGGAGTATTCCCTTCGTTGAAGTATGTTTTTCTTCCCCTTTTATTCAAATACTAGTTTGTATGCCCGGCCTATGCCCGAGCTGCATATTCACATTATTATACTCGTTTTATAAAAATGTTGATTTATCTTTTTTTATAATATTATTAGTAATGATAGTATATTATATTATATGTTTCCACTCACTTACTCCCTATCATATTATTATTTTACTTCCACTTTTACATTAGCCGTTTTACTATCTCATCTTCATACCACAATCCCATCACCTGTTATATCACATTATATTTTTATATTACTATAACTTAACTTACCACAATAATCACCATAAATTATATTATCGGAAAATGCACGTGGTACCCCTGTACTTTGGGGTTTTGCACGCGGTACCCCTACAAATTAACTTTGTGCATAAGGTACCCCCGTACTTTCGAAAACTGCACACCATACCCATTTTTGAACTTCTGTTAGTTTATCCGTCTATAATATTGACAGGAGCATGATTAGCTTGAGTTAATTACAATTAATAATCAATAATAATGAAATAAAATGACCAATCCTCACCTCTTACTTTTCTCTCTCCTCTCCCCCTTTCCCTTTCCCTACACAGCACAACGTACTACCTCACGACCTCACCACCGACTACCTGGACACACCACCACCATATGCTGTCCGGCCACAACGCTTGCTCGTCGTATGATGGCGACTCCACTAGTGGAGTGATCGCTCACCGTCGACGGCTCCCACTGCCTCCCAGCACAATTCTAACTTCTCCCTCCGACGAGGTTTCCCACTTCCCCTCGGTCCGCCGCAACCACTCTTCTTCTAGCCGCCCCCTCTCCTTGTTTTCTCTAAAAATTCTGAATGAATAAACCTAGAGTCGGGGATTCTTAAAGTCCAGAAAACAAAAAATAGAAAATACAGAAACCACGGTCCGCCAAGCTCTTCACTGCGGCCCGCAAAGCCTCATCGCCGCCCGCCAAGCTCACCACAGCGGACCGCGAAAAGTCTTTGACGCATATCTTTTTGCTTCTTTTGACATTCTACCAAGCTTGCAGCGCGGCTGCCAAAAGTCTCTGGAAAGCTTTTCAACACCACGTCAATTATTGTTCGCATCCAAAATGTGCTTAAAATGACCAAAATTACGTAAAACCTAAGAACCGATACTCAACACCAATAGTGAGTATAATACATCATTTGGAACGTTAAAATACAATAAAAATCATCAACTTGATGCGTAGAAAATGGGCAGATCAGCATCTCATTTTGTGAAGTACTTCATGCGTTTCGACGCTCGTCACTTTGTATGAATTTATGACCGTTTTAACTATTTTCTAACAATCTCTTAGGTTTTTGGCTCTAATATTCTTCCAATCCTCATTATATCATACGTAGGGACTACCACCAAAATTTGAAATGATTTCGTTCTAGAGCCATTTTATAGAAAAACCGTGGAGATATGTACCGCGATTCCGGTCAAATTTGATCAATTTTTCAAAAAACGTCATATGTCCTCCAAAAACTAATGTAGATACCCTAGGACTATTCTTGTTAGATTTGAGTGTTAGTTCCTCATTTTCTGAAATATATCATGCGTTTTGACGCTCGTCACTTTGAATAGATTTATGACCGTTTTCATTATCTTCTCTTAGGTTTTTTACTCTAATATTTTGAAAATCCTCTTTATTTCATACGTAGAGACTACCACAAAAATTTGACACGTTTTCGCTCCGAATTCATCGAAATAACCATGGATTATGTACTTCGATTCTGGTCAAATTTGATGAATTTTTCGAAACAAGCCAAATGTCCTCCAAACATTAAATTAGATACACTAGGACTATACTTGTTGGATTTGAGTGTTCGTTCCCCATTTTGTGAAGTATTTCATGCATTTCGACGCTCGTCACTTTCTATGGTTTTATGACCGTTTTGGCCGTTTTCCTTATCTTCGCTTAGTTTTTTCCTCTAATATTTTGCAAATCCTTATTTTATCATACTTAGAGACCACCACAAAAATTTGAGTCGGATTTTCTCCAAAGCCATTTTATCAAAAAATCGTGGATTATGAACTGTGATTCTGGTAAAATTTGACCAATTTTCCGAAAAAAGTCAATTGTCCTCGAAACATTACTGAAGATATATTTGAACTATACTTGTTGGATTTGAAGGTTGGTTCCTCATTTTGTGAATTATTTTGTGCATTTCGACACTCGTCACTTTGTATGGATTTATGACCGTTTTGACCGTTTTTCTAACCTTCTCTTAGGTTTTTGGCTCTAATATCCTTCCAATCCTCATTATACCATACTTAGACATTACCACCGAAATTTGAGTTGTTTTTGCTTCGGAGCCATTTTATCGAAAAACCGTGGATTATGTACTACGATTCAGGTCAAATTTGATCAATTTTACGAAATACGCCAAATGTCCTCCACACATTACTGTAGATACCCTAGGACAACAATTGTTGTATTTGAGTGTTGGTTCCTCATTTTCTGAAAAATTTCATGCGTTTCGACGCACCTCACTTTGTATGGATTTATGATCCTTTTGGCTGTTTTCATTATCTTCTCTTAAGTTTTTTACTCGAATAATTTCCAAATCCTCATTATATCATACGTAGAGACTACCACCAAAATTTGAGCCGTATTCGCACCCGAGCCTTTTTATCGAAAAACCATGGAGTATACTGCGATTTTGGTCAAATTTGATCAATTTTTCGAATAACGTCATATGTCCTCCAAAAGTTACTGTAGTTACCCTAGTACTATACTTGTTGGATTTGAGTGTTGTTTCCTCATTTTCTAAAGTATTTCATGCGTTTCGACGCTCTTCACTTTGTATGGATTTATGATCGTTTTGGTCGTTTTCATTATCTTCTCTTAAGTTTTTTACTCTAATATTTTGAAAATCCTCATTCTATCATACGTAGAGACTACCATGAAAATTTGAATTGTTTTCGCTCCGAAGCATTTTTATTGAAAACCGGTGGATTATGTATTGCGATTCTGGTCAAATTTGATCTATTTTAAGAAACAAGGCAAATGTCCTCCAAACGTTAAATTAGATACCCTAGGACTATATTTGTTGGATTTGAGTGTTGGTTCCTCATTTTGTGAAGTATTTCAGCGTTTCGACGCTCGTGACTTTGGGTGGATTTCTGACCGTTTTGGTTGTTTTCCTTATCTTCTCTTAGGTTTTTTACTCTAATATTGTGAAAATATTCATTATATCATATGTCGTGACTAGCACCAAAATTTGAGTCGTTTTTTCTCCGGAGCCATTTTGTCGAAAAATAGTGGATTATGTACTTATTGTGATCAAATTTGATCAATTTTCCGCTAAAGGATAAGAGCTGATTGCTGGCGATGACTTAAAGCCAAAGGTCCTCCAAACATTACTGAAGATGCATTACGATTATACTTGTTGGATTTGAGTTTTGGTTCCTCATTTTCTGAAGTATTTCATGCGTTTCGACGCTCGTCACTTTGTATGGATTTATGATCGTTTCGGCCGTTTTCATTATCTTCCCTTAAGTTTTTTATTCTAATATTTTTCAAATCCTCATTGCATCATACGTAGAGACTACCACCAAAATTTGAGCCGTATTCGTTCCCGAGCCTTTTTATCGAAAAACCGTGAATTATATACTGCGATTCCGGTCAAATTTGATCAATTTTTCGAATAAAGTCAAATATCCTCCGAAAATTACTGTAGATAACCTAGGACTATACTTGTTGGATTTGAGTGTTGTTTCCTCATTTTCTAAAGTATTTTGATGCGTTTCGACGCTCTTCACTTTGTATGGATTTATGATCGTTTTGCTCGTTTTCATTATCTTCTCTTAAGTTTTTTACTCTAATATTTTGAAAATTCTAATTATATCATACGTAGAGACTACCACGAAAATTTGAGTTGTTTTCGCTCCGGAGTATTTTTATCGAAAAACCGTGGATTATGTATTGCGATTCTAGTCAAATTTGATCTATTTTAAGAAACAAGCCAAATGTCCTCCAAACGTTAAATTAGATACCCTAGGTCTATATTTGTTGGATTTGAGTGTTGGTTCCTCATTTTGTGAAGTATTCCTATGCGTTTCGACGCTCGTTACTTTGTATGGATTTCTGACCATTTTGGCCGTTTTCAATATCTTCTTTTCAGCTTTTTACTCTAATATATATTTTGAAAATCCTTATTATATCATACGTAAATACTACCACCAAAATTTGAGGCTTTTTTGGCTACGGAGCTTTTTTATCGAAAAACCGTGGATTATGTATTGCGATTCTGGTAAATTTTGATCTATTTTACAAAACAAGCCATATGTCCTCCAAACGTTAAATTAGATACCCTAGGACTATATATGTTGGATTTGAGTGTTGGTTCCTCATTTTCTGAACTATTTCATGAGTTTCGACGCACGTCATTTTGTATGGATTTATGATCGTTTCGGCCGTTTTCATTATCTTCTCTTAAGTTTTTTATTCAAATATTTTTCCAATCCTCATTATATCATACGTAGAGACTACCACCAAAATTTGAGCCGTATTCGCTCCCGAACCTTTTTATCGAAAAACCGTGCATTATATATTGCGATTCCGGTCAAATTTGATCAATTTTTCGAATAACGTCAAATGTCCTCCAAAAATTACTGTAGATAGCCTAGGACTATACTTGTTGGATTTGAGTGTTGTTTCCTTATTTTCTGAAGTATTTCATGCGTTTCGACGCTCGTCACTTTGTATGGATTTATGATCGTTTTGGCCGTTTTCGTTATCTTCTCTTAAGTTTTTTACTCTAATATTTTTCAAATCCTCATTATATCATACGTAGACAATACCACCAAAATTTGAGCCGTTTTCGCTCCGTAGCTTTTTTTATCGAAAAACCGTAGATCATGTATTGCGATTCTGGTGAAATTTGATCTATTTTATGAAACAAGCCATATGTCCTCCAAACGTTAAATTAGATACCCTAGGACTATATTTGTTGGATTTGAGTGTTGGTTCCTCATTTTTTGAAGTATTTGATGCGTTTCGATGCACGTCACTTTGTATGGATTTATGATCGTTTTGGTCGTTTTCATTATCTTCTCTTAAGTTTTTTACTCTAATATTTTTCAAATCCTCATTATATCATACGTAGACAATACCACCAAAATTTGAGCCATTTTCGCTCCGGAGCTTTTTTTATCGAAAAACCGTGGATAATATATTGCGATTCTGGTGAAATTTGTTCTATTTTACGAAACAAGCCATATGTCTTGCAAACGTGAAATTCGATACCCTAGGACTATATTTACTGGATTTGAGTGTTGGTTCCTCATTTTCTGAAGTATTTCATGCGTTTCGACGCTCGTCACTTTGTATGGATTTATGATCGTTTTGGCCGTTTTTATTATCTCATTCTATCATACGTAGAGACTACCACCAAAATTTGAGTTGTTTTCGCTCCGGAGCATTTTTATCGAAAAACCGTGGATTATGTATTGCGATTCTGGTCAAATTTGATCAATTTTTCGAAACAAGCCAAATGTCCTCCAAACGTTAAATTAGATACCCTAGGACTATACTTGTCGGATTTGAGTGTTGTTTCCTCATTTTCTGAAGTATTTCATGTGTTTCGACGCTCGTCACTTTGTATGGATTTAAGATCGTTTTGGCTGTTTTCATTATCTTCTCTTAAGTTTTTTACTCTAATATTTTGAAAATCCTCATTCTATCACACGTAGAGACTACCACCAAAATTTGAGTTGTTTTCGCTCCGTAGCATTTTTATCGAAAAACCGTGGATTATGTATTGCGATTCTGGTCAAATTTGATCAATTTATCGAAACAAGCGAAATGTCCTCCAAACGTTAAATTAGATACCTTAGGACTATATTTGTTGGATTTGAGTGTTGGTTCCTCAATTTGTGAAGTATTTCAGCGTTTCGACGCTCGTGACTTTGTGTGGATTTCTGCCCGTTTTGGCTGTTTTCCTTATCTTCTGTTAGGTTTTTTACTCTAATATTTTTGCAAATACTCATTATATCATATGTAGAGACTACCACCAAAATTTGAGCCATTTTGTCGAAAAATAGTGGATTATGTATGTTATTTTGATCAAATTTGATCAATTTTCCGCTAAAGTATAAGAGCTGGTTGATGGCGATGACTTAAAGCCAAAGGTCCTTTAAACATTACTGAAGATGTATTAGGATTATACTTGTTGGATTTGAGTTTTGGTTCCTCATTTTCTGAAGTATTTCATGCGTTTCGACGCTCGTCACTTTGTATGGATTTATGACCGTTTTGCCGTTTTCCTTATCTTCTCTTAGGTTTTTTACTCTAATATTTTGCAAATCCTTATTTTATCATACTTAGAGACTACCACCAAAATTTGAGTCGTTTTTGCTCCGAAGCCATTTTATCAAAAAATCGTAGATTATGTATTGTGATTCTGGTCAAATTTGATCAATTTTCCGAAAAAAAGCCAAATGTCGTCCAAACATTACTGAAGATACATTAGTACTATACCTGTTGGATTTGAAATTTGGTTCCTCATTTTGTGAAATATTTCATGCGTTTCAACGCTCGTCACTTTGTATGGCTTTATGACTGTTTTGGCCGTTTTTCTAACCTTTTCTTAGGTTTTTGGCTCTAATATTCTTCCAATCTTCATTATATCATACTTAGATACTACCACCGAAATTTGAGCCGTTTTTGCTCCGGAGGCATTTTATCGAAAAATCGTGGATTATGTACTACGATTCTGGTCAAATTTGATCAATTTTACGAAATACGCCAAATGTTCTCCAAACATTAGACTTTTAACTTACAGAATATTATCTTCCCATAGCATATAAAATAATTTCATAATTATGAAAATGTGATATTTTCAGCATGGTTACCATAAGCTTATTTTCATGATTACCATAAGATTATGTATAGTATACTACATTTCCATAACTAATGTATGAATTTTGTACATGATTACCAAAAACTCACATATGGTATATAACAACAATTCCAAACATAAATTAATTTCTTATTCACCAGAAACTATCAGAAATTTCAAAAGGCTCTAGTCCTCTACAATGCCCACGAAAAATGTTTCGTTTATAGATATAATATTAAGATATAATTATATAAGTGGAATTCAAACAAATAGGTAAGAACATTTTGGAATGGACGGAGTATTAGTGAACCACGAAAATTGGAGAGTTTATTTCTTTGATAAGAAGTCAATACACCATGTGCTTGTTTAAAATTAACTGTTGTAATTGTAAGAGTTTCGTACTAGCGAGGTTCTATCCAAACTATCAAGACAAAGTCGTTACTTATAATGATGGACAATGTTAGAGGTCTACAGTGTAGACACCCAAAAATGTCTACTATCAGAAATAATTTACTACATTATCAAAATTTTACTACTCGCACAATTAATTTTACTACCTGAATTTTTCATTACAATTAATTTTACTACTCTGATCTCAATTTTACTACTGCTAACTCAATTTTACTTTGTAGACAAATTAATTGTGTCTACATTATAGACCTCTAGCAATTTGTTATAAGGATCCATAAAATTATGTTAGGTAGGGATAGAAGAAATTTTTATCATAGTAAACGATAAAACACTTATTGTAAGCTAATGTGCAATTATTAACCTAAAATAAACTCCTTTGACTATAAGAACAAGTACAGTGATGTGATTCAACGGAGTGGAGAGTTAACTTTTAAGAAAGATGGGAGCGAAGAAGTAACATCATAGTGGTGTGTCTCAAGAGAATGGAGAGTTAACTCTTCATTAACATTTGATGTAGCTAACTCTCCATTTGCAGCACACAAGTAGCTAACTACAACTCTCTCTTCTCTCACATACCCCACCCACTCTCACATGATATGCTACCAAATTACGGCAATCATTTACGGTTTGACTATTTTATTAGCTTGATAAAGTTCGAGAATAATTAATTTTCAATAATAACTTTTTTTACTCAAAAAAATCATTTTTTATTTTGTAAAAAATTATTTTAATAATATTAATTCGATGTCGACTCATTTATG